>OY560194.1:10002500-12402500 GCA_961405105.1 Perizoma affinitatum | reverse complement strand
CCTAACTTGCGATCCGAAGGTCGTGGGTTCAAACCTGGTCAAAGTGATCCATGTGATTTGATTGAATAAATGAATTTTGACTTGACTTGACTTTGGTCGTGCACCAACAGATTTTACATATTTTTATTTATTTAAACACAAACGGGCTTACAGTTTTCTCTAAATCGCCCAGATTTTAAAAAATCAGTAACTTATTATATAAATATAATAAGTTTATTATATACATTAAAATTAAAAAGTTGACGTGACAGAATAAAAAAGTACGCATAAAATATTGTTCGTAGATTTATAATAATAATAAATTGGTTGAACAAGTTGATTAAGGCGAGGGCCAGGAGGCCTGGCGAATAGCGCGTGCCACCAACGCGGTGCCATCGAATCCTCTGCGCCCACCATTTGGTGACGTGTAACCACCAGTTAGAGTCCAAGTGCACTCTAACTGGACTGTCGACCCTCACCACACAACAGCATAAAGAATGACAACAGATAGAACTAGATACCGAATCGCTTTGGTTTTCCGTGATAAGTTATTTTTTTGTCATTTGTAATGAAAACTCCAAACGATGATAATACTTATTAAAAACCTCCAACATACAAAATTAAAAATTACATGAAAAAAACTTGGCTGCAATTTTCATTAAAAAAAGTCTTAAAAACAAATGTCTTTATTGTGTGCCCTAGTTCTATGTATTATTTCTCATTCTGTATTTCACTTTCACAATAAACAACGTTTGTTTATTGACCTATAAAGATCTGTAAAGTATTTCAACAAAAATAGCCTTGAACGTAAGATCGATTCCTGACAATCTATTTTATAACAAAACTGGTGGTAATTCCATTTCCATTTTTAGTATGCTACTGTGTAGTCTAGAGTGGTTACAGAGTCGGACAATGTTTTTAAAGAGTCGGTAACAGATTGTTTTCTAATAAGAAATTTCGAATAACAGATAATTCTTTCAGGGCGACTGGTCTAAGCGAAGCGTGACAAGAGAGCTGGCTCTTATCTGGGTCAACGCATTAGCATTGCCATTCAGCGTGGCAATGCGGCCAGTATTTTGGGAACGCTTCCGCCTGGTAGTGATCTGGATCAGTTGAGCTATCTATAGATCGTTTGCAACGGTCTTTAGATAGCTAGCTGTTTCATCTGTATTTTTTGTATATACCTACTTATACATAGTTGTATGAATAAATGTATTATATTTAAAAAAAAAACAGATAATGCATTATCACCGTATTCCGTAACTCAAGTGCCATCTCACGGCAGTAAGACGTAAATAGGAAATTCCCTTTTTTCTATTAAATCTTTTAACTAAATTTAAAAAACAAACAACCTCAGATCCATATACTTTCGTTATATTATTTAAACAAACTTTTCGAATAAATTAATGCTTCATTCTATTTGGTTAGAAATTAAAAACCTTTTCCTTATAACACAGACGCACGTTTTTCCGTAAATTCCCAGGTGTAAATTTACAAAACGTTATACTTTAAAAAGGCTAAGGTCGCATACAACCCTATGGCATAGTATTCGAAACGTATCGTGAAAATAAAAATCCTAGGTTGCATACCAAATACCCTTGCCTTATATTGCAAAGACAGCATTTAATATCGAGATAAAAAACTGTATCGAATTGACTATTGATTATAACTAGTCTAAAACACGTTTTGGAGTTAATTACGAACACATACATGAAATTATTTGAATAGTATTTATATGTTTTGTATAAAGAATTGCAATGACTTCTACAAAAAAATTGATACACTAGGTATTAAACGTAGATAGTAAAATTAATATAAGCGTCATTTCGAGGGTAACATAATCAATTCTGATTAATAAATAAAGATTTAAAAAGAATGAATTCTCATTCGGTACTAAGCATAGATCTTTGTACAATAGTTATATATATGATGTATTGGTAAAGTAGCAAATAAAAGAAAATAATCATAAAAATAAACACACGACGTTGGCGTGTCCAAAGATTCGCGTGACAAAAGTAGCTGTATTTATCATACTTATACGTATCCCTGTTTTAAATACGTAAGGCGATGAAGTGATAAATATGTTTATTGATGATCATCGGTCGCATTAATTGCCGCGGCACGAGTGTCGGCACGTCCGATCCGCGCCAGTGACAAAGATGCAATGACAGATAAGCAAGCGCAGCCTTTGATCGTCAAATTCTATCAACGACCAATCAAATCACTCGTGGGAATTTTGATGAATCGTAAGTAGGTTGGTTTATTTGATAAGAAAAACCTATTTGTTTCTTTTTTTAATAACCAGTGTTGTAAGCTTTCAAGGAAAGCTTTGAGATTAAAAATATTTTCTAATGAGTAACTTGGCGTCCCCGCTACCAATTATGACCATTAAACGAGTCTTGAAGACCTGTTGCCGTCATACCATCTAGGGCGAAGATCGGATCGAGGTCCGATATTGTTTTTCTCGGTAATGCAATTTGATATGGCGATGATAGGCGATTTTGAAGCTATTGAGATAATAAGCTTTGCCAACTATTTATTTGTGACCGAATAAATTTACAATAAACACAGATATATCTACCTAACTAAAATATAATGTGTATAAAATAACGAACTAAAATTTATTTAACGTATTTTTTTAACAAATATTTATAAAAATAAACCATATACGCTCATGACTGTATCCCATGAAAGACAGTCTCAGATACAACAGGGTATAGTTAGAGGCACGTTCAAACATTTGGCACATGCAAGTAGTATTACCGCCTTAAAAACAGGAGGTTCTCCTTTCGGGAGGTCATTGTTTTATTTTTATATGTGTATGTACTTAAGTCGATTATTCCGTGATACTAATTCCAACTTTAATGGATTTTGTTCGACAGGGAATAAAACAGGTGCAGTCCCGCATAAATATTATTGTCAGTTCTCCTAAAACTAAATTAGAGTCGGTTTTAAATACCTGTTTTAAGAGTATCTTGCTAGTCAAGAGATTATATCTACAAACAGTTTCAAATCGAACCGCAAAAATAATATTATGGTTACTAGCGTCAGAGGTTCAATACTTTGAGATTTAATTTAAAAACAAAATATTTTAATCATTGTTTCTCCAATCAAGATAGCATTTATTCAATCGATAAGGCTAGGGTTGGAACTGGATCGACCGACTCACGCGCCGGTACAAAGAGATACCTAACTGATTATACGCATTGATACGAGTATGATCAGAAGCGTATCGCTTGCACGCACACCGTGGGAGATGAAAGGACAGTTTGCGACAACACTACTGAATACAGTTCAGCCAAAAAAAGCAAAAATGTTAAAAATAATGCTGGTCATTTTTTTCACACAGCATCATCTAGCCCCAAAGTAAGCAGAGCTTGTATTATGGGAACTACATGACAAATATACTACTTATACATATTTTTTTGTAAAAACATACAAATTAAATATAGAAAATACACAGACCCGAGACAAATATCTGTAGATCATACAAACATTGGCTCGCGGCGGGAAGCAAACCCACAACCTTCTCAGGCAGGCTACTGCGCCACAGAGGTCGTCAAAATTATAAAAGATTTTAGTTAGGTATTTCATCTATTCGCATCTTTACTTAATTTCAGAACTTAAATAACTTTCTAGTTAATATTTTTCTGTGATAACGCATTAGCATTACCAATAAGCACGGCAATGTAGATAATTATCTCTTGTTCTTGTTATCTGGATTAGTTGAGATATCTGTAGAACTTTTAAAACGGTCCTTAATTTGTATATTTCTAAGTAGTTATATATTTCAATGGGTTTTCTATACCTACATTATGAAGATATGAACGAATGAATGAATGAAAATACTTTATTGTACATTTTAAACAAATAACATAATACACAAAATCTTATTATTAAGAAGGTACAATGGGCGGTCTTATCGCTCAGAAGATAAAGTTTGTTTGTTTGGATGTAAGTAATCTGGAAATCCGATATCAAATATTATTTTACCTATATTTAGAATGGATGTTGAGGATGAACATTGGTTGTATACTGTTCCGTTCAAATAAAAAGATTTTCATGGAGACCAATTTTGCAACGTTAATCGACGAAAAAATGGTCGAGCGAATGTGTTTCTTACAAACGCTGCATTAACGGTAAGAACTTCTTTTCAGCGGCTACTTTTAATCCGAGTACCATGCGAGCGAAGCCGTGAACAGAAGCTTGTAGTAAATATATTATGTTCATCTCCATTCCAGTTTTCAAAGAACAGAGCATCTTTTGCTTGATTCTTTTTAAAGCATCTGCTACCAAAACCAATTTATATACCGTACATTTGCGATTCCCGAAAAATCTGTGAAACCGTAACGTCAGATGTTGCTTAGAGAGGATGATGCCGGAGGCAACTCCTCCCTCCATTGTGTCAGACAATGCGCTGTAACTCCTCACTAACGAGAGTAAAGAGGGCGTAAGTTAGAAGCGAACAGCTTTCATATTATCATCATCATTTTTAGCTCGTGTCAAAAGAGGTCTGTAAGCTAGGTATAGGCCTCTCTAAGTTTATATTACTATCAGTACCTTGCAGGTGGACGCATCCTGTTCCTCTTCCCAGTTCTGGCACTGCCTGTTGAAAGACTAAAGTGGCTGACTAAATAATACGACTAATAATATTACCAATAATTTTAATAGATAGTCCTCGCATTACAAAATATGTAAAATACACCCCGAGGCTCATTAAATCACATAAAATCCTCTCCAAGGTTGTCTGGAAGAGATCGCTTTTAAGCAATAACCAATAATGTACCTGGAAGCTTAATTGGTATTTTTTATTTTGTATATCTCATATAGTATATCCATTTCTTCAATCATAAACGTTTGGCACTATGTATTCGAATTTCTTAAAGTTCCCTTATCTATGTTTCTGCTCACCCTAAAAGAGTGAAATGTAGACGCACAATGGGGAATTGCAAGAGGTATAAAATAGTTTCGCTCAGGACTTAAATTCCTGACGGATATGGATGGTATAATTTAATAAGACTCTTTTCGCATAAGTTTAAAGTAACAATTATCATCGTACTTTCTATATAAAAGACTTCAACGCGCTTGCCCTGTATTATTTTCATGTTTCAAATGATATGTACCTAACAAGAATAAACAAATATGAGGAACTAGCCAATTTCATAATAATTTAATCAGCAATTGCGAATATTATTTAATTTAATAACAAACATCCACACTCTCCCATTAATAATATTACTCGGACAGGATTATAAGTACTTTATGTTTTTGAAACATACCTAAAATAAAGTCCTATTCACCTTGATTTTTTTCTATTCATCTAAACGTAGCCTGAAATACACCTTTTCCAGTGATAAGGCAAAACATTGTACTACTAGTTTTCATTATCATGTTTCTTGAAAAACTGTTGTACAAAACAGATATCTATCTATCTTTAGTTCAAAACCTATCTAAGCTTACAGTTTATGCTCTGCGCCGCTAAAGCCCGCAGCACTCTCACATTTGTAAAAACCATAATAAGCGTACGCTTTTGGCATATTTCATTGACACACGATAAATATTTGCGAGATTACACCACGCCGAGATTGCGACCACGATTGAAACTCAGGCCTCGGGGAGTAGCCACAACACTGCCATGGTAGTGGCTAGTTTCCTGTGCAATATTGCAACTAGCTATAACTATAATACTTACAACCTTGATTCTTGAATGATTCGAGCTAGTAAGACGCGAGAAACGATACAAAGTGCTGTGTAAAACGGCCTTTAAACGATAGACCGATCACATCAGTAATACATGCAGAATATGTGTGTATGACCCTCTATCGTTGCAATCTGTTTGGACCTAGCATATTCAACAGTGGACATGTAGTGGTCGATGATGATATACAGATGAAACTATTGAACTATACGGCAACTACTAGAACTATTATGAAAAATAACATAATTTTCATATTTTACATAACTTTACAGTGATTTATGCCAATGATAAATACTCGTTATCTGACAGTGACAGTATTATGTGACTGTCAAACTGTGTCAAATTTTGTAATATCGTGTTTTGGAAACAATTATTTATAAGATTCTGCATTGCTGAATATGTTTCCAGCTACAGCTAAACCGTATTTGCTAAAAAAAATGTTTAATTGGGGCGTATTTTTTTTTGGCATTAGTCCCTTATCGATGTCATCCGTCCTTCGGATGAGGGATTTCGGATGAAGGCGGAAAACAATACGACTCACAAAAGATTGTACATATGCTCCTGTTTCTAAGTGAAAAAGGGCATAACATTTATTATTTCAGCTTTATACAAAGCTGGAATTATAAATTATAAACCATACTTAGGTCCAGGATAACACTTTTCTGCCATCTCAACCGCACATTACTTTTTATCAATAATAATCCAATCCCTTCGTAAAGTAGCCGAGAATTATCAATATTATTTTCACACGATCTTAGCGATTTTGTTTCCGATCATCCAATTTCGGGATATCGGTTGCGGCCACAAATCATTAAAAAAATATTGAGTTTGAAAATTTTTGGTTCGGGCAAAAAGTCGGCTTCCTTAAAGTGAGGGGCAGCACCGCTTGGAAATTATGGCAATTTTGACACCTAACAAGTGCTAAGTTTTAAAGTTACCCCTATAATTTGGAGACGAAGCCTCGTAAGTATAAAGACTTGAGACTACGTGCTCGGGAGCTGCCTTGATCATAACGTCTCATGTTTTATAATATTCTCGTTCTGCGAGTCATCCTATTTTAATGATGGATCTAATCTGATCGGTTTCTAGCACAACTTGCGCTCTGTAATTTTTGTAAAAATTTACCATTTATGTGATAGGTAATCTGCTGTGAAAGTAGTAGAGGATATTTGATACTATTATAGTAATGAAGATGAGACTTTGAAAGTATTCGTTTGCATGTGTGTTACTCGTTATAAAGGAAAATGTATTGTAAAGAACAGAACATTCAAAACCATAGCCTAAATTATAAATAATAAATAATGCTGGACATTTATCACACAGCATCATCTAGCCCCAAACTAAGCAGAGCTTGTCTTATGGAAACTACATGATTGATATACTACTTAATATACTTTTTTTTGTAAATACATATTATACATAGAAAACACTTAGTAGACCCGAGACAAATATTTGAAGATTATACTGCGCCACAGAGGTCGTCAAATTCACTCCTGTTTCCCAAAGGGCGAAAAAAGACGAAGACCATGGCTTTCCACTTGCTACAATCCTGGTATACTTCTTTAGCTAAATTTATCCTCATTACATGATTCATACACAGTTAAAAAAATAAGAAAAATACTGTTTTTTTTTTTATGAATTTGTGATTTTTTTTCATCTTTTTAATCAAAAAACTCACATGCAAAAAACACATGCACCCGTAGAAGAAAGCGTTTTCGTAGATATAAAAAAACAGTAGCCAAAATGAAGAATTGCTGATTGCTTGGTAGCCATTATCGTGCTCTATAATTTAAGCGTAAGCCTATGATTAAGAAACTCCCTACCTGTTAAATTAAATTAGGCTTTTTAAGGGTAGCGCTGAGCATTCAGCATTCTTCGACTATTGCTTCGAATTAACAAATTAAAAAAGAAACATGAAAGTATTCATTTACGAACTCATCGATTATTGAACCTCGTGTTAATAGTTTTTTAGGTTATTTTATTTTTAATGCAGTGGGCAGGCGTTTGATTATACTAATCTTCTTTATATACATAAAAAGTCGCAATTTTAATTATCGTATTCTAAGACTTTTGATTCAATTTGCATGCCATATGTTTTTTAGTGGATCTGATGATCCACCCAAAATGTATAATGGTTCCAAGTTCTTCTAAGTTCACATCACCTGATCAACTATGCCCAATTTTATGTCATGCAAGAATCTAGCCTTAGAGCTAAGCTGGGCAATAATGTTGTAATGCATTTCATTCTATTCGCTGTTCAATTAAATTATTTGAATTTGGAACCTCGATATTCAATGAAAACTTCATAGAGAAAAATATTAAAAAATCGAACTGGCCTACACAAAGACTCTGTGCTGGCACCGATGGTACTATTGCAAAAATTGCGAATTTCGAGTGATTAAAGCAAACAATGTAATATCTTGTAAGGACGGCTTACAAGATATTATATTGTGTATTAATATTATATATAACAAATATTAACATTCTGTATTAACTTTTTAGATTAAAAACAAAAAACTCGCACAACTGAATTCTCCATAATGGCCACCCTCTGAACTCAGTACAGAGATCCGTAACGTTTGAAGTTAGGAGGTAGTCAGAGGCACGTCCCAACGTTATATTTGGCACAGTGCTCACGTTTTGCTTATAGTTAGCATTCCGCGTGACAGAACACTAACCAATGACACAGACTTTATTTTTTTTGGTTCTAGGCCATGCCAAGTTCTACACTTTCTTAAAATGTTCTGATAAAATAAATATAGACTTATTTATACAATAATGAGAACAAAATCTTGATAAGCATTTCTTTCATAAATCTTTCTCGGTATTCAATAACAGATCTATGTTCAGAAAAAAAAAACAAAGAAACGACTTCCGCTTCTCGTCCACTCTTTGTTCATACATCGTGACTGTGTTATTGTTTTGTATGTATGTTTGTAAGTTTACTTTCAATTATCAAATGATAACATCAAATTCACTTAAGAGCCTGCCCTAGCACATATTTTATTCACTTGTATATTATAAATGCAACTGAGTAGTGATATAAAAATTTTGGATATAAGATTGGAATTGATTCGTACTCGTTTTTTTTGGTGGTAGTTAGGTTTTTAATGCAAGTAACCAACCAGCTATTATAACTATTGGTTGCTGTAGCAAATCCGTGTTTGTAATTTCCATGGTTGAAAAAAATATCTGGCATGATATTTGAAATATTACTAATAAATAAACCTTTGTAATATTAGGTAACTGAATGATTATAAAGCATGAACTATCTGATAGCGTGGTAAGTAAATAATAACATATTGTTATATAATGGCCGTAAGGGATCAATTGCGATGAAATTAAAAAAAGTCTTGTATAGTACTTAAATTGAGTTTTCAGAACAGATTGTTGCAAAAATCGCCTTATTTTATTTCATTTTCACAACCAGACTGTGGCCAGTTCCATTTTTATATAGAAAAAAGGATTTCTCATGGAGATTGTATATCATTGCATCAGCATTGAATGTTATGTGCCTCATTCTATTTTCAAACTTACTTATGTCATAAACTTAGGGTGCAGTTTTCGAGTTAACGACCCACTCTAAGAATATGAGTGATGAAAAATTAAATGCGTTAAAATACCTGTCATTGTAACGTCTATTTATCTACCTACACAATTTAACAAGTTATTTATCACTAGAATGATATAACAACCTCATTCAAATACCTAAATATCCTATTTAACTATATCGATAATAATGCTATTGTGATCGAATTGGTCTCGCTCTGAATCGAATAGACTTTGATTTTGGACAATCGATTCAAAAAGTCATAATTGGACCACAATGATCTAGTTTCGATTGATCGTATTCTTATTGGAAATAGGTAGATTTTCTCTCTTTTGTTGCCATCAATATCAGTCGAAGGGTTAATATTTATAAGTGTATCATCATCTTCATCATCAATTGGCTGTAGATGTCGACTGATGGACAAAAGCTGCCCCTAAAAAAACATCGAGAATTGTTCTCTGGGTTTCCTTCATCCACTAAATTACCACAACCTTAAATATCATCTTGACCTGCCAATAACCACTTTAACATAGTAAATCTACGAGTAATTAAAATGACTAGTTGGTTTTAGTAGTAATTTTTTCGTTCTTTATTTTATCAGGTAGTGAACTGCAGCAACAGATTTGATGGCGTTCCATCGTCCGATATAAACTCTACCGGGGAAGAGTTGAGGGTCACGACCCTCAGTATTAAGGAATACGATGCGAGGACGACGAACTCCAAGCATATCTCTCTGTACAGCCTGTCGGCTAATATTGTGAGGAATAGTTAGACCCAGTCTAATGCCATCAGAGAAAACATAAATCAAGTAAAATATACTGTCAGCAGTATGTTAGGAACATAAAAGTTTCGATAGGGTTGGTCAAACTTTAAGAAACTTTTTTTTTGTTAAATCGTTAATATTTGCACGTCATCATTTTGGTAAGTGCTTCATTCCACAAAAACTCCCTTTGCGGCAATTTCTGACTCCCTATTTCATGCTTAATTTTACTCATCGCTTGTTTTGCCTACGATATTTCATCTTGAAATGTATTGATTGGGAATTAGTCACATGTACTTTGGATTCACAGGTCAACCAGGCGTGAAATTGGACATGTTTGATCTATAGAGTGTGGCGACAACAAGGTTTTTTTTCTGTTACAGAATTGTGCAAAAAGGGTTCTACCTGCTTGTACAATCGTACCAAAAAGCACTCGTGCAACATCTTTGACACGCTTTGGAGTTTCGATGCAGCTTTTTCGGCGACCTGTCCGTCGCGCTACATTACACAATATTCACAATAGACCCCTTCGATCTACTTAAGAACCTTATTTTTTTTTATTTCGAAGTCAACAAGGACTCAAGGGGTCTCAAACAATTGTTGCGTCATGGTCAATAGAACACGGCTCGTTTTGGTCCATTTTTTCAATTGGATTTGTCGGTGACCGTTATAAGTTTAGCAGTTCTAATTTAGTCGGCGCCAGTAAAAGATGTAAGGGTGAAAAGGATAAGAAGATTATCTTCTAAACTTTTAAGGTGAAAACCAAAATTAAAACCACAACTTTGGGTTAAATTGTGAAGGTCTTTACACTGCATACGATTTCCTGCAACCCTTTATCGGGAATTGTGCAGTGAATGTTGAACACCAAAATAAGTAAACTTACGAAACACAACTTATATCCTTAACTAAAAACTGAAAAAAATCTTCCTAAACCGTTCTATGTAGAAGCATAAAATGTTTTTTTTGACACTAGCCACGAAACTAATTTTGAACAATATTCCGTCACGAAGCAGCTTGCTAACATGCATTGTGAAACTAAAAGCAAATCATTTCTCGTAATTAATTTTGGCAAAACACAAAACAGCGTGAAAATTTATGAATGCTACTTTTTGCAGAGCCCTTCCTGTTCTAACACCTATTGTATGAAATTGATTTAGCTGTAGATAAAATCCGGACAAACACTCGTTCTAATTTGGTATATTTGGCAAAAAAAGGAGGTTGGACGGAAACCTTCATGTTGCGATTCTTGAAATGATATTAGCTTGGTTAAGGATAATCAGGAAATGCATGCATTTTCTAAACAAAGATTTTACAAGAGGGGACACCATTTTGAGGTGTCGTGAAAAAAACGTAATTTTGGGTCGTGACCATGGACGTAATTTTGATTATTGTTAATTTCCGTATAAATATAGTGTTATTAAAGCATGCTCAAAAACGTCCAAACTATAGTAAAATTTTGATATAAATATTTGTAAAAGCAGAATGTTACATGATATGCCAAAAATTGCATCTGGTACAATTATTATATTGTCGATGGTCAAATAAATCTTTACTACAAAATTGGCCTCACAATGAACGCATTGAGATGAATCTTCGACTGAAAACTCGTGCCATAGATTTTACGATCAAATACGAGCAAGCCCCTTTTATAATTTTAAGTTATAAGTTAAATTACCAAACAATAGGTAGAAGGAAATCCCGCTGCGATTTTAAATAAAGCAGTTATCTGTAAAATCAACAGGAATCGGAAGTGGATATTATAAAGGATTTTTAAGTGCTGACTATTTGCGTAATACTATTCAACTGAATTGAAAACATTGTGCAAATAAAAGGCACTGGGTAAAATGTGTATTTCGAGCACCCAAATGAAATGTTCGAGGTGACCATGGTCAACCTTAATAAATAATCTGCAATACAACATTGGCGACATGAACCACTTTAACAATAATGAAATTATTCAGAACATCACGCCTGCTCGTGCCATTAGAAAGATTTATAACAAAACACAATAGAAACCATACATTTTTTTCGCTTAACAAATCTGGGGAAGGAAATAAATGGCGTAGCAATTATATAAGACGCTGTCAGCCGGAAGCGACGGCATTTTATTCTGAACTTATTTTAAACAAATATGAAACGTACAAGTTTAAGCCGAAGAGGATTACTCAGAAATCTTGTTTTTGTTTGTTTTCTTTGAGTAATACTATTGTATCGATCGGTGAGGTTTGACGGCTTATACAGGAATTTATGGGCAATAACTAACAGGTAGTCTTTATTCATTCTTTCGCGTAGATCCTAAATTTAACTAATTTGGAAGAAACCTAATCTATGTGATCAGTACAATGCGTACCTGCCATTTATAACCCAACAAAACTACAAGTCATTGTAAAAAAAAACAACATGATGAAACGGGATTCTGTAGCATTCGTGTTTACTAAACAAAACAACTTAATTATTAGAAACCAAAACCTTCGAAATTAGTCCAAAGATCTTATCAAAAAAATATACGACAGGTTGAAACAACAAAGACGAAAAAAATATTAAGTCACACCTTTATAGACGAACGAGATTGGAAATATCCAATGATTGGGAATGAGACAGTTCATTTGTCAATAATCCTCACTTTATAAATTAAGTAGTGAGATATAAGCTAAAAGCCTCAGCTTCTGTATCTATGCCGAGGCGTCAGAATTATCGAAATTAATGCTATGAATGATCGCCACTCGAATATGTGAGAACTGTATACACTGCTCATTAAGCAACTATTTACAAGTAGAAATCTAGTTGTACCAATATCAGATACTAGGGAGTCGCCGTGACTTTGCCGGCCTGCTATAATTCTATGCAAAAATGTCTCGTAAAGAGGTAAGGCCTAGTTAGACAAACGCGGTGGCGATAAGTACACACACATTAACTTATGACAACCATTTCCATTGGCGGAAGTGAGGACGATCAAAGGATCGTCCTCACTTCCGCCACTGTCACAGCGTATGTTTGATCTGATCCTTACTTTTAATATTTTCATGTCTTAATAAAACAGTTCTAAATCAAGGCCCTTATTGACTCTAGCGACCCATCCTGAATAAAGGTAAGTATACGCAACACGCTGAAGAAAATAACACAGTAATTTTCATAAAAATGCACTGATAGACGAACTTTTGCTCCTTAATGAGAATACATGAGTTTGATACTAGAGGTGTGATATAGCCATATTATACATTTTAAGACGGTTTTCTCCGAAGGCGGTTCACATTTTTTTCAGTGTTATCTTAAAAATAAAAGTAGTTCGCTATCGTAGACACTTTAAGTAGTGGTCTACAATTTAATCGAATAGACACATTTAATTGGTTTTACTTCGGTAATATCATATTCAATTAATACGTGGAATATATCAGAGTCGGCTTCTTTATAGCTTGACCTTTTTTGATGAGACACATTAATTGTACAAAACTCAGTCCAATTTCGTTATCAAGGCTATTTATTGGTTTAATTCATATGATGAAATTTTCTTGAAGAGGTAAAATGTAGTAACTGGTATCGTAGTAAGAACGTTTTTTTAACATCCATACTTCACAATAATTAAGCATTAATGCGAACTCAATTCCTTATTTATTTGATATAAAGGATCAAAAGTCTGACACGACGAACAGACGTATAGCGCCAAGCAACTTCAGCCCTACAACTATGGCTTATATATACTTTCGTCTTAATATAAACTTACCGTTAAATTCGCGGTCAACTCAAGTGGCCGGATTTACACTCGACGTGGCTTCCTCGCAAATTATCCCTAAAGCATTGTCCAAGACTCGAACGGACGTCTTTTGCAGCCACATCAAAGTAAACCGACAATGAGCCCGGATCTTTGAACTCGTGCTCTTAATCTCTATTGATATAACGGAACAATATTGTGTGAACACCTTACGCGGATAATAATCTAATACATTCATATAAAACGTAAGACCGCTACGTTTTGTTTGATTTGAACCTTTCAGTTCACCGTTAAGGTGTTCGAAAAAAGTGTTACAGTTTTAACTGTAATATCCCCTACAAGGTGGAAGGAAGCAACACATTTCGATCGACATTATGTTATTGAATTACTTTTAAAATTGATTTAGCGTCTAGAGGTGCTCTTTTTGCAGTTCGCATCTGCTGCCCTGATATTTTTTTATATCTTTAGTCATGTGGGACTTTAATTACGGAGCACGTATGAAGATAATTGTAATATAATCCTATTGCGAACGTTTGTCTGTGAATTGCAAGGTGACGTTACCATCTTTGGCTCCCGAATCGAAACGCGATATGTTCGAATGGGAAATAGAAAGGTGTATTTTGGCACGCTTATTTTAAAAATATAGCTCACGTTCAAGGTGGACCCTCTGTCCTATCTTGCTTACACAAGCACCTTCTATAACGCAGATGTATCAAGCGTAAGGGTTGTATTAATATTTTGTTATGATTTCAATAGATTTTGGCAAGGTGTGTTCCGATTTTTTTGGCATGTGCCGATGGGCCGTGTTTTTGCTTTCTTATCTTTGTACATCGGCTACTGTAGGTACTGTGTACTGTCAGTAGGTAGATTTTTAATTCAAAAAGGCAGGCAGTACACTTGAAGATAAGTACCTACTTATAGCAACCAAATATAAATTATTTGGTTATAGTATTCATTCTACTGAAATCATTTATACTTTGAAATCTATTGGTTATTATACGACCTCTGTGGCGCAGTGGGCGAAGGCCCGCCTGAGACGCAGAAGGTTGCGGGTTCGATTCCCGCTGCGGGACAAATGTTTGTACAATTAGCCGATATTTGTCTCGGGTCTGGGTGTTTTCGATGTATAATATGTATGTATTTACAAAAAAAAAAGTATATAAGTAGTATATCAGTCATGTAGTTCCCATAATACAAGCTCTGCTTAGTTTGGGGCTAGATGGTGCTGTGTGAAAAATGTCCAGCATTATTGGTGTCTATTTATACATAGACGTATTTATTACCAGAAATAATAACATAACTCTATATAAATAGGTATATCCAAAATAAAATAGATTAAACAACTAGCTTTCTAAGGACCGATGAAAACGATCTATAGATAGCCAATTGGTCGAATATTATAAAGGCCCTGAAATCTTAATAAATAAAATCATTGCATAACTTAGTGACTGACTGACGAATATCGATGTACCTATTGTAAGTGACAGAGATATGAAATTTGGAAGTTGACAAAAGGTTCTTTTAGATTTGCCTCCGTGTACGGAGAATGTTTTTTTTAAGTAAACACAACGTTCATTTGTACCACAGTACCTACGCGTAGTTCCTGATACCCACGACACAGATGACTTCTAGAGTTGGGTCAAGAATGTGAATGTGTGTTTTTGTTTTGTTAAAATCTTATTTATAGGTACTTATAGTGTCTATTTATTATTTAGTGTACTTATACCTTTCCTTTCTGTGCTTTCTTGTTGCCAAATAAATACATTTCTTTCTTTCTTTAAAAATGTACAGAAATGCTAGACGGGCGTTTCACTTAATAACTTTTCAGACAAACCCAGTATTTCTTTGCCATTGATTTCATTATGTAATTTCGTCGGCATTTCAAAGGGTTTATCGGCAGATGACATGACGGATCGTTTGCACAAATGGAAGGGTGGAGTGCAATGCAATGCAATTCATAGGGGCACTTCGGCACTTCACGGTCAATGTAATGTGACACTTGGCAATCTTTTCAGCACGAGTGTACGACTTTTGTGGAGATCATTGATTGATGATATAGCGATATATCGATTTACAATTTGTTGTTTGGAATTTAATGTAGTTCCTCTGGGTACGTGAGGAACCAGAGTCCTTCGCGTGTTCAAAATTAATTCAGAGCGAATGGTCGAAGACATACATGTAAAAAAAACACAATTTATGATTGCGTGATGTTGATTTTGTAATTTAATAATCGCATATTATTACTTTATTATATTTAAGTTACTTGAGCTTACATACTCTTTGGTTGATCACTGGTTTCAAGGTGGCGGTATTCGGTCTATGGTCGATGACGCGACACAGCGCCGGGGGGTAGTTGCTCTGTGGCACCGGTCGGAATATTTATTTAGAAATAGGTTAAGATAGGCTGATCAATAATAATTATCAAACCTAGGTATGCATTGTAACGTCTAAATTGATTATGCAATAAACGCTTCCGTCTTGTAATGAACTGGATCAGCTGAACTATCTGTAGATTGTTTGCAACGGTCTAAAGATGTTTATAGCTGTTTCATCTGTATTTTTATTTATACCAACTTGAACATAGTTGTCTAAATTATAAACATTACTAAATCGTTAAAAAGGTCGTTCGCAGGGATACATTTTTATCACAGCGAGCGTGATTTTTTTCGTCTCATAAGGGGCAGATTAATAGATTTGAAGTTAATCCTGGAATATTGTTTTGTTTTAACCTAGTTACTTTAAATGCGTAATAAAACCTCATAAATTTAAGAAAAACTAGTGTCAACTTTCCTTTTTTTATGTATTTATATCGTTTGTGTAGTCGCGGTCTACTATGGTGGCCCAGTGCTTGTTTGCAGATAGACAACGAATTGGAATGCTGATCTGTAATCAAACTATACTATAATGAATCCAGCATTAAAAATAAACTGACAGCTGATACACCCTGTACATAAGTAGCCTGGGATACAGTATTTTAACTTCATTATTTTATCCTTCATATTTTACTCTTGCTTTCAACAAATGTACTTCTATTCGGGGAATTTTATGCATTTCAAAGTGATAAGTGATTATGGAAATGTGAAATTAAAGCAACGTTGAGCAAACTTGTTAATTTTAAAATTAGAACGACGTTGATTCTCTTTTGTCACTTTTATTATGACAGTTGACAGGATAACTTAAAAATACCACGAGCATAAGTACTCACCCCATTTTGACATAAGTATTATCGTTCAGACAATCTTTATTCGATATAACTATATTCTCCTAATATCCATACACATATTTTATGTTCAACTCTCATCTTATTTTATGGCAAATCACTCCTGATCAGATATCCATTGACAAGCTAAGATTTTATTTCACATTTTTTAAGCAACAAAATAAATAATGCTGGACATTTTTCACACAGCATCATCTAGCCCCAAACTAAGCAGAGCTTGTATTATGGGAACTACATGACTGATATACTACACAAATACTTTTTTTTTTTGTAAAAACATACATATTATACATAGTAAACACCCAGACCCGAGACAAACATTACAAACATTTGTCCCCCAGCGGGAATCGAACCCGCAACCTTCTGCGTCTCAGGCGGGCCTTCGCTCACTGCGCCACAAGGTCATCAACAGTCGTTTCTTTTAAACTTTTTTAGTACCTTTATATTTGCCTATTGTGTTTAAAATATTAAAGTAGGCACACTGTTCCATTCCGATCTCTACAATGCCTTATTCCTACAGGACGTTTCAATCGCAACCGTGCATCGTTAATTAAAACGCAAAGCAGTCTCGTTCATCTAGTTCTGTCTTCACTTTTTGTTGTCTCGACTAAATTATGTCTCTATAGTGACGGTGGTTATCGTCACCATCTCGAGTGATGGAGCCTTGTGCTCGGTAATTTGTACCTGGCTTGCCGATGCGATTCGATCTTGTGGTATTTGACATGACGTTTCTAAAAAACAAACACTTTTTACTAAAAAAAGTCTACGATTTCGGAGTAACTTGTTTATTAAATTTCGCCTTACGAGATTTATGTTGACTGTAAGACTCAAATGCCCACAAATATGACTTTACTTATAATCAAATCAAGTAAAGAAACTTTTTTGTTGATTAGCAGATTTTGGAGTAACACTAGAAGCATAATAGTATGCTGCAGGTCATACTTGATAGATAGGACCTGCCTGTCTACTATGATAAAGTTAGGTACTAAAAAAAAGGCTTTTCCATTAGTCTCTTAAAGACTGCTTGACTAAGATGCTAATCTACTAACCTCTGTCTATAGTTACAACAATAACACACCTAACCTAATTTGTACGGTTAATTAGGTGCTCTCAGAATTAATTTAAAAAAAAAACACGCTCACGACTGTCTTCGCCATGGTGGACATCCTCAGATACATACTCAGTGAGTAGATCTTTGAGGATACCAAGTAGGGGGGTCAGAGGCACGTCCAAACATAACATTTGGTATATGCCAGCGTTTTGCAAGTTAGCATTCCACGTGACAGGTTGCAAGCCCATCGCCGCTTATTGGAACACTAACTGTTGGCACATGCGTTCGAATTTTTGGTTCTAGGGCATGCCCACGACCTCCGAATCAGAAGTCGGGGTATCGCCCACAAAGCAAACACGGCTTTTAATATTGAATTTAATTTATTTTAAATTAATTAGCATTGAGGAATAATTCAGTTTTCGTTCAGTTTATAAACGAGATATCGTATCTTTCAGAATAATTATTTACATTGCCTAAGTATGGTTCATAACCAGAAAAAAAAAGTAAGATAGAAAAATAGATATACATCCGTCAGCTTGGACACAAACACGTTTATGAAGAGGTTTTAAGTATGTAGAGGTACAGCTAAGTATGTTTGCACAACTATCGTGTTACAGGCGCCAGTGGGCAAACTGCAATATTTGCTTAGGGCAACACCATTTTGCCATAATTCGGGTGACTCTACCCTGTGGCACGAACTTTATTTCAAATAAATAAATAAAATAATGCTGGACATTTTTTCACACAACGTCATCTAGCTAAGCAACTAAGCATAGCTTGTACTATGGGAACTACATAACTGATATAATAATTATATATATATATATATTGTAAATACATACAAATGATATGAAGATCATACAAACATTTATCCCGCGGCAGGAATCGAACCTGTAAACTTCTGCGTCATAGGCGTACTTTCGCCTACTGCGCTAATTTTGTATTTTGATCTCATAGTAGTCAGATTATATTTTACCTATCTATAAAGGTGTAGGTTATATTTAATAAGTACCTGTCCTTTTTGTGCTCTATTGTTGTGTCAAATATACCAGTTTCTATTATATTGACGACCACTGTGGCGCAGTGGGCGAATGCTCACCTCAGGCGCAGAAGCTTGCGGGTTTGATTCCCGCCGCGGGACAAATGGTTTGTCTCGGGTCTGGGTGTTTTCTATGTATAATATGTACGTGTTTACAAAAAAAAGTATATATGTAGTATATCAGTCATGTAGTTCCCATGATACAAACTCTGCTTAGTTTGGGCTAGATGATGCTGTTTGAAAAATGTCCAGTATTATTTATTTATTCTATTCTATTTTTTATCGAATAAAACAAACTGTATTATACATGTAGGAACAATCTTAAAAGTATTTAAACATATAATAATATGTTTAAATACTGTATAATCCCATACGAACAACATTAGTACCAAAACTAGGATGTCCTGTGGTATGGCGTACTAATGCCCTCAGCCAGACAAAGTTGTATTCCATTCTAATTTAGTTACTTAGATACATTTTTGAGAAAACTAATCATTCATATGAATAAAACCATTTTGGCATTCCCTAGTTATCGCGAATCAATTTCGCAGTCATCACCTCAATCTATAGTAAAAGTTGTATAAAACTACTCAAACAAGCGTAAAATCATCACCCTTTCGCTCTTCAAACTGGACAATGCACTTCCGGTTGCAAACATCTCAATCCGCCGGAAGTTGTCGGTTCATTAGCTGTTTATTATAAGCACAAGTGAATTCTACCCTTTTATATGCCGACAGTAGATTTGTGAAATGGCCAAGTTCATTGTATAGAATATTTTTATTTTTATGTTTCCCTGTCTTCGTAACTACGAGTACCTTGGAACTACACTTAGAACCGGAACAAATATCTGCAGAACATGTCAATGTTTGTCCGGTAACAAGAATCGAACCTGTGCCTCTTGCGTTGGCTAACACTGTTGGGTGTTAAAACATTAAGACCATATATCCAGGTATTCTAAACTCCAAACTTTTTAATCGAAGCGCAAAGCAAGAGATAATAATTGAAAATTATGTTGAAATATAACTTTTTGAAACTATCATAGATAAAAACCAAATCTTTAATTAAAAAACATGATATTTACCATGATTTGTGTGTTCGTGGTAAATATCCCGTTTTTTAGGTATTTTTTTTTATTATATTGACATGATTATTTCAATAATGACTTTTGTATTGTTTGCAACGGTCTTTAAATAGCTATTTCATTTGTATTTTTGTATAAACAAGTACGTACATATACATAGTTATATAAATAAATGTTTACAATCATTTCGAAATATTTGTCAATGTCATGTTCCTTCTTTCGTTTTATTGAGACATCAAAGGTTAGCTTGTACCCTTTGATCTTTCCCTCCTACCTTTTGTGCAGTCATCAAAAACTATTTCAACGATGACTTGATTTTGATTTAACAAGTTTCGGGTCCTTTCGTTACTGGCCACCCGGAGGTGAGGACAGCTATGGTCGCTTACTAAATCATTGGAACGTGTTATTTGTTTAGTGTTAGTTTCATTTAGCCGGCCGCACGCGACGACGTTCATATTATAATGAGATTAACATACATTCTCGATTAGAATATTCTTCAGAATAATACATTGTTGAATAAAGTTTCCCACTGTGAAATAAAAGCTTGAGTATCACACAGTGAACCAGTAAAAAGAAAGAAAGACAGGAAATATTTTTATTTGTAAAAACGGAAAGAAGACATCTTTGCACTAAAACAGGCACCCATGTACTTATGATAAAATATAAAAAATGGCTACCTATTTTCTAAAACATAATTAAGGTAGATAAGGTAAACTTTGTTCGTATCATTAGTGCTGAAGATACGATGAAAGTTGGTGAAAAACTAAAGCGAAAGGACCGAGCAGTAATTGCTGGTGAAATTACATAACGGGTGAAAACTTCTTCACCCGTTATGTCTCAGGGTTGGCAACGTGCAAGTTATAGGTTCATAGGTAAGGTATAAGGTTTGTTTTGTTTAGTTGAATGAAAGAACAAGTTCGCATCTACACAGATACAAAAATAAAACCCCACTCTGTGCTGAGAATATTTCATGACTGAATTAACACACCGATCGTCTAAGTGAACAGTTGAAATAAATAAATACATAACATCAATCGGAGACGTAGGACGGCTCTTGTAAATCTCAGATAGCAATCTTGATGTACCGACGGATGCAAAACGGGATCTCCAGAGCGCGGTTTGATTTACGGAAACGGTTTAAGAAATCGCGTCACAGCAAATATTGATGAAGTTTATATTTCTAAATATCATTCAAATGTCAAATGATCTACAAATATTTGTTTTCTATGTATAGTTTACAATAAAAAGTATACGAGTAGTATAATTATCAGTCATATAGTTCCCATAGTACAAGCTCTGCTTAGTTTGGGGCTAGATGATGTTGTGTGAAAAATCTCCAACATAATAACACTCTTATAATTTTCATTAAGGTTGGTACGCTAATCTTCGTTTTCATTTAGGTGTAAAATAAATGTGTTAGAGGCTCCCGCTATTTTAATATCCAAGAGTATAGTTACAGTAGGTATTGCATGAAAAGTACGAACCAATACTGCAATTTTGATACCGTGTCCACGAGCGGACGTTTAAGTAACGATAAAAAGGTAAGTGAACTTTTTAAATGTCCATAACAATAGTACACTTAAAAAAAAACATGATAGAACGGTGTTCATATTTCTCAGCGATTTCAAAAAAAAAATAGTTTGGTTTGGTCAGACTAACTTCTGTTACTTTCTAGTTTTTGCAAAAAAATATTTTCGTTGTACAAATTGCTAGGTTGGTAGGCATCCTTGTTGGTCAGGACTATATATGTATCTGTTGGTTATTTATTTATTTATTTAAATGTGCCAGCTCTTCCTGATTTAAGCTGCGATTGACTATCGCGGTTTCGTATAATAACAAAGTCTGCATATCAATCGATCTCAATTGTTACAATTCGATTGATAACCATTTCGATCAAAGCTTATTCAAATTCATATGGATTTACAACGATGATGGTTAAAACGAATTTGTATTGAATTTGAATCAATACGTTTGACTCGTAAATAAATATTAAATACATTTCAAAATAACATCGGATATTAGCAAAGAGTCAACAGAAGGCGCGTTTGTTTGTACGTATTTCTTTTGCAGGACAAAAAAGCTCCAAGTAAAAAAAAAACAGTACTCAATTTTTAAATTTTGACGACTTGTGGTTTAGTAGACTTGCGAGCGAGTAGCTGGTTAAGACGCAAGCGGGATCGATTACAGCTGCGGGTCAAATAATTATATATTCTGCACATATTTGACCAGGTCTAGCATTCTATATGTGTTGGGTGATGTGGGGACTATGTATATATACCCACAACCACGAATGAAAACTGATCTGTTGTTTCTGTAAAACTTTCATAATTCTTCCGCCGAATTAGCATAGATTAATCTAATTAAACTCCGAAGCACCCGTGGTGAGTATTTATCATAATAGTAATTCCATTCTCGCTTCATAAATAACGGCACGGGGTCGGGAATGTGTCAGAGTGGATTTATTGCGGTGCAATACAAACAAGGACTCCGACTAACCGCCACGGCCATGCAAATGTGTGGGTTGCTTATGTCATCCAATAAAAATCCTACTACTATTATAAACGTGAACGTTTGTGAGGATGGATATTTGTTACTCTTTCACGCAAAAAGTACTGAACGGATTTGTTGAAAATAACAGTAATTTAGCTTATACATCAGAATAACATATAGGCTACCCTACTACTATTATAAACGTGAACGTTTGTGAGGATTGATGTTTGTTACTCTTTCACGAACTACTGAACGGA
Organism: Perizoma affinitatum; assembly: GCA_961405105.1. Classification (NCBI taxonomy): domain Eukaryota; kingdom Metazoa; phylum Arthropoda; class Insecta; order Lepidoptera; family Geometridae; genus Perizoma; species Perizoma affinitatum. Next base: position 12,379,666 of record OY560194.1, on the reverse strand, counting down.
TTTTGATGTAACTTTACAGTAATATATACATCAGAATAACGCATAGGCTACTTTTTATCCGGGTAACACGCGGGCGAAGCCGTGGGCGGAAGCTACTGATAAATAAATTAATAATGCTGGACATTTTCGCACAGCATTATTAAGCCGTAAACTAAGCAGAGCTTGTATTATGGAAACTATATAACTGATACTACTTAAATGCGTTTGCTTCGGCTTATATAGGTATAAATTAAATTACAATTTTTGGTTCTTAAGCATGCCGGTTTCCTTACGATATTTTACTTCAACATTTTGAGCACGTGTTAAGCACACATCAATTGAAGAATACATCGGTGCACGACCGGGTTTGAACCCACGATCTTTGGATCGAAAGCAAGGGTAGAGCCGACTATGCCAACACGACTAGCTTAGGCTTTCAGTAAATGAAATACTATGCAGATTATTTTTGTAAATTAGTAGAAAAGATTTAGATCGATTTTAGTTGATCTTTTTAAATTATTTCTTGCTAGTAATTTTTATTTACAGAATGAATAAAATACCTACTTGGGTGAGTAAAAATTTGTAATGAAACAGTTGAGCCACCTAAAGAGTGTTTCAAACGATCTATAGATCGGTCAACTGATCCATGTCGCCAGACAAAGAGTCCCACAAATTCCAGCTGCCACGCTGGGAATGCTGGTGCGCTGACCCACATAAAAGCCAGCTCTCGGGTCTAGTGAAATATATATTTTCACTTCTAAAATAAGTTTCCAATAAAAACTTTATTGGAAGATTTTTGTAAAATTTCATCGTGTTTTAACAATTTACAAGCTCAACTTCTATAATCATCTGTGAGAACGAAAAAAACAATAAAATTTTGGCACGTTCGCTAACGACCTTTATTTTGGCAGATGTTATTTTAGTCATTAGAGGGAAAAAAATAATTAATAACCCTGTTTGTGTACAAAATTGATTACTGCCAGCTTCTGAAGTTCACCGTCTTCGTGTGAACTGAAATGTAATTGAATATCTAATAGGCCCTGTCCCTTTCATACATGTATTAACAACACCGGAAGTGAAAGAGATGAAGAATGTAAAGAAAGTTCTTCCACTCATCGTTGTTGATTGATGAACAAAGAAAACGCCTTGTGAGTTAATCACATCTAAATTCAATTGAGGAGGCGTATGAAAGCAATAAGCTTTTTTTGTTTGTACTCTTTAATGTTTGTTTTTGGAACAATGCCTTCAATTTTCTACTATATTTTGGAGTCATGGTCTTCAAACAAACACTTTTCAGCACTCATATTATATCAAGCTGGTTTTCATAACTAATGCTCTGAAAGAAGGTCTTAGTTAAATCGATAACAGCTCTGTAAATGCGATGTACTAGGCCGTAAGTAAATTTGAAAATGGAACAAAGCTCTCTACATTCATAATATGCCAAAATTAAATACAATCTCCATGACAAATCCTTATTTCTTTTTAAAAATGGAACTTATTACAGTTCGGTTGTGAAAAATAAAAAATGGCGAGAAACTGGTAACATATATTTTATTTTAATAACAAACTGTCAAAGATCAAAAAATCTTATAAAATAAATTGAATTTTCATAAAATTCAGCAGCTTCCTATAAAATTTGTTGGGTTGTTCTCGTATTTTCTTGAATTCTCCGTGTTAATTAGCCACACTTGTGAAACGTTTTATATTTGTATTTCCGCGTTTTGTAACGCCGCTTATTGTAACACTAACTGATGCCACTTTTTTTTTAATTTTCAGTCCTAGGCATACCAATTTTTTCATCATGTTCTCTTTAAGCACGTACATTTTTCGAGTGAAAATATCCATTTGTAAACGACTGGGTCTGAACCCACGACCTCGGATCGGAAATTGGAGCATCGACAAGACGCCCCACACGACCCATCAAAAAAAATAATTAAACATAATTTTCATTTATCACAAAATGGCCGACCATTTCTAGTCCAGATCATTTTAACAGCCTTTTTTCCTGTTCTGGTAAAAAGTCAACTATAACCTGTGACTCCACGATTAAGATAAACGTTTCCTATTAGAGCCGTTTAATGTTGCAGCAATTCGGGCCCATAAACATAATGCTTTTAATCATAGTCGGTAGATAGACACTGATAGTTTGTGAAAACAGGAATGTGTGGAGCTGGTAATCAGACTTGTCCACGAAAGCTATAAACCTTGAAAACTCAAGGTAAAGTTCTAGCCCAGTTTAATCTGATGACCTATGTATTAAATCAATCACCAATATAATGTACTGAATATAACTAATATTAATTACGTTACAAAAACAAAAACTGAACGCCATTATAATTATAGGTGACATATGACGACAGCACAATATTGTGCGAGTAACGTAAAACTAAACAATAAAGACTTAGATTAAATGATACTTTCATACAATAAATTAAAGTGGTTTTAATTTAAAAGTATTGTAATTAAAATACAAACAAAGCATGAAATTTTAATAATTACAAAAAAACACAATTACGAATTTACTACAGGAAGGATTATTTATTGATTTATATTATATATATGTTTTGTTTTTTTTTTAGCCACAATCCTCTCCATTTCTTTCCTAGTCGCTAATGTTCTAAGAGCCATCGGTCATAATTCTGAGATAACGCATAAATAAATAAATAATAAAGTAAATTGAAATCCCAGGTAATTTCAGGCAGTTAGCTAGTCAAATAGCCGTAATGACACCGGGACCCTTTGAGATAAGTGACGGAACCCTAATAAGTGGCCGCTTACAAGAATTGATACAGCTAACAGGGACTATTTTAAAGTTTCGTAGGAATCGGCAATATAGTTCCCAAAAAAACCTTTTAAATGTTTATTGTGACTTGGTATATATAAATAACAAAATTAAAATACAATGTTCTATAGGCATAGTGTAAGTCGCTGCGTACAATTTCGTGGTTACAAATGCTCTAACTAAGAGTTCCACGTCATAATTTCTTTTTGCCTTTGCCAATGTTTAAGTACTTAAAAGGTGGCAGATAATTAAATAAAACCCCACATCATTATTACCTATCTGGATGATGTATCTGGGATCTTCGCTCACTTCATGTCCTCGCACTGGACTGGATGAAGGCGGCACACGACAGAGACCGTTGGCGTTCTATTGTGTCGGAGGCCAGGACCCACTTCAGGGTCGATGCACCAGAATAGTAAGTAGTAAGTAAGTAAGGATGATGTATTGTGAGTATCGGAAACTACGAATACTTTGTTACCACAAGATTCTAACCCGGACTCATTATCTATATTAGATAATGACTTTGACTTTACCCAAAATCACCTGATGCATATTAAATTGTATTTCACTTTCCCCTCTCTGAAAACGGCTTAGCCATGGCCCGCCTACACGAAAGCTTATCGTGTAGGCGACACGCGTTGCGTGTTGGCATTTGACCTTGTCGGCGCGTGCCGTCACTTTTTACACAAAACCCAATTGCAAAAATCCACAGGTCTACTATCAAAAGGCAGATGTATTCAACTTGTTATCGGTAATGCGTAAATGGTCCGTCTGATCTCAAAGAGTATCATTGTGTCCACCCCTTGTGGCACGCGACACCACTTCCTTGTTTGCACTGTCAATATGATTATCCATGAATCAAATAGGTAGGAACACGGTGTAACAGATACTGGAAGTGCTGCCTACAACCGCTGAAAGACTATTGAAAATGGCTGCTTTCTAGATAATAAATGAATCGTGAAAATTAAATAAAATTAAATTGTTGCATGACTCACCGACTGTCAATCGAAGCACAGGCTTATAAAATAGAAAGGTGTGTATTAAAACGGGGTAAAAGTTTCTATGAATAACCTTATTTCCATAGTTATAAGCGTGAAACTATGCATAGATAAGTAAACAGTTGGAAACCTAACATTTTGAGGGTGAGTCCGCTTTTGTTGGATGCATTCAAAGTATTATAGAATATCCACCCAAAGCTCGAAGAAGTTTGTATTCAATGAAACTCGAGGCGAACGAAGTCACGAGACCTTTCAATCACTAGTGAAACGTATATTATGTAGCATAGTAGTAGAGTACATCATCATCATCATCAGCCCACATTAGTCCACTGCTGGACATAGGCCTCTCCCAATACCACTGAGCCCGGTCTTCGGCTCGTATCATCCACTTTCTGCCCGCTGCATTTCTTACGTCATCGCTCCACCTAGCCGGGGGGCATATCTAACGTAAATCTGTGTGAGAAAACTATGTAACTACATAGATTATGTAGGGCAGTTTAGCTAAACATACATTGAGAATGGGTGTTGGTTAGGTATGTGAACTTTGATTTCAGGTACTGAGTAGAATTTGGATAGATCGGAATGAAAAAAGAACAGACATAATTCTCAAATATCTCCTTTCTCTAATTAAAAGCCATTTTGATTTACGACGGTACTGAGACACATGATCGTATTTACGAAGGCCGTAAATGAAACGTATATAGCGTAGGTGATAGGTAAGTCACAAATTCGGATAGGACTCAGCGTAAAGCGCCGTTGAATTGTTGTAGGAAATTTGTGCGTGACTTCTCTGGCCCTTATTTATTTCCTGACAGATTATAATATATACAAATATGGGTATAGGTATTATATAAAATAATGTTTAATTTGTATTTTATGTTTATTCTCCGGAAATAATACCGTCATTCTTTAGTTCTCTCCATCCTAAGGTTGTCTGGAAGAAATCGCTTTCTACGATAAGACGGCCAGATGAGCTTTTTTTTTTTTGTTATTTTATTATGTGTCTGTGTTTTGTACTTTAATTTGGTGTTTTGCACCCCTCCACAACACAACACACAATTCCTACACCCCTCAGAAAGCGTAACTTCATCAATAACTCTAATCAGTTTCGTATCCACAGGGCATCATTTTATCGGTATTCAATCGTTTAGGGTAGTTCGATGAATCACAGCCATATGTTTCGTACCCTCCGCGAAAGGGTGATTATAATAACTGAGTAATACAATATGTTACATATATTTAATATAATAATCTTTTTTTATTTTAGATACAAGTGCATTCATACAACTATGTACAAGTAGGTATATACAAAAAATACAGATGAAACAGCTAGCTATCTAAAGACCGTTGCAAACGATCTATAGATAGAGATCACTACCAGGCGGAAGCGTTCCCAAAATACTAGCCGCATTGCCACGCTGAATATCAATGCTAATGCGTTGATCCAGATAAGATCCCTCTTGTCACGCGTCGCTTCGACCAGTGGCCCTGAAATAATTTTGATTAAATTAAATTACGTAAATAAATATGGTAAAAGATATTCTAATGAAATGGATTAATTAATGACGAAAATTACTTCAGGCATAATACCCCAGTCACATTTTGACATAACAGTCAAAATTCCGTGGGTTCCTCTTGTTGTGTATATCAAGAATATTATCGTGTGTACCAAATAAGCCAAACCCATAACAGATCATGAGAAGCGATTCAGGAAAAGTCACAAGACTATAGCCAAATATCGCAAACAAAGTAAAAATAAAGCCAATATTTATAATAAACACCAGACATACACATACTTAGTCTGACTCCCACTAAGATACCCTGTACCGTTGGTATCAGGAACTGCGAATAACGTATCATTACACTCAGACCCGAAACAAATGCCATGAATCAACAATATATCTATTGATGCTTTACACAAAACTGCATTGACTCTTAGCATCAAGAAAATTTGCGTCATAAAAACTCGTCAAGCGGCATGCTAATTACTGTAACAAATGTGGACCAGTACCAAATATAATTACTGTAAAGTTTTATAAAAATCCCTTCAGTAGTTTTTGCGTGAAATAGTAACAAACTTCCATCCTCTCAAACCTTCGCGTTTATAATAGTAGTAGGATTTGTGGTCTGGTTATAAGACCCTAACGAATTGACGATTCCAGCTGTGACGTAAGAGGTATGGATTCTATTTCCTACTGCAGGACAAATGTTTGCATGTTCTGCAGGGATTCCCAGTGTCAGGACTATGTTTGTGTCTGTTGGGTGTTCTATTTTATTTTTATTAATTAATGAGACAAACCTTTGATTAATTTCAGAGTTCAGTAATGATGGATGCGTCCAGGTAAGGGGTGGACCGCCGGCCGAGAGCCACCCTCCGCGTCTAACATGATTATACACTCATTAGCTTCGTACTATTTGATTTGTTTTTTGCTAGCTTTGCCGCCCTGCGGTCGTTTGAGAATATGAAACCACAGTGTAAATAGAAGTGTTTGGACTCATCAAACCAGAAAAAGATATTAATAGAGAATCCTTTTAAAAAATACATTAGAGATTTTGCATCAAACTAATTGCAATTACGACCACCAAGAAAGTTGACTGCAACTTCTAGACAAAGACTAATAGACAATGCATGATCGAAGCTTCCAGAAAAAGTAATAAAATATTGTTAATGTGGACATGGTACATAGATAGAGAGATACGTAGGCAATTGTTAGTTTTAAAGTGAAAATGATACTTACGTACAACATTAGATTCAAGTGTGTCCTAAAAATTCAAAAAAACATTAAGTCCGATTAGTTATTAGATTTTTTGAGGCACATTTGAATAAAAAAAAATCCGAGCTGATGTCAGGTTCTGTTAAGTGAAGGACCATATTTGAATAGACTAAGCCAAATAAAAAAAATGAGCTACTATTGACTAAAAAATCACCTTCAAATCTTTAGTTCGACACTCTAGGTACGTAGATTACGAGGGACTTTAGCGAAAAGTTCAGTTTAACTTCTATTTAGAATAAGATGTTCTTAGTCCATTTTATCATCTTGAATTCTTATGTGCAATAAAGAGTCATTGAAGTATGAAAGTATCTTTGAAAGCTATTTCCAAATCTTAGTTTTTTTCCACGCAAAAATATATTCTGCCTTTTTTCATTCAATACGTTTAAAAAGTATTAAAATCTCGATCACTTATCGATTGCATTTTAATCGATTCAAAGATCATCTTGTTACCAATTTATGGTGTTAGGCCTAAAGCAAGTGTGTAGTGTATTTAATTTTGGCATCGACCGAGACCTTTTACCCTGTGCTTGTCACTGCTCGTATTTATAGTCAAAACTGCAACTCATAAAAACCGTAATTATTGAGATATCTTTAAATATTTAGATTCCGCTTGTGAGTAACACTTTATAAACCAAATAACTATGATTAAAATTATATATAAAAAAAATGTAAGATCTTCGAAAAAACTATAAAGAATTAGAAATGAAGTGGCAATATAACTCGCAGACCCAACAACTGCTGCGTAGATTCTCGAGAGGCGACTACGAACTAGGCCACCTTAAGGAAGTAGGATCAATTTTATTCAATACATTAATTATGGTAGGTAAATATAATGTTGGTAGACATCTCATCTTTACCCTGCCTGCAACATATATATTCTAAAAACTTCTACGTAAATGATAGTTAGATAATTTACGTAGTAAAATGGGATATTTACACAAATGTTATCACTTCCGTTATCTGGAAGAGAATGCTTTTTATCATTAAGTTCACCTATGTAAGATTTTTCTATTTGTGTGTCTTGTACTTGCCATACTGATGGTTTTGTAACAAAATGAACTATAAATACGACCCTTCACATCCTCTGGTAGGTAATTCGTACGTCCGATACCGATAACAATTAATAAGTATCGTCCGCATCGTGACCACCGAGGGGTGTCGTGACTGCGGTCTCTTTGACCCCTTAGAGGCCCTTTAGATTGAGATATCAAAAATCGCAAGTTTAATCCCACAGTACAAGTGTTTGTTTTACAGCATCGTTTAGATTAGGCCTTAGGCTTAGTTTGTTATTGAATGGTTATTGTGAGGAATCATTATTAAGTTCTGCACCGTTTGTTTTTCTGTTCACTATGGACGATTGTATAAGTCTTTGATCCACACAATATGTCCGCGTGCCAGGTTGCAAGCCCATGCATAATCCTTAATGAAAGTTTTTGAGGATGGATGTTTGTTACTCTTTCACGCAAAAACTACTGAACGGATTTTGATGAAACTTTACAGTTATATAGCTTTTACATCAGAATAGCACATAGGCTACTTTTTAACCGGGTACCACAAGGGCGAAGCCGTGGATAGAGGCTAGTAAAATTATAAACATAATATAAGAATTAAAAATTGTTCCAATACAATTGTTGCAATCAAAATATTTTAAGTTATTTCATTACTCTGCTTAAAATAAAAATGTTAAGTTGCGCTTATAATTTGAAGTAAGAAAATTTTGCTATACTCCAGCCTTAAGTGAAGTTAAGTTAAATTGAGAAGCGTGGACCTACATAAACATTATGCTAATTTATGTTAATTCGAAACTATACACTAGAAAAAAACACACGCCACAAATAAGGAACCGCAGACGCATAAAAGGAGCCATACCAGCATACCAAGTTGGCTATCAATGACGTTATCAGCTAAGCAGCATTCAGCACCCATCGATTTATTTCTATGGCGAGCAATATTGCCGGGCAGTGTTTACTATTGCCAGGGCTGGACTCAGTTACTATCTAAGATCTACGTAATGGTAAGTGCTAATTGTTTTTACATTGGAATGAGTGAGGGGAGTAAGAAAGTATTGCATTTCAAAATCAATGGTGAATCAAGGAAAACTAAATTCAATCTAAAGACCAGATTGAATCTCGGTCTCTATATCTGCAGTGCAGATTAATAGCTTAAGAATCTTTTTTAATTTATTTCTGAGTGCTTTTTCGTAGGTATATCGGGAAATAAACAGAACTTTCGACTCAGAAATATAATACATGAAACTTTGGGTTAAGACTCTAAGTTCAAGCAGAATCGGGGCAAATCACTTGTTCTTTATTTATTTTAAACTAGCTTTTGCCCACGGCTTCGCCCGCATGGTACCCGGATAAAAAGTAGCCTTTGTTTTATTCTGATGTATAAGCTATATTACCGTAAGGTTTCATCAAAATTTGTTCAGTAGTTTTTGCGTGAATGAGTAACAAACATCTATCCTCACAATCTTTCGCATTTATAATATTAGTAGGAAGTAGGATAGGATAGGATTTTTGTTTGGGTTTTTTGGTCTGAGCGACGCGTGAACCACGAGTTGGCTAACATGTTAGCATAGCCATTCAGCGGGGCAATACGGCCAGCATTTCGGAAACACTTCAGTTTGGTTGTGATCTGTTTAATAAATAATATAATGCTGGACATTTTTTCACACGTCATCTAGCCCCAAACTTATCATAGCTTGTAGGTACTATGGGAACTACATGACTGATATAATACTCATATACTTTTTTGTAAATATCTACATATTATACATAGAAAATACCCAGACCCGGGACAAATATTTGCAGATCATACACACATTTGTCCCGCGGCTGGACTCGAACCCGCAACCTCAGGCGGGCCTTCGCCTTCGCAGAGGTCGTCAACCAGTGGCTGTATCAGTCGAGCCATATAATTGATCATCTCAATTTCGTATTCAATAGAAAGCGAGTAAATGTGCCTGTAATTTCATCGGTACCCTCAAACCAGAACACAGCCATGCGAGCTACTGCTTGGCTGCGGAAATAGGTATGGTGATTCTCCAGACGAGCTCTTTCACAAGGAGGCTATACATTTAAAGTTTCGTTACTTAGAAAGTAAGTCCAAAATATCTGTGCAATTAATTTAAATCTACAAATTACCATATCCGTTGCCAACTCAAGCGTAAGCTTCATCGATAACATGGCCTGATTTATATTTTGCTGGAGATTCATCATGTCCTGAAGGGCTTAACGTTTTGCAATATCATTGTTAGTGCTATGCTTATAAAAACAAATGATAGCTTCAGTTAAAACTTTTTTATGAGGATATCTAGATAAGAAAGTCTGTTCTACTTTATTGGTTATTTATAAATGTATGCATTAACTGTCTAAATATATTTTGTGGGGTTTTTGATTATAAGTTTATAATCATTATCATCATAAGCCTGTCATCCCACTGCTGGGTATCTCTTGTGGCTCCGATTCACGAAAGATCGAGGCAGAACACATTCTGCCTCGTGAATCGGACCCATAACTATATTCTTCTTTTAATTACTTATGCTTCTTTATTTTACATAGAAATATAAAAAGACTAGGTCCTTTATAATAGACAAACTAATTTATATATTTTTTTTTAATCATAAATAGGCTTTTATTTGCACCTAATCTCACCTGATGGTTAGTGGTGATAGGGCTGACGATAACGCATAAAGATCTAGAAGATACCCATTACCTTGAAGAGACTCAGATTGTATTTATCAAGAAAGACAGACATAGTTCCATTCCTTCAACGCTATTTTTTAAATGTTTTGTCTCTTAACTGAGTGGTACCCAATTAGTTCTTCGCTGAAACGCTGAAATCAGATTATCGATACAAAGTGATGGAGTTTTTTGGTTTTCTGCTTAGTATATTCATATTAAGGTTGAACTGAGTAACCGCATCGGTTGCCACCGCATTTGTGAATTTAAATAGGTACTATTTTCGTAAACAACAAATGCGCCCTTTAATATAAACACTGATGGATTATCCAAGGCTTTTTGATTTTGTGATTGATAAAGTAACAAATGGTTCGTGAGTTTTTTATAAATCAAACACGAGTATCCATAAATGCCACTTCGATCGTTCTTAAGAGCCTCTTTGTTGTATGTTTTCTTAGTCTACCGTTTAAAATGAGTATACGAAATGAGTATACGAATATTCTTTTTCCGAGTAGTCAGAGAGACATAAATAAATAATACTGGACGTATTCACACAGCATCATCTAGCCCCAAAGTAAGCAGAGCTTGTGTTATGGGAACTATATGACTGATATACTACTTATATACTTTTTTTTTTGTAAATACATACATATTATACATAGAAAACACTCAGACCCGAGACAAATATCTTAACCCGCAACCTTCAGCGTCTCAGGCGGGCCTTCGCCCACTGCGCCACAGAGGTCGTCTGTATATATATAACTATAGACATAATCTATAGTTACAAGTATATACAACATTGCTGCTTTGGGAACGTTTTGCGCTACTGTTTATATTTTTGGCTGTGAACTTGATTTATCAGAATTTTTAGATATTATAAACTAGCGACGCGTGATTAGAGATCTGGCTCACATCTGGGTCAACGTATTAGCATTGCTATTCAGCGTGGCAATGCAGTCAGCATTCTACCACCATACGTATTTCTGCCGCCTAGCAATATTGCTAGCACAGTTGTGTTCCAGTTTGAAAGGTATGAGTGCAGGTGAGATTACGTTCACATGAGACTTTTCATCCGTTATCTTTGGGCCGGCAACGCGTGATACCTCTGGTGTTGCAAGCGTTGGGTAAGCTTGTTTGTCACTTTAGTTTTATAAATAAGTAGTCTATAAAATTCAAAGAGGCCTGATTCGGCACCGTTGCCCGCGCAATGGGCAGCTGTCCAGAGAGTCACTAAGCCTCTATTATTAAACTTCTCGTAAACGTCATCCACCACAGATATAGATCAGCAGAGTAGAACTGGGATGCCAGTCTCCCGCGATGCTAAATGAAATACGCGTATATATTTGTTTTTTAATTTATTTTTTTATTTAGGACACCCAACAGATAAATCCGATAATTATGATATTTTTAACCATATGTAAAATATTGTAGTCTTAAATCTATGTGTTCTCTCAACTTTAGGTGGTAAATATCCTATTACTAAGTTTCATTAGTCTGTCCAATAATCACGGGAACTATTCAAATGATTGTGATGAAACTGTCCACATAGCGCTTTTAAATATTAGCAGTTTAAAATAAAGACGGCATAGTCCCAGTCGGCAGCACAGACTATAAAAATTCCATTGACAAGATGTGTCAATGAACGCGTTTCGGTTTAGCATTTCAAAGTTTATTCCTTTTATAATTTTGACGTTTTATTCTTTACTTACGACAGGTAAAACTGGTTAATATATTATGGCTATTCTATTATCACTTAACGAATCAAATATGCTACTAAATGACGATTTCGATAGCCAACCTATAAATAAATTGATTTTGCTGTACAATTTTTTTTCTGATTTCGCTATGTTCGCTGTTTCTGTGGTTTCGCTCCTTTAGACAGTTCTACCTTCATCCAATCCATCGATGTTGTTATGAACGGGCAGTTATGATGGCCGTCAATTTATTTTCGAAATGAACCTGTCTCGTGCTAAGGGACATTCAAATGATTCGGGTCCTTTTGCGGAAGACACTTAAGTTATCAAAATGGCCGATATCTTTCGAACCGTTACGGAAAGACACTAAGTTGAAATCCAAATAAGGCATCGAAATAAAGTTGAACTCGCAAACAAAATTTGCCGCTGGCATTATTGTTAAAGTCAAAATTTTTCTTTTAAAATAAGGAAAACTGAGTATTTTTCCAAAAGGACTCTGGATGAGAGTACGACCTCTGTGGCGCAGTGGGCGAAAGCCCGCCGGGTTTGATTCCCGCCGCGGGACAAATGTTTGCATCTGCAAATATTTGTCTCGGGATCTGGGTGTTCTATGTAATTATTTCAAAAAAAAAAATATGCCAGTCATATAGTTCCCATAACACAAGCTCTGCTTACTTCGGGGCTAGATGATGCTGTGTGAAAAATGTCCAGCATAATTTATTTATTTTATTTATGTGGAAAGGGAAATTGCTTTCGGGGTTATTCCCTACTGCCACCTCATTTCATGTTTACATTTAAGTATTTTTGTTCATTCATTAATTCGCTCTCTCCATAAATCTCCTTACGACAGGTGCCAGTTGAAAATTCTGATCTTCTGCAACATCAATTCGATTAATAAATAAAAAATATACAAATCTTTCAGTCACCAAGACAGTTCAAAACCAGCCGTAGTTACACAGTAAAGACTAATTATCCAGTGTTTCAACTCCAAGAACCAGTGGGCAAATGGCGTAACCATTACCTGGACGACAGCTAAGCTATATCTTCTGGCCGTAATTTATAAAATAATCGCGATAGCCACTTGTGAATATCAATTATGAATACTTTTTTCGTTTTCTGTTCTAAGCGTGTAATTTTAGCTGGAGAGTAGCGCTAGCTTTATAGAGTTTTATAGGCGCACTAATATCGCTATGTGAAGTGCTACCAAAGATTAAAATACGGAGGTTATTTAGAAAAACATGATGTCGCTACATCCTACTACACGATGTTTGTTACACTTTCACGCAAAAACTACTGAACCGATTTTCATGAAATCTTACATTAATATACCTTATACATCAGAATAACACATAGGCTTCTTTTTATCCGGGTACCATGCGGGAGAAGCCGTGGGCAGAGGCTAGTATATAATAATACAACTACTGGACATAAGACTTTCTCAAACGTCTTTATTAAATAGCGCAAAACTTGAAAATGTTTTGATCATAATTAGCAAGTGGAATAGATGCAGATATATTTTGGAGACGTCATTTAAAAAAAAAGTTATATAAGTCTAATAAATTAACATGGAATTAACTCATTACCAGTTACTATCCCAAAAATATTACTAAATCTTGTGGAATCCAACATAACCTGTGTAAATTAGTAATTGAACTATAGTTGCGGTGCCCTGCAATCGTTTACGACAACAATATACCAAAATATTCCAAAAAATATGACAAAATGAAGAGAATATAATAAAAAATATTTTGCATGATTGATTTATAAGCTTCTAGGAAAAGTTGAAGGGCTAATTTTGATCGACGCACGCGCAGATGTACTGTGGCACCTGCTTTCATGCAACTTACACTATTCATTCCATACTCGAGTTTTACACCTACCTAAGACTTGCTTCTAATAAAATGTTTACTAGAAATAAAACTTGCAGGAATCAGCTATGCCATGTCCCTTTCACTGTGTAAGCGCGGCAAACGAAATGCTGCAAGAATTTTGATTACTACAAGTTTTGGATACTCGTGTAACTTTCAAGAAATTGCTGAAGTTACTATCCTGTGCACATTTAACTTGATTTTATTTGATTGGCATGTTTTTCATATGTTATTTAGCAGAATCAGCCGTTAAGTTACCACTCGATAGGCCTTTCTCCATTAAAGGCATATCGAGTAGGAGTTCTTTTATACTGAAGAGCCAAACAAACGAACGGCCCAACTTTTGGTAAGCGGTTACCGTAGCCTACGGACGCTTGCAATACCACGCGTTGCCTTCCTGAGATATCTTTTTATCCGGATACCACGCGGGTGAAGCCGTGGGCAGAGGCTAGTATATAATAATACAACTACTGGAAATAAGACTTTCTCAAACATTTTTATTAAATAGCGCAAAACTTGAAAGTGGAATCGATGCAGCTATATTTTGGAGACGTCATTTTTAAAAAAAGTTATACAAGTCTAATAATTAAACATGGAATTAACTAATTACCAGTTAATATCCCAAAAATATTATTAAATCTTGTGGAATCCATCATAATCGGTGTAAATTAGTAATTTAACTATAGTGGTGGTGCCCTGCAATCGTTTACGACATCAATATACCAAAATATTCCAAAAAATATGACAAAATGAAGAGAATATTGATTTTATTTGATTGGCATGTTTTTCATATGTTATTTAGCAGAATCAGCCGTTAAGTTACCACTCGATAGGCCTTTCTCCATTAAAGGCATATCGAGTAGGAGTTCTTTTATACTGAAGAGCCAAACAAACGAACGGCCCAACTTTTGTTAAGCGGTTACCGTAGCCTACGGACGCTTGCAATACCACGCGTTGCCTTCCTGAGATATCAAGATGAAAGATCTCATATGCCGTAATTCCACCGGCAACCATAAACTTCAGACTTGAATACAGCAATGAGAATTTAACTGATTCGCGACAGAAATAGGCATTTTGGTAGTAATTCTCCTGACTAGCCCTTTTACAGTTCAATTTTATATTAACACATCGGATCTTGAAATAAGATATCAGGGAAACTGTTAAAATTGTAAAACTTCAAAATAATCGAAATCTCAGATCATTTGGAATCGTTGAATTATAAACTAAGTGAATTTATGATATCATTTCTTTTTTCGTAAAGAATAACGAAAAAAGAATTCTTACTTTATTTATTTCTTATATAAATATAAAAACTGCACATTTGGCCGTGGGGTGTTTATTATATATAATACTAATACAATCATAAACGTATCTATATACTACATAATCAATGATATACTACATAATGATTTCGTTGCCTTATAACTTTCACTGCTGTAAGTCTCTCGATAACCGACTTCATAAAAGCAGGTGCGCTTTTAATTAGGTTCATACTTGTATCTGGAAACCATTTAAGTCATCACAAAGTAATAAATACAACTTTGTAGAAATAATATTTATTTATTAAAATACTACCAACCAAATGCAGTCCTAACAAAGTAGTATACGATGCATATTTATTTTGAGACGAAACATTTTTCTTGTGCGGTTCAATCTTAAACTTGTAGAGTAGTCGGGATTAGGAAATTATTTTTCTGACAAATTTTGACTACAAATATACGGAGTATAAAAGGACCTCTGTGGCGCAGTAGGCGAAGGCCCGCCTGAGACGCAGAAGGTTGCGGGTTCAATTCCCGCTGCGGGACAAATGTTTGTACGATTAGCTAATGTTTGTCTCGGGATCTGGGTGTTTTATATGTATAATATGTATGTATTTACAAAATATAAGTAGTATATCAGTCATGTAGTTCCCATAATACAAGCTCTGCTTAGTTTGGGGCTAGATGATGCTGTGTGAAAAATGTCCAGCATTATTTATTATTTTATTTATTTACTTTTTTCATATGCAATTTATAAAACACTTATATTATTAACTGAAAAGATGAATAGACGACCTAAACTCCTTGGCCAATGGATAGCCAGCCAAGTAGCGAACTTTTTTGTATATATTTTCCGGGTTAGTGCAACTAACGTGTATCAATGTCATAAACATTCGACACTGGGAATCTCTAGTGTTGGGTTAGTACATGTTAGAATTGATGGTTTAGAATGGTGTGCGGCCGTCCAGCTGTCTGGTCACGATCATATTTTATGATATTTTATCTGTGTTATTTTATAAACAAAATCTGCTACAACTGTCTTCACGGCTGCCCTGTCGGGTAGTCTTCAGTAGTCTAGGAGGAGCTGTTTTTACTACAGAAATCTCCACGGTCTTTAGAAAAAATCCATCTTAGACCTTCACAGAAGTCTCTAAGAGTTTTGCTGAAGATGTGTCTTCGACAGAAATCTCCAAGAGTTATGCTATCCGGTAGTCTTCACACGACTATGCAGGTGATGTCCGTCCGTCCGGTTGTCCAGTGCCTTTTTATATTTTACAACAAATCCACCTTAGATCTTAACAGAAGTCTCCAGGGTTTTGCTGTCCGGTAGTCTTCAGTGGACACCGGGTCCATCCGTCCAGCTATCAGGTCGTCTAGTGACTTTGTTGATATTTTATAATAAATAGAATTTAGACCTTCATAGAAGTCTCCAAGGGTTTTGCTGTCCGGTAGTCTTCAGTGGTCGACCAGGCAGGTGCGGTCCGTCCGTCCGGCCGTCCGCACACTTCTTTCATTATTAATACCGATGTCGCGTGCACATTCTTACTCGATAACACCTCTGCGTAATTAAGGCCCTTAAGGCGCCTACACACGACGTTCTTTACTGTCAATGATACGGGTAACTGCGCAGCATGTTTGTCGAAAGGTAACATTGATTACTAATTTATGAGTTTTTTTTTTATTTGCAAGATAAGGTTCAAGATAGTATAAAAAATAATGAAACGTTTTAAAAATCGTTGGATATGTAAGTTTTATTTTTTAAAGTTGACCGTTTAGCTCTTGGCATTTTAAGTATTTATAAAAATTGAAAAATATATGCGATGGAGTGGTGATATATTGACACGGATATTGATAGGCGAAAAAAAAAAAACTTTCGCTATGAAAATTATTATTATGTTTGAAAAATATTAAACCTACGGTAAATATACTTTCATGTATACTTAACGTAACTTTTGTTTTTAGCGACATTAGAATGTAAAATTAATTTTAGCATTCAGCATTTTTTTAAATAAAACTAAAAAGTTATGGGTCCCGGTTTTATAGACTCATGAGATTTTACACCACCATGTTTAAAGGCTACGGTAACCGGCAAATAAGTGTCCCAATTTAGTAGTAAGATTAAAAAAAAACACTTATCAAGTGTGCAGACATCTTTACAAGCGAGTTTACTGTGCAGCACACGCCCGCCACGCGACTCAACGGGATTCAAAACGTTTAATAAGAATTTACGCATCAATATTTTTCATACATAGGTCACTCTCTGGTCGAAATATACAATACTAACTTCTGCCCACGGCTTCGCCCGCGTGGTACATACCCAGATAAAAAGTAGCCTATGTGTTATTCTGATATATAAGCTATATTACAGTAAAGTTTCATCAAAATCCGTTCAGCAGTATTCGCGTGAAAGAGTAACAAACATCCATCCTCACAAACTTTCGCGTTTATAATAATAGTAGGATAGGGTAGGATAGGATAGAATAGTATAAGATATATGAAAACTGCTCATTTCCCAAGAAATTGAGCTGACAATATACAAAACATTGATAGTGGGACAATACTTCCTAGCTGCTAAGTTGCAAAGTTTTTATACAGAATAACTGAAGATAAAACTTTGTGTAAGCTTTTTAACTTTTGTGCAGATAGGTATAGAACAAGACTACTAAGCGTGGGATGGTATCTACTGGTGTTTCTTGAAAGAGGACTCAAATTATGTATTTATTATTAACACAATGTATTTTTAATTCTGTGTTTTTGCTTGTTGTAAACGACATAAAAACGAGTTTTTTTTTAATGGCAATAGTATTCGACTGTTTGAATGTTTATAATATAAAGAACTCTCACAAATCAAACCTCTGTAAAACAAATACCATGTACATGGATTAGCTTTGTCATTTTAAAATATACCTCTGAATTCAACTTACACATTTATACAAGAAAACTGTTTATAACACTTTCTAACAAATTACGTCTCCAACAGTTGTAAAATTTGTTGTCACTTGACAGCTGTCACTTACTAGAGTAGACCCTATTTATGTACTAGTAATTGATAATGATTACAGTTTTATTGTTACACCATCTAATTTAGTGTGATGACTAATTTTAAACCAATTTAGAATTATACACCAGACCTAATATAACTCGTCTCTTTGATATGCATTAGATTAGGTATAAAAAATAGGTGACAAAGCTGATCATTTAAACACACTTTGTTTATATCATTAAGATTAACTGAAAGACATTCACTGCTGAAAATTACAAAGATATATTAAGGAATGCCACAAAGTATCTAAGCCAACTATGTTCAGTAGCTTTCCATTTCTTCAAAGCTTGTCTTTCATTCATTGCTGAGGATTTCGAAACTTTTATAAAAAGTATATGCTTATCTCCATCTTCCATTCCATCAAAGCTTGTCCTCCTGACTCCGTATTTCATTAATTGCTGATGATTTTGACTCTTTTATAAAAAACTATATGCTTATCTCCATCGGATTATAGTTTTCTGATATAGTTTTAATTTAGATAGATAACTTTATATTGCATACAAAATGTCATAAGATTTTATAACATAGGTTGGTGGTAATACAATGGGCATATTTATCGCTAAGAGCCATATCTTCCAGGTTATCAAGACAAGATACAAGTTTGAGTTTTTCAAGTGATTCAAGTTGCTGTATTGAGTGCGAATATTTTTGTTGCCTTTTGCCATTTTAATAGTGTTGTGCCGGTCTTCCGCTGAAATATATAATGACCAGGAATCACTGAGTGGGATGGAGTAAAACACTATTGACTTTCAGTTAAGAAAGAGTTTTATAGAAAAGTGGTACTTTTGTAGCTTTGATTTAATGTGTAAGAAATTTATTTTTATACATTTCTCTGAATTTAATCTGTTTTTAAAATGTTGTAAGGGTTTTTATCATGATTCATTCTCATAATATGTACTTTATATTAAACTTTTTCAGGTCGTTGATGCTTTTTCAATTTTTTGGTTATTTTTTTGTATAACTTTTACCTTTATCATTGTTTGTACTAAATAATGGTATATTATATTCTATGAGCAATGAAATTATTTATTTTCTATAATAATAATAATAATGCTGGACATTTTCACACAACATCATCTAGCCCCAAAGTAAGCAGAGCTTGTGTTATGGGAATTACATGACTGATATACTACTTTATATATTTTTTTGTAAATACATACTTATTATAGACAAATATTTACAGATGCAAACATTTGTCTCGCGACGGGAATCGAACCCGCAACCTTCTGCGTCTCAGGCGGGCCTTCGCCCACTGCGCCACAGAGGTCGTCAAGGTTGATTCAGTCCGTTCCGCTCACTCGCTCACATTACATTCTATGAAGAAGAAGCATTTCTATGAAGTTTATGGCATAATAAGGAGGCTAGTCCTTCCATAGTTTGGATATTTTTAATAACACTACATCTTAAAAAAAATATGCCTGATATCGATTCATTTATGGTGATAATTTTATCACTTGATTGTAAGACTTCGATTTCAAGGCGGTACGATTTCTTGCAGTAGACGCAATAAACGCAAAATACATTAATCGGGAACAATACTAATTATCTATTTAAGGGTTCTCTTATCACCGTGACTAACGAGGCGTCGTAAACCCATAAACGAATCGTACCTTGTTTGTCGGCAATGGGACGAAATATACAGGGTGTCTGCTTTGTTTACCGCTCATGACATAATATTATGTTTTTGAATTTATAAATTACATCAGTCTTCATAATTTACGCTCGCATTGAGGAAGTGAATGTTTACCTACTTCTATTCAGGCCATTAAGGAAGATAATATATATCTACTAGCTACTGCCCACGGCTTCGCCCGCGTGGTACCCGGATAAAAAGTAGCCTATGTGTTATTCTGATATATAAGCTATATTACTGTAAAGTTTCATTAAAATCCGCTCAGTAGTTTATGCGTTAAAGAGTAACAAACATCCACCTAACAAAAGTTCATGTAGTAGTAGTAGGATTAGCACCTGTCATTATATTTACTTTGTTTGCAAGTGTTACTTATTTTAATCTACCTAAATTATGTCTAAATTACTGTTGACCAAAATACTACGATCAAAAAAACATGATTTTAACCATTATGCTGGTGTTTTGTCTCACATTATAGAAACCATTCCATAACATTTGGCATAATTATGGCGACGAGAAGGGTGAAATATCTGTAACCATCTTGTGATATCTTTTTGAGCACCCTGTGCAGTAGTATCTACGTAAATGACCCAAATTTCCTCAACTAGCCTTATTTATTGCCCCTGGAATATCTACCCACGTGAAATATAACCTACTAAACGGAACATTCTCGTTATCAACGTTTCGCATGTTCGATAGGACATTTTTATTTGTTCGTGTTATAAACGAAATTGGATGCATAGCGCTGCATCAAAACATGTAGGTTATAATAGACTTTCGTTTCGTTTCTTACAATTAAGTTCTCGAAGTACGTGTATATTATTTGTTGGATAACATTCACCTTAAATCACCTAACCGCACTTAGTTTTTCTATTAAAAGCTAGCTTTTACAACAAAAGGCTTTTTCAGAATAGACAAACAAAATATAGAGTGAAATTAAAAAAAAACATTCTACCTATTTGACTAACATTCTGTTTGCATGAGAGAGGTATCAGAGAACCTTTTTAAAATGCTAAACCTATTTTATTGTAACCATCATGGAAGAGCATATATCATGGTATATGTATATTATCCAGTTTAAATTAAAAATTTAAATGAATTATTTTGTAAGAGCTCATATTCAACATAAATAGATAAATAATAATTAGTTGAAAAAAAAAATACATGCATACTCAATGAGTAGATCTTTGAGGATACCAAGTAGGGGGTAGTCAGAGGCACGTCCTAACATTACATTTGATACATGCCCGCGTTTTGCAAGTAGTAAGCATTCCACGGGGCAGGTTGGAAGCCCATCGCCGCTTATTGGAACACGAACTGTTGGCACATGCCTTCGAATTTTTGGTTCTAGGGCATGCCGGTTCCTTCACTGTTTTGAGCACATGTTAATGCGCACATACATTTTTCGAGTGAAAAAATCCATTTGTGCACGACCGGGTTCGAACCCACGACCTTCGGATCAGAAGTCGTTGAAATCACAGGGATAATTTAGAATTGTCTATTTAAACTAAGTAAATTTAAAGACTCCCACTATGAAAACTTGTGAACTCATTTATGGACAGAAATAGTACAAAAGGTAAATTTGCGTACATCGCCCTCTTGCAACCAACCCCAGCAAAAGTGATTGAACAACAAGTCCAGACAACAGACATAAGGATACAGAAACACATGTCGCACAAAGAAAGCGCTGGAACCCGTGTAATAAAATAAAACAAATGAAATTACACCCTTTCGTACTAAAGTTTATCTTTAATTCGACTGTCAATCTCCGATTGGTCACAATGCAGAATCGGAGCGGTCGAAATCTCGGCCACAATCGGTGGGATCGCGACATCACGGACGTCGGACGTCGCCGTCTTGACGTCAGTGTCCAAACAACTGATGTTACTGACGTCACGTCAGTAGCTACGACAGAAGGTGGCAAAGACAACGCGATCTATCCTCCTGATAAAAGATCTAGATGGCTCAGTACCGTGGTACGCGACTAATATTGCATCCAGAGCGTGTTAGTTAAAAAAAACATATCAATTTAATATTTGAATACAATTTTTATTTATTCTAAAGGCGTTTAGATACTTAGTTAATCCAAACTCTCAGCTTAAAACACATTAATCGTTATTATATTATATTTAATGACTTCGAAATGAAATCACAACTCTCCGATGCCTTGTGTGACCTCACGGACATGTTTGCGATCCGAAAACTTTGAACTGATTCCATTTTAACAAAATTGGTGCACGAGGATAGCTCAAGACTACTCATTATGAAACTTAGTACAGTAGGCCTATAAATAATAAATACATATTGGTTAATGATGATGATTCAAGAAAAAAACAAAAATACTATTGTTTAAAACCATGGTGCAATGCCGTGTAGAAGCACTATGTTTTACAAGACTTGACAGTACATTTGTCGTTCTAAAATGTCCGACTATTTGATCTAGATACGCTAAGTGGGAGGACAAGTATATTTTTACAGTGTACCTTACTACATTTTTACAATTAATAGTTCTTAAAACCAGTTAACGACATTGTTTATGTGTAAGTAAGTGTAGATAGTGGTTTAATTATAATTATTTTATTTTCAACTGGAGATTTTTAGCTCTAAATTGAAGAAGATAATTACTTTGTCAGGTATTATGTAACAAGCGCAGCATTTTAAATTATAAATAAAACTTGGTTATACTTTCATAACAAAAAGATTGACTAATCCATTAGGAACTGCTTGAATAAAATATATAATAGTAATAATAAATAAACTATCAAAAGTCACTCCTAAACTCACACACACTAAGATGCCTTGTGTCGCAAAAATGCCTACTATGTGAAATTACTATACTACTATGCCAAAAAGTGTCATGAATCATTTAAAGTGTTGTTAAAAAGTGTGTTTGTAAATATAATGGCGTTCAGAAAAAATAAAATCGATTTGGATAGAGCCGCTTAGAATCGGACTTGACCATATGTTCATCATTTTAACCCTTAAAAAGTAAACAATAGCGTACATAAAATATTGTTATGAAACCGCGAATCATCTTATCCTAGGAATGTTTTGTTTGCACATCGAGCGGACAAATGGAACAGAAGCAAAAATATAACTCTAGTATGAAGCTGCCTTGTTAATGCAAGGACAGTAAAATTATATTGACAGCACTTGAAATGACATATGATACATTTACCAAGGATTTTTTTTAAATAAATTTCACACACTTTTAAATATATTTCAAAGATAAGATCAACCGCCTACGGCCATTTCAGAATCAAGTTAAATAAATATCAATAAACTGATTTTAATATTGAAGCTCTTACTGACCAAATAATATTTTTACTGGCTAACTAACTTAACTTATGGTGACTTTGCGTAAAAGTTACTTATTAATAAAAAAAACATAACAGAGAAAAGTTCATCAAGCAGAGATTCCTACATTTGAAAATAGTTGATTGCAATATAGAATCTATGAATACTTATTTAGCGGATATATATTCCGCTACGTTTTTTCCGCTAGATAAGTATTCATAGACCTTTAAAGCCTCGTTATAATATCTCGCCGACCTGAAATGAAAAGGAACATTCCCTATTAATTCCTAATACGATAGCCCTTTGACGTCCCTTGAATAGACTCACTCAACAAATCGTTAATCAAATGAAGACTATTGGTTTCGAATCGGGTAGTGATATTGTACTATCTATGTCGGCACGTCTGTAACCAGCCGTGATTTATAGAATGTATTTGTTCAGATCGATATGACTGAAGTGAATTCTTCAATTGAACGCTAGTCGCTACCTAATGTTGCGGTCGTTATATTAAGTTAAAGCATGACTATCCAAAATCTAACCAAAGCAGTTTATTGTCAGAAATTTAAACATCAAAAAAGTTTGCGATCAGTTTGAAAATTAAACATATTATGTTCTGAATAGTATGTAATTTTTTTAAATACATTTATTCATAGTTGTATGAAGTACAAGTAGGTATATACAAAAAATACAGATGAAACAGCTAGCTATCTAAAGACCGTTGCAAACGATCTATAGATAGCTCAACTGATCCAGATCACTACCAGGCGGAAGCGTTCCCAAAATACTTACACAATAGTATGTTGAAATGTAATAAAAAAATTAACGAAAGTAACTAATTCCTTGTTAAAAATACAAACCATTTTATTTATATTCCATAAAAGACTTTTCAAAATAATCACAGTCTTTTTTTGTGCTGTAATAGATCTAGAAAAACATACTTTGATGTCGATATTGTAAAACGTGATTTTTCTCATTAATTTTCTCGTCAATCAGTGAAGGCACCGATTATAACTTAAGACAGGATGGGCTTCCGAGAATAACTTATGGCGATGACGTTACTAGAACGCAGGGACACAACCCTTCCTACGCGCTCAAGGAACCACGCACAAAAAGCAGCAGCAAGCAATGCAAGACGCCACTCGGAGTCGAAACTTTGTCAGTACCTTCACCGATAGTGCAGTACGTGAAAATTTCATTTATAATATGAATGATCAATTTAATTTGATGTCCGATCGAAAAACATGAAATGTATTCTATATCAGATAAATAGGTTTAGCAAAACGTGAATCAATAAATGAACAAATTTATGCTTTATTTGCTTTAATAATAAGTACATTGGTTCTTAAACTATTTTATTAGAAATCACTTGACTAATTAGTGAAAATTTTGGGTTAAGTATTGCCTACTTACTCAGATGTTTAAAATTATTATAGTCATTGCTTTTTGTCATTTTTACAGTGTTCCAAAACAGATACAATCCCGAAAGGGCGTCATTTTTTACATATATGTATAAAATGTAACTGTTGTTTGTTCTACAGATTCTTAAAATGGAGATACTTTCATTTGATAAAATGCCTTCTACATGAACAAAATGAAAGACTTTCTGTTATATTTAAATCCGTTAAAACACAACTGAAACAACAATACCCATTATTTAAACTATTGCAGATCCCATACCCACTGAACCGTGAAACAAACAGATGACACTTTTCCCATAATCATCCCATAATTCACCCCCAAATCCCATTCCACCCCATACTCCCACGTTATCATCTAAAACATTTGTTTTATATAATTGTTTCACGTAATTTGTTTGTTGACGAGTAATCGCGTGTAATGTCAACTAATTTCCGCTAGTAATTTGTTTCTATATAAGTACATCATTTAATTTTGTATTGCAATTAATTGATGTGTGTAAGAACAGGCAAATGAGCGGATAAATAATTAGTAATTAAATTCAAGGAGGGTTTTATTGGCCACGATAAAGACTCTCGCACACTGACACCATAAAATATTGGGACGAGCTTAAAATCTCTTTGGAAAAGCAGATATCAATGGAAGCCAGTCTAATAAAATATTTGCGCATTTACACGTGCTCAAAATGGTGAAGAAAAACATCCTGAGAAACCACCCCAGCCCCAGCATGTCTTTAAACTATTGTTAGGCATATGCCAGCAGTTAGTGTTCCAATAAGCGGCAATGGTTTTGCAACTTGTCACGTGGAATGTTTACTACTTGCAAAAACGCGGGCATGTACCAAGTGTTATGTGTGTACTTGCTCCTACTTGGTGTCTTCAAAGATTTATGCTAAGTGTATGTATTTGAGGCTTTCCATCATGGGAATAAAGTAACTTTTTTTTTTTTGTAAGGTGATTAAAATGTGTAGTTACCTGTGAAATGTAAAATACAAAGTTAGCAAAATACTGTCTGCACGCAATAGCTGAGTTTTATTTTTCGTTCATAAACGGTACTTGCTTGAAAGTGAAATCTTAACTTATCCATCAATTATTTCGTCAAGTAAGGGATAAGTTAAGTTAAAAGTATTGGTGCGGTCTATACTTAAAAGGGAGTGAAAATATAAAATGTTCAAAGAATTTAATCTCCAGTTGTCCAGAAACAGGTCCGATACTAGGTTTCTCTGTGTCGTGGATATCAGCGATTACGTATACCATCATGCTATGGTAAGTATTATCAAATAGTAATTCCTCTGGGGTTCAAAGAATTAACTTTAAATAATAGGATACCTAATAACTATAAGTTTCATATATAACAAAAATACTCAACAGTTACATATCTACATAGTCCTGATACCATACTAGGATTCACTGTGTCATTGGTATCAGGAACTACGGTTACCGCAGTACAACAATACCCAGACCTAGATCAAATATCTACAGAACAATATTTGGAATGAAACCTGAACCACTTTCATCGAACAGCTGGCTAGAACATGCATACATGTCCCGCAATCGAACCCACTTTTGCATCTCAATCCGCTACTTGCCCACCGCGACATGCGCCAACGAGGTCGCTAAAATTTCAATTTATTTTATTCTTAATTTTTCGATTGACCAATATATTCTGGTCTTAAATCTATGTGTTTCCCCGCTGTTTTACATTGCTATGGTACCCTAACGAGTTTACTTCAATCGCTGATTACTTTTAAAAAATCATAACACAATAAAAAAAAATACGGAACCTATTAGTACCCTCTGGTCATATCCGGTACCATATCAGGGGCGCAACCCCAAGATGACTTGACGAAGTAGGCAAAGTCAATTTTAATCTACCTACATACTCATAGATTTTATCTATGTGACGTGTTTTCTATTTTATAGGTACTCCTTGTGTTAGGTCTGAGCTGGCACTATTTTGATGCGACTTTAAACTGTCTACATAGACCAGGAAGTTGCGTGGGGCACTTCTATTTAGTTGTACTCAGGCTATGAACCTATTTTTTTTATTTTAACTGTCACAAAATCCTATATCTGGATCATAGGGCAGGTAACCAAATGTATTTGTTATTTTCATCTCATTTCATATAACACGAAAATAAATATAAAACTGTCTTATAAATAACTTCTTTGAGTTGAGACTAAATTGAGTCCCAATTTTAGTCACCTAAACAATTAAATATTAGAATAAATAATCTACACCTTCGTTAGTGATTTCGAGTTTTTCCTTACGTAAAAGCTTGTAACCTTTTTGTAATCGCATCAATAAAGTTGCAGCTTTACAATTAGAAACATTCTCATTGTTCATAATTACGGCTACCCGAATCATACTACCCGCTAATAAACCATTCTATGTTTTATATCGAGCACTAATGAAAACAAATACCGATCTTGTTGAACACCATCAGGATTAAACGGCTTTAATAACTTGGAGGGGTTAACCTCTGGACCCATTATTATTATCTGAGCAAATTACAGTCAAGGAGCCGTTCCTAAAATGTAACAACAGATTAAGTAATGGTTATAGTTGGTTAAATGATTAAATAGGACAGCTTTTTTTGACAACCTCTGCACTTTTGACTAGCCAAATTTGTTGGGCTATTTATTCCTTTTATATCTTATCCTTTTGTTTTTGTTTCGAGCACGTGAACTATATTTTTCGTTAGTATATCCAAAATTAGAGTCCACTAGTTGGTCAGTCACAACAATTTAATTAGAAGATTCAAACAAATAGAATGTGGATTATTTGATTCATGATTGAGTCCAGTCGGTCAATTTAATCAAAAAGGCCGACAACACAAATTGGTAAGAAGCTCATGCATAGAATACTTGGGGCCAGAGGTATGGCCTGATGCTTCCCAAATTATGGTGAAGGTAGTTGTCAATTTAGCGGCAACAGCCACATAATAAAAACACCTTTGAAGCAATGAAAAATAATAAATATCAATTAGAAAGTCAAAGAATTTCAGGTGTTGTTTGTAACATCGTCGTATTTATAGTGTATTAGCTACCGCCCACGGCTTCGCCCGCTTCGTAACCAAATAAAAAGTAGCCGATCAAAAGTATTGTACGTATGAAACGCATTCGCTCGACCGTTTTTCGTCGACTTACGTTGCAAAATCGGTCTGCATGAAAGTCTATGTCTACCCTGAAATAACGGCAAAACTAGGCGAGATCATTTTTTAAATTGGAAGAATATTTTCGGAGACTACCACTATATACAAAATTACAAACAAACAATAGTGTAGATTAAAGAATGTGAACAATGTAAGCTGACTAGACTATACGATTAGCTGCGTTTTCTGAACATAAGCATTTGAGTATAATAAATAGTTAATAAATGTTTTAGAATGTTAAAAGCTTATTTTATAACGCGGAATGTATTAGACACGTTGAATTTTACATAGTTTAAAATAAATAATATAAGAATGCAAGAAATTGTTTGATTATTATTGATAAGTGAATAACTCTAACCTTCATGCTTCAACATTGGCCAAATAAAAGTCATAGAAAAAGTTTTAAGAAAAAATGTTCGTATGCGAATGGTAATCAAAGTATGAAGTTTTTTTTTTTAAATTTAAGGCTCGGGTTAATTTGGGAAGTTAACTTGGCCCGTAAATAGCCAAGCACATAAATAGCGTAGGGATTCATATTAACGTCGAATCGTTTTTTTTAAATATAGATATTCAAAAGTTTAACACTAGAGGAACACTGTTAAACTTTGATATTTTCATGCTTTGTTAAGATCCGCTGAATCGGCATTTAAATTTAATAACAAACTAAAACACGTTACAAAATTACCAACTCTATCGGGGTCGCTGCCGCGTATTTTATTGATGAAGCCAAGATAAACCCTGAAGCAGCGTTAAGCAGTAAGCTCGTGTCTCATGTGAGAAATACTTTTAAATCACAAAAACAGATCCCCAGATAACATGATATGGATTCTGAAACGATTGATTTATTGAATTACACAGAAATTAAACATACATCAGCTTTTATAGTATCTTGAATTACCGTTTAAAGTTCCCACAAACTTATAACTCGTATAAAAATACGCTTCACGACGTATACTAACGCGGTTTTTAAAGTAAACGCTCGCAAAAAGAGCATTGCAAATGTTCCGCCGTCGTTTCTAGGTATGCTATTAATTTAACGTTTTATGTTACAGTGGTCAAGGGAATAGTACGCGTGGCTCACCGGCCGCCAGGTACCGACCCGCACCTAGGGATGAACGAAAATAATAGGGGAAGAATTTGAAATTTATATTTTTTGCAGCTTGCGCAGGTGATATAACGTGGGCGCGTGCGCCGCTGGCTCACTCGGACGCAACGCCCCGGCTGTGCGCACGTCCCGCGAAGCCTCATTGTGCCTCCGACTCCCGCGCTGAACGCACGCGCCGCGTAAACAAACACGATGCTACAAGAACTTCAACTCGTCCAAGGGCAGGCGAATTACGTCGTCGTCTCGCCGAACTACACCACACTAACAAAGACATCTGAAAAACGGAACGTTCCCATTGCACCTGCTCCTGAAAAAAACTACGTTACGCATGACACCCCCGCAAACATGCAGTATCGAAAAAAAGTGCACTTCAGAACGAACCCTTATACTGGACCTCAGGCGGCGTCGATCGCTCGTCGCAACGCCAGAGAAAGGAATCGAGTGAAGCAAGTGAATGATGGTTTCAACGCACTACGCCGACACCTGCCTGCTTCTGTCGTGGCTGCTTTATCTGGCGGCGCCCGGCGCGGATCTGGCAAGAAACTAAGCAAAGTTGACACTTTACGAATGGTGGTTGAGTACATTAGATACCTACAGCAATTACTGGACGAGAGCGATGCCGCTTTGGGTATCACGCGTGACAAGGAGAACAATAATCCTAGCAATACACTCCAGCCAATGACTTCGTTGGATATGGATGATGGGTTTTTCTACGGCAGTGGTTCCCCTTGCTCCGAGAAGCCAGATTCCCCTGCTCCGTCTGAGTGTTCGTCGGGAGTTTCCTCATCGTATTCAGCTGTGGATAGATACGAGGTGCCTTCCCAACAGCAGCTCGGGACGATGGATGAAGACGAACTACTCGATGTAATTTCATGGTGGCAACAGAAATAGCATTGTAAGTATTTTTACATTATTTATTTTACAGTTTTCTTAGAATCGATTATTGGAGTATTAATCGATCCTCAGTTGATTTAAATTTAATTCCATGGATTATCTATATTTATGTATTTTTATGTTTTAGTTTTGAATTTTTTATGTTTTTTTTTTATTGTTTTTGCTGTACTTTGAAAGGGCCATTTTTTATATCAATTTGTTCTCGATAAAAATGAAAATTTCCAGTAAGACTTACATTTTTTTCTTTTGTTCGCAGATGGAAACAGATTCAAACTGGACGAATCCCTCCGAAATACGTGCATTATTTTTGAATATTGCATTTATTTGTGAATAAATACGAAGAGACTCTTGTATATCTAGTCAGAACTAATAGTGCCTTACGTTTTAGAGACGTTTTCGTTTTAAGAGACACTGAGTGATAATCGATGAACAGACTGAAAAATCCATTGAATTAACAGCAGGCAGTAATTTAATTCTCATTTTATTACATCCAACTCTACAAATATTGTTTGTAAAAATTTCAACAAAGAAAAATACATTTTGGATATTTTCATCGACAAAATTCAATATTTAATTGATTTAAAACTGAATGAAAACTAATTTAAGTTTTTCGACATATACCATTTTTAGAGATTATCTTGTCACAAACTCAATGGATTCTTTATATGCCTACGGTTTAATAATTCACATGAATTGTAAGTTAATATTATTTGTACATAATTATTTTGTTAAGTTAAGCCCCGGTTCCCTAAGCGAATGTCGTTATGACCTAATTATTTTGTTAAGTTAAGCCCCGGTTCCATAAGCGAATATCGTCATGACCAAAACAACGACTTCTATAGGGGAGTCGCTTTTTTAATGTTATATAGAAGCAAACAGGAATTCTGCCCACCTGATGGTTACCATCGCCTATTGACGGCAACCCCTGCATTGCTGATGCGTTGCCTGCTTTGAAGACTCTTTGTATACTATTTTGTAGGTGAAAGGTAAATACGCTGTTGGTTATTATTACGGCAAAAGATCAACGCTTTAGTTGTAACTTGTGTTGCTTATTACTGTAAGAACCGAACCAGTCTACATTGTAAATAACTAAGTAAATAAGTAGGTTTTAAACAAATAAAAATATTTATTGAACGTAGTTGCATCTTTTTATTTTTCACCAATGCTGAACAAATACTACAAACTTGTGGTTTTATAAATATATTTTTTAGAACCTATATTCTTACAAAGCTACCTAATGTAGGGTAGCTTATGTTGGATGGGTGGTTTCCCGACTTCCAATTCGGAGGGTATGGGTTAGGAGGACAACGCGATAGTTTATTGTATTTTTCCAGTCAAAAAGTTCATGTGCTCATTAGCACCTGCTCAAAACGGCGAGGGAAAACAAGGTTCTAGGGCATGCCGGTTTTCGTTTTAAGAAAAACGGCATGCCCTAGAACCAACAATTTTAAGGCATCAGTGTTGCAACAAGGCGACGATGGGCTGCAAGCCATCATGTAGAAAGCTAAGACTTGCAAAACGCATTTATGCGTCAAATACACATTTATTCATACAACTATGTACAAGTAGGTATATACAAAAATACAGATGAAACAGCTAGCTATCTAAAGACCGTTGCAAACGATCTATAGATAGCTCAACTGATCCATATATTAAGAACCGTCAAATCCTATCCCTTCTTGATATTCTTAAAGATCAACGCATTGAGTACGTATCTAATGATGTTCATCATAGAGATTATAGTCGTGAGCGTGTTTGTTTTTTGTGTGTTTTTTTTATTCATTGTTTTCACAATCATTCGCTGCCAAATATGGGTGAGTCTTATGTTAACTCTTTATAAGTCAGGTTTATAGTCTCATTAACTGAAGAGTGACTAAAAATAGTAAAAAATCGTTTGCATTGTACCTTTTCTCATTTTTATTTAATAAACCCTCGTAAATATAAGTGGATTTCTTACCAGTTGTCTTATTAGGTATTAGTACTTGAAAACAAATTAAGGATAGCATACAATGATAGCTTTTGTCCACGGCTTCGCCTTGTTATTTTGATGTATAAGCTATATTACTGTAAAGTTTCATCAATATCCGTTCAGTTGTTTTTGCGTGAAAGAATAACAAACATTGATTCTCACAAACTTTCGCGTTTATAATAGTAGTAGGATAGGATAGGATAGGAAGCATAGTATTTCAAACCACGGCAAAGTAGGTTTGTTCATGATCTGGCGCCTGTTGTTAGGATCCGGTGGCAATGGCAATCAAAGGATAATTATTGTTAGTTTCCGTGAATATACTGCCACGTCCAACGCCACCTTCAGTATTTTTTACTAAATTAATGCTAATATTTATCTGCTATGTACAGTTTTAACACATAGATCTAGCAACCAAAATATTTATTAATCTGACAAATTTACAAAATTATGGACGTTATTATAATTACGTCCATAATTTTCATCGTTTCTTTTTTCTTAATAATTTATAAAAAACAAACACGCTCACGACTGTCTTCCCCATGGTGGACATCCTCAGATACATACTAAGTGAGAAGATCTTTGAGGATACCAAGTAGCGGGTAGTCAGAGTCACGTCCAAATATTACATTTGGTACCCGCGTTTTGCAAGTAGTAAGCATTCCACGTGACAGGTTGCAAGCCCATCGCCGCTTATTGGAACACTAACTGTTGGTTAATGCCTTCGAATTTTTGGTTCTAGGGCATGCCGGTTTCCTCACGATGTTTTCCTTCACCGTTAAAATAAAATTATATAATAAAAAACTTTCCGTCCCCATAATTAGTTCTGCCTTGACAATCCTAGTTATTGAGACGTTAATGATTGTTTGCACGACAAAAAGTCGCCATGGGTTGCGACCTTGGACAGATGCGGGGTTAGACCCCGAGCGGAACTGCCTAGTCCCTAGATTATAATGTAGGGTCAACCCTGTGGTCTGAAAACTGTAGTAACTGTTTATCTGATACTAGCTCCAGCCAACGGCTTTGTCTGGATAAAAACTAGTCGTAGCTTTTACCGTTAAAGCAGCGTTCGTTATAATCGCATTCAGTTCATAGTATTTTCATTAACTTACGTTGCAAAATTGGCCTCCACGAAAATTTGTATTTTATCGGAATAATATACATTCTATGTACACCTTGAAGATCTATTCTAATTATTAGTGAAATATTTTTTGTAATCTGATGAGTAGTTTAGCAGAGTACCTCCTAAATCTTAATTTACAAACTCTATTCCTTTATAATATTAGTTTAGATTTAACAGTTAACATTTTATATATATATTTATTAATGTTTCAGGCACGGCACTATAAGTTCTAAGTTACAAACTAATATCATGTTCTGGATAATCTTTGGTATCAATCGTGTTATTACCCTTTAGTTAATATATCATCTACCCTTATGAAGGAAGACGCGACGTGACTTTTCCCAAAAATAATAAAAAAAACATAAAAAAATACCTCACACGCGTCCAATCAACCATTATTATATGACACAGCGATGAGGGCAGATACTATTAATTTATATCCAATGTGGGTGGGTAATATGGTATTATTTTTTAGCAGACTTGGTCACAAATACTATAATTTGGCGATCTTTTATAGAGATGTTGTTTATAAACTTTTTTACAAGTCCTGCATTTTATATTTGAACATACAAGTACGATTTCTGGAAACACTATTCATTTTGAGTGAACGAAATCACCATAAATTCCGGTGTTTTTTTATGTATCTGGCCACTGGTTTCTTTTACCTTTTCGTTTATTACCTTCCAACCAACCCGATCGATCGACAAGAAAGTACCTAGCAAAATGGAGGAATAACAATTGATGTAGAATAATATTTTATCTACAATACTGATGACGTATGTAAACAAAATTCAAACCGATTTAGACAAAAATGTGAAAGTTCTCAAACTTGATGCAACATTCCTCTAGTCAACATAATGTAACTATGTATATGTCAAAATCAAAAATCAAAATCAAAATATTTTATTCAAAATTACAAGTTACGTAACATAAAATGGGTTGGGATCTCTTTAGTTAAGTTTAAAAAACCTATATTAAAAAAGTCCCCTCTTTACTGTGGTTTATACACGGTAAAACTTGTAATCTACTAATGATTATACAAAACTATGCTATAGTAAAACCTTAAAATAGAATACATAACTATATACTAAAAATACAAATGAAATTAGCTATCTAAAGACCGTTGCAATCAATCTATAGATAGCTCAAAAATTCATCTGGTATATGGTAATATTCTGCTGGATTTAATAGTGTATATCTATTACAAAGTCTAATACAAAGATGTCTACCAAAATTATTCTTGTGTCTAATAGTGAGATGTCTACCAAAATTATTCTTGTTTCATTTATTGGATCGGTTCGAGCTTGACAAATCATTTTATTCGTGGGAGACCGACTAGGACAATTGAGACATGGGCCTAGTCTAAAAAACCTTATTGTTTTGATAAAAAATGACATGCCACAACACATCTGATAATAAGCGTGGGCGGGGTGGATACACAAAGCATTTGTTAGCACCAGCAAACAATGCGGGAAGGTAACATTCGGGTAAAATTAAGTTCTTCTTTGTTTGGTTGATTGCTGACTTTTTCATGTCCTATTCTATAGATGTGTTGTTTGTTCAACAAATCGAAATAAAATTACTGTTTTCGAACATTTCTGTATAATTGGGTTATAACAACGGCAGCACTGTAATTTGCTAAAAATCTTTGTTCGATGCGCGTCGGTCGGTTTGTTACATTTGATTTGAAAAATATTTTAAATCTAAAAGGTGTTTCTAATATACAACGAAATAGGGACCTACTAAGAAAAAATACAGAATATTCTAATTAACAAGATGACTGTACTTTAGAAAACAAACGACTATAAAGTTTTTACGCTATTTAGCCTTATAGCGATCTAGTCCAAACGCGATGTAGTCATATCGAGATTTAGTCATAAAGCGATCTACTCATACCTACTATCTAGTCAAATCGAGATGTAGTCATAAAGAGCTTCTAACCCGAGAGAACTAGTTAAAATAATGACGGTGTTATTGCCGTAGGTACTTATTTGTATTTAAATTTTAGCTATTAGTATTTTTTGCGTTTTTTTGAAGTGGGTGACAGACATTCAGAACGTCTGTCGTACTTACGGGTTTTAAACCTTTTTATACAAGATCCATACGAAATAACGTTGTTAAACACGCCATTTTTACTTATACAGGGTCTTTGAAATATCTCAAAACCTCAGTCACCACAACTGATTTTTAATACAAAACATTTGTCTATCACTTAGTTATTTATTTAGATAAATTGTTGAAAATATTCATATTTTGTTATCCTGAAAAGTTCTGATAAATTTATAACTCTATGAATCTTATAAGTGACGTGAATGAAATCAAGCCTTCCAGTGTCATGAACTGCAAAAAGGTGCAAAAACTATTTTCAGGCTTCTTTTTTATAAAGTTTCTTAAGTCTTTATTCGTTTATTTCGCTCGCACAGTTTGTAAGTATCAAATATGGTCACTTATACGAGTGGCGTTTTGTTTCCTGGATACAGGTGTTTATCGCTAATCCGCACCAATGAACATTTTTAATGCATTTTATATTCTGGTGTCAATAACAAGTAAACCATTTTTGATTTATCAGTAGTGCTGATAAGTTGCTAGCTTCCTGTCCTAGTAAAAAACTACTTTAAGTGTGTTTATCTAACTAATGATGTTTTACGATGTACCCAGTGTGTCTTATCACACTGACGCCAGTAGCAGCCCACTTTCAATCAGCAAAGCCATCCTTAACAATGAGAAATTAAGGTCTTTTTTAATTAAGCATTATTCGAAAAGACACAGTCACCAGTCTTTTGTCAAGTTGTTCTTTGTTGTTCTTTGTCGTGATGGGAATAAGGTTTATTTTAATAACTTTACACTGAATAGTTTAATATAGTTTGGCTTGTCTACAGTAGCAGAGCTTTTCATTGATAGATACTTCCTTATCAATGAGACAGAAGATCTTTTTTACAACTTTTTCAGAATTGCTCTTTTTTCCTTTTACCGCCTTTGATATCCTAGTGGATAGATTTATTAATTAACGGATTGTGGTAGCCGGCCGACTGAAAGGTCTTTTTTTGCGACTTTTCAACTCTTTTCTTGTCAGTTAATAGACTGATAAAATAAACACATTGGTGCTACTGTAATCGTTGTATGAAAAAAATAAGATCCCTTAGTAGGATAGAAAGATATCTTTTTTATCGAACGGTAAAATTACCAGTTTATTGTTATTCTTTGTTATAAGTAAGGATTCACCTTAGTCTATTTTTGCTAGTATCCCTGTTGTCAGAAAATATCCTGGAGCTATGAAGGCTTCTGACAGATCAGCGACTTCTCAACGTGCCCTAGAAAGTTCAGCTACTTTATACTAGAATAAAATAGAAAGTTTAATATGTGACTCAACAAAAAAAAACATTGAAAGTATATATTAACAAAATAAATAAAATCTCACCAAAAACATAACATGTAAAAAAAAACAAGTCTCGCAATGCAGAACCGCAAAAAGTTGTGTGATCTAATGACAAAACCAAGTCGATTAATTTACTCAGTACTTATCTATATGGGAGCATCTATGCAACAATTTTGATATAAACTGTTACCTAAATACTCGTAACTAACAACATTTCATAGTGACCGACTAATATAAGACTTATTTATTTCTTTTAAAAATAGAATAACAAGGACTATCAAACTGGAGCAAATGCAGTGGCGATCAAAAATAAATGTTTGTCTAATCGACAAAGTTTGCGGGAATGTACGGATCACCACCGCCATTGTCTCTGCCACCGGGTCATTTTGACCAGCCCTTTAGAAAACTCGTCGACGTCGGCATAGTTATGCCTTCGAATCACTTCGAATTCATGGTTTTAGGGCATGTCGGTTTGTTCACGATATTTTACGATTGAATTACGCTTTGAATATTCTCTAACAAGGTAACATGATGCATATGGACAGGAGCTTCAAATTTAAATTACCTCATAATAGATTGTTATAGGTCCTTGGATGTTACCGATTGAATTTGGGCGTGGAGAACAAGAGCCACGGTTGTCCGAGATTACCGGCCTACCACAATAAATCCAGGAGGTCCGTCGCCAAGGGGCTAATTACTCCATAGCCTGGATGTGCTGTCTACTTAATAGAGATGGGGCACTGGTACTCCGAAAGACTCCGAATTTACTGAATTCAGAGTCAAAAATTATTGTGCGATGGAACCAGAATACGTAGCTAAAGATATTAAAATGACCTTCGATAAATAATCTCATAGTATGCATACCATCTGTTTTTTTTGGCTTTAAATAGATACCTATTCTTAATAGGTACAATTAATATTCAAAAACAGGAGCACCATTCCCGTTCTAATCAAAGCTAATTATGATAATGACACGTTTAACAAAACTGATAATAACATAGTAATACATTGATTTCAAAAATATATTAAAAACGGGATATTTCGCTGAAATAAAGATTTTTTCCACGAACTATGAACGTTTATGGTCGACATTTTTCAAAATTCACACAACACTACTCTTCTGCTTTGTCCAAACAAAAATGTATCCTGAATTCAATCCGAAATAACTAGAAATGATATCTCTCCCCTATTTTATATCGAATAACATATAAGATGTTGAGATATTATGCTATGTAACTAGAAAACAAGTGTATTTGGGTTTAAACTAACCACGATCTTGAACTAAAGGTCAAAAATTAGTAAAATCAATACAAATCGAACAAAATTACTCCGCTGCTCTGTTTTATATCATCCTTGTAATTTCAATAGATAAAAGCCTATTGAATTTGTTTTAGAATATTATTACGACTCTACCACGTACTTAACTATCTGACATTTTGTTGACCGTTTAGAGGTCCTTCCTCCAGTCCGTCTAGCGTGGTCGCGGATGGTGATCATGAGGAAGGACTTCTAAACGAATAGTTAAAGAACATGGTATAGTCGTAATAATATTCTAAAATGATACAAAACCACGATAATTTTAATTATATTGAATTTGACTTTGTCTGAACAAAATTTACTCCGAATCCAGTCCGAAATTAGAAGTGATGTCTCTCTACTATTGATATGAGTTGATATACTGTCTACTTAGGGTGCGTGATGTATGGCTGCACACAAAGGCTCGGACGCCGCCCGCCTTAGGCCATGCTACGATTATAAGTGCTTAGCATTGTCGACATATTAACTGGTGTAAAGCTTATTAATCCAATTTAAATATTCTTATCGTAGTCTCAATTGTTCTAACTAGATCGATAGTCGATAGTCGTTCTTCACATCCGGCAATATAATCAAAAGACTCTAGTGAATAGCATTTTCTTGAATACACTTTTCTTCGTAACTGGACCTTTAATTAACCGTAATCACACCTGATGGAAAGGGATGATAATAGCCGACGATAAAGCATGAAGGTCTAGGAGATACTATATAAAACTATTTTTTTTTTATATTTGTAGCTTATATTATATAATATAGGACATTGTTTATTAACTAGTACGAAATTACTCTGAGTTTAAAACAAATACGCTCACGACTGTATTGCTCATGGTGGAAATCCTTAGATACAAACTCAGTCGGTAAATCTTTGAGGATATCAAGTACGGGGTTGGTATCGGCCCCAAACATTACATTTGGTACATGCCCGCCTTTTGCAAGTAGCATTCCGTGGTAGGTTGTAAGCCCATCGACGCTTATTGGAACACTTATTGGGTCATGCCATAAAATTTATAGTTTTAGGGCAAGCTGGTTTTCGCAAGATGTTTTTCTACACCGTTTCGAGATACTCGAATGGTATTTTCATAATTGTACCAAGAAACTTCAAAAACACAAACGAAAGCTTCCTCGCACAGCGAAGTTTCTTACATTTTAAAAAAAAGCATAGAAAAAAAATCATAAATTTTCAAAATTACTGAAAGTACCAAAGTAGCAAGGAATCTATAATTTACGTGTAAGAAAGCTATGCTAATCTATGCTTGTCTAGTTATACTTATCGTTTATGGTAGGTATGCAGGATTATACTGTGTATATAGTGGGTATGTAATTGTATATATATTTTGTATTGTATAATTATATTCATAGTATGGGTACACCACTTAAACTCCCTGTTATCTTCCATACATCGTACATCGTACAACATTGTCAAACTTTATAGTACTTATTTAACCTCAAATATTATTTGGTTTATGAATGAATGAAAAGCGTTACCATTGTATGTAGGACACTATTAGGCTTACCTACTCAAAATAAATATTATTAAATTAAATTGGTATATTAATTTTCATGCATTACAATATAAAATAGAATAGTTATAAAAATGACAGA
Organism: Perizoma affinitatum; assembly: GCA_961405105.1. Taxonomy (NCBI): domain Eukaryota; kingdom Metazoa; phylum Arthropoda; class Insecta; order Lepidoptera; family Geometridae; genus Perizoma; species Perizoma affinitatum. Next base: position 12,340,709 of record OY560194.1, on the reverse strand, counting down.
ATTAAAAAAAAAATCATCTATGGTATAAAAACATCTGTCACAGAGTCTATATATTTTATGGTTGAATTCATTTTATTTAAGTGCAATAAAGTATTTTCTATCTCTTATCTATCTATTTATCTACACACAAAACAGTTGCAACAAGAAAAACCGCAATGAAGATTCCATTCAGATCGCGATCGAATGAGATGCCACAAAAATGACATTGTATATTCACAATGCATGATCTAGATTAGTGACGCGTATTGTCCCCAAAGGGTTGCCATTGTGTTTGGGCGCCATTTCTAAAACAGAATAAGAACTTTAACTGAATGGTAAGAAGGTTTAAATAGCATTCACAGAGGAAGGAAGGACGTGGTTTGTATTCGCACAATGCACAAACATCTCGATCAATTCTCAGATTCTATGAATTTCTAAAGAAAATAAATATCGATTATGACAAACACTTTCTGCTTTGAATTTTTACTTAAGATTCTGAGCAAATATTTATTTGAGAACAATGTTGTTCCTTATTTTCGGAAGCTGATATTGATTTGCTATTAAAAGAAAACACCGTTTTTCTTAACAAAAGAGCATAGCGTTTGAAATTACAAATTATTTCAAAATCCTATTGTTTTCTTCCAAAAACTATCGTTGATCATTCATATTGTAAAATGAATAGTGTTAGCGCGCAGTGCAATACGCGACACGAAAGAGCGTCGTGATAATGATGAATACTCTTAGAATGGGTCGAAAATGGTCGTAGAGGCATGTCCTAATCTTATATTTGGTCATGTGCCAAATATAAGGTTAGGGCATGCCTCTGACTACCCCCTACTTGGCCTCAAAGATTACGTACTGAATATATATCTGAGGATGACCATGGAGAGCATAAAGTCGTGAGTCGTGTTTGTTTTTTTGTTGTTTGCGTGGTCATACATTGTCACCACAATGCCTTTACAAGCGTATGACTCTATCAAAAGAAGTTTCACACCCATAGATAGAGCTAAAGGTACTTTCTATAAATCCTTGTTCATAACACGCATAAACTGATTCCAATCTCCCAAACATATAAACAAACAATTATACAAAACTGTCAATGCGGTTAAAGTAATCTACGTCGAAGTAAACCACAAAAGACGAGATAAGATCAAAATTTAGACTTGAACAGACAAATTGTTCACGTTCATAGCCCGTTAAGATCTATTATTCGTGTAATGTTTACAAAACATGTCATTCTGTAATATTAAATAGTGTTTTGTACCATGAAATTGATTCCACTTTACGCAGAATCACGAGATTACAGATATGGATTTGCTTAAAGAAAAAAAAAACATCTTTCGTCAGAGCTACTCGTATTTACAGTAACACATTTTTTTAGATGTTACCATCTAAAAAAATGATTAAAAATAATAATTCTTATATTTTTTATTTTACATAGAAATATATAACAAATATATAAGTAAGGCATGTATAATAATGAGCTTAACCCTAAAAAGAGTTTTCTTCCAGCAAACCTTTGAGGAGAGATAGAGAAGCGATAAAGTTGGTATGTATACAAAGTCAGGGAAGAAGAAGTAAATTAAGTATATTTAGTACTTAATTGTACATAAAATACTACTATATTTTAATAAACTACATATTATACAACCTACTTGAACTACACACACCGAAAATAAATACAAAAAATATAAAGTATTTAGTTTTTTTTTATTGTTTTGTTACGTTTAAGTGCCATTAAAACACTCATTACATTCTAATCAAAGATCAAGCAATAAAAAATATTGCTGATTGTACAAAACCTGAATTAAAAGGTGTATAAAGTAAAAATGTCGCAGTCCGTATAAAAACTCGTTATTTTAGTATGTATCATGATTTTAAGTGGTCACATTTCAATTATAACGTAGTATATAAAGTAGCGCACGAGGCAGATGTTAAAGGATTGCGGCAAGGTGTCCCAGGTGATCGGCACAAGCTACAGCTTTGTCGTAGCGTACAGTCACCTGCAAAATGCCTTACAAACTTTTAGTTTTGATTGAACGACAAAGCGCTCGCTGGTAGGTAAAAAAAGAATTGCTTCCGTTCAAATATTAAAATATAGCAAACATTTAAACTTAATTTTGTTTGAGCTATTTGTTATAGCTAGTGGTCAAGAAATACTATAATACTATAGTAATGGTAAAGGGATTGTACTTTATAAAGTTATCTACTCACTTATAAAACTAGTTATAGATCGATTTTGCAGATTAAGGTGTCACAATCGCATTACCCCCCTATTTTTTTACCCTTAGAGGTGGAATTTTTGCATAATAGGTATATGAGACCACCTTTGAAGTATAATAATAGCCAACCCATTAAAAAAATAATTACCTAGTAATCTTAGGTTCACAATTGGCAAAGATACCACGTAACATACACACAAAAAACATGCAAACGAATTGAGAACTTCTTCATTTGTTGAAGTCAATTAATTAAAATTTTCAACAAAAAAGCTTTTCGTAAATCTTCTGACATGTCGACGTAACTAATTTCAAAGACGGTAGATGATAAATAGTTTCAATATTAGTTAGCAATTAAAAAAAACAGCGGTAATTACGTCGGTCTCGCAATATGGTTTCAGAACTTTAATTTAAATAGCACTTTTGTAAAGAACTGTACAAGATGTCGTTCACAGAATTTTTTCAACGTCCGGCTTTACAAACGAGGAATGCGCGAAAGTAGCACGAGACAATTAAACCCATCATATTTCCATGAATAAAACGAATGGGATAAATATTTTTTGATTAAAATGTTGCCAAAATCGATATAAAAAAAACGACCCAAGTATTCCCCACTGCCATACGTTAGCAAGTCCTAGAAGATACTGAAACAACAAAAAAAAATGGTGGTAAGGATTTTGTATATATTTGTTTTGTTTATTTATTTGACACAAGCCTACACTTTGCAGAGTAGTCAACATTCCAAGAGGCAGGTTGCTATCCCATCGCTGCTCATTGAAGCCCAAACAAATTCCTTCGAATTTACGAAAGGGGAGACAGTTTTTCAAATTATTTTCTTTCGCCGTTTTAAACAAGAATAGACAAATTACAAATATATTGGTTGAAACTATTCATAAAATTATGTTAATAATAATAATGGTCATTTTTAACATAGCATCATCTAGCCCCAAACTAAGCAGAGCTTGTATTATGGGAACTACATGACTGATATACTACTTATATACTTTTATAAATACATACATATTATACATAGAAAACACCCAGACCCGAGACAAACATCACAAACATTTGTCCCGCGGCGGGAATCAAACCCGTTAGTGATGATCTTCCATGCCGTTTTCGGTAGCGGCTGTCCAGTTTCTGCTAATTTATATTTTGATTTGTTCCAAGATAGCTAATCCGTTTTACCTTAAAAACTCTAAACCTATGATTATAATAAAATTAAAACCAATATTATATATTTCAAAATCCGGCTTAAAGAGCTGTGGTACCACAGTTACCGTAGTTCCTGATACCTACGACACAGGGAATCAAGGTATCAATAACAATCAACAGACACATACCTGGTGTCTGTTGATTGTTTATTACATTTATTAAAATATCTTAGTACCTAGTATATTTAACTAACTATATATCCATTACGTTTTAAGCTCAAAAAATAAGCTCTCCTAGAGTTTTTAGTATCAGCTAAGTATCTCGTTCCATTTTTATCTGCTAGAAGTTATCTGCAAACGAACATAACATAAAAAATATAAAAATTTCAATCTTTGAAAAACTCAAGCCATTTTATTCCCGGTTCAGAGCAACATCAAAAACTCATTAAAAGTTCACCGCAGACGATAACAGTCAAGATAACTACGACACAGATTATAAAACAGTATGTGAATGGACACAAGACCGCAGAATAAGTAACAGTATACAAACTGATAATAAAATACCTTTGAATCAATTGACCGAGAGAATATTTCAACCATCTCGGAGTAAATCACGCATAGAGATTTTTTATCGTTATAAACATTTTATAGTTTAATAATAATATTTCATTAATACACAATATTTATATGTTTGCATTGAGATGTCTCTTCCGGACTTTTCTAAGGGCTTAGCCACATAGAGCTTGGTCAGGGTACAGACACGCGAGTCTGTTTCGTGTTCATTTTTAATTCGGGTCAAAAGCTGCGTGTCATACTCTAATCATTTAAGATAGCGATGGGTGACGATTAAGTTCAGGTTCTATTCCCGATGCGGGACAAATGCTTATATTTCCTGAAGATACAGGGTGTTGTGGTTCCACGGTACTCGTGTATCCTAGTGTGGGGTCAGGACTACGTTTGTGCCAGTTGGTTGTTTATTTATTAATTTAATAAATGCTTTGACGACTATTTGTCCTTGAAAATTTAACAATCACCATACATATTTCTGCCGTAGTGCCCAGTAATGCTCGCATTGCTGTCCAAAGAGTATAAGGAGGGTATAGGGCCAGTGAAATTGCGGGTGACCTCGGTGGCGCGGTGGGTGAGTAGCTGACTTAGACGCAAGAGGGTTCTTGCGATTGTTGATATTGAGGTCTGAGTATTGTGGTTCCATATTCGTTATTTCTAAAACCAGGTAGTCAAAATAATGAAAGTTAGAATTTATTTTTTCTCCTGTTACACGTACCCACCACTATTTATCAGCTGTCCCTATCCTCAAAGGTCTGCTGGAATAAAACTCTTGTTAGGATTAAGCTCGCCTTTGTACATGTCCTATAAGTTTTTGGTCTGTATGTCCCTATGTGTACAAATATAGAATAAAGAAAAAACACTACGTACCTAGCTCTCTATTTCAAGACACTGCTTCCCATTTTGTATTTTGTCCAGTGACGTTGTGGCCGACAATGCTGGGACGCAATGACGCTGGCTAAAATAAATTTTTGGTTATCGTTGTGGCCCTGTCCCACGCTAATGTGGCTGAATCTTAAGCAAGATTTATGTCCAAACACGATATTTTTATGGATTCTAACCCTCGTTAACACCAATGTAAACGCATCGTATAAAATATTTGACTTTGCCGCTGTTTGGTTTTACCCACCGTCGTTGTAATTCAAATTTTGACGATTTAATAGTCACCGAGACATAACTGGAGTCATAAATAATCATAAAAGTTTGAAAATATTTTAATAATGCCAGTAAAACAATCTATCGACTGCTACTTATGTGATTTTAGTACGTGAGAGATATGCAATACTATAAGGCTTTTCTGATAGTGTTTTTTTTTAATTCAAAACAATCAAAAATAAACACGCTCACGACTGTATATGGCGATATGATGGAGATTTTCAGACCCATACTCAGTACGCAAACCCATAATCAATTTTAAAATATTTTAATAATGTCTGTAAAACAATCTATCGACTGCTACTTGTGTGATTTTAATACGTGAGAGATATACAACACTATAAGGCTTTTATGATAATGTTTTATTTTTCAAAGTAAACATATACAAACACGCTCACGACTGTATATGGCGATATGTTGGAGATCCTCAGACACATAATCAGTACGCAGATCTAATAGGATACCAAGTAGAGACACGTCTAAACATTAAATTTTTACATACTTGTATTATACAAAGTTTGCATTCTACATTGGTTTCAAGACCAACACCGATGTGTACCATCGGAACATTTACCGATGGTGCATGCCTGATCTGCACAACCTTTTATTTCGCCTCTACCTTCCTAACAATTACATTCGCAACAGAGGCCACAGACTTTTCTATATGCCCTCCAGTAGAACCGTCTCTCGGGCCAACTAACCACTACCTCGCACCCTCGCCAGACTCAACAGACCTTGACCAGAACCCAGACTGCGATATCTTCGCAGATGAATGGAAGAGTTTAATGTTGGTATGCCTGCGGTTTTGCGAGAGTAATTAATGAAAGGATGATTGTGTGTTTTGTTTTGTTTTGTTAATTATTATTTATTCTGTATTAATTTATTTTGTCTTTAATAGTAACTAGTGTAATTGGTTTTAAAAATCGTGTTAGTTACATAAGCAATAAACAAATGCCTTTAAATTGTTGGTTCTAAGGCATGCCGGTTTCCTCACACTATTTTCCTTCACCAGCTAGCTTCACAAGTTTAATCTTCATCATTATCATATTACAAATAATGTCCACAAAAAAAATGCGTTGCATCAACGACTCAACTAGCATAATTTTAGGAACAGATGTTTTCTTTGCAAATGTGTTAGTATCACCCGTGCTAACCCATTTCACAATAAATCATAATACATCCAAATGTGGAATCCATCGGCACGGGTCAAATAGATAGATACATGCTAAACATTTCTATTTATCTATCCTTTTCTTTTGTGCAATCCTCTCGTATGATTTTGTGCAACGCTAGCCGATCCAGATGTTATTGTGAAAGTTATCAATGAGGTGCTCAAGGTGCTTGGAAAGGTTGTCATTTTTTTTCTTCACGACTTATTCGCAAACTGGTGCGACCCATCAAAGATTAATATTGAATTCATAAATTATTCTTATTAATTATTTTTCTATACTTTATTGTACACACAGAAAATACAGACAAAAAAACTTACATATAGGTTATATTATATATTAATAGTAAATATATATATAAAAACAAAACAAAAACAAACACGCTCACGACTGTCTTCCCCATGGTGGACATCCTCGGATACATACTCAGTGAGTAGATCTTTGAGGATACCAAGTAGGGGGTAGTCAGAGGCACGTCCAAACATTACATTTGGTACATGCCCGCGTTTTGCAAGTAGTAAGCATTCCACGTGACAGGTTGCAAGCCCATCGCCGCTTATTGGAACACTAACTATTGGCACATGCCTTCGAATTTTTGGTTCTAGGGCATGCCGGTTTCCTCACGATGTTTTCCTTCACCGTTTTGAGCACGTGTTAATGCGCACATACATTTTTCGAGTGGAAAAATCCATTGGTACACGACCGGGTTCGAACCCACGACCTCCAGATCAGAAGTCGGGGTATCGCCCACTAGGCCAACACGGCTTGTACGTATATATATATAAATAAATATATACATATATATATATGTTTGACTGTGCAGTGCGGTAATATGGTTATTCCGAAGATGAAATTAGGATATTTTCGGATACTGCTTTTATTTCTAGACGATAGCTCCAGTAATCCCGTGACCACGGCTGTTGCAATACAGTCAAAACTTCGGGAAAATAATATGAAAAAAACTGTGTATATAGTGAGTATGTAATTGTAAAGGTATATTTTGTATAGTATGGGTACACCTGTTACTCCCTGTTATCTTTCATACAGTCCGATATCTCTAATTAACGATAAGACCGTCCATTGTACAACATTATCAAAGTTTGTAGTACATATTTAAGCTGAAATATTTGGTGTATAATAAACTATTTTCTATCAATCTATATAGGTATCAATCTGACCACGGACATTAACAAGTGTCAATGATTAGATTGAGTGTCGCGTGGTTGGTACCCGTGGTCATATCGGTTTTGGAAACTGAACAACAAAATTCAATTGGAGTACTTTAATCAGTTTCAAAGATTACGCCGAGTTAATAATGTAATGCATTTCATAACTGATACAAGAACTTTTAAAACGAATACTTATTCTGCATTTCAATTTAAATCATCGTTAACGCAATAAAATGTTAATTAAGTTGCAAATCGAAAGTTGAAAAGTCACACGGTTGGTAATTTAGCAAATGTATAATCGAACCGAAAAACCCAGTGATTTCATTAATCAGTACTAAAGTGTAAGAACCGCGATAAGATGGCTAGGTGGTTCCTACCCATATCTTCGCTTTAAGTGGTCGATAAGAGCCAAAGTTATTTTTTTAATTAACACATTAAAATGTATCTTAATCTGGCGCCAATTGTTAAAAGGATTCACCTTTCTGATAAGGGGACGTCTTTATCAAGTATTGCCTGAGGTGTTTTCTATGGAACGGGATCTTGCAAAAAATATATCGGTTCGGGTAATTAATGGTTTTGAGAGATATATACGTTTAAAATTAAGGACCGCCCTAGATATTTTTTAACCTAATATTATTGGAAGAGCTAAATCCTATATGATGATAATTTCAGAATTTTCGAGTCGAAGTGGTAATGCTCAGGCTTAGTTCGGGGTATTGTCAACTACTGGGGCTGAGACGCAAGAGATGCGGATTCGATTCCCACTGCGGAACAGATATTTGTATGTTAGAAGTAGAACCTTGTTATGATATTGTCCAGGGAAGTACTACCACTAAGCCTATATATAAAATATTAACAATAATGGTGTTAAATCCGTAATAAATTATTAATAATAATAATAATATAATAGGTTGATATATATTTTTTTATTCCATGAATTGGGGTCTGTTATGTACTCGACGTGGGAACGTTGCCACGGCTATCAAGGCCATAGCCATAAGGTCCTATAAATCAGACGTAACTGAGATTTATACGGCACGAAATAATCGGTAAAAATAATTACAAGTAAGATATTACTAGGAAAAGTGACAAGAGCTCCGAGTATGATAGGAAATGGTAGTAAATTTCTGGATATCCTACATAAAACGGATGTTATAAAACTTCTCCTAAAATTAAATTAAAAATAAACTACATATATTTGTCATATTTTTTAATTAATAACTCATTTATACGTATTTTTTCGACCTATTATTGTTGCATTTACGCATATTATCGTCTGTACCCCGTGTTTCCAGTTTCAATATTTTAATAGTTATTCCAATATCCAATATTCGGCATTTAAAAATGTCTAAAACGCTTATGTATTTTTAAAACTATATATTTGGGTATAGTTAACCCACAGGCTGCTCTTGTATAAAATAGAGTAGGCTCCGAATAGCCTGAATTTATTACAGTTTTGTAGACAACAAAATAGAATATCCAACTTGAGATAACTTGGGGTTACCGACAAGAGGTTTAAAATTGAACATTATAATCGCGTATGGAATGGCGTTGCGTCGTTTTAACACGATTCTATTGATTGATTTCACCCATCTCCTCTCCACATTGTTTGTAAGTAAATAATAAATAATAAATAAATAATGCCGGACATTTTTCACACAACATCATCTATCCCCAAAGTAAGCAGAGCTTGTGTTATGGGAACTACATGACTGATATACTACTTTATTTTTGTAAATACATACATATTATACATAGAAAACACTCAGACCCGAGACAAATATCTGCAGATGATACAAATATTTGTCCCGCGGCGGGAATCGAACCCGCAACCTTCTGCGTCTCAGGCGGGCCTTCGCCCCTTATGCCACAGAGGTTGTGATAGGTAGATGAGGACCACGACAGAAAATAAGAACACGATCAACATATCTGCTGGTAAAGTTGGTACCATCACACTTCGTTAAAGTATGTTTAAGTTATGGGCCGTATTTAGGAGCTCGTCGTGAATTGGACATATATTATTTAATGAAGGGTCATTAAATACGTCCACTCCGCATGGAGCACGTGAAGATCCATAATTCACTTAAAATCTTTAAATAAGCATAATGAACCATTTTAAGGTACCCTTAAAACATACCTACCTAATTATACACCAACTTAGCAGTTATGATTAACGAGTTAAAAGCATTTTTCTACGACATTGAATTTCTCAATTCTTAAAAGGGTTATTTTAGTTTTTGTGTATGGCAATATTTTACACGTGGCAATAAACTTTTGAAATATTATGGCAATTATAGAAAGGCAAAGGGAAGAAATGAAGGCCGAAATCTTTGACCGGAGGCTACGAGGCGGAGGGCCACTGTTTGGTCCATATTTAGAGAATACTACTTTATGATGCGACTTCGTTCGTATCACATATTTATTTTAACAAATGTACTTTGCTGCTATCACCATAATTATATTTTAAACAAACCTTTCTAATATTTTTTTATACTACTTAAGTAACAAATACCAAAATCCGCTTACAAAAGGGGCCGTATACTTGATACGGCCCCTTTTAGTAAGCGGTTAACGTTACAACTTTTGGATTAACAGGAATTGATTTAGATGGTGGTGCGATAGTCAGTAAAAGTATTAAATAAATAAGATTAATATATAAACTAATATTTCAATAGACAAACAAAACTAACAATATTTTTTATCATACGTACCTTAATTTTTGCCTACGGAACATCCGATGCTATCCTAAGATCTTTGATTTATTACCCTGGACCTTACCTAAATCCAGCTCATAACCACTGCTTGTTAGTATTCACGAGAGGTTTGCATCTAATTAGGAGCATTAGAATTCTGTGGTATACCGTATCAAATGTTCAAAAATATTTTTTTTTTTAAATTCTGGGTTATTTTTTAATTATAATCGTAAATATTTATTACATGAAATAATCTCGAATGATAACCACGGATTCCTGATTTCATGAACAATGAGAAAGCCACCGATCAGCCGGGCAAGAAGGCAATGGATGGAGGTAGTCTAAGATAGTTCATGAACTTTTTTTATGTCCAGCAGTGGATTTCTAGAGGCTGTTAAATCATTAACAGCCTCTCACTGCAACCACCAAAAACAGCCAAACTAATTTTAAATTTATGAACAGACACATATATAGTCCTAACCCTACACTAAGATTCCCTGTGGCGTGGGTATCAGGAACTACAAGTACCGTAGTACCACACCCAGACCCGGAACAAAAATCAAAACATGAAAAATTGTCAAAACCGCACCAGACTTCTTGCGTCTCAGCCCGACGCGCTACTGAGGTCGTTAGGTCGTTAACTATTCCTAGATGATTTTTATTGATAGTAGGACCTTTTAGAAACTTAGTTCTACAATCAGGACCTCACATGAATCCTTTCATTAAGTATTTTCATATATAATAATAAATAACTATCACATTTACATCAATCTGCATAAAATAAAAGGATGCAACGGAAACAGCCAAGGTAAGAAAGGCTCCCACGGCGAGTTCCTATCTGACACTGATCAATATAGGGTCTTGCTTTACCCGTACCAATCTGTGCTACTAGAAACAGTAAGTATATAGTATAAATAAAGGCATTAGGTTTATAAAAAAATGTATTAAAAAAAATATGCAGATAGTACAAAAAGTATTTAGGAACATACCTCCATACTTTTTTAAAATTAGCTATTAAACAAATTTTACATGAAAGCTATCACAAATTATCCATTTGGCATGCCTATTTAGATGTGTAATGCTCGTACTAGTAACATACACTATATTACCTAGGTACTTAGTTTTAAAATGGGATTTATTATAAATGCTTTGGTTTCATGTAAAGTTTGTTTTATAGCTAATTTTACAAAAAATATGGAAGTATGTTTCTAAATACTTTTTGTACTATTTGCATAATTTTTGTAACATTTTTTTTGTGTGTGCAATGTATGTTGATACCACAATTCCTTAAAAAAACAATGTTTGCGATAATCAAAACATGGTCTATACCTAGCCCTAGAGACCATTAGGAGAGTATGTTCTTTTTTATGAAAAAGTTTAGTTTCTCAAAATCCAAGGGTTCAAAAACAAGCTTTACGCTCATACAATAACGATAAATACATATATAAAAAAACCTTTCGCGACCAACTCAATTGGAAGGCGTTGTACAATTAACTTATACAGACAAAATTAATATCATGCGAAAAAGATATTCGACGCAATTCCGTACATAAATCTTAAACAAAACGAGCAGAAATTTAATTTATTCTAAACCACCAACAACGTCACAGACTAACATGGCCCACCTGTTCGTAAGTGGTTACTATAGCCTATGAAAGCTTGCAACAACCGAGGCACCACACACGCGTTGTCAACCCTTTAAAATTTCAAAGCGCTCTACAAAAACCTCATAATTTAGCCAATTATATAATAACTATTTTCTAATTGATTGAATCATTTTATAGCGCACCGTTAATTCAGTCCATGAAATAATACGCTTTCCATTTAAACAAAGACGTAAACTCAATATAAACTAAATATATTTATTGTGTAAGTGAAATAAAAAATATCTTATCTTATCTTATAAGAATTCATACGCAATTTACCTGCTTGTAGTATACCTAAGTACAGTAGGTATATCTACTTTCAGTATACAGAGGGAAATAAAGTATACACAATCCGTGGATTAACGAATGCTCCTGGCGCAGTAAACTGTCTTACACACGGACTTGTAGAATTGGAAAAAACGTTCAGTTAAGGGTTAACGGAATGGTGGATTATTGCAAAACAATTTTTTTTTTCACACAGCATCATCAAGGCCCAAACTAAGCAGAGCTTGTACTATGATTGATATACTTAGATACCATTTTTTTTCTTTTTTTTGTAACATAGAAACACCCAGACCCGAGACAAATATTTGCAGAACATTCCCGCGGCGGGAATCGAACCCGCAACCTTCTGCGTCTCCGGCGGGCTTTCGCTCACTGCGCCACAGAGGTCTTGAACCTCATTCTTATTTACGTTCTTGCTTCATTCTTTGTAACAGTATGACTCGTCAACAGCCAGAGGCTACCGCGAACCGCCCAGGAAGCGCGACTCAACGCGAATACGAAATAAATTCCCTGGCAAGCGTAACAAAGGTGAAGTAAAAAGGAAGCGATCTACCCCCGGGCTACGACGCGCCACCGAGATTTATACGTGCCTTATGAGAAACAAGAAAAATTCCCCCCGAAAACACTCAGATTATGGAATGATGAGGTTTTCCCAAGCCTTCGGAAAAGGGCTTTTTTTAATTGTTATAAGATGAGATTTTCCCAAGTGTGAAGCCTTCAAAGGGCTTTTTGTTTAAGGTTGGCAATACACGTGTGGTGCCTGTAGTCTTAGAAGCTTAAATAGGCTATGGTAACCGCGGACCAACAGGTGGGCTGGGCCGTATGTTAGCAAATTTGATGGTATATTTTTTTTTTCAATTTTCATGAGAGAAATATTAGACCATGATGTCAAAATAATCATAAATCTAATGACGTGTGAAACTCATGTTCGTAAATATACATTATAGATTTTCAATCAAGTAGCTCCAGGCCAATTAAATATTTAGTTATAAATTTACTTGAATCATTGTCTTGGAACAGTGTTCACTGACATAGGTTAAGGCGAAGGCGATTTGTCTCACATCTCAGATAAACATCGTCCTGTCAACTTCACACCTATGTTGACCTTCTGTAACGTATGGTCGTGTCCGTGGCCGAACACGAGCTTGTTTGATAGCTTACACAACTGCAATGCCAAAGGTGATGTTTTGTTTTTCGGAATCCTACAAAATGCTACATTCGTTGGGCTTTATCTGATTCTAAGAGGTTTTTAAGATATTTCTGGTTATTTTTTTGTTTTTCTAAGAATATTGTTTTTTTTTTTATTTGCTTATGTTGGTGCTTATGTTGGTTGGTTAGGACTAGATAGTATTAATAAGTAACTCTGAAATGTAAAATTTATCTAAATTAGGTTTAAAAATTGAAATGATAAAACATTTCGATAAAAAGCCTACATATACCTTAAACATAAACTAGTCCATGTTATATTGAACAAGTCTGTACCATGAAAAACTCCAATAAAAAAAGATTGGATACAATCCTTCAATAAAGTTGAACTAAATATTATCTGGTAACTTTTGTATTTATTTTAATTATGTAAAAATATTTACTAAAGTGTTTTTTTTTAATTATATCATAAAACAGTTCACATAACTAACGTACCTACTTTAGTATGCAAACTCAATTTATTTGTATTATTTTTATCAAATTCCAAAATCCAACAATGAAAACTGTTGAGACACAGATGAAAGATAAAAAGTGAGTAATCTAAACACAATCTTACTTGCGGGCACATGTCTTGTTCCATTCAACTCGTCAAATGAAGTGTTATGTAAATCTAATTTCACCAACCGATGAATATGTTTAAAAAAAAGCCCTTCAATCGTCGTCTTCAGGAGAAAAGTTAAAGAACACTATATGCCCCTCTAAATTATGTAATTATGGTATATTATGTTAAACAGCATCTATATATTTTAGTGCGATAGGTATATATGTATGTATAGTATGTGTTTTAAGTACATTGTTTTTCTTCACTCTTCTTTTGTACACGTCCCTACCTCTCTTTAGATCAAGGTTATCTGGAAGAAACCTCTTTTTATGGTTAAGCTCGCTTTTGCACATGTCATATCATTCTGCCTTTTGAAAGTAAGTATAATAACGAATTAAAAAATAATTTAAAATATCTTTTTTTTTAACATAGTCGTCCTCGTCAACACGGACGGCTTCCATGTTTCAACCCATTCGAATTTTGCCAACAGTTTTCCTGGACTAACAATAAAAATAAGCTTAACGCACACTGCGTCATGAAATTCAAAGGTTAATTAAGTACATTTACAAAGTAACCACAGGTTTTGATAATGGTTTATCATTTTATTATGTTCTCAGATACAATGTTGTTGGTTAGTGGGAACATGAAATTGTACCACCAATTAGGTAGTGTTGAGTTGTATGTCACTGAAGATCCTTTGGGAACACGCGCACGCCGACTCGCAAATTTGGACAGTGGAAACCATAGAGACGTTGAAATTAAGAAGCAAGATAGTAATTGGGTGCTTTCTATGTATGATATACATATGTTTTTTACAAAAAAAGTATTTATGTAGTATATCAGTCATGTACTTCCCATAACACAAGTCCTGCTTAGTTTGGAGCTAGATGATGCTGTGTGAAAAATGTTCAGAATTATTTATTTATTGCAAAGCGACTAAATTCTCCAATTTGAATAACAAATTTGTTGAAATAAAAACTTTATTTATTTTATAAAACACCTGAAAACAACAAAAAACAAATACAAATATTTTTTAATAATTACCAAAATAAAGTAGGTTCTCAAAAAGAGGTTGAGTTATGATAGAAATAAACTAGGTGACCGCTGGTTTATTTAGCAGTTATTTGTGGTTAAACTTCTTTTTGAAATGTCAAACTGTCGGCTATTTTATTTTTACATTCAATTTAAAAAAAAAATGCTTTGTACTCAATTTTTCTTGAAAATTAGGATTCAAAAGTCTAACATAATTATCTCTAAAAGATAAACCACCAATATAAACCACCTTCTGTAATCAGAGTATGGACACTGCTTACGACTAAACTGTATGTTATTGGTTCCATATCGTTCTAGAAGTTTTGATCTTAAACGAACTTTGTGAACGCTGAGGGAGCAAACTTTGTGAACTTTGTGAACGCTGAGGGAGCAAAGTTAATAAGTACGAATTAAAAGAAAATCCGTCCGTCTCAACTACGGCTGAGCTTGCATTAATGTTAATCACAGAACAATATTTACAACAATTGTGTCAAATTAGCAAAATAAAAAGCTTAATTGGATTACATTTTCCTATACAAATAAAATAAATAATGCTGGACATTTTCACACTGTATATTAAAGCCCCAAACTAAGCAGAGCTTGTATTATGGGAACTACATGACCGATATACTTTTATACTATTTTTGTAAATACATACTTATTATGCATAGAAAACACCCAGACCCGAGACAAATATTTGCAGATACAAACATTTGTTATTTTTGTTGATGTTTTTTCTTATTATTTTAAGGCTCACGTTTTATTGATTGCGTTTTTTAATTAATTAGTTCTTGTTCTTCTTATTTGTTTTCGTTTTCTACAATAAATGTTACAATTCCGCACCACAAAAAAAACTGTTCTAACGGAAGACCAGCGCTGGTTGCTGCAACCAGTATTATGCAAGTTGGGACCTTATTTTGCAACTACTGTTTGTCTTTATTAATTACTGTGATTATTTAAATCGTGTTTTTTTTTTTCAAAAATAAACTCTATTCTATTCTATTACATATGTCCCGCGGCGGGAATCGAACCCGCAACCTTCTGTGTCTCAGATTCTGTCATCGATCTCATAGGTTAAAACCTAATAGTTGGACTGGTAAGCACCTAGGTAGATACTATCGGAGATTTTTATTTACTACACTCCATAGTTTTTGTATTCGTACCCTCGAAGTGATCACACCGTTAGTACTTGCCTGAGGAAACAAAGTAATAAGCATACACTTCTGATACTTAACATAATTATTACCGAAATTGTGGCGCATTCGCTAATGAGAGCCTGGACGAGCTATAATCGCTGAGCTTTTCCGAACGCCGCCGATTACTCCCGAACGTATTTTGCAAGAGAAAGTTTAAACATATACACACAAAGACACTAATATTATAAAGTAGTAGAAGTTTCTAAGTTAGGATGTAGGATATAATCTCCGAAACTACTTATCCAGTTTCAAAAACGATTTCACTAGGGTGGACATAGGCTGTATTCCGTTACAATGAAAGAGGTTTTAGTGTAAATTAACGTTCTAACGTACCTAAGTCGACGTAAAAACGGTCGATCGTTTCTTATGAACGCTGCCTTAACAGTAAGAGCTAACTTTTCATGCAATACTTTTTATCCGATTACCATGCGGGTGAAACCATGGATAGTAGCTAGTATTATAAAAAATCTTCAATTGGCACAGCCATAGGAAGTAAAGAAATAATATTTTTCATATCCTGTTTGGTGAAATTCAAGTTTTTGCGGTGCGTGGGAGCAATTTCTCTACCTGGCCCCCGCAGAGCGGTAATTTCTTATAAATCGACATCGAGTGAGATATCCAGAATCTATCCCCCTCCCACCACACCTCTCCGGCATGACGTGAGCAACAATACTGCACAACAATAGCGTACAATGCTGCACATGATCTAGATTAGTGACGCGCATTGTGTCGCCAAAGGGTTATGGTATTGTACATCACAAAAGCCTGCAAACAACTATGAATTCGCGTACATTCTATGAATTTCTAAAGAAAATAATAAAGAAAATAAATATAACTTTTGACAGCGGTCGCATCGATGCTATCATTGTTTGTCGATTGTGAATAAATCTATGGTAAAATAGGAATCTGTATGATTGTGCGTTTTGGTAGTGTAAGCAATTTTATTCTAGGACAGACTAACGCACCGCCAAACAATTCAACAAAAGATCTTAATAATACACTATTAATAATAATAAGGTTAAGGCATAGGGTCCATAGTACAGAAATGGTTTAAATATTAATTGTTCATAGCCTAAAGCATGTTATAATTAATTTTGTTTTAGTAAATGACTAGCAATCATACTTTTAGCTAAATGAGCGCTTTGAGCATGACAGAGGTTAGGGGTAAATACTACCCTTAGCTATGAAATATTCTAATAGTTTTTAATAACCCGCTTTTGATAGAGTTTAGACAACCAGTAATTAATATGGCTTGAGGAGCTTCATGACGCAACATTTAAAATTAAGTTTTTTGATAAAGAATGTTAAAATACTTTTATAAGTAATTATATATCTATTTAAAACATAAATGATAACCTACTTTTTAAATTGTTTTTACTATTCATACTAAACTATAATAATAAAACTCATGAATCCAATATTCGATGCAAGCAATATATCAGAAAAACACCTGTATTAGTGAAATGTTAGAATAGACATTTATGTAAAAAATAACCTGTCCACCTATGACCACTAAAAGAGAAGTCAAAATATTTTATGGATGTATATGTTAACACTTTTGTCAAAGTGGATCACCCACACAAAATACAAAAGACACCGATGTAAATCCAACCTTTTATACGCCGCTCCATCTCGATCCAAGCTCATAAAATATAGATATGAACAAAATACTAAACACAATAAAAAAAATACATCTACATTTGGGAAAAGTTGTGTAGTAATTTTTTGTGTGCAACCTGACCAGACCATTGTTAATTTGGAGTCGGCTAAAAAACGGATGAATGGTTGCAACTGCCGCTAGGCACCTAGAGGTTGACAAAGTTGAGAGATATTTGTCTTTCATTCCGATCTAACATTCGATCTCATTTTTTTTGCATCACGATTGCGACCACTTCTCAATTAGTTCAATATGTTTGGACAACAGTCTTTCCCAGAATTTTGTGATACAATTTAAGACGTATATTATCGTAAATTAAGTAATGAAGCAGTAGGGTTACTTTAATAGTTTTATTGCTTACGATACGACACAAAGAAACATGCTATCAAGTATTTCATTCAAATCAGACCCTCTTAAATCAATGCATCACCATTCATCACGACAACGACACTCTGTTCAACAAAAATACAAGAATCTTACACTTTATTTCACACAAAACTATGCTCTATAATACTGGCACTAAGAATAATTTAAACTGTTTGAAATAATCAATAATTTAAATAAATAAACGGGGAAGTAAGCATCGCAATGTTCGCTATCTAATTAGATAATACAATTTAATTAAATTCCATTCTCGCCTTTGGGTGGTATACCATTCGATATTCTTATCACTAGATAGTGCTCTTAAATGTACTATACATCAAACGTACTTGCTTTTTTGTAACTTTTTGTGACTATAAATTTGATATGTCTTGTAAAAACTTTAAAAGCTCAAATAAAGTTACTTTTAGTTTTGCTTTTAGTAATGCATTGAACTGCACAAAAAAGCTAGCGGAAGAGGATGGGACTAACCTTACCAATATTAGTTTTATGGACGAAAAAAGTCTGACACTTGAGAGGGATTGATTGTAATAATAATATGTACCCTTCGAGTAGAACCCTTTCAATTGCACCTGATACGGAAGCGATTCGCAAAACGTGGGAACAGAAAAACACGATTTTCGATTTCACATCGTAGTGTGGGAAAATACTGACCTGCCAGATTTAGTGACTTCTAAGAAAGGAATCGTTTTCAAAAAATATCAACCTGCTATGCGTATTCACGGAGGTCACGTGTTTTTATTTTAGTTTGTTACTATTTTTTCAATCAATTAATCAATATTCCGAACCACTTGTAACATGCAAGTCTTATAAAAACGTGGATTAGAAGTTTTATGACTACATCTCGATTTGACTAGATAATAGGTATGACTAGATTTCTCTAAGACTAAACCTCGATATGACTAATGCGTTTGGACTAGATCGCTAAAGGCCAAATAGCGTAATATAGAATGTGCATTTGTCTCAAAGTTTTACGACAATGCACAAACTTCGCATAATATACATATCATATATTTAATCATATATTTTTTACTATTTTTCTTAAAAGGTACCTTAATTGTACACTATAATACAAGATACATCACAATTATCAAATGCATGGAAAAATAAAGGACAGCCTATACTCTCTCCAGGTTAGTTTTAGAGAGAACTAAAGGTGATAGAATTATTAATTAATTGAATTGATAAGAAACAAACACATCGTTAAATTTATTTTTATTTATAGTTATGTATATTATATACATTAACTAATCGTAATGTATACAGACAACCGGAAGATCAGCGTTGTGTTGCCAGTTGACATAACAAATGCTGAGTTGGAGGACAATTTGCGTCGTTGCATATTGATAAGTATAGGGAGACACATAAATAGTTTAATTGTTAGTATTTAAGTATTTTTTGTGTATATCCCGTGTGAGTATTGTCTGTTTTATATTGTGCAACGTTTGTAAATAAATGTTTTTTCTTTCCTTCTTTCAAAGTGCAAAACTTCGCAAAAACAAGCTACCTATGTAGAATGCGTTTTAAAGGTTAATTTAAGCATGCCAGCGTACTCTATCTGACACTTTGAAGTTCAATACCTAACTGTCCGTCACAGCCTGAATGGTGTTTACAATGAACCGGCAAAGTAATGAGCTACCTATGATAAAACAACCTGAATTGAACCGTATCTCTCTGCTTTAAGAGTGTTGGATCCGACCCGCATCCACGCGCCAGTGAGTCAAAGATAATACTATCTTTGACTACACTTGTCTCTCAACTGTGTAACAACTTTTTTAGATAAAAAAAAATAAATGCTACTGTTTACTCACTTTATTCATTATTCTTGAAACTCCGTACAGAATAATGAAACTTCAAATAAAACGTTTCAAATAAAAATACCTGTTATCCATAAAAATCTTACTCAAAACGGTGTAGGAAAACATAGTGGGTATACCGGCATGCTAAAGAAACAAACATTCGAAGGCATGTGTTAGCGAATAGTGTTCCAATGCAACCTAGCACGTGGAATGCTAATTTCTTGTAAACGCGGGCATGTACCAAATTATAATGTTTGGACGTACATCTGATTATCCCTTACTACATATCCTCAAACATCTACACACCCAGTATGTATCTGAGGCTGTCTATCATGGGGATTACAGTCGTGAGCGTGGCTTTTAGTGACCCCGCGAATCAGGGATGCGATTCTTTGTCGCAAAGTCTTGACTTTCAAAGTCTGTCAAAGTTAAAAATTAAAATCAAAAGGATGACTTTGAAACGTCGGATTTATCTACTGCCTGTTCCTACGCGATCAAGCCAGGAAAGAAAAGCAAGAAAACAAGGCTGGTTATTCTTTTTAATGATCATTTTACAAAACAATAGATACCTAATTTTTTTATCGAGTTGCATGATTGCAAATAATAATGCTGGACATTTTTTACAGCGTCATCTAGCCCCAAACTAAGCATAGCTTGTATTATGGGAACTACATGACTGATATACTACTTATATACAAAGAAAACAACCAGGCAACATTTTAACCATACAAACATTTGTCCCGTAGCGGGAATCAAACCCGCAACCTCCTGCATACGCCCACTGTACCACAGACGTCGTCAAATAAGTCTTCAGTGCGTGCGCATTGCTGATGCACTATAAAATCGCGGCAGCCTCAATAAAATCTTAAAACTGTTTAAAAAATGGACATTGTTATTTATTTTAAATTGATTTTATTTGCAACAAACGTATTTTCATCATAGTAGGCAGTTGAAGTCCTTAAGTCAAAGTCAAAGTCAAGTCAAAGTCAATATTGAGTCTCGTGGCTTCTTCATAGTGACTTGAGCCAATTAAATGGTGGCCACATTTCACACATCTCAAAAAGTTAAAATCGACAACTTCACTTCTAAATCTAGGCATATGGTTAGGTTATTACACTAATGTCAAATAGGGTTGTCACCTTCATAACGTCTCTTAAATGACGGAAGCAAGCCGTGCTTAATTCGACTGTCATAACAGCGGATATTCCCCACTTAAGCTCAGGATTCCCCACTTAAGCTCATTTCGTCTAATTGAATCCTAGCATTAAGCCTACCCTATAATCCCTTTTATGAGATTCACGCCGACATTTTAGGGAGGACTCTTTTTGATTATTTAAATTATTTTTTTGTCGTCAAATCTGAAGCAAGGTGCATTATATTGAGTAAAAAACATGACAGCGATTTTATGTGATGGAAATATTAATACGTCATGGGAAATTTACTAAGCTATAAACCAACGGTATTTTTTCTACGACGATATATAAATTACTGGGTGCAAAATGATATAATTAAAAGCCATCCACAGTCTTTATTCACTATTGGGAATTAGGCCTTCCATAGTTCATGTCAAGTCAAAGCGATTACTTTTTATTAATTGAAATCACAAAAACACTTTAAATCACAATCTTATAAACGCATTACGTGCGCATCTAGCGCACCGATCTCTCGCCATCAAGTCTCAAAAAAAGACAAAATCAGAAAAAAACACTACCAGGTAATATTTTGAAAATCCTTCATTCATCTGAATGACAGTATCAGTCGAATATTCGCTATGACGGACTACCTCAGATATAGAGACCTAGTGCGTAGATCTTTGAGAATACCAAGGAGGAAGTAGTCTGAGGCACGCCCAAACATTCCATTTGGCACATACCCGCATTTTGCACTGAAACTAAAAATGGATGTACCTGCATATTATTGGAAGTAATTTAGTTAAAAATACATAATACTGCCAACAACGGTGCGTTAGGTAAATCAAAGTCGCACTTCTAGGTCTAATAACTCTGTCAAAATATAAATAAGTTTGGTCACAGTACATTTTACTTTAAAATTTAATGTTTATCGTGTTTGTTAATAATTCACATGAGTCTATAAACCAGGAGTAATATTTATTCAACTATAGCCCTTTATAGATGTCAGACCTAACTACAACGTCCTCTAGTCGGTCGATGTGATAGATCATACTATGTAAACTTAAGCACTGGGTGTCTCGACAAATATCACTTTCTGTTGACGTTAACGCCTGCAGAAAGATTGAACTGTATGGAAATAACATTAGCCATGGATATGTCACGTGACTTCTGCCAAGTTTTACCTTGACAACTTTGCATTAGCGTGAAAGGAAAACTAAACGTGGGGTATATGTCTAGAAACTCAAACGAATCAAAAAATGAATCAAACGATAACTGTTAGGACCAATAATAATAATAATAATAAATACCCAACAGACCCATAGTCCTGACCTCTAGGATTCCCTAGTCCCCAGGATAGTTCCCTGTCATCTCGTAGTAATGTTACTACGAGTACCCTGGTACCAACACCCAAACACGGAATAAATATCTACAGAAAATAAAAACATTTGTCCCGCATCGCGATCGTAATATATTTAATGATCGCAACAGATACACGTCGAAATAGCTTCCAACATCAGTTTTATGTACAAGGTGAAATTCTAGAGCTTGCTCAATATTATTACTCTTAGGAACCATTGGCTTATATTTATTGAAACTTAAACATTAAAGAATAGACCAGTACTTTCCAAAAGCATTACTTAAGTACCATCAAACAGTTATAAACTTCGGTAACGATCAAAGGTTGTATATTATTTGAAATAAATAAAATAAAAACCACTAGAGAACGTGGTTAGCAATTGAGCAATCATTTTAAACGGAAAATACAAAAAAATCTCGGTAAAGAAAAGACCGACTAATTTAGATAGAATTCAATAACTCGAACCGCAATAAAAAGAAGGAAATATAGAAAAAAAGATGCAACGAGTGTTACTTATTTGATGCATTTCGTGCGGAAATCATTCTCAAATTGCACATCGCTAAAGTATCTTCCGATTCGGCAAAAAAATATAACCTTTTTTCTGTCAAAAAAATGCTACTGGTGTTCCAGAAATGGTAGTTTCATTTTCGTATACGATTTTTGGGCAGACAATTTCATATTTCAAACGCTATCATATATCGCCATTCATAATTTTAATATGAAACCAGATATTTTCATGGTCAAGTGGTCAATCACGATTCTACTAATTAAAGTTTGGTAATTGTTTCTTTGAATGTTGATCGACAGATGTTTCTCAAAAACCATTACGTTACTACTAAAACTAAACATTATCTTAGTGTGTAACTGAAAAAGAAGCTAACGATATGAAAGATCCTGTTAGCATCATCTCCATCCAAAGATAGCATTATCTTCTAAGCGATACGATCGCTTATTTTATTTTAAGTATGGCTTTTTCAAACAAAACGGTCTGCGGTAAGCGATCTTAAAACAAAACAGCTCATAGAAGATATAATTTCTAATCCACACGCAGCCAACGGCAGAAGCTTGTTATTTTAATAATAAATGTCATATAACCACTATAATTTATAACACGGTGCGTAAAGTTTCTGACCTCGCGTGGATCGATCTCATCTCGCCGGAGGAAGCCGATTTCCGATAATTATTTATGCAGTTGTCCGCTTGTCTGTCCTGCCCCTAGGTTTAACGAGGTTGTGCTACGTGGAACTGGGCTATCGTGAGAATAAGCTTTATTCAAAACAGTGAATGAACGGATCAGGTGGCCAGTTCTTATATTTAAAATTAATTTTAATTTTAAATATAAGAACTGGCCTGGTTTGAATAATTTAAATTCTGTATTTTATATAAAAACTAACTGACCAATGTTAACATTGAGATTGAAAGCTGACCGAAAGTTGATATTCACAACTATATATCGTGACTTCTGAAATAATTACGAAAATGTTAATTCTTGTTTTTTTTTTCATGTAAAATTTGGCAGTGGCAAGTTTTATGAATCTTACTGCCAGAGCCGTCAGTAGGATCTCTCGCTAGCCTTAATGATATCATACGCCGGATTTTTATCAGCGTCAACGTTCCAGCTGTTCTCGAACCGAATGCTCTTCTACGTGACGATGGTAAGCAGCCTGACGGCATGACTCTTGTCCCTTGGGAGAAGGGAAGGCCTTTGGTATGGGACGCCACATGCGTAGATACCCTAGCACCATCTCATCTGTCGGAGACATCAGTTTCTAACCGGTGCAGCGGCTGATTTGGCCGAGGATATCAAGATGCGCAAATATAGATGTCTCGACAGAGCTTACTTATTTCTGCCTTTTGGGGTTGAAACTCTGGGTCCGTAAAGAAACGGGGCCCTTCGCGTTTTCAAAATTATTTCAGGGCGACTTGTCGAAGCGATGCATGACCAGAGAACTGGCTCTTATCTGGGTCAACGCAATAGTATTTTCATTCATTCATCAGCGTGGCAATGCGGCCAGTATTTTGAGAACGCTTCCGTCTGGTAGTGATCTGGATCAGTTGAGTTAACTATAGATCGTTTGCAACGGTCTTTAGATAGCTGGTTGTATCATTTTTATTTATTGTATATACCTACTTGTAAGTTGTATGAATGAATGTATTAAATTTTATTGCCTAAATTAAATAATGTTTTCCAAGTCCCGTGAACTATAACTGTTTTATTGTTTTTAGCAATAAAATAGATCAAAACGTAATTAGACTAGGTACTTACAGAAAGGAAAGGACTAGTTATAAACATGGAATTAAAATTATTATGGTTTGGTATCATTTTAGAACATTATTACGATTATACCACGTACTTTACTATTCTCCTGCTGACGTTTTGTTGACCGTTTAGTTATAAACAGTTACATGAATGATACGTAGTTATTTTTACATAGGAACAAATGTTATTTGTGTGCAGTAATGGAAGCTTTCTACGACTTAGTATTATTTGACACCTAACACAAAAGATTTCAACATAAAAGCAACTAACAAAATTAATAACGCCAATTTATTTCCGAACCTCACCACCACAATCTGATCGGAACAAAGCAAGTGAAAGGAAAACATTAATTAAAATGTAACAGATGATTTCACTCAGTGAATACTTTCAAAGAGATAACAATTAGTTAAACAGTCGGGTAAAGCAAAACCGACAAACAATGCCACCCCAAAGTACTTAAAAGTGGTAACAAGTAGATTGCAATCACAACAAAAAAGATTGGTACTAATCTGATTAGGAATACAATGTTTACAAAGAATAGTACACTCGTCAGTTTTTGGTTAAAATTAAAGGTAGAATTTTATAGTATCAAAAAAAATGTAAGACCTACAACTGTAACATACATTATGTTGATGCAAATAAATGAATCTTTATCTTTATCTTTACCATCATTTTTTTAATAAGTTTTATAAAAAATAATGATTTCAATCCCATTAAAACGTTGGTTATTTGTTTCATAACAATGAAACGTTTTTTGATTTTGATTTTTATTCATCTTCGTGTCGTGTGACTCGAACTCGTTATCAAATTATAACCAAACTTTTGATGGGATTGAAAACATTAATTACGCATTTTTTTTGTTAAAGTGTTGTGCTAGTAACTGCAACGCCAGAGGTGCGGCTTCAATTCCTACTTCGGGACAAACGTCTGCAAGACACTGCAGATAAGATATCGGGTAGATGGTGTTGTCATCCCACGGTACTCGTAGTTCCTGATACCCACGATACAGACAATTCTAGTGTGTGGACAGACACACTGTTAGGTATTTCATAAAATAGTACCAATTTGTAAATATATGTACGTTTATCCTGTTTAACTACAGTACTACGATAAAAGTTATGCGCTTCTGAAATCTTCGAAAATGGGAATCTCGAGGTATTTAAACTGCACTTTCAAACTAGTTTTAGTATCAATTTTCCATTTTTACATTTGGCATATAGTTTAAACGCCGCCAGATTTTAATTTTCTAATTTTTATTATAAAATGTACTTGAATTTAAAAACCTTTTAAAATCTAACTTAAATATTTACTAAAGTAGGTACAATTAAGCAAACTGTCATTTTTACCTTATCTGTGAGCTTTTGCAAAAAGCACGCGCTTACAAAGCACACGTGCCCTGTAACACGATTATCTTACAACGCCACAGATTTAACTAACAGTAGGATATATCCAACAATAGGTATGTACAATCGAATTTAGATTTTATAGTTTCCGGAATCCAGCAAAAGTTGCAAGCAAAAAATTGACAAATCTTTTTATTGGTACGGAAGCAAAAAGCGCAACTTTGTAGAGAAACTCTGTAATCTTTCAGAATCACTGGAGAACACGAAGTTTTAATCGGATCACTTTCTCGTTTTTTTTTCCTTTAACCTAAGTATGGGACCCGGTGATAACACAGACACATGATACTTTTTACCCGTTACAAGCAGGGGGTAATTTCCGAAATAACTCAGTATATTTAAAAAAAACCTTCACTAATATTTAGAATGGGTGGAAAAAACTCATTCTTCAGGAAGATATAGGCTGTATATTATCCCGTCAAAAGAAAACGACTTTACATGAAGACCCATTATGCAACGTAAATCAACAAAAAAACGGTCGAGTGAATATTTTTCTGGCGAGCTACTTTTCACCGACTACTTTCAATCCGAGTACCAAGCGAAGCCATGGGCAGTAGCTAGACTCGGTCTTATAACATGTTTAAAGTACGTTTCAAATTTGATCCTTGTGATCATTGTTAGTTTTCTGTAAAATAAAGAATAAAGAGTTGAATTGAGTATAAATAGTAAAATCACTTATCACTTTTACCAAAATGTTGGCTTAACTCAAAGGGAACCTTATGGAAATTAGTTTATTTTATGACAACCACACACCAAAATATTTCTTTGCGCAAGTCTAGACTTGCACAATTTAGTTTGACGCTGGAGTTAACCTCATACAATTTAAGTTTTCTTGTAACTTAAGCATCAATTCAGCTGCCTCATTGTCTTACACTATTTAGTATTACTCATAATCTAGAATTAATTATCAACTTCTATCCATCTATCTAATTAATTAGCCCACATTCACCTGTGGGTAAAGGCCTCCTTCCTCCTCTAGTACGCCTCTGCGCTGATTGAACGTAGTGAATTTCCACTTCCTTCAAATTATAACTTAAAATAAACAATTCTATATTGGATTGTTAATGCAATTGAAAGAAAAAAGTATTTCTCACGATCTTAGTTAAAAATGTGCTTGTATTGATTTTAGTGGTGATTTTATACCAGGTAGCCTTAATTACATTCGTTAGTGTCTTTCTATCAGTATTTTCAATAATCGTAAACTGCAATCTGGTGTTATATCTGGTGGGAATAAATTCGTTTGTTCTACATACGGTCTTGAAATATTACTAACCTTCATTTATAATTAGCCGCTCGTTTCGTAGCTTACTTATTTTTTTTTGTATGTTTAGCAAATTGGAAGACGGTCTACATTCGGAAAAGTGACCATCAGTGCCAAATTGAAATAACAAAGATCACTTTCAGTCAATAATTGCGGCTGCGACGCAGGAGGTGTGGGGTCAGGAATATGGATGTACACATCCAGGACTATGGATGTATATGGATGTGATGGACTATGGATGACTGTTTATTTATTATTATTATTATTATTATTATACTCATTTAATTGATATATCAGGTTTGTTCCTGGACCCTTGAGAGATGTTAGCGGTGCCTGAGCCAACGCTAAGAGATATTTTTCTATGAATTAAAATACATTATATTGTATTATTCATATAATGTTTGTATGATTTGCAAATATAA
Organism: Perizoma affinitatum; assembly: GCA_961405105.1. Classification (NCBI taxonomy): domain Eukaryota; kingdom Metazoa; phylum Arthropoda; class Insecta; order Lepidoptera; family Geometridae; genus Perizoma; species Perizoma affinitatum. The sequence continues at coordinate 12,313,028 of OY560194.1, read as the reverse complement.
GTCCCGGGTCTGGTTGTTTTCTTTGTATAACATTTAAATAACAAAAAAAGTATATAACATAACACAAGCTCTGCTTATTTCGGGCTAGATGATGCTGTATGCAAATAGCCATACAGCATCATTATTATTATTATTATATAAATTAAACTGGGCTGCCACATAAAAACCATAAGTTCGTTAAACTAGCGTACCGTGTGTCTCACACATAACCGATACAATTCGTAATCCACAGCTTAAGAGATAGTAACTATTCTCTTTGTCGCTTTATCAGTGTCGTTTTATTCTCACATGTAAATGCGTTTAGCTCCCACCTTCTTATCGAGGCGAACACCATTCATCTTGTATAACAATGTCTGAGTTCGCGCTTATGCCTTAATCAAGAGAGTCCGTATCGATGCCATTCTTTTAAATGAAAGATAAAAGTATTTCTGTGCCATTTATTCTGAGTATAAGAATTGTCGATGGAATTGTAATTGAGAAACTCTTTTTACAATTTGTTGGTTATGTTTTTTAGACAGTACTTATATTTATAGACAACCACATGTATTTACAATAATGGTCAATGGACACTGCCCGGTTAAAATAAAATAAATCTGTTAATATTCTGATATCTAAGTAGAATTAGATTAGATTTATTTATTTGCTCGAACATACTGTAAATACAATGGATCTTAGAATAAAATAAAAATAAAACAATTATGTTCTAACATACTTATTAGTATGCAAATATCAAAATAATGATTCATAATATAGGTAATGTAAATTGTTCTTTCAGTAGTTTCTTTCAATTTTAATATAAAATGACTTCCTCAGCAGGCAGTGGAATAGGTGCCTTGGCAGTAGAATTATAACTGAATATAAAAAAGGTACCTTAATAACATAACAATCTGACCACAAAGCAGGCTGATTAGAAATTATACGTCACAGAAACTTGTAATTCATTATCTAAGCTTTAAGTGTAGACGGTGATTGTTTGTATTTCCAAGTTGTTAAAACATGTTTAAGTAAAATTGTAACATACTCGTAGTTTTAAAAAGTTCCTGAAACTCTTTCAACGAATTATATGTTAAGCATATCGATAAAAATCTATATTACTAAACCAAAAGGCTTTGAGTTCAATGAAAACTAAAACGGATTATTTTTCAGATTTTATTTATATCAAGCGTCCTTTTCAACTTATCTTTTAACCTTACGAAACTATTTACAAGACTTACATAAATTAATTCACAGCCTAATGATTTACAATAAATTATTTGTACATGACAAAATGGTAACTTTATACAAATCTTTTCAGCATGATTGATAACACTGATATAACGAATCTAAGGCACAATTGACTAGATAACACTCCAAAAGTCTACAATCAGAAATCACTTCTGCTGCCACCAAGTAATTGCATCTAGCAAATCATCTTCATCCATAGGAGTCATCGGTTGCTGCGCGTAACTTTGTACAAAGCTTGAAGAATGCGCCGAAGACACACCCGACGAACAATCAGAACCAACTGGTGATGGAACTGAGTCAGAATAAGGAGAGTTTCCACCATAAACGCCTTCGTCGATATCATTTGCGTAATGGGTTTCAGTTGGTTTGTAGCCTTGCGACGCATCGCTTTCCTCGATCAAATTCTCCATGTACCTTATATATTCAACGACCATGCGGAGTGTGTCCACTTTGCTTAGTTTCTTTCCGGAACCACGGCGTGAGCCTCCGGATAAAGCAGAAATGACCGCAGCTGGAAGCTTTTTTCTCAGAGCATTAAAGCCGTCGTTCACTTGTTTGACTCGGTTCCTCTCGCGAGCGTTCCTCCTGGCGATGGAAGCGGCTTGAGCTCCATTGTAGCCTGTGCTTTTGTAGGTGTATTTCTTGTCTTGTATTTCCATATTGAACTTTTCAGGAGCTGGCGCGATAGACACCACTCTCTGAGAGTAGTATTCAGAGTTTTGATGAACACTTTGCAACATTTTGAGATCGCGTAGTATTTCGAAGTGTGCTGAGGTAGAGATGTGTCGTCCTCGACAACTGAGTTGTGAATGAGCTCCAAGATCTTGTGCGCCGCTTTTATGGGTGCACCTTTACCAAAAAAATTGGATAAGGGACCCTTTTCTCCCTTCGTTTCGACACAAATCAATTTTTTTTCAATCCTTACCTGCATGTTTTCAAAGGTCGGGATGGGGGTCTTCATACGCGTGCCAAAGAATTTATTAAATGGTCCAGTCTTATACGTTTTAAAACTTGATTACGAAATGTTTTTAATTTTCAAACTTACCGAAAACAGGTTTTATTCTCAAACACATCATCAGTAATCGTATGCATCAAGCTTGGTAACTTTCGTGAATATGATTTTAGTGCAATTCTCTATACAAAAGACATCAACGCGCTCCGGCGATAATTTTTCTCATTAACAATATACATATTAGGTTGGGGAAAAAGTCTTTTCGCATTATTGTATGTATGAACTTGTAATAAAATATCTTTGGCTATACTATTTGTATCTAGCTGGTTTTGGTATCATTAAAAGTTTAAATTTTAAAGAAGATAATTCCAAATTCAAATTAGGAAAATGTGTGATTTTTATTTGTTTTTCGTACTGTTAAGATGAGTGAATCTAATGAAGAAATTCGATACATTTTAAAATTTTACTACAAAAAAGGTAAAAATGCAACGCAAGCCGCGAAAAAAATTTGCGATGTTTATGGACCTAGTGCAGTGTCTGTGAGAGTAGCACAAATTTGGTTTAAGCGTTTTCAATCCGGAAATTTTGATGTCAAAGATGCACGTCGCTCTGGTCGCCCTATTACGGATAAAATGGATGCCATTTTTGAAAAAGTGGAGCAAGATCGGCATATCAGTAGTTACGACGTAGCTGAAGAACTGGGAATTGACCACAAAACAGTTTTGGCGCATTTGAAAAAAACTGGGTACACAAAAAAGCTCGATATTTGGGTACCTCACGAGCTCACTGAAAGAAACCTAATGAACCGTGTTCTCATTTGTGATTCTTTATTACGACGTAATGAAACCGAACCATTTTTGAAGAAATTTTTGACCATTTTTGACCTCACACATCTTTAGCCACTCAGCAAAAATTAAGAGAGTTTGGCTGGGATGTGTTAATGCATCCGCCGTATAGTCCTGACCTTGCACCTTCAGATTTCCACCTGTTTCGGTCTCTTCAGAATTCTTTAGGCAGTGTCAGGTTAACATCACGAGAGGACTGCCAAAACCACTTGTCGCGGTATTTTGAACAGAAGCCCCAAAGTTTTTATAGCAATGGGATCATGTCCCTGCCTACAAAATGGCAAAAAGTTATCGAACAAAATGGTTCCTACATACTTTAGTTAAATGTAAATAAACTATATTAAAAAATGTTTTGAATTTTCTTAAAAAATGCGAAGAAACTTTTTCCCCAACCTATTATATCATGAACTTTATTCTAATAATTCTATTAGGGGATTTAAGCTAATAAAACTAACCACTTATTTCACAAAAACTATGTGAATTTACTCGATACCAGTGCATATAATTTTTTTATTTATTTATTTAGTAACATTGCCATTACAGCAAAAAATACATACGAAAATTAACATTTATAAAATTACACTAACACGCTGCTAACTATAAATTAACACTATAGCTTAAAATAAACAACTTTACATATTCCTATGCGCCCTATCCAAAAAATTATAATATTAATCAAATAACACCTAAAAACAATATTTCTGATCCCACACTAGAATTCCCTAAATCGTGGGTATCAGGAACTGCGAGTACCGTAGTACCACACCCCAGACCCGGAAGAAATATCTGCTGAACATACAGACATTTGTCCCGTAGCGGGAATCTGCACCATTTGGGTCTCAGATATCCCATATCGACCGTTGTGGATAGGAATCTGGTTGCTTTCTCTTGCTTTTCAAAACAAATATCAGCTGATTTTAGGCATTTTTATTCTAGAAGTCAGTTTTTCTACAGAATAACGGCGCCAAATGGTTGGGCAAACAATGAGACTTTCATTAGACAAGTTGAGGGCACAAGTGGAACCCAAACAGCTGTTTCAGAGTACCCCTGATTTATTATGGCCAGTAAAGTGAAAATTAAACAAGTTATATTGTGTTTTGTGCAACAACAGAGACCGTAGCCAACAGAAATAGGTATATAATAAAATAAACCACAAGCACTCCTGCTAGAGAAAACAAGACCGAAACTTTAATGGTGTCAAGTTTGTTTTTGGATGGCAAGTATTTTCATTTAGCTCTCAAAGTGCTCGGTTAACTTTTTAACCCGCACACTGGGCGGCATCGCTTTCAGTGAATATCTGAAAAACTCTACCTTAATGTAGAACGAAGAGGCTTCATTCTGCACTCTATTCAATATCCACAGCCTTTGTCACGTTCATTGTATTAAAAAAAAAGATTACACAAGAATGTGGGCCATGCCATTGAGAGAATAGTCATAAAAAAAAAGGAATTGTTTAAAAGCATTCAATCTTCCATTGAGAAGGCGCTAAAGTTGAGTTTAATAGACTCGGTGTCGCCTCCAAGAAGCAATTCATATTTAATTTTGTCCATTGATTCTTGAGTGGGTACCTGCGTTAGTTTTTTTTTTATTTATTTCGATGACAAAATGTATTGAATTATGGGCTGACCAGTTTCAAGCAAGCCCTAGTCATCTAGGTATCTAATGACAAGAATTATATAGCATATTCTTTAACAAATACGACTGGTTTAAATCTTGAAAACTTTAATTAATTAAAACCTGCTTTAAAAACTTAAAGTATCTTCAAGTTATAACTGTAGATACTTATAAAATGATAATGATGTAAAAAAGTGTATGTTTAAAAATGTTATAAAGTGTGCACATGTAAATCTATGCCAATATCCCATGGGTCATATAACTTTACACATGTGGACAATGCCCAGAAGAATATACCCATCCATCATCTCTCGAATCTCCTTCCTGCAAAATTCAGATTACAATAAATTTGTGGGTGTGATACCTCGAAGTAAGTCTTACAATAGCTCGACGGGCGTGCTCACAATATTCTCGTCAAATAACATTTAGCCATAGCCAGCCCACACCTTAGAAAATCGCAAAATAGAGACATCTCAGCCAACAATGCCTTATGAAGGAGCAAACCGATAATTACAGCCTTTGTAAGCATTTTGCGATTTTTAAAACGAAATGACAATGCACTGGATGTCTTTATATCTTTGTGGCAAAGATGGAAATTTTGATCGATTATCTCAAGGCATAAACAAGAATTTTAATTCTAATTCATCAAAAGTCTACATTGCTGTGTATTGGTTTTGAGAGAAAGGACACATGAGAATTTTCACTCGTTATGTTAAGGTGTTGCGCCTATAGGTTACTGTCACGGCTTACCCACAGATGAGGCGCAAGCTTGTTTTTAATTTTACTTGTAAAAATATATATAATGAAGCTATGTTGGAAACTATTATGAATTATCTTCCATCGCTTTAGTTAATAAAAGATGCTTATATATGCAGAGGCTGTCATCAAATCTAGTTATATACGTAAAAAAATATCCAATCCAATACTCAGTCTGAAGTTTCACGGAAAATAATATTTAAACATAGTTCAAAGGAATGTACAAAACAAAAAACAAACAAACACGCTCACGACTGTCTTCCCCATGGTGAGTAGATTTTTGAAAAATACTAAGTAGGGGGTAGTCAGAGGGACGTCCAAACATACATTTGGTACATGCCCGCGTTTTGCAAGTAGTAAGCATTCCACGTGACAGGTTGCAAGCCCATCACCGCTTATTGGAACACTAACTGTTGGCACTTGCCTTCAAATTTTTTGTTTTAGGGCATGAATAACCTAAAAATAATTATCTTATCGTAAAGAGCTTGATCGTGTTCCTTACAAATTGTGTGCTACGTATCTGTGCCTGCTATTGAGTACTTAGTTTATATCGATTACCTAATCTAAGTACGTACTTGTAAATTTTATGGTTAAATAAAGATATATGTTTCAAAGACAATGGCTTTCCACTTTTCATGTCAAAAAACCAATAAGGTTATCGAATAAAAACAAACAGAAACTTACCTCTCATTTAGAACATCCACAAAAATAGTTTACTAATCTGAAATCTTAATCCAAACTTGTAACATGCCCTTTTAAGGGCGCGGGCTATTTGCTCGCATCGATTCTCATGCATAATTGTACCAGTGCTTGTAATAAACTCATTCTGCGGATTATGCGCAGGCGCAATCAGCTGACAGTTCCATTACGTGGCTAATGTCTATGTTGCGGGAAGGTTGGAACTTTCACAGATAGTAAAGTTTCTGGGATTTTAATAAATTTAGATTAAAAGAAGGGCAACTAAGAACGAACAAAATTATTAGTATTCTGTACAGTTTATTGTATTGTTGAGTTAAAAGCTCGTTAGCAAGAGAGCTTGTTCCATCATATTTTAACTTAAAAGTTGTATCTACTCTTTTGCGTTTTGAATTTAGGTTATTCATTAGTACTAATTTTCTTTAAATGATTTAATATACAAATTTATATTCGTTCTATCTGTTTACTCTATATAACACTAGCCTCTGCCCATGGCTTCACCTGCATGATACCCAGATAAAAAGTAACCTATGTGCTATTCTAGATCAAGAGGCTGTTGCTATTTATTCCAAATCCGTTCAGCCATTAAGAACATTTTTAGCAACCAATATCTAAAAATCTAAACATTGATATTAATATTATAAGTAGGTAAAATGATTCTAAAAATGTGCCTATTATTATTAACCTAATGATCACAATTGGACAAAAGTTAGGCCTAAAACACCTCCTACGATGTGTGATATTATAGACAAATCCAACACAACTCTTGGTCAACCAAAATCAACACCATAACTCGATACGCCATCAACTCGTGAAGCACTGTTTTATCTTCCCAGTTTTATTTAACAACATGTCCCCTACTTCATCCACAGCATATAAACAAGGCTATTCGCTGATATGAGACACGGTGGTCCGTCGTATTGGGATGTCTTTGATAAAGTTGTAACCTTAATTGCAGAAATGGACCGCTTTGATAAAGCCGCGCCACGCGACGTCCCAAGATATTGCAGACAAGGTTTTTCTGGTCCTCAAAATGCGACTTTTGCTTTTATTCTGAAATGATAGTAATGTATATTTGGTATGAGATCTGTGTTAAAAAAAAAACATGCAATTAACATGCATGCATCAGTAAGACCTACCATGTTGCGACCAGTTCAATAACACATTATATAAACAAACGTAAAACTTTTGTACATACAGGGAGATATTATTAGAGCCTTTTAAGCCTTGAGAGTAGTACCTCGACTTCCGATCCTGAGGTCATGGTCACCCAGTCGTGCTTAATGGTTTTTTCAGTCGATAAAGTTATGTGCACATTGACACGTGCCATGAAGAAGTGAAAAATGGTGAGGAAACCGGCATGTCCTGTAACCAAAAAATCGAAGGTATGTGAAATCAGTTAGTGTTCCAATAAGCGGCGATGGGCTTGCAACCTGTCACGTGGAATGTAAACTTCTTGCAAAAATACGGGCCACGTATAATTTTTGGACATGCTTCTGACCTCCTTAGTACCTATTGTTAATTATTTTCTAGAAAAAAAAATAAGATCAATTATTACGATTTCCTATAAAATAGATTGTGTAGTTACGTACTATTGTATTAAATAGTTTAATAATTAGTTTATTTTTGTTTTTTGGTGTTGTTTTAACTTGTTATGATTAAATGATGTATTTCGAAATAGAATTCATATTTTTCTAGAAATGATGTCAGTCAAATAATGTGGCAGATGTGAAACCAATCACACATTGTTTGCGCATAGAAGTGGCACTCCGGCACAAGTCTATGCACCTTGTCGGCATGTGTGCAATCCTTTCGCATCTGCACGATCTTGCACTGATTTTTATTTATGAATAATATGACGAATTATGTCTGGGTCTTTATATGAGTAGCACCTTTCCGGATGTCGATCAACAGCGGATGTTCCCTTTCTATAGAATGAATGGCGAAATTATTTGCTGACTCAGGATTTTGTTGATTGACCAGGACCTAACTTTTGTATTTTCCATCTATATCAATAGAATAATTTTGTTTAATTTTCGAATTATAGCATATTCATTATTGGTATTCTGTGAAATAATGTAGAAGGTATGACGACCTCTGTGGCGCAGTGGGCGAAGGCCCGCCTGAGACGCAGAAGGTTGCGAGTTCGATTCCCGCTGCGGGACAAATGTTTATACGATTAGCCAATGTTTGTCTTGTCTGGGTGTTTTCTATGTATAATATATATTATATGTATTTACAAAAAAAAATTATAAGTAGTATATCAGTCATGTAGTTCCCATAACACATGCTCTGCTTAGTTTGGGGCTAGATGATGTTGTGTGAAAAATAACCATTATTATAAAAATAAAATATAAAAAAGATAAGTTTTGCCTACATTTACAAGTATCATGTAACTATTTTCGACTTCATAGTATAATGTTATACACGGGCAGTTAGAAAAGTCGTAAAAAATGATTTTTTATAATAGTATGCTGCTAAAATGAAAAGCGTTCTCGGTTTCCCGCTTTATCTTTGTTTCACCACCGGACCAGTTCTATTTTTAAATAGAAATAAGGATTCGTTTTGAAGATTATATTTCATTGTAGCATATTATAAATAAAATTAACCTCGTTTTCTTTTAAAATTCACTAGTGTGATTAATCGCATTCATTGAGCAGTTTCAAGATAATTATAATATAGTCAATATTAATTAGTTAACTTTCAGAGCATGAGTAATGAAAGTCTTGCTTTTTCACCCGATAAAATTGTAAAAATACATAAAGTTTTACAATTTCACCTTCGTTCCAATCGTATATCGTCCGCCTGAGACGCAGAAGCTTGCGGGTTCGATTCTCGCCGCGGGACAAATGTTTGCATAAACAAATATTTGTCTCGGGATCTGGATGTTTTCTATGTATAATATGTATGTATTTACAAAAAATATATGAGTAGTATATCAGTCATGTAGTTCCCATAACACAAGCTCTGCTTACTTTAGGGCTAGATGATGCTATGTGAAAAATGACCAGCATTATTATTATTATTATTATAAAGTATTGTATAAAGTAGAACCACAGTACTTATAAAAAAACACGTTTCTATGATACTTCACCTAAATACCACATGCATTAGCCACATTAAAGATGTTAATGTCACATCAATAATCCACGGGTTTCTTTAATAAAGTTATACACATGACAGCATCAGAATAGAGCATTGTGCGTTTGCGCAACTTTTTTTTATAGCAGCATAATGTCCCCATTGACGTATTAGCTTTTTAGTGGGCAAGTCTTTTGTGTTCACATGCTTGTGGGCAAATACCACACGTGGTCAATTTTTTGCTTGTTTGAAGAAGCTTCAGATTTTTTGCATCATTTCTTCGAGGATTTCTCTAGATTACCAAATAAATAGAAGACTTGAGCTGAAACACCATTTACATATAAAACTACTTTTAAAATAAAAAAAAAATGAATGCGGTCTAGTTGCATAAGCTGGAGTAGATTTTTTGGAGAGCCTGCGTTTCTATGTATTAAAGAGTTATAAATTGTGTAGTGTCGGCTAGTTGACTTAAGTACCTGGACATAGAAATATTCAATATAAGTTTCTATAGGTGTTACGATATTTAATTAGAAAGTTTTTAATGCGTCGTTAATGTGAACAAATTATCAACTCACGATCCGCGGCGTCTCCCGCGGCGAGACGCAAATTACGATAATAATATATAAATTATATTTAAATAAATCCAATTATCAAACGATTACCGTAAATAAACCTTAAATGATTCACCATAGACTCATAGAGCTATGGGAGGCCATAGAGATTTCGGGCATACGGCTTAATTATGAAAATTAAATGAACATTTTCTAAAAACTAGTCAAATGAGATTATTTTTATGACCCAAAGGGGTCATAAAAGGGATTCGCACCGCGGGACACATGTGTGTATGATCTGGATATACTAGCTTAGGTCTGGGTGTTTTCGATGTATATTATGTACGTTTTTACATATATATAATCAGTTGCCATTATACAAACTCTGTTTAGTTTGTGGCTAGATGACGCTGTGTGAAGAATGACCAGCATTATTTATTAATTTTGCACTAAATGTAAAAAATAACTTGTGCTGAATGACTGTTACTGTCATATTTTGTTCATTAAAAAGTTTTTAAGTAACTGTTTTCACGAGTACTATCTCTATTATACTAATACTCTTACTGTCCAATTATACTTACACGCTTTAAATAACCACAAATGGTCTGACTCCTTTTAAAACTACGTGATAAAATTCGCTATGAAGGTGAAGCATAAAAACTTTTACTGCTATGCGTTTATAATGAATAAAATGCTTCTCTGCTGACAATTGCTATTTAAATCATAGTATTAATTTTACCTGTGTAAAAGGAGCCAATCTTTTGTTTATAGAAGACAGATATTCATGAAGACTCGTGAATAAATTATTCGGGATATAATTCAAATAAAAAAACATTTTTTTAATAGGTAAAAGTCATCATCGTGGATAGATATGCCCCCTCATTACACTAGTAAAGTTGAATGACTAAAAATCATTGATAGACTAGTAGATACGAAATTCATGTTTGATGATGATGGTACCAACTAAGGACTTAGATAGATAGATACACTTGTTACTGCGCATAACAACAATTTAGATAGGTACTAAAAGTGTATTTTATTTTTTCATTTTAAACTTTGTGTAACAATGTTCTGCTTAACGTGTATCTTTCATGAATAAAATATTCTGTTTCTGGGTACGAGATCATAGGAGGATTTTGCATAAAAACAATGAACTTCTTAAACTATAAAACTAGGTCTTAGATCAGAAACGGTTCCAAGTATCAAAAGTTTTGACCAACCAAGCCTGTCCATTGCATAATTTCCCATTGCCATTTTTTATGTACATAAAAATATACTGCAAACACTATATGATCATGTAAAACATCGACTTTAAAAAAAACAGTTGAAGTTTTTTGGCGTTTGTTTATTTTTGTATCCGATCATTATGTTCTCCCAATTTTAATTGAATGCTTAAAATTCCTACTTATTAATTAACAAATCACTTACATAAATTCAATTAGAGGGGTATCTTCAAATCTTTAACAAACCTTACACTTCGTAGACCACACACGTCGAGAAAAATCTCCAGCATCAAAAACCACACTTCTAGTTCCTTGTGAACACAAATTTCATTTTCTAATTGATCTTAACGCGTTATTAATTAAAAAATTGATTATTACATTGAACATAGTCGCATTTTTCTACACGGTGGTCTTAAATGGTCCAACTTAGATATGCCTTTTAATTTGAAATATGAAGCATTGAAAATTTCTGGGTTAAGGTCACTACAACAGTAGGAGAGTCGTAAAGATGATAGACCGTGAACATTTATTTATTTTCTCATTTGAAGTATTCCGACCTCTGTGGCGCAGTGGGCGAAGGCCCTGAGACGCAAAAGGTTGCGGGTTCGATTCCCGCTGCGGGACAAATGTTTGTAATGTTTGTCTCGGGTCTGGGTGTGTTCTATGTATAATATGTATGTATTTACAAAAAAAAGTATATCAGTCATGTAGTTCCCATAATACAAGCTCTGCTTAGTTTGGGGCTAGATGATGCGGTGTGAAAAATGTCCAGTATTATATATTTGTTTCTTTCTTTAACTCACGGTGTTACCTTAAGTTTCAGTTCATCATCAGTATCATTTATATTTATATTATACTATTGGTGGTAGGCCTCCCGTTGTATACGCCATTTATTTCGATCCTTATTCTTATGTTACACGACGAAAATTGGCAGCAAACTACGTAAACTTAGTTGACCCACACCGCCCAATGGAACGACAATTTCTTCGGCAACTTCCAGTTAGAATTAATAGGAATAAATAAGAAAATGATTATCAGAGAAGATGATTAGTAATCAATAAGACAAAGATCACCAGGTAGTAAGGACCTCTTACATTTGACTATTTCGATGGGCCAATGATGTCTTAAAAAGAGAACTCGATGGGTAGAGGTAGCCTGAAATCGTTCGTAATATATTCTTATGGGGAGGCCTATGTAAGTGGACTCTATTATAAGCTGTTTAAATTCACAAGGTGAAACTATGTTAAAATAGATAGATAAACGACTTGACGACCTTTGTGGCTCAGTGGGTGAAGGCCCGACTGAGGCGCAGATGGTTGCGGGTTCGATTCTCGCCGCGGGACAAATGTTTGTATTTCAAATATTTGTCTCGGGTTTGGGTGTTTTCTATGTATAATATGTATTTATTTACATAGATGAGGTATATCATTCATGTAGTTCTCATAACACAAGCTCTGCTTACTTTGATGCTAAATGATGCTGTGAAAAAAAAAATGTCCAGTTCCTTTATTGCACGCCAAAACGAAACAAAAAATACAGAAAAGTGAAGAGAGAATAAATAATGCTAGACATTTTTCACACTTAATCATCTAGCCCCAAACTAAGAGCTTTTATGGGAACTACATGACTGATATACTACTTATAAATATATATTTTGTAAAAACATACATATTATTAAACATAGAAACACCCAGATCCAAGACAAAATATTTACAGATGATACATTTGTCCCAAGGCTGGAATCGAACTCGCAACCTTCTGCGTCACAGGCGGGCCTTCCTTCGTATGAGAGTGCTACAGAGATCGTTTCGATTTGCCATTTTTGCAGTTTTTTCTTATACTAAATCTATTCCCGTACTAATACTTCCTTTACCTACCTGCCACCTACCAGTATAGCATTCAATGCAATTTTTATTTTTTATTTCATATGTGGGTAGACACTTGAACTCCTTATAATTCGTAAAAAATTGGGGTGGTATCGCCCATTCGTTGTCACGTGTCATATGACACTTTTTATCCCCAAGCTCTTTATAAAGACGTAAGGTAGCGTTTAAGGCTCTTAGGACACCTAATACTTAAATCGCATAAGAAATCGAAAGAAGAGAATATGCTCGTTGTTAAATTTATCGGATTTTGCTCAAAGTTAAATTTATTGGATGCTACTTATTCCATGTTCTCATCAGAGTAAATTTACTTAGTTTTAAGCAAACGACACCGACGATTTAAATTTAAACTCGTCATTTCAGTAAATGTAAAGTTTGTTTTGTACTTTGAGTTAATTTGTAATGTTTGTCTCGGGTCTGGGTGTTTTCTATGTATAATATGTATGTATTTACAAAAAAAAAGTATATTAAGTAGTATATCAGTCATGTAGTTCCCATAATACAAGCTCTGCTTAGTTTGGGGCAAGATGATGCTGTGTGAAAAATGTCCAGCATTATTTATTTATTATTTATTTAATTTAGCGTTCAAAACATTCGATCTGTTAACCTCTGTTAAATAAATAAACATATACATACAAAGTCCTGAATTCCCTGTATCGTAGTTAACAGGAACTAAGTACCGTGGTATCATAACACACACATCTGGAACAAATATCTGCAGAACAGTATCTGGCGCAGTGGACGAGATACAGAAGATGTCGATTCCCAGCGCAGGATACATTTTGACAAATGGGTGTTTTCTATTTATAATATGTATGTATTTACAAAAAAAAATGTATATAAGTAGTATATCAGTCATGAAGTTTCCATAACACAAGCTCTTCCTAGTTTAGGGCTAGATAATGCTGTGTGAAAATGTCCAGCATTTTTTTTTATATTTGGCCCGCAGTGGTTATGAGTGTAAGGCTCTAGTATATAACATTAAAATAATAATTTATAAGGGATATATTTTATTGATGATAACTGTTATTTTGCCACATAATATAACGTCAGGTTTTAAATGCGGCGATAACATTAAAATAGTAATTAATGAGTGATGTCTTTTATCTGCGGCAACTGTTATTTTTACATAATAAAAGCGTGTCCGGTTCAGATTTAGGCTATACATTAAGATTTGGGTAAAATGAAAATAGTTATTAAAAAGATATATTTTATCTGTGGTAACTATTATTTTGCCATAATAATATCTTATGAGATTGAGTTTTTGAAAGGTCACAATTAAACTTTATTATTAGACTAGACTCTGCCCACGGCTTCGCCCGCGTGGTACACGGATAAAAAGTAGCATGTGTGTTATTCTGATGTACAAGCTATATTACTGTAAAGTTTTATCAAAATCCGTTCAGTAGTTTTTGCGTGAAAGAGTAAAGAACATCCATCGTCACAAACTTTCGCGTTTTTAATAGTAGTATGATTGTAGTTATAGTACTTAAATATCTTTATAAGATATTTGATAAATAGTGAAACAGGATCTAAATAATTTTCAAATTCTTGTTTGCATGATTAACAGCACATCCAAGGCATTTTCATTTAATTCCCCTTAAAATTCACACAATGTATATTGGATTTGACTTTAATAACTGCTACCAACAAGAAGTTATAACTTTATTGGTTCTAAATAACAAGTTATGGTGTAAGAATTTACACCTCAGTATATTCTCACCGTTCAAATTGGTACGGGATATGGATGGTAGCAATTTTGTAATCGGTTACATCCTCCATCTCTGTTTGTATTGAGACGTCAATTATTTAATTTACACTTCATGGGGAAATTGGATCAGATTAAAATAACACGCTCACGTCTGTATTTTTCAGATACATACCTGAGCTGTAGCAAACCGTATGTATTCGTTACCGAGTAACGGGTACATCGCCTGACTCGAAGTACCGAAACGTTACTCAAAGAATCGATTCGTTACTCGCATTTTTCGTATAGATGTCAATTTGAAGTACGGACAAAGTCATACTACATAAATGTGATGCTTAATGCTAGTGATTGATTGTGTCAAAATTAACGAGTAACGTAACGATACAATAGTAACGAGTGCTAAGTTTTTTAGTAACGAATACAAACACACAATTTCTCGTTACTTTTACAGCTCTAATACATGCTCAGTGCGTAGACCTTTGAAGGTAGTCAGAGTAGTCCTATACCAAGAAGGGAGTAGTCAGAGGCACGCCCAAACCTATTACTTGGTATGTACGTGCTCGAAACTTTAACTATATGCTTAATATATACGTGCGTTTTGCAATTATATAGTTAACTTTCCACGTGACAGATTGCAAGCCCATTGCCGCTTAGAACACTAAGATGGTACATTTTTTTTTAAACTAATAAATAAACATCCAGTCATCTGAAAACCGACTTCAAACTCGGGATGACACTTTCGAATAAAAAACGAAAGTAAAATCATACACGAAAAATTATTTGGCTAGTCGTGATGGCATGTTTTTTTAAGAATAACAGCATAAATAGCAATCCCTCAGAAATAAAACTTTTAAAATACCACCTCGGGATCATTTTATATACAACAACAAAATAATCATCAAAATCGATTTATACATGACGGAGTTCTGAGGTGTAACATTATAAAAAAAAATAACCGAATTGAAAATCAACTCCTTTTTTGTAAGTGGGTTAAAAATACGCAAAAAGTGCTCTGCTGTCTTGTTTTTAATGTCACTGAACAAGGGAGATTTAAAACAAAACTACAAATCAAGAAATAACTAAGAAATAAAATGTGTATAATTTGTTCCCAATTGATAGATATTGAATGCCAATCACACTAGCAAATGGTAATGTAATGAGATGTCCATTTTCCTCGCTTAGCAATATTTAAAACTTATAAATTACCAACCTATCAAAATCATTCGTATTCCATCACCATTTTGTAAGTGAAATCACGTGGCTGGACTTCACAGATAACTCTACGAACCCGTTACTGCATTTAAAATTTATCTAAATTAAATATTCTCAAAAACAGCTAATTAATAAACAAACGGACGGATCGTCCATTGACAAGGCAATGCACAAAAGAAATTCTACGGTCAACAATGTTTTGCTTGTTAAGAAAAGGTTAGGTACAGCTATTCGTCTAATGGTGCCTACAGACTCGCGGCAAGCATGCATAATGAGTTAACTTAACGACTGACGAATTCTTGTTTACGATTTTAAAATATACGAAATTATATATTTTTTAAAACGGAATAATATGAATTGTGAGTTTGAATGTTTTCCGATGTCACGGCACTAACTTCGGTGCCATGATCACGATTAACGCCAACCGGTGAATATACTTCCATTCATAGCAAGTATTACATACGATAAAAAAATTGTTTATTTATCTTAATAAGTTTGAACCAAAAATTACACAATATGTGTTCCTACTTATTTTCTTAATAATTAGACTATTTATAATTCTAATTCTAATACGTTAGCTACAAATAGCATTACTATTTTAGGCAAGTATACTTTGTAATATTTAGGTAATTATAAATGTAGGTTTGGTCAGAATTTAATAGATTCTTAGGTAGGTTTGAGAAAAAAAAATGAATCAAGCATTTGTAAATACTAGCCCTCACACTAGGATTCCCTGTGTCGTGAGTGGCTAGTCTCTTCCGGGGGATATGATATCGGTTGGGAGTACCATATAATGTCGCGTTTTGTTAACGCTTGACAGATATAGATAAAGATATAGATGGTTTTCTTTCCCAAACCATAGAGCATTTGTGGCAGGTTTGCATCGCTTGCTTCAAAATCATGAGACGGCAGACACGATCATGAATTTTAATTCAAGTCTAAGCATATTGAATATACAACGGCTTCTTTTTAAAATTCTTCAGTTCCCATCGGAGACTTCATTCAGAATTTAAAAGCTATCTAATTAGGGAGATGAGTAAATGGTTCACTCATTTCTTTTGTCCTCGTTTGCGCCGAAATACAAATAATCGCTCACCGCAAATATAATATTTTTTACATCAGTGATTATTATTACAGCCCAGAAAGGACAGCTAGTTGACTTTTTTGAGAATACAATATTTCTCATATCCATTGGTGCACGACCGGGTTCGAACCCACGACGTTTATTTCAAATGATTTTAACCGCCTAATTCTATAAGCGCACATTTGTATACTATTAACTTCGTTATAATGTCTGATACCCATGACGCAGGGAATTCTAGTGTGGGTCAAGGACGATGTATGTATCTTCAGAGTGCTTTCTTATAAGCACTCTAAAGTTACTTTTATGTATTATTTTCTGATTTTTGTTTTTGGATTTAGAAGACATGTCTGCAAGTATTTAGCAATCCCTTTTTTGGAAGCCCATCGCTCCTTATTGGAACACTACCCGATGACACATATCTTAAAATTTTAGATTCTTTATTCATGCCGTTTTCCTCACGATGTTTTTAATTTTGAGCAAATGTTAATGCGAACATTTTTTAAAGTTAAAAAACCCATCCTCATACGTTTAATTAACAAGTATACATATAATCTATTCTTTGTATTAACCGTCTAATTTTAACTGTGTTGAAATTACAGCAGTCTGTTAAGACCTGTCAATTACTTCTGCCATAAATCTTCAGCAATATTTGCTCTCTTAATTAAAATGCCCCAATACTTGCCAGACAACGGACTAATTGGTATTTTATTCAGATAGGCTCGTTTTATCCCCAATTACACGTATTTGCGCAGTTTCAAAGAATAATGGCAAAGTTGGTTAAAGCGTTTATGGTTAGTAAAATAATAATTATTAAAGATATTTCGCTAAATTTCAAAACTTTATGATGAATCTAGCCTCTGGCTACGTCTTCGCCTGCGTGGTACCCGGATAAAAAGTAGCCTATGTGTTATTCTGATGTATAAGCTATATTTCTGTATAGTTTCATCAAAATCCGTTCAGTAGTTTTTGCGTGAAAGAGTAACAAACATCCGTCCTTTCAAACTTTCGCGTTTATAATAGTGGTATGATGTAGGTACGTACAGTTATGTAGATAAAATATAGATTAAAAAAATGGTTTCCTTTTACAACAATGATAAAACCTAATTATCATTGTTGTAAAAATTACTAACAATTTTTCACACTGCTTGGCGATAAACAGCAACTCAAGTTGGAAGATCGTCTGAAGAATCCATAATATTTTCTTCGGTCGTATTACTATTCATTTCACTAGCCCACGGCTTCGCCTGTATAGTACCGGGATACAAAATAGCTCTATTATTTACTTAACAGTTTTTCGTCAGTATTTCAGTATTTTATCTGGATAATACAGACTATGTCTAAGACCCTGAAGGTACATTCTAAATACTGGTGAAATCATTGTTTTGTAGATTACTTACAAACTAACAATCTTTATTGTAATATTAGTGTAAGCTATCAAACAAATCTGTAAAAGAGAGTAGCTACAGCCAGACCCAAAAATAAACCAAATTTCGATAAAAGCCTAGAGCTATTTGAATAGCAAATTATGTATCCAGTCCATCGTCAGATATCAGATACCAAATTAATACTTAAAAGAGTTTTAATCTTTGATAAAACAAACAGATTTTGCATATCAAGATCCAACATTTAGTTGATTCCCTTCGATATGATGATGGACGACTTAATTTTGATACTTTATCATGATGAAGTTTTTTGGGGATAAGTTTTTTGTATAAATAAAACTGTGATCGTTTTGGTAGATATGGTGAAAATAGATCAGAAACCTTTGAGGTTTGCACCGGGGCTATCGTTTTTTTAACCATATCACGAAACTGCTATTACTGATCGCGACGCGAATACCAGTAATGTTACGATTAAAATTTGGATGCATCTTAACTCTAAAGGCTTCACGAACCATTCTCTTATAATATTGGCGTTCACTAGATAGCACCTTAGAGTCGTAAACCTCAATTCAGCAACATTAATATAATTTTTTTAAGCAACATAAAGCAGTGGTCGCAATGCAGGCTACAAGGCAGCTAGATGGTTTGATTCGATGGTTTGATAAATGAGTGGCCACAACAGGAAGCTTAGCAGCTAGGTGACTAGTTTTCAGGAGTATTGTCTAGCTTAATTTCTTGCTCATTCATATTGTAAAATGGGAATTTCCACGTACCGTGATATCAGTGAAGGCATCGAATTATTCCAAACGTCCTGTCTTACTTCCAAACGTCTTCTAAGAACCGCGCGCTTTGTGCGCGGTTCTCATTTTATAATATGAATGATCAAATTCATGATAGTTTCAAAAGTAGCTAACTCTTCCTATGGTAGATTATGGTGGTTGCATAAGCGAGTCGCAAGGCGATGGTAAGTTGCTAGGCGCCTATCTTTTCGTCTTTCGAGATAAAAAAACACATCGTATTCGATAAACCAGACTAAGCTGCAACTCTCATCCATACATTTATTTTTTCAAGGTGAAATTGCAAGATAAGAACTCTACGGATTCCCTGCGATTCGTCGAAAATATTTTGCTAAGCATGGATTATATATTATATGCGAATTCTAAAATGACTATGTAAACACTTAAAATTAATTAAACTCACGACACAGATAATTACTAGTCTGGGATATCAAATGTTAAAGTATCAAAATCTTCACACCTTCTGCCAAGTCAAGTGTTTGTTCTGAAAACCACTTGCCAGGATAACTAATAGCTTAATACCACGTTTTGTTTGCTGTCGGCTGAGGTGCCTTGTTTCTCGGCTCAGCCGTTTTGGGTGAGGCATCGTTTAGCAAAACACATGTTATTAGTGAAACCGTAAAACAAACAGATAACCATAACGTACAGAATCTTTCTCCAATTTAAAAGGTGGTTAAACGGACGTTGGAACAAACAAGCCAAAAAAGAGTAACTTTTCGATTTTCGATTTGTTTGCTTGCCAATTGAGATGGATTATAGAGTCTCTGAAAATAACGTGCATAAAATCAAATGCTTGCAAATCCTCTCTTTTAATCTTTTATTTAGAAACAATTGTATCTTTATTTGTTTATAAAGTAATATCTGTTTGATAAAAAATATATAATTAAATTGAATTGAAATAATTACTTGAGGATCGTCTGTTAATACGAACTTGGAAGTCTGTATTGTGCTCTACGTTAAGAAAAAGTGAAATCAGTATTAAATTCATCTTAGTACTTGTTTTATCATGTGCCATTAAGTATTTTATATATTTATATCATTTATATAATGTTTGGCTCTTAATGCCACTAGTTTTATTTAGATACATACGAGTGAAACTCGGAAATCTGTATATACTTATTTCCCGCAAAAAAAGAAATTAAAATTCTTGGTATCAAGATAATTCAACTGTCGAATGCGAAAACATGTTTTAGATAAAAAGTTCCCATTCAAAGAAACGAAAACTCTTTGTCTTATACAAACTATAACTTGGACTTCTAATATCTTACTGTATGAGTATAACGTTCATAATAGAGTTATTATGTAGGTAATTATACAAACTCATATTAAATACATAATGTCACGCATGTTTCCCGGAGGAAAACCTCGGATACCACGGATTTCTTGCTACGCTCATGGCATACCTTTTCGCTTCATTCAATCTCATCACATTCTTCATACAAACTCGTTGGTTAAAATGTATTCTTGACTAGGCTTCTCTCCAGAACGTCTCTAATTTGGTCAGAGTAAAAACTCCAAATTTAAATTTATAAAAACATATTTGTTAATTCGCTCGACGACCTCTGTGGCGTAGTGGGCGAAGGCCCGCCTGAGACGCAGAAGGTTGCGGATTCGATTCCCGCTGGGGGACAAATGTTTGTAATGTTTGTCTCGGGTCTGGGTGTTTTCTATGTATAATATGTATGTATTTACAAAAAAAAAAAGTATTTATGTAGTATATCAGTCATGTAGTTCCCATAATACAAGCTCTGCTTAGTTTGGGGCTAGATGATGCTGTGTGGAAAATGTCCAGCATTATTTATTTATTTATTTATTTATTTCTCTCACTCCGTCTACGCATCGGTTTTATGTCAACGCATTAAAATTAACAGGATATATACCTATATATGTTATACGTACCTACTTAGATACTGACCATCTACCAAACCCAGGATTATTATGAATGTATTTTTATGTTATTTTTATATTATGACTGGGATGTATGCTTGTGATTAACTAGCATACAGCCCATATAAGTAAGCAGTTACCTACGGACCCTGTGACATCAGAGGTATCGCACACGCGATGCCGACCCTGACTCATAACTAATGAAAAATCTAAGTGCCTGTGATTTCACCAGTTAAATACCCTTTAAACCATTAAGGGTATTCAGTTTGTTGCTTTATTAAAGACCTTTTTTATTGAAACAGTTTCTATTTCCATAATAATTTCGCTAAAGATCCAAAGGCCACCCATCTAGCACCTCACGCGGGGTCCTCGGCCACTGTGACGGATTCCCGCCACGCCTCTCATTTGTTATACAAATTTTATACTACCCTCCGAGCGATACAGAACCCTCAAAATCTCAGAGGAACAATGGAGTTTACGATTTTACCGTGTCTTATCTTCACCGACAGCGATATCTTATGGCTAAATTTAGCTTAAACCATGTTGAAGGGGATTTACTTTTGTCTATTTTTAGTTGGTCCATGTTCCACTTAGTAAAAACCACTAAATAGGTTTCAATTTTTATATTCGAATTTTTATATTTTTTATGGTGGTCGAAAAATACATAGATTATATTGATTTTGAAAAGAAATATCGATGACCAGATAGGTCATAAATATTTGTTAAATGCAAAAATAAACACGCTCACTGTAGTCTATGATATACATTCTCATATTCATATTCAGGTCGTTCTTTCAGTAGAGCAAAAAGGGGGTATTCAGACCCACATCCAAACATTAAAATTGGCATATGTCCGCGTTTTGTAAGCAGTAAGCATTCCACGGTTGCCGCTAAATCTTAAGTGTAAAATATTTGTAGTTTTGTTCGGATCCTTATTCCGTTTAATAAAGTTTGAAAAATACTATTAGTTGTAAAATAAAAAAAAAAATAGAAAAATAGTGCTGGACATTTTTACACAGCATCATCGAGCCGCAAACTAAGCAGAGCTTGTGTTATGGGAACTACATGACTGATTATACTACTTATTTTTTTTTTGTAATACATACTTATTATTTGTATTTGTATTTATTTCTTTACTTTTATTAAAACGGTTGCACCAATTACATTAATTAAAGATAGTCATAATTATTGAAAGTAAAAATAAAAAGAACAACACATAGAAGACACCCAGACCCGAGACAAACATTTTCAGACCATACAAACATTTTTTCCGAATCGGGAATCAAACCCGCAACCTTCTGCGTCTCAGTCGTAAACATAATAAGCATTCAAAGTTTCATTGTTTATTTTTCTCAGAACACAGGAATAAAATCGCAGTAACTACTTTGGTAGCGGAACATCAAAACAAAGGCAAATATAACCACTGACTCGATGTTGTAATCAGATGAGAGCCGTGAAGAAATTCCATTAAATCCATCACCCGAGGACAATCTCAAGCCTCTGTGAATTTACAAACGCAATTGTAAATTCACAGAGGCTTAAGATTGAGACGGCAGTTTTGTAGTAAACCACATGAAACAAACAAATATTCCATGCTTGGTCGATATGGCTGGTGCAATTTCTCAAATACTCCTGAATGCCTCCTGAAATGACAATCTTACTACTATTATAAACGCGAAAGTTTGTGAGGATGGATGTATGTTACTCTTTCACGCAAAAACTACTGAACGGATTTTGATGAAACGTTACAGTTATATAGCTTATACATCAGAATAACACATAGGCTACTTTTTATCTGGGTACCATGCGGGCGATGCCGTGGGCAGAAGCTAGTGTTCGATAAATTTGAGAGCCATTTCTCAGTGCGAGAAACCCTGAAATAAGGAATATATTGTTAAGTATCCCACTATTCTAAAAGCAGTGATGGCCCTGTAACCTGTCACGTGGTATGTATACATACAAAACGCAGCCATGTGCCAAATATTATATTTGGGAGTGCCTCTGTCTACTCCCTACTTGGTATCCTCAAAGATCTATTCACTAAGTCTAAGAACGTCCGTCATTGGAAATATAATCGTGAGCGTGTTTGTTTCTTTCCTTTGGTGTCTAAATTGGTGATTTTCGCAATTTTCGCCTAGAAGGTGCAAGGATAAGATAAAGTTTGTAGTTTGTATGAAAAAACACAATTAATGGTAGTTTCAGTAGTAATTAATTAAGAGTTAGTTCATTTATTTATTTTATTTTATTTTTATTAAGGCACAAACGTTTTACAATATCAAGATAAATTTTAAAAACTAAGGATTCTTACATCAATTAACCCTATATAAATAATTTTGAAACAAGACGATACTTCTTAAACAAGTTTACAAATAAATGAATTTAGATACATATTCAGTCACCTGCATAGCTTTTTAACAACTGGTTAAATGAGTGACACTTATTTTTTAAACATATCAGCTGATAACGAAACGGTATGTCACACTCAGAAAACTGTTAATTGTGTAACTTACAGGCTCGTTACTTAACTTAGAGTTTATATTAGTTTTCATCTGAAATTTTTATAGTTTTGGTGGCAATACCATTTCTTTCTCGACTCCTTGGTCTAACCTCAGGCATTTCAGTACCATACTGCCCCTTAATTAAATAAACCTTCATGTCAACGTCAGCCTCTGGGAAGTGTCAGTTTGTATAGCACAGATTCCATTCCTTGTCATTTAAACACACGATTGTATTCAAGAATAAATAGCCAATATGCTTTTGCAATAAAGCTATTTGAGACTTGCACAATGATGTAAAACAACCCTATTATAATTTTTTCAATTATAGATATGATAAATTTTGTAATTTAAATATCTCTCCCCTAGGATCTTTTTATAATCTTACCATTAATTACGCGAGAAATTTACTCAACCTATTATAATCCTATGAATTATTTATTATATTAAATAATTCAATTAGCAGTGGTGATGGAGCACGCGTTTTGGAAACACTTCCGTCTGGTATCAGGATCGGTTGACCTACCTATAGATCGTTTGCAATGGTCTTTAGATAGCTGTTTCATCAGTATTTTTTGTATAAACCTGCTTGTACATAGTTGTATGAATAAATAGTATTGACGCCCTCAGTGATGTGGCGGTGAGTAGTGGACCGAGACGAAAAAGGTGTGTGTTCGATTCCCGCTGCGAAACAAATATTTTCATGTTCGCAGATGTTTGTTCCGGATGTGTGTTCTGGTACCACGGTACTCGTAGTTCTTGATAACCACGACACCGGAAATAGTAGGGGTCTGGACTATGTCTGCTCTACCTCTCAATAAAACAATACCAGGATCACCCACGAAAAACATTGCTTATCATCCTTAGATTAAATAAAGGAACAATCTGGGAAACTGGTAATGAAAGTCTCTTGAATGTCCGTACGGCGCAATCACCCGATTGCCAAGATAAGTCGATGGTGGTAGCCGAAGAACTTTCGAAAATAACAATAATAACACGCTCACGACTGTCTTCCCCATGGGGGACATCCTCAGATACATACTCAGTGAGTAGATCTTTGAGGATACCAAGTAGGGGGTAATCAGAGGCACGTCCAAACATTACATTTGGTACATGCCCGCGTTTTGCAAGAAGAACTTTCGACATGGCACGAAAATAGGTAGGCTCATGTTCAGTTGCCTGCTACAGGCGGTTGATGATGAAGATATGTTGTTGTCTCTAAACGCTCGCAGTACAACGTACACACAAACATTGAAATCACATTCATACCTCAGTCACATGGACTCACCGCATTCATATTTCAATTCATACATCGTTTGTTGTCAAAACGTCCCGTTTACTCGGCCGGTGCGCGGGGCCATCGTTCATATCAGAGCCCATTGAAGTCAAAGACGCTTACACTGTAAATCTTAAAATCAGTGTTCGATCTTCACAAATACTTTAGTTCGAACACGCACGCACACAGTCATGTCATACACAGTCATATATGTATATATATTTCGCAATATCTTTGTAGTAAAGTTAATTTAGAGTTGTTTCTCCTTTGTTAGCTTGGAAGGTTTATATGAAGCTAATAGGTTGCGGAGTTCAGTACTACTAACTCTTAGATAGGTGACAGTAAGCATTCAATACTGGTTACGTGTGTGCTTTGGTTAACTTCGATACTATTATTGGTGAGAGGCTAGTCCGATAATAAATATTTGTTAAAAGTAAATTCATGTACCAATAAATGGATTTCCATGACACCATGGATTCACGTGTAATGACAGCATGATTTTCCTTAGCCCCATTGAGCTTGACCCGTAATGAAACCACTGATAGTCAATAATTAAATTTCACAAGTTTTTTTTTAATTTCTACCTATGATGTATGCGACAGTAATACTTGTCTAACAGACCCGTTCGATGGCGTATACAACTCACAATAAATAGGTGAGTTGTATTATGTATTTAACTTGAATTTAATCGGTTAATACCAATTCAAATAATTAAAGATAAGTCAACAGAAATTACATAAAAAACAGTCGATTAAATAAGAACAGAAAATAAAAATGACATGAAATTAGTATAGATGTCATAAAAAAATATGACGAGTATTTTTTTATAAAAAAAAAATCCACAAACAGTTATAGTACTTGGCGATTAGATAACATAATTATAAGTTTTACGGGTCTTTATCGCGTTATCTATTTTATTATTTACCCGACGTTTCGACTGTATTGAAACAGCCGTGGTCACGGGATGACTGGAGTATACGGAGCTATCGTCGAGAAATAAAAGCAGTAGCCGCAACTACCCTCATTTCATCTTCGGAATCAGAAAAGTCCATGTTCACATTACGGCACACTACTAGAGAGACTATATCCGTCTCACGATTCAAATTTGGGTACTTCTTGATTTCAATCACTTCACGAACCATTCTCTTATAATAGTGGCGTTTACTAGATAGCACCTTAGGGCCATGAAGCTATATCCAGTGGTTTGGTCCTGAGTCCACTAGGTGCTCCGCTGAGGAATGAAAACTGACTTGATTGAGAACCTCTTCAAGATGTTACCAATCTTATCCGTCACCCCTTCAAATACGGCCGGAACGTGGGCTGTCTACTATCAACCGGTGGTTTCCATCTGAAACTCAAACATTCACATAAAATTCTCGACCATCAATCCGCAAACACATCAATCTTAGGACTAGTCTACTTCTATAGTTGCACTGCTGTTTTCTTCGTGTTACAATGTATCTCCGATTTATGCCCCCGCAATATGGCGGCTTCTGTCGGTACCAACGAGTTCTCACCACACGGCGCAGTCAATCCTTTGAATTTATTAGTATGTGATTCAATTGACTTATGTAAGCCCTCTTTAAAGTACCGAGCATTGTTTTACTGATTTATGTGCACTGATTCGGTACTTTGAGCTGATAGGTGATGGTGTCAAAGTCAATAGGTACACACATTGAAATCACAAGGATCACTAAGAATCTTCAATGTTTATAGTATGTTTGGCTTTGGTTATTATATAACAGATGGCGCTACTGGTACGTAGTATGCAACTGCATACCTACTATCATTGAGGATTATAAAAACTAACTTAATCATAGTGTATAAACAAAATATTACATAAATATGTTTCATGTAATACTTTGTCGTCATAATGTCATCATTGTGAATCAATAAAAAAGTTGAAACTCTTTCCTCGGGGACATAATGTGTTTGTGATAATCATAATTTAGAATTATTTTTAGAATCCTCCATACTTAAGTCTCCAAAAGCTTCGAATATCAAATACTCGGCTTATTGAATCCAATTTTGGGGACGCATTAAAAAATATCGAATACAAATTAAAGTTTGTTGGGAGCAAACTCGAGGCGTGTTTAATAGATTTCTCGCTCCTACAGTCCATTAAAGTTCATCCACAATGTCACGTGACGGGCTCGACAAGGAGTTTAGGGTAACGTAAAACTTGACGAAACTAACTATTCAAAGATCCTTTAACTTATCTTACTAATATAATAAATGTGAAAGTCTGTGTGTATGAATATTTGTTACCACGTATCTCCGTAACTACTAAACCGGTTTTGATGAAATTTGGAATGTAGATAGTTTAGGTTCTGAAATAACATATAGGCTAAGGGGGTTAAACAGTGTGGTAAACATTTCTATGGAACATTTTATTCCTTGGTTCAAATTACTCAAAACTCTATAAATAAGAGAGTTCTAAACTTAGTATGGAAAACTTTATTCCTTGGTTAGATTCTCTCAAAACTCGGTACAAATAAATATTAAAATAAATAATAAAACATGTATTTTTTATTTTTTCAAAACTACCTGTAGGAGGTTGCAATACAGTTCTGAAAATTTTATGAAAAATAATATTCTCTGGTTCGATTCTGACTCAAAAAATGGTAAAAATAAACTTTAAAGTGAAACAAACTGAACAGATTCTGATAAAACATTACTATTTATCTTTTTTAAATTGTGATATTTTTCGTACAGTTAGAAATGCATCCGAAGATAAACAAAGATTTCCGAAGCGCACTTTTGCCATAGGTTAATGTCCGTAGCAATGTAAATACATTCAACAAATAGCGTTTCTTTTATCACTACATGAAATACGACACACGTTACATTTTATTAAGTCATAATTTTGGATGGAACGGAACGTTATGTTCTTTTATTTGTAGTTCGAACAATTTTAATTACGTAATATTGTATATTACTCTCAGCTTTGGTGCCTCTATCTTCACCTTAGAAGAATTTAAAATTGAATTAGGAATTTACCTTTTGGAATACGGTTTTAATTATTTTTGTAACTGTATTCGTCTTATCTAAAAAAAACAAAAAAAACAAAACACACTCACCACTAGGCCGAATCATTGCTACTAAATATACCTACTAAGAGTACACTAAACCAGAAATCTTTTATGAAGAATGTGTTAGGATGAATGAAACGAAAGAGGTATACTAGGATCGTAGTAAATGGAAGTCCTTAGTCTCTGCTTACCCCTCCGGAAAACAGGCGTAACTCTGTTATATGTATAATATCTACTTAGTTAAGTTTCAGCCAAATATTACTCCGGTTTTGTTAACCTTTTAAAAAACTACAATATTTTGATTCACAGTTATCGCAGAAAAACGAGACGTCATACCTACCTACCTACTTTAGTTTCAGCCATAGATTACTCCGGTACTGTAAACTTTTTAAAAAACTACAATATTTTGATTCACAGTTATTGCAGAAAAACGAGACGTCATACCTACCTACCTACTTTAGTTTCAGCCATAGATTACTCCGGTACTGTAAACTTTTTAAAAAACTACAATATTTTGATTCACAGTTATTGCAGAAAAACGAGACGTCATACCTACCTACCTACTTTAGTTTCAGCCATAGATTACTCCGGTACTGTAAACTTTTAAAAAAACTACAATATTTTGATTCGCAGTTATCGCAGAAAAACGAAACGCCATCCGTGAACGGCTGTTATTGGAACCCGGTGTAAGTATAGGTGTAATATAGCTAGAAGAAAACGTATATTTTGACAACAACACCAAGTAGAAGCCTTTTAGGAGCATGCATTATTCTACTTACCTTCCATTCAGCTATGGTTCCACATTACGCGATAACGATACGTGTCTCGATTCATTTGGTATAAAATGAATGCATAATAAAACTGTGGCTATTCGACAATCGGAACATAAATTGTAAAAAGCGGCGTGCAAGTTAAGTTTACTGCATTCGAGTTGATAAATGCCGGGTTTTGTAGACAAATACCTGATATTACTTAACAAATCGCCAGTCGGTGTGTCCCGAGGACAAAGATATGTAAATGAGTCTTTGTAATGAATATTGAAGGCCTATGCGGCAAAAATTGCAAGAATTCTATGTTCGGGCTAGGATTTACGTTGTTGTTCAGTCCATAAGTAACGCAACTGTTTTTTTTTTATGAAGACTATTGGAATCTGATTTTGTCTGCGTTGAGTTCTATATTATAAAATAAATAAATAATGCTGGACATTTTTCACACAGCATAATCTAGCCCCAAAGTAAGCAGAGCTTGTGTTATGGGAACTACATGACTGATATACTACTTATATTCTTTTTTTTTTAAATACATACATATATATTATACATAGAAAACACCGAGATCCCGAGACAAATATTTGCATATGCAAAAATTTGTCCCGCGGCGGGAATAGAACCCGCAACCTTTTGCATCTCCGGCGAGCCTTCGTCCACTGCGCCACAGAGGTCGTCAAATAAAGTTTACCTACCTAAGTTTGTAAATTTGAATTTAGGAAGTAATCTACAAAACTACTCACCCGATTTAAAAAAAATAGCTACTGGATCAAAATATACTGGATAAAAATTTAGGGGGAGATTTTGTTCACGTGAACAAATGTGTTTGCAAGAACATGGACTCAAGTGAATGTTGCATATTTAATGTTTCCGACGAAGGTCTCAAGGATAGAGCGAAGTAAGTAAGTAAGTATATAATATATATTGTTCCCATATTAAGGCTGATCCCTCCACAATCTATAGCCAGGAAGATAGTGTTTTATTTTAATCAGCTCTCATAACGATTGCTAAACGCTGTACAGTTAGATAGAAGATAGCGATCCAAGGGTTTTGTGTCATTAAAGGCATCATAAAATTTTACGTGAATTCAAGATGGCGGCGTTGCTCTGGATTATTCGGCTATTATGGATTATGGCTTAGTGTGGATATCGGTTAGAATTCCAATTAAGTTGGAAATGATTTATGGTTTTTTGTGATGGAACTTTATTCGTTTGAGAACATAGTGACGTGTAACGTTATTTCCTATTTTATTAAAAAGTCATACGGAATTGTAATTAAAATAGTATGTTGTTAGGTAATTATTTTTTTCACAAATATGAAGAAGAATTTGATACCTGATTTTGATTTGTTTTGAATGTTTAGTCAAATTTTATGACAGCAAGCTGAATGATAGAGACAAAAGCTGGATGACGAAACTTCTAGACAGACGCCTAAAAATGACATCAGATGATGTCATTTTTAGGCTTATTTAAAGCGAGCGAATCTAATTATTTATTTCCAAAAAAATATTTTAATAAAATATTGTTTATTGAGTAGCGTCTTACCCCTACCTCTAGTAAAAGATTGAAGAACATAAAGCCAGACAAACTGTTTTATTCTTTCTACGGAATAATTTATTTATTTATTTATTTATTAAGGCACACATTACACGTTACAAACATTAAAAATATAAATATAACTAGTATACAGTTTAAATCTGGTTCGGAACATAACTTATGTGCGCACACCAAAACAATAGTGTTAAGCAGACAAACAGCAACTGAGGTTTGAAAACCAGAGTAAGTTAAGGAAGACAAATTAAATGTAGCAAAGTAGCTACCTATTAAAATACTTAAACAGATATTAAAAAATAAAAACATAAATGATAATAATAAAAAGGGTACATTTCTGCTCTACACTTTATAGTAAATCAAAATTGAATATTATCTTGATTTATATTTTCTGAAGGGTAGCTTAGAACAAACGTATGCAAAGGTAAATTATTCAACGATCAAAAGTTGAGGGAGGGCGCAAGATTCTGAAAGGAAAACAGATTAAAATCTCATTCAATCAGAACGTGATTTGAAAGCGAATGTCTCTCGAGCAGATTAGAGTCAACTTTGTGATTTTGACAATGGTACTGCATTTTAAGTTCCGATGCTCATTTTTTCTCCGTATTATGTTTTTTGGAGTAAGAAGTTGTTTGTTTGTATGTCTGTTACCATTTATCTTCCAGAACGGCTTCACTAGATTTGAGAAATAGTTTTCTATGTCTTAAAATGTGGTTCCTAGATAAGTTTTATTGGCTCAGGCCTGCAATATATGGCGTTCTAGAGGACGCTGCAATATATGACGAAATTTGAAACGGCGTTATCGACTGTCATGCAGTTATTTATAATGGTTTTATATGATTTCTAGGAAGGTTTTGAACATCACACGTCAAAAAGTCACTGTTGGCATTGACATTGGAAAATTTCAAGTTTCAAAAATATCTACACTAATATTATAAAAAGGTAAAGTTTTTAAGTTTGTATGTAGGTAGATAACTCCGAAACTACTAATCCGATGTCAAAAATACTTTCACCAATATTTAGAGTAGACCTTCTAGGTAAACATAGAATTTATATCCCGTTCAAATAAAATGTATTTTCGTGGAGACCTACTGTGCAACGTAAGTCGACGAAAAACGGTCGAGCAAATGCGTTTCTTATAAACGCTGCTTTTACGATAAGAGCAACTTTTCATCGGCTTGGCACCAGGGTAGATAGGTACCGCGCGGGCAAAGCCGTGGTCAGTAGCTAGTCAACTATATTTTCCAACTACAAAACACTAGACGGACAATAGCAAGTTACACTCATGTCCTGAGGCTTCTGTCCTAATGTTTTGCTTTTAGTTTTGCTATTTTTTGTTTTGAAAAGTTATCATCGAAATGCATCGAAAGTTTAGAAATGGCAGGTTCTTTTTGCCGCCTAAAACACAAATACAACATTGTCATATTAAAATTATGACCTATGTTTTTGACGTTCACATTCAATTGTATTCCGTTTGTGATAACGAAATATTTCACTAACGAGCGCGGTGGGGTACCTTCTATGCTGCGTTTACATGATCCAGTGTTGCGATCCAGTAGCACGAAGCTTGCACTGGATTTGCATTGAACGCAAACATAACAAGTTACAAATAAATAAAAATTAAATAAACACCCAAAAGTCAGCTACTAACTGGTCACGCCACCGATGCCATCAAAACTGTAATTGAGTTTCATGTTACATCATCATTATCAGGTGGCAGAAGTCCACTGCAGAGCTAACGGCATAAAATGACATGAACAAAAGTGAGCAGTTTCCATCCATTGACTTCCTGCATCATTAAGAATGTCATCCGCCATTACATAATCATTAAGGAGAAGAAATAAAATGTGATTATTTAAACCAATAAACACAAACAAATAGTTAATAATTCTATAGGCTTAATATATGAAAAAAGACGTGTTGCTTGGGGTCAAAAAAGGTCTCTGTCTCAGACCATCCTTACTACGTCTTCCGGTTTCCGGTCACCCAACCTAACGCAGGGTGACCACGAAAGAACCAAGAAAGAAAGTTCGAGTATATCTATAAAAAACAAACACGCTCACGACTGTATTCCCCATGGTGGACATCCTCAGATACATACTCAGTGAGTAGATCTTTGAGGATACCAAGTAGAGGGTAGTCAGAGGCACGTCCAAAAATTACATTTGGTACATGCCCGCGTTTTGCAAGTAGTAAGCATTCCACGTGACAGGTTGCAAGCCCATCGCCGCTTATTGGAACACGACCTGTTGGCACATGCCTTCGAATTTTTGGTTCTAGGGCATGCCGGTTTCCTCACGATGTTTTCCTTCACCGTTTTGAGCACGTGTAAATGCGCACATACATTTTTCGAGTGGTAAAATCCATTGGTGCACGACCGGGTTGGAACCCACGACCTCCGGATCAGAAGTCGAGGTATCGCCCACTAGGCCAACACGGCTTATAACCAGTATATCTATATAACATTTTTTTTTAAGATCAACAAACATAAGTCTAGAAGATTCAGACAATTAACTCGACTTGATTAATTTTTTTGGTAAGTAACTGGGTCAAAACAATGGATCAGTTAAAGGCAG
This sequence comes from Perizoma affinitatum, assembly GCA_961405105.1. Taxonomy (NCBI): domain Eukaryota; kingdom Metazoa; phylum Arthropoda; class Insecta; order Lepidoptera; family Geometridae; genus Perizoma; species Perizoma affinitatum. Next base: position 12,280,437 of record OY560194.1, on the reverse strand, counting down.
CTTTAAGAATATGTCAAGCGAATATTGTTAAAGGAGGTGAGCTTCTTCACACATTAATAAGGCATTTTGACTTTATGATCGCTAAGCATCGCCCATAAATAGTGGACACATCAATATTGTATGACGAGATTAATGCCCATGTTGGGCTGCCCATTAGGTTGGTATAATCCTATTGTGTTTTTTATTCGGCTTTGAATTCGACTCAATGCCGCCGGATTAATGATTGAAAAGTGATGAATTTATTTATTATTAAACTGGCCTCTTGACTTTGAGCGGCAATGCATCATTCTCTACTTTACAAAAATCTCTTATAAAAAGTTGAGACTACTTTTGAAATGGCGATAAGACCAAGAAATTATTATTTGGAACATTTTAAAACTTGGGAATGTTGGTCGCCAACTTTGAAATTATAAAACCCGAAATTAAAACAGAGCTTTGAATTTAATAAACCGGCATCTAAAAAATTTGACATCAATAGATATTTTAAAATTATCTTTCAATAATAACATGCCTTAAAGAACATTTTATTTTAATTTTGAAATTCGCAAATATAATTTTTAGGTTCATTTATGCGGTGCTTCACCCGAGTGTGACGGTTTATTGTAATGTTTTAAGGTTGTTGCACACTCAGTGGGGAATTAGATTTTATAAATGTGTTTGAAATCATAAAAATGAAATGGTTCGTATTTTTAACTAAGGTAAGGTTTCGTGGAAGGTTTTCTTAGTACATATACTCAAGCACTTCTGTAACATAAAAACTTTTGATGGCTTATTTAAACTTTTGGAGACTGTTATCCTGTAGTTTGAAGTGAGTGTCTGAAATAAAAAATAATAAAAATTAAATATAGCAGGTCTCAATGTGTACATTCTGAAACGTATGCAATTTTATTCAATAAATTATTTTCATCTGTATGCAACAAAACGTTCGTCTACAATAGCTTTTGCAGGCAACTTTTCTGAACACAATATTTTACAGGATAGGGCCAGTGCGATTACTAACTCCTTATGGGACTTGGTTAGATAACATTATAAAATTGAAAATAAATACGGCTACGAATGGTTTTTCGATTTGCTGATGTTAGAAACAGTAAAAAATAATGGTCATAAACGGTATTTTAAAGGAAGAAAATACATGTTTTAAAAAAAAATGAGAATTAGTTGTCCTGTTTGTCACTTAAAAGAGACACAGCAAAGAAATAATTCAACGAACGGAAGACGGCTAAAATTTTTAACAAAATTTTGACTTAAAAGAAACGAAAAACGATGTAGGGAAACTCACAAATCATGGTAAATATCCCATTTTTTAGTAGTATTCTCAGTGAGCAACCGTCTTAACAGCTATAAAAGAGGTCTGCAACACGTGACGACGGCAGCTCGCGGGTACTGTCAGTGGCGCAAATTACTGCAATCTTCACACCTCTGAGGCGCTAACTGGTGGTAACCCTGTAATTTGCCGGACGTGGCCCGGGCGACGCCCGCAGGACGGACGTGGCTGCAAACGCCACTGCAAGCACTGATTTACTTTTATTTACAAGGAACGTTAGGACTGTAATTCACGTTTGTGAGAAATATGTTTTATTTAATGAGATAATCTGTACAGAAGTTTTTTATTTTTTAATTGTTTCGTCGTGTCTTATTGGTCACTCTTGGTTAGAGGTAAGGTGGTTTTCACTGTTTATAAAGTAGATATCACATGACATAAAATTTGTAAGAACAAAAAAAAACTACGCTCACGACTGTCTTCCGTATGGTGGGTGGACATCCTCAGATACATATTCAGTGAGTAGAGGATACCAAGTAGGGGGTAGTCAGAGGCACATCCAAACATTACATTTGGTACATGCCCGCGTTTTGCAACTAAGCATACCACGTGACAGGTTGCAAGCCAATCGCCGCTTAATTGGAACACTAACTGTTGGCACATGCCTCCGAATTTTTGGTTCTAGGGCATGCCGGTTTCCTCACGATGTTTTCCTTCACCGTTTTGAGCACGTGTTAATGCGCACATACATTTTTCGAGTGGATAAATCCACTGGTGCACGTCCGGGTTCCGGGTCCCACGACCTCCGGATCAGAAGTCGGGGTATCGCGCACTAGGCCAAGACGATTAGAGAAACTTGATTGTAACCAACAAATTGGACGCAGTTTTGGACCCGTGAACTTGATCCATGGTGAAAAAGACGAAGAATAGGTTCAAGTTATAAAGGATTATATTTTTTCAGTTATATCTATTTAAAACTCTAACCTTACCATTCCAAATATGAAATGTATCTGTTCTGCTCCAAAGACATAGAACAACGGATCTGTTAACGTACTTATCACAATAGTTTTGATATGGAAGTCTATGGTTTGCTGGGCTGTAGCAGCTATACGGAAGCCATTTATTTCTAGCGAAGCGGCAGTCCAAGTTCTTTGGCCATTCTCATATAAATTGTTTCTTTACACAGTCACAGATAAAAAAAATACCCTCAATTCTAAAAATTCTCTGTATATAAAAAAATGTGTACGGTAAAATTCCAAACCAAAGCTTGTCAAAATCAAAATCTATTGGAGCCTCAATAATTGGTCAGACAACTTCAGTTTTCAATTATTTCTCCATTTATATCATAATATCGGTTTGTAAGGGTAGTTATTGGAGGAATTTCAATTTTGGTTTTGTTTACACGCTCGAGACTGTAAACCCCATGATGGACATCTTGAGATACATACATAGATCACTCACCCTGATGAAGACTCTCGGAATGAGTCGAAACTTAGTCGGTGCCTTCACCGATAGTGCGGTACGTGAAAATCCCTTTTTTACAATGAATAATGAAATTCACGATAGTTTTTGGAATAAAATAGTGAGTAGATCTTTAAGGGTACCAAGAAGTGGTTGTCAGATGTACGTCCAAACATTACATTTGGCGCATGCCCGCGTTTCAAGTAGTTAGCATTTCATGTGATACTTTGCAAGCCCATTGGATATCAATCCACCTCATTTTAACGTAGACAATTTGGAGAATGACCTTTATACATAAGTATATCGTTGTATGAGTCACACACTACCAAATTTCGTTGTCATGCAATTATGAGGATTTTGAGATGAACTGTTGTTTTTAAATGTGACTGTTATAGACACTTCAAAATACTTTCCAGTCTCCGAAAGAGAAGACAAAAACTTTTTTTCTTTTTTTTTTAAATCGTCGCCTGAGACGCAGAAGGTTGCGGGTTCGATTCCCGCTGCGGGACAAATGTTTGTACGATTAGCCAAAGTTTGTTTCGGGTCTGGCTGTTTTCTATGTATAATATGTATGTATTTACAAAAAAAAACAAGTATATATGTAGTATATCAGTCATGTAGTTCCCATAACACAAGCTCGGCTTAGTTTGGGGCTAGGTGGTGCTGTGTGAAAAATGTCCAGCATTATTTATTTATTTATTTCTGTCGCCTTTTCTGTCAAACAAAAGAGAAGGAGAAAACATTATTTGTCTTCTCGGCGGTAGACAAATCCGCTGTCTTGGATCTTCATGCTAAGCAGGCAGGTCACTTTCAAGAAATGAGTAGAGGTACTCTAGATAGTGTTGGTTTCTCGACTGTTTCGTGTGAACTGTCCTAAGTGGGAGTGAGTTTGCTCGCGTTGCCTCCGGGCTGCCCCGCCCTCCATTGTAACCAGGTTTTACCTCCGTATTGCGTAAGGATGTCACTATGGAGGATTTCGGAGACGCATTCGGAGTTCGGATTGAATTTATTTTTATAGTCATTGACGATCTCTGTGGTGCAGTGGGCGCAGGTCCGCCTGTGACGCGTTGCGGGTTATATTCCGGGACAAATGTTTGCATGATCTGCAAATATTTTTCTCGGGTCTGAGTGTTTTCTATGTAGAATATGTGTATGTATTTACAATAAAAAGTATATAAGTAGTATATCAGTCATGTAATCCCCATAAAACAAGCTTTGCTTAGTTTGGTTCTAGATGATGCTATGTGAAACTGTCCAGCAGTTTTTTTTAAATTTATATAATTTATTTACCTTCGGAACACAGGTAACACTTTGTTTTGTTGCTTGGTACATAATATTCTTTAACGGCTGTACATAAGCGTAATCAGATTGTACATAAAAATAATACGTAATTATTTGAGACTAAACAAGATAATAAACTTGAAACAAATTCAAATCACTATCAATTAGTCAATTATAAAACTAAAGTGGCTAATTGATGTAAGCTACAAATGAGGTATCACCATCGCGTTACCTCCCTGAGATCTCATGTACTTGTAATTTCACCGGCAAACGTACCCTTCAAACCTTAACAGAGCAATAAAAACATTACCTCTTGGCAGCAGAAATAGGCACGGTGATAGCACTTCCCCTGACGAGCCCTTTCACAGAAGCCTTACTACTCGGGTAAAAGTGTTCAATAAGACATCAAACTCGTTTTTTTTAATCTGTGTCGCACTTTGCACATCCCTAGTAAGTAGGTAAGGATGTTCACAATGCACCATACGTCACGCTAACGAGCGCTCGGAGCGAAGCAGACACATTTGTAAAAACTGCAATAGCCTTCATTTCGGCATATTGTTTTGACATACAATAAATATTTGTGAGATTACACCGCGCCGAGATTGCCTGATTTTAATATCGATCGGGTGCTATTGTCTTGGAAGCAGTGATGGAGTTTATCGTACAGATTTTATACGGATACGGATATTTCATAGAGACCGTCGGATTTGTTAGTTGTGACTTTTTGGTCATCATGTATTATGTAAAAGGGCCTGGTTATCAATGGTGAAAAAATATGTACTGGAAATACAGTTCAGAAAGTGACAGTTAGACGCCATAAAATCAATCAGATCCCAAAATACCACAGACACCTACAATAACTAAATTATATTATATAAAAATATATATTACGTACATTGCGTAACTTCTGTATGGAAAAAAAGGTTCACGAGCATTAAAGTTACTCAACGATATCTAGATATTCTCCACGATAAGGTAGTTATAGTCAACGACACTAATTTACCGCTAGTTTACCTTAGTTCTACATTATTAACGTTTCATAAAGTCAGCACAATAAAATAAACAAAAAAATATAAATAATACATTGAGCAACATTTGAAGACCCGCATTGGTCCATAACTATTTGAAATCTAAAGTTAGCTTTTCCTTATAAAGTCCAAAGAAAAAAAGCTTTTACAGATTCTCATTGTAAATTGATCACATAAACAAGTTTGATTAACTGTTATCGCTGGCTGTACATCAACATCATTATTGTTTACAATAATGTACAAAATAAAGTTTTTTTAATGTTTTTTGTTCAATTCATTATTGTTACTATTATTGGTACCCTGAACCGGCACGCATGAATGTAATGAGAGTGAATGAAGCAAAATATGTCAGGATTGTCTACGAGACCCCTGCGGGAAACAGGCTTGAACTTACGTATGGATTATTATCCGTATATGCGGAAACAGATACGGAAATTAAAAACATCACTAATTGTAATATCGATCAACATGGAAGCTGGCAGCTATTGTCTTGGGCGTCCGGCCCGGTGCTATGACCGCCCGTATTACACACAGTTTCGTTCAGCAGCCCGAATCTGGAGATTTATATCTCGTTCTATACCGCCTTCATTTCTTTTTACCCGCGACGTAAGGAGCCCGTATATGTGTTTCCGATAATATGTGGTTTGAATTAAGTTTTGAAACTATCATCGCAATGAATATAATTTAACGAACATAATGTTATTACGCATTATAATTCGATATCTCTTAATGGAAAAAAAATAATCACAGACAGACAATCAAACCACCTTTTTTTACTTTCTGTATTTTCGGCACACAATATAATAGTGAGAAAGAGGGTAGATCGATTTTTCTGACACTAATATTCAAAACCCGCAAAAGACTTTTGTTCTTTGTTCGTTCTTTCCGTGATCATGGTACGTGCAACTTTTCGGAAATATAGGGAAACATGTCCCGTGATAAATACAATTGTGATGAAAGTGTGATGAAAGAATTCGGATGTAACAATTGAAGGAAGTTATTATTTTTGTCCTCGTTAAATATTAAGTTTCTCGCATTAGCAATGTCCCAGGTGCAGATGTAGCGACGGTAACTGTCTTCGATCAGGTGGGCCGTATGTTGTAGAAAATGTATAGCTGTATAATCTTATAATAATTTTACGAGCCCGTTAATGTTTGATATGAGCCCACCATCATCGCCAACCCTAAAAAACGTACTTGAATTTATATAATTTATTTTTATCCATAAAGAATTTGAATACTTTGCAAAACCACTAGAGGCTGCGTAGAAAAGTGAGGGCTAACTGCAACCACAAATGGCTACCTTACTGACATACCTATACTAAAGACTTTTTTTTTATTTAAAATTCTATATTCAACGAGTTAAAGTATATATTTGTAGCTCTTTTTTTTATCATCTATATTAATTAAATAACATTTGCATGGCTAGTTAAGGTAGAACAGAATGGAACGAAATAAATTCTAATTCTTATTGTAAAAAATGTTCTGGCAAACAAACGTATAGTGTGTCAGTTTAGTGTGTCAGAGCCTGAAGAAGAAACGCATACCGTGACATGTTTGTAAAATAGATAGGTAGATATACTTTTTAAATTGCACACCAAAAAAAAATAAGATAACACAAAATTCGTAAACATAACAATGTACAAAAAAATTTGTGTTACGTGTTGCCAGCTAGTTACGTAGGTGGCGCCATCTAGCAGCGGTGTGACTCAATTATCTATTGATTGGAGAGCGAAGCGTTCACACCACCACCACTAAAAAATCAAAAATTTCTTATAGGAAAATGGGTGGCGTGTAAGTACTTTAATTCGAATAATTTAATGTATACACTGAGCTTCACACACAAATGCCTATCATGCAAGGTTGTGCTTTAAGTTCATGGACTAAGCATGTCGTGTAGACGCATTTCCACTTAAATAATATCAGCGTCTTAATAACTTAAAAATTAAAGAAGCGACTCGTGATAACATCAAATTTGAATATGGAACTTAAAAATCTTATTTATTCACGTCTGCTTCAGGAAAATGAGACGGGTGGAGATTACCCGCGTTCGTTTTTTAAAATAATAACATTATCATACCAACGAAAACATTCCGGAACTCGTTTTAATAATCGTTAAGCTGATAAAGAAATAATCGCGATATCCGCGGGTCCCGTTGCGCGGCGCGTGGCGGTCGCGCGCCGTGTTGCCAACTTGGTCCTAGATAACATGCTATAACTTAATCTTATTTTGCAACAAATGGGACTTTTTATCTAAGCCGTCGAAACTTCACCAACTCGACTCTATTCAAATAAATCGAACTTTACTACATATTTTTTTTATGTAATAAACTTCGATTAGTTTACTTTGTGCAATGAAAAATTTCAACTCCTTTTGCATATACTTTATCAGCTCGATATAGTCCTTTATTTGTTTATGATAGAAAATAACAGGACGAGTTATCGATAAAATTATGAAGCGATTAAACTTGAAATGATGAGAAAGAAAGCCTTTAATCACCCTTTTTTAATAAAAGGAAAACACAACTTTTGTTTTTGTAACAATTAATTTACGTCTAGATTGGGGGTTTCAACAATATTTGTTTCTTCAACCATTATGAAAAATATTTCAGTATAATCAGTTGATTATATCTATCAAGTTCACTCAAGTAATAACCGGATAAAACTTACCAATAAATATTTTTAATTATTTTTCAACAATCATTATGTTTATTTTACTTAAGTAGTTCTAACTATTAACTGGGATCCACTCTCTCGTAGGTATCCCGGACAATACTCGTTTTGTAACATATGATATTTCTTCTTTTAAATTAATTTACAATATACGATAAGCATAGTACAGGACCTGAAAGAATTGCAAACCTACTGAAAAGGCTGAATGCATATACATTTAAAAGATGCGAGTTCTAGCAATAAAACAAATGAGTTGACAACACTAGACTCGCGCAAGCAAGCAGCCAACGCAGCCTCAGTTTTACGGCAAAATAATATTCTTTAATTATAATGGAGTTTCGTCGTGAGTTAAAAAGGCGGCGCACGCGACATCTGTATTAAATTTTAATGGAATAACAGTTGCACCTGCAGTCGGCCTGTCTCACTTCATATCCACTTGCTATCATATAATGAGCTTTCAGATGTTAGTACCCATAGCCTATAATAGATTGGCAATATATTAACGAAAAACCCATCCGATCTGATAACACAAAAAACGCATGAATATTACAGCTACTGATATGAAATTATACAAAACCTAGTCGTCTGAAATCGAACAAAGACAAATAGTGGCTAAGCATCGAATGCAAGACTCGCCTTGCAGGAATCTGCTAAGTGTACCTAATTATATATTAATTACCTGGAGGACAGCTTTTTCAAATGCCAAAGCATTATTTTAAAGTGTTCGCATTTTTACTGTAACAAATTAAATATTTTTTGGTGCTCAATGTACTAACTTTAAAATTAGTGCTTACGAGATGATCTTTCTATATGCGTACTGCAGCTTATTTTAGTAATTAGATAAACATTTTATAATTTCCCAAAAATGTAACCTCAGTGGGACTCGAAACCCGTGACCTGCCTTTTGGTACGGGGATCGTTACCAGCCTGATCAAAATTAGGAACATACTCACTATATTCCTCATGGTGAACATCCTCATACCTACATAATCATTGAGTAGATCTATGAGAATACCAAGTAGGGGATAGACAGAGGCTAGTGGGCACATGCACCAAAAGTTCATTATTTTTTTAACTTTTTTTCAAATATGAACACGTTTTGGAATTTCGCTCAAAGCTCAAGTGATTCAATATTACTACTCGCATTCTGTCATTTTTATACAACCTCATCAGAAATCCCTTGACTCTTTCCTATTTTAAGAAAAAGACTGATTTGAATTTCATCACAGCTCTCACCCCTCCCGTGGCCTCATCATCAGAAAACCTCCTACTAGAAACTGCTGCATACAACACTAGGTTCTATGACAAGTCCTTTTTGATTCAGGCTTTCAGTCTTCAGTAGAATGCATTGCCTGTCTCAATAAGGAAGGCCCTGTCTATGACTGTATTTTAAAATCGCGTGACGCTCTTTTACCGAACTGAAACATAGTATTGCATAGTCTTGTTTTTTTCTTATGGGACGTGGTGTAATGATATGAATTTATATGTATGTATAATCCTACTTCTATTATAAACGCGAAGGTTTGTGAGGATTGATAGATGTTTGTTACACTTTCTTGAAAAAACAACATAACGGATTTTAATGAAACTTTACAGTAATATACATTGGAATAACACATAGGCTACTTTCAGTGGTTTTTCTAAATGATAACTCCTTAAACTTTCTGGAGAATCAATTTTATTTTGGGAATATTATACAGCGCACAGCGCACATACTTGGAAGAGCACCGGAAGAGAAGAACGAGAGGTGTTGCCACTCGCTTACCTAGATTTAAATTATTATTGAAATAATTATCGATTACTGAATTTTATGTCTCGGACAGCTACTTTTTATCCGGTTACCACGTGGTTACCAGCCGTGGGCAGAGTCTAGTAAAATATTTTTTTTTTTTTAAATTTAGGTCTTATTATATTATATTATCTTAACATATATATTATAGGTATGTAGAAGCTTAATTTATACAATTGTTAAAATATTTATAAACATTTATATGTACACCTCTTTTACAATATCTTAGTATCCTCTCCATCCAAAGGGTTTCTGGATGAGATCGCTTCTATAAGACTGCCCATTGAACTTAATAAGATTCGTACCTCGTGCGCACACCACATCAACCCAGCTGAAACGATGGTCATTATAACCGCTTCGGGGTCCATTCTAGTTACCGTCACTTTGTATAAATTACATAAAAATAAGCACATCAGAGAGGGATAGCATTATATTGATTGGTGGAGGTTGGAGCGTGATGGGTGAGGTGGCAAGGGCAGGTGTCATGGCACATCTGCTGAGCCGGGCACGTGGGTCAAACTCAACCCTACGAAGGAAAAAGTAGAGAAACGTTCTTGGACTAATTAGACGGATTTACAAACGTTCCTTAAATTGTCTTTGTATCAAACAACACGAGAACCATATATTTTTTTTATCTCCGTCGTATATTTCTGTGATCTTTGAAAGCCGGGATAGCGCCCCCTACTGACTAATAAACGACCCCTAGTAAGTTGCAATGAAACTTATCTATGAACCTATTTTGAAGACTTACAAATCGAATGCAAAATACCGCATGACAATCTAATAATGATATGATTTATCTCTCATAAATCATGTAATTATAATGTAGTTAAATTTTACCTACTAGCTGAGCAACAGCCCCGGCCCCGTCCGCGTCGCATCGCCCGGTCTATTACTTTTTTTGCTCGGCTCCTAAGGGTCGTAGCGTAATGTTAAATAACCTTTCTCATTAATTGGGCTATCAAATACAACGAATTTTTCAAAATCGTCTGGAACTTCCAGAAATTTGCGCTCTCAAACAAAAAAAACAAAGAACAAAGACACAAAAAAAAAAACTCTTCAGCTTAATTAATAATAGTAAAGATATAAGAAGTCCTAGACACTATGCCGACATAGTCTAGGCCACGGCCTTTGAGATAAGGTTTCTTATATTATAAGGTTATTTCTAGAACCTAGAACAAAGTAGTAAAATGTTAGACTTTTGTAAATAACAGTATGTTTTTTTTTTTGCGTTTTGCGCTTGCTTTTTTGTACCAAAACAAAACAAACAAACACGCTCACGATTGTATTTCCAATAATGGACCTCAGATAGAAAGTGAATAGATCTTTGAGGATACCACCAAGAACGTAATCAGAGGCACGTCTGAACATTACATTTGGTACATGACCGCGTTTTGCAAACAGTTAGCGTTTCAAATGATAAGTCGCAATCCCATCGTCGCTTATCGGAAGACTAGCCGATGGCACATGCCATCGAATTTGATCTAGACCATCATGGCTTCCTCACACGTATCGCCATTTTTAATACGTGTTAACACCAAAGCTCCTTCAGTTTAATAGCACAATATTAAAAGAACATGGACGTTTTATTGAATAATAAATTATTCTCAGAACGCGAGGTGTACATTTCAGTTTAAAGTTATCAGGCAATACTTAAAATCCCATAAAATAACTTAGGTATATAGAAACAGTTACTGTAACTAATAAAATATTTTTTTATGGTTCCCACCCGTGTTCGTTTTCGATAATAAATTATTGGTGTGTTACTGAAAATGGATTTACGGTGTGCTTGTCCTGTTTATCTGGGACCTGGGAACGTAGGGCCTCTGCTAATAACTTCCATCTCATAATTAATCACTTACTAATTTGAGCAGGTCGACTACTCTAGCCCTGTCCTTTTCTTTGACATTGACATTGTAATCTTTTAACTTTGACATTGTAATCGGATATGTACTTTACTGAATCTGAAGACGCAATTATTTTATTTCTTGAATGACATAAAACTTTTATTTTTTGTTATACCCGTACATAACATACATATAAGGTCATGCCTGTTTCCTGGGGGGATAGGCAGAGACCACGGATTTCCACTTCCGAACCCGACATACCTCCTTCGCATCATTCGTCCTTATTACATTTTTTGGGTATATAATCCGGAAATCCCCCACGACCGGCCCCCACGTGGGGGATTTCAGCTTAGGATACTCTTGACTTGATCTATCTTCAGAATGTCTCCAATAATCTCGTAATACTTACATAGTATCTTAACTATCTTATGATCTTATTTCTGAGTGCTTCCCCGTTCAACCCACAATTTTTCAACCCAATATTATTTTTACGCATTCAACCCAAAACATATGCTCCGTTCTACCCAATCCAAAAATCTAAGTCACAGTGTATTTTAAACAGTTCAGACACCTTAATATTTATAAAAAATCGAACTTAATTAAATTACTACTTTATTTTTATATTTCTTCTTTTTTACATGGTCAATCCACCTCATACCATTCTCAATTCCCGTTACAACACCTTCATTCACCCCTGCTCTTTTAAACACGCTGATCCTAATTCTATATCTGAAAGCCACACACACAAATTGCACACGAATAAAGTTTATTTATATCTTATCCGTGGTCTTATCGTGGTTATTCACAGGCGGAATAATACAAATATTTTATAAACAGTTGTAATCAATAAATTTGTTTACATAATAACAAGGAAAAAAAAAACAGTTCCCGTCTTATGACCGTCGAGCGTGGTGGCGGTCCTCATGAGGACCTCGAAACAGTCAAAGAAACTTCAACAGGAGAATAGGAATTACGTGATACAGTCGTAAAATTAACATTAAATATGAAACAAAGTTATTACCAACTTGTGAAAAAATAAAGATTTTCCCTTATTTCCAACAATAAAAACATTATCATTGCCTCTGCAGCCAGTGTTGGCCCTATTGCATTGTAGTATTCGCGATAAAATTAAAAATCCGATATTTTATGATAGATATCGATATTTTATAATCCGTTTAGAAATGACTTATGTTTTAAAAATACAAACATATGTAAAAAATAATAGACTACCATTTTATAATACGTTTGTAACAATTGAATAAACTTTAATTTACTAAAGTAATTGAATAGGTTTATTCCCAATTTCACCTCTAAAAGGTCTTGTCAATGTTTTGTTTAAAAGTCAAAACGAACTTACTTTTGGAAAGGTCCTATTATAGGTATAGTACTTATTTACTTTACCTGTATTGACCAACTGTCAAAATCTCTATTTCATCTGTCATTCAAAATGTTTTCACTTTATCAGATAAGCAAAAAATATTATTTTTGAACAATGAAATGAAATGTTTATTGCTATCTCAAACAGATGTCGTAGGTACATATTTTGTTATCTCTACGTAGGTAAGTAATAAATAGTCCAATTCTAATAAAACAGTACCATAGGTTATGCTCTGTTCCCCACACTAGGACTATATAGCCTGTATGGCAGGGTCACAGGGACTCGCTACGGACTCTCCCACAAAAACCAAACCAGATAAGTACATATCTAAATATGCATGTACATAGCACTGGTATTGGTTGGACTGTTGAGAAAAAAATAAAATAAACCAAATAGTAGTAGTAGCTTAGGAAGTTACGGTCTACAGTAAACAATTCCAATTTTATACTAAAAATAAAATTAGGTAACACTAAATATTTTAGTAAATATTTAGTGCAATATTTAGTGCTACAAAGTAATATTTTGTTTCCTACTTACAATGTCCCAACAAAGTAAACTTGTTTACTTCATTATTGGGCCTAAATTACGTGTGTTCATTGCGATCAGAGACTTGAATGACTTCACAACGTGAAATGAAACCAATAAACCGATTACTGATCTCATTAAAATCGCGGGCCAGCTGTAAGCCGTGCGCTTTTTGTGCGAAACGGAATGGACCTCGCGAAGAAATTAGATCTTATCAGATTAAATAATATCTGTCGCTCTGTCATTATTCGTCTGCTAACTGGTCTGATTCACGAAACTGTTTCCAGTTAACCACGAGTTGTGTTTGTAGGTATACCTACCGATAATAGAGAGACTAGCAGGTTCTAGAGTCAGTGGATGGAGGTGAATCTGGACAGCTTGTCACGGCATTCTTAGATGGACTACTTCTCCCAACTGCTGATGATAATGAATATAATGTATCAAAGTTGAAAAAGTAATAATATGAAATGTTTCTTTACCTATATGTTTTTTTATTAATGTATCTATCTGAACTTGAACATGCAGTCACACGAGTTCAGATAAAATTAACGCAGGAAGGGGTGACCCCCTATTAATTTATTCCAGTTATTCTATTTCACAAAACAGGATTATTCTAAATTTTAACCAAACTTTGTTTGAAGATGGGCACGTTCTTAGTCCACATACTTAGTCATACATACATTAAAAATAATACAAACCATTTGAAGAAAGCTTTACCAACCAGCTAGGGTTATCTGCAGATAACCGCAAAGCAATGAAACAGTGTTATTGGTATAATTACCATTATTTTCTATTAATAACACACATCTTGGGTTAAATTCCCGTTTACATGCATATAACATTGCAACGAATAAACATGCTTCGTCCAAAATGGATTGCCAATGAAAAATGCATGTGATTTATTGGAAATGCTCCAGTAATTACGGTAAAGGGCAATAATTACGATTGTATATATCACGATAATTGACTGATTAACTGTAAACTGTACTTAATAAGGTGCTTTTATACCATCACAGTCTTTTCAAACCCATTCAGAAACTTTTTACATCAAGACAAAAACTTTCTGATTGCGGAGACAAATATCTAAAAGTAGTCTGGCATGCTTAAATTAATTACATAGTATTTACAGCAAATAAAAAATGAGATTTATTTATTTATCAACGTTCTTTTTTTTTCAAACCTTTTTGAAGATTTTTTTTTTACAATGAAAATAATTTTTCAGAAGTAACATTTGGTGATAGAAAATTCACTAAAAAGTCTACTGAAAGCAACTTAATGTACTAATTTTCAAAGTTTATAATATTAGGTTATCTTTACGATTTGCCTGAGCAAGTATGATTAAGCATAGAGACTACATTTCATCAGGCGTTTGCACCTCTAACGTACATGCTTAGTATATGTATATTAGATCTTCATCAGTTTAACAAACTACTCATTTCACAGGCTTAGTAATGTCAAAAACTTTTTAATGTTGAAAAGGGGACACTTCACGACAAAAAAATGCCTTTTGTTTTTGATCCACCATTGCCTCGTTCCTCTAGCCATTTTGCTTGTATTTTTCGGTCGGTCACTGATTTAACACAGGGTGACCAAGAAAAGCCGATGACGAATACAAACGAAACTGTACTAATAGATTATGTATGACAATAATTTCAGGACTTAATGGTTTAATTGGTCTAATGACGAAGTTTGGACCATGTCGTCAAATTGAAAAATACTTGTAGAATTGTTTCCAAACTGATGATTGTTTTTATTAACTTAACTATCGTCCCACTGTTGGGCAAATGTTTTCCCCAAATTTGTCCATATATCCAAGTCTCTGGAGTTCACCCACCACTCTCTCTAATGAGAGAATTTCAGTCCAGGTTGACACATACCTCATGCTTAGTTTTCCTTTCACGCTAACGCAAATTTGTCAAGCATAAACATGGCAGGAGTCACGTGGCATTTCCACAGCTAATGTCATTTTCATTACATTTTATTCGCAGGAGTTAACGCTAACAGATAGTGGTATTTGTCTAGACACCCAGATCCTCTATGCTGAGATACAAATACGTTAAAAACGTTTAAACGGCGACCGCCTCAACAATTTGTGTATCGAAACCTTGTGGTTACGATTACCATTTTCACATGTTACAAACCCAGCATAGGGGCACTGATTTACCATGCAGTAAATTCCGTCCTCGCTATTAGATTAATAATGAGTAAAAAAAAAATATTAAAGCTAGAACGTTCTTCGTAGGGTACCTACCTCCATTATTTAAGTGGATCTAAAGTTTACTGTAAGGAGATCGCGCAAAAACCTAATGTTGGTCAGCGCATTCCTGAGCAAGCGCCTGGATATATTGACAGGACACCCGCCCGGCTGGATAGTATGCCTATTACCTACATTGACAGGTTTCCTTAACAGGACCGATGGAATCCTGGCATTGAAAGACCTGTCGAACAGGTAAGCACGTAATTACCATGAAACTTTGACTAAAAAAGAAAATGATTGACGATAAAATTATGGGTGGCATCCTCATTTTACAGTACAATTATATAACATTCAAATGTTTGCATCTGCATATATTTGTCTCGGGTCTGGGTGTTTTCTATCTATAATGAGTATGTATTAACGAAAGAATAATGTATATAAGTAGTATATCAGTCATGTAGTTCTCATAACACAAGCTCTGCTTACTTTGGGGCTAGATGATGCTGTGTGAAAGTATGCAACATATGTTATTTATTATTATTATATCCGCGACATAAGTATCATTTACAAATTTATTCAAACAATTTTTTTTTTTATTCGGCAGTAAAAAGTTTATTACCTTATTAGCGTAATACAGAGAGGAATATTATGGAGTATAAACATTTGTATGGGAAAAATGCAATTTTGGTATTTCTCAATTTATTCTCAATTGGTATTTAGGTATAATTGTCGGTTATCTGGAACATAATGCTTTTAGCATTAAGTTCGCCTATGTACTACTATTTTGTGCAATAAAGAATTTTCTATCTATATATATAACTAAAAAATAAATGAATTAACATCTAATAGACACATACATACCTATTCCTGACCCCACACTGGGATTCCCTGTATCATGAGTATCAGGAACGATGTTTACCGTGATACCAAAATAATTAGAAAATACTTTATTTCACACCGAATAAGCTTAAATAAATAGAACAAACTTTAACATTGTTGTACAATGGGCGGTCTTATCGCTAATTAGCGATCTCTACCAGACAACCTTTGGATTGAACGGACTACGAAATATTACAAGGGGTTGTATACTATGAAAAACACTAAATTATTATATTACCTACATAATTAATAACTTACTACACATTATAAAACCTACATACTAGCATTAACTATTCTATAATACATACTTATATTATAGAATAGTTAATGCTAGAATAGAATACATACTTAAGCCAGAAACAGGCAACAGTTAGCGACTCGAGGATAAGTAGTGCTCATAAGGAACACTACTTTTACCCAGAGACATAATAATTTTATTGTTTGTGAATAAATATATGAAATGGAATCCCAAACAAATATGCTCCTAGTGATAAGGAATAATGGCAAGACCACCTCATTGTCTTTCAGTCTGTACATTTTTTGCTACTGTCATGGTTCAGTCTGTACATTTTTTTCCATGGTGTCAACAGTTGGTGTTCGAAAAACGAATCTGCCATACCCAAGTGTCTGAATCCTAGAATTATTCATTTCCATTTTAGCTGCTCTCGCTTCCATAAAAGCGGAGCAATCCGATACGTTTTTTGTTTTATAGTCTACACTAGCTCAAGCCCACGGCTTCCCTCGATGTAAGTCGTATGTAGTCGATGAAAAGCAGCTCTCACCGTTAAGACAGCGTTCGTATGAAACACATTCGATACACCGTTTTTTCACGTTGACGACCTTTGTGGCGCAGTGGACGAAAGCCCGACCGCGCAAAAAGTTGCGGGTTCGATTTCCGCCGCGGGACTAATGTCTGTATGATCTGCAAATATTTATCTCGGGTCTATGTATGTACTAGCTTCTGCCCACGGCTTCTCCCGCGTGGTACCTGGATAAAAAGTAGCCTATGTGTTATTATGATGTATGTATGTTTTTGCGTGAAAGACTAATAAACATCCATCCTCACAAACGTTCACGTTAAAATAGTACCTAGTAGGAATTAAAAATAAGTAACTAAGTAGTATATCAATCATGTAGTTCCCATAATACAAGCTCTGCTTAGTTTGGGACTAGATGGTGCTCTGTGAAAAATGTCCAGCAATATTTATTTATAAAAAATTTCCTCCACTAAAAACCCTTTTTTAACGGGAAAATATTTAATCTATATCCACTCTGCAGGTCCATTCTAAATATTGGTAACAGATTTTTTGAAATCGGATCTGTAGGTTCGGAGATTAGCTCCTAAATCCACACATACAAACTTTACCTGTTTATAATATATATATATGTCTGGATATATGTGTTGTGTCGATCTGTATAAGGAGTACATTAAAATACATTATTTGCCATACAATCTGTCGAATATTATTATAAGTATTATTTACATTTTAATACAACTCTACAACAGAATATAATAATACAAAATAGAGCCTAAAGCACCTTAGTGCAGTAAAAACACTTTTGTTTATTAATGCAAAAAATTGGGCTTTTCATATCCAAAATGCTATGATGGAAGAATCTCTACAAAATGCTACATTTCGGCATGTACTATTACTTCTTTTGCTCGGTCCCTAAGGGTCGCAAACATGTGTCGAATATTATTATTAGTATTATTTTCATTTTAATACAACTCTTTACCTTAAAAACAGAAACAAACACGCTCACGACTGTCTTCCCCATGGTGGACATCCTTAGATACATAATCAGTGAGTAGATCTTTTGAGGATACCAAGTAGGGGGTAGTCACAGGCACGTCCAAACATTACATTTGGTACATGCCCGCGTTTTGCAAGTAGTAAGCATTCCACGTGACAGGTTGCAAGCCCATCGCCGCTTATTGGAACACTAACTGTTGGCACATGCCTTCGAATTTTTGGTTCTAGGGCATGCCGGTTTCCTCACGATGTTTTCTTCACCGTTTTTAAGCACGTGTTAATGCGCACATAAATTATTCGAGTGAAAAAATCCATTGGTGCACGACCGGGTTCGAACCCACGACCTCCGGATCAGGAGTCGGGGTATCGCCCACTAGGCCAACACGGCTCTTTTAAAAGCACCTTAAGCACCTTAGTGCAGTAGAAACACTTGTTTATTCATTCTAAACCAAAATGCTTTGATGGAAGAATCTCCGCTACATTTCGGCGTGGATAGGATAAGTTATAAAAATATAGGACATCTTTAGGATATCAGACTCGTCCTTGTTTATGTTCTTAATTCATGTTTTTTTATGAGAAGAAAGATTTTTCAGTTACTACAAACTAGATGACGCAGTGTAGGACCATATGGACTGATGACATTATCGTAAAAAATTACGAAGGCCGTCGAAAATTTTCTCTTATTAGGTAATTTTTAAAACGCACTACCGCCCGCTCTACATTACACATTCACAATGTGTCACATTCAAATTAAAAAATTTCAAGCACTGGCTGTCTAAATTCTAACTTTTATAAAAAGGTTCAATTCTTTTCCAGTTCCCAGAGGCATTGACAGCAGAGAACACGACAAAGGTGGGGTTGTCGATTTTTCTGATAGTACCAAACACCTTTTTATGAATTTCCTACCATAGCGGTAAATCTTAGTTTAATTAATCCAACGAGCGCGCGTAAACACGCGCTTGCGATTATTATATGCGCATAAAAACCTAATAAAATAGTTTTCTTTTGTTTTTGAGCTTTGAGCCGCCAGCAGTAGTCGTGAGCCATTAAAAAAAACAAATAAACACGCAACAGACACATACAGAGTCCTGACCCCACACTAGGATTCCCTGGGTCGTAAGTATCAGAAACTACAAGTACATACCCTGGTACCACAAATATCTACAGAATATGAAAAAATTTGACCGTTCAAAAATTGAACCTGAATCCGCTCTCGACTACACGCCCACTACACCACTGAGGTCGATAATTTTTTTCCAAGTATGTTGTCTTTAAACTTCCGAGGAATTCATTCTGTGATTCAATTTTTAGTCTTGAATATAATAACGGCTAGGACATTTTGGAGGATTAGATTTTATTAATTATAAATATTACCTGAAACTTGAAATAACTTAACACTGTCTCACCTCCCCGATTTCACTACCAGCAATAAGTTTTAGCTGAAAAATAGTTTACTAAAAAAAAATCTTTCTTCGTTAGGCATAACCCACGTTTTAAAATACCATCCGTACTTGCAATATAGCGATGCGATGGGCTTGCAACTATGCATTCCACGTGACGGGTTGCAAGCCATTATTGGAACACTAACTGATTCCCCCTTCATTTTTGGTTCTAGAGCATGCCGGACATTGCATGTCCATTTCCTCACGATGTTTTCCTTCACCATTTTGAGCTCGTGTTAATAACCTATATGTATATAATTCTTAACGATGGTGATAAATATCTAAACAAACACGTATTTTGACTAAAACATTGAATGCTTAATATTTTTCTTAATTAGAATTTTGTTCTCTGCCTAGAATATAAATTAAGAAATTGCAAGAAATAACATTCATAAAAGAATATTTAACTCGGCGGTGTGTCTCATTCATTGATTTTTATCATAGACGAAGTAGGAAATCTAAATTTGAAATGGCTTCTTAAATCTAGATGGCTCTGAAATGTGACAAGATAACCACAGTAAAGATTCAAATAGTTCAGTGACTCCAGACCCTTAATGGATCTACCTTGTCGTTCTCACCACAATAAAAAAAAAAGAAAAAAATTTATTACTGCAAAAAACAGAGTATCTTGGACATTCTTAGGTAACTTACAATCTAAAATAATAGGAGATACATAGAATATCAGAACACTCATATTCTGCAGAGAACTTATTCTGATTCGAAGCCATATTATTGGATCCCTCACTAGGCAAGGCCTGTATCGAGGGAGCCTGTGTCGCAGTTTAACAAACAATGCACAGTATAAGCGCACAGCAGACATATTGTGCTAGTACAGGCATTAAATAAACAATAGGTTTTTTATATGTTAAATAATGTATAACAATAATAATAATAATACAAAACTTACACTAAAATTAAATATTTTATATAACTAACAAAATAAAAGCTATATGTTAAACATCATGTAAATATTAATTCTAAATATTACTAAGTTGCGATACTAAGTAAGTTTTCTGTGTCATCATATGTTAGTGAGGAAAGCCATAATGATATAATGAATTTTGCTTCTCTAACTGATTTATTTCGAATTTGACAACTTCGTTATAAAAATGTATTTTATGGAAGGTAACGAACCGAGACGTTGGGCAAAACTTGATTTAACTAATGGAGTAACTAATTTATACACTCTTTTACTAGCTACCAATTTAAACTCATCAGGCTGGATTTTTAAGGACTTGTGGACCAAGAGGGCGGATTTAAGTATGTAGAGCTGACGGACACTCAGAACCCCAGCGTCCGCGTAATAATCCAAAAACATAATGAAAGTCAATTTTACTACACAAATCAGAAGATTGTGTATCCATCATAGCAGGCTGTAGGGATAGCTATGCTCAGAATTAGTATTAAGTTCGACTAATGTAGGTACTTATTTTATCTTGTGCATTTAAGCACTTTTCGTTAGGCACCCTATATATAAGCCAATGTAAATACTTCCAAAGTTGGAAGACCAGCGCTGGTTGTTGCAACCAGTAGTACGCCCAATAGCAACTACTATTTGGCATTGTCTTTATTATTCATTGTGATTATTTGTATCGTGTTTTTTTTTTATTTGATTACATCGTTTGTTAGTAGCAAATTAAGATAATATAAGCGTGTTAAAATACATAATTATCATGTATAGATATTTTAAACACAGACTAATTCATATATGTGACCTTGCTGCCACCATTTTGATATGTGAATAAACTGTATGGCTATAATTGGCTCCAAAATAATAGCAAAGACGCTCGCTCTACTTTTTCTCTAACAAATCTCGAAAAACTTTTGAATATCCAGTTGTGCTCTGGCATACCAACTCTAATCTGCAATCCGTGTGTTTCGGTATGACATCCAGTTGGTTTACCAAGGTGAACCGAGCAGGTGATCCTGCTGTCGTGAGCCATAAGTTGCCAGTTATCCTGGAAAAGCATTATATGGAGATGTGTTGAAGTCATGTTATAAAATTAGTTTTTATAGACATAAACAATATCACTAAAACATAAAATCAACAGAACATTGAACATTTTTACTAAGGCTAGACGTCAATAGCCAAATTAGAAAACAGCACAGTTTTGTAAAGCGGCTAGCCGTTATGTAAAAGAGCGAATTATACGTTATGGCTGCGACGTATGTATGACCAGTTATATCTCAGGGTCGGGAATTCTTGAGTTATACCTCTGAGTATGAATGTCATAGCGATACGTTTAGCAAAAAGGCTGCCAATGTTTAGCCACTATGGTAAAACGAAAAGAAGATAGGTTTTTTTTAATTACAAAACGGCGCTCCAATTATTAAAACGGCTACACATTGTCAGCCGCATTGGAAAACGCGATACAATCGAACAATGTGATATACCATTGCTTATCCGAATTCCAATCCGGCTGACATCAATACGTATTAAAATTATTAAAAAACAGTGCGGTTTTGTAAAAAGCTTAGCGGTTATGTAAAATAGCTAATTAAGCAATCTATCTACGACATGTACATGCCATGGTTCTTAGATCATTTTTATTGACGACCTCTGTGGCGCAGTGGGCGAAGGCTCGCCTAAGATGCAGAAGGTTGCGGGTTCGATTCACGCCGTGGGACAAATTTTTGTAAGATCTGCAAATATTTGTTTCGGGTCTGGGTGTTTTAACACAAGCTCTGCTTAGTTTTGGATCTGCTTAGTAGATAATGCTGTGTGAAAATATCCAGCATTATTTATTTATTTACCTATTCTTATAAATGACTAGGCATTTATAATATACGATGAAATGTGAGAAGGCGTAACTGGTTACGATAATTATTATGTAGTTTTTGTATCGTTTTTATATGACTTCAAGAAATATTACGTTATAAAATATACGATAAAACAACACTTCTAAAATCTACTCTGACAGTCATTCATTAAGGTTAAGCATCATTACCGAAGAAGTAATTACGGAGATAAATTATTACTGACAAAAAACATACAAACATACAAACAAGAAACCTCTTACGACAAACGCATAAGCAAGCTCCTTGTGTCACGGTTGAAAATAACGTCATGGTCTTAAATGACACCTTAAAAAACATCCTAGTCATACCTGGTAAATGACTCTACAAAGTTGCAAAAGCCAATCTCCTAATGGTAACCTCAGACACTTCTAGTCCCAAATAGGCGACTTCCGCGTCTAGCTAATCATTCCTCATAACGCATTGCATTAGACCAATTTCACGGAAACCACCATTGCTGTAATTTACCTGACAATCTTCGTGAACGAGTGAGCCTGCCAGGAAACGATAGGTTTGATTCAATATATCAACATACAGCTTCTGTGCTCAGACGTAGATGTACAAATTCTACCTTAAAATGACGTTTTTATTATAGCAATAGCTGTGCCACGCATCGCCCGTCCGTGCTATTACTTCTTTTGCTCGGCTCCTAAGGTTCTCAGCGTGATGTTGAATAATAATATACCTATAACCTTCCTTATGAATTGGGCTATAAAATGCAAAAATATTTTTTCAAATCCTACTGGTATTTCTAGAGATCAGCACGTTTAAACAACAAAACAAACTCTTTAGACTTATTATTAGTATAGAAGATATAGATAGATAGTACTGTATAATTAAAGTAGAGTTACCTTGTACGAACAATTGAAAAGAGACTGTTGATATAGGTTTACTTAAACTTAACTTAAGAGATCCCAACCCATTTATGTTAAGTAACTTCAACTTCAATGTAGCGACATCTCTCGCCCCATGACTGAGCTACGTTACATCACATCAACGAAGAGCTAACACAGATGGCACTGCATTGGATTGTCTAGATCGCGCAAGTGAAGTGTTCACTCAACTTGAACATATATAATACCTCCGACAAACAACTGTCGGTCCTAGGAACCCTAGCAAGTGGATCAGATGGATCAGCTCGGTGGAAGATTTTCTCCTTTGCAAATAAAGGACACAATACCAACCTTGTTCTCCATATTGGTGACTGACCGACGTGATCTGCCGTCGACTACTACGGAGTACAGCCGGAAGACCGACGACAGTTTTCTACGCAACTTGCTTCAAGAACAACAACTTCTTCAGCAATAATCATCATCATCATCAGCCTCAACATCCTGCCAGTACCAGCCAAGTAGAGCGAACCAGTTCCAGCCTCAGCAGATCCATCGCAGCCGCTACAGTCAGCTTCCTGGACCTGCGGGCTCACCCAGCGGCATTTCATCCGGGTCCTCTAGTCGCGCATCTCCGACGTATACGGGTCACCGCTACTTCAACCGCTATCGGGGATCCCAGCACTCTTCTCGACTCACCGCAGATACTTGAAATCTTATAGGAACGTCAACTTATAAACTACGTGCATTTAAAATTCTGAGTTACCATTCCTTACCAAACTCGGAGTACCGTTTCATTAATGACATAAATACATAATATGTATTTATCATAGACGACACACTGTTCGGTAATTAATTTATACTGCAAACTGACTCCGATTAACGGAAAGTTGAAAAAAAGTCCAAGATGAAATTGTATTTCCCTGTTATCTGTATTTACTTTTGAGATTCTTTCATTAAATTTATACGGGAACACCCTTAAAATATACCCTACTCATTTAAAATAATCATTGAAATCTATTCACAATTGACGAAGATATCGCGTAACATACACACAAAAAACTATACAGACAAATTGAGAAACTTTTTTTTTTTGAAGTCGATTGAAAATCAAAATGGCGAAAGCGTGCCATTTCATTTTTTTTAATTTGATATCACCACCACGTCTCATACGCGCTATACATCCCTGCCGTATAAACCGACTAACCTCAAACTATTAATAAAATTAACATTATTTATAATTTGACCTGATTCCCGAGGTCATTACACTTTCAGTTTCGCATGGATTACCTCAAACTACACAATCTATGTAACACATTATCAGTAGGATACAACCACGCCTTTTACGCTGTTGCATGACTTGAATTGAACGGCAAGTAATCCATAATTACTTAGGCAAGTACCCACGCGAATACCGATACAATTTTGTACCTATCCAATTAGGTACAAAATTGTATCGGTTAATATTATTTGGCGTTTTATCATTCGTCAACAAAACAAACAAACGACGCTCACGATATATATTATATATATCGGCGCAAAGGCGTTATTCTGCTTCTACAATGAGTCATCGGCGCAGAACCACGAGTTATTTAACGAATCATCACTTAGATTGTCATATTACAGTGTAAAATCATTAGTTAATAGCTAGTTATCATTTGATTGTTGTAATCAAATGACAATTAGGTAATTACGTAATCAAGTTGTTATTTTGACCATGTTTACCTTCAAAACCATTTGTAAACTTAAATGATTAATGCTTGCAGGCAGTTTTAGCTTGTTCGCACAAGTTGCTTGCCTTTGTCTTTGTTTTTGCATAAATACGGGCGACGGACCGAGTACGAGGCATTCTCGCTCGAGCCGTCGGACCGTACAGACCTTGAAAACCTTTGTACAACCAAGAATAAATTTGAAGAACATCTCCTGGAGTTTACTTTCGTCATCAACTATGAGCGACCAGCATGCTGGTGATGATAGTGACGTTAGCATTGCTGACGTCACACTTTTTAAAGACCACCTTGGAGCTTCTGCTCCGTCATCAGAAGTGGGATTGGACACTGCTTCAATCCAAACCAGTTCCTCATCAGCTCAGGCACCATATTCGTCTGATACCCAATGTAGCGGTTACTGGAACAGCAGAACCAGAATATTCTTCACTTGATTGAAGTGATGCGATCTCCGGCAATACCACCTAAGACTATAACGCTGCCAGAATTCAACCCTGAACAGCCCGATGCAAATCCACGTGCCTGGTGCTCAACTGTGAAAATCTGCCTCACTGAACAACACTTGGAAGGAGGAGCATTGGTCATCATTAACACCAACAGCAGCAGGCCAAAAGAAGTACAAAGTCTTGCATCATACGCATTTCTACTGATTACGCCACTCGTGGCTAAATGGAAAGATATGGAACCCGAAGAATTTGCCGTTTCGTGTGTACTTGCTCATCTCTCACAAATTGACGGTAGGATTAACCAATTGGCATTTACGACGGAGATAAAATCAAGAACCAAGTTCGTTCAAGAAGTCCAAGCTTATTCCATGAAGCGAAAACATGATCGAAGCCTCTACAACTTCATGCCAAACAACAACGGCAACCCAAGTGTCAACCACTCGAAGATACAATGTCACAAGTACGGACAACAGGAAGGATGTCGCCTGCTACCGCTGCGGGGACATCGTGTCTACAGCACCGAGTGGTGCTATCGGCGGCAGCGGCGTAGCAACCGAGAGGCGGGTCATCATCTGCGAATTCGGCGGCGTTCGTGCGTTAAAACAATCAGGTCGGTCGTTCCCATTTTATTATTATAGTGGTGCCGAATGTTCTCTCGTTACGAGACACGGACGTTCCTCCTGCGTTTAGAGATAAATAGTCTTGCGCAGTTTTCATTCAGAGCCAGTTAATTGCGATTACTATTGAGCACCCTTTCTTGTAATTTATTTTGTCCTGCAAATGAATTCACACTCCTTTAGTCAGGTTAGGCCGAGCTTGAATGTGTACTCCAGTTGTGTTACTTGTTACAGATACACATGAGGACGCGTGTCATGTCAGGACTACCCGTGTGATATTACTGTCAAGAGGCCGTATCGGCGAAGAAGAGGACGAATTAACAACTCCTCAAGGCACCGTTGCTGCACCAAACGAGCCTGGACCATCTATCTACCTCCCGAGCTGAACGGTCTGATCGACGAGTTCTAGACTCGCAAGAATAAGACGCGACATCAGAATAAGTTAAGTAAACCAGCTTGTTTCCTAACATCTCTTCCTACATCCTTGGAGCCTAAACACATAGTACCACAGAATACACCCAGTACCACAGAGTACACCCAGTACCACAGAGTACACCCAGTACCACAGAGTACACCAAGTACCACAGAGTACACCAAGTACCACAGAGTACACCAAGTACCACAGATTACACCAAGTACCACAGATTACACCAAGTACCACAGAGTACACCAAGTACCACAGAGTACACCAAGTACCACAGAGTACACCAAGTACCACAGAGTACACCAAGTACCACAGAGTACACCAAGTACCACAGAGTACACCCACCTACACTCCATGTTACTAATACCACAGAGTACATTAACCAACAGTATACCAACACCTAAGACAGATGTGTTTGGTGTTAGTAATAAAGTTGTCAAGCATTACAAGATGCTTACAGATACCTACTCAAAAGAAAAACCATTTCATTGTTTCAGACACTCGAAGATCACAACCCAAGGCTGGTGCAGAGCACGCACCGCCTGTCAGTATGGCCGTATCGGCGCAAAGGCGTTATTCTGCTTCTACAATGAGTCATCGGCGCAGAACCACGAGTTATTTAACGAATCATCACTTAGATTGTCATATTACAGTGTAAAATCATTAGTTAATAGCTAGTTATCATTTGATTGTTGTAATCAAATGACAATTAGGTAATTACGTAATCAAGTTGTTATTTTGACCATGTTTACCTTCAAAACCATTTGTAAACTTAAATGATTAATGCTTGCAGGCAGTTTTAGCTTGTTCGCACAAGTTGCTTGCCTTTGTCTTTGTTTTTGCATAAATACGGGCGACGGACCGAGTACGAGGCATTCTCGCTCGAGCCGTCGGACCGTACAGACCTTGAAAACCTTTGTACAACCAAGAATAAATTTGAAGAACATCTCCTGGAGTTTACTTTCGTCATCAACTATGAGCGACCAGCATGCTGGTGATGATAGTGACGTTAGCATTGCTGACGTCACACTTTTTAAAGACCACCTTGGAGCTTCTGCTCCGTCATATATTATATTCCTCATGATGGAAATACTCAGATACATACTCAGTGAGTAGATCTTTGAGGATACCAAGTGGGAGTAGTCAGAGGCACGTCCAAAGATTACATTTGGCACGAGCGGGCGTTATGCAGATTGTAAGCAAATCGCCTCTAATTGCAACACTAACTGATGGTACATGCCTTCGATTTTTTGGTTCTGGAACGGAAACCGGTATGCCCGAAAATTCGAAGGCATGTGCCATCGGTTAGTGTTCTGATAAGCGACGATGGGCTTGCAATTTGTCACGTGGAATGCTAACTTTTTGCAAAACGCGAGCATGTACCAAGTCTAATGTTTGAACGTGACTACCCCAATCTTAATCTATCCTCATAGATACCCACTCATTATGTATTTGCGGTTATCCATCATGCGAAATAAAGTAGTGAGCGTGTTTGTTTTATTTTGTAAACCGGGAACTTATTACGACTTCTTGGTTACGATTAGATCAAACCAATCACAACCTCATCAATATAATCAGATCTTTGATCTTAACGCACGTGACGTCACTATCACGTAAATTCTTGACTTTTAGCCTGGATAGTCTTACATAATAATCGTATTATAAATTAAATCTTAGGTCTGCTTACCTCCAGGGCATTCCCACGCACGATAGTTACTCAGAGCAAGGTCTGGTTGTGGAAAGAATACGTATATTCATATCATATTGCACTTATTGAGAGAATACATTTATTCATACAACTATGTACACAGATGAAACAGCTAGTTATCTAAAGACCGTTGCAAACAATATATAGATAGCTCAACTGATCCAGATTACTTACAGACGGAAGCGTTCCCAATATACTGGCCGCATTTCCACGCTGAATGGCAATGCTAATGCGTTGACCCAGATCGACCTCGTTGCTTTTGCGCGAGCTAGGTCAACGCTTCTTACGAATGTTTGAATGTTTGTTACTAATTATCAATGCAACGGCTGAAACGATTTGGATTGAAATTAGTATTTTTCATGACCTATAAGACCGTATGCTAATTTATCCGAGTAATAGACGAACGAAGTCATTGGCAAAAATTATAGATTTGATGATAATTAGACTTCTCAGAAGAAAAAAATAACTTCTTAACGTATTTTCGTTCAATATGTGGTCGGCGTTACACATTATTCGCAGTGTAAGGGACACTTACAACCTGACGACAATACGGACGTAGTAGGAATCGTGAGATAATCGACCTTGTCAGCCAATGAGCTATGTATCAAAATTGGGAAACATTTAACGCCGTACGCACAAAGTATATGCGTTTTGTGACATGCGATCTACGGCATATGACGCACGGCACGCTACGCCTCCACCTGAGGCATGCGTGGTAAAAAATAGTAACCACCACATCTTAGACCGATCCAAAACACTAATAAATTCAGTAATATATCTCTCTCTATATATATATATATAGATATATATATATATAGATATATTACTGAATTTATTCTCGTATATATCTATATTTTTATCTATCTATCTAATCAGCCCACATTCACACGTTGCTGGGTAAAGTCTCTCTGCAGTTCTGTGCCAATCGAACTCAGTGCGTCTCCACTACCTTCATTATATCAGCCGACCACCCGGAAGGTGGTCTGTCTCATCATCACATGTCCTCGCCTTCGTCACTTGGCAAACCGGAAAGACGGCAGATATACTTCAGTAGAAACCAATCGACACACACCTTTCCTCCTGTTTTGGCAAAAGCCTACGCATTCTTATCGTAAGTATTTTAATTGACAGTACAACTGAAATTCAACTTATTAATTTTATCCCTATCAGTTCACGAAAAGGACTGCAAATAAACTTGTGTATAACATAGATTGAACAGTTGCCGATGCGTGAAAATTACGGATTCATGGCTGGAATTGGAAATAGCTGTTATCAGTATAAAACCAGATTCATTCCACTTCTGACACGCCTAACCACATTGTTATCTACTTTTTACGCGGTCAGTTGTAATAGTCTACTTCATTGTGAGACTTGAAAGTTTTTGTGATAAGAAACCTGTAGATTAGGATAGGAAATAATTTGGCACAGATCTCGGAAGGGCTTGAATCAGAGGGGTCTGGTTGTCAAGAATTAAAAATTGGTACGAAGATGAGCCAGATATGGGGTGCAGTGTTCCACTGAATTTGACAGTTCGTTATTTCGACACGTCGCTAACTTCGAAAAAACATAGACAAGTAATTGTTTCGTCTGAATATACTTCGACAACACACACCTTCGAAAGACCACTACTTCGACAGACCCTACTGCGACTTATTTCTGCCTGTATTATGATTTGTGTGTGTTGTGTTTGGTGCTCATGAGGAAGGACCTCTAAACGAAACGTCAGCAGGAATAGAAAAGTCGTTATAATGTCCTAAACAAAGTAGGTATCAGATTTAACATAGATAAAAAAAATTAAGCGTATTATATGGATACACGTTCTTATGCTGAGAACTTAATATTGAAATGGAACAAAAATACATTTTGTGCTCGTCTGACAGTTTGACGTATAGTTTAGGTATATGATAATTTACTAGTATATTAGTATATTGATTTGCCTTCTGTCATATTTCCTATCTCACCCCGGGTTCCTATCACAGACATAAGTTACCTAGTGGTTCGTTGTTTGTGCTATTATTCCATTATTTTGCTAGATATTGTCAGCGATAGTTGAAATTCTAATAAAATATATAACTTATATCAATCAACGTACCGGATTAGAAAGCTAACATTTCCTAAACCAAACAAACAAGGACAAAATACTGGTCTCAAGGTGAGACATTGCAATAACACCTCGAGATTTTCAAAATTAGACGATAAACTTGAGTTCACAGTCGTCTACCCTATCTATCTAGTACCAGGGCATTTCAGAGAGTAGGTAAGAGCAAAGAAAATAACGTAAAAAGAACGAATACTGCCAGAGAGCAGCTTTTAGCAGCTGGATAAAAATAAAACTTGACTGTACTGATAATTTCCGGCTGCATCTAGACAGTCCAATGAAATCAGTATCAAAATAAATATGGGATTAATTATTATTGTAATTTGCATGTAATTATTTGTACGCACGTGATTTGTATATACTTATTGAGTTCAACCCACACTAATGGTCAGCAAACATTTTGAAACCGGTAGATAAGGTTGCCAACGGTGGACTCCCGGTTTAATAATTAATCAAATCGAAAAAATGACATGGCCTCGCTCTACAATCTCAGAGTAGTAGGTTGAGGTACATTCACATGATTTAAGTATTATGGCTTATTTTTAAAAAGCATGCTTCTGTATTAGCCGTCACCATAACACATAGTTGTTTTTTAAACAGGTTTTTATGAAGCCGTCAACGTAATCGTCATTAAAACTTATAATTACGTCACCGTATTTTTTATGGAATTACATTTTTACGATTGTATTCCTATAAAAGACATTCTTAGAAACTTTTATTTTTATGTATTATTCATCAAAAATTGGCCACTTTTATCGCGTCAATGTGTTTCTGTTAGGCTACAGCGTGATCCAAAATAACAGACATACATAAATGCATTATGCTGTAAGAATGTAGTATCAATTTATTGTATCCCTTTTTTTAACTTTTAAAGTCTATATTGACCCTTCAAAAAATAGGTCCCATGTACATATGCCCGTACCTAGGCTAGTAAGTACCTACCTACTAAGATGGTTGATGTGGTTTAAAGGACTCAGGCCCAGTCACGGCTCGTCAGCTACCACTTTGCTGAAAAAATGTTAGTTAAGAGTTTTGACCAAAGATGTTGCAACACTGAATTATTTGATTTGACTAAATTGAATGTACCTAATTACTATGCAGATCGACACAACTTTGGGTCGGCAAAATTGGGCTAGGTAAGTTTTATACCGGTCTTTATCGCGTTTATCTTACAACAACACAATTATATAAGCAATAATGTTTACTAATCGTGTTTTTTTTAATACTCGGTCATCAAAGATGTGTTACTTCACCACGTAACGTAAAACGCACTTTCTTTGCTAATCAACCCAATGTTGTCTGAAGTTTTACTCTTTTACCTCAGGCAAATTTGGGCAAGTCCGGCAATAACTTATAAATTCCATTGTTAGCTTATACTTACAATGGAATTTAAGTGTGTTTTTTATTACATAAACTTCTGGGCTACACGAATGTATAGAATGATTTATCTTTAAAATTATAATTCAATATTGCTCACGAGTTTAGTTACCTTCTTAAAAAACTGCCGTCGGAAATCCGCTATCGAATTTTATGGTGATTAATAATTGCTTATGACGGATTATTATCAGATACATAGTTAAAACCATATTATAATACCTATTGCCAATCCATTTTATTTGAGACATAAATTATAATATTGGTTTAGGTCTATGGAAAAGCATAAGAAAATAAAATATATAAATAATGCTGGACTGTTCCACACAGCATCATCTTGTCCCAAACTAAGTAGAGCTTGTTTTATGGGAACTACATGACTGATAAATTACTTATATGCATTTTTTTCTTAATAAAATATCCTATCCTGTAATATTATAAACGCGAAAGTTTGTGAGGATGGATGTTTGTTACTCTTTAACACAAAAACTACTAAACGGATTTTGATGAAACTTTACAGTAACATAGCTTATACATCAGAATAACACATAGGCTACTTTTTATTCGGGTAATACGCGGGCGAAACCGTGGGCAGAAGCCCACGGTTTATACATAAAAACACCCAGACCCGTGACAAATATTTGCGGATCATACAAACATTTGTCCCGCGGCGGGAATCGAATTGACTCGCAGCTTCAATTATAAACGGGGTCGGTCATTTTAATGCGGTTGTTATATAACTAATTATTTGACAAGCTTTCAGACGATAATCTAAAATACAGTTTTAACTAAGGTATCTTTTTAAATTCCTAGTGCCTTTTTTTTCAAGCCTAAGCCTTCATTTGGACATAATCTCAAAATATGGCCTACGATGGAGTATGAAGGTCTAAAAGATACTAATTCACTCTTATCTTGAATATACGTTGACTATATAAATGTATTCTAAAATTATTGATTTATTGTTATTATTCTATAAAAAATGTGTTTATTCTAAATCTAATTATAATTACGATATGAAGTATGGTTATTTAAAAAATAACCTCTAACATTGTATTTTAGTACTCTACTTATAACTTGGTATTATCAATAAATATATTGTATTGTATTGTATACAGGCTTTTGGAACTAGTGTAGGGAACAGAAATAATCCGGAGTTATTTTTTATTGAGGTATCATTTCTGAAGGGTTTTATCGAAGCAAATAAACAAAAGATTATTCGATCAACACCGAATATTTCGTGTTGATCGAATAATCTTTTGATCGATTATATTTCATGAAGGATAGCGATCAAGAGACTGTCAAACTCAACTGACTGTTAGACAATTCTATTTTGACAGTTACAACTACAACTTGTTGACTGTTTCATTTATTCATACAATTAATACAAGTAGGTATACACAACAATACAGATGAAACAGCTAGCAATCTAAAGACCAATACAAACAATCTATAGATAGGTCAACTGATCTAGATCACTAAATAAATAATAATAATAAATAATGCTGGACATTTTTCACACAGCATCATCTAGCCCCAGAGTAAGCAGAGTTTGTGTTTGTGTTTGTGTTTGTGTCTAAATGACTGATATACTTCTTACATGTATACATTTTTTTTGTAAATACAAACATATTATACATAGATAACACCCAGATCCCGAGATATATATTTACAGATTCAAACATTAGTCCCGCGGCGGGAATCGAACCCTGCGTCTCAGGCGGGCCTTCGCCCTCTGCGCCACAGAAGTTTTATTAATATCTAATTATCTGTCTAGGTTCCTTTCGTGATCAGATCATTAAACGTGTGAACTATCCGTGCCAGAGAATCCAAATACGATAATAATGATTGACATGAAAACTAATTTCATAATTCAATTAGGTAACTACACTTAAGGTTGAATTAATCTGTATGCAAAAGTTTGTGGTCACATTCCATAGTCATAATAACCTTAACGAGAGATTATGAAATACCTTCTAGAGTATAGAATGTAACTTCGAGTTTAATATTCAACATGCATTATTTATTATTTTTGGTGTATACCACTAAAGTGACAATAAGCATAGGGCCTACATGTTTGTAAGCGTCCATAGGTTACCGTAACCTATGTACGCTGGTAACACTAGAAGTTTCACACGCGCGTGTCCGACCCTGGGATAAGACAGGTTGTAATTCACATGTGCCTGTAATTTCACCGGTATACATAACCTTCAAACGGGAACATAGTAATACTAACATTACTTCCCCGGACGAGCTCTTCACAAGGATTTTTTTTTAATTATAAAATATAAATAGAAAGGAGTAGTACTTCAACTTAGTACCACTAAATAGTTCCGACGAAATAGTTCTTTGTTATATCCGACTTAGTCATTTCTACTGTTGCGACTGTTTATGGGTAATTAGTCCCGCTGCGGGAATCCGCACCTCTTGCGTCTCAACTGGTTACTCAACCACCGCGCTACCGAGGTCGGTTGACATTGACGAATTCCGTTAAAAACTCTGTTGCTCAGATTTACAATTACATATATCGGAGTCTCACTTCTACCAGTATGTTTTTCTAAGCTAGTTGATTATCTTGAGCAAAAAGGCAGTATATACTTTTCAATTATGCGTTTTTGAGTCACTGCATATAATTTGACCTGTGGCAATGCAGATTGCCTGAGATTACTCAACAAAAATGAGATATTTTATCCAAATTTGCTAAAAGTTCGCTAAAAGTAGTTTTTGTTAAACCTAACCTACACATACAAGTTGACTCCACACTAGGATTTCTGTGTCATGGTTCTAAGGAACTAAGAGTACTGTAGTACCACAAAACCCAGGAATAAATATCTGTAGAACATGCAAACATTTGTCCCGCAGCGGGAATCGAAACCGCACCTTAGCATCACAGTCAAAGATAGTTAGATAGATAACTCTTTATTCCACCAGTATATCTATACACCATATATTTACCTCTATATTTATACACCAGTATTAAAAACAAACACTTCACAAAGCATCTTAAAGTTAGGTTGTAGTGATACAATGGGCGGCATTATCGCTAAGAGCGATCTCTTCCAGGCAACCAAAGAACTTGATCTAAAGATATGTGAAGAGAGGTGGTGTAACTGCAATATTACAGTACCATAAAATACATCTATCTATCTATCTATATTATAATAAGAATGTAACAGGTCAAATTCTGTACATTGAAGATATTAAAAAAAAAATAGCGGGTACTCTATAATCAATAATGAAT
Source organism: Perizoma affinitatum (assembly GCA_961405105.1). NCBI lineage: Eukaryota > Metazoa > Arthropoda > Insecta > Lepidoptera > Geometridae > Perizoma > Perizoma affinitatum. Next base: position 12,245,665 of record OY560194.1, on the reverse strand, counting down.
CCAAAAACGATTTTTTATTTTATTTTTGTCTGTCTGTCTGCATGGCTGTATCTGGAACGCGTACCACGCCGAAACTACTGAATAAATTTAAATTAAACTTGGCATGATTTGAGTTTTACTACGGAGCAGGACATAGGATACTTTTTATACCCCAATTCAGCACGGTTCCATTGGGAGAGGGGATAAAAGTCGAAATTTGTACTTGGTTGTAATTCATTAACGCGTAGTCCGATTTCATTCATTCTTTTTTGTTAGAAAGAAGGTACTTTAAAAATTGTCCCGTAAATATTTCAAGGTCATCGGTTTTGTATGTAAAAAAATGACATTACAACCCTCAGTATAAGGTCCAAATAACTAGAAACCTGGAATGTACAGGAACCGTACATGTCTCATCTTAAGCTGGCAAAAGGTTTGTAGTGCTCTTTAAAGTGAACGCTGAGTAGGAAGTCCTATTGTCAAAGTTAGTAACGCCACCCCAAACGTTTTTATTACCTAAAAATTTCAATTCCATCTTTTTTGTAGTTTTTAACCGACTTCAAAATAAGAGGAGGTTCTCAATACGACTGTATGTTTTTTATCGTGTGTGTTTGTTACGCGATAATTGTAAACAGATTTTAATGATTATTTTTATGAATCCTGGGTTACTGTCTTCTGAGAAATACAACCTGGGAGTTTTCAAATCCAAAGTAAAAAGCTCCTTTGTTGATAATACTGCTTCACCGGAGTCTACAGCGTTGCTTAATATGAGACAAACTGTATTCAAATGCGAATAATTAGTCGGCAGAGATGGCAATCGCGAACGAAGTCGCGGGTACAGCTAGTATTTAATAAAATACATAATTGGTATGCTGTATATAAACAATACAGTACAATCATAGTTGTTTCGGAGATATTATGATAACAGATAAACGGCAAACACAAAATTAGGTACTTAGTTTATCTGTTCGTCTCGTTTCGCTTTGTATCTTTGGATAAAGTATTTGTTTTGTGTGTTTACTGTTAGGTATTTTGTGTTTAACTTTTGTGTCCAAGGGGATAAATACATATATTTTCTTTCTTCTTTTATAATTTGGCTACACTCGTCGCGGGCTAGAATATACAAAAATACGTCATAGTCTCTGTCAAAAATATGTTATAAAACCTACTTTTTTTGTAAATTCAATATTCTTAGTCTGCAACGCAAATATAAGTTTAACGTGTGTATTTGTCTGTCTGTGACATCGTATCTCCCAAACGGATGACCTGATTATGATTTAGTTTTATTGATTGAAATGTGACGAAACCACCATCTCCTTATGACTGTGGCCACAGACAGTGGACTATGTCGAGGTTGTCTCCAGGCTGAAGATACTGTGGAGCATGTGATACACTGCACCGCCACAAATGAAGTCAGGTTGAAGACGGGACTGCAAGAACTCATCAACACATGCTCTCCGTCAACATTAACTGACAGGAGGTCCGGGATACTGGAACACTGCTGTCATCAACCCAGAGTCCTTCTCCGCTACTTCAAGGAGTTGGGCTGGTTGGGGTCAGGTTATAAGTGGGATAATGTACAATGCACCAAAATGCGGGACGTCAGTGCATTCCTTAGTTCCTCCAGTTAGAATTAGAATTAGAAGTATGTGACTTGATCGAGTGTGTTCTTAGCTATGATTCAAGAAAATGTGTTCATCCGTTTGTAGATTGTCAGCTCTTTTCTAGTTAATAGGCTAATTATTTTATTGGTATTGGTTTTACCATGTTTGAGTTTTAAGGTTCAAATAAAAAAAAAATATTTCTTTCTTTCAACGTCCACAGGTCTGGTCGATTCGAAAATTGGTATCATGTTTTTGGACAATATTTTGCATAATTAGTCGATACCCCGACCCACACGATGCACGGTAGTACAAATTAGAGCAAAGTGTGCAGGTCACCACTCACCAGCAGCTGCTGAAGTGCGCTCGATTAGCTCTAATTGTAGCTCACGCTTGAAGACCTTAGAATGTTTCAGACATGATCAATAAATAAACTGGCCAAGTGCAAGTCACACTCGGGCAAGGGTTGGTACGTAACCCTTATAACCACAATATAAACTTTTATAAAAACTTACAATTTTTCTATGTTTTGTATGGAGTTCTTTTATCATTGGTTTAACGCGAATTCTGTGAACATTTTAACAGGTTACATTACGGTTCAAATACAGCCGAATCGAGAACCTCCTTTTCTTGAAGTATGTTAAATTGGTTAAACCCTGTGATACACAGACAGAAAGACGGTGTTAGACTCAGTAAAAGAGTTTTGGTAGCCTTCGGGTTCAGAACCCTAAAAATCACTAATCTGTCAAAAGTGTAACGAACAAAAACAAAAGCAATTAAAAGTCGCGTTTAAACTCCTCATAACTACTTATTTTAGTAGAATAAAAAAGAAAAAATAGAAAAAAAAGCGCCTAAATAAAGAACCTCCCTTCGGCTTTAAATAAATCGTTGTGTGACTTCACAAGTCCTTTAGAGATTAAATTTGGAGGATGCGTTCGTTGTATCTGCTGCAATGAGACAGGATTTTTCGAAAGGGTGCTGCGATTAGATGAAGCTTGTTTATAAAAGTCTACACATGGAAAAGTTATAATGAGGTGCGAGCCAGTTTACTTTACAGGTTCTCTGATAAATTCATAAACAGGTGATGGCCAATTGAACAAGCATTTCAAACGGCTTAATCATCTACATGCAAATATGAAACAATGTTTTTTGCTGTTTATGGAATTGCCGGTACGATCACATTTAAATTTAATTTGAAACATATGTATTAGTAGGAATTATATGGATTAACAAGATAAAGAATGATAATAACAGGGAAAACATGAAAGTAGTGATTGAAAAGTTGAAGAGTTAGCGTGGTGAGATGGGTACGTGATGAGATGAGAGAGAAGAATGTCACATTACGAGAAGACTATGAAATTTGAATAAGAGCAGAAATAGGGCAAAGATAAGATGGTTTGATAGATTGTGTGAAAAATGGCATGGGTAATATAGGTGTGAGTGGCGGCTGGTTTAGGTAAGTGAAAGAAGAAAACATGTTATGTCGACTCCAACGTAATGTGGGACGTAGACAAGATTGATTTTATGATAGTGCTCAGAACGCTAAATTGAAGTCAAATCATGGACTTGGAATTATAATTTGAAATCAGCATAATATGAGAAAATGCTGATGATCCCATGTTGTCCGCGCCATATAAGGTGTGAACAATAAAATTGCATTTGACGACGCCAAGGCAAACGAAATAAAAATAAAATATAAAAATTTGCTCGACATAATTTCAAACCACGTCATCTAGCCCCAAACTAAGCATACCTTGTACTATGGAAACTACAAAACTGATATAATACTTGAATCTTTTTTTTTGTAAATACGTACATACTATACATAGAAAATACCTTAATCAAATATTTGCAGATTATACAAACATTTGTCTTGCGGCGGGAATCGAACCCGCAACCTTCTGCGTCTCAGGCGGGCCTTCACCCACTGCGCCACAGAGGTCGTCAAATCTTGCGCACCTACGACAAAATTGTACATTGCATAGAAAACCTCACATTCCCTTATGAAATCTGCTTAATTTATGCTCGACGTAATTATGAGAGATATTATGCGAGCACCGATTTGATTGCTATAACCACAGTACTATCGAAGTCCAAGCACTGTATGCATACCTACGTGGCGTGGCTTGCCATCGAATAACGCTTGAATGGGTGACCGTTAGCGACTAAAACCACCGTGATTAGTCAGTCCATGTTCTGGAAGTAGATCTATAAGGCCCTGTCAAGCATGGGGTGGCGGTGACGACGGCGTTGACAATGGCGGTGGCAATAGCGGTGGCAATTGCGGTGGCGATCAAAGGAAATGGTATTCAAGAGGTTTTTGTTAAGTTTGTACTGTTCGCCACCGTTACCGTAACCAGATCTAGGTATTGGGGACCTGTGAGAGCCTGGTCTTCTTTTCGTGCCAACATGATTTAATTTTTTTACTAACATTATAAATGGTCTCATTAATAGAGTTGATTTTTGCCTTGTTTAGATCATCTCTCATGTAGTCGGGGCACAAGGTGCATACGACCTCTGAAGCGCAGTGAGCGAATGGCCATTGGAGACGCAGAAAATTACGGGTTCAAATCCCGCCGCTGGGCAAAGTTTTGTATTATCTGCAAATATTTGTCTCTGGTCTAGTTGTTTTCTACTACTTCATACTAATATTATAAACGGGAAAGTTTGTGAGGATGGGTGTTTTTTTTTTTCACGCAAAAACTACAGAACGGATTTTGATGAAACTTTACAGTAATATAGCTTATACATCAGAATAACACATATCAGGGTACCACGCAGGCGAAGCCGTGGGCAGAAGCTAGTGTATATCTTTTATTTTTGTATGTATTTACAAAAATTATTACTGCCTATATTTATTATTATTTTTTGTAAAAATATACAAATTATACATCGTTATGATTGCACCCCGTCCCTCTGCCTTAGATTAAGTATAGAAACTAGTTTTTCTTGATTTGCAAGCGCATTCTAAGAATGCTGATGCAGCCGTCTCTGTACCACCCGGCTGCATCCTCTCATTGTACTTTCTGATTATTACTGAAGCGTCTCCAAATCGATGCAGACGTAATCAATTAAATTTAATTTAAAATTAATTAAAAAGTTTGTTTTTATAAAACCCTTCGAAAGCTCCCAAATCAAGAGTACATAGACAACACCCAAACCCAAGACAAATATTTGCATAGACAAACATTTGTTCCCGCGGCGAGAATCGAACCCGCAACATTCTGTGTCTCAGGCGGGCCTTCGCCAACAAACCTTAAATAGGTTTTAAGATACCACTAACTGTTGTAAATAAAAAAATATAAATCTGTAGCAAATATATTAAGCTACATATCTACAGATATAGTGTATCTGTTAGCTTGCAATATTGCTAAACCAACTCTAACGGTTCCGGTTTTGAGGTGTACGTGTGTTACCTCCGGTGCGTGGTGGTATGTTTATAAAGTAGGGGTGGGTGAGGTCGCTTCAGTCGAATTCGAACTGTTGCGAATATTGGCCAGCTCTGGCATACACGGTATACATTTTTCCGTCTTAGAAATTAGTTAGTTTTATAAGCAAATGTTATGATTTGGCATTATATAGTGCAGTTAACTGGATTTGGAAAAGCAGTTTTTTTGGATGGCAATTTAATGTGTGCTTTTTTATGGATGAAAAGTTATGGTTGTGTTTTTTTTTGTATCAGTGGCTCAACATTTTTTTTATTAGCAATCTTTGTTTATGGTTTGGATCAGTGTATCAAATGTGTTGAATGTGATCTTTTGGTGTACTATTCGGGACATTTTGAGAAAATTATCGTTGCCATAAATTCGAAAATATTTTATATAATTCTTGGATAGATGAAAGTTCTAAGTATTTAGCTTGTTTGTTTGTGTGTTTATTATTTTTTCTTGATCACTGTTAAAGCAGCGACTTATTAAGATTGTGGTAGCCTTGTGTTTTGTGATATTAAAAGCAGTGACATGAAAAGATTTAGTTACTCACTCTTTATCATCTTCTTATATTTTATATAATTATTCTGTTTTTACAGATCCAAAATGGCGGCCAAACTCCTTATCCTCTGTGGGTTGGTGTCTTACGCATCAGCAGCTGTTAAGCTCCAGGAATTATTCTCCTGGAACGTGATGGACTGGAATTATCCTGACGCATTCTCCCGGCAGCAGGCGATCCAGTCTGGTGCTCTCATACCTGAGAATGCATTGCCTGTGGGGGTGGAGAGGTGGAAGAATAAACTTTTCGTTAGTGTTCCGAGGTGGCGGGAAGGTACGTTCCACTTATTTTTAAGGAAGCAAAAAATTTATTAAGGTATTCTCACGAATCTAAGATCGAGAGTCCGACTTTTGCCTGTGTTAAGTTCATAGTCGGACAGCGAAGACTGTATTTTTGATCTTCGTTGTCATATTAGAAGGAAATTTCTTCAAAATACTTTCCTCTTGCTGCTCGAATAAGTAAGGCTTCGGGATTCCTTATTTCTCAATTTCAAATTGAATGGAGACTCAAACTTATGAACATATTTTCTTTGAAAATTGTAGAATTGTAGAAAGTAATGTTTCTCAAATGATTTTGATTATTCCCGAAAAGTTGGTTATTTGACGAAAGATCGAATCGTAGGATATTCTTTTCATCACGTTTTTTGTAGCTTACAGAACATCAGGAGACAACCGTTTATTCAAAATATAACGTTTTCCGGTATAGCTCATGCAATAGCTAAACGATTTACTCCGAAATATCCGGTATTTTTTCTTGGCCCAGAATCCGGCTGCAACAACCTCAACTTTTTTTTTTTTTTTTTAATTCATTGCGTTTAAGCAAGTTAATCAAAAAAGCACGCCGAGCAGTCGGCCACAGCTATAACAGTCAGCTGTTATAAACAAATATACGAACTTACTAAAATCGGTATAAACCTCATATACACAATAGCCTCTTTTTTTAAAGGTTTTATCAAATCAAATCTTTTGTTGATCGTCATACAGTAAATTATAGTTATAAAATCTACAAATTACATTTAAATATAATTAGTAATTTATATTTTAAATATGTATGTATATATCGGTACATAACCTCGTTATTTTCTCATAAATTATGATTGACTTAAAAAATTAACACAATCTCAAACAAAAGAACTCATGGAATAAACATGAATTATCTACATAGTAATTATGGATTTGGCTATGGGCTATGGGCAAAGATTATAATTTTAACACTAGATTTTCTGTTAGGTTTGTCGTCTAGAAATGTTTTATGAACTGGCTTTGTCTTTACCATGCCTCTTGGACTTGCCTCTGACAGCTCCCAAGTATCATTTTAATCAATGATCTGAAGACGTCAACCATGGACATCAAAGTTGTGAATTTCACACCATAACTAGATTCTTCAACAATTCAATTCTAAATTGCAGAAAGCCGTTTATAGAATCTTCCATCTCGTAGTGATCTGGATCAGTTGAGCTATCTAAAGATCGCATCACTCTTTAGATGGCTAGACTGCATTCCGATTTTTGATTATAGGTTCTTAACTAAGTTGTTGAAAGTATTATTATTTCTGTCACTATATATATTTAAATGACTATTTTGCAAACAGTCCAATTGCTTCATTACTCAAATGAAAACGTTTACCAAACATGTCAATCTGTCCGGCATTTCAAAAATTCCTCGAAGTAAATCTAGGCTAGTTATTTGCAGGATTATTTACACAACATTAGGACTTAACCTCAATATACCTTATTTCCGAAATGTCCGAATTTCATAAAGACTCTTTTCCAAAATACCTGAAATTCATTAAGTCTCAATACCATAATGTGTAAAAACAAATATGTCAGACTAGTTTCTGTCCACGGCTTCGCCCGCGTGGTACCTGGATAAAAAGTAGCCTATGTGTTATTCTGATGTATAAGATCTTACTGTCAAGTTTCATCAAAATCCGTTGAGTAGCCTTAATTAAGAAGTTGAAACACAGTTCACAAGTTTTGTCTTGAATCGATTCTCCATGATACCTGCATTTCTTGTGTTATTCTAGAATTATTATGGAGGCGATTCAGTGCACCTCATAGAGATTCCTTTCATGCTTCTTCAAAAATAAAGAGAGCAGAATCGATTAATTTTTTTTAAGTTTCCGAAGCTAACGAAAACGAAGCGACGGATTTTAAATATAGCTTTTGGAGACACTAGGAAACTTCGGGGCTTTTTACCATTTTTAGGGTTCCTTATTCAAAAAGTAACCCCTTATAGTTTCGCCATGTCCGATTCAGAGATTCTTATACGAAATATTTAGCTTTAAATTGCTAATGTTAATATTAGGTTGGGGAAAAAGTCTTTTCGCATTATTGTATGTATGAACTTGTAATAAAATCTCTTTGGCTATACTATTTGTATCTGGCTGGTTTTGGTATCATTAAAAGTTTAAATTTTAAAGAAGATAATTCCAAATTCAAATTAGGAAAATGTGTGATTTTTATTTGTTTTTCGTACTGTCAAGATGAGTGAATCTAATGAAGAAATTCGATACATTTAAAAATTTTACTACAAAAAAGGTAAAAATGCAACGCAAGCCGCGAAAAAAATTTGCGATGTTTATGGACCTAGTGCAGTGTCTGTGAGAGTAGCACAAATTTGGTTTAAGCGTTTTCAATCCGGAAATTTTGATGTCAAAGATGCACGTCGCTCTGGTCGCCCTATTACGGATAAAATGGATGCCATTTTTGAAAAAGTGGAGCAAGATCGGCATATCAGTAGTTACGACGTAGCTGAAGAACTGGGAATTGACCACAAAACAGTTTTGGCGCATTTGAAAAAAACTGGGTACACAAAAAAGCTCGATATTTGGGTACCTCACGAGCTCACTGAAAGAAACCTAATGAACCGTGTTCTCATTTGTGATTCTTTATTACGACGTAATGAAACCGAACCATTTTTGAAGAAGCTGATAACTGGTGATGAAAAGTGGATCACGTACGACAAGAACGTGCGAAAAAGGTCGTGGTCAAAGGCCGGTCAGGCTTCACAGACTGTGGCGAAACCCGGGTTAACTCGCAACAAGGTGATGCTGTGTGTGTGGTGGGATTGGAAGGGCATTATTCATTATGAGCTGTTACCACCAGGCAGGACCATCGATTCTGAACTCTACTGCGAACAACTGATGAGATTAAAACAAGAAGTTGAGAGAAAGCGGCCGGAGTTAATCAACAGAAGGGGTGTGGTTTTTCATCATGATAACGCTAGACCTCACACATCTTTAGCCACTCAGCAAAAATTAAGAGAGTTTGGCTGGGATGTGTTAATGCATCCGCCGTATAGTCCTGACCTTGCACCTTCAGATTTCCACCTGTTTCGGTCTCTTCAGAATTCTTTAGGCAGTGTCAGGTTAACATCACGAGAGGACTGCCAAAACCACTTGTCGCGGTATTTTGAACAGAAGCCCCAAAGTTTTTATAGCAATGGGATCATGTCCCTGCCTACAAAATGGCAAAAAGTTATCGAACAAAATGGTACCTACATACTTTAGTTAAATGTAAATAAACTATATTAATAAAGGTTTTGAATTTTCTTAAAAAATGCGAAGAAACTTTTTCCCCAACCTATTATATAACGAAGTTAATAGTTTAAGTTTTACAAATGAACAAGTAATAGTCAACCAAGTTAAAATGTACTTATGAGAAGTAAAAAGGTCAATTTCGTACAAATTCCATTGAAAATTAAAGATGAAGTTATGAGTTGTATAAAACAGGTAGTACATATAAGTTTATGGGCTACTACGAAATTCTATACTGCGCGTGGCCCGACACGCACTTGGCTGAGTGTTTCACTTATATTCTCTTTGAGGTCAATAGTATTACATGATGTGATATTTATATCCGAGAATTCTCCAACAAAGATTTTCTTTGTTTCTTCACTAAAAAAAGTCTCTTTTTATAATAATCAAATGAGCAGGTTTAATTAAACGCATACCTACCAGATATATAACGCACTTGAAACCCTAAAAAATGATGAATTAGGTATATTAGTCAGAAGCTTGTCCGTTTTTCAAATGACATCCGGTTCATGTAAGAAAAAAGGTTTTATGTACATTTTATAGCGCGCAAGTACTTAAAAAAACTTGCTTAAAACGGTGAACAAAAAACATCGCGAGGAAATCGCCCTAAAACCTGTGCCATTCAATATGGCGATGGACTTGCAAACTGTAAATAATGTTTTGCCGTGCCTCTGTCTACCCCCTAGTTGGTATCATCAAGAATCTGCGTACTAAGTATTGATCTGAGGTTATAAGCATGGTTATAAAAGCCGTGCGCTTGTTTTTTTTATTTAAAAACAAAATATAAAAAATATTATAAGCAAAAGCAAATAACGAAAGTATGGGGGCGTCGTAACTTCAATTCGACCTCTGTGGCGCAGTGGGTGAAGGCCCGCCTGAGACGCAGAAGGTTGCGTGTTCGATTCCCGTTGCGGCACAAATTTTGTATGATTTGTAAATATTTGTCTCGGGTCATGAGCTTTATTTTTTATAATTTAAAAACAAAATATCAAAAAAAACCAGCAAAATCAAATAACGAAATAATTTATTTAAGACGTTTATTTTAGACAGTTTATGTAGAATTTAGATTGCCTGTGACTAAATTAACCGACAAACTTGCTCAATTTGATAGATTAGTGCTAATTGATTTGCTTTCAAATTATGTATTTTGCTTAGGTGCGTAATCAATCAATTTTATTTGCATTTACATCACGATGTATCTAAATAGATACATCGTGATGTAAATGCAAATAAATGGTATGGTGGTATGGTGAAGATTAATGATATTAAATAATATCATTAATCTTCACCGGCTAAGAAAAACCCGGCTGGACGTACGTCTCCTCCAAAGAGTGACATGTCGAACGGTATTGAGCCATCGGTATATAAAAGTCATGTTACAACTTTGTATTTTAAACACAGCATTATTTTGTAAACCTACATATTCAGAGTCAGAAATAAAATATCCTGTATCTAAGTATTGCATTATAATGGAAATATGACCCTGTTATCCCAAGATATTAATCTTCCAAACTTAAGAGGAAAATGTGAGTTAAAACATCTTTTTTTATAGAAAACCCAGAGAGGTATCAGCCAAAACAATATAAAACAAAAACAGACGTTAATTTAGAGTACCTACCGTATTCATTAATTAGTAACAAACTAATGCAACAGTGAGAAAAAAATAACAAAGGAAAGACATTTGTACGATTCTGACTGATCTTTTTCGTGATATTAATACCAAATTGCTTATCCACCTCGATGGCGTTGTGTGAATGTAGTGTTCAAAAAGAGTAGAAGAGTAAATGTTCCATTATCTGGACATTTTTTCTCCATCGGAAACTAGTTGTCGACACGTCCGTATATCCCTACAATTTAGGTTCAACCAGATTGTGCCCTGAGTTGGTTAGTCACTCCCTGGTGAGCCAAGGGAGGTCGATAGATAGATAGAAAATGCTTTATTGCACAAGATAAAACAAGTACATAGGCGAACTTAATGCTAATTAGCATTTTCTTCCAGCTAACCTTTGTGTAATGAAGAGTGGAGCGGTAGTGCGTTTGGCTGATTACCAAAATAAGAGAAAACTATATTAAATAAAATAACTGGTTACTTATAATAGAAGTAAATTATATATATATAAAACTAAAAATAATTCATACTTAAATATATACATCCAAATATATATTTAGATACATACAAATATAATGTAAATGTTCAGTTTTTGTTGACTATTTTGTAAAAATGTTTTTCATCTGTTCTCGATGAAGGTATTTTGCAATGCTGGAGGGCTACACTTGACACTCGATTCTAATCGCAATTAGGGATAAGAATCGAATTCGTGCAATTTGGCACTCTTGAATGAAATACTAGCGCGCGACTGGAATTAGTATTGCGTGGAAATTTACGGAATTAAATGAAATCAAGCTATTTATTCGTAGGTTGGCACTTTTGAATGAAATACTAGCGCGCGATTGGAATTACTATTCCGTGGAATTTTACAGAATTAAATGAAATCAAGCTATTTATACGTAGGTTCTTTTGACGTTGACATGTGAGATCGAAGTATCGAGTTTGCAATAGAAATGTCACAGGCTGAAAAATAAAAAAAAAACGAAACTGGATTGCAATTGATTCGAGATAATATCGAGTGGTAGCACTTGATTGATGAAAATTTTGCATTCTAACATAAGTTGCTGCAACCATACTTCCAACTACATTGATTAATGACAATGTAGAAATGTTATCTTAGATAGGGTCTATTTCATAATGCAAGCAAAACTGATACCATCGGTATATTTAAGTGTGATATACCTACGTCCCTTAATTTACATGTGTCTAGCTGTTATTAATGTATGTGTGTGTAGGTAGAAATTAAACTCCAGTCTTGTCAGTCACAATTTGATGTGCCAACGGATTTCAACCTTCATTTACCTGCATAGTTTGTATAACACAAACTATACAGAAAAAATACCATCGTAATAATCATAACAACCGACAAAAATGAGTGAATTAGGTCATTGCTCTGTGTCTGTTGTAATAACATACGAAACCACGCCTATGGACATACTTCGTAAATTGTTAAGCTCATTAATAACATCTCAATTACGATTGAATTGAAAATTAAATTGTTTAAAACTTCCGTTTACCTAGCCAAGTGTAATTTGAAGTTTATTTGAATGTAGTTTTATTTAAGTGTCTAATGTAGTCAACGCATTAGCGTTGCTATTCAGCGTGGCAAATGAAATAAAATGAAATTACACTTTCAAAATGACAATGGGAAATAGACACTCATTTTGCCAAGCTAAGCACTTTCCAAAACTTTTAAAACGTGCTGTCTCTTTACAAAAGGTCGTCTAAACTCAAGGTATTTAAAGGGTTGGCGACATGCGTGTTATGCCTCTGGTTTTGCAAGCGTCCATAGGCTATGGTATCCGCTGTCGACAAGCGGTGGGCTGTATACTGTATACAAATAAAATTGAGATCAACTCAAGTCCAGTAAGTAAACTGGACACTAAACCATGATAATAGACTAGGGGTCTAAATTTTAAATATAACATAAAACCGCATAATACCCATTTGATTTAAAAACACGTTAAGACCATTAATAAAAAAATGACATATCCTATCCTACTTACTATTATAAACGCGAAAGTTTGTGAATATGGATGTTTGTTACTCGTTCACGCAAAAACTACTGAACAGATTTTGATGAAACTTTACAATAATATAGCTTATACATCAGAATTACACATAGGATACTTTTTATCCGGGTACCACGTAGGCGAAGCCGTTGGCAGAGGTAGTATAACATAAACCACATGATATCCATTCGATTTAGAAACACACCACGACCATAAATTAAAAATGACATATGTTATAATTCATTTCTGCTACCAAATTACAGAAGGTTCTCTAAAACAGTTTAAGATAAGTATAGAAGAAGTAAACTAGGTTGCTGCCTGGTTATAGAATTTATAAGTCATCAAATCTCTTAACTCATAAGTTCTTGATTATGGCTTTTTTTTAACGTCCAAATAGCTGACAGGCTTTTTCATTTAATCATTCAATTTCAAACTTCATTAGCTTTGTGTTTAATAACAATTATCTTGAAGATCTGGGTCCAAAAATATGTTTGATTTTCGCAGCCTTAAATTAAGTTAAACCACTTATTTTAACAGCCTTTCGAAAGAATTCCCTTGAAGATTAGGTTCGGTTAAAATTTAGAGGTTTTGGAGTTTGCTAGGTGTGGCTTAATAAGTCGTTCCCCATAGCCATTTCGTTAGTGTATTCGGGGGCTGGACTCACTAGTCCAGTCACTACTGAATATTAAAGATCTTTCCCCATCTTCGCCCATAAATCGGACTGCATAAATAGGTAGGTTTCTTTTACATTTTATATTTGTTTGTTAACTGAATATATGGGTCCTGGAAGAATGCATGGCCTGATAATAATAATTCACAGCAAGAAGAGAAAGAGGAATTATTTGATTTTCTTATAACTGAGTAAATGTATGTATCTGTTGACTTAAAATAAATAAATTAAAAAAAAACATTTATAAAAACAAGCTTTTAATCCTTAGTCCACTAAGGACCAACCATGCCAGTTAACACTTAAAACCAGCTTCCATAATAAAATGCGTATACAAAATTTCGTGTCTGTGCTGTTGACCGTTGGAGAGTTCCTTTATCTGGAGCTAATCCTGGATGTCGATGCAGGTCATGCTTACCATAAAAATGCATTGTTTTCGGAACTGAACCAATTTGTAAAAATGCAACTCAGTTGGATAAAAGGAAGTGGTTCTAATTCAGCTTGTAAATTTTGACCTTAAAAAACAAACTAACATACAAATATTGCTAATTAAACTTGTAAAAATTAAACCTAGCAATATTGCTACCGGTAATAACTTAAAAAGTAGAGTTAGTGTTATACAGACAATCTACTTATTAACCAATCTAAGTTCACTTTATACCACCTTATAAAGTGGATATTATTTGAAAGTTACTTTCTATGAAATACCCAAACTAAACTTCGAGCGAATATAAATACATTTGACAGCTATGGAATAATTTATCTGTTTGTTTACACGTACCCACCACTATTATCGTCAAACGTTTTCTGGAAGAAAACTCTTGTTAGGGTTAAGATCGCGTTTGTTCATATCCTAATGTAAAATTTGTGTATGTTTTGTCCGTGTGTACAATCTTTACAAATATTATTAAGAGCTAAAGTTTGGAGTAAATCTCCGAAACTATAAGTGTGATAAGTGAAATAATTTAGAATGTTGGATAAGTCCAACTTTCTAAATTATTTCACTTATATTTAGAATGGACCTTCAGGGTGACATATAATATAGTCACCCTGATACATATATTATAGTTAAAATAAAACTAGATAGAAAAATAATTCTTGGAGTTCAATAAAACTTTGCATCGTAATTCGACAAAAAAAAACGGTCGAACGATATGCGTTTTTTGCGACGTTTTTCTACTATTAAAGTAGAGTTGACTTAATAGTAGAGCTGCTTTTCATCGGCTAAATTTTATCCGAGTACCACGTGGGTGAAGCCGTGGGCGGTAGCTAATAAAGAATTTATAGGCGGTTGCAAAACCAGATGTATTGCGCGTTGTCAACCCTGAGACATAGTGGGTGAAAAGTCTTAAGTACCTATTATTACCATGTCACTGGTACCCCATACCCTTTAAACCGGAACACAGCAATGCGATGATTAGCGGCAGAAATATGTATGGTAGTAGTTCCCACCAGTAGTATAAATTTAATAGCTCATTTACGCCACATTTTATGCTCAAAGCTTATCTAGCAATCTAGATATTTATTAGCGTTAATCGAGTGATATTGATATATATTTTAATAAAACCAATAAGAGATAACCAGATTATAATCTTATCTCTGATCCAACACAATTCAGTTTATATATATATTTTTTATGAATATGCCTGAGTAATTTTATTTAATAAAAGTTCTCAGTTTTGAAAAAAAATTACATGTACAAAGGCGAGCCTTACCCAAAGAAGAGTTTTCTTCCAGCTAATCTTAGAGGAGACAAAGAGGTGTAAAAAGACAAAAAAATATATAACTATAATATTATTATTATATTTAAAATACCATTAGATATATTTAATGCAGTTATAATTAAATAACTTTCGCACTGTTTTAGTAAAAAAATAAAAAAATAATATAAACACCTAACAGTGACATACATAGTCCTGATCCCACACTAGGATTCCCTGTGTCGTGGGTACCATGAACCACGAGTACCAAGAGTACATAAAGATTCTGAAAAAAAAATTCAGAACATTCAAACATATGTCCCGCAGCGGGAATTGAACCCTCTTGAGTTTCAACGGTCTTCTTACTTCGTTTATACCAAAACAACATACTGTAGTTCTAGTATGTCCGTCTATCAGTCTTTCTGTTCTTTCGTCATGTTCATGCCCCGATTTCTTATTAAACGGTTTAAAAAAAATTAAGTGTTTTTTGATACAGTGATTGCTCAATAATTTAACAATTTCGAAATTATTATAATTCAGTTAGTTTTGAATGCAAACGCAATGCCATAAGTTTGCATAATTTTAGTTTAAGACAACTTTTCTTTCCATTCCTTGAGGCTACTGACGCCTATGTACGGCCCCTACTCTTATTTAATTGGAAGGCTAAAAATTTTTTATGTATGGATTTTGACATACATACAAGCCCCTACTCTTATTTAATTGGAAGGCTAAAAATTTTTTATGTATGGATTTTGACATACATACAAGCCTTTCTTTTTCTTGAAGGTTACAAAATCTTTGAATATTGATTGGTTTCATTTAAGTCGCCTCCATTGTATCGCATATTAAGTGCTCAGTGAGTTACTAGGCGAAAAAAAAACTTTTAACCGTAATTATGTTGATTAGCTGATTTCATTTTTTTTATAAACACACAAACATAGTCCTGATCCTGCACTAGGATTCGGATTCTCTGTAACGTAGGTATCAGAAACTACGAATACCATGGTACCACTACACCTAGACCCGGAACAAATGTTTGCATGTACATCGTATATTTGTCTGTGTTGTGGTTCCTGATACCCACGATACAGGGAATCTTAGTCTAGCGGGGTCAGGATAATACAGGTAATTTAAAAAATACAACAGAACAATCAAATATCCAACCAGCACCGTCTGTGTCTAAGGCCACTCACCCCCTGCGCCACTTACAAATGATTGCAGGTTCTCTGGTTTTTGTCTAGTTTTCTAAAACAATATTGTAGTTTATGGTATAGTTAAATATACTATTTAATTTTGTCAATTCTTTGACGAAATTATGATTGTTTTTTTATAAGGAATCATAAAAGAAACTTAGCTGAGTTTTGTTGCCTGATTTGTATAGGATGCCAGAATTCAGTGTGAAATCGCATTTAGAATCTAATCTGTTAAAGCAAATAATTTGATTATAAGAATGGTAATATTAACAGTCTTCCCAAGATAAGGAAGATACAATTAAGCTTAGGTACTCATGTAAAAATATTTATTTTTAATTTCATAGTAATCAAAAAGGTACGCAACAATTGGATTTAAGAAAGATTTGTATTTTAAAAACTATGAAGGTTATTATGTAGGTAAAGACCTACCTTCGTAGAAGGGAAACCGGAAATACCATTGCGCAAGAAGGTTGGACTACCTACTTACCTTATTATTAGGTAAATAGATATATCACTTACCTAGTGAGATTAAGAGCGAGTTTCATAAAGCATAGTCACTGACGCAGAGATAGTGCTGCCATCTCTTTAGAATAGAATAAGAATAGTCTCTTGAATAGAATAATTAGAGTGTTCATTTGTACAAACACTTTTTTAATTATTGAGATTCAAACTTCTAACTAAATATTTTTGGGATAAAATGACAAAAACACGTAAAGTTTGCGATAAAAATTAAATAAGTAAAAACATGTGCTAGACTAGACTTACATACGGGCTAAAGAAGCTAAATTTATTAGTCCTACTACTACTATAAACGTGAAAGTTTGTGAGGATGGACTCTTTTTATGCAAAAACTACTAAACGTATTTTGATGAAACTTTACAGTAATAATATAATAACAAATAGGCTACTTTTTATCCGAGTACTACGCGGGCGAGGCCGTGAGCAAAAGCTAGTACCTATTTTATAAGTGCAAAAAAAAAATATTTTCAATATTTGCCTTCAACAAAATAATGTCTGCCATTCTATTCCGTTTTATTTTTTCTTTCTATCCTGAGGCTGCCCGGAAGAAATCGTTTTCTGCGTTAAGACAGTCCATTTCATACCTGTTTTTTGTCAGATTGTTCATATGTATAAAGTGATGTGACGTTTTTTATAGAAATTTTTGTTCTAAAACAAACTTATAAGTTTTTTTTCTTATTTCAGGTATTCCAGCTACATTAAACTACATCCCCCTCGACGCCCCCTACGACCCATCGCCGAAGCTTACCCCCTACCCAAGTTACGCGGGCAATGAGATCGGCAACTGTCAGACCGGACTCAATACCGTCTACAGAATCAAGGCGGACAAATGTGACAGACTGTGGGTGCTGGATGTAGGCACTTATGGCTACGGTGAGGGGCTTGAACCATCCAAAATAATTCACAGGAAAATCTATCGCGCCCTTGACCAGGAACAAATAAATAATAATAATAATGCTGGTCATTTTTCACACAGCATTATCTAGCCCCAAAGTAAGAAGAGCTTGTGTTATGGGAACTACATGATTGATATATTTACTAATAAATATACGTTGAATATAAAAAACACCCCAACCCGACACAAATATTTGCAGATCATACAAACATTTGTCCCGCAGCGGGAATAGAACCCGCAACCTTCTGCGTCTTAGGCGGACTTTCGCACACTGTGCCACAGAGGTCGTCATTAATAATGTCGTTATACAATATGGAAACATCTAAGCCCCTTTTCGAATTGCGTTAGCAATGCTGTTTAAAACTTCATAGCAATTTTTGTCGCATTGTACAGAGGAATGTCTTTAAAATGTTACCGATAAAACTATCATAAAGTAAATATACTAAGATAACGCGTGACAAGAGAGCTGGCTCTTATCTGGGTCAACGCATTAGCATTGCCATTCAGCGTGGCAATGCGGCCAGTATTTTGGGAACGCTTCCGCCTGGTAGTGATCTGGATCAGTTGAGCTATCTATAGATCGTTTGCAACGGTCTGTAGATAGCTAGCTGTTTCATCTGTATTTTTTGTATATACCTACTTGTACATAGTTGTATGAATAAATGTAGATACTTGTAGAACATACATTAGTAGATTAAAATATTGGAAGAAATAATATAAATAGTTTATTTGACATACACACACACACACAGCAAAATAGAATACATGAATATGAATGCCTCTGAGGTACCTACTCTGCATTCTTTTTTCACTCTAATTCACTAATTCAAGGGCAAACTAAAAAGCTACTGACCTAGACACAGACGATGATAATAAATATAATATTTTGTTTTTATTTCAGATCCCAAAGTAACCAATCTGTGCCCCTATTCACTCAACATTTACGACCTGAACACTGATCAGCGTATTCGCCGTTATGTCTTCCGCCCTGAAGATATTGTCTCCACCACCTTCATTGCCAACATAGCGCTCGATGAAGGCTCTACTTGCGATGATACTTTCGCCTACTTCTCAGACGAACTTGGCTACGGACTCATAGCTTACTCCTGGGAAGAGAACAGATCGTGGCGATTCAGTCACAGTTTCTTCTTCCCGGATCCGTTGGTAGGAGACTTCAACATCGCTGGCTTGAATTTCCAATGGGGAGCGGAGGGTATCTTTGGTATTACAACGTCTCCTCGCGGCGCTGATGGATATAGAACGCTGTTTTTCTCGCCCCTGTCCAGTTTTACCGAGTTCGCAGTATCCACTCGTATCCTCAGAGATGAAACTAAGGTTAAAGGATCTTACAAAGACTTTAAAGTGGTCGGTGTCCGCGGACCTGACACCCACACCACATCAAAAGTCATGGATGACATGGGTATTCAACTATTTAACTTGATCGATCAAAACGCTATCGGCTGCTGGAAGTCTACTCTCCCTCACAAACCACAAAACATCGCTATTGTTGACAAAGATGATGTTGGTCTGGTGTTCCCTTGCGATATTAAGATCGACGACCAGCGCAACGTTTGGGTTATTTCCGATCGTATGCCTGTATTCTTGGAGTCTGAATTGGATTACAGTGACATTAATTTCAGGATTTATACTGCTCCTCTGGATACTTTAATCGAAGGTACAGTGTGCGAGATTCCAAAGCAATTCTCGCAACCAATCGTAGCCCCTAGGATAGCTCCTCAAGTGCTTTCAATTTACGACTCCAATCGGGCAGTTACCCTTGCTCCCTTGACTACCCCTACAATCTACACTCCGTCTCCTAGACCAGAACTGATATCTTCATACAGACAGCAGCATACCATACGACATGTATTACCTAAAGTGAACAGCTATATACACGTACCTAAGCAAAGCGCCACACCATACATCACTGGAGTATCGAAATCATTCAGGAATTCTCCGTACTGGCTCAAAAAACACTATGAGGTGTACGAACACTGATAATGGAATAGGTCAATTGGACAAATTCAAGGAGAGGTTTTCTTTTTAATAACAGTTCTTCAAAGTCACAAAGGGTGGTGCTATACTGTCATTTCAGGAGACGATGACTGAAAATGCTTAGTTGGTATATTTTGTTTCACTGCCATACAGTGCCTGCCATCTTGTAAGTTTCTGGCTTACATAAATTAAACGAAAACCTCTTAATACGCGGAGTGGAGAATTTGTGAAATTAACCATTCTGTAGGTATTTAGAATTTGTACCATTGGCATCACACGTACTTATTCTATTGTAATATTACACGTGTCCATGTGAATGATGAATCTTATGCCACAGAAAAGAAAGATAAGTCGAATCTATTTTCAGCAATTGCCTATTGTTCATAAAATGTTGGTCTTTCCATATGTGATTGTAAATCGAATTTATTTAAATTTACTCAAAAAACTATCACTTATTTAAATTATGTAGGTTATTAGGTATGATTTTAATAAGCTCTAACTTGAATCTATCTTGTTACGCAACACAGAATGATTATGATGGAGCACAGAAAAGATTAGATAGAAGGCAGTAGAATGACTCTACCAGTATACACAATGGCCCAAGTTTAATAACTCGTTAGTTGTTACTATCGGTTATAATCACAAGTTATTAAAAGCAACATGAAATAGCTTTAATAGACGAAATACTATAAATTAGGTAATTTTATTAAAATTTATTTACTAGACCTATTCAATAATACCCCAGGCGGTAGTGTGCTGTGAAAAATGACATCCCTACTTTACATGTCCTAGAAGTGCGCGAAAAGTGGCTATTACTTCTTATTTTCTGACTTTCGTTTAATTTGTTAGATTATAAAGCTTAATATTTAAAGTTAAGTATCATTATAACAATTAATTAACGTGTAACACTTGTTTATGTTTTACTAAACTTTTTTTAAACTATCTGGTAATGTAGACCCATGTTCACTTTGATTTGAAGTGTTACTTACCACTTTAGTTTAAGTTCTGCTACTGCTTGTGTTGTCTATACTTTTTTATATGTGCAATATGTAAGTGTATTGTAAAATATGCCCTCATATTTGAATATCTATTGGCATATATGTACACGCTGTTATTAAAGTAATAGCTTAAGTACTAGCCGATTATACAACAAAATTATACTTATTTCTTAGTCCTTAAGAACAGTATTTCAAAATCACTTTAAATAACTTTGTTATTCATTTTCGATTTTGTATATTTAACGTATTTTTTAAGTAAATCTTTGTAATGTTTGAGTATTTGCAGTATTTTAGTACCTAATAAAAAATAAGTTTCGTATAAAAACCTGATTTTTGGTTGATTGACCTTCCTAGAGCGCATTTTTATAATCGAAAACATCATAAAATGTCGGCAGCTAAATACTTTGCACCTTTTTAAATTTGTTTTTTATTCATCTAATTGGCATCTTACATAATAATTACCTAGTAAACCAGGATACAACGAAAAAAAACATAAACACGCTCCAGACTGTCTCCCCATGGTGGACATCCTAAGATACATACTCAGTGAGTAGATCTTTGAGGATACCAAGTAGGAGGTAGTCAGAGGCACGTCCAAACATTACATTTGGTAAATGCCTGCGTTTTGCAAGTTAGCATTCCACGTGACAGGTAGCAAGTCCATCACCGCTTATTGGAACACTAACTGTTGGCACATGCCTTCGAATTTTGATTTCAATTTTGGTTCTAGGGCATGTCGGTTTCCTCACGATTTTTTTCTTCACCGTTTTGAACACGTGTTACTGCGCACATATTTTTTTCGAGTGGCAAAATCCATTGGTGCACAACCGGGTTCGAACCCACGACTTCCGCATCATAAGTCGGGGTATCGCCCACTAGGCCAACACAACGATTCTCAGGTATTTTATTATGCTACCAAGTACATAAATTAAGTAAAGTTTGATAGCTTTTCTCGCTTTCATAATTCATACAGTGTACTAGGAACTCAGCAAGTGACAGGCACTGCAAAACCAAGATACATTACTAAAACGAAAAAAAACAACGCAAATCATTTAATTATGCAAAGCCTGCAAGAAATAGGAAAGTATGTTATTACAAGGTCACGTTTTGACATTCTCATCAAAGTTAACGAATCAACACCTACCAATTTTTAACTAAGTCTGCATTTAAAACAGTTAGTATTAATGTCATGACAGCCTAACCAACCACCGACCTTATCTTTTTAAAGTAAACGTGAGGTTCTTTGTGTACAATACCTAAAACCTTTATTGCCTCATATAATAATTTACTTCTATTTAAACCAACAACAAGGTCATACATTATTCAACATTGCTGTATCTGGCAACTTTGAAAATATATCTTAAAACTACGAAGAAAATAAACTTAATTTTTTGTATATCTATATTTGTATATACTTTTTGCTATTGAAATAGATGAGCTGAAGACGGCCATTTAAAAAGTATTTATCATCTCGAGTTGACACTAAAATAAGTTGTGTTGTGTGCATTTTGTTGTTTGTTCGTGTGTTCACAACTAAATGGATCGGCAAGCAACATGAACGTCGAGATCAAGGAAATAAAAGAAACAGCCAAGGATTATAATCCGTTCGAACATCGGAAGGTCGAAAAACCTGCATCGTGAGTTACGTTTTTATTTATTCACAATTGTTTATAAGTATATAAGAATAATATATAAATTACAGTGAAGTATTTGTAGTGTTTTGTGTCGTTGATTGAAGAATGCGTTTTGTGTGAACGTCACGCTTTGTGATGACACGGTGAAAAGGTGTTTCACGTGTCGGTAGAATTAAAAATTGTAGAGGCAGTGCAACTGGATCACGTGTGGTATGCATGAGTATGCATGACGAAACAAATTGCTGTTAAAATATACTACATTTTTAAAAGGTGAGTATATTTATTAAAAGATAAATTGAATAATTTTGGTCATTTTTCAAAATGCATCATCTAGCCCCAGATTACATAAAACACGAACACAAGCCGATCAAAGTATGCAATTATGTAAATAAACTTAAATCTTTCCTCATTGACAGATGTTATATTATAATATTGTCAATTATCTAGAATAAGCTTAGCAGTAAATAAATATAACTATAATTAATAAAATGACAAATAGGATCCTTTTTTTGGAATCTAGAAATCTTCCAACTACTATTATAAACGCGAAAGTTTATGAGTTTGGATGTTTGTTACTCTTTCACGCAAAAACTACTGAACGGATTTTGATGAAACTTTACAGTAATATAGCTTATACATCAGAATAATACATAGGCTACTTTTTAATCGGGGTACCGCACAGGCGAAGCCATGGGCAGAAATTACAATATAAAACGAAGTAGAGAATTGTCTTATATAAACGCAACGAAAAGTGCTATATATTTATACTAGCTTCTGCCCATATCTTCGCCCGCCTAGTTTCATCAAAATACAATCAGTTTTTGCATGAAAGAGTAACGAACATCCATTCTCACAAACTTTCACGTTTATAATTCAAAAGGGAACTCGGAATTGCTGAAAGTCGCAACATCCTTTACCTTTACTCACCTCAAGTATATATGTTTCAGAGATGTTCGATCAACAGCGAACATAATTAAGGCTTCGCTAGGCTCAGGCTTGCTCGCTGGTCCGCTGGCGTTTGCGAACGCAGGATGGGGCATCGGCATAATTGGCACGATCATTGTTGGCGTCATCTGCGGACACTGTATACACATATTGGTAATATATTTAGACTACCTATCCCCAGTGAATTACCCAGCAGTACTAAAACAAGGTTGCTAACTGTTGGTCTCATAATTAAGATCATAGTCGCGCGATGGCAGCTTTCGAGTGCCTTTCAACCGAGACCCTTAGACAATAACCACTTTCTGTTGGAGGTAACGCCTGCGGAAAGATTTAGTTGTATGGAATGGAAATGAAGTGACTGCAACCAAGTTTTTCATTGACTCCTTGATGCATTTGCGTTTGCGTGAAAGAAAAACTTAGCGTCTAGACGCCTCAACACCTTCCACAAAATGTTGGCATATGCAAAATATAGGGTTTGGACTTTGAGAAAAACTACTTGGTTTTCTCATAGTTCTGCTAACTGGGTATGGATCTGAGGGTGTCCATCAAAGGTATTACATGTTTTTTTTTATAAATATAAGTATTACTAAGGTCATTCAGAGCTAGCAAGTCGAAGTTACTGGAGAATAAAGGTTGTAGTGACTACTACAAAACGGAAAGGTCACTGTAAAATGGCCCCCTCGATAGAACAATGACATTGTTCGCTGGAGATTAGTCTTTGGAGATGCTCTTACAGACTTTTATACTTTTAAATTTTTCTTTAAGACTTTTTCGAGCCGAGTATGAAGATGAAACGAAACGGTTTGAACCACCTATTTTTTGTATATTTGTTTCAACATTTAAGAATAAAAAAATAGTTTAGCTGTACTGCCTCACATGTTTACGAGTGACGTGCAAACGTTCTGGTACTTTTACTAAGTAGTCGAACAATTTGTACGGCCATTACAACAATTTTTGCAGTGATTTCACGGCTCGTTTCAGCATGCTATTTATAATATAAGATAAGTACGTTTAATCGTCCTCTTATGTAAACAGAGGCATTATCTTTATCATACGTAGATTCACGCTTATGTTCTGCGATCTGCGAAACCTGTCATAATAGTGTTGTGCCTCCACCCGATTTCGTCCTATCGTATCTTTCTTGCAAGATACAATAATTTTGCAAGGGGTGCTCTGATTGGTTGGTGGGATCGTATAGATGGCATTTAGGGAATCTGGGGAAAGTGTCTGAGTGGCTGCATTTATTCATTTACACATAAGAATTTGGTAATATATAGTCTGAAAAATGTTGCTTTTAGCGATAAGGTCGTCAATTTTATTTGTTATTCCTTTGTATTTTACTTTTATAAAGATAATTGTATCTAGATGGTCGAAACACATCCCTTTCATATCCACGTCATTTATAATTTCTTAGATGCAAAAGTTAGATAATTAAATATTTGTTGCTAAATATTTCTTAGAGGCTATACCAATTTGGCTGAAATTTGAAACGGTCTTAAAATACATTGGTTTTTTATTCTGGTAGAAAACAAAGCCATGGGCCATCTGTCATGTATCTTCGCCAGACGAATAATTTGAGTAAGAGTTACTCTTTCCGAGCTATTTATTTGGAATTCCTTCAAAAAGCGCGCTGTGAGCAGCGGGTATTGTTTTATAGAGTGACAATGCCGTTAAAGTGAGACCACATACTCAGTATTTAGTTTATTATTTTTTGTATTTATTTATACCTACATTTCAATATAGACAAGACCAAAGCGCGATCCGGTCGAAACGGTTAACACTTGTGTCACTTTTCATTATGTATTTATAACGATTTATTGTATGTAAACAGGTGTTTTACTTGATTGCCCGGATTCTAGTCTGAAAATATTATTTCATTCAAGGTCATTCATACGACTTTGAACCAAGAAGTTAATTTTGTATATTTGTAAAGACGATATTGTTTCTTTCTCTAAGGTTTTCTCTTAAAACGGGACGTTGGAATTGTGCCAGACATTTATTGACACAAAATAGACGATATGACTCTCATTAACAACTTAAGTCTATTTTATCCCAAAGGCCTCCCTTTGTGTATGTAATTTCTTTAATCCAAAATTAATTCGCTCATCCAAAATTAGAATCTAACTCTTGATGCCACCATGTTTGCCCACCATGTGACGTTTTTTATTAACCTATAATGTTCCACTGCTGGGAAAAGGTCTCCGCTTTATCATTCCATGTCACTCGGTCTCTTTCTATCATTGACTGGTTGGATTCGAATGCATCCAGGTCTTCACGCCATTTTTTTTTCATCACAATGACACTAGCCAATATAAATTATCTTTGGTCGACGAAGTATGAACAAGTATGAACAATAGTATGAACAACAGATAACTGCTTGGGAAAAAAGGTGACTACGAACCAGATGGTGCAGAAACAGAATATTCAAAGTACCTCGAAGTAAGGCCTCCTAACTGATAGACATGATGTTGTAAATTAAGAGAAAGGTGGATGGATGTGGCTCTAGGTCGTTTATTTCTACTCGTTAGGTCTCTGTTTGTGGACTTATTCAAATTGACGATGATGACAGGCTCAAAAAAGTTTTGCCAAGTTACTACAGTACGAGATTCTTCAAATAGATAGTTTTTTTTAAGGGTGGGCAACACACGTCTGGTGCCTCTGGGGTTACAAGCGTCTATAAGCTAAGGTAACCACTTACTATAAGGTGGGCCGTATTCTTGTTTGCCACCTTGGTGGTATAAAAGACATTGAAACAACGCATTGATATTGACTTATGAGTTATATCTTAAAAAACGAGATAGTGTCGTTGGAGGTGGTTCAAAACGGTTGATCAGACCTCGTGCAACAGTAGACATTTTCAAGCTGATAATGAAAATGAAAAACTCAAGAAGCGCTGTTTAATTGAAATTAGTGGTAGCATATATAGAACGATCCGTGGCGGAAAAGTTGAGGAGTTAGGTTATCAAGGTATGGGCACGTCACGAGGAGGGAAGAATGTCACATTACGAGAAGAGAATGTGGAATATAAATGTAGATTGAAATAAAAGCAGAGGGCAAAGAAATATGGATGAATTGTGGAGGATGACATGGTTAAGAAAGGAGTGACTCCTGAGATGACGGCTGATAGAGGAGAGTGGAAGAAAACATGTCATACCGAGCCCACGTAATGTCGGATAAGGACAAGAAAATTATGATATAGAACGGTCCATACTGACGCAACATTTTACAACCTTTTCGTTCAAGTCAATAGGGTCCGCACTAATTTGCGCGGACTTTAAAACATTTCAACTATAGTTTAAGCATAATATCAGCTCTCCAATTCACAGGTTAAAACATCGCGAGGTTGCTGTAAATTAGAAAACAAGCCATCGCTCGGATATGCGGAGACGTGCCAATCAGCCTTCGCTAATGGGCCGAAGTGGATCAGGCCATGGGCCACTGCAGCCAGGTACTAACCCACATGATAATATACTTACTGCATTTACGGCATTCGGAGCTCTTCGACTTCTTAATGAAGTCTGATCGTTGTGTCCAATGACCAGTTTGGTTATTATATAACTTTAGTTAACGAACAGGCGTGGCAGCTGCAAATTTTCCCGTGAAGTAGATCCTCAAACATCCCAAGAATATCGATTAGGCTGATAAAGATCTCGTGGCTTAGTTGGTATAACCCTTGCGTACCAATCGGGAGGCGTGGTTCGATTCCCGCCGAGGTAGAATTTTTGGAATTATATTAAAGAGTCACTCTGCCAGTGATCAGAGGTGGTTCTAAATCTCCATGGTAAATGATGGTCAAGAACCTATTAGGTGAAAGGATAGTGCTCTTTTTACACTTATCTTAGAACTTTTGGTTTTTGGGAACGTCAGATTCAAAAAATATTATCTGTAAAAAAAAAAAGCACCAGTAATGCACACAATCGTTTTTCGGCAAGATACTTTATTTATAACTAGCTTCTGCCCACGCCTTCGCCCACGTGATACCCGGATAAAAAGTAGCCTAGTTCTGATGTATTAGCAATATTAATGTAAAGTTTCATCAAAATCCGTTCAGTAGTGTTTGCGTGAAAGAGTAACAAACATCCACCCTTACAAATTTTCACGTTTATAAAAGTAGTGGGATTTCGGAGTTCAGATCCCGCCTTTTCCAATTGATATTTCTCGGCCTCGGATAGACATATTGTTTCAAGATCGATCGTTTCTTAAAAATATTCGTTCATTATTATACTCGTACCTGTGGAGTGTATGTTCTGAATTCGTACTTAACTTTATTATACTCTTACACTCATTGTACACTGTACAAGATAAAACGTGAGCAAAATGCTAATCGGCAGATGCCATACAAATATTTAGTTAAATAACAAAGTAAAATAACAAGTCTTTTAATAAAATACTGTTTATTTTCGCGATCACGACCGATGAAGCGATGTTCTTTATCGATATCAAGGATCGAAGATCATCTCATTGCTTTCATGAGAGGCTATAAAGAATATTATGCCATCCTAGTCAAAAACTTAATACATATGATGACTCAATAAAAAACCTCTGAATAGTTTAAGAAGCACTTACGCATGTCCGTAAATTGAATCTAAATACATCAAAATAGTTTGTAATCATTTTAAAATCGTCGAAATATTTTCCATTTCCTTTTTTAGATTTTTAAAATAAATAAAACAATAGAAATATATTATTTTTTGTAATTCAAAGGTTGTATTTTTAACAAGGAAACAATTCGTTATATTTTTTCCACACAATCAAAGTAAGGTGAAATTTTTAAACTGATTGTAAACTTTTTTTCAATATTACTGATAATTTATGTATAATTGGTAAGACTGGCTTTTAGCTACTAATTTGTACGAATGCTGTGACTAAAAACCGGTTTTATGAATGCACGAAGCGAGTAGACACTGTCCTAAATAACTTGAAATGTGATAAATATAAATCTTACAAATAGTTATGGTACCAGCGCCTACCAATCATAGTATCTTTACTGCTGTTTAAGCACATTGGTGTTTATTACGAAGAAGCGCCCACGCGTTTATGCAGGTGCAGATTGGCTGGCGTTGCATTAGATTTCTAAGTAAGATGATGGTAGAGAGAGCTCTGGGAGCTCAGTCGTAATTAAGTTGCCATTTGTAACACATTTAACTTTCATTTAATATTTTAAATCAAATACTTTTGTTTTTAAAAAGCATTTCCACGCTTTCCCGGCTAAGTCTAAATACTAAATATTATCTTTCCGAAAGAAACAAATACACTTATTAAATTCGTTATTTTACTTAATTTACAAACACGTTAAATAACAGAAAGAACAACAGAACTACTTAGGTGCCAAAGTAAATCCGCAGCCAATTCCATCTAAAGACCGTTACAAACTGATCAATTGATTAGTTTGTAACGGTCATTAAAGTGTCCCATAAACGCTGGCAGTGTTGCCAAGCTGAATGTTTGGATGGTTGTTAGAATTTAAGGATGAACTATGTACTTTGGAGAGCACTCAATATAATAGTCCTAAATATAAAATACACTTAAAAATATGAAAAACATTTTTTTTAAAGTTACAATATAAACGTCGTAACGTCTGAACCGATACAGGCCTTTCTGTCTGAAGATTTTGTCTTGAAATAACACAATTATCTCAGAACACGGGCGAAGCTTCCCAGATTCGCCCGTGTTCTGAACCTAGTGTTTTCAACCTGGCTTTGAGAATGAATGAAAATACTTTATGAAATAAATAATAAAATATGTACAATGGGTTGTCTTATCGTCGTCAAAGTTACGAGTCACATAACGTATTTGTGTTAAAACCCTTTATAAATGTGACAAAAGCTGGCTTTGAGTTTTGCAGAGTTTTTTAAGCAGAGTTCGCTCCAATTTGAAGCATATTTTTGCAAACAATAGTTCAATTTGTCACAAGAAGTTTGAGCTTTATTTCAGAAATAATAGAGCTCCTATTTACAGATCTCGTACTAACACCAAACCTCTACCACCAAGCTCTTAATGCGTTATGGTTTTAAGGTTATGTTCTGTATTAATTACAGGTAAATGAGACTTTACACCCGTTATATCTTAGAGTCGGCAATGCGTGAGTGATAACACTGATAACTCTAGTGTTGCAAGCGTCGAACGCCAACAGCAGCCGAATGATTGTTTGCCTTTAGTTGAATTAAAAAAAAAAGTGAAATGAATTTTCTGGTCACATACAAATAACTGTTATATACAAACTGTTTTTTTTTCAGTATATTTGCTGAATTTGCTCTCGTCAGCACTTATGTTGGAGTATGCTGCATATACACCGTCCTTATATCAGACTCAATAAAACAGGTTCGTTTCACCTCAAGCTGTCTTAAATTCTAGGCTATATTTGTGACACTTTGAAGTCATTGATGAATATATATTAAAATACACCGCCTGAGAGATTCCTACGATTTGCGATTCGTACGATTTGTAGTTTTCTGAGCTTACAACCTATCACGTGATCGTTAACTACTTGCAAAACGCCGGCATGTACTAGATATAATGTTTGGACGTGCTGTTCACTACCCCCTACTTTGTATCCTCAAAGATCTACGAACTAAGTATGATGTATCTGAGGATGTCCATCTTGGAGAAAACATTCGTGAGTATGTTTGTTTTGCGGCAGTGTAGGAAGGCCACCCGATTGACTGATGAGACCATAAAAGTTACGGAATGTTGCTGAAAGGAGGTAGCCCAAGATTGTTTATCATCGCGTTATTTTGGGTAGGTCTATGTCCAGCAGTGTACTTCCATAGATTTTGGTGGTGATAATGATTTAGGGCCCAAAAGAATTGCATCAACTTTTTCGATTCAATCACCTTATAATTAAACTTTAACCTTTTCTGTTTTAGTTGGTAGACAAATATGCACCTTCTGTGGACCTCGCTGTGGAATATTACTGCTTGATCTTCCTGATTCCTCTCATCATGCTCTGCCAGATCAAGCATCTCAAGTTCTTGGCCATATTCTCAGTGGTTGCGAACATCCTGCTGGTAGCTACATACGTGATCTGTTTGTACTATATCTTCGGGAAGGAGATCAACTTTACGGATAAAGTTGTGATCGGGGATCCGGCTAGATATCCTGCATTTATATCGTAAGTACTTAACTATCTATCACAGTTATACTCGCCAGATCCTCAAACCTTGGTATAAGTAGAACTCAAACCCGCCTGCCGAATATTGGTGTGAAGTGACATCTCTCGCCACATGATTGAACTACGTTACATAACATCAACGAAGAACTACCACAGTCAATACAAAGATGGCGATCGCATCGAAGTGATCGTTCAAGCGAAGTTTTCACGCAACTTGAACATAATATAAATATAATACCTCCGACAATCAAATGTTGGTCCTAAGACCCCGGGCAAGTGGATTGGATAGATCAGCTCGGTAGAAGATCCCTTTGTAAATGGAGGATACACCACCATCCGTGTTCTCCATAGGAGCGTCGAAAAAGTGCTGCTTTGGTTTGTGAATCGTATGACATGCGATTCAGCTGATAATCGCAACTTCTTTCCAAACTACCCACATGATTTTTCTTAGCCTCTTCTTTGAAATTTTTAGTGTTAGATTTGGTTCATTACTGTTTTTAAATCATTTTATGTACCCTAACTATGCACGTTGCGCAACTTTGGACCAATGTTTGACTTTATTTGGAAAATATTAATTATTATTTAAATTAGATTAATATTTATGTCATCGATAAGTCTATAACCGGCGATGGGCTTGCAAACTATCTTGTGGAATGCTAATTACTAAACAAAACAAGGACATGTGCCATTATATTAGGACGAGTCTCTGACTACCCCCTACATATTCTTCTCACTGCGTATATATCTAAAAATGTATATCATGGGAGTGTAATAAAATCGTGAGGGGTGTCAGGTTCTTTTCCGGTTTGTCTTATTATTTTCCATATATTCAACTTCCACTAAATACTGATTATGTATCTGAGGAACTCAATTTTTTTCCATAATATTCGACTTCCAGTACAGTAATCTTCGCAATGGAAGGCATAGGAGTCGTAATGCCAGTTGAGAATACAATGAAGAAACCTCAGAACTTCCTCGGCTGTCCCAGCGTGCTGATTGTGGCCATGTCCGCCATCGTGTTCCTCTACAGTACCCTGGGTCTGTTCGGGTACTTCCGTTATGGAGATGTGCTGAGGGGATCCATCACTTTGAACCTACCTATTGAAGACTGGTAAGTTTCATATAAAGAAAATAATAGTTACACGTTTATTTGGCACATACAATGATAATAGAATGGGTAATACTAAGGCCGAAGACTAAAATTAGGTAGGTTACTTAAACTTGTCTCCTAGGTCTAAGTGAAACTAGTGCTTCAGCTCAGCTTATATTGAATGTGTTAGCACTACCAATACTGTAACGCTGGTAATCAATATGGTAACAACTAAGTAGAGAAAATAGTGCAGAGCGACTGAAAACTGAATAGGTTTTTTTTATACAACTGAAGTCGCCAACATAGGGTACAACGGTTTGTAACCGTAAACTATGAACGCTTGCAAAACAAGGATGTCTAGAAAAATACATCACGCTTAGATTTCCTGTCACGCTAACGCAAATTTGACAAGGTAAAACTTGACAGCATTGGTATTTCCACAGCTAATGTCATTTCAATCTTTCCACAGGCGTAAAAAGGTATATATTTTTTAATCACAAACGGACACAGCACAGACAATTACAAATGATAAGAATGACAAACAATTAAAAAACATAGTAAATTACAGTAAGAATAAAATACGTGGCTAACCAGTGGTTACGAGGGCAGTCTATGCTGCAGTTGTAAATATGGGTTGAAAAGGTCCTATCTTAGCTTATTGCTAAGAGTTTCAGATAGGACCTAGGAAGTGAGGGGGGACCTCACGCAGTGTTGCAGAAGGAAAACAGTGAAGCCACTTTCTGTTGGCGTTTACGCCTCACTTTGGACGTGTGTCCACGTCCGATAAAGTGGTATCAGTCTAGACACCCAGAGGTATCACTCGCGCGTTGCCGACCTGAGACAAAACGGATGAAAAGTCTCATGTTCCTGTAATTAAGTTTTTGCTTCTAAGTAGTAGCAGTTTAGTGTGTAGGTACAGGACAGCTTTCATCACCTACTGGCAAATAAGTTATGTTTACTAGCCCCCTCCCCCCACTCGGATTCCCTGTGTTGTGGGTGGCTAGTCTCTTCCAAAGGACTAATTTTGAACATTGAATGTCTAGGTAGGTAGTCAGATACTAAGTTGAAATAAGTTACTTAAACTAAATAACGGTAGGTAGGTAGGTTTGGCTCCTGGTACATTGGATGTGTACCAGGACAAACAAAACAGTAGGTACCTATCTAGGCACTTTCATCACACAATTAAAATTTATGTTACCTACTGCTACTGCTATAATTTAATATTATACCTAGCTACGTCATAAAACTAGACACAACTCCTCCAATATATAACTATTGAGTAGGTATGTATGTAGGTATAAAGTAGGTAGGTACCTATTGATGCCTACTAAGCCACTGAGACTGTGAAGTTTCCACAGGTTTCAGAAGGCATGTATACCTCTTTTGACTCTAATTTCCAGTGCGTATTTTAAAATATTCTGTGCTTGTTTGAAGGTATTTATGTCCACTGCCCAATTGTGCAAACAACGAAGTAGGATCTGTAACTAGTCAAAATATGATTGCAAATATGTTTAAGTAGGTACCTACCCGATATTATTTGCAGGAACTTTTTTGTTTTGAAGGTAGGTTATCTAAAATTGTTTGGTTGTGTGAACTCAATTAAGCAGGGGTGTGACGTGATGTGTACAATTACGGTGGTAAATGAGAAGTGGCGTAGGTACCTAAAATAACTTTGGTTTTAGGGACGAAGTTCTCATCGTATACTGAAGCGCTAGGTACAACATTTGTCTATTATAATTATATAGCAATGTATAGCTACATTGCATTTAGACGACGTTGGCAGCGCGGCGGACAAGAAGCGGGCTAAGACGCAAGCGTTGCGGGTTCGATTCCCGCTGCGTGATAAATCTTTACATATTCTGCAGATATTTGCTCCAGGTTTGGGTGTTGTAGTACCACGTGCTCGTAGTTCCTGAAACCCACGATACATGGAAACCTAGTGAAGGTTTAGGATTATGTATGTATGTTGGGTGTTTAATAATTTATTTATCTCTTTCCAACTCTACATTTATTTTGAGCGTTTCAGTATTTGACCTTTAGTGGCTATGATAGAACCGATATTCCTGGACTGTCTAATTTTAATAACGGCTACCATTCACCCATCCATATGGTGTTTGATGGTTGTTTAACCCAGCTGATCTGTTAATAAAAACTTTATTCTGCGTTAGATATCACTGTAAGCTATAAAAATATTTTTCAGGCCAGCAATCTGCGCGAAAGTCTTCATAGCAACGTCTATATTCCTCACGTATCCTCTCCAGTTTTTCGTGGTTATCGACATATTCACGAAGTACACTGAACCTCATATCCAGAAGAAATACCAACGTGTCACGCAGCTCGTAGCAAGGACTATCGGAGTCTGTTGTTGTGGTAAGTTAATCCCTCAATACTCAATGTTTTCCAACAAAGGAATGAGGCTTCTTTGACAAACAGCCCCATAGACAACAACCACTTGGTGTTAGCGCCTGTGGAAAGTTTGAATTCAATAGAAATGATATTAGCTTGTGAGGTGTCACGTGACTGCTGCCATGTTTTTGCTTGACGTATTTTCGATAGCGTGAAAGGAGAACTAAGCGTGAGGTTTTTGTATCAAATACTACTTTATGTTAGCGTTAACGCCTGCGGAAAGATTGAATTGTATGAAAATTACATTAGCTCTGGAAATGTCACGTGACATCAGCCAAATTTTCCCTTGCCGCATTTTTGTTAGCGTAAAAGGAAAATTTTGCGTTAGGTATTTGTCTAGACACCCAGGTCATTCAGTTTGTAGTTCGTTGTTTTACTGGAAACCGCCATGAAATTATGATGGTGAATTGGTTTCTTCTCTGAAACAGGAATACAATCACATGATTTTCCAAAAAAAAAAAAAAAAAAGAGAATTTGATTAAATTGTAAAGCTAACGTGTGTGTATAAGATGATGCAATTTTTAGGCAAACCAATTAAGAATTTTGAGTACCAACTGTTGACTTTTGGCCATCATATTCATAATGTTTCAGTATTTTTTTAGCTTTTGGTTTTAGGTTGGCTGAATTAAAGTATGTTGGTTTATTTTTGTTGAACAATTTTCAAGCCTATAAAACGCTCCGTATGTCCTCTCTAATATTGTTTGATAGCAAGAGTACGCAGTATAAATCCTCCACGCTCGTTTATTTGCCTGAATTATAGGATGTGCCAGTTTTCTCAAGATGGTGTTACTTACATTGATTAGATTAATAATGATAATGAAGACAATCCTTCAAAGTAAATAGAAGGGATTACCGTTTGTATGCAGATATAAATCAGTTAAGCTATCTATCACGCACGACAAACAATCAACGTAAATTCACTTATAAATAAAATGTTAACGTTTCTAAGATTCTTATGATGTCAATGAACCTCCTAACTGAATGATAGATCGTTTTCAAGTTTTTATGTGACTGTTACATTTACATTATTATGTTTCACTAGTCGATGCCCGCGGTTTTACTCGCGTGGCATTGGTAATTGATAGGTGCATCAAAAATAATTGCATGCCTTGCAACCTTAAGTGATTTTTTAATACGATACGTATTCAGTTATTTTGTACAAAGTTGTTCAGCTTAGGGGTAGAATTTTCCTAATTCCATTCTCATTGTACCCTTACACCAAAAGAGGAATATACACCCTTAAAGTTTCATGATTCTAGGACTTATGGTTTAGGCTGTGCGTTGATCCGCCAATCAGCAACGAAACCGTTTTATATATATTGATACCTAAAATTGTGTTTTATACCTAAAAAGTGGTTTTATTGCAAAATTTATTATTTTTATATCGTTCATAGGACACGGTCCGCAAACATCCTATCTTTTCTATATATACATGCATATACGTAATTTGATATGTACCTACGATGTGCCGTTTGCCTACCATAATATAACCCTACTTGTATTATAAACGCGAAAGTTTGTGAGAATAGAATAGATGTTTGTTACTCTTTCGAGCAAAAAATACTGATCGGATGTTGATGAAACATTACAGTAACATAGCTTATACATCAGAATAACACATATACTACTTTTATCCGGGTACCATGCGGGCGAAGCCGTGGGCAGAGGCTAGTAATTAACATAAACAACAAATGTTTTTCTATCATCAAAAGAAAGGTTATAAATAGATTTTAAGGCCACATATCACCGGAAGTATCTATAATCGTTACTGAATCCAAAAATTTATTTCTTTTTCATTTTTGTCTGTCTGTCTGGCTGTATCTGGAACGCGCATCACGCCGAAACTACTAAATAAATTCAAATGAAACTTGCCATGATTTGAATACATACTACGGAGTAGGACATAGGATACTGTTTATCTCGAAATTCAGCACGGTTCTCTTGGGAGAGGGCATGAAAGTCAAAATGTGTACTTGGTTGTAATTCATTAACGCGTATTCCGATTTCTTTCATTCTTTTTTTGTTAGAAGATCGTCCCCTAAATATTTCAAGGTCATCCGCTAACGAATAACATTTTACCCCAAACACATAAATACTGCTTTTAGCGTCGCTGCAAGCTAAATTAACACCAAAAAGGTATCAACTGATCTCAATGTGGCATTGACAACTTGAAATTCATAATATCTCTAAAAGCATATTTAAATATTATTTACGCTACCGCATCTAACTACTCGAAGTGGCTATCACATTGTTCAATATTGGAAGTCTTTGAAAACGTAAATTATTATTTTGAATATTATTGAAATTATGAAAGAATAGCAAAACGAACCAAACAAGTCAGGCGAACATAATTGAGATGCCAATTTTGAGTTTCAAATGGCTTTGTTACGAGAAACCGGCGATATAATAGTTTTACTTAATATTAAAATCAACAAAGCTATTGTTTTGTTTTAACTCAACTTCTAAGCTTTAGGAAAAAAATAGGAAGAGTAATTAATCCCGTCGGGATGGTTAGTGTGATTTCTCTGTTGGGTGTCCTAAATAAATAGCCCCTTATCTATGTTATAATAAGAATATAGCAGGTCAAATTCTGTACATTGAAGATATTTGTTTTTTTTTTTGTAGGGTTTTTACTCTATAATCGATTCTGAATCGATTATTCTTGTCTATCTCTCTGTTTCCTCGCGATGTTTTCCTTAACGCAAACACGGCTTTTAGTCTGATTTCGTTTATTATTTTTTTCTTAGAAAGGAGTTACTTTAAAGATTGTCTCGTAAATATAATAATTCAAGGTCATCGGTTTTGTAGTTCAGAAAATACAGACATTACAACCCTCAGTATTAGGTTCTCAATTCGACTGTATGTTTTTATATCGTGTGTGTTTGATACGATATATCTTCGATAATTGTAAACAGATTTTAATGATTCTTTATATGAATCCGAGGTTACTGTCTTCTGAGAAATACAACCTGAGAGTCAAAATCCAAAGTAAAAAGCTCCTTTGTTGATAAGAGTGCTTCACCGCAGTCTACAGCGTTGCTTAATATTATAAATAGCAAAATTTTGTGTTTGGATGTAGGAGGTATTTTCCGAAACTACTCACCCGATTCAAAAAAATCTTTCACCTATATTTAGAATGGACCTTCACTCTAAAGGCTGTATATACATAAAAGAGTACATAGAACACAGGCTGTATATTATCTCGTTAAAAAAAAGGACTTGCAACTCGTTCTGCTTGGTCTCGACAGGTTTTTGGATGAAAATCTTTGTTTTTGCTTTTAAGCAAAAAAAAATGTTATACTGTTACACACAAAATTACCAACACTTATTCATTTCTAAGTACTTACTTTTTGAATATGTTTGTCTATGAATATTTATTATTTATGAAAGACTATTTATACCTATAGTGTTTGTTTATGTTAAGAATATATTAATAATGTATATTGTATGTGTGTGTCTGTAGTAACTCATACGTTTTTATCGATCTATCTATCTATATTTTCGTGGAGACCAATTTTGCAACGTTATTCGACGTAAAAATGGTCGAGCGAATGCGTTTTTTTTTTTAACCTACTACCTAATTTTCATCGGCTTCTTTATCCGGGTACCACGCGGGCGATGCCTAGGGTAGTAGCTGGTATTATAATATATATGTATTTTTTTAAGTTGGCATTGGCGTAGCCCTCCCCATGCTCGAGCAGATCATCAACATCGTTGGAGCCTGCTTCTATTCAATCCTTGGGCTGGTCATCCCCAGCATAGTCGAGACCGTCTTCCGATGGGAAAACCTGGGGAAGTTCAAATGGGTGCTCTGGAAAAACCTCTTCATCATGTTCTTCGGCCTGACTGCGTTAGTTTCCGGCTGTACGGTTACTGTTTTAGATATAATTGCGATTTTGCACAAAGAAAATCGTGTGTGATTAGTTATAAATAAAAAAACAGGACAAGCGCGAGTCTGACTCGCGCACCGAGGGTTCTGTACAAACTTGTATGTAGTTCGGGTAATTCCCACTAAATGTAAATATAATAATAATTAAGGTACTTATTTTGTTTCAACCATTCCCACGCCACAGAATACAATATCAGTATACAGCCAACAACAACATCGTAGTAAAGATCGGCGAGATGATTTATGTTGCAAGTTGCAATGTTAGAGTGAGATAGAAATAGTTCTCCATCTCCGTAATCGCTAAGTTCATAAACTATGAAATCACCAAATATTGCTGTAACGTTTTTTTCCCTTTTGAGGTACGGAACACTTAAAATGTGTTCACGGCTTTAATCCCAATGATATATATCCTCAGATCTAAGTATACTCCGTTTAGATACATAAGATTACCAAGTAGGGGAATTACCAATTGATTGGGAATGACCCGAACCAATTGAAGAGATCACCAATTGAAGGCACGTCCATAATATGCTAACGTTTTACATAGTACTTAGTTAGCATTCTACGTAAACTATAGACGTAATTTATAGAATAGACAGGTGCATAACTAGGTCTCCATCCCCGTATAGCTGAAAAGCAGTGTAATAATACCTAGTCTGGGCAAAGTGAATACAAGGTGTCCCAGAACTCGATAACGGTACCGAAAGAGCGTAATTTTGTCTATACGTAACTTTAAAGATGATGATGTAAGTCAGTTTTTTTTTTTGTTGTAAAATCATAGCATCTGAAGTAAGGCAGCTTCGTTTTGTACTTCGTACGTACCCTTAGTCTCAATCATTCGCAGTAGTTCCTATGAATATTTCCAGTTTGGTACTAATGCAAATTTTATTTTAGTTTATTTGTCTATCGATCAAGATGTTTGCCATAGAGCTATGTGCTGTTTTAGTAGATTTTTACCAAAAACATATAGTTTGCACCACCATTTTCTTCATTTAAAATAGCTGAATTTCAAAATGTCTTAGAATAAAAATGGTTACTATTGAAGTTAATATGTCTCAATATGCCAATTCTACGTGACTTGAAACCCGCATCTTTGCCACTAATTGGCAAGCATTAGCTAATTACACCATGTATCGAGTGACGATGAGTCCAAAATTATTAGGCTATTGCTATTCAGATTATAGCGCCGATGGATGCTTTCCACTAGTTACTTATTTATGTGTTTAATTATACAGGGATATAATTAAACACATAAATATTTTAATTTACAATCACTATATAGGAATCTATTCTGGGTCACCTTGTAGATACAGAGTGTCCGATGATTGTGCACTCCGTTTAGAATAGTCTGTTACAATCATCGTAATTCTAGATAAATTGTTGCCATTATAATAAAATTTAGATACATCACCGGAAAATCTACTGTAATTCAAGGCTAAGACAATGAGCATGTAACAAAGTATAATCTAACAATAGAAGTAGGTACAAATACCTCGATTATCTTGGAATGAGGTGTTTCCGCTAAAATATAACCGCTTTAAGAAAGAGAAGGGTCATTCAGAGCATGCAACGCATCAGCATTGCCCCAGCTGTTTAGAGGCTTTCATTCAGATAGGCCGTAAAATTATTTGCCTCGATATAAAAAAAAATACTGGCTGAAAATATTTTTATGTATACGACCTCCTCCTCCGACGACCTCCGTGGCGCAGTGGGCGAAGGCCCGTCTGAGACGCAGAAGGTTGCGGGTTCGATTCCCGCTGCGGGACAAATGTTTGTAATGTTTGTCTCGGGTCATATGTATAATATGTATATATTTACAAAAAAAAGTATCTAAGTAGTATATCAGTCATGTAGTTCCCATAATACAAGCTCTGCTTTGTTTGGTGCTAGATGATGCTGTGTGCAAAATGTCTAGCATTATTTATTTAAAATTCCAGGTGGTTTTATTTTTTACAATTATTTACAATCTGACAAGGCCTATGTACAGGCCGCTAAAGAATTTGTGTATGAAAAAAACAAAACCAAGTGCTCCCTATGTTCCAAAGGTGAATAAATGATATGACTATGACTATACAATGTTGTATAGACCATGGGTTGTGTTTAAACTAAACTGGTATAGGATTTCCACGAGTCGCATAAACTTAGTGAGGCATTTCCCCAATGATGATATTAAGAATATATTATTTGATCTATGCAAAATCTGAATTATTTAGTACTAGTACTTTTTGTACTTTTACATCGTCCGAGAAAGTACTACGGACTGTATTTATTTCAACCTCCAAGAAACCGTAATGCTCCCATTGCTGTTTTACGCTTTGTATGTGAGTGCTAACAAAATCACAGGCACAGAACTTATCAACAAGGCTACGCATCAGCAACTCCTCAGATGTTATGGTGGCCTATGTCTTTCCACCAAACAACACAAGGCTTGAATTCATACATACATAAATAAATAAATAAATAAATAATGCAGGACATTTTTTTTTCACACAGCATCATCTAGCCCCAAACTAAGCAGAGCTTGTATTATGGGAACTACATGACTGATATACTACACAAATACTTTTTTTTTTTTTTTGTAAATACATACATATTATACATAGAAAACACCCAGACCCGAGACAAACATTACAAACATTTGTCCCGCAGCGGGAATCGAACCCGCAACCTTCTGCGTCTCAGGCGGGCCTTCGCCCACTGTACCACAGAGGTCGTCTAAAACGCCTGTTTCCCGGAGGGGTAGGCAGAGACTACGGATTTCCATTTGCTACGATCCTGACATACCTCTTTTGTTTCATTCACTCTCATGACATTCTTCATACATGCTCGCCGGTTTAGGGTACTCTTGACCTGACCCTTTTCCAGAATATCTCCAATCTGGTCAGAGTACGTTCGCCGGGGTCTCCCCTTTCCAACTATTCCATTCACTCTTCCCTTATATACATGTTTTGTCAATCTCCTTTCGTCCATCCTTTCTACATGCCCAAACCACCTTAGCATACTTTTCTCTATTCTTCACCAATCAAATTAACGGATGGTCAAGGCTAACTATTGTTTATGATGACAGATTATTATTATAATATGAGAAAGCTTTGATTAGTATCTTTCCATCCGTTAACTCTTTGTTGACCGTGTACGTGAATGGACGTACACGGTCAACAAAGAACCGAAGATCGGGCGAATGGTTTATTTTTATTAACACGCCGCTTTGGAAATAGTGTAGAACTTTTCTGTTATTTTATTTTCAATGTTGGTTGAATTGTAATTAAAGCTATATCTTATTAATAATACGGGTGTTTAAGACTTAAATTTTGAGGATTAAATGTAACGAGATAAAGAGAACTTAAATCACTCCGTCTTTCATATATTAAATTGCACCAGTAGTAAGCTTTGCATGTATAGTGATTTCATTATATTACAAGCTATATTAAATGTGAGAAGGTATGTATGTATATATTACGAGTAAAACGTATATATTATGAGTATAACTAGAAAAAAAAATGGCTGAACTAAGGT
This sequence comes from Perizoma affinitatum, assembly GCA_961405105.1. Lineage (NCBI taxonomy): Eukaryota > Metazoa > Arthropoda > Insecta > Lepidoptera > Geometridae > Perizoma > Perizoma affinitatum. Next base: position 12,204,385 of record OY560194.1, on the reverse strand, counting down.
CTGCTAATGATGTACGAATATGTATTTAATTATAATTTAGGCTAAGATTTTGAATGTGCAATATCATAAATACTAACAGACTTGTAAAAAATACATATGAAAACAGGGAAATTTCGTCTAGAACCAACATTGTTTTTGTAAAAAAATATTTAAAATGTGTCATAAGAATAACGTTTCTTTAAACACAGCCGTTTTTGTTTTTTTGTAAATGTACTTGGATTTTCTGGTGTAATATGCAACCTTCTCTCAGATCTTGTATTCGTTTCCATAGCACCTTCTCTCTGAAAAACTTCTTCATCTGTCAGGATGATGCCTGAATGACAGTTGTGTAAACATGATGAATAATTGTCCGAAAATTATAGATAAGTTGTTAATTTATTGTATTGTAAAACTTTATTTAATTACACAGATCATATTCCAATCTGGTATACCGACATGTAAACTTGTTTTCGGGCCTAGATGATATCGACTTCTGAAAATGCTGAAGGAATTGGAAGAAACTCCTAGTAGTTCCGAATAAGACCTCAAATTATCTGAATATCTATGTGAGTAAGCTAATTATTTAAGTTTCCTTAGATATTGCCTTAGATCTAATTAGTAATAGAAATGTAATAAAATAATGTTGAACTTAAAATATAACTTATAATAGTTTTATTTTCCAAAAATATTGTTTTACGGGAATGATAAAGTTACATATTTACGCATATTATCATTATTATACACATTATTGAATTAGTTTGACATGGCACGCCGGGAAAGTAGCCAGCTGAGACACAAGAGCAGGTTCCTTACCCGCATTTTGTGCAAATGTTTGCATTATCTGCAAATTCTTGTAGTTCCTAATGCCCTTGTCACAGATAACACAGAGAATCCTAGAGAGGGGTCAGTTTTAACATCTCACTTGAATAAAGTACTTGCTTACATGATACGACTTTATATATAACCAGCAATGTCCTCGCTTGCTCGTTATCCGGGTTACCTGTTTGTTATTCTAGGTCGCTAAATACACATTTTTTTTAAATTTATAAATTTATTTAATTAAATCATAACAAAAATTGCAACGTGTACTCGAACATTCAGCTTAAATAAAACTAAATTAAATAATGCTGGACATTTTTCAAACAGCATCATCTAACTCCAAGTAAGCAGAGCTTGTGTTATGGGAACTACATGACTGATATTATATAGTTTATTTTTTTTTAATATGTACATATTATATATAGAAAACACCCAGAACCCGAGACAAATATTTGCATAAGCAAACATTTGTCCCGCGGCGGGAATCGAACCCGCAACCTTCTGCGTCTCAGGCAGGCTTTCGCCCACTGCGCCACAGAGGTCGTCATAATGGGAGTATATAATGAAAAAGTTGGAAGAGGAAGAAATTTGTCCAAATTAGAGACTGTAGAAAAATATCAGGTCAAGAATACGCTTAACCGAGAAAAATGAGATGGAAGTAAATAAAGAAAATGAGATGTATATCACTCATGATATACCACTAGCAAGCAAGTAGGAACCTACCTTTCGAGAAATAGGCTGTTTTATGTATATATGTATGTTGAATTCCCAAAGCTTCATTGTTTTTTCTAATATACAGTGCCAGCTAGTAAGCTTCAGAGACCTAGCCCATCAGAAGACAACAGAAGAAGCTAGAAAAAAAAAGAACCTCGCATTTTTATAGTTTGTCTTCATTATAGCTAAAAGATTTATACGATAACTGATATAATAAATGGCAACAGCTTTACACCTGCTCTGGATACAGGATTTGTAAAATAGTTTTACTATGGACAAAACAAAGGAAAATACGTCGGGACCTAAACCTGTGTCCACAACTTCTGTCCAAAGAGAAAGGGCCGATTCTTATAATCCGTTTGAACATCGACAAGTTGAAGAACCGAATGGGTAAGAAGATTCGATTATATAAAACGAATTCCCGTCTGCACTTAGCTTAAGAATTCGAGAAGTCTGAGTAACAAATTTTTACAAAGAAAAAGTATATACAGTAAGACACGCCAAAATCATTGTCTAAGTTAGATAGCTCTTTATTGTACAGCTATTCAAGAAACATACAAAGAACAACAAAGATAAATTATAATAGTCTAAGCTTAGTCCAAACGGGTTCTAAATGCAAAAAGGTTCAATCGACGATCGCAAAACCGGACGACGCAGTTGCAGGATAGTCCCCCATCTGATGTACACGATGACGTCATAATGGTTGCGGAAAGTGACTTAACCGCGTTCCTTACGATATTCTTTGTCAGGTATTATCCCCATCAGCAGTGGATTTCCTTATGCTGATGAAGGCAATTTTATACATGAAAGACGTTAAAAGTTATACAGCTTCGAATTAATAAATGGTATACTCGTAACTTTCCTTATGCTAAGAGTTTCACTGCGCTATATAATTTGAAACGTGGAAATCTGTAGAAGAACTGAAGATATTAGAATCAGCAAGTTGATTTGGCAATAGGCAGTCCATATAGCTTGCTGAAAACCGACAACAGCTGGGGAAAGTTCTTGAACAGCGACCACGAACTGTACAACGCTGTTTAAGAAGGGAGCCTTCTTTTATGCTCTCCTTGGAATCACCCGATGGATGGATGACTTCCTAAAGATTTCAAGAAGTCGGTGGATATAAGTGACCGTTTGTGATGACATTTTTTGGTGGAAGCCTCTGTGCAGCAGTAGACATTTCTACATGCTGATATTAATAACCTTCCGTGATTTCAGAGACATCAGATCTCTGGCAAACCTGATGAAGGCATCACTAGGTTCTGGCATCCTGGCTATGCCGTTAGCATTTGCCAACTCAGGCTGGCTGGTTGGTTTAATTGGAACGATGATCATAGCCTTCGTTTGCGGACACTGCGTTCATATATTCGTGAGTAATTTTAAGTTGATGTATTTTGGACATTGATTTCGGATATAAAAGATTTTCTGAATAAAGCAGAAGAGACTTAGATAAATGAAATTTAAAAAAAAAAGTGATGGTCATCATTGTATATAGTATATAGTATATAGTATTGTATATAGTAGGGGGTAGTCATGTAAAATATTATGTAAGGCCCACGTTTTACACTGAAATAAGCATTCCGACATTCCGACATGAAAATGTCTACGGAAACGTAGACATTATTCGTAACTAGCCTGTGACGTAGACACAAAATGATCTTTAAAACAAACACACTCACAACTGGAATCTCTATAAGCCTCAGATTGAAACTCAATGCGCAGATCTGTATATTGGAATCTGCTTTGACAATGACATTAACTCTACCCTGTCTTTTCAAATAGATATCCGCTTTTCTGATGTATAACATCAAATGTGCAGTTTTATCAGTAATGGAAGCAAACTATTTATACATTTTATGTATAAATAGCCTCGGGACAAATGTTTGCATCAAAAAAGTATATAAGTAATTTAGTTCCCATAACACAAGCTCTGCTTACTTTGGGGCTAGATGATGCTGTGTGAAAAATGTCCAGCATTATTTATAATTTATTTTTATTTTAAGGTTAAAGTGTCTCGTGGATGTTGTAAATTAGCAAGAAAGCCATTATTGGGGTACGCGGATACATGTCGATCGACTTTTGTGACGGGACCAAAAAAGTTTCAGCGATTCTCAAAGGCAGCTTAGTGAGTATCACCCATAGTTAAAGTTTTATTTATGCTGTTTTACAGCTTTATGCATAGATAAGTTTTCTATCCCTGGATCGAAGGAGTGATCTGTAGTTTTCTTTATTGCAGTGTATTCGCTGAATTGGCATTATTATGTACTTACCTTGGATGTTGTTGTATCTACACGGTCCTTATTTGTGATTCTGTGAAACAGGTAAGCTTAAACAATCTCTTTATTTTTATATACACACACCTCTGTGGCGCAGCGGACGAAGGTCCGGCTGAGACGCAGAAGGTTGCGGGTGCGATTCCCGCAGCGGGACATATGTTTGCATCTGCAATTATTTGTCTCGGGATCTGGGTGTTTTCTATGTACAATACGTATGTATTTACAAAACAAAAAGTATATAAGTACTATATCAGTCATGTAGTTCCCATAACACAAGCTCTGCTTACTTTGGGGCTAGATGATTCTGCGTGAAAATGTCCAACATTATTTATTTCTTTATGTAATTTGATTAAGGTGACTTACTGGTGTGTTACATTAGACGTGTCCCGGGCGATTATCTTTACTGATATTAAAAGAGAAAGTTTGTATGTCATCTCCAAAACTACATACTCGATTTCTTAAATTATTGCAACAATATTTAGAATGGACTTTTCGTAGAGACTAATTTTACAACGTAAGTCGGCGAAACGATCGAGCGAATGCGTTCCTTACGAACACACTTTTCATCAGAGTATTACGCGGACAAAGCCGTGGGCAATAGCTAGTGATAATTATCAAGTCACGACACATTTGCCAAAATACCATCTAACATGAAAACTGTCGACTTAAGCCCAAGCCCGTGTTAACTGGCGCGGCTCGCGTTATGTACATTAACGCGATCTTTGACAACCACTTTCCTCTTTGATCACCACCGCCACAGACACCGCCACCGCCACCGCCACCGCCACCGCCACCGCCACCGCCACCGCTTTTGATGATATTTTCTACATTTTTCCACTTTGTGTAGAATAGTCCACTGGAATACCAGTGCTGTCATGCCAGTGACGCTATCACCAGTCAGAATAAATCTGCCTTATATATCACCTCTATTAAAATAATTGTTACAGAGAATTTCCTATTTTCAGATCTTTGATAAATACTTATTCTCAGTAAGCTACCCAGTAACGTATTATTGTCTGGTGTTGCTAGTACCACTATGCTGCATGGTTCAAATAAAACACTTAAAATGGCTTGCACCATTCTCCCTTTTCGCCAATATCCTGCTAATAATAGTATTCGCAATTTGTATGTATTACATATTCGGGGACAAGATTGAGTTTGCTGATAAGAAACCAGTGGGAGATATTGCAAGATTTCCGGCATATTTATCGTAAGTTTTAGTGAAGTTACAGTTATTTTTTATATAATTTTCCTTTTGGAACGAAGTTCTTTATCGCGCGTTGTGAAAGGGGGCTAGACGGAAAAAATTCTCACGAAAAGTTGTAACGACACTTTTTGCTATAGTAAGCTATTGTAAGCTGTGCGGCGTGCGCATGTTTCTCTGTCTGTCTCTCTCCCTCTTATAGAAAGCAAGCCAGATATTTAAAAAAAAAAAATTTTTTTTTTAAGTTGGCTTGCTAAAAAAAAATTGTATTACAATTCCTTCACTAATTAATCGAAAGGAACTTCGTTCCATCCGGGTGTCCCTTGACACCTCTCATTTTATTATGCAACGGGATCATTACGAAGCATATGACGGCTCACCTCATAGTTAACCGGCTCACCTAATCGCAATACGGGATTAGGGATACTTTTGAATACAATACTAGAGCAGGATTGGAATTTGATTAAATTGTATTAGGTTGGGGAAAAAGTCTTTTCGCATTATTGTATGTATGAACTTGTAATAAAATATCTTTGGCTATACTATTTGTATCTGGCTGGTTTTGGTATCATTAAAAGTTTAAATTTTAAAGAAGATAATTCCAAATTCAAATTAGGAAAATGTGTGATTTTTATTTGTTTTTCGTACTGTTAAGATGAGTGAATCTAATGAAGAAATTCGATACATTTTAAAATTTTACTATAAAAAAGGTAAAAATGCAACGCAAGCCGCGAAAAAAATTTGCGATGTTTATGGACCTAGTGCAGTGTCTGTGAGAGTAGCACAAATTTGGTTTAAGCGTTTTCAATCCGGAAATTTTGATGTCAAAGATGCACGTCGCTCTGGTCGCCCTATTACGGATAAAATGGATGCCATTTTTGAAAAAGTGGAGCAAGATCGGCATATCAGTAGTTACGACGTAGCTGAAGAACTGGGAATTGACCACAAAACAGTTTTGGCGCATTTGAAAAAAACTGGGTACACAAAAAAGCTCGATATTTGGGTACCTCACGAGCTCACTGAAAGAAACCTAATGAACCGTGTTCTCATTTGTGATTCTTTATTACGACGTAATGAAACCGAACCATTTTTGAAGAAGCTGATAACTGGTGATGAAAAGTGGATCTTTAGCCACTCAGCAAAAATTAAGAGAGTTTGGCTGGGATGTGTTAATGCATCCGCCGTATAGTCCTGACCTTGCACCTTCAGATTTCCACCTGTTTCGGTCTCTTCAGAATTCTTTAGGCAGTGTCAGGTTAACATCACGAGAGGACTGCCAAAACCACTTGTCGCGGTATTTTGAACAGAAGCCCCAAAGTTTTTATAGCAATGGGATCATGTCCCTGCCTACAAAATGGCAAAAAGTTATCGAACAAAATGGTACCTACATACTTTAGTTAAATGTAAATAAACTATATTAAAAAATGTTTTGAATTTTCTTAAAAAATGCGAAGAAACTTTTTCCCCAACCTATTATATAACTTAATTAATGACTATGTTATTTATTGGTAAATATTTTGACAAAGTATGAAACGACGTTGACTAGAAAACTCACAGACTGTGACACGATTTTGACAAAGTATGAAACGACGTTGACATTCAAGATTGAAGTAGAATATGCGATAGAAAACTCACAGACTGGAACAATTAAAAAATAAAAACGAAATTGGATTCGATTAGAATTGAATTGAGATTGTATCGAGTGTCAAGAGTAGCCCCCTAGTTCTAAAACTATGACTTGAATTGAAGCATGTAAATAAAAAGCACATATCACTTCTCAGAGTCGGCTACGTGTAAGTGGACCTTGTTTTCCATTTTAGTTATATAAAAAAAGCAATAATTGATCTCATTTCTACGCTGGTCAAAATTACCAGTATTCCATAATATTCATTGGACAACAATCCTAATGAACTGGATACTAAAATGAATACACATTTTGTAAAACATGTTTTTTTTTTCGTTTTCCCCAGCACAGTGATCTTCGCGATGGAGGGTATCGGCGTAGTGATGCCGGTGGAGAATACTATGAAGAAGCCACAGCATTTCCTCGGCTGTCCCAGCATCCTCGTTGTATCTATGACACTTGTCATGTTTCTATACATAATCCTAGGCCTATTTGGATACTTCAGATACGGCAATGTTCTAAAGGGCAGTATAACGCTGAACCTACCTATGGATGATTGGTTTGTATATTATGTATGAATATGATATAATCAAATATTTACGAAAAACTGGGTACACTAAAAGTGTGTCATGCGTGCCATCAAAAGAAGCTAGCTTCTGCCCACGGCTTCCCCCGCGTTGTAGCCGAGGGAAAGTAGCTCCGTTAATGTTAAGGCCGCGTTCGTAAGAAACGCATTCGTTGGACCGGTTTTCCGTCGACTTACGATTTGGGCTCCATAAAAAGCTCTTTTTTTTAATATACAGCCTATGTCCACCCTGATGGTCCATTCTACATATTGATGAAATCGGATGACAAGTTTCTGAGATTACCTTTTGCATCCAAACTTACAAACTTTACCTATTTATAATACTATAGTAGTATACAGTATAAGTATAATTAATAGTAATAGATGTGTAACTTTGCCATTGACTTTGACTTTGACTTTGACTTTGACTTTGACTTTGACTTTGACTTTGACTTTGACTTTGACTTTGACTTTGACTTTGACTTTGACTTTGACTTTGACTTTGACTTTGACTTTGACTTTGACTTTGACTTTGACTTTGACTTTGACTTTGACTTTGACTTTGACTTTGACTTTGACTTTGACTTTGACTTTGACTTTGACTTTGACTTTGACTTTGACTTTGACTTTGACTTTGACTTTGACTTTGACTTTGACTTTGACTTTGACTTTGACTTTGACTTTGACTTTGACTTTGACTTTGACTTTACAACTCAAAGTCGTGGGTTTTCTCTCACAACTCACCACTGACTTTAATAAAATAGTTCATTTTTCAAACAACGTCATGCTTATTTACATATTTTATTTCAGGCCTGCAATTTGTGCAAAATTGTTCATAGCAATTTCAATATTCTTCTCCTACCCCCTTCATTTCTACGTGGTATTCGACACAGTGTCCAGATTCCTTCAGCCATACATCCGCGAAAAATATAAACGTGTTGCACATGTCATAATTAAAATAGTTATAGTTTGTCTAATTGGTAAGTCCATTTTTACTTTTACTTCAGTATTTGTATTTGTTGCTAGGAGTACATTTTGCATACATAAGTAGGATATTAATTAGCCTATCAAATAAATAAATAAACAAACTCCAATCAGACACACCACAGTCTGAAAAAACGATAAAAAAATATTTAGTCGTTTAAAAAAACATACCTCTGAGGAAACTAATTGAATGACGTCTGGAATATATTTATGACATCAGGAAGTGTTCCAATAAGCGTCGATGAATTTGCAACCTGTTACGTGGTATGCTAACTACTTGCAAAACGCGGGTAGTCAAACATAATGCCATGTTTTTCCATGACAAATTGGCGCTAGCTTGAAAGGAAAACTAGGCATGAGGTATTTGTTAAGACCCCAGAGGGTTTTGGTTATTTTCTTTTTTTTCGTAGGCAAAAAGGTTATTTTGGTGATCATGCTAAGCCTGGCAACTTCTAAAGATTGATGTTTTTTTTTGTTTTTCAGGGGGAATTGGCATTGCCCTCCCTATGCTGGAGCAGATCATCAACATTGTCGGAGCCTGCTTCTACTCCACCCTGGGCTTGATCATACCCGGGATAGTTGAGACGGTATTTCGGTGGCACGGTCTAGGAAGGTATGCATTCATTATTCACTTTAGAAAAAGACTTTCTTCTTTTTTTTGTTATGTTACGCGATAGCTTTACGCGATAGCTTCGCCAATAATTGGCAATCGTTTCACAATGAAGGTCCTATATACATTTTATGCAAATAATATTTAATTTATACTGATAAAAATACCAACCAAAATGAAAAAATAAGTTATGAAATTTCATATTGGATTTTTTATAAATTCCTGTTACCTGAAGTCGTAATTAATTATTTTCTAAAAAAAATGTATAAAACTTATATAAGGAAAGCGTGAGGGACAATTGGAAGAGGTCCCAATGAGGCGTTGAAATGAGGTCCCATTTAACGTACTCTGACCAAATTGTAGTGGTCCAGAACACTGCAGTAGATCAGGTGAAGAGTACCGTAAACCGATAATCTCTTTACTGATAGTGCAAGAAAGAGATGGCATGGATTTCACTCCTGTCAAACTTGTTTACTACGATTTAAATTAGATGCTTCAGCTAATTTCTTCTAGCATCGAAAATTCGAACGCCCAATAGTGATAGTGTTATATAGTGTTATCATGAAATTATTATAATACTTGGAAAATAAAATAAAAGTGGTTCAAATTGTTTAAAATTTCAGTAATTTAATGAAAACAATAAAATATTTTAAAGTTAAAATTAGCACCTATAGGGCATGCAATTATAGCAACTTAAATACTCAATGCAACTTGACTTAAAAAAAACAATGATATGTTGTACAAAATCCAAAAATACTATTGCTATGAAATATGTCAACTGGGGGTGTAAACAGCTTTATATAATTATCAATACTGAAATCGCACACGCTAACGCCTTGGAATCTCGCTGGTGACTGACGAGCCGTCACAAGCTGCGGGACGGCGCGGGTGACCGGACATTGGTTGCATAATCGTACTATTTCGGAAACACGAACGTTGCCGAAGCATTTAATTTAAATCACTGTACTGTACGAGTCGCTCTCTGCGTGTTTATAGTCAGCATGTTTTGAAATGACTTAAATGGAAAACTAAAATCTGACTAATTTGACATAAATAAAATTGATGCTATCTCTTTCTTTTGTAACTGTTAGAAGAGAGCAATAGATAAAATTAAGATTATTTGCTGTTTACAAGAGCATAGACGCCACTCTGTCCAATTTTTAAATTAAATTTATTTTTATTATTTTGTTTAATCATCAGATTCAAATGGGTGCTGTGGAAAAATGTCTGCCTAGTGAGTTTTGGCCTCGTCGCGGTGATTTCAGGCTGCGCTGTCACTATAAAAGATATAATTACTGCGTTATATCCATAATATATTGTTTTTTTTTTATATTTTTTTTTCTCTCATCCTGCATTTTCTACAAGATTAGAGTAATTATATTAAAACTTTGAAATTGGGTATATTCCATTAACGCTGAAATAGTTGAAGTCAATCTGAGACAAGACGCTTTTGGACTATGCTGCGCAAATTAAGTTACCAAATTAAGTACCCACAAACATTCATTTAAGTTTTACTATTATGATTTATTCACTGAAATCAGTTAAATTAAGTACATTTAAAACTACTATCAGAGCAGATTTTATTAAAATTAATGCTAACTTATATCTTTATTAAGTGATAATAGTACGATGATAGTCATACAACTTTAAGTGTAAAATAAGTACGTTAATAGTGAGTATTAAACATTGAAACAAATTAGACATCCTTGTAAAACAATAATATATTTCCAAAAAGTACCTGCTTGGTTTGGACCTGAGTGAAGTGGCTAGACGTTAGTTAGTTCTTCCATGGAAGTGGTATGTTTTTTGTTTGTATGTTTCTGAATAAACCACTAAAATAATCTGTACATCCATTATCTCGTCATCTTAAAAGTCAGTACTTGGCAACTAATATATAAGTTGCTGGGTAGGATTTATTTATTGAAACAAGCAAGATGAAGTGTGGACTTTTATCTGCAGATTCTACGGCGAAGAATGCCAGCTTTTATCTTTAATATGTTAACTTAGTGATAATGTGATTATGGTCATAAAATATTTGTCTGGTTTGAGATGAGTTGGTATTATAACTAAACAAATTACAGTGTTGTGTTAAGTGTCTCTTAATCATTAGTATATTTTTTTACTGAACGTGATCACAGAAAAAAACAGCTTCATACGTCGTCTGATAAATAAATGGCATAGCTTCTGCACTTTGTTTTTGGATTCAAAATCTCTGTGTAAAATATTTGTACAATGGGAACAGAATCTAAAACTTCATCGGAACCAAAATCTTTGGCAGTCCATAGAGCTAGAAATAATTCTTACAATCCATTTGAACATCGTGAAGTGGAACAACCTAATGGGTAAGTGTTAACACATTTGATTTGTAAGTTTTTTTTATACAACTAAAGTCGAAAACAAGATTATTGCCCACCTGGTGGTAAGTGGTGACCGTAGCCTATGGACGCTTGCAATACCAGTGGTATCACTCCCGCTTTGCCTCCCTAAGATATCAAGATGAAAGATCTTAAAAAAGATCTTGCTTGTAATTTCACTGGCAACCCTACCTATCAAACCGGAATACAGCAATGTGAGCATGCTTGGCGGCAAAAATAGTAACAGTGGTAGCCCTTCCCTAGACGATCTCCCGATATTACAAAGCAGTAACATTTTCTACGTGTATTTACATAAATTATATATTTCTTTGTGATACATTAATTATACATTTATTCATACAACTTTGTACAAGTAGGTATATACAAAAAAGACAGATGAAACAGCTAGCTATCTAAAGACCGTTGCAAACGATCTATAGATAGCTCAACTGATCCAGATCACTACCAGGCGGAAGCGTTCCCAAAATACTGGCCGCATTGCCACGCTGAATGGCAATGCTAATGCGTTGACCCAGATAAGAGTCAGCTCTCTTGTCACGCGTCGCTTCGACCAGTCGCCCTGAAAGAATTTTGAAAACGCGAAGGGCCCCGTTAATACTATAATTGTACTTTTTAATTTTTTATCTGTATTCCAGAAACAAAGGCTGAGTTTATTTCTAAAATATCTTTAGTTTCATTGTTTTCTACCGTGGTTTCAGAGACATCAGATCTCTGGCAAACCTGGTGAAGGCATCACTAGGTTCTGGCATTCTGGCTATGCCGTTAGCATTTGCCAACTCAGGCTGGCTGGTTGGCATAATTGGAACAATGATCATAGCCTTTGTTTGCGGACATTGCGTTCATATATTTGTAAGTAATACCCTTAACATAATTTTAACTTGATGTTATTTGGACATCGATTTTGGAAATAAAAGATTTTCTGAATAAAGCAGAAAGGACTTGGGAATAAAACAAATATGGATAACATTAGATATATACCTACTCCGTCCATGAGAATACCAAGTAGGGTTTTTTTTATTTATAGAGTAAAATGTAAAAGAACCTGCTAAGGAATTCTATGAATAATACTCAATTTTTGAATCTCCATCTACTATTTATTACTATGGTATAATGGCACCAAATTTAACCTGCCCGATGGATCATCAAAAAATCGAAAATTCACTCAGTCTTAAGATATCGATTCTAAAATATGATCGTTGTAATATTAGCAGATTGTTAAACAAACTACTAAAATGAAGCAATTCAAAGGAGATGTTTAGCCTCCCGAGCGACAGCTGGAGAGGCTTTAGAATCGAGTGTGAATGGGTTTTAGTCTCGGGTTTCGTAAGTGTGTTTAAACTTACGAAAAGTGGTCTAAACTCGAGTTTAAGACAAGACTACTAAGTCGGTATAAATATAGACTTTTGGTTTTAAGTCTGCCTAGGCTAAGCTAAAACGATACACGTTCAGAGCATGAGGAGTGAAACAAATATTAAAATAAATATAATAAAATAAATAAATCTGGACATCTTTCACACAGCATCATCTAGCCCCAAAGTAAGCAAAGCTTGTATTATGGGAACTGCATGACTGATATACTACTTACCTTTATATTTTTTTTTGTAAATACCTACATAACATATATAGAAAAGACCCAGACCCGAATCAAATATTCGCATATACAAACATCTGTCCCGCGGCGGGAATCGAACTCGAATGAATCGTCTCAGGCGGGCCTTCGCCCACTGTGCCACAGAGGTCGTCTGTTATTCATGTTGCTTTTCTTATTTTCAGGTTGATGTGTCTCGTGGATGTTGTAGAATTGAAAAGAAACCGTTACTGGGCTATGCAGAGACTTGTAGATCAGCTTTTGCAAATGGACCAAAACCCTGTCAAAGATTCGCAACCGCTGCTTAGTAAATTACATTAGAATATTGCGTATTCAGATTCTTTACTCTGAGTCGATTTAATAAAATTAATTATGTGTTTACATTTCAGTGTGTTTGCTGAATTTTCATTAGTACTAACTTACCTCGGAGTTTGCTGTATCTTCACGGTTCTCATATCAGATAATCTCAAACAGGTTAGCATGAGCACTCAAGCACTAGAACTTAACATCCAACTCGATAGACCTGCTACGCCTGTATCGAGAAATCTAAGGAATGCGACTTTTAACCCTCGAGTACAAGGATTAATACGTTTTATTTAGTTGCCATGCAAACGAAGCCCGTGCCGGTAACTAGTGACATAGAAATGTATTTTTATAATTTGGTAATAACAATTGTTATTTAATTTTCAGATATTTGATAAATACGTGTTCTCTGTCAGTCCGCCAGTAGAGTATTACTGCTTGATACTACTTTTACCACTTTGCTTGATAGTTCAGGTCAAGCATTTGAAATGGCTTGCACCGTTCTCGTTACTAGCAAATATTCTTCTAATAGTAACATTTGCGATATGTATATACTACATATTTGGGGACAAGATTGTTTTTCATGACAAGAGAATGTCCGGAGATATTTCAAGGTTTCCAGCTTATTTATCGTAAGTTTATTTTTTAATTATTTTTTACCATGTATTCGAAAAACGACGTTTTGTTCCTTAAATCGGTGCAAAATAGATGTTTTCTCTATTAGACTTTTATAGCAAGCAGTATTAGTAGGTTTTGAATTTGGAACATGATTTTTCGTCGCGTGTGATTCGATCAAAGAGGCTGGTGAGAAGGGCGAAGTGCACGATAACATGCGGCGCTGCCTGAATTAAAAATAAAACAGTCGGCTACTTACTCTGTTCATAAATATATAAGGCAATTAATTTTTAAAAAATGTGTTCGCCTTTTTGCTGAAAGTTTTCAAATAGACGCAATTTGATACTCACTTAATCCCTTGAAAATATATTCAATTATCTCAAAGAAGGAGATGAAAAGTAAAGTGTGCCAATTGGCCACAAATTTTTTTTTTTGTCCTCGCGCGTCTTAATTTGAATACTTCACTGCGCTTAGGATTAAAAAAACATGATTTATCTCCCATGTGGTACCAACTATTTTTATCAGGCGCTTTGTCTCCGCAATTGAACGTGCCCTTTGCTGATACATTTTTAAAAGGCGTTCTACAGTTGAGAGTCAACATTAACGCTTTGCACTTTCCCCAGCACAGTGATCTTCGCGATGGAGGGCATCGGCATAGTGATGCCGGTGGAGAATACTATGAAGAAGCCACAGCATTTCCTCGGCTGTCCCAGCATCCTCGTTGTAGCTATGACCCTTATCATGGTGTTATACATAGTCCTAGGCTTGTTTGGATACTTCAGATATGGTGATGTTTTGAGAGGAAGTATCACATTGAACTTACCTATCGATGACTGGTTAGTACGATAGCTTTAAAATATGGTGTTGATGTCGTTCGAAGTCAAAGTCCTTGAGATTTCAATGAATATTAATTGGTTTTTATTCGATGGAATTTCAAGGATCATTGACATCGAGACTTCAACGAATGGAAACCTTCGTGAATTGATTACTGTATTTTGGGAAAAACGATTATTCACGCCTACAAACATTTTAGTCTTCATTTAGCTTTAGTGCTAACAAGGTATTTAATTTTAATAAAAATATAAACAACCGTGTTTGTTAGGTACTTTATCTTATCTGTACTTAAGACTCTGGTTATATACGGGTGTCCCAAAATATGTATACTGACCTGAAACGGGGAGATTTGGCCTATAAAAAAGGAAATATTGTCCTTAAAAAAATTATGAATTTACACAGATTTTATTTATGAAAATATTTTTAAATTGATTTGAACACGCTTTATGCAGCTGTTTTTGGACTTTGTACTTATCTAAAACTACTCTTAAAAGATCGAGATGTTGGACAGCGAATACCGCACCAGCCGCAGCTGTTTTATTAGATTTTTATCGAAAACAGCTGTGTTGTATCCCAGTTTCATCAGTGAAAATAGCAACAATAGTTGTTACTTTTTATGTGTAGACCCCCATTTCAGCATAATTTACATATCCTGGAACAAACTGAATAGTCGAGTATTTTGGAGGAAGAACCATGCACGTGTACCATTATCAATTCCCTTTTCTTTTTGTTTCAGGCCTGCAATTTGTGCAAAAGTGTTCATAGCTACCTCAATATTTTTCACTTATCCCCTTCATTTTTACGTCGTCATCGATACACTGATCAGATTTTTAAGGCCATATATCAACGAGAAATATGAATTTATAGCACATGTCTTCATACGTATAGCTGTTGTATGTTTTTGTGGTAAGCAATTAAATACAAAATAGATTATTTTTCTTTATTTTCACGGTTTCGCCGGGATGTACCCAGATAAAATAATGGTCACGAACTGTTACTTTCATTCAAATCGGTACAGCGAGCGTTACGGAGATATTTTGCAATAAACATACAAACTTTCGCATTTTAAATATTAATGCCATATGGCTGCGTGATACCTACTCCAATAAAAAGTAGTCATATGTATATTCAAAGCCAAAACCTACAAGTTAAACCCGTGGCACTATCAAATATTGTTGTCTAAACTCACAGCGTATACTGCATGCAAAATAAAAAAACAGTTTGAAAAAATTATTGCATTTCTGCAGATAATTATTTCAAGTTTGGGTGTAGTGATACCCCATGGTTACCCCATAGTTCGTATTTCCTGATACCCACGAACGATGTAGACAAATCCTAATGTGGGGTCAGTAGAATCTGATGGGTGTAGCGCTAATCATGTCCCTATTAAATATTGTTGTCTACACTCACTCGCAGGCAAAAAAATAACTTGTAAATATCAGGAAATTCGTATTTCCTGATACTTACAAACAATACAGGCAAATCATAGTCAGGAGAATCTGATGGGTGTTTTTTTTACGATAGTAGAATATACACAGTCCTAGGCTTAGAGACTGGCATGGCTTCCTTGTCTCTCAAACGATGAAGGAAACCGAAATGTTCTAGAACCAAAAACTATTTTACAGGGGGTATCGGCATAGCCCTTCCTATGCTGGAGCAGATCATCAACATAGTTGGAGCGCTCTTCTATTCCATTCTCGGCCTGATTATACCAGGGATAGTGGACACTGTCTTCCAATGGGGAGATTTGGGAAGGTACCTCTTTCATAATTTCAACTGTAGAGGTGTTTATAAACGCGTACTGGGTATGGGTGCCCGGGAAATTACAGTCGGCAACGTGCGAGTGATAACTCTGGTATTGCAAGCGTCCATAGGTTACCGGAACCTCTTACCAACAGATGGACCGTATGCCTGTTTTGCCACAATACAACCAGTATTAAAAAAAACAATTTCTATAACAAATAGAACGAGGCAATGTAGGAAGGCCCACTAAATCATCAACCGATGGCATGTTAAAGGAAGTGGAGCGATGGAGAAGGGCTCTCATAACGATTTCACTGCTGCTATGTCCAGCAGTGAACTTCTGCAGGCGGCAGATGGTGACGATGGTCAGAGTCTGAGCTAGAGTGTAATATACATTATACACATCAAAAAACCCGGCGATCATCGAAAAAATTATATAATTTGGGTACTTGAAATATACGGAATTAATTGTTTAAAAAAGAAAATAAATTAAATTAAACATTTATATTGTTTATTTTTAACAATTAGTTATCTTTCATAATATTTCAACTTATCAAATATATGTTATGTTTTCAAACTGAACGCAAACTTTTTTTTGTGTGTACTTCTTTATTTTCTTCACAGGTTCAAGTGGATACTCTGGAAGAATATCTTGCTGGTGGCTTTCGGCCTCATTGCCCTGGTTTCTGGCTGCTCTGTCACTGTTATGGATATAGTGACAGCATATTCTGCTGCATAATATAACTGTTAATTATAATAATCTGTTAGTTTTATTTTCATCGCGGGCCTTGATTTGTCCAATTAGTACCAATTTTACCACGCCAAGGACTCCCAGTATCGTGATTTATTTTCATCGCGGGCCTTGATTTGTCCAATTAGTACCAGTTTTACCACGCCAAGGACTGCCAATATCGTGGGTCGTTGTTCCAGGGGCTAGACAAATAACACACGCCTAATTTTTCTTTCACGCTAACGCAAATTTGTCAAGGAAAAACTTGACTTTTCCACAGCTAATGTGATTTCCATACAATTCAATCTTTCCGCAAGCGTTAGCCCCAACAGAAAGTGGTATTTGTCTAGACACCCAGGGTGTATAGACCTGTCTGGATATTGTGGTAGGTACTCTTATCGTTCGTGATACTCACGAAACCAGGATATCCTAGTCCCCACACTAGGATATCCTGGTGTGGTGTCAAGACTATGTATGTGTGTGAAGAAATTTCACATTATTTTGTCTCTATTCCAATATCACCCTTGGATTCACCATTCGAAGGTAATTTGAATTGGTTCATATCTGTCTTGTCTATACTTTTCGCTTGTGATTAAGCTGAATCTAACTAGTTATACCACAGAAAAGACAGTTGGTGCGCCAGATACGTGAATACTTCCGTCGATGGTACTAAATAGGCTGGTCAAATTGGCATTGATTGTTGTCATTGAACTTACATTAAATAATTTGCGGCAATATATCCTTGATGGCAAGAACCGATGTCTGATTGCGGCGTAGTACGGCCATGGAAGGCGCCATATTATTTAGTATAAGATTTTGTCAATTAATTTTATTCTTTCGTAGATAGTGATCCCTTCAGATCTTCCTATAAATTACCGTTACAGAATGGTAAAAGGGCTTATCAGTTAATAGACTATACAGGCCTGTCAAG
Source organism: Perizoma affinitatum (assembly GCA_961405105.1). Taxonomy (NCBI): domain Eukaryota; kingdom Metazoa; phylum Arthropoda; class Insecta; order Lepidoptera; family Geometridae; genus Perizoma; species Perizoma affinitatum. Next base: position 12,186,491 of record OY560194.1, on the reverse strand, counting down.
ACAGACGTCCAAAACTACGACCTAAACCTTTGAAAAGGGATACTTCTCTTCCTAAACTTTTTTGGAAATGCCGATAAATTACAAAATTTGAAAACCCCGAGACGGATTTTTCTTCATTGATTACACAATTTGTGGTAGTAAAACCCATGTAAAATTTATCCATGTAAACATACGAATTGATTGCTTAAAACAGCATTACAATACAAAGAGTCGGAGATAAATGGTAACAGAAGAACAAACAACCTTTTATAACAAATGATTTTATACGGGCTACTTACGTTGCAAGTAAAACACTTTTGAATATTATTATAACTTTTTAAACGTTTAATATATTGACAGTTAAAAAACACAAAATATGTGCCAAAAACTAGGTCGTTGAAAAAATATTTTGATTGGTACGGAACCCTTAGTGCATGAGTATCACTCGCACTTGGTAGATTTTATTTTTGACAACTAACAATTCAGCATGCCCGAAGCATGTTACAACGCCTTTGGGCCAAAAACCCGAAGCCAAATGACCATTTTCGGTCAGCTCAATATTTATTTTCAGTATGAAATGTCAACAAGTCATTGATTCAGGTATTTGTTTACGAAACAAGCCCAGCCGTACGCATGTCTATTTAAAGCGAACGAGTCTCACAAATATATCGTAGTTATTTTTAATGACTGATTGTACGACTACGCTTTCGTAAACGGAGTGTCTGGGTTCATTCATTGAGAATTGAGATACCTAATTGAATCATTAGCCAAATACTCAATAATTTTATGTTTATAATTTTTAAGTAACTTCTAATACAATTGTTAATTGAGAATGAATAAATGAAATGAAAGATGAAAATAAGTCACATTATGATCTCCTGATTTTGTATGAAGAAAAATCATATTAATGAAGATTTAGTAGCTAATGAGAGTTGAGAGAGGTATGTTGAGATGATGGAAGAATATTAATAAAAGCGAGCATGAATGGGATAGTTGGAACGGCCATGGCGAAAGTACTCTGACCATATAGAGACCATATCAAGAGTACCCTAAACCGTTGTAGGTATGAAAATGTGCGCAAGCTGATCGGGATCATAACAAGAGGAAATCCACGGTCTCTTCCTACCCCTCCAGGAAACAGGCGTGTACGTAAATATGGGTGATTCGTTTTTAGAGACTTCCCCCAGTAAAATTTACACTTGTCAACAGTATAAATCAAGCAAGATTGTACAAAACCAACAGAGATGTAGAAGACATATTGATGATAATATATATGATGTATTATTAGTAATCACCTTTAGATAGAAATGTTCTACTTAAGCTTGACTTTTTATTGCGCAAAAAACTGATTACATACTCGTTATATATTCAGAGTTGCAGCCTATACACAAAACTAGCCCGCTTACGAGCGCCATTAGAGTGCACATATTGTGACATAGATCGTTCTTGTATCCTTAATCCATCCCTCTCAAACTGCGCGTATATCGCATGAAGAGAAGAGGCCTAAGCTTGATAAGTATGGTGCCAGAGTGCAAAACAAGTCACGCATACTGTCAAAATTAAACTCGTTTTCGCTGCCGTTTGCCAAATACCGGTCTCGTCATGTAGTATACTATTTATAATCGTAAGTAGCTGTTTCGTGCCAAAGTAAATTAAATAAGTATACAGTTCTAACACGATATTTCTAGTTTGCGAATGTGCTGAAGCTGATTCTTAAATTGAAACGAGCTTTTGTTTTGTGATAAACAAGGGTATAGGATGACTGTCCTACCCCTGAAATATGGGTGTGGGTACCTAAGGGTACTTTTGTCACACAAAATTATACCTCAATTATAATAAAAGAAGGAAAAATCGGAGTGAGACATACGGACAGGCAGGTATCTGTCTGTCTGTCTGTCTGAGATACAATGTTTAAGCGGATTTTACGACACTAAGATTGAAATGCATTCCAAAATTATAGATCCAGCAGTGGTACCAGAGATGAAACTCGATAGTTTTGGTTCAACAAAATAAAAATGCCAGCACCCAAGATCACAAGCATCAAAAGACAAAGTGAAGGCGCGAGGTGTCCGGCAGACAGATAGTTTATAATGACGAAATTAGAATGGTTCCGCTTTCAGCCATAGCTATGGAACTCTAAAAACTAAAGTAACAATAATGTGCAAGGCCACCAATAATGGAACTACAAAGTTAGCGATAGTAAGTAGCAACAGTCATTTCACGGATGAAACAACGCAAATTCCTACCTTATCTTAAATATTTACGTTATGCACGTCACTGCACAGTCCACGTTTATTTCAGTACATTTCTCGACTTTATTACTGCTAAGAATGCCAACGATCTCAAGATATCCGCATCCATGCACCGACTTTCTGCGATCGTCACAATGTCATCGGTGCATCGTGAGTACACTAACTCTTCGAAAAAAAGGTGGTCCGGAAGAGATCTCATCTGTGTCTCTTTAAGGTAAGAGTGAATAGGATATCTTTTAGATATCCTAGATAATATCTTCTAGAGTAATATCTTCTAGATCTTCATACTCTTTGGTCGGAAATATCATCTCATGATAAAAAAGACCATCCATTGCACGTTTCGTTTTAATTGTGATTGTTTATTTTGTACAATAGCACATTATTGTAGAGGCCGCGAAATAGGTAATTGCAGGTCGAGTATCAGTTTAAGTCCTCGCCTGCAACTCGGTCTTCAATGGTACGAGACCGAGGAAATAGTTATTTTCTCAAAAATATGCAAGGAAATAAGAAAGGTTTCTATTGTAAGAACGTGTTCCTGTGAACTTGGTTTCTTATATACTTCTAAGTATTTTTCTTTTGACTTCGCTGGAAAAACGTTTTCCATCGCTTATTTGGCTTCCGACCTTCGATCTGGTCTGGATACCCATTTACTTTCGGAACCTTTGAAAACAATTTCAAATTTAATTTTTAATTATACTGTTTTGTGCATAAAAATAAAGGCGTCTGCATACCAATCTCGATGAAAGAGATCCAAATGAAAATCAGGCAAACAAAGAAAAACTTTTGTCTTATTGACGTCGTGCTGCACACCAGCAAATTATTTCCATACAAAATTGCCGGCCCGTTTTTTGTTCCAGATTCAAAACTGATGCTGGTATACGCAAATAAGATAATTCGCGTGTTCTTTTTTCGAAATTAATGACAATATTCCGCGCATGTTTGAGATAAATATTTTCATCAATTCATTCTTCCGGTTCGAATTTGTCCGATTCTCGGTTCTGCGATGGTTTGCCCAATATAACTTCAACTTGCTTATTCTAAGAGTTTTTTTTAAACACCCAACAGTCACATACACAGAGATAGCAGTAGTCTGTTTAAAAAAAAATATAACAATTCCCACGTTATGCATTTTATCACGTTGTGAAAGTCAGCATAACTAGGCTCTCTCCGTAGCCCGTACCTACATCGCGGTACGCTGTTATATTTACTAAAATGTTGCCAAAGCATTCGAGCAGACATGCAGATCATTGGCTCATCAGCCACACTGACTGATACCCAGTCGGAGCAAGATGTTCCGCGCGCGACACAACAAATTTAAAATAATCCTCTAAACGTCAACCATAAAGTGATAAACAGTGGCTGTGTATTATTTGATAAAGCAAGGAATCTGTGATAATGACAAATTGTTATAATATGAAGGATTTCAGCTCTACGTAAGTATTTGTTAATTTTGCATCTATATTGATTTATTGAATACGTATTGAGGTTCTCAATGATAAATGGTAAGGAACCTCGTGAAAATCTTGAGTACCTATCGTCTTGTCTAAAATATAGAAAGATACCATAGAGAAGCAATGGTTTACAATTATTATCATCAAATTGTAACATAAATTTTTGCAACGGAGCTCGATCTAGGTACCAAAATTCTTGAAAGACAACTCTTAAAAAACCGGTTCCGCAAAAATGAGTCAACGTTTACGATATGTTTAAAAGAACCTGCCAACGCAAAATAATAATAAACTAGAAATATTTACATATTGGTGCCGTAATATGCTTTTAAATAATTTATGTAAGTTCAGACATAACTTTTATTAATAAAGGTTCGAACGCGAATTTATAATGCAAAATACACCCCAGTGCATGTTACTCAATGTCAATGCCAGTGAAGACCTTAGTTTCCTTAGAATAAGAATAAGGATTAGAATTAGACTCTCATTTTCTAGACATTTTACAACGTGAATATAATTCAATATTATCATCAATATTAAAAATTAAAATAAAACTCTTAAACCTATAAATTTTAAACTTAATAAAACAATTAATAATATTTTATGTTTAGAAACAATAATTATGCTAGACTACAAGCAATGGCTCTACAGTTTTGATAAGTACCTAGGATATACACCATTCGTCTCTACCCCCATAACACTAATGCGTGACACTTCCAGCAGATTTAAAAACTCCAGTGTTTTATAGCTCTACAGTAAAATGCTAAGTTGTGTCATAACTACCTATCTCTACATTTTATTAATTTTTAGGGTTCCGTATCTAAAGGGTGCGAGCCGCTCGCACTCTTCTGTTACTAAGCCAATGCTTAGTCCGTTCCACTCTGTCTGTCACGGAACTAATATTTTTGTAGCCTGTTTTTTTACAAAGATGTACGTTTTGTCCTCTATAATGACAAATTACAAAATGTCATTATATATATTTTGCAAAAAAAACCCGGTGTGTTAGTTTATCGTCTATTGCAGCGCCACCTATAAACATAACTCTATATGAGAACCATCCTTCAAATACAGGTCGATTACAATAAAAAAACATTATTTCGGCTTGGTTTTATCATGTTGATTGATGATAAAATCATAATAATAATAATATGTATTATACATACACCCAACAGATACATACATAGTCCTTACCCCACACTAGGATACCCTGTCTCATGGGAATCAGGAATTACGACTACCGTGGCACAACACCCAGACCCGGAACAAATATCTACAGAACTTGCATCTCAGCCGGCTACTCAAGATATCTGGAACCATGTTGGTACGGAACTCTTGGGTTCGCGAGGCCGACTCACACTTAGCCTGTTTCATTGTTAATTGGTACTTTAGTGGACCATAAAAGGAATCAAATAGACAGTATATGCAGGCGTGATTTGCACAAAAGCCCACAACGACAGTATCTAAAGCCCTGTACTATTTGAGTAACAATATATATTTAGTTTTACGATTATTTATCAACTTGTCAATACCCGAGTATTTGGACCGGTTAAGACTTCATTAGCCTTACTAGTGATGAGTCGAGGTCTTTAATTTAGGTACCACTTAATCATCACCACTACCCAGCGGCCAGGAGTGCACAACTGAACAGGCCTTCCCTTAGATTGCCATGACAAACGATCTTGGGTTACCTTTTATCTTTACTAGCTGTTGCCAGCGGCTATGCAAGCGTAAAGCCGTGTTTAAAAAAACTATACTTCCGTACAAACTCTCACCCCCATTTCCCCCCTTAGAGTGTAAAAATCCAAAAACCCTAACACCATTATTTATTTATGATGATCGCTAAAACACATTCATAGGTTGGGTCTCGCAGCTAATCTTAGGTATTCAAAAACTATGGACAACCTTCACGAACTGTTAACATGAATCTTAAAATGTAACAACTTTTCTGGCTAATAAATATTCTATTATATTCTATGTCAGACAGAATAAGACATTTATAAAGGCGAGCTTAACCCGAAAAGAGTTTTCTTAAAGCAAACTTTTAAGGCTAGTGATAGGAAGTTATAGAGGTAGGGTCGTTTACAAAGTGTAAACTTCTTAGATATAGCATACTTAACCTAATTACCCATTTGACGACCTCTGTGGCGCAGTGGGTCCCGCCTGAAACGCAGAAGGTTGCGGGTTCGATTACCGCCGGGGGACAAATGTTTGTATTTGCGAATATTTCTCTCGGGTCTGGGTGTTTTTCTATGTATGTTATGTAAGTATTTTCGAAAAAAAAATATTTGTGTATGCAAATGTTATTTCTATGTATAATATGTATGTATTTACAAAAAATATAGTATATCAGTCATTTAGTTCCCATAACCTACCTACCCCATAATAATATGTGATAACAAACTTTTTTATTTATATTTCCCTCACCTCATATTTCAAAAACCCCCTACCAATTAAGCTCATATTATTCAAACATTAAAATTAATTTAACTACAAAATTTAATCAAGAACAAACTTTTCGGCAGCTATCGTCAGGCAGACAAACATACGCATTCAAATGCCGACTTTCAAAATAGATTCAGAGATATTCATAACGTTTTCATAGCTAGAACAACAATAAGAATTAAAACAAAAGTAACAATTTACTCTTCAAAATATAGAATATTTCAGAGTATTGTTTGTTTAAAGACAAATAATATAAAATAAAAAATTCAAACACGAGAATTTAACCGTTCTTTTACGATTCTGACTTGTTGATTTTTATTAAAAAAAACACCCTAATCAAGAAACTTAGTGCAACAATTTTGTTTCGTAGTGTGATTGTACGGAACTCTTTGTCCCCGAGTCCTCGCACTTGGCGGTTTTTTTTTAATTTCCATGACAATGTATATACCAGTTGGCGGTACACATTGCAATGACATCTTAGGTGTACCACCTTGACTCATATTCATTGGATTATCCTTATTATCTTGTAGGTATTTTATTTATCTACTAGCAAAATTGGAAATAATTTGTATTCACGGCCAGGCTCTGGACATTTTTAGGGACTATCTTATCCTAAGAACACAGAGAGTTAAAATTGGTGATTTAGTGAGCTCTGACGAGGAAGTAACGTTTGGTATTCTCCAGGGAAGGGTGTCGGGGCCTAGCCTCTTTCTAATACACATTAATAGTAACTGCAACATTTAATTCAGAAACAGTTTTTTTTCTTACGCACACGATACAGCACTCATATTTCAAGGAAATTATTGGGATGAGGCTAGGCTCCATGCAGAGAGGAGTCTACGTACAGTTGTGAACTGGCTTGGTGACAACATTCTTACCCTCAACATAAGCGCCATCGCTCCAGCTTGAGGACATTTGTTTGATTCGCACGGACCCCGATATGTAGGAAAACTCAGAAAAATCCGCGCCGGTTGCGCCACTGAAGTTAACGGGAACGTTAGTTATCTTTTCAAAAACTATATAAATTTGTATTTAATTAAATTTCGGTTTGAAAATAAAACCAGTTGATTTCATCAGTGCACAAAGACTTAATGAATCAATCACGTGAACTTACAGTAGCCTATTGATGTTTACATAAGATTTCTAAGAAACTCGTCTGGTTTGAATTTGCTGAGTAAGGTCTAGGCTCGAACGATGGTCGTTCATGAGACAACATAACTCATACTATGGACCCATCTGGTATTTCATTCAAACTCACAAATCGTAGTAAATACCCATCCTATTTTTAGTCAAACTTGTTATATACGCCTATTTAATATTATAAAGGGGTAAACTTCAGAAAAACCTTCAGAGTGAGTATAGGCTGTAGGTATGTATATTAACCCGTCAATAGTCAATATAAAACGGCTGTTTATTGAGACCAATTTTGCAACATAAGTCAATAACAAAACGGTTGGACGAATGCATTTCACGAACACTTAAATTTCAGTAAGAGCTACTTTTCCGGGTACAACGCGGATGAAGCTGTGGGCAGTAGGTAGTCATTGATAATAATGTTCTTTTTTTTCAGAGCTGTCATAACAGACAATGTTCTGTACCCGTCGATGGTATCCATCAGTACAATTAACACGAAATGCAAGGAGAGTGATCAGGAAATGAACACATATGATCCCTTCGTGAACAGGAAACTGGAGCATCCAAACTCGTTAGTGGATTTTCTTCATTATCAATAGCCTGTCACATCACGCTTGAGAAAGATTTGTCTAGACACCCTGGACCGTTCAAGGGTGTTTTGATAAACCCCTTCTCCTTAGTTGTCCTTTCACATCATCATCATTAGATTTTAAGATGTCATGAGATTTCATTACATACAATTCAAACTTTACGAGGGAGTTAATAAAATGGTTTCAATAAAATCAAACCAGTCACGACTGTATTCCTCATTATGAACACTCTTACTCACAGAAGCTTTTAGTGATCTTTGCTGTAATTCTCGTAATATCTGGTTATAAAGCCACGATTTCAAAAACTTTGTCGAATTCCCTCAAAAAAAAAACATGGCCGTCGTCGCCTCATTCGTCGTATGCGCCAATTGCCTCGGTGCTGCCAGCGCATAATATTTATTTTCGATTATGAATACCTACGCTTAAAGTTTATATAAAAAAAAATAAGTGACAACTATTTTTGACTTACTAGAAATTCAGGCCAATTTCTAGAAGCTGAAGAAGTGTGTAATGAAAACGCGGACCTAACCAGGTTTACAAGAAACATTTAGAATCGTATTTTTAAACTACCTAAGTGAACTTATGAGCCGGTATTTTGTATTTTTTTAAACAGCCAACAGTCTTTTACCTTATCCTGATTCCAGACTAGGATTCCCTGTATTGTAGGTATCAGGAACAACGAGTGTCATGGAACCACAACACCAAGACCCGGAAAAAATATCTGCAGAACAAATTTTACCCGCAGCGGGAACGGGATGCACATCTTTTGCTTCTCAGCCAGACATCAAGTTCATCCCTTAATGATACCTTTGTTTCAGGGATGCGAGATCGTTCGCAAACCTCCTGAAGTCATCTTTAGGATCAGGTATCCTGGCCATGCCAGCTGCCTTCAAGAACGCCGGGACGGTAGTCGGAATCTTCGGCACCATTATACTTGGATACATTTGCACGCACTGCGTTTACTTATTGGTAAGTCTCGTAGATAGTTGCTGAAGTGGAGAAGGAAAACACTGCAAGTAACCCAATATTTGCAACAAAAAAATATAAAAAAACCACCAGTCACTTAGATCGGGAACCCAGTTTCGTAAGTTAATCAGCTCGCAGAACGGTAAATGAAGGTTCTCGAATGCTGACCACAAACCAAATAACGCATTATAGGAAGCCATAATCAAGAAATCTAATAAATTCTATCAATGATCAGATCAATGTAAGAAGTCCCTCAACCGTTCTATGGATGACATCAGGAAGTAGGTAAGTGGATTGGATGAAGGTGGCTTAGTAACGATGGAACCAACGTCCGGCAGAAGATTCCGGTAGTAGACAAAATGATGATGATCTTAAATAGCAGAGAAAAAAAATAACAAATGAAGAAGAAAGATATAAGAAATAAAGAAGAAAGAAAGGAGAAAGAAAAAATTAAGCCTTCTGAATCAATATAAAAGTAGGATAATACAGACATTGGGTATTATTTAATGACTGGCGTTTCGTAAGAACCGGGAGAGCACAGTCATAAAGAAGGTGCTTATGTTAACTTATGTTGGTGCTTATGTTGGAAGGTGAGTAGGTACTGCCACGACTTAGATGATGTGTTTATGTGAGCCACGTAAACACATAATGTAATAGACAGCCCTTGAATCTACCGTAATATTAATAATAGTTTCAGGCAACAACACAACATAAAAAAATATGACAATAAGCCCATTATATTAATTTACTTTGACCTTTGAGAGTAAGATAATAACGTGTTATAACTTATTTAGTTAAGACAGTCAACAGAGAAATCACAGTAGCTTTTTAGTGTAAATTAATGTGGTCTTAAATCTATGTGTCTCGCTAATTATAGAACGCCACATGCACAAAGCAGATGTACTAGCTTAACAATAACTAAAAATAATACAGCAAAAGTAAACTTGAAATATTGCCGAGAAGGTACGTCTAGCTTAGGTATCATTGGTCTGAAATAAACATTATTATTATTATTAGGTGTAGGCTTTATCTATGTTTTATAACATCGCACGTCATATTCAAAGCTCGGGTTAAAAACTTATTTTTATCGAAAATATATTTGAACCGGTGAGAGCTTAGTAATTTTTTTATTAAGAAATAATGTCCTGTTACTTATTTGTATAGTAGGTGTATATTATTAATTATAATTATATATATTAATATGTATCAATGTATTTATATATTGTGTAATTTATTACTGTATATGTAGGTATGTCATTATATATAGATAGTATATCGCTTTGCACTCTCCTCTTATATTTATGATTACATTCACCGCCAACCATTCTTACAATTTACATACATCACGCTCCATCCCAAGGTTGTCTGGCAGAGATCGCTTTCAAGCGATTAATGTACTTTTAGTTATATTAAGATTTTATTTATTTTGTTAACTTGTTGTGTACAATAAAGTATTTTCATTAAGAATAACGATAATAATTACATAAAACACTTACAGTCTGCGAAGTTAATAATAAAAATAATAATAAAAATAACTTTTTATTTAATTATACAGTGACAATTAGTCGCCCGCGAAAACGACGAAACAGCATGTTTCACAGCTGAATTTCCTCACTTCATGAGTGAAGAATTTCCTCACTTCATGAGTGAAGAATTTTGGCCGAGATATGGGATGTCGTTATGGCACACAAAAGATTTAAAATTGTCATGGCGTGACTCCAACTGCTCGACTCGTATAATTTATCTCAACTAATTTTAAAACAATTTATGGTACACCACAAAAAAAAACAAAAAATAAAAACTTTTCAATACTAAAAGATATTAAAAAGATTAAAGTTTACTAAAAGATAGAAAAAGATCGGTCATACTTGACATTTTAAAATGCTTCAGTCATAGTAATCATCATTAACTAAAACCTGTATTAGTGTTGGACATATAGGCTTCGAGTGAGTTTATTTATAATTGTAAAGTGGCAATTAATCATATGACCTGTTGGGAAAGAGTTACCCATAACCTTTGGACGCTTGCAACACCAGAAGTACCACTCATAAGTTGCCGATCCTGAGACATAACAAGTGAAAAGTGTAATTACAGGCACATGAGCCTGTAATTACACCGGCATTCATAACCTTCAAAACGGAATACAGGAATGCGAGCTTCAGATACTTACTGGCGGCAGAAATAGGTATGGTGGTATTACTTATCTGGACAGAAGGAGCTCTTTCACAAGGAGCTGTACTAAGAGCCTTCCTACACAGCGTCATCCAGTTTGTGGTCATCTTTCTAGAAACTTTATTCAGCGTCATGAATAAAAAGATATGTTATGAAATTACATTAATCATAGAGTTTTTTTGCCCGCTATGTAAGGATCCCGTATAAATAGGTACGGTTGCGGTAAGAGGTTATTTTTTTATTGTCACATGTTACAAGAAGACGCAACATTGTATTACCATCTGATAGATTACCATCGAGCGTTCTATTCAAAGTCAATAGTTTTAATAAAATCACAAGGATCATATAGAAACGTCAACTTAAAAAATACTTGAATTTAAAATTTGAAAGTGAATTTACCCCGATTCCTTACGCGCGATCAAGACTAGAAGAATCAGGCAACAAAATCTTCCAGGTTAATTTTTTTGATGATCCTTCATTCAGCTTTAGTGTGGTGCCAATCGAACGAGGTATACTCATTTAAAGAAAAAGAGTACTAGTAACAGAAAAGTCTTAAAAGTGTCGACGAAAAGAGAGATAGAATATACAAATTATGCATTTTGAAAAGTTATTTTGTTTGTTTTTCTGTTATTATTATTTCCTAAAACGCTAAAGCGATTGTTTTCTTGCAATCATTTTGTGAGTAACTTCAAGGGTGGTTTTTCGAAAGGTTTTTTCGCTAGAAGTCACTATGGGAGTTGCAACAGAAGAAAGAATCTGAAACGGCGTGACCATTGACATGCAGTTTTTTGTAATCGTTTTGTATGATTTCCACAAGGGTTTATAGACTTACATATATGATTTAAAGCTACACGTCACTAGAGGGCAATGCAGTAGGTGATTTTTTTATTAAGAATTCAAATTCAACGACTTTTTGTTAGATACGTCTTTTTATATCTACTTCTCTAAATTAATTTTAAACTTTAAAATGAATTTACGCCGTCGTGCACCAAACCCTAGAAGAATCAGGCAACGAACTCAGTTTGGTTATTTTATGTAAAAAAAAATATTTTCAGGTAAAAACATCACAAGATGTGTCAAGGGTCGCCAGAGCACCGTCACTAGGATACGCTGAAACAGTGGAAGCAGTATTCGCCACTGGACCACAATCCTTGCGAAAACTTTCACGAGCTTCTAGGTAGGTACCTACTTTAAACTATAGACTACGCGGCTACTTATAAACTACTAGGTTATTTATTTTTATTAGGTATTATAAGCCGAAAAGGGTATGGATATGTCCCTAATGGGATACGAGTGATACCTCTGGTATGCTTGTTTGCCAACATGTTGGTACAAAAAAAGTTATCCTACTACTATTATAAACGCGAAAGTTTGTGAGGATAGATGTTACTCTTTCCGCAAAAAATACTTATACATCAGAATAACACATAGGCTACTTTATATCCGGGTACCACGCGGGCGAAGCCGTGGGCAGAAGCTAGTAATATATATATAAAAACAAGATAAATCTATAAAAAAAAAAATGAGATTTTCCATAAACTTTGGTTCAGAACTGCATACCTACTTGGCACAGAACGATGACAGTGGAAAGAGATCGGGGAACTTCTATGACTAATTATGAAAATGGCGCGCGTTTCAGGATATTTATAGACTGGGCGATGGCGTTCACCATACTTGGCGCATGCGCGGTGTATGTCATCTTACTCGTCGACTCCGTGCGACAGGTATGTTGACTTGGCAATACCATCAAACTAATCACCTAGCTAGGAATAGATGCAGCTGCATCTGTTTCCTGTAAACATTAATATGCATGGAGACTACTGTATTTTCACGTGATTGTAGAAAATGGCTGATTGTGTAAAAAATAGCTATGCAAACCTCAAAATGAAATATAGCTACTAACAGCTATGGAGAACACGGTGGAAACACCACCATGTTTCCACCATTTGAAAAGGGGAAGATCTTCCTCCTGGTTGAACTACCTGATCCACTTACCTGGAGTAAGTTGGATGTCGGAGGTATTATATATGTTCAGGTTGCGATCTAGATCTTCGATAGCCATCTGTGTATTATATGTGGTAGCTTTTCATGTATCAGTAGTATAAAAAAAATGCTGGACATTTTTCACACAGCATCTAGCCCGAAACTATATGGCTTGTATTATGGTAACTATGTACATGACTGATACTACTTACTACTACATTTTTTTGTAAATATGTACATATTATACATACATAGAAAACACCCAGACCCAGACAAATATTTACATATTTGTCCTTAAAACTTTCGTAAAGTCCGTCCCATCCAAATGTTTTTTGGTAGAGATAGCTATTTAGCTATAAGACCGTCCATTGTACAACATTGTCAAAGTTTGTAGTAACTAAGCTGATGCGTTATTTGGAGTTCAATAAAGTATTTTCTACCTTCTGTATATCTATCTTAGAGTCGCTAATGCGCGAAAAATACCTCTGGCATTGCAAGATTATGGTAACACTTAACAGGTGGGACGTATGATTTACCAGTATAAAAAAATGTCTTCGAGGTTGGTTCTTTATAGGTTCTTTGCCACAAGTAACTAGAGGGCGCTGCACTTAGCAATGAAAAAACTCTGGGGTTTTGAATTTTATTTAATAAAACTTTTTTTCAGATAGTGGACCATTTTTACCCCAACATTGGGATAACGGAAACGCAGTACTGCCTTATCTTCTTGGTCCCGCTTCTCTTCTTCACGCAGATCAAGAACCTCAAATACCTGGCTCCGTTCTCTGGATTCGCCAACGTGCTGCTTGTCCTCACATTTGTTATCTGCTTGTACTACATCTGCGATGATTTCCCTGACATTGACTCAAGGCCGATGAGTGTCGATGTGGGGAAACTGCCGCTTTTCATCGGGTGAGAAAACAGTATGACGCTAAAGGGCTAAATCTGAACAAGCAGGGGCACGTACCAAATTAACAAATTAAAAATAGCGTGTAAACTGTGTCGAGTCTGGGTGTTTTCATGTACAGTATTTATGTTTTTTCAAAAAAAAACCATATAAGTAGTATATCAGTCATGTAGTTTCCATAACACAAGCTCTGCTTTTGGGCTAGATGATGCTGTGTGAAAAATGTCCAGCATTATTATTATTATTAACTTTAACTACGACTTTGAATTATATTTTATTTTCATTGACATCCTAATACTAAAAACGTTTGACTTTGACTTTGACTTTGACTTTGACTTTGACTTTGACTTTGACTTTGACTTTGACTTTGACTTTGACTTTGACTTTGACTTTGACTTTGACTTTGACTTTGACTTTGACTTTGACTTTGACTTTGACTTTGACTTTGACTTTGACTTTGACTTTGACTTTGACTTTGACTTTGACTTTGACTTTGACTTTGACTTTGACTTTGACTTTGACTTTGACTTTGACTTTGACTTTGACTTTGACTTTGACTTTGACTTTGACTTTGACTTTGACTTTGACTTTGACTTTGACTTTGACTTTGACTTTGACTTTGACTTTGACTTTGACTTTGACTTTGACTTTGACTTTGACTTTGACTTTGCCTTTGACTTTGACTTTGACTTTGACTTTGACTTTGACTTTGACTTTGACTTTGACTTTGACTTTGACTTTGACTTTGACTTTGACTTTGACTTTGACTTTGACTTTGACTTTGACTTTGACTTTGACTTTGACTTTGACTTTGACTTTGACTTTGACTTTGACTTTGACTTTGACTTTGACTTTGACTTTGACTTTGACTTTGACTTTGACTTTGACTTTGACTAAACTACCTATCTAAAATCTCTAACCAAGTGTAAAATTAATTCCAGCACAGTTATATTCGCAATGGAAGGTATTGGCGTTGTGCTGCCCGTGGAGAACACGATGGCTAGGCCGCAGCACTTCCTCGGCTGCCCTGGGGTTCTGAATATCACCATGACACTGGTTGTACTCCTATACATGCTGATGGGGTTCCTGGGCTACGTGCGGTATGGCGACGAAGCCGTCGGCAGCATCACATTGAACCTACCTACTGATGAAGTGTAAGTTTTTACCAAGATTTTATAATAAAAAAATGGCTCGTCCAGCGAAGTGTTGTATTCCGGTTTGAAGGGTATGGTTGACGGCGAAATACAGGCATATGAGAATTTATTTTTATTTATGCCTATGTATATTAAATACATTTACTAATCTGTGAGCAGACATCCGTGATTTCACTGAGTGTTTGGTTCCAACGGAAGATCACGCTGATTCCGCTTTCAACTGGCAACACAACGCTTTGTGTTGCCAGTTGACACAACAAATACTGAGTTGGACGCCATATTTTATATTGCAAGCATCCGTAAGTTCTCCTATTCAGTAGTATTCAAAAAAAGTAGGTATTATGTACATGTACAAATAACACAAATGAAACCGCTAGCTTTCTAAAGATCGTTGCAAACGATCTATAGCTAGCTCAACAATCCACTATCAGACAGAAGCGTTCCCAGCTGGATGCATTACTACGCTGAATGGCAATGCTAATGCGTTGACCCAGATTTTATTATTAAACAAAAAGCAAACATACACGCTCATGACTATAGTCCCCGTAATGGAGATCCTTATATCAATACAAATTTAAAAACATAAAAAAAAAATTAAACGCAATTAAACAAAAACTTTATGCCGATTGTTCTGTACAAAAGAATAGGTACTCTTGTTTCTTTCCTTTCTTTCCTGGCTTGGTCGCGGAGGAAAAGGCAGTACGTAAAATTGACGTTTCAAAATGATCTTTGTGATTTTATTGAATCTAAATGATTTTTGACTTTTGATTTTCGACAGATCTGAGGTACAACAGAGTACTTATAGTCAGAGACACGTACAAATATTATATTAGGCTTATGTTCACGTTTTGCATAGAAGTACGCATTCCACGTGCCAGGTTGCAAGCCTATCGCCGCTTACCGAAACACTAACCGATGGCACGTGCCTTTGTATGTTTGGTTCTAGTGCATGCCTGTTTCTTCACGATGTTTTCCTTCACCGTTTTGAGCACGTGTATCGGAAGTCGGCGTACAACCCACTAGGCCAACTCAGCTTTTATGATTAAAAACTGAAAATGTGGCTTCTAAATGATTTATATTATTTTTAAAATACCTTCAATCGTTTTAAAAAGAATGAAAGAAAACACATTTATTGCACCCATAGTTCATTTTACAAAAAAAAAAAAAACACACTCACGACTGTCTTCCCCATGGTGGACATCCTCAGATACATACTCAGTGAGTAGACCTTTGAGGATAAAAATCCATTGGTGCACGACCGGGTTCGAACCCACGACCTCCGGATCAGAAGTCGGGGTATCGCCCACTAGGAAAAAGCCTATGAAAATTGAAATATTAACACCAGAAATTGTAAAATTAAACGCAGAAACTGTCATAAACAATTAACTACCAAAAAATAAAGAGAAAAATATCTTAAAGCCTATGAAACTTAAATTACATGGAAAAATTAACAAAAAGCAAAGTAATTTTTTAATATCAATTTGTAATTTGGTTATATAAATATTCGTCACTACTAAAAGCATTTCTTATATATTTTTCTCATAGAGGGGGATGAAAAGCAGAGTGTGCCACATGGTACCAAAATTATTTAACCTCGAGCGACGTACTTTGTATCCCTCGCTACGCTTAGGATTCAAACAATCGCTCTCGCCCATTACTACATTATTTTGGTCCCTTGTGACACAATCTACTATTTAACACTAGGACGGAAGCTAGTGTTAAAATAAAATTGTGAAATTGCTTTGCCCGTGTGGTACCCGATACCCCCGGTAAAAAGTATGTGTTATTCTGATGTATAAGCTAAGTATATTACTGTAAAGTTTCATCATAATCCGTTCAGTAGTTTCTGCGTGAAAGAGTAACAAACATCCATCCTTACAAACTTTCGCGTTTATAATATTAGTAGGAAGGATAGGATATCCTTTCCTATCCGCTTAGACATTCATCAATCAGTGAGTAGGCAAGTGAATACTAAATAGGTATATTTAGGATTTGTAGATTCGAACCCTATAGCAATTTTCAAAAAGTACTTTTTGGCCAAAATATTATTATTTGGATTTGGAAACAAATTAAAAGGCCAAAATATATTAATTTCATACTTTTTTTGGAATTACATACAAGATAGTTGGTATTCTGCGTCGTATATCTAAATCGCGCTATCAAAGTTTTTATACACATTCACCATTTAGTTTAAGCATTTTCAAAAATCATAGGGGTCAGTCCTCCAAGGTTAACCAGTATGGCCAAGCTGGAGTATAAATTGGCTGATGGATGACACATCCACGCCACGGGAAGTAATTGTGGATACATGATTATATCCCTTCAAGGGTGGGTCATTATCCTGTACCAACTGTACGTCGTTAGAGGCTGAAACCTAAGGTATATAGGACGAATATAACTTCACGGTTAACTTGACCCCTTTTATGGGTTTACAGAGGGAAAGATAATATTTTACTAACAGGGGTGAAGTGAGAACGTAGTAATATTTTTTAGGCTTATTATCTACTGACTAAACTTTGTCTACGAATTCACCATACCGGTTAATGGGAATCCATTAGCAACAACACTTACCTACTTGCCTCCAGTTATTTTCCAAGCCAACGATTCCTTTGTCTGTCTGTCGGTCTTCGTGTGACCGCGCAACTTACCAGCTTAATTACTATACAAAAATCGTAATTTTCAGCCCTGGCTTCATGGCAAAGGTGTTCATTATCCTGGCCATATTTTTCACGTACACACTGCAGTTCTACGTGCCAATGGAAATCGTCTGGCGGAACACCAAGGAGCATGTGGCGCAGAAGTACCACAATCTGGCCCAAGGTATCATGCGAGCCATCTTCACTATACTAACAGGTAAGATATGGCTGTATGCTAGATACCCTGCATATTTTTTAAAGCTGGGCATCAGCCGGTTTGCTTGCATTTTGAATTGTGCTGCTTAGTGCGACTGATTATAGCATAAAAGCTTAGTAACCTACTTATCACGTTTGCGATTCTTAATTGATTGGTGCAGTGTTAAGCGAAGTAGATTGATTAAGATTGTTTTATTTTTTTGCGAATTCGATACAAATCGAGATTGAATAATATATGAATAATAATTAAGCAGAGCTTATGTATAGGAACGATAATAAAACTGAGGATTTATTCCCGTTGTCCCCCGATGGGGCCGAAGATCGGAAGACAACGGAAATAACTAAAAAATGTTAACCATGAGCTGTTGAGTTCTTTGGGTTTATGCTGAGTTTACAAAATGTCAATTCAATTACCGTTTCGAATCCGTATTTTTTATGGATATCCAATTAGGGATGATTTGATCAGGGAAGGGTCTATGTTTTAAGAATAGACCCTCCCTGTTCGAGACTAGAAGACTTTTAAGCAAAGTGGCTTGGTTGACTCATTAATCTACAATCAAATGAGTCTCACTTTGGTATTTATTTTTATTTCAGTAATAGCTGCAGCCACCTTGCCTAAACTGGAGCAAGTGATCGGCCTCGAAGGCGCTTTCTTCTACTCCTTCCTCGGCCTCATAGCCCCTTCAATCCTGGATCTCATCTTCAGCTGGGAGCGGGGCCTTGGGAAGTTCAAGTGGATCATGTGGAAAGACATTGTCTTGATCCTGTTCGGTAGCTTTGTACTTGTTGCTGGTGTTACGCAAAGTATACGAGAAATTGTCAAGCTAAATCAGTAGGCTTTTGATTAGTTAACAAATTGCTAGAACAGAAAGTACCTGTTATTGTAGGAATTATTTTGTAAGCTATTTTTTTATATAAACGTGATAATTCTTGTATTGAAATTAAATAAGCTCAAAATGTTACATTTTTTTTTTTACTGACATTTTTTTTAGTACAGTATTCTAATAAAAGTTCAAACGAAATGGTTCAAAAGCATTTATAATACAAAATGCCGAAGATTCGAAGGCATGTGCCATCGGTTAGTATTTCAAGTCAAAAATCATTTATTCATTAAAATCACAAGAATCACTTTGAAAGTTCAATTTTACCTGCCTGTCCCACCACGACCCAGGCAAGAAACAAGGCTGGTTTTTTCAAAACAAAAAGTACTTAAGTACATTTTACATCCAGTTGGAGCAACTTCCAAGATGTACTTGGTATAAAATGTAGTTATAATCCTGATTTGTCTATATTTTTGTTGCGTTCCCCGAAATAGGTCCACGAGTGTCTTAATAAGTCTCATGAGAAATAAAGGCGTGAGCGTAATTTTTTTTTTTTGTACATATATATATATTTTCTGTGAAATAGGCTTGGGAGGGAATTGGCGAGAATCATCGCAAGATTGTAGTACCAGTACAGTACATGTACTGTCACACTGTCAGTCAGTACTAGATAGATAGAAATAGCAAGGAAAAATAAGTAAAATTGAAGTTTTATCAAATATATATGGCGTTACCGGGGAGTATGCTTGAAATTTTGCTCCAACTTATCGTATTTTTACCTATCTACTATGTAGGTACATTTACGTACAGTTTTCGCTATTATTTTTTAAGCCACGGTTTAATCAAAGCTGTGGCATAATATGACGACCTCTGTGGCGCAGTGGGCGAAGGCCCACCTGAGACGCAGAAGGTTGCGGGTTCGATTCCCGTTGCAGGACAAATGTTTCAACTGCAAATATTTGTCTCGGGTCTGGGTGTTTTTTTATCTATAATAAGTATGTTTTAAAATTTCCTAGTTAGCATTTAATAAAATAAAATAATAATGCTGGACATTTTCACACAACATCATCTAGCCCTAAAGTAAGCAGAGCTTGTGTTATGGGAACTACATGACTGATATACTACACGATGGAACACGTAATTATTGATTTATGTTCAATAGCTGTAATTAAAATTTTCATGTTCCTAACTTTAAAGAACAAAGACTTTCGTACATACTTCCTTCCGCCATTTCCCCCGCTTAAAGTGGAAATTTCCAAAAATCCTTTCTTAGCACATGCTTACGTTTTAAAATAAACCTTAGTTCAAAATTTCAGCTTTCTAGAATTACCTAGAAGTTTGAAAGTCTAGAATTACTGTGCGTTGATAAATCAGGCATTGAGTCACACGTCAAATAATAGGGCATTTATTTACTGACACTTCAACAAACATACGAGGCATTCACCGATAATCTTTATTTATTATGTGTAGTATCTGAGTAGGTATTCAGTTTCTTAAGAACTTTGATCGATACTTTTTGGTGTGAACCTTGGTAGATAGGTACCCGTTGTTTCTAACCCGAGAATCACGCAAGGACCTCACCTTGGCCCCACCACTTTTGATTAGCTATAAGTTACTTGTGTTTGAAGTACGAATTTTTTATATAGAACTAAGTACAATGTATAATTTACGACTACATTTCTACTTTTAATTTTTAAAGTTCCCAGAAATAAATTTCAGTTTCTGCAAAACAATATTCTATGTTCTGTTTTACACTCCTCATTATATAAATTTCATTAAGAATAAGTATAAAATGAATTAATTCAAATAATCAGCGACATAATCAGCAGGGCGATGGGGAGACTCCGTGGCCGTCCCAAATCACCCCATGCATGTTCTACTATTTTCAAAGTTTAGGTGCTTGGCCTATTTCTGTGTCCTAATTTTGATTATAAAGTAATTTGTCTCTTTACAGGTTCAAAAAAGTTATTTCGGTATATTTTGAGGATTCAATAAGAATAAAACACAAAATGGAAGTATGAATACAAACGGCGTCGGTATGAAAAATTACACTGCAGTAACTTCCAGTCCATTCCCCAGCGTTCCAACCGATATTCCTTGTAGTGAACTATTGGAGATGCCTCCGTCGAGTACAATTAAGACAAAAACAGAAATATCTTCGATGACAATCACTAACTCAAGAACAGACTTCACAGTGGACGATTCACCACTCGGAATCCAATATATATCCAGCCCTGAGCGTTGACAGCAACGCTAAATCAAACGAACAGCTTTCACCCAGCATTTGTACCAGTGCATCTTCAACCAGTCCAATCCTAAACAAAACTTCTATTATAATTACTTATATTATATACCTACTTACATATAGCATCGCTTTAGGTTTAAAGAAACCTGTAATGATGTGAATAAATAAATAAATATAAATAAATAAAGACTACCCAAGATGATGACGAACAAGAAGTCATGGTGAAGACATGTGTATAATTTCTCGCTTTTAAGTATAGTTATCCCTAAGTATAATAGTATACTTAGGGACAGAATGTTCAAAAATTCACAGTCATCCACCATATCAATCGAGTATCAGGACTGGTCATACACGGGGTAAAAGTGGCCACAAAATAACATTAAAAGGAACGTATGCTAACAGGGTGCTGCTTGGCAGGATTTTTTACACACTTTTTTCTTTACTGTGAACAACATCTGGTATTGACACCAGGTGTAATTAAGACCGCTACCAGACGGAAGCGTTTCCAAAATGCTAGAAGGGAAAGCCTTGACGGAAATATTTTTTTTTTGTTCTTTGTGAAAAAAGCGTACGCCCATGCGTAGACCTAAAGGGAACATCAGTTACGGCCGGGGCGCTGCGGAAAATACGACAGTCTCACTCCCAAAATATATGGAAGTCTTGGCTGGTTTTCGCAAGCGTTAAATTTATTTCACAATAACTAATAGGATAGGATAAAAAATTGCATAAAATAAAACATGGCTTGCCCTATGTAAAAATAACATTGTTAATTCTATAATAATAAATTCGAAAAGCCATTTAACTACCTATTTATACACGGGACGGCAGCAATATGTATGTCGTTTACCGCAAGAGATTGTCTGTTACCATTTATCTCCGAAATGGTAGGTACCTACCTACATGACGTATAGTAGGCGTAGGTATTACCTATCGGATATTTTATTTATAATCGATTTTTTTAAGCGCTGCACTACGTGAAGCAAATTCCCGTAAGATGTTTTCAATATTTCTAGGAACGACCGGAAGAACAAAGCTAGACCCATGACATTGAACTGAATGCATTGTTATTAACATGAAAAAAAATACTGTCAACGTGACTTTGACATTGAAATAGATACGTGATCTAGAACTGTTCTGTCTGTCATTGTCAGTTGCTTAATAGCGCCAAACTTTAAAATTATTTATGTATAATTTTGTAAATAAAAACTGATAATTTGTTTCGATGGAATCTATTGAATAATGAATTCGTTCACCAAACGAAATAGCTAGTAAATTTCTAAAGTTACTAATACACACATAGTAAGTAAGTGATCTGTTATATCACTTTTACAACAGATTCAAATCATTCAAAAAGACGAAATAATTTAGGAGGTGACGGCATTTTTCACAACGTAAAAGCTCAAAATAACTTCCAAAGTTCAGTGGTTATGTCTCCACAACTCACCAGTACCTACGTAGGTACAAATCTAGGTAGTTTTGCCTGCCGGGCGGTCTAGTTGCAATAATTATTATTCACAATCGTGGTTTAGTTAGACAAAGACCTCCAGTCCACTCGACACCAAACTAAAAAGAAAGTATACTTATTGTGTTACGCAATAACCGAAGCAACCAGTTTTTAATTAAAAAGTGAATTCCTCGAAAAAAACAGAAGAAACATTTCAAACAGAACAGAAATGTCTTTAAACATCAATTACAAAATCGTGAGTAACATTGCCGACAACATAAAGCAGATTGCTTATCAATAATATAAATAAGATATAGCAATGATAATTCTAAAGCACTTCACTCGTTTCATTTGTCGATTGTCTTCATTACTTCGAAATGAGCGATTCAGACAGTATGGTAGGTATGTAAATGTGTTATCGTAATAAAGTTATTCATAACCTAACTTTGTTCATGTTTTATGTACCTGATTGTGTGTGTGTAAGCATGGCTCTATTGAGATACTAAGTTCAAGGTCCACAGCTCGCGAGCTGAATTCGTCATTGGCGGTGTCATTCATTCGAGTTTGTGCCGCTTTTCCGTGTATATGTGCTGTCCTGTAGCCCCTTGCATGTGTTTCATAATTTAAGTGTCCTTGTATTGGTGTCTTTGTAAAGACTGAAACATGAGTAATTTAGATGCAGCGGTCACAGACTTCACTGAAAAAATACCTGTATGTATATTTACTTTTTCAATGTGACACCTTTTCAGCAGAAAGTTATTTTTTTTATGTAAAGTATGTATTCAACTCCATCTTAAGTGGGTACTTTAATTGGGTTTTCCACTGCCTTTGTTTAGAACATTAAATTCACATTTAATGTTCTAAACAAAGGCACTAAATTCCTTATAATGGTAATACAATCTGAATTAATTTTTGAATTGAATAAGTATCATTCTGTCACATTAGTAGGTACCTAGATAATGTTGTTAGGTTATTCATTACAATACTACAATACAATGTGACAACCTCTATGCAGTGGGTGAAGGCCCGCTTGAGATGCAGAAGGTTGCGGGTTTGATTCCCGATGTGGGACAAATGTTTGTAATGTTTGTCAGGGGTCTGGGTGTTTTCTATGTATAATATGTATGTATTTACAAAAAAAAAAGTATTTAAGTAGTATATCAGTCATGTAGTTCCCATAATACAAGCTCTGCTTAATTTGGGGCTAGATGATGCTATGTGAAAAATGTTCATCATTATTCATTATTTTTTTATACTACCTGCAGACTGTGTTATATACCTATCAGTTAATTGCACGGATTGCTGGTATTTATTTTCTTATCTGTTTATATGATATTACTAAAAATAATATCTCTAACTGTGTGTCGGAGATATTATATAACCCAACTGGCATTGTAGATTTATCCTTATATTTCTTTTTACACTCTTCAAGTTTGTTAAACTACCCACATCATCTATCCATTAATCAAGCAAATCATCAAAGCATTACTTTGCAACAATCCCTCTACACATCATCCTAAAGGCACTTCATTGAAAATATATTGCATGCAAATTGAAAATGCATGTAATAAAATTGCAAAGTGTTGGAATAGTTCACACCCAATTATAAATAAATAAATATAATTAATAATGCTGGCGTTATTCACACAGCATCATCTAGGCCCAAACTAAGCAGAGCTTGTATTATGGGAACTGCATGACTGATATACTACTTATATACTTTTTTTTGTAAATACATATAATAAGAAAACATCCAGACCCTAGACAAATATTTGATCATACAAACATTTGTGCTGCGTCTCAGGCGGGCCTTCATCCACTGTGTCACAGAGGTTGCCATGCTCAACTTGCAATGCTCATCAACGCCTGTGGGCACAAGCAAGTAATATAAAAAATAAACAAATAACTATTTCTCAGGTCCTACCCATCATTATTGGAGTGGGCTCCGTGGTGGTACTCACTACAGTAGTTGCCAACTGCCTCTGGGGCAAGCCCAGCAGTAAGAAGAGTAAGAAGAAGCTGGTGGCTCTCGTAGACCCAAACACCAAGTATGCACTGCCTCTCATCGAGAGGGAGGACCTCAGCCATGATACCAGACGGTTCCGGCTTGGATTGCCTTCATCAGAGCATGTCTTAGGTATAATAAATTTCTCAATTTATCTGCAAAGAAATCACTTTGAACAATTAATAATCATTTTGATGTGGGCACTCACAGTAGGGCTAATCCACCAGTTCAAGGTTGCACAGGGAGCTATGGAATTGGCTATGCTCTGGATTTCTCTGAATGATAAAATCCGTAAAGATTATCCAACAGAGAAATCCGTAAAAAGTCATCAACATAGCTGAGAGAATTTGCAAGCTGATGTGGCAGTGGGCTGGTCATGTATGGCGAAGAACCAACAACCACTCGGGTAAACAAGCTCTTGAGTGAAGGCCGATTCTTGGCATACATAGTGTGGGGCGCCCCCTGGCTAAGTGGAGCGATAAATTAAGAAAGGCGAAAGGCTCAGAGGCCCGTATTGGGAGAGATCAAGCAGCGGACTGATGTTGGACTGATGATGATGATGGATATCTCTGTTATCAGCAGCCTGTTATTTTTATCATAATTGCACTCTGAGGGAGGCATCTATGCATTCTGTCCAGTGGTGGACTTCTTCAGGATGATGATGATTACATAAACTAGCAATGTTTGTCTGTCTGTCTGTGTGTACCGAATCACTTTAGAACGATCGATTTTGATTTACATAAAAGAGCGTTTATCGCCGAACGTCTCCTTTCATGCCACATGTCTTCGAATTTTTGGTTCTAGGAAAAGCCAGGTTCCTTACTATGTGTTCCTTCACCGTTTGAGAGCTGGTGAGCTAGTGCTCCCAAACGTTGAAGCAAGTATTACCTAGCTAGATGATGTTAGTGTATATATTTTTTACATATCCCAATTTAAGTATATAATGCTAGCTTTGCCCGATTGTTGTCTAATAGTAGTGATGTCGATGAGAAAAATATTTGCTTGATAATCATCACTCAATGTTTTTATTAATATCGACGAGTCATTGGCCATCAGGTGGGGGAGGGGCCTTCCCACGCTGCGTCGTCCAGTTCGTGGTCGCTATTCGAGAACCTATCTTCCCCAGCTGGTTTTGCTATATGACCTCCCTATTAATTACCACTTAAAAAATTTAGCTGATTCTAAGAGCTACCAAACTAATATTGCCTAACGTTTTTTTTCTTAGGTTTGCCTATTGGCCAGCATATCCATTTGTCGGCTAAGATCGGTGATGATTTGGTCATCAGGGCGTACACACCGGTTTCCAGTGACGAGGAGAAAGGCTACGTTGATTTGGTGGTTAAGGTAATGTTGATTCTTTATATATCCGGTCCCCTAAATTACACTACCAAAATGGCTATGGGGAATACAACTATGGCTGTCATTAGGATGTGCAAAGCAAGCCGGAGCTCCACTGCAGGCCACTGAGTGTTTAGCTCAGTGGCCTGCAGTGTAGGAAGGCCTCCCACCTAGAAGGAATCTTTACAACATTGCGTGAGTCAGGGACTCGCAAAAACACATAATATCATATCCAAAGGTTGTCTGGACATAATCGCTTTTAAGCGATAAGACCGTCCGGACCGTCCGTGTGCATTTAAATTTAGTATGTTTTTTTTTATGAAATAACTTTTGTAAACTGATTTTTTATTGGATACTTTACTATTCTCCTGCTGACGTTTCCGTGTTCCCGTCTCACATACATAATAATAATACTAGCTTCTGCAAACGGATTCGCACGCGTAGTACCCGGATAAAAAGCCTATGTGTTATTCTGATGTATTACTGTAAAGTTGCATCAAAATACGTTAAGTAGTTTTTGCGTGAAAGAGTAACAAACATCCATCCTCACAAACTTTCACGTTTATAATAGTAGTAGGATCTGTATTTTTTAACAAAATTGGCAAACCCCGACGTAATTTCCGTCATCGACAGCAACCTCGAGTGACATATGGAGACCTACCTACCATCCTAGAAGACATACTTAACAGTTGCAAAAAAACCGCATAATTCATTACGTATGACAGCATTATTTATTCCAATTCAGGAGTCTAGTCACATCCCTTCATCAACTAGAAAAGAGCTGATGATATTTAAACGGCTGAACAGATTTTCTTGAATCATAGCTAAGAACATTCAATCAAGATACCTTTCAACAAAAAACCTTAATCAAAATTGGTTCATCCATTTTGGAGCTACAATGCCACAGACTGATACAGATACATTCCTCTGTTTGCGATGGGGTTAAAAAATATACCAAACTAAGATAATTTCATTTCCAATATAGTTTTGTTTAAATAGGAACAAAACATGTTAAGGAAAATAGCCTCTTTGTGCTAGCACAGATTCAATGTGGTATTTTGTGAGGAAGCTGTTATTTCCTCATACTGGACTGTTGATTTTATTATTAATGCAATAATTGTTTTTTCCCTGTATATGTTTGTATAGGCTACAATATATTTTTGCAGTATGTAAAAACCAATGAAACCTATATAAGAATATTTATAGGCATTTAAAAAAAAAGATACTAACGACTATTTTCCTTGACGATCTTTCTAAGATACATAAATAGAAAATATAGAAGATACTACAACTATGAAGCGCACCAAAACGGGTGCGCTATGTGGAAGTACTTTGGTGCCCTTCATCTTGGTGCTCTTCATCTGGGTGCGCTCCGAGGAATGCCTCAATAATATTTGTCTTGCTACCTGTCACGTAGAATCCTAACGATTAAAAACGCGAGTAGGTACATGCCAAATATAATGTTTTAATTCTCGCGTATCTACGATTATAGATACGGACTAATTATAGATCTGAGAATGTACATGGGGATTACTTAGTTGGTGCCCTGTTTAAAAATCTTTATGACTAGATACCAATTTCATAAAATCCATAAGTATCAACCTCGGCGGGACTCGAACCTACAGCTTGGTACACAGAAGCTAAACCAACTGAGCTATAGCTCATTACCGCCTGGTCAAAATTCTTAGGATGTTTCCTTGGTGTTTAAGTGCGTATAACAAATAAGCATAAATATGTTTTATGAACCTCTGTGGCGCAGTGGGCAAAGGCCCGCCTGAGACGCAGAACGTTGTGGATTCGATTCCTGCCGGGGGGACTAATGTTTGAATGATATCCAAATATTTCTCTCGGGTCTGGGTGCTTTGTATGTATTAAATGTAAGTATTTACAAAAAAAATATATAAGTCATAGTTCCCATAACAACTCTGCTTAATTTAGAGCTGTGTGAAAATGTGCAGCATTATTTATTATTATTCCTCTTCTAGGTATACTTCAAGAATGTTCACCCCAAGTTCCCGGAAGGCGGCAAACTATCGCAATACATGGAGAACATGAAGATTAATGACACAATCGACGTGCGTGGTCCTTCGGGCCGACTCCAATACACCGGGAACGGCAACTTCCTGATCAAGAAACTGAGGAAAGATCCACCGGTCAACGTTTTCGTGAGGAAACTCAACATGATAGCAGGTATACTATAAACAAACTATCGCAATAAATACGTGTAGAAAATGAATTTTAACGATACAATCGACGTGCGTAGTCCTTCGGGCCGGATTCAATACACCATGAACGGCAACTTCCTGATCAAGAAACTGAGGAAAGATCCACCGGTCAACGTTTCCGTGAGGAAACTCAACATTATAGCAGGTATAATATAAACAAACTATCGTAATACATGGAGAACATGAAGATTAACTACACAATCGATGTGCGTGGTCCTTCGGGCCGGATTCAATACACCACGAACGGCAACTTCCTGATCAAGAAACTGAGGAAAGATCCACCGGTCAACGTTTTCGTGAGGAAACTCAACATGATAGCAGGTATACTATTAACAAACTATCGCAATACATGGAGAACATGAAGATTAACTACACAATCGATGTGCGTGGTCCTTCGGGCCGGATCCAATACACCGGGAACGGTAAAGATACTGAAATTCAACATGATTGCAGGTACAATAAATAAAAATGAACATAGAATAATAATGCTGGGCATTTCCACACAGCATCATCTAGCCCCAAAGTAAGCAGAGCTTGTGTTATATGGCCTGTTATCCGGAGGGGTAAGCAGACCACGGATTTCCAATTGCTGTATAGAGTACTCTTGATCTGACCATTCTATAGTTAGCATTCAAAGTGACAGTTTGCAAGCCCATCGCCGCTGTTGCCTTCGGATTTTTTGTTCTTGGGCATGCCGGTTTTCGTATAATATTATCTTGGGGATAATATGTTTTATCACATACGTACATTCAGATTAAGTATGATTAGATTTGAATAGGCAACGTGACGCGATTATGGTTACGATAAGTGCATTATCGGTGATTACATCATAAATTTCAATATATATGATACTTTTCACGTAATTCGTAATGTCAAAGTCAAAGTCCAAATTAATTTTTTCATTAAAATCATAAGGATCACTTTGAAAAGTCGGTAATGTTTAACTAGCTGTGCCACGGATGCCCACCGCATCGCATCGCCCGCCCGCGCTATTACTTCTTTTGCTCGGCTCCTAAGAGTCGTAGCGTAAAGTTAAATATTGGGCTATAATGCAAAAATATTTTTTCGTATCCGACTGGTGGGCTGGGCGTTTTTCTATCGATAATAAATATGAATTTACAATAAAAAAATTATATAAAGTATATCAGTCATGCAGTTCCCCATAACACAAACTCTGCTTACTTTGGGGCTAGATGATGTTGTATGTAAAATGTCCAGCATTATTTATTTATTTTGTTATTTAAATAAATAATTAGGAACCATAGCGCGTTCAAACAAAAAACCAACCTCTTAAGCTTTATTACTAGTATAGTTGATATACTAGCTAGTACCCACGGCTTCGCCCGCGTGGTACCCGGATATAAAGTAGACGATGAGAAGTATACCTCACCGTTAAGGCAGCGATCTTAAGAAACACTCGACCGTTTTTTCGTTGACTTTCGTTGCAAAAACCTCTTTTATTATAACAGGATTATAATATAGCATACTAGCTTCTGCCCACGGCTTCGCCCGCGTGGTTCCCGAATAAAAAGTAGCCTATGAGTTATCCTGATGTATAAGCTATATTACTGTAAAGTTTCATCAAGATCCGTTCAGTAGTTTTTGCGTGAAAGAATAACAGACATCCATCCTCACAAACATTCGCGTTTATAATATTAGTAGGAAAGATAGGATATTCACCTATCTATAAATATAGGTGATATATTTTTTTTCATCCGATTAATCCGATCCGGTTTTAAAATTAGTATAGATTATGTAGTGACAATCGCTGGGGAAGAAAGTTTCTCGAACGATGACGCGGTGTATAAAAAGGCCCCCCACACAATGGTCCGATGACATCGTAAAAGTTGCGGGAAGTCGGCCGATGGAGATAGCCCAAGACCGTTCGTCATGACACTCTTTGGGGGGAACCCTACGTCCAGGAGTAGACTTCTGCAGACTGTTTATGATGATGATGATAGTTATCAGTCAGTGAGTCATGCAACTATATTATTATAATTTTCATTTAAATATAATTAATTGTTGTCAACTGCAAATGCGATAAATAACACCTTATTATACCGTTGCATGCCAGTGACTAAAATACAATTTTGCAATCAACAGCTGGCAACATTATTTCAATCTAATTAAGACCTTGTGTTGTCGAGGTAAGGCTCGCTTCGTAAACTGTAGAATCTATTGCGATTTCTGTCTCATTGCAAATTTAACACAGTTGGAATATAGACCAAGAGTTCTGTACTTACCAACCAACAATGTATACACGATTTTCTTTTTAAATCGACCACCTCGATGACGGCGCGGTGGGTGATTAGCCGCCAAAGACGCATAAGGTGCGGGTAAGGTCGGGACTACGTGTAATAGTTTTGCTTGCTTCGTCCTGTAGACACTAAGAGGCCCATTATCTTGTCACTTCCGTTCGATTCTATATTGTATGTCTTTATTTCCAGGCTGTCCCGGCCTCTCCAATCCTGGAGTTACTTTTCCTGATCCACATCATGTTGTTTCTACCCTAACATCTCTATCATCTTGCCACTTCTGACAGCGCCATTATCTTGCCAAGTTCCAGTAGACTCTATATTGTATGTCTCTGTCTCCAGGCGGTACTGGAATACCTCCAATCCTGTAGTAATTTCCCTAAGAGCCCCATTATCTTGCCACTTCGATTCGGTATTGTATGTCTTTGTCTCCAGGTGGTACTGACATCTCCAATCTTGTAGTTGCTCTTCCTGATTCATATCATGTAGTCACTTTCCCTGAGATCCCCATTATCTTAACACATCATGTAGTCACTTTCCCTGGAATCCCCATTATCTAGCCAATTAAATTCGACAGCCCTCCATTATCTTACCACATCATGAAGTCACTTTCCCTGGAATCCCCATTATCTTGCCACTTCGATTCGACAGCCCGCCATTATCTTACCACATCATGTAGACACTTTCCCTGGAATCTCCATTATCTAGCCACTTCAATTCGAAAGCCCTCCATTATCTTACCACATCATGTAGACACTTTCCCTGGAATCCCCATTATCTTGCCACTTCGATTCGACAGCCCGCCATTATCTTACCACATCATGTAGACACTTTCCCTGGAATCTCCATTATCTAGCCACTTCAATTCGAAAGCCCTCCATTATCTTACCACATCATGTAGACACTTTCCCTGGAATCCCCATTATCTTGCCACTTCGATTCGACAGCCCGCCATTATCTTACCACATCATGTAGACACTTTCCCTGGAATCTCCATTATCTAGCCACTTCAATTCGAAAGCCCTTCATTATCTTACCACATCATATAGTCACTTTTCCTGGAATGCCCATTATCTAGCCACTTCAATTCGACAGCCCTCCATTATCTTACCACATCATGAAGTCACTTCCCCTGGAATCCCCATTATCTAGCCACTTCCAGTAGACACTAAATTGTATAACCTTGTCCCCAGGCGGTACAGGCATAACTCCAATGCTTCAATTGGTCCGTCACATCTGCAGCGACACGTCCGACACCACGGAGCTGCGGCTGTTATTCGCGAACCAGTCCGAGCAGGACATCCTGCTGAGGGACGAGCTGGACCGCTACCAGCGTGAGCATCCGACCCAGTTCCAGGTCTGGTACACCGTCGACAAGCCCACAGAAGGTAATTACTATGCTCATTTATTCATCGTAAGTTTTTTTATGTTATTACGAGACGAACAGGCATACGTCTCACCTGATGGAAAAGGTTTACCGTCGCCTATTGAGATGTCAATACCAACACCGGTTGCATTACCGATGCGTTGCCTGCTCTGAATAAATAAAAAAAAATTCTGGACATTTTTACACAACATCATCTAGCCCCAAAGTAAGCAGAGTCTGTGTTATGGGAACTGCAAATGGTAAATTTTATTGAGTATTATTAATGATGCTATTGGTACGTCATATCTGCAGCCACCAGGGGGTCTAGACAAATACTACTTTCTGGTATTTGTCTAGAACCCCCCTGGCGTTAACGACTGTGGAAACATTGAATTGCATGGAAATGACATTAGATGTGGAAGTGTCATGTGACAACTGCCAAGTTTTTACTTGATAAATTTGCTTTAGCGAGAAAGGAAAAGTAAGCATGAGGTATTTGTCTAGGACCTCCTGTCCGACTTTACTGATAATGTCAAATAATGTGACTGCATGATAAAATCAGAAGAAGATAATAATGTAGAACTGAAATTCCGACATAGCATTAAGACCCTTAGATAACGAGTGGAAAGTCTCATATGCATGTTTGTTTTTTCATCAATTTAACAATCACAATAAATTAGTCTTACTATATGGAAGTCTTCAAGACATTAAGGACACTATATATCAATACTGGCATCCACCATACGGTTTAATAGCCACAGGCCACTAAGCGGCAGCGCTGCAAAAGACGATGGAATGTAAAACGGCGTAACCGATTTTCATCCGATTTTTGTGATAGTTTTCAATAACAAGACAGGTTATAGGTTTTAATAGAATAGACGTCCAAGGTTTTTATGTTCTCATGATATTTCTCTGGTTTCAGGCTGGAAATACAGCGTTGGCTTCATTAACGACGAGATGATAAGCGCCCACCATTTCGCGCCAGGTGATGACGTCCTTACACTCATGTGCGGACCACCACCCATGATCAACTTCGCGTGTACACCCGCCTTAGAGAAACTCGGGTATGCCGAGAATAAGCGATTCGCTTACTAAAACGGTCCTAAAACAGGCGGATTATCGGTCATTGACATTATCATCTCAATACAACACAATGCGGGTCAATGACTTAATTTTTTTTCTTCTCGCCACCTATAAAATTAGGAGAGAGAAAGAGTGAAATTAAAGAAGAGATGAAGGATCTATAGAAAGGTCAACTCATCCAGATTACTGCCAGACGGAATCGTGCCCATCGTGGCAAACAGCGCCATCTAGTTGTCGTTATGGAACTAACACCCACCAACAAGTTGTTTATAGGTATGGTTAGATGGCGCCACCAGTTACAACGGTGTAATGTAGACTAACTGCCCTCGGGTTCCAATAACATACGTAAATCGACAACGTACAAGACGTAGACGTTCAGCATCAAACTAAAATAATATTTAAAGGGAAAACGAAACGACGTCCGTTTACGACGACAGTTGGAACCCGAGGTGAGTATATATACTCCAGTGTGAAAGGTTTTAGTGCCTTTTAGTGAAAATGACTTAAGAGGAAATATTTATGTCTAGCATTAAGATGTGCTTCTTAGCTTTTGCTTTTATAATATTGTTTAGGGCGGGTCCCAATCACGCCGTAAAATGATGACGTCTCGATATACCTTGAAAAGATGACAAAATGTTTACAGTTTTCGCACAAAAACGTCATGTTATCCGGATATTATTTATTTATATCATCGCAGCTGTGTGTAAGATTGCATGCGTTTTTATACAAATTGAAGGTACTTAAAAAAACATTGCGATTAAACCGTACGGTGTGAGAAAGCCTTTAGTTTACTAGCCGCCTTGATATTTTTGATGTTATCAAGCGAAACTGTGCCTTAATTTTTTAGTAATAGAATCGGAAAGTATAAGGCGTTTTTCAAAGTCTATACTATTGTTAGAGCTATTTATTACGAAGCATTACTTTACAACAAAATAGATAATACTTACATAATATTTATTAATATTATACAGTAAGAGAAAATGTTTTATTACTACGATATTTTTATGATGAGCATCACAAAAATATTTTTTTAATGCAACTTAAATAGATTTGTTCCAGATATTGGAAGATTTTCCGATAAAACTCGAAAATGCGCATTCGAGTCCCGATAAATAGGACTTCCACAGCAATGTCAAACTGAAACTAGATTTTTTGATAGTTTTCAATAGAATTTTTACAATAATCTATGGTGTAGTATAGTTTCCGTTGGAGTACTTAAATATAATATGAATTAGTATCTTTAAAACTAAAAATTAAATCACGATCTATATTGAACCTGCCGGGACATAAGTTACAATTCATATTATATTCGCTTGCGCGATTAGACACTGATTCGCAAAGGCGCCATCTGTTATTTTCAAAGTTTATACGTAAAATGGATAACGTGTACAGTTTATGTAAATGTACATACGCTTCGGCATTACAACTCAGTCATACTGAGGCGATGGCGGTGGAGGATCAAAAGAAATAAAATGTGTCAGTTTACTGATCGCCACCGCTCCAGTTTTCGGTATATTACTGGTAATTTATCTGTCAATGCATTTCTGAAAGCACATTAAGACATGTGTTGCGCCACATCAGCGCCGAAAACTTATGAGCTCCATCGGCGCCACCTTAACCCTGACCATTTTTTGTATGTGTCTTAAAATTCTTGGAAAGTCCAAATAAATAAATATTTCACTCCCAACGAATGGGGTTTACATCAAGTTTTTCTGTATGATGTGGTGTCAACATAATACAAGACATTTCTAATTAAACGTTCCAAATATATATATATATATATATTTTAATCAATGTGTATCAAATGATAATTATTTGTATTGTTGTTATTAGTTCGGTAAGTAGTTTAATTTGTAATAAATTCGTAGAAAAAAAATATTGTTGTGTTTAATTGTACCTACTACGGTCGGACATGTATCAAAGGGTGATTTCCCTTTGATACAGATGTGGGGTGGACATGTATCAAAGGGTGATTTCCCTTTGATACAGGTGTGGGGGTGGACATGTATAAAAAGGTGATTTCCCTTGATACAGGTGTCGGGTGGACATGTATCAAAGGGAGATTTCCCTTTGATACAGATGTGGGGCGGACATGTATATCAAAGGGTGATTTTCCTTTCATACAGATGTGGGGTGGACATGTATCAAAAAATGTAGGTAACTTAACGCTGAACAGCAATACTCAAGAACAACTCAAGTACCTGTTTAGCACACTAATAATGTGTAGCAGCATCTGTGAATTTCGACAAACTGGTGTAAAATATATCCATATCATCGTACTCGTATATGCTGGTGATCCCGAGGGCGTAGACTCTACGCCCTCGGGATCACTTGCAGCCTAGGCCGTCGCCATGCGCCCACATAGTTGTCCGGCACGTACAGATCGACCGATCAAACACACCGAATTTCTTTTTTTTGTATTTACCCAACGCACAATGATCACACTGTCACAACACTTTGCTGACATTTCCGAAATATCATATATATATAGATATATGGCATGCGATATATATACGGATATGTGATATGCGGCGATGGGCTTGCAACCTGTCACGTGGAATGCTTACTACTTGCAAAACGCGGGCATGTACCAAATGTAATGTTTGGACGTGCCTCTGACTACTCCCTACTTGGTATCCTCAAAGATCTACTCACTGAGGATGTCCACCATGGGGAAGACAGTCGTGAGGGTGTTTGTTTTTTTGTTTTGTTTTTATATGGCAATAGTAGGTACTCGTAATTAGTTCGTTTAAAACGTTGTGGAATCATTTAGTCACCTTTTCCCCACTGATACAATGACTCTCCTGACAGTACTTTGTCTACTGAATTCAGCAGCAGTCAGCATTCTACCGAATGCGTACAAAAATATGCAGATACTGAGACATAACCATCAAGTCCTATTGTGATTCACTTCAAAGATGTAAAATCCCGCTTTGTGAATGACAAAGCTTTATCTACGCCATAGCGTCCTCAATCGCAAAGAAAGTGACATCTTGGCCTGAACTGAATCGCTATAAGAGTTCATGGTTCGGCCCCTGGTCTGTTTACCACTTATCATTAATGACATTATCGTTAAAGTAGGCAGGAAAGTAAGTAAGAAGGTACCTAATTTCTAAAAATTACTACTTATTAGATTATTTTCTGCGTCCTTAATATTACTAATGGTAAGTTTATTGGATTAGCGCTCCTTCATATTACAAGCAATAAGTATTTTTCTTATATTTATGTGAGTCGTCTATAAGGCGATGGACAAAATAAACTTGAAAATCTAATATTTGACACGATATTGCTTTTGGAGAGAAAGGAATTGAATCGTTGGATAGGAACATTAATAGTGATGCTTTAATCTGAGGCTGATACCACTTAGACAATACGGAAGAAAGAAATGGAAGCTGTAAAAGTAGCCACCTCAGAGTATCTTTCAAATGATATTTTTGAAGAGGACTTCTTAAAAACTTTTAAGATTCTGTATCGATTACAATTTATGATGGGAAGTTGTCGCATAGACGCAAAAAACCGATTCGCCACCCCACCCACAGCTGCCCAGAAGTGTTTCACAGTGTTCTGTATCTTAATAACGGCAGCGTCCAACTATGCACTTGGTAATATCTATGCTTCAAGGATGAAAAACCATGCCATCATATACACAGGCTTATCTCTGATGGCACTAATATTTATATCGTTTTTTTTAAACATAGCACATGTGCGCTTTTTCAACGGTGATAAAAATGTGAAGTTATATGTTAGGATGCAGAAAATTGATCGACTTTTAAAGATTGATCAATGGAAATTATTCAACAAATGGGTAAAAAACTTCACAAACGTTGCAGTAGCATTGATACTAATCAGTTTCGTTGTCCTCATGTCATTGTTGTGTGCTGAGCAAGGATTAGTATGTATATGTTATTTGAGTCCATCATACAGTATGCTTACATTATTATTCGAGCTTACTGCTTGTTCTAGTATAAGCGCTTATTTCGTCTTCAGATTAAGATTTATAAACTGTTTGATGGAGAATTATTTGGCAAAAGGCAACGTCCGGAAGGCTCGAACTTCATTTTGGCATGCACGCATAAGATCTCACGCCCTTGAAACGCAAATCTATTATGAGACAAGTGGCACTTATATTTATTTGAGGGAGCTTTTCAAATGCTTCACTATGTATCAAGATCTGTACAAATTTCAGGTAGGTACATATTTACTATACTTTATCAATTAATGAAAACATAATTAAGTATTTAGTTGCCTATTTAGTATACACAACGCTCAAAGACTTGGGCGCAAATTAAAGTTAATGGTACTAGTGATATAAAGGTAAAACAAATGGCTCTTACTGATATTCGATGAAAAATTTCAGTCTTGGCGACTTTTTGCGGCGATACAGACGCAAAAATGCCGCGATACAGTCGCGATGCTGTCTCCGGCCGTGTACCAGCGCCCACGTTTTGATTCTGTATAGCTACAAAAAAATGTATATAAGTAGTATATCAGTCATGTAGTTCCCATAATACAAGCTCTGCTATACATATATATAATACTATATATATATAATACTAGCTCAGACGCCACATGCGTAGATACCCTAGCACCATCTCATCTGTCGGGGACTTCAGTTAGAGCCGGTGCAGCGGCTGATTCGGCCGAGGATCTCAAGAGGCGCAAATATAGAAGTCTCGACAGAGCCTACTTATTTGAGCCTTTTGGGGTTGAGACTCTGGGTCCGTGGGGAACCGGGGCCCTTCGCGTTTTCAAAATTCTTTCAGGGCGACTGGTCGAAGCGACGCGTGACAAGAGAGCTGGCTCTTATCTGGGTCAACGCATTAGCATTGCCATTCAGCGTGGCAATGCGGCCAGTATTTTGGGAACGCTTCCGCCTGGTAGTGATCTGGATCAGTTGAGCTATCTATAGATCGTTTGCAACGGTCTTTAGATAGCTAGCTGTTTCATCTGTATTTTTTGTATATACCTACTTGTACATAGTTGTATGAATAAATAATAAGAAGTTGAAAAAAAAAAAAAAAAAAAAAAGCTCTGCTTAGTTTGGGGCTAGATGATGCTGTTTAAAAATCGCGATATACCTAGGTAGACACAATAGACCATCGATACAGACGATACAATGCGTCTGAATAACTACTGCGTCGCTTCTGCATTGCCCGTTGCAAATGCGACAAGTGACCACATCTAGCCATACTTGATGACCTCTGTGGCGCAGTGGGCGTATGCCCGCCTGATACGCAGAAGGTTACGGGTTCGATTCCCGTCGCGGGACAAATGTTAACATCTGCAAATATTTGTCTCGGGTCTGGGTGTTTTCTATCTATAATAAGTATGTATTTAGAAAAAAATGAATATAAAGTAGGTAGTATATCAGATGTAGTTCCTATATCACAAGCTTACTTTGGGGCTAGATGATATTGTGTGAAAATGTACAGCATTATTTATTTATTTATAGTTACGCGCGCTACTGCATCGCCGCAAAAAGTCGCCCCCGGGGGCGATGGCCCTAAGTCACACATAAGTATTTGCCTAACTAAGTGCTGACAGACAAGCAAAGTACTTACATAAATTTAGTAACTTCATGTCTTATTATTTTGTGATTTTTTTTCAGCTACTTATTTTTTGTACACAATCGGTTGTTGCATGTGTATTCTCATTTGAAATGGTACTCATTTCAATTCAGAAAAATGTAAGTACAGTTTTAAATACCTACATATAAGTCTTATCTATAGTATCTATCTAATGGATAGCGTACCTCTATAGGAAATATGCTTCTAGGAAACCTAACCCCACACATTTTGGGTACCAGTTATAAATTTATATTAAATCTTAATTGACATGAAATAATATGAGGATTTACTAACACAACAATAACAACAAAATAATCCACTTATACCTGAGACATAATTATAAAGACCAGACATAAAATACCTACGTAGACCTATCTACTAAATTAATAATAATACTATATGTACCTACATTTACTATCTACATGGACATTCTAACTATGAAAATAAAACCTCAGTCTGCCGCCATGTTGCTATACCCTAATACAAAGTTAATTTTAACCTACTTAAGCTACCTACTTAACTTTATTTTACTTTATATAACTAGTTTATCTACGCAAAACCTAGGCCTGCCTAACCTATCTGTTGTTATACCCTTAGACAGGGTTAATGTGAGATAACAACAAATAAACACCATCATATTTGGGTATAGTAACAATCAATGGCATGCCCCTTAAAAGTGTGTATCAATTCAATTACCTAGGGCACTTGGTCACCGAGGACCTAAAGGATGATGTCGATATGGAGAGGGAACGCAGAGCATTGTCAGTCCGGGCGAATATGCTGGCCCGCAGATTCGCACGGTGTACAGACGCAGTGAAAGTGACATTGTTCAAAGCGTACTGTACATTTCTGTATTCTGCGAGTCTGTGGTTCAACTATACCCAAAAGTCTTACAATGACCTGCGGGTCCAATATAA
This sequence comes from Perizoma affinitatum, assembly GCA_961405105.1. Classification (NCBI taxonomy): domain Eukaryota; kingdom Metazoa; phylum Arthropoda; class Insecta; order Lepidoptera; family Geometridae; genus Perizoma; species Perizoma affinitatum. The sequence goes on along the minus strand of OY560194.1, from coordinate 12,147,349 downwards.
CAACGCGTTTAGGGCGCTGTTGCGTCTTCCGTCTTCCGCGATTCTGCAGCGCGTGAGGTATGTTCGCCAAGGCCCGCACCGAAACCTTCGACGCCATCTGGCGCAAAAAAAACAGCCTCATTGCTGAGCAGACTCCGCGGGAGCAGTAACAGCATCCTAAATGCAATTGCAGAACAATTTGGTTGTTTTCTGGTATGGAAACTCATCCAGAGGACCAAATCGCTATTAGTTTTAAGTTATACTAACAAAATGAACTAGGACATAACACCCAGACCCGAAACAAATATCTGCAGAACATAAAACATCTCTCTCTCTCTCTCTTAGCAGGAATCGACCCCCCCCCCCCCCCCACCATTCAATCTTATCAACACATTGTGTTAGGTACAATAACGTAAAAATGACTTCTTATATTTTTTTTTAATTCCAGGATTTCTCACTAGTAGAACTATCAACAGTTGTCGTATTAACTGTGCTGTACTGGTTGACGGCTATATTCCTGTGCTTTCGATTTGAGCTGTTTTTCCAACAACTTAGAGATACCAAACGTCTCTGCATAGATATCATGGCAAAGCATCATGAAGGTAATATTGTTTCTATTATTTTACTAGTCGGTACCTATGTAGGTAATCAAATGCTTCTTAGGTTTAGTGCCCGAGTTTACAAACACAAACGAGTGGTTAGGTTCCAATCGCAGCTTTTTGATACATGTTTTCCGAACCTGTTATCATAATCAATGATTATACCTTGATCGTCCGTTTATTTTCGTTTATAAAGATCAGATGCACCGCAGAAGATAACTTTAAGGGTATTGTTTCGTTGTACTAAAACAAATATCAATTTAATATATTTTACCTAAATGGTTTTTTCAAGCCGTTTTAGCTGTGGGCTGTACCTACTCCGATTTCCGATCCGAAGATCGTGTGATTGAACCCAGTCGTGCACTAATTATTTTTTTAATTATTGTGCGCTTAGCGCGTTCTCAAAACGGTGGAGGACAACATCGTGTTTTTTGTGCAGAATAGGCAGAAGGTAGCATTTAGTTTAGAGTGTGCAATATTTTCATCGCGTTCTCTATGCCTAAAAACTTAATAGGTATGTACTTACAAATAGGTTAACTTATAGTTTTAAGTCGGTACCTAGCTAAAGTGCCGACCCAAATTTCTCACCATATAAAACCAAGTTCCCTGGGCCTCTATGCAAAATCTTGGCAGCAGTCACATGACATCTGAAAAGCTTAAATGTCATTTCTATGCAATTCAATCCCTCGGCAGGCGAAAAGTGATTGCTGTCTATAGTGTCTGATATTCATAGACCTACTTTCATGCAGGGCCGCTACGTGAGAAAGCATGGAAAATGCTGAAGATGATAAACGAGACACCGCCGAGATTCTCCGTTTACGAGATGTGGGATATGAACGCGGCGGCCTTCGTCAACATGTTCAGTCTGATCACCAGCCTAATTGTAACGTTACTTCAACTCGCATTTTTATAAAAATCACAAACAAGAAATAATTATTTCTAATAGTCACTCTGTTTGTCTTACGGTGCTAATTAAAACAAACGTAAGTTGAACTTTTGAAACTATCATGATCAATGTATATTTACCTAGGTAGGTACCATGATCTGTGAGTTTTAATGTATACCGATATTTCAGCACAGTTGCAAGTTCTATGATCACAGAGCTGTCTTTGCTGGTGAATGTTAAGTTGCATACAAAACAGATCGATTTGTTTTGTCTTCCACTAACATCCACCCACTTTCTCACTGTTAAATTGTGAAAAATACCAATAGGTACCTACCACCGGTTTCACTGTCATCATCGTGTACTTAAACAAATGTGAGTTGAGAATGTGAAGATAACCCTTTTAACCCAAGACAACGGTTTGTCTACGAAAGAGAAACAAAAACTATTTCTGTCGCCTATTCTGTCAAACAAAAGAGAGAGGCAAAATATTTTTCTTCTTTTCTATCCGTCTTCTCGACGGTAGACAAAACCCTTGTCTATGGGCTTCATGCTAAGCAGGCTGTAATAGTAGACCTCGCTCTTCCTTATTAAATTATCTATGACTAACTGTGCCGTGGTAGCCCTTGGCCCCCAGCCCACCGCGTAACAATGCCCACTGCGCTATCACTTCTTTTCTCGGCGCCTAAGGGTTGTGGCATTATGGTAAATAGCCTATAACCTTCCTCAAGAGTAGGGCTATTGAATGCAAAAAGAATTGCATTCGAAAAATTCAAATCCGGCTAGTATTTCCAAAAGAGATTAACGCGTTCAAACAAAAAAAAAACAAACTCTTCAGCTTTATTATTCGAATAGATTAAGTGCAGGGAATATAAAGTACAAATAAATTAAACTTAGTATATAACAGGTGGTACCTAAGTAGGTAAATATATATAAGCTTAAGTATTTTGTGTTAGGGTGTGTGGTTGTGTCCTGATTTTTGCATAAAAATACACAAGTGCGATTGTAAGGTTCTTTTTGTGTTTACCCTCGCATTAATAAAATAGCGACAACTAAAGTACCAAGGAATAATGATTGACCAACGTACTCGTATATCCTGGCATGCTCATACATATTTAATTAAGTACTTTGACGACCTCTGTGGCGTAGTGGGCGAAGGCCCGCCTGAAGCGAAGGACGCAGAAGGTTGCGGGTTCGATTCGCGCCGCGGGATAAATGTTTGTATCTGCAAATATTTGTCTCGGGTGTTTTCTATGTATAATATGTATGTATTTACAAAATATAGTATGTATATCAGTCATGTAGTTCCCATAATACAAGCTCTGCTTACTTTGGGGCTAGATGATGCTGTGTGAAAAATGTCCAGCATTATTACTTATGATCATTTATTAAATTTGTTTTTTTTTAAATAACGTTATTTGACTGAAAAGTTTGAGTTAAGCTACTCAGAAAGCTCTGCTGCCCTACAAGTCCTGCTTCAGCTTTTATTTTAACTTGAGTCCAAGATGTTTATGAAAATATGATACCTAGCTGTTTCGTTTATGTAAGAGAATAATTTTCTATCCTTGATTGTGATACGGTTTGATCCAAGTACGAATTGCGTTTTGTAGAGAACGGAAAAACATTTTTTGAAATTGTTTTCAAGTATTATGTTTTCTGACATGATTCATCATTCCTAAGTTATTCATGTATTTTGGGAGAAACATAACGATTAATTTAATAATGATTATGTGGATATAGCTGTGTGCGTAGGTAACCATTTACTTGATTAAAGTTTTAGGACCGTATTAATGATTATAATAGTGATAACGATTTAATGATTACACAATACATGGATGTCCACAAAATCTGACTATCCTTAAATTTTATAAACCAAAACCACTAAGTCAACTTATTGATTTTATTTTTTGCCCCTTGAGACATCATTATAACATGATTCTAGATAGAATCGTGCTCATATTCAATTGTGTTTTGCTGTCGGCCGCTTCCTACGCGTTACTAAAATGTTGAAAAAGGATACTAGAACCTTTGAAGACGTTTTTAGTCATATCATATTTTCTTATGTACAACGAGCTCGATACGTGAATAAGATGCTCCTGCAAAAAGAAGACTATTTAGGAATACACAAAGTTTTTCCGTCTACTGTTTGGCGGCCGAGAGAAAAGATATTTTAAGCCTTCAAGGAATGTGCTGTATTTTGTATACAAATTGCTGACGTTATGGATGTATTTCAACATGCGGTAAGAAATTATTCCTTTATTATGATCAGTCTAATTAATTGTACTAGGATTAACTTATAGATGTTTTATAGATGAGCGTCTTACCCCTCGCGACTCTCCTTCTTCACTACTGTCCCGCTGGCAAGGAAATTTAGAATAGAATAGGATTTTCGAAGGTGTGCGTAGGACTTTCGTAAATGGAAACATGGAATGCATATTATTGAAAATATTATAAAAAAACTCCGCCGTGTTGGCCTAGTGGGCGATACCCCGACTTCTGATCCGGAGGTCGTGGGTTCGAACCCGGTCGTGCACCACTGGATTTTTCCACTCGAAAAATTTATGTGCGCATTAACACGTGCTCAAAACGGTGAAGGAAAACATCGTGATGAAACCGGCATGCCCTAGAACCAAAAAATCGAAGGCATGTGCCAACAGTTAGTGTTCCAATAAGCGGCGATGGGCTTGCAACCTGTCACGTGGAATGCTTACTACTTGCAAAACGCGGGCATGTACTAAATTTAATGTTTGGACGTGCCTCTGACTACCCCCTACTTGGTATCCTCAAAGATCTACTCACTGAGTATGTATCTGAGGATGTCCACCATGGGGAAGACAGTCGTGAGCGTGTTTGTTTTGTTTTGTTATAAAAAAATCGTCTCTAAGCTTTGTTTGCTTTTTGAGGGAAAAGATTGAAGGAGAAAGTGTTGTGCCTAGAATTCTAAAATAAGCAACGATTATTTTCCAAAAATATTAATAATAATTTATTTACACGTCAAAAACCCGACTTCAATTAACGGGAAATCAATAAAAATTCCAATATGCAATTTCATCACTAATTTTTTCACCCTTAGGAGTGGTATTTTTAATAAAATGTATGTGGTACATGGAACCACCGTTGAACCTATCAAAAAAATAATCAGTTAAAACGGTTCACAATTGGCAAAGATATCGCGTAACATACACGCACATTAAGTTAAACAATCATAATTAAGTAGGTAGTCATAAGGTATATATTCGCCTAGATTCTATTGACATAATCATATTCAGGCTTACGGTTAGCTTGTAAGGCTTAACCGTTTGTTCCACAACATGTTTAGCATAAGCAAAAGGCAATGGCTGTCTACGAAAGAGTATAGACAAGAATTAATACTTTCTCCTACCGGCTGACAAAAGATCGGGACAGAAATAACTTTCGTCTTCTTCACCGTTACTCTTGGGTTAATTTGCAATAGAATCGGGCCGCACAATTATGGGGAGAGGTAGAGACGTAGAGGCTTCTAGGTGTAGTCGGGGTACTCTTTGCCGGATCTGACACTGATTTCAAGAAAATTTAAAAATGGAAATGCTAGGAAGTGACTTCTCACCATTCTTCAAATGGCTATCTACGGAAGAGTGGATAAGAATTAATACTTTCTCCTACCGGCTGACAAAAGATCGGGACAGAAATAACTTTCGTCTTCATCACCGTCACTCTTGGTTTATTTTGCATCAGAATCAATTACGGGGAGAGGTAGAGACGGCTACCTCTAGAGGTAGAGATGTGTAGTCGGGGTGCTCTTTGATCTGACACTAATTTCAAGAAAATTTAAAAATGGAAATGCTAGGAAGTGACTTCTTCAAACGGAAAGTCAAACACCTTCCAACAAACCATCTCACGATCCGTATTTTTTATTTTAACTACCCACATTATAACAAAAATCTAATAAAAAGTACTCAGATATAGTAACATGGATTACAGATGTATTGCCTATAATTAAACGCCATCAATCACTCTATCACCTAAATACATCCTCGTAATAACTTAAAATGCCCTTCCTACGCTTTTAATTTTTTTAATGCTTTAGCTACTTGTAAAAAACAATACTATGACCGGCTATCTATATTTATAAGTCCCTCTAAAATTCATTCAAAATAGCTATAAATTAGATATAGTAGGCACTGCTAATATATCGACGTATTTAGGAATAAGTCAGCACTCGTATGCGTTTGATGATAACTACATTTTGTTTGGAGGCTGGTATGCAAAGATATTTATTATGGACGATATTTTTACAGGTAAATCCAGGGAAAACGCCAAGCTTATGATATTGCTATTGGATGGAAAACGTAAAGCCATTGTCAACGATATTATTACGTTGGGCACGCAGCTCCTCCTACACTTATTTTCTGTAACGGTACCTATAAGATAATATTATTGTAATTTGCAGTGCTTTAATTGTATCTAAATATTTGAGAACTTTCTAATTATGGATATTAAAAGTAGCAAAATGGAATTAGTAGAAGTGATAACACCTGAATATCTTTCCAGTGATATTTTTGAAGAGAACTTCCTAAAAACTTGTGTGGTTCTTCATCGATTACAGTTTATGATGGGTAGTTGTCGTATAGACGTGAAGAACCGATTCGCCACCCCACCCACAGCCGTCCAGAAATATTACACAATATTATGTATCTTAGTGACAATAGCGGCAAACTTTGCAATGGCCAATTTTTGTCATGCAGTTATGAACAACCATGCTATTTTATTTCTAGGCTTATCTAACATACTGATTTTGTTCATAGTGTTTTTGTTCAACATAGCACACGTCCGATTTTTTAACGGTACTAAAAACGTCGAGTTTTTTTTGAAAATGCAGAAATTCGATCGGTTTTTAAAGATTCATCAATGGAATGAGCTCGACAATGCTTTAAAGCTGGTCACTAACGTTTTAGTGACATTAATATTGACCGCCTTCGTTTTCCTAATGATATTGGCATGTGTTGAACAAGGAATAGTATGTGTTTATTTTTTTGGCCCAGCATACTGTATATTAACTATTTTATTCGAGCTTACAGCTTGCTCTACTATAATTGCTTACTTCGTATTTAGAATGAGATTTATAAACGGTATGATGAAAAATTATTTGGCAAAAGAAAAAAATCCAAAGCCCAAAGAAAGTAGTGTTTTGTGTAGCATAAGATATTACGCTCAGGAAACGCAAAGAGACTTTAATACAAGCGATATCAATATTTATTTAAGAGAGCTTTTAAAATGCTTCACAGTATATCAAGAACTGTACAGGTTTCAGGTAATCCTACTAATATGTTTGGAAGTTCCGATCAGATATTTGGATTTTTTGCAAAAACGCTAATAATCTACGTAACGACAAAACGATTTGGATAAAATTGGAACAGGCAGATACGTGATCTAGAATATCACATAGCCTATTTTTTATCCGGGTACCACGCAAGCAAAGCCGTGGGCAAAGGCTATAAATTATGTTTGTTTTAATACTTCGTTTGTTCTTTTTCAGCTTTTTATGTTTTGTATACAATCGGTTGTATCATGTGTGGTCTCATTTGAAATGGTACTTTATTCAATGCAGGAAAGTGTAAGTACCAATATAAACTTAATAAAGTATTCAGGATTTGGCAAGAGAATGGGACTCGAGTATCGAGTGATTGTGTCATAAATTTAAGTGCCAGGCTCAATTTTATAATTTCACAAATAAAATTATAATTTCCTTATGAGCCATATCTTGGCACCAGATAACTTGTATCTAATGTATGTTTTATACATGTTGGCAATGGAATAAAATTATGAATTCCATTCCCTTGTACTCAAATAAGCCTTTCCTTGGCACATATGTAAAACTTAAGAAATAAAGCTGCAATCATTGTTAAATTTCCTTATTCAAAGTCAAAATTCATTTATTCATTAAAATCACAAGGATCACTTTGAAATGTTTGTTTGATCTACTGCCTGTTCTTCCGCGATCAAGCCAGTAAAGAAAGGCAAGAAAACAAGGCTGGTATTGAGGTGCAAATGGATCATAATCTCAAATTTTCAGGGATCCTCACTGTTAGAACTATCATCATTTACTTTGATAACCGTCGTGTATCTTACTATGGCAATATTCCTGAGCCTACGATACGAGCTGTTTTTCCACGAAGTGAGAGAGACAAAACGATTGTGTATTAATATCATGGCGAAGCATCATACAGGTAGGTTATTTTAAAGCTCATTAAATTATTTTCTGCAGTTTTTCTAAATTATTGAAAAGTGACGCTTACTTAGTAATTAGAAAGAAACTAAAGTCTTAATTACTCCATCATATATTTCAAAAAAGCTGCTATGGGCTTGCAACCTGTCGAGCGGAATGCTGCCTCTGATTACATCCTACTTGGTATCCTCAATGATACCAAGTCTTGCAATATATTAATCATCACAGAGTTTTATATATTTTCTTTCTTTTTCTTGTGATCATAATCAAATGCAACAATAGTAATTAATCCCTTAACTAGTCTAAGACAATCGACGAGATATACGGAGTGTTATTAAATGTACAATCTTTATAAATACATAGTCCAGCATTCAAAAGTAGTTTCATTAAAAAGTTCAGTTATTCATTATAAAAACGAGATTTTTCACGTCTGCACTATCGGTCCGACTAAGACACCTGATGAAGACTCTCGAAACTTATCTAGTCGGTGCCTTCACCGATAGTGCGGTAAGTGAAAAATCCCGTTTTTACAATGAATAATCAAATTCACGATAGTATTTGGAATAAAAAGTTCAGTTAGTTTTATAATTATCATGTAAAATATACAAACAGCCATCTACCAAAAATCAACAATATTTCAGCAATCGAACATTTATTTTAAGCTTAACTAAGATCAAACATACCGTTTTTTTTGTCTTTACACAATGCACAACACTTTGCTGGACAAATGAGCAGGCTGCGGGGAAAACGTCTTCGTTTTTAACAGTGGAGAATCGTTTCACCTCGAGGGATCGTTCACCTTTCTCCTATAATTCCTGTATTTACCTTCCAGGACCACTCCGGAAGAAAGCACGGAAAATGCTGAAGATGATAGACGAGACACCGCCGAGGTTCTCCGTTTATGAGATGTGGGATATGAACGCGGGGACTATAGTCACCATGTTCAGTCTGTTCACCAGCCTCATTGTAACGTTACTTCAGCTCGCATTTTTGTAAACTTTATAAGCAAGCAACATTTATTGACAATATGTATTTCTGTCTGTCTGTAAAACTAACATGGTCTCACATATTTTTTTACTAAAACGGAATATTTACCTAGGTATCATTTTTTGTGAGTTTAAATGTTTCCCAATATGTCGGCACAGTTGCAAGTACCATGATGACAGGAGGAACTAGTCTTTGTGGTTGGATGTTAAAATCCCTCTTTCTGACTCTCATAGTCACCATATGTGACTTGAGAATGTTGAGATTAGTCTTGCGCATAATAGTTTGCAGTTTAGTTCGCCGCTCTATAGCGATCTAGGTCGCTCTTTTAATTCGTTAGTTAGAATTTCAGAAAGACAGATAGTTCGCTAGCTTCCCTACCGCTATTGAATGTACACGCTCTTTTGTAATGCTAGTATTTTTTAAATAAAATAAAAATAATTAACGCTAGACATTTTTCACACAGATTGTAATTAGAATTAGAAATATTTATTTCAGAAAATGGTAAGAATACAGTATACACCAAAATGCTATCTTAGGTAAAAACTTAAACATAATTTTAGGGAATTCAATTTGATGACGGGCTGTCATAAAAAATATCGACATGCTGGAACTCGTGTGTGAATGCATTATGTAAAGTTAGCGCCCTTAATGTCGGCACATTGTTGGCATGTAGAGTACGTGCCGTCGGACAGGCGAACATATATAGTTAATGTACACATGTAATTAAACATCTAATGGGCAAATAAACCAGTAATTTACATAAAGGAAGCTTTATTTTATTCTTTAAACATTCTACTCGTAGTATTTTAATTTTATAAACTTTTAGAAATAATCTCCAATATGCTTCTAATATTAGCTACAGATATTTTGTACCTATAAGGTACAAAAAATATCTAATAATTCGTTTATTATTAATCAGCTCCCTCGCTCTCCCTTACTCCCGCAATTAAAAAATAACGAGCTGACGAGCGAGGGATCTGGGAACTAGTTCGAGTAGTTAGTCTGTGGGAGAGCTCTTCCGAACTAGTTCTTTCGCGACTACAACTATCTACATATTTACTACCGATTAGCTTCTAGCTTAAATAAATAATTCTAATACTAATATTTTGTGACATGTCACTGTTTTAGTTTTAATGGAACATACCAAGTTAACTAATGATAACAAATTAGTAGTTGAGAAAATTAAAATGACATTCATTCCATGAATTTTCATTTTGTAACTACCTTTGTCTATCGATTCACAAAAGTCCCGAAAACTCTTGAAAGCAATCGGCGGCGCCGTAATGTGACTTGAATTTCTTGTCATGGCGAAATAAATAACAATATTTCTGTTACTACAAGTAGATTTTCTCGTAGATCCTTTATGCGGTACTTAGTGAAAATCTGCTTGTAGGGACTTTAGTTCTGTTACAGTAGATAAACATAAAAAATAAGTTCGAATGGCAGAGTTCCAAACATTCAAAGATATTTTAGAATATTATTACCGTTTCGTTGACCGTTTAGAGGTCCTTCCTCATGAGCACCGTCCGCGAAGTAAGCAGTGTAAGATTATAATAAATTTATATGCAGAAATTCTAAGTTTGATTATTCATTATAATGTAAGTTAATTATAACTAATATACAAGTGTAGAAAAGGTCTTATCTCAGGGGATGTTTGGTTTTCAAAAATGCACGACTCTGACAGTGAACACTTTAATTACACACACATTCATCATAAAACATCTAAACATGGCAAACAATCTAAAGCCACGTAGTACTTAATTGTTTTTTTTACCAAAAATCTTTTAAAATTCATACAGGTGTCCATGAATATGTACACTATCCCGAAAGGGGGTAGTTCTGGATATACAAAATAAACATGTTTACCAAAAAAAATATGGAATTTCCAAAAAAAAATGTTTTTTGAGCCTGCCCATTGTAGCCCCCCTTTCCTTCCTTACTTTCCTCTTTCCACTTATCCGTATTGCTGGTTAATTGGGGCCACTCCTAAAGATCATTTTTTTTATATCGTAAATTGGCGAATTTGTACTTACAATAACCCCATTTTGGGATGGTATGCATTCTGTATAAAACTTAGATGAGCCAAAATTACAAATCAAGCAATCACCGTGGTATAAGCATTAAGACGGTTTTTTAATTTAAATAACATGAGGCTAAATGTCTTACCAACGAATTTAAAGATAATGTAAATATTGAGAGGGAACGTAGGTTTGCTGTACTGACGAAGTAAAAATAACGCTTTTCAAGGCGTTCTGTCAGAGTTTCTACACGGGCAACCTATGTATCAGATATAAAAAAAAATCGCTAGATGTCCTACGTGTCCAATATGATAATACTTTTAGGATGCTCTTGAGGCTGTCGCGATTTTGTAGTGTCTCAGAGATGTTCAGACTTTCATGTAGCCATCATCCGTAAAATGACGGCATCATCAGTGAAATCAAAATGATTTTATTGTTTGATCGTCTCGTACTTCTTTATTAAATAACAAATAGACTAACAAAATGGATTTATTATTGTCTTAAATAAAAACTTGATTGAATCCTAAATCTAATTTCGTGAAACTACATATTGTATAACAACAAGTACATTGGTGGCTATAATGCCCATAAGGGTGAGAGGTAGACTTAAGTTTATTTCGAAAACGCCATAAACGACCAACTTGGGCTTCGAGTAGTGAATAATCCGTAGTATCTCACTCGCTGCTTTCCGATACGGATCTGAAAATTACATTTAAATGAGACCCATTCGGAAATATTCCTGCTCAGAGACTGAAATTAGTGCGACCGATTGCCGAAAGATGGCACCAGTCCAGTGTGGTTTATTAGTTGACAAACTAATAAAAAAACGGACAAGTGCGAGTCTGACTCGCGTATCGAGTTCCGTGCAAGCTTGTAAAGCACCAAACATTACTCTAACGAAAACATAAGTTGGATTGAAAAACAAACTAAAAGTTTAGTTTTCCGCCGATCATAAAAAATGGTAACGCGTTCATTGCGTCTTGGCCAAGTCTGTTAATTTATAACGACGCAATTCAATTCAAAGAACCTGGAACATTTGAACGCGTCGATTGGTTTCAGGCTACGCAGAGCCTCAGTATTTAATGTAGTCTGTGACAGAACTTTTAAACCTCTGTGGCGCAGTGGACAAAGGCCCGGCTGAGACGCAGAAGGTTGCGGGTTCGATTCCCGCCGCGGGACAAATGCTGGCGTATGCAAATATTTGTCTCGGGATCTGGGTGCTATCTATGTATAATATGTATGTATTTAAAAAATAAAGGATATAAGTAGTATATCAGTCATAACACAAGCTCTGCTTACTTTTGTGGCTAGATGATGCTGTGTGAAAAATTTTCACCATTATTATTTATTATTTAAACTTCTTAGGCGACCACTTACCATCGTCATTGTAGAACATAACGCGAATGCACAACATTTTAGTCGTTTTAATTTGGTATAAGAACCAATCATTCATTACGGCTGCCACGGTCAGCAATACGAAGTAAAATACAGCCCACGAACCGATTGTGAATGTTGCCATGAATGAATTCAACTGCAAAATCAAAACGCTATTGTAACAAAAAGTATATTGAAATGGACAAAGAGTACAGTTTTATAAATATCTGTAACAAATATAAGGAACTTTGTAACTGAGCTTTAATTCTTCCAACTGATGTTGGTGAGAAAGTTTAAGATATGAAAGTTTATCGAATTGATCCTAAAGACGGCTAATCTATAAAATACATTGAGGCGTTTCGTTCCGTTTCCCATCATTCACCAAGCATTTCATGTTGGTAATCTACAATGCATGTGATTCCATTTCATCCATAATCCAAACAACATTCTCACAAACAAGTTACTAGTATGTGGTTCTTCTAAAAGGCTGTTTGGAAATGTTTAAAGGGTCGGTAACGCGCGTTTGATAGCTCTGGTATTGCTTGCGTCCATAGGTTACGGTAACCGTTTACCAACAGGTGGGCAGTATGCTTGTTTGAAACTTTAGTTGCATTATAAAAAAGGTAGAAACTTATTTATTCGAAACATTAAAAATAAATCAGAATTTGTAGTTAGTTGGTAGGTACTTACTCCGCTTTTCAACCCCTCTGCAACACTTCCTATTGCTATAAAAGTCCAAATCGTAACGGTTACAGCTAATATTAGTATCTGTAAATGAGCGACCGAATTATTTGAAGTTTTCTTTTAGTCTGCTACATAAATAGATGGCAATCCTAACTTACCTGAAAACTACAAACATCAGACAACATTTGGTAGCATTTTAAAATATCCTGAATTAATTCCGACCACTTATTCGACTCTAAAGTGTTGTCAATTCTATCATAACTTGGATGTACAAGCGTCAACAACATCTGGGCAACCGATTTAGACGACTTTTGTTCAGGCCATACATTTTCGTACTTGCTAATACGATTCTCCATCATTTTGTTGAATATGCTGAGCCGTACAGCTATGAAGTATAGGAAACCTCCACATAGAATATAATCCATATATAGTGACACTAGGGCAGGAACTGTAAACACTGTATATATGGGTTTATAAACTACATCCATATTATGGATTGCCATACCGAGTGGGAAAAATACCCATATCAAAAACATCGTCCTATTCTGGACTCTCGCCTGGAAATCCGTATAGTAACTATCGCGGTGCAACTGTAGTATCCTATCGATTTTCTGTAGCAACGAATAAATTGTTATATTCTCTTCTCGTTTCGTAAATCTAGCTACAACTAGGGATGCTATATAGGATACGAATTCTGAGATATGGCCGAACAGACCAGTGTAGTACATTATCGCGCTTCTGTGGTAGAATGCATCAAAATAACCCTTTTGATAGTAGATTTCGGAACATGTCGCGCTCACGATCCATGCGAATGAATATAAATCATGCCAACTATTGGGGGGTTTAACAGCTCCATCCTTGATTATGATACGGTTTGATCCGAGTACGAGTTGCGTTTTGTGGAGAAGGGAAAAACATTTTATTAAATTATTTTCAAGTATTACGTTTTCTGACATGATGTGAAAAGGTCGACTTCAGTCACCATAATGGAGACACTATAATAACAGAAGCTTATTTAATAACTAAAATATTGGAACCACAGTAATTAAATTGCTATCAACTGGAAATTATGGCACCATTCCTAAGTTATTCATGTATTTTGGAGAAACATAACGATTAATTTAATAATGTTGATATAGCAGTGTTTTTATGTGACCATTTACTTGATTAATATATTAAATATCATAGCTTTATGGCAGTATCAATGATTATCTAATAGTGATTACGATTTAATGATTACACAGAACTAGGGGGTCCCCAAAATATTAAAAAACCAAGGGTAATAAATTGATTTCTGTCCCTTGAGACATCGTTATAACTTAATTCTAGATATATCTGGAACTCATTTTCAATTGTTTAACGTTGTCGGTCGCTTCCTAAGCATCATCAAAATGTTGAAGAACACGGATAGAACCTTTGAAGACGTTTTGGACGACGAATTCATTAATATCTTCAAACCTATTTTCTACTTCCAAAGCCTCTTCGGCATGCGTGGAGTGACTATCGAGTACAAATTTGTAACGTCCTCCACTGTTCTCTACAAAACTTATTGCTGTGTCATCTGGATGGTGAACTCTGCATGTATGGTGAATACCGCGATCCGTTGCAACACCCAATTTGATTACCTATCAACCGACATTCCTTTGAAAGCTGGAATTCTTATGAATGGATGTATCAACATATTTTTGGCTTGGAAGAGCGTCTTTTTTCAAGGACACACGAACAGTCAACTTTATGTAAAACTACAAAGAATTGAACGTATTTTGAGAATCAAAAACTCTAAACAAACTAATACGAGGCTGGCTAAGATCACGGCAACATTAAGTATCATTGCAATTATAGTATTTGCAGGGTATATTGTCGTGTTTAATCAGTACATAATCGAAGGGTTTTGTCCGACGGGTACTATAAGTTGTGTAGTTTGCACCATGAGCTACTATCAGATGTCCCTCGTCATTATCATGCTATTTATTCTAATGAAACGAGCTCGATACGTGAATGTAATGCTTTTGCAAAAGGATAACTATTTAGAAATAGACAAAGTTTTTCCGTCTATTGTTTGGCAGCCGAAGGAAAAGATCTCTAATGAGATTCTTGAAGGAATGTGCGGTATTTTGGATACCTTTGCTGATGTTATGGAAGTATTTCAACATGCGGTAAGAAAACCTTCTTATATTGTGACCAGACTAATTTATTGTACATATATTTATCATCAATTAAATGAAAGCTGGCTCTATTTTTCCAGATTTCATTCTTCACATTCCTAACGCTGATGTGGCAGCTTATATTAATGCAGAACTTGGTTACTTCGATAAAAATGCAGTTAAATTGCATTGAATGTAACCTAGGATCAATAATTGTAGCATATTTACCTAAAAACATCATAATTTTGTAGTATTAAGAGGGCTGCACTAAACATTTCCGAAATATATAAGAAAAAAATACTATGAATGGTCAAAAATGAATTAATTGATTCTCAAAATACTCCGCGTTAGCGTTAATTCACTTTATCATAGGAATATAACAATTATAAAATTATTTATGCACTTCCTCCGTAGTTACCTCGGAAACATGTTTTTCATACTCTTGGACAGCCTTTTCTGGTATGAAAATCGTTGACCGCGTATTCGGTTCTTAGTTTTTGGAAACAGATAAAAGTCACAAGGTGTCAGGTCGGGACTGTATGCAGGATGGTTCATAAGTTCTACGTTTTTCACCTTCAAACATTCGTTTGTCTGTCTGGCTGTGAGAGCTGGCATTGTCATGGTGCAAGATCCTACTGCGTTTACGATTATTTTTACGGAGTTCATCAATAACTTCAAACAAATAAATGGTCGTGTACCAATCACTATTCACTATACGATTCTCTAAAGCAAAACAGTAGCCATGTGTCCAGTTTTATTAAAAAAAGAAGCAATAATCGTTTTGACGGCACTTTTCACACGCGCCACTTTGGTTGGTTTCGGCTCATCTTGAAAGACTCAAACCGTCGATTGCTGCCCTATTTTGGAGATGTAGATATGAAACAAAGTTTCGTCATCTGTTGCTATGTCCCTCACCAAATTTGATGCCCCTTTGTTGAATCTGGTAAGCATGGCATTGCACCAAGTGACGCGGTCCGTTCTTTGAGCCTCAGAAAAAGCTGTGCTCACAGCTTTTTCACACCCAAATGTTTGTGTAGTTTTTATTGTATCTGACTCATGCTTATGCCTAAAGATGCAGAATCTCATGGTAGGTCAAATGCCTGTCTTTTTCGATCGGCGCACAGCATCAACGTGTTTTTGTTGTTCAAATTTTAGAGATCCGGACACGCAATTTTTAAATGACGCCACAATATTAAAAAGTGACAGCTAGCTATAACAAACTGTTTTCTACAGCCAAGGAGTTCTTTTTTGCAAATATTGTAATTTCTTTTTAAATACTGTTTATGTAAGTGGCCAGTTCCGGAAACATTATAGTGCGCCCTATGTAGATTCGCCAAGATGGCGAAAAGACCTTGCCTATTCGTTCTTAACAGATAGCTAGGTTCTAAAACCGTGATCGCTCGTTTGTTACACATGTTTAGCATAAGTACCAAGGCAACGGTTGTATACGAAAGAGAAGACAAGTATTACTACTGTTTCTCCTTTCGCCAGACAAAAGATCGAGACAGAAATAACATTCGTCTTTTTCTCCGTAAACGAAACCGTTGTCTTAGGCTTTCTCCAGCGTGATGTTAGGTATATTTATTTCGTTTTTATTTTGTTTCATAATTTATTCCCTCATATTACTACCCTCTTAACGCGAATTAAATTTTATAGACGAAGCCAATGTTCATGAATAATCCACCATATTATATTTTTTTAGATGTCCGTGAACATACCATCGTTGTTGTGTATAATGCCAGCATCAGCAGTCTTCATGGTACTGATGCTGACCTTGTGTCTCATCTCACAATCTCTCACCACTACACTGGAAAAGACTAAACAGATCTGTACTAAATGTACATTGTCATGTGATGGTAAGTTAATCTGTATTTTCACTAGACACCGATTACAATACCATTCTGCAAAATTACGTTGACAAAGCTACATGTAATGGATTTTATTGCAAAATTGTTTATTTGACGTGCAATATTTTACTTTTTTATCAGTATTCCTCTATCTAGAAAGTGGATCCTACGAAAAACATCAGCTTTTATTTTTTTTAATAGGAACGAAGTTATTTTTAATTGAACTACCCACATAATAAAAAAATACTTATAAACGAAGTACTCAGGTATAGACTACAGATACAGATTGCCTATAATTAAACGCCATCAGTCACTATAAGCACCTGAGTTCATCCTTGTTATAATTTAAAATGTCTTTCATATGCTTTAAATTTACGTGCTTTAAGAGTTACTTTTACTTGTAAAAAAATACTATGGCCTGTTATCTATATTTCTAAGTCCCTCTATAATTAATTAAAAATAGCTTTTAATTAGGTACTGCTCATAAAAATATGATGACGTATTTATAAGTCAGCAGGTACGTTTGAATTTAATGGTACAGTTTGTTTTGGTGGTAAGTAAAGATATTTATTATGGACAATATTTTTACAGGTAAATCCAGGGAAAACGCCAAGCTTATGATATTGCTATTGGATGGAAAACGTGAAGCCATTGTCTGCGATATTTTTAAGTTGGACACGCAGCTCCTCCTACATTTTTTTTCTATAACGGCTAGTTATACGATAGTATTATTGCAATTTGCAGTGCTTTAAGTTTATCTAAATATTTGAGAACTTTCTAATTATGGATATTAAAAGTAGCAAAATCATATTAGAAAATGTGATAACACCAGAATATATATCCAATTATATTTTTGAAGAGAACTTCCTAAAAACTTTTGTGGTTCTTTATCGATTACAAAATTCATGATGGGAAGTTGGCGTACGACAAGCTTTCTATTGTTTTGCATCTCTGCAGAAACATTGAATTAGTTGCTTTTTTAAATTAATATGGCATTGATCGCTCTGGTCAAAAAGACCAGATCGATCAAAAAAAAAACATTTTATGATAAAAAAAATATACCTTAGTCATAAAATATTACAAAGTACACCTTATGTGTTGCTTCTGACTATGCCCTTAAACCATCATCAAAGTTCTTGAAGATTTGAGAGGATGTCTACCGTGCTTGTCTTACGTGTTGTCGAGTTTATTTACCACCATTAAGGTTTTCAAAATCCGAGCGACTTTCTCTTAGTTTAACTAAAGTAATAGGAACTAAAAAAAATATTATAAAGTTGTAGAGATATAACTAAAAAAATTCTTAGTAATCGGTTATGAATGTTCCCGATTGTTTGCACTGTACCGAGTCCAAAGCTTGGGCTTTACTTTTCTGACTTTGGTGCAGACGAGTATCATAATGTTACTTTTGTATCTAACGTACCTAAGCCTGTCTATGTTACAAGGACGGGCGCTAAATAAACGTTATCTTATGTTATATAATTATAATGGTTAATGTAAAAACGAACGTGACCCCTTCGTCTGAGCAATGAACTATTACCTAATAAATAATATAACAATAGTTTTATTATTTATATAATAAATAATATAACTATTGTTCAAAAACTGTTAGCAGAAAAATTATTTGTCGCTAGATTTATTACATTAGTTCATTAAATTGATAATTGCACACATTTAGAGTGCTACTTGCATTTAGAGTGGTCTTAGAAGCAAGTTAGAAGTTAGAAGCAAGCAATTTGTTTAACCTAATAAAATAACATATTTATTTCGGTTTTAGTTTTTTATTAAAATAAATTTTAAAATACCAATACACTATATTTTGCTATGCTAGTTTTAAAATGGACGGATTGTTTTCACATGAAAACCTTTAAAGCTGTCATTAATTGCTACTTAATAAGATATTTGTGTAAACATTTCAAAAACCAACCACCAGATTATTTTATCTACAAAAACACGAGGAAAACAGTCACTTTTTTGTGATAAATTGGCGCTTTTTTAAATTGTAATCGACTTAAAATATCTACTATGGAATCATGTAAATTAATCTACATATTTGTCAAAATTAATGTTTATCAATTCGAGATTCAATAGAAAATACATTAAAAGTAAACTCATTATGACAATAAAATTATCGCACATCATTAATATTCGCAAAACCTTCATATATAAAACCTTCAATTCAAATATTACAAGGCGGCAAAATATACAGAAATTAACTGCTAAACCTAAAGAATGATCTAAAAATATTTAAAAGTAGGTAGACTCGCACTCTCCATACAATACAGTTTAATCAGACGTATATTTTATTTGAATTTTGCTGTCATAATCAGTGCCAATGACGAAAATATTTGAAATATATATTAGATTAGCTTGTTGGCTACCACACACGAATCAGGTGTTCCTCACGGACCAATCAGTATGCACTATCCCAAATATTAGTTCCGTTAGACACAACTTGGCAAAACTAGTTTTGCTATGAGTGTTCCTTACATAGAAATGTTCCATACGACATCACCCTTTCTGTGTGATAAAGAAATCTAACAACCTAACCTATATCCGAGTCGGATCAGCCCAGGAAGGATTTTTCAGTTGTGCATAGGTCCGCGAGGAACTCGATACATAAGCTTGGTTTATTTCAAACTCACCAACTATAATTATAATTTGTGTTATTTCGGCAAACATGCTTTTAACGATTCTGGTCAAAAACTGTTCAGTACAGAATAGTGAGTATACAAATTCTAACGCTTATTTAATAAAAAAAAAATAAGAAACTGGCATGCCATGCTTCTTTTTGGTTCTAGGGCATGTCCTAACGTCCTAAAAATAAGGCATATGCCATCGGTTATTGATGCGTCGAAAGAGCGGCGATGAGCTTGTAAAGTTGGAATCTGTCACGTGGAATGCAAAACGTGGGCATGTTGCTAAATATTATTATATTTGGACTTGACTCCAACTGCGCTTCGCAGATCTGAGAGGATTAAAGTTATTCTAGTTCTATATTGTAAACAGAATATAAACTGTCTTACTTAATAAACAAAGGCGAGCTTAACCCTAAAGAGTGTTCTTCCAGCAAACCTTTTAGAGATGTGATGAAGTTGGTAGATTCGTGTACAAAGACAGAAAAGAAGAAACTAAATACTTAAAAATATATACCTACATAAGATGTATTTTTGTTTCATGTTGCAATATTTGTGGAAACATTCCTAGTTGTATCTTTATACTGAACACTCACTCTGAACAGTCAGTTTTATTTTAGTTCACATAGTGGTTTTGCCTTATCATCCTCCTAAATCAGAATAATAACTGTATAAATAGTACGGTACTTGTCACAATAAGTAGCGCCAAAGAAGAGGTCACCGTTTTTGAGTCATTGCAGCGGTGGTCAAGAAAGCAGAAGCACCATTCAGTCTCATCATACCAATCCCTGAAACGAAAATGTTGATATTAAACTATGTATTTACAGCTAGTTCCACACGGACCAACCGATATGCACAACTAATTGTGCCATCCCAAATATTAGTTACGTCAGACACAACTTGACAGGACAACATTTTTTTTTCCTGGGCAGTCCGACTCGGAAAGCTTAGATTTTTTATGACCATCCAGAAAGGGTGATCTCATATGGAACATTTCTATGTAAGGAACACTTACAGCAAAACTAGTTCTGCCAAGTTGTGTCCCACGGAACTAATATTTGATACGGCACAATTGGTCCTGAGGAATATCTGGATACTAAGCAACATTTGAGGCGCAACATGTAACTCAACATGTTGGACGACGATGCGGTACTTATGTTTAGAAACATTGCTGTCTAACGAACTTATTGAACGAAGACAAAAAATCTAGAGGCGCGTCATGTTGCGCGTCATCTGTAAACGTTGCACAGTTGAGCGCCACGTGTTGAGCCTTAAATGTTGCCTAGTGAATATATAGCTTAAGTTACTGAGATTTTTATACATTCTTCGTGGGAACAAAGATTTCTTTCTGAGCTCTGATTAGCTTCATGATTTTTTTTATCAATCACCTTATTATTTCTTAAAATGCTCTCCTCTATTTCAAGGAGTTGGGCTGGTTGGGGTCAGATTAGAGGGAGATAATTAAATTAAAATATATTTCACTCAGATTACCTACTTAGATCCAATGGTCCCTGGTGACATGATGCATATACCTATTAAGAATCCTTTCTTGAAGTAATACAAAACGATTCTACTAAGTGGCAAACAAGCATACGGCCCACCTGTTGGTAAGCGGTTACCGTAACCTATGGACGCTTGCAACACCAGAGGTATCACTCGCGCTTTCCCAACACTGAGACATGACGGTGAACTCCCATGTGCCTGTTATTACACTAGCACCCATAACCTTCAAACCGGAACACAACAAGCATAACATTTAGGCGACAGAAATATGTATATGGTGGTAGTACTCTTCCTGGATGAGCTCTTTCACTAGGATATCTACTACTTTAGAAGTAGTTAAATTTAACCAATTCTTTTTTTGTAAATGTTTCACCCCTGTCTGAATAACAAAGAATTCTTCCAATCAACCAGTTGAATCAGTGACTACACTAATTAGAGATATCGTTTCTATTTTCTAGTGCTTATTCATGTCTTTACCATGTAATTTTTGTGTCTAATTAATATTATCAATAATAAAAATAATAATGGTCATTTTTCACACAGCATCATTAAGATGCTTGTGTATGAGAACTACATGACTGATATACTACTAATATTGAATCTTGATAGAAGTACCTTTTTAAATCCAACTCCTTGATTGTGTTATTGACATAATGTGCCAGGTTCTGGTCCTTGGCCGCAGGTCTGCAACCTTCATAAGTATCCGCTGGGATATCTGTCCGGAATGCTCTGAAATTGCTCAGGCAATCTCTCGTTATCACTTGCTGCGCTGGAAAAGTAGATGAGATAGTTAATACCTAAGCATAAACGAAGGTTGCCTGGAAAATATCGCTTTAATATAGCTAGATCAGTAATAATAAATAAATAAAGCTGGACATTTTTCACACAGCATCATCTAGTCCCAAACTAAGCAGAGCTTGTGTTATGGGTACTATATGATTGATATTCTTCATAAATGCTTTATTTTGTTACTTATTAGTAATTGTGTTAGGAATTGAACATGCAAACTTCTACTTTTGAGGTCATCAAAAAAAAAAAACAAAAACTTTATATAACTTAAAATACATTGTATTTTTAATTATAAAAAGTATATTGTAACCTACTTTTTTCCCAAGTTACATCTGCAATCAGTCCTTGAACTGTGAGCAAATTGTTAACTTAATGGTAAATAAAAATATATTTGTATTTATTATTATATTGTGGTACATTTTCATTTATTAACAGAAAAAAAAATATAAAAGTAGAATGGGCTGCCTCATTGCTAAGCAGGCAGCATATTACCAGACAAATTAAAGTAAAACACATAGCAGGCAAGACTTGACAGGTCATTCCAGCAATGTTGACCACAGCACAAGTCTATTGAGCTATCATATGTTTCACATGAGTCAATGGCCAACTATTATCAGAGTCAATGGCATCTATACTTCAGCAAATAAACTTAATTTTATCTCCCCTCTTTTACTAACTGTAAAAAAACAAAAAGAGCTAACAACACTTTTAGTGCTGTCAAGATAGTCAGATTTAATATTTCCATACAAGTTTAGTTGTGATTTCAAAACATGCTGACTATAAACATGAAGAGTGACACATAAAAACTAATTTGACAGGAGTATAATTCTTGCTATCGTTTTTATTACTATCAGTAAAAGAGGGAACTAAGGTTAGTTGGTGTATTAGAGAATCAGCACCTACCTCAAACTATAGTTTGAGTTGATATGCCATAGTCTTTCCACATGCTCCTATGTTTCCACTTACCACCTTTCCTCTCAATGAGCTTGATACAAATATCTTCATTATCAGGGCAGGGGTTTCCGAAATATCCTATCCCTCGCCAGTTGAAGGGCTCATTGCAGCCAGGAGTTGCTGGAGTGCACTGGTAGCACCATATCGCGAGACCTGAAATCATTTCAATGTTATCAACCCTAAGGCTTGAAACAATGTTTTTGTGTCTTTAACACAGCATGGACAAGCAACTAACTAGGCATATACACCCTTATGTGACAGATACTGATTTTTTCCTCCACAACATAAGGACTACATACTTGGGTTCAACCTAAGAGGTTATGTATAAAATTCTTGTAAATAATTGACATTAAAATTTATGTAAATTTTAAGTTACTTTGCCTCTCTTCACATTTAGAATGCAGTTCATCCAAAGATTGCCTGGAAAGTTGCTTTTATCGATAAGACCGCCCATTAGATCACCGCGACTTTGTTTACATTTTATGCTTAGTGATCTGTGAACTCTTGTGTACATAATCCTATCTATATTTACGATGCAATTTAAATCTTATGATCATGGGATGGAATACAATCCAGTAAGTACCTACCTACCTCGGTAATCATGAAATCAAACTACATTCACCGGTTTGCTATTCAATTAATAGGATATGTCGCAATAGGTAGATATTATGCCACAATATACAGAAGTGATCTCAAAAAATAGCCTGGACTTTTATCAAAATACAAAGGCTGTGAAGAATCGAGATGAATAGAATTACGTTGGTTGACTAACCACACCCCGTATCCGATTTACGTGAGAAAATAACTCACCTGTGCCAGAAATCGATAACAGGATTGATAACAGTAATAAATCCTTCATTTTTTCAATTAGCTTAGTTTAAAGGGCTTCAAAATTTACTATTTAGTATTTTTTAAAAAACCCAAATTTATCTTACCGACTCTTACAACCAAAACAAAACTTGAAATTGAACGAACGAAACAGACAGACAACATAGACGTCAATGTCAGTGAAAGAAAGCGAGGCGTCCCTTGTGTTATGCTGCATCCACATGTTGGCCAGACCATAGCTAACGCTCGCAACCGCAAACATGTTGAGGGGCGTTTGCACTGGTTGGCGAAGGCTTGCGTTGGTTTATCGTCAATCCAGCCGAGTGTCGGTTTTTCGTCGCAAATAAAATAAAGTTTGCAGCAAGCGTTTGCCGACGTTTGACTAGCATCCACGTTTGTAGTAGGTAGTCAGTGTTTTGCAAGCAGCCACTGGACGGATATTGGTTATAAAATTCCATTGAGGACACTTTAATGTTTTTACAGTTTTAACAAGCCTGTATTTGGTAGGTAAATAGAGGCCAGCCAGAGGCCTTATACCCAAATAAAAATAAAAACTGCCGACCTGATTATGCCATATTCAAGAAGTGAAGTGATCCGATTGATGGCATTGTTGTTACTATCACTGTCAGCAATCAGGATCACTGTCAGCTGTTATAACGTCAAACGCATTTTGTTCCACATCCTTGTATTGGACACATGGTGGTGCCGATTTCTTACGAGGAATCTGTTGATGCATTCTGAATTTTCTGACGTCGAGTCGAGGGTCATGCGTACAGTGGAGCAATAGCATTGATATGTGTCAGCAGTTGTCGGCGCGGTCGTCTATACGACCGCATAAAAAAAGAGCAAATACCTACCTTTATTTTGTAATTTTTAGTTATGAGTATAAATCCTAAATGCCACAATGATACACTTCAGTAAAAGAAGTTTTTGCTAAAATCTGTCAATTCAGTGAAAATGGTCTCAGTTAGATACGTTATAAAAAATATTGCCACTGTCCTAAATAACTCAAATGGTTTTTAAAATAAAATCATGTATGAAATCTGTGTCCCTAAATGTTAAAGTAGAAGGTGCATTGTGATCTTTAAAATAAGAAACAAAATGTTTTACCTTATATTCTTTAAATTATATATGTATAAAACATAAAAACAAACATGTATGTATATCTTAGAGAGTGTCTACTAAATCAAAAATAATAAAATATGCATAAAACTTACTATAAAATTATATCTTAAGATATTAAAACTGTCTTGTGTGTAGTAAGCGATGCATCTTAATTCTAAAGAGTATACTTAAAGTTAATTTTAAATGCACACACGACACGCCAACATTACCACGAAGTCCTCGATGCTGGGGATGCTGAACATCGCGGACGATAACATCATTTCTGACGTAGCACCCTGCTCCTATACAAACTTCGAGGGCAATGTTTTACTGAGCCTGTAGCCGCTTCTTGTTTGTACATAGGGCGCACCAGACTGGAGCTGCGTAGATAAACCGCGAGCGCTGTAGGTCTTATAGATCTTGGTCCACTGGTACTGACAGAAGATAGCGGATGGGTCCTCCATCCGCTATCGTCTTCCCACTTAACTTCCTAATCTCACAGTTTTAGTGGTACATACCGGTGTTTTGCGCCAACGAGTGACCAGTAGCAGTTTTTTTTGACATTGATAGCCATGCGCCACTTAGTTTGTCCAACCAGGCCGAGAACGCGCTGCATCTGCTATATGCTCTAAGCTGCAAGTTGGGTGACAAATGGAAGACTGCCACTGTGGAGTGGCCGCATTTAAGCGCTCGTTGGCTTGGTGGTGCAGGACGCGCATGATCTGGTGCGTAGTGGAGTACTGACTGCGGAATCCAAACTGTTCGGGCCTAGGCTCATTTAAGGTCCGAGTCTTCGCATCTCTAAGAAAAAAAAGAAGCTGCTGACGACCCGATTGATTAACATCCTTACAATTTTAGCCTTCGTTTCGTGGCTGCTGGCAATCCAAAGACTCGGGAGCAGTTACTACTGAAGTTGAAGTCAGAAAAAGAACCTTTATTTCGATTCTTACCCTCACTTTAACCTGGGCGTCTTGGTTCTATTTTATAATATGTATGTATTTACAACAAAAATATTTATTTAAGTAGTATAATATCAGACATGTAAGTAGTTCCCATTACACAAGCTCTGCTTTGGGGCTAGATAATGCTGTGTGAATATGTCCAATATTATTATTCCATATTCCTATTGTGTTACATGTCAATCTATTGCATAACCTTTAGGAAAAAATAAAAATGAAATAAAAATATAGCGTAATTCAGTATTGTTTGCTGTCATTAATATTTCGATAGGTAATCGTATCGAAGATATTTACATATCTTCCGGCGGCGGCGGTGGTTCATCTGAAGGATACAGCGAAGCTCTAAGCATATCCAAATCTTCCTTGTTCAAATCAATACACATCGTTCCGACCACGTCATCAATGCCAATCGTACCATCATTGCTCATGTCCACTTCCTTGATGAGATTATCCAACTGCTTTTGAGGCATTTTATGCCCTTGCTTCAACAGAACCTCTTTCAAATACTCTCGGTCTATCGAGCCGGTTCTTTCAGGATCGAATACCTGCAAAGCTGTTCTCAACTCATCTTCTATGGGGAAATCTCTTTGCCTAATGGTAACCATTTTAAAAAATTGATCGTATGTTATGTGTCCTTCAGGATGCAATGGTCTTGCGCAGTATGCTATTAACTCCTGGAACTGTTCTGGTGTAACTGTCATCAACATAAGAGCTTTGAGCATGTAGAATAGCTCTTTTTCTGTGACATAATTATCTATATCGGTATAAGAAGGTGTATAGTCTTGGTAGTATTCCCAAAGTTGCTCTATTTCTGCTACTTGGTCAGGCCGTAGCTCGAACGGATCTTTTAGCGCTTCTTTGGAGTCACTGAAGTCAAAAGGCGCTGTAGGGTCAGGTGGAGGTTCTTCTACGTATTGTTCTTCTTCTTCTACTTTCTCTTCTTCGACGACTTTCTGTTCTTCTTTCTTTTCTGTTTCCTCACCTTCTACATGTTCACCTTCCATTTCTTCCCCCATTAGTTCTTCCCCTTCGCCTAGGACTTTCTCTTTCTCTTCACCTTCAACATGTTCACCTACCATGTGTTCTCCGCCAACTTCTTCAGCTCCTTCACCGCCCATTTCTCCATGATCTACGATGCCTTCTTCTCCAACTTTTTCTGGATCACCTGCTTCGCTTTCTGCTGGCTTAGACTCGTCGCCATCACCTGCTGCGGTGTCTGGGGTGTTAGTACCCTCAGCGGTTGTTGTTTCGTCCTCCATTTTAGCAGTTCTTGTTCAGCACAGAAATTTTGATAACACCTTAGAATAAAGTTTGTTTTATTTCATACTAAGAATTTGTCTCCGCATCGAGGCCTGCTGAAATTCGTCCTGAGTATCAAAATTAGGTTATCAGTTATCTTTTCATACAAACTGTTGCTTTCTGAGGATATTAAATCTAAGACGTCTATTATGTCTGCTATGAAATCTGCCCGTACATTATTTAGATTCAACATTGATACAAATTAAATTGAAATGAAAAGCAAAACTATATACCTACTCAACTTGTCATCGTGGTCAATAGTTCCTGTCAATGTAAAAAAAAAACGAATAGAAACTATGTCAAATGTTTAGTTTTCCAAAAAGGCGAAATATCTAGCTACTGACTTGTTTCATTATTAATTATTTAATAGGTACCTAGGTATTTATTATCTTCTTCGGCCGCATTACGAAAGGACATACAACGTATGATAATGTATTTGTAAGTAGGTAGCTAGGTACATAGGTAAGTAAGTAAGTAGTAAAAAACGCTCGAGACTGTGTATACTACACACATACTATTTTTTTAGGACCTTTACAGTACACTTTTGTGTACATTGGTTTGGCCATATTAGAATAACGATACGTACTTAAAGAATCTGGGCAGTTGTTTAAAAACATTAAAACAGACAAGACAATGATTTTAGAATGGGTTTTGGTCAAATAAATTCGTTTAAATTGATTAAAATAGCATACAGAGAATGTATACAAAAAAACAAACGCGCTCACGTCTGTCTTCCCCATGGTGGACATCCTCTGATACATACTCAGTGAGTAGATCTTTGAGAATACCAAGTAGGGGGTAGTCAGAGGCACGTCCAAACATTACATTTGGTACATGCCCGCGCTTTGCAAGTAGTAAGCATTCCACGTGACAAGTTGCAAGCCCATCGCCGCTTATTGGAACACTAACTGTTGGCAGATGCCTTCGATTTTTTGGTTCTAGGGCATGCCGGTTTCCTCACGATGTTTTCCTTCACCGTTTTGAGAACGTGTTAATGGGCACATAATTTTTCGAGTGGAAAAATCCATTGGTGCTCCCACGAGCTCCGGATCAGAAGTCGGGGTATCGTCCACTAGGCCAACACGGCTTCATGTATACAATACAAAAAAACAACAAGTACTTAATATTTTAAAATTACAATAACAAACTAAAACTAAATTATCAAATAACTACTCCCCATGTTAAGGTGAGTATAGACCAGGTAAGTATATGAATGAATAAATAGATAGGATTACAGAAAATTCTAAATACCTAGTAGGTATATAACGACCTCATACATATATTACCCGTACAAAAAATAGTAGACGAAAAATGTTGCTTTTTTTATAGGAAATAAAATATGGTAGATAATATAGTTGCGCCTATTTTTGTTTGGATATAGAATTCTTGCCTTTTAAGTAGGTAGGGTTGGGAACCTTAGGTGTCACGAAGGTAATAAAATATCTAGATTATTTTGCAAGTTTCAAGTTCTCTAACTACCAGCTCGGGACGAAAGTTCTAACCTCCCACGGCCAAGCTTTCGAAGGCGCATCACGTGCGGTATTCTGCCGGGGACAGTCGCTTGGCTGTATACGGTGAGCGGTCGCGGTTTTGCGAACGCACGCAGAAGACGTAACGCGACGGGGTGACACGCATACGATCGAATTTAGCCGGGAAAACGAAACGAATTTAAACTGTTGCTAAAAAGTGTTTTTATTTTTACTTCATAAACTTTATTGTGGAGCTTAAAAGAAAAATAATGGTGAGTGCTTTTAATATAGGTTACAGGTTAATAGATATTTGTACCAAGTAAGTGATAGGTACTACCAATTAAAAAATTGTACATTTTTAAGACATATTAATAAAATAAAAAAAAATATATTTATTAGGTAAACTAGGTAAGAAGTCAGATAAGTAGGTAGAAAAATTTATAAAGGCTCAAAATTTTAAAAGCATTTTTTTTCATTCTTAGATAGGTAGGTACCTATGGTTGCGTGGATTATTGGTAGGTGAGGCAAATCCAGTAGTGGACTTTCGCAGGCTGTTGTGGCGATGATGATGTTAATAGGTAAGGTAGGTTCTTATTTTTACCACTACCTAAGGTAAGTTTTGTTGTTTGTACTCACCAATCAAGCCACAATAAACTTCAATAATTTCTGAGAAGTTAGGTTGGTAATTAAATAAATAAATATACAACTGGGTGTTTTTTTATGAATGTTACAAAAAAAAGTCAGTAGTATTTATATCAGTCATGAAGTTCTCATAAAAGCTCTGCTTAGTATGGGGCTAGATGAAGCTGTGTGAAAAATATCCTGTTTTCAAAAACAGTTTTCTTCAGCGTCAGAATAAATTATAAGTTAGTAATTTTCTCGTAGAGTTGCCTACTTGAAGCAAGCTTTACAAACGAGGCGTCCTAATCGAAAATGACGCATAGAGCTCCCAACAAAGTTGCGCCCATTTGTAAATTATCTTATTATAAACAAGTACCAAATTTTGAAAACCCCTGACGTGTTAAGGAGGAATCTCTCGCCAATTTATCCTCATTTCTCTTTCTGCTACATCATCAGACTCTGATCACTAATCTATTTATAGCCTATTCATTAAGACCATATTCCAATGAGCCCAAACACGATATTTCTGCTGGAGTTGGGTATCTTGCTGATTCCAGATGATGCTGCAGTATCAGGTCAAGGTTACCATTGAAGTCAAAGGATACTAAATTCAATCAGACCAGTAGAAGTTGCTCACATCCCTTCAACAACAAGAAAACAGCTGATCCGGCTGAACAGATTTTAGAAGCTAGGTCGCGTAACTTCTTGACCTATTGTAGCCCATTTTAGGGTTCCGTAGTCAACAAGAAACCCTTATAGTTTCGCCATGCCCTTCCGCATGTCTGTCTGTCCGCGGCTTCTGTCTGTCAGTGACTCTTAGAGAAAGGCTTAAGTGTTAATTTTTGTTAAGAGTCAAGTCACAGTTGTTCGTGCCGTAGCATCGTTTATTGAGGTTTATTTTGATTTTGAAATTTAATATTGGCGATTTTGCGCGCCTTTTCGCTGATCGTAGAATATACGACTTGGTAAGTACTATTCTTAATCGTTCGTTTGCCCTAAAGGTGGGATATCATAACAAATAAATACCTACCTTAATGTGCATATAATAATATGGTCTGACCGCTATTTAGTGCTAACGCGATGTAGTCATATCGAGATTTAGTAATAAAGCTATCTAGTCATACCAATTATCTAGTCAAATCGAGATGTAGCTTCTAACCCAATTATACAAACATCGGTATGCTCTTAATTAATTTGTTTGCCCTTGTTATTATCGATTTTCTTCTACATATCTGTGTACGTTCTAGGTACGTGCCTAAAATATTCAATAATATTTTATGGCTAAGATTTTTTACGCACTTTTTACGCCATCAAATACCAACTCTACCAATGTTTCACTAGAGATGTTTATGAACTGGTCAAAAGCGAGTCAGACTTACGCTACGCACGCGGTCGGTTTGGTCAACGGTTCGGCAGTTATCGTCGGACAACATACATACATACATACAAACACTGGATTGCCCAAGAAGACTCAGAGATTTTGGTCCGCTTCGCTCATTCGATCAATAATCAAGTTTTGCTACCTTTCTTTCCATCAAGTGATATTGTGGTCAAACACTTGCCTAGCTTATTATTATTTATCATAAAAAAGTAATTGCTTATGAGCAACTTATAACTAAAAAGTACATACTGATTATCATACTTTTTAATCCTCAAAGTATAAAAAAAATCTTCATTCTTGAGGAGATCAAAACCCACCCTCAAAACTTAAAGTTTTCATAATTTTTAGCGCGTCACTACCACGATTTCAAAAAACGTTTTTAACAGAAAGAAAGACGCAAGATTCGGATGGTTATGTTTTTTTATTTCGTATGTACTGAACCCTAAACACATGAATTACGTTGATAGTTCGCATCATCATCAATTTATTCTACTCATAAAAATATCCTAGACCTCTTTCAGGCGATAAAACAAGGACTGCCTTGTAAAATTAGAATAGGGTCTTGAAATTGGGCATGCAATGTAAATTTTCAAGGAAAATAGCTCTAAAAATGTTTTTTTATGGCTTTATAGAGTAGTCGAACTACGAGTTAGTACGTATCTTCACAAAATCTGTTATAAATAAGCCAGTTGCATGGCATTCATTATATTAATTCGTAAAAAAATGTTGTAATTTTATGAGAAGGTGGCTTTTTTATAATTTTTGATCACGAGCAATAACGATTGTGTCAATCAAACATCACCAAACATCGGGCGTGCACAAAATCTGAAATGCAGCTGATTTAAAAGTGTTTTATTTATAATATACTAATAGAAAGCTTATACTAGAGAGCTGGCTCTTATCTGGGTCAACGCATTAGCATTGCCATTCAGCGTGGCAATGCGGCCAGTAATTTGGGAACGCTTCCGCCTGGTAGTGATCTGGATCAGTTGAGCTATCTATAGATCGTTTGCAACGGTCTTTAGATAGTTCATCTGTTTCATCTGTATTTTTTGTATATACCTACTTGTACATAGTTGTATGAATAAATGTATATTATACTATAAACTTTGAACATTCCTGAATAAAGATCAAAATATTTTTTTTTCTCGTAATACATGTAATTTCCATAGTTGGAATTATCCCGTCTCGAGATAGTATATTCTATGACACCCTGAAGACTATTCGTACCTGTAATAAACTGAAATAAGTATTATGCCATTTATTTTTTTAGGGAGAAATAGATAAAACGTGATTTGTTAACAAACCGATTACTATAATTTGATACCTACATACCTACATCATTGCAGGATGGTTCATAACGCACGATTATAAAGTAGCTTCTCATTAAAAGAAAATAAATTGACCATCCCATAACTACTGTAATAAAATCCGCTGCCGATCGTGACCTGACCCTGAGACGTTAATAAAATATGTAGCACTAATTACCTTCGTGTATAATAACGAATAATTGCCGAATTTCTGACACACGCACGATCTAATGGTCCTTCGAGCCGTATCCATCTCGTACTTTATATTAGAGTAGCCTTGTCACTCCCTGGTGAACACATACCAATCATATTTACCCATCAATCACCTCGTTTTTATTGGAGCTTATTTATCTAAGATCATTCAAGTAAAGAGACATAAAGACGCGCTTGATTGCTAATCAAAAGATGCCTTCCGAGTTGTAGGTAAAGATTGTTAGATAATTGGTCGTAAAATAAATATGTTCAAGGAGAATGAATGAGTATTTATTTTGGTGATTGTGTTCAATAATGGAATTACCTAACTAGAGGGGAAATGACGCGATTAAAGGGAACTGTTTGTCAAAACAACGAATTGGTCGCCACAGACGACATCCCGTTAATTTGAGCGGGACTTTATAAAGGTTTTCGATAATTTCCGAAGAAAAGACGTCAACGCGTTCGCTTTTAACGTAGACTAGCAAAGCGTAGCGTAAGTGTGATTTTTAAATAGGTGTGATACTACGATAAAAACTATGTTCTTCGTAAATATTCGTCTATCATCGCAAATGGGAAACTGGAGGCGTATAAACTGAAACTGCACGTGCACGTGTGGTCTCCCATTTCCGAAGATAAACGAAGATTTCCGAATACTTGGAATCTTTCGGCTTGAATCACTGCCATTCTAGAACATAATTGTGTGTGGTTTAACACTCTAAAACCCAAAAACCCATACAATATTTTTCAAATAGTAGGTACATCGCTCGTGAGATGTTCTGGGATGCAATGTTCATCTGTCTCTGCACGTGCACGTGTGGTCTCCCATTTCCGAAGATAAACGAAGATTTCCGAATACTTGGAATGTTTCGGCTTGAATCACTGCCATTCTAGAACATAATTGTGTGTGGTTTAACACTCTAAAACCCAAAAACCCATACAATATTTTTCAAATAGTACATCGCTCGTGAGATGTTCTGGGATGCAATGTTCATCTGTTTCAAAATCATTATCAATAGCCTGCGATTAAATCTAAAGACCGAATAATCACATTCCATTATTGAATACCTACGTTTCTATAGAGTTGTCACTTTGCCAGTTTGAGACAAATTGACTTGTGATTGAAACTGCATCGTTGCAAGCAAAGAAATGCATTCAAATGGAGCGGGATCGAGTGACTGTGTGAAGGTCTGTTTCGACATCGTATCTTTTCGTACAGTCAGCGGCAGAAGTAGGTTGACAGTTAAAATTCTTGTAACTGCAATATTGTTTTTTGTTGCCTGTAAGTTCAAAATATTGTTCTACATTGGAAGACTACTCTTGACCCTAATATAAAATCTCAAGTTACCATTGTTCTACATAGGCCTCCCCCAAATAGTGCCATGACGATCGGTCCTGGGCCACCTATGGAGGTCCACCAACTTCCCGCAACCTTTAAGATGTCATCGGTCCATCGATTTTGTGACCTACTACACTGCGTCTTCAGGTTTGTGTTCATCTTTAGAGAACCTTTAATCGCCAATGGTTCTTCTCTAGCTACCTTGTTAAACCCAATAAGAGCATCTAAAAACACAAATTGTTGATCTACTTTCTATGCTGACTGTATGTACCTACTCCGTAGTACTGGCGATCCCATTGTAGATCTGTGACGTGAATCACGAGTTGATTGATCTACTTCCTCGGATATAGACCGGTTTTATAGAAAAACCAGGCTGCACCCTGTTATAAGAAAAAACTGCCGATGTAACTTTTTCTTGCAGGCTTTCTGATACACAAATTCATTGATAAATTTAAAAAAAAACGAATCACCTTCTGCGTTTGCAGTAATTCTGATTGATCCTTGATGACTAATGAGATTCTTAATTTATATATTTTACTTCCTATTATAATTCTAGTGAGATAATAATGATATTATAAAAATGATTTATTTCTGTTCCTGTTAGATCATTGACTTAAACAAACTTAGGTACAGTCATGTAAACAATTGCAAGCTAAAGATTTTGTAACAATACGCTGATTAAGCATAATTTTGATATTAAATTAAATGGTTTATTTACGAGAAATATGGTTACGAAGATACAAACACATTGGCATGAAAATGTTTAGCTTATTTAAACCTTATATCAATTTTAAACCAGAAGCTGATTTGTTTCGGTACCAGGTAGGCATCTAAATAAGTCTGCTTCTGGTAACTACCGAAGCGAAAGTAGCTATGATTTCTTTACACTATGTGCCTGTGCGCAGGTAACCTGTTTTACATTTAAATGCGTCCTTATACCGCGCGAGCCTTTTACTAGGGAGCTCGGTTCGTACCTACTCATGTCTAATGGAGCAAAAGACCTCCAGACATTCCTCAACTATCGATAATTATAGTAACAATTAAACGTTATTATAAAGTAAAGCACCAATACGATGTTCTATACCTGTATTATGTAGAAAATTTATGTATTTTTTGTAAAAGAAGACATATATTTTCTAGACAAAATATAAACAAAAAAATGAGAGGTGTCAAGGGACACCCGGATGGAACGAAGTTCCTTTCGATTAATTAGTGAAGGAATTGTACTAAATTTTTTTTTTTAGCAAGCCAACTTAAAATAAATAAATAAATAAATAATAAAATAAATGAAAATACCTGGCTTGCTTTCTATAAGAGAGAGAGAGAGACAGACAGAGAAACATGCGCACGCCGCACAGCTTACAATAGCTTACTATAGCAAAAAGTGTCGTTACAACTTTTCGTGAGATTTTTTTCCGTCTAGCCCCCTTTCACAACGCGCGATAAAGAACTTCGTTCCAATAATAACAGACCTACCATCGCCTACCATCAAATAACAGTATTTGACGGTAGGCGAAATGCCTTTTGTCTATTTGACAAAATAAATACAAAGATGTGTGCAATTTTATTTCAGTATTTATAAAACTTTTACGATTAGTTAACATATTTTTTTTTATAGTTTTTAACGCGATAGAGACCCGTTAAAAACTTATAATTTTGTGTTTATTTTCACCCACTTTGGAAAGAAGGAAATACTGCCGCTGCCATAACCAAGTAGTAAAGACCTACTTTTTTTAGAAAACATCCAGACCAGAGACAAATATTTTATCATACAAACATTAGTCCCGCGGTAGGAATTGTCTCCTCACCAACTTCCACCCTATTATTAAAAAGCCGTGTTGGCCTAGTGGGCGATACCCCGACTTCTGATCCGGAGGTCGTGGGTTTGAACCCGGTCGTGCACCAATGGATTTTTCCACTCGAAATATTTATGTGCGCATTAACACGTGCTCAAAACGGTGAAGGCAAACATCTTGAGGAAACGGGCATGCCCTAGAACCAAACATTCGAACAGTTAGTGTTCCAATAAGCGGCGATGGGCTTGCAACCTGTCACGTGGAATGCTTACTACTTGCAAAACGCGGGCATGTACCAAATGTAATGTTTGGACGTGCCTCTGACTACCCCCTACTTGGTATCCTCAAAGATCTACTTACTGAGTATGAATTGAGGCTGTCCACCATGGGGAAGACAGTCGTGAGCGTGTTTGTTTGTTTGTTTTTTTTATTATCTTCTTTCTGGATAACCTTTCTCCACATTACGTCACCGAAAGAAAATGAAACTGCGTCAATTTTACAACGTATGCATACGCAAGCCGAGGTAACAGCTAGGTATGTTCTTCCGGTCAGTTTATTTTATTGAATTTATTTCAGACACGTTGCAGCAGGCGAGGTATTAAAATGCCTATGTTATGTTACTTTCGCTATACCTTCTAACATTGAACTTAGTTTATTTAGAATGTGTACGTACAGTAATGTAATAGTTTATTTGTTTTTTTAAAACATTGGTTGGTACAAAAGTAATTAATCTAATGAATTGGTACAACAGTGACAATCTGTACATAGAGAAGCTCTATAAATACATCAATTTCTCAATTGACAAAAGTGGACAACCAAATGATGATATAAAGCTTATAATGCATGTCGCATCCAGTGATAGAATTAGTTTATGCTCTTGTGAGAATTTGAAATCTACCGAATGTATCAAATACCTAGGCGTTATCCTGGACAATAACTTGGCCCATGCCATGGTCGGAGCAGATAAAAAGCTTAGATCAGGGCGCACCCGGAAACTTATCTATATTTTCAAACATCTATGTTCTCGATTCTGATTCACTTGTCAAAGTTTACCTAGCACTTGGTCAGTCAATTCTAGGCTATTGTATCGCTGCCTGGGGAGCCGCTGCAAAAACCCATCACTTGAAACTTGAAAGAGCGCAAAGAGCACTTCTAAAAGTAATGAAGTTCAAGCCGAGATGGTGTTCCACAGAAACCCTTTACAAGGAGTGCAGCGTCCTTACAGTAAGGCAGCTTTTTATAAAAACAACGTACGATCGTAAACTCGGACATATTAGTCTCACAAAAAAATTAACGGAGAAATCTGGTTTTTAAATCTCTCAAAGCACGTACAAAATTTGGCCAAACAGCACTGGCTAATATAGGACCAAGGCTATATAATAGAATAAGCAAAAATATTGCTTTAGTAGATATGAATATGTATAAATTCAAATTGAAATTGAAAGATTATCTCAGGGAACTTAACTACGATAAAACTGAGAATCTGATGAATATTGCATAGACTGATTTACTCATCCTTACATACTAATAAACACACACACAAACAAACAGCTCTCACGCACACGCATACACCATATATTTACACACACGCAACCCACATATATACATACCCCCTCTCCTCCCTACACACAGACAACAAAAAATCATTATCCTCTAGATATAGGACCACATTAATAGTACTAAATTTATCCTTTTTTGTTTTTACTTTCTTGAAATTGTTCTTTAATTTTCTTTTTAATTTTAATTTAATTAATTTTTTTTTTAATTCTTTTTTAATTGTTATTGGAAAAAAAGAAACATGATCGCTAGTTGATAATATAGGAAACAACTACTATCGAAGAGAGTCCGTGGCGAATCCCTTGTGACCCCTCTATACAGGCTTTTAGACCTAGTGTGGGGAACAGAGATAAACCGAGGTACAATTCTTATTGATTAGGATTCGTTCCTAATCTTGTAGTGCTCAATTATTTGTCCGTACCATGTAAACATTTGTGATTATTTTTAAGTTAAGTAAGTAATGATTAGTCTATTTGCAGCACTAGGTCTACGGTGAGCAAGTATAGCGAGGCCGCAGCGACTAAGCTCGGATATATAAATCTTACTTATCTTATCTTATCTTACTACTAAAAATGCGAAAGTTTGCAATGATGGATGTTTGTTAATCTTTCACGCAAAAACTACTGAACGGATTTCGATGAAACTTTACAGTAATGCTGCTTAGACATTAGAATAACACATACGCTAATTTTTATCCGGGTACCACGCGGGCGAAGCCGTGGGCAGAACTGATTATTACTGTCGTAATGAGGAAAGTTTATATTATCATCCATATTTTTTCATAATATTGGGGGAAGGGGTTAATGATCGAAATAATTTAGCTCCTACAGTCCTACTGGCCCTGACCCTTAGTGTTGCCAAGACTAGACCGGTTCGAGTCGTCAAATATTGCCAAGCAGCCTGTATTCGCATAAAAAAATTATATAATCGAAGTACAGTTCGCAAAAATGTTAAATTGTTTAATCTTTTATTTTGGTGCTTCTTATTAAGGAGGTAGGTATGATTTAGTAATTGCATTTGTGCAGGTTACTGCGTAAAAGAAGGATATTTTGGGCTTTTTCCAGCAATCTCTATCTCGTAGGTTCTGTTACTTGCATACATTAAAAGTCAGCGACAAAAGTAGATTAACGACTAATATTTTAAAATAAAAATATTTCTGACGCTTCAAAATTTTGATCAGCACGCAACGATCCGCCTTTTTTCTATTTATTTTGAGTTTCCAAAATCAATACCAGAATCGAAGAAAAAGAACATCTAAAAATTAAAATTGTTTATCAATTTTTATTGCTGACGGTACATTTTCTATCCAACCAAAAGCTACACAACAGTTAAAGTAAAATTTTGACAACATTATACGGTAAATCTTCAAGATTTTTGTCTTGTCATATGAATTTATGGGTCCCAGTTTAAAAAACAAGGTTAGGCAACTATTTTATATTGCCCAAGTTCCACTGAAATCCACTCTGGCTGTCCAGTTATGTAGGTAACTACCTACTTAGGTAGGTGGATAGGTAGTTACCTAAACATAATCAGTAGCTTGTCTTTATTTACTGTAACTAAGTATAACGGTATAACATACGTTTCTTACAATTAAAAAAAACACCACACTCCACCCAAGACCACACAACAAAATTAAAAAAAAAACACTCTCATGAACAGTCATATGAGACATGATGCCCCATGATAGACATCCTCAAATACATGTACAGTGTAGATCCAACCAAGTAGAGGGTAGTCAGAGGTACGTCCAAGTATTATAATTATTAATTAGACGTTTATTTTATTGATCGCATGACCCTAGTGACTTGTGGCGGTAAAACCTATCTAAAAACCACCTTGGCAGCCATACACATCGATTGTAAAAAACCGCATTACAATCCGATATGCCGTTTGAAAATAAATATGGTTACAGACAAAAAAACAAGTCAAACGAACTTTAATACGTATACGAGCTCCTGTCGTAAAAAAATATTATTTGGTATTGATACAAGATAAGCTTAAACGTTAAATTTAACCTATCAAAATTTGCTAAAAAGATAAGTTTAATTAAAACTTTTCAAAAGTTATCTACACCTACTACTACACAACTAAATACTTTATGTGAGTAGGTACCCACCTACTATCCTAACCTAAAATTATAGCCAGAATCGTGGCCAAACGTCCAAAAATACATTTATAGACGTTTTATCGAAATTCACCGATTTTATCGCGTAAACCTGATTTTTATGAAGCATTCATAAATGCTTATTTCATAATTTAATTTTGAGTGAAAGTTAAGTAGGACCTACGTGGGAGCTAGTACTTATTAGGTGTGTTATTGTTACAACATCGATATTGTAGATTACATTATGTAATTACGACCATCCAAAAAATTGGAAGTGGAAATAAATAAATTCAATTCAAAACAATAATAATGCTGGACATTTTCACACAGCATCATCTAGCTCCAAAGTAAGCAGAGCTTGTGTTATGGGATCTAAATGACTGATATACTACTTATATATTTTTTTTTTGTAAATACAGATCCTGAGACAAATATTTGCAGATACAAACATTTTACACGCTGCGGGAATCAAACCCGGAACCTTATGCTTGTCAGGCGGGCCTTCGCCCACTGCGCCACAGATGTCGTCAAACAACAGATACACTTTTCAAATATACAATTTATTTCTACTAGGCCCTGAATGAATGACCCCGGACCATTCTTTCGGGAAGAGATAGCTTCTAAGCGATAAGACCGGCCATTGTACCTAAAGTTTTGTATTTATTTCCTTATGGTGTAAAAAAAGTATTTTCATTCATTCATTCACTAATTTTTTTTTACATTAATACAACATATTACATTTTAATTATGGTAGGTATAACACTTTCAGTAAGTATTCAATTACGCAACTCGACACCTAGGTATGTACCTAGTGTCTTGTCTAATATTTCTGTAATTCCAGTTAATTTTGCAAATCAATTCGGAGTTGGTATCAGTTAACAGGTCGTGACGGGCAGCTAAAACCCATTTGAGAATAGGGCTTATTTATATACCTAGGTAGATATACCTACTTACCAACGTCATTTCAACGTCAATAGAGTCACAGATATTATGGTAGGTACTATACGTATATAGAGTGCAGGCATAGAGTGGCCAAGTTAAATAGGTACCTAGATATAACTCTTTTGTGCGTAACACCATTTAACAAGGTAGGTATGTAGATCACTTATTAACCCAGACCCGATACAAATACTTGCAGAAAATACAAAGGTTTGTCCCGCGGCGGGAATCAAACCCGCAACCTTCTGCTTAAACATAGCTAAACTAAAGTTGTTATTTCAGTCTTTATCACTAAAATCGGTACCTATTAGGAACTTGGTCGCCAGGAATAGACGTAGGTAACTTCCTGTGCTGTGAATACAATGAATACGTAAAATATATACTGACGACGTTGACTTCATGATAACCACTCATGAGACAAAAATGGCGGTAAAAAATGACTCCCGCCATCTTTGTCTCCTTTACGTACGCCATCTTTGATATCAATTGATGGCAAATGTGTGAATCGGGGTACAATGGGAAAACCAAATTCCCGTCTACTCTATTTACTCTACGCCTGCCTACGTCTTCCATGTGATAGGATTTGCCCCTAGCAGGCGTGGAGATAATTGAATTGCACATGTTCATATCGCTGATTGATGGGTAATTTATTAATATTATCAAGTTTAAAATCCAAAAGAAAGTTGTAATCACGAATTGCCGGTAGAAGCCAAAACTCTGTGGCTGTGTCTTTTTTTTTTTAAACATATATTTATTTTATATAGAAATCAAAACTCCCCCCTCCCTTAAATTTTCAAAATTGCCAAATTGCCTGCAGGGGCAGGCATTTTGTATCAACGTCTTTGTTCTTTAAAGTTAGAAACATGATTAAAATAATTACAACTACTAAGCATGAACTGTTGGGGGGTGAACATTTATATGGGAGTATCTTTATTTTTCTAAACACAGCTCCACGCATGCAAAGCCGCTGGAAACAACTAGTGTCTTATAATTTTAGAAAATGGCAGCCATGACACATTTCGACTTACATATTCAATCAAATCAGCGCGCATAACTCCGATCATCGATACATACAAGCAATAATAAAACCCTAGGATGTCTAGACAAATACCACTTTCTGTTGGCGTTAACGCCTGCGAAAAGATTGAATTGTAAGGAAATGTCACGTGACTGCCAAGTTTTTCTTTGCTAAATTTGCGTTAGCATGAAATGAAATCTAAGCGTGAACTATTTGTCTAGACCCTAGGAACTTATACCAATATTTAAATGGACTATATATAAATAAGCTTTCACGTATGGATCTACTTCAAGTTTCATAAAATGGTATCTAAATAGGAAACCTCACAGAAGAAGCACACATATACCGGCTTCCTGGGTCGCGTATAAAAAGACTGACCTTACGAAAATCACATGCCAGAATTGCAATTCTTCTTGAGAAACGATTCAGCTGAAACGAGGGTCTTGAATGTATACATAATGCTATGGACGTAGAGCTGTTAAAGACAGTCAGTTGGTTCAGTGAGTGCCGTAGATGTAGTGTAGGTACCTAGGTACTCTATGCCTGCCTATATCTATCGTGCGGGTCTACCTAAGGTTTATTAGAATAGGTAGGTAGGTATAGTTTGCTTAGTGAATGCCGTGAATTACTGTATACACCTGTACATGTAGGTACTATGTATAGTGTAGGTAGGTACTACGTCGCCGGACGCTCTTTTATCCGATGATGCAATTGGGACGGGCAGATAGTAGCTGGGTAGTGCCACAGATAATATAATACGTAGTGCTAAGCGATCACAGTGCCAAGAACAATTCGTAAACGAATTCTACATATATCAGTCATGTAGTTCCCATAATACAAGCTATACAAATACAAATGTTTATTTCAGTAACTTAATCTACGTATACATATGTGAGTTTGAGATCCCCTTTTAAGTATGTAGATACCTGTGGTAGGAGATCTCGCTCTTCCGTGACAGTATTTCTTCGAGACTAAGTTCTCTAGTTCTAGTTCTAAACTAAGCATAGCTTAGTTTAGGGCTAGATGATGCTGTGTGAATACGTTAAGCTATTTTTTTTTATTAGAAAAAATCCTATTTGTTATACCTACATAACTACGAGTATGACAGGGAATGCCACTGGAACGTCATCCAACACCTACTAAGTACCTACCTAATTATAGTACCGCGGTAGATGAATACACGAGCTCGCTTCACTCTCCAAAGACATGAACGGTATAATCTATGAACCATCGTATTTTCGTAGTTGCCACAAATCGGCTGCGCGACTTCTGGATACGATCTAGAAAAAAATCCATTGAATATTGAGCCAATACTCGGATAATGTTGCGGGTATGTACCTACATTCATAAATCATATTTTCGCAACAACTATTCAAAGAATGGATTTTTAGGTACATATTGCTTACGATAATCTAACTACAGCCGAATCGATCTGGTTGAAATTTGAAATAGCTATCTTTTGTGGCGTAAATAGTTAGGCTACTTTTTACACCGCGAGTAAAGCTGTGGACGGAAGCAAGGCTCCACTATTGCTGGGTATGTAGGTACGTACCTACCTAAGTACCTACCTACATTAAGAATTGCAAGTTGCAATACGTTAACTAACTAATGTTTCATGGACACTTTGCTTAGATTGGATACCTAAGCTGAACAAAACTACGAGAAACCATTGCGGTGAAAGTGAGTTTCTACCTAATATACCTGGTCTACTAAAGAGTCCACTAGTAGGTAGGTAACTACGTTGTACTTCTATGTGAGGAACTATGAGCAAACTCCCTGGTGTGAGATTACTAGCTTCGTGACAGCAATCTAAAAGCAATTTGTTATGATAGCTCTCTCTCATTGGCCCTTCTGTTACATGTCCAAACATAGGTAGGTAAGTACCATTACTTTCTAGATATAATGACCTAATAATTTATCTAGGTAAGATAATTATATTAGATTGTGACATTGCGGTTTGCCAAATTACATTGACCTCCTCTAACCTAGACCGAAGTGTATACCTAATTACCTATCTAGGTACGTAATTCTTCATTTAGTTCGCTAAAGTAGGTCGGTATCCTTCAAAAAGGAGTCTTGAAGAAATAACTTTGTTCGAAACATAGGTTATAAATCTACGTACCGACTGGGTTTCAAATTTTCACTGGAAACGGGATATTTACGATGGTTTTTGAGTTCTTTTCGTTATTTCAGCAACTACCTTAAAATTGTACACATACATAATATGTTCACCTACATAGTCCTTCATAGTATATGCCTCGGTACCTACGTTAGTTTGGTAGTTGAATATAGATCACACTGTCGGATCTTGATAAGTAACACAGAACACACAGTTTGATATGGCTATCTAGACCTAAAGTTGGTCTTGATAGCCATATCAAACTATTTTACTGCGCGTTTCTGCCTCAAATCTTATGTCCTTGATAGTCCCGTGACTTCATTTCGTGACTGCTCTTGAGAACGATCCCAGCTCGTGACAAATTTGAAGTGAATCCAGTGCATAAAAAGAACAGCTAGCTAAGGCCAATAACGTCAAATAACGTAGCTAGATCATATAATCTAGATGAATATTGTACACACTTCTCAGTGGCCAGGAACCATGGTTCGGATTCGTTCGGATTTGGCCCTGAGCTTTTCTGCTGGCGTGTTCTAGTACCGAGGACAATCATCTACGCACTACCACCTAGCTACTGTTGTACTCTACTACTCCACTGTCACTCTGAAACAACCCACCACTTTCGGCTTCGGTTCACAGGGGATTACTTCGCTGCGTAAATAGTTGCAAACAGATTAGGCCGTACACCCACGTTCTACAAATTTGTGTGCCTAACGTCGTGGCCCCTATTGAACATAATCTTGTAGAGTTGTGGTTTACAAGTTGTTTTATTCCAATATCCCAGTAGATAGGTAGGAGTATAATCAGTGCCACCGGCACACTGCCCTCTTTATTAACAGCCCGGTAAAACTCCACGACGAAAGATCTTGGGCTAACATCGATTCAGCGCAAGGTGACCGGTGAAATAACCTATGTGAATTTTTCAAAAAATTCGTTGGGGCATCACTTAGATATTTCCCTACCATATCCAGCTCGGTAACGCCTACATCAGGGGTTGTGAGGAAATTCTTATCAACCTAGTGACTTTTATTTTTTATGTTTGCCCTCATCCTTACTGAAGTTATAGGCCTAAATAAAATAAAATAAACCAAAATCTTCCTGATAACTAAATCGTTCTTCCTTTTTGGATGGTGTAGCGAGCTACTCTACCAATCAGCTGATCAAAGGGACTATTTTACGAGTTTGCAGAAAAATAAAAATGATTTCCGTGTATGACATCGCATCACCATTTTTGTATGGAAATCTGATGCAAACTCTCGTCTCA
Organism: Perizoma affinitatum; assembly: GCA_961405105.1. Lineage (NCBI taxonomy): Eukaryota > Metazoa > Arthropoda > Insecta > Lepidoptera > Geometridae > Perizoma > Perizoma affinitatum. Next base: position 12,103,454 of record OY560194.1, on the reverse strand, counting down.
CCAATTCATTATACGAAAACAATCAGAAATCAAAATAGGCACCCTGTATTCGAGGAATTTAGGGGTCCAGAATTTAAGATCCCAATTCTACGCACCTATATTTCAATTCCCCAATTGTGTGCACGATGTAACCCAGCCGTTGTGTCGCTGAGCTGAGAAACTATTGTCAGAACTAGAACACAACAGTAGATGCTCTGATCAAGTCGTCTAGAGCTAGAAATTTTGAAATAGATAGTTACTTTACCTACCTACTCGACGAATTGATAATTACAGAGCTTTGTCTAACTAAAGTCACGTTTAGGGGAGTCGGGGTACCATACTATAGTTTGACAGCTGATCGATTGATTGCAGTTAACTATGAGGCTTGAGGTTTGCTTCACGAAATTAAGTACTTATTTTAGTGGATACTTGTTATTAAATGATAGCTCGAAGTAAATGGTTCCTTTGTGTTTAAATGGTTAATGATTTTCTGCATATTTGGTAAAGTAATGCAATGAAACGGATACTTTTGAAAACCATAAATCACAAAGACAGGCGGCATATTAAGGAGAGACATTTGAACATGATTCTTTAGATCAGAGCCTCTTTAAATATACTAAATATCTGAGGCACTTGTGCAAGTAATTTGACTGGATTGTTTTGATAAAGGTAGCACGCATAAGCGCTTTTAAGTAAAACTGCCTACGAATGTGCTGAGATGAGACACGCTATGTTAGGGTTCCGAAGTGGCATGCCTCATATTACGGAAAGCCTTCGAACCAATTTTCGTTGGCAGTTTCTGACGCAACGCAAGCTTTCTTTCATACTTCTAGGGCACACGCTCAATGGCACGGGTCTGGGTGTTTTCTACATATGTATAATATGTATGTATCTATGTATAATACATATTTACAAAAAAAATGTATATATATGTAGTATCAGTCATGTAATTCCCATAACACAAGCTACTTTGTGCTAGATGATGCTGTGTGAAAACTGTCCAGCATTTTTTTTTTTATTTCTTTAATTAATAAAAGAGTCGCCCCTAGAAAAACAAAAATGTTAAACCCTTTCAATAATATCCTACACTGGAGCGATGAAATAAAGATCCATCTCTTGTTTTTAGTTTTTGGGTTAAAAATAGAACAAAACTAATGAGTTTTGTTTTCGCCATTTGACTTGGGTACCATGAAAATCAGATGATATTTTTTACAATAAGAATACATGATGATCATCTTACCCTTGTACTCAATCGTTTCAATCAAATTCACCCTCAACTTCCTTGATCGTGATTACATTTAAAACCATTGATTTTTTCCATCCATCTTATCAATCACACACACACAACCACAAAACATCCGCTTCCTTTGTTTGCAGTTCGGTAAGTTCGAATTTTATTGTAATTGTGTCTAATCAAGAGTTTTGTTTTGGCACTGTAGGCAGTATTCGTGTAGTGTTCTATCGTCGTACAAATCTTTTTTCTGACGCGATAAAAATTTATATTCAGATTTCTCAGTCAGAAATAAAAGTATCAAAATTCGCCTCATTATATTAATCCAATCCGAAATATAGATGGACTTTGTATGTACAGTCTATTGGTAGGTATTTTGTAAATTACCTATTCTTAAATAATTTGATAAGGAAGAGCTAAGTCTTCTAATACAGGTGTCTCACACTAAAAAGGGGATATCAACTCGATCAAGTTACAGTTGTTACTGATTAAGAAATATAAATAAACATTTTGTGTATTTTTTTGTATCGTCCTCATACGTAGGTTCCCACGCATAATGGACCAACTTAGAGTCCGAATGCGGAAAATGGAGTCCACCTCATACGTAGTTTCATACGCATAATGGACCAACTTAGAGTCCAAATGCGAAAAATGGAGTCCACCTCATACGTAGTTTCACACGCATATTGGACCAACTTAGAGTCCGAATGCGGAAAATGGAGTCCACCTCATACGTAGTTTCACACGCATAATGGACCAACTTAGAGTCCAAATGCGAAAAATGGAGTCCACCTCATACGTAGTTTCACACGCATATTGGACCAACTTAGAGTCCGAATGCGGAAAATGGAGTCCACCTCATACGTAGTTTCACACGCATAATGGACCAACTTAGAGTCCGAATGCTGAAAATGGAGTCCACCTCATACGTAGGTGTCCTAATATTACAATAGGTAGTAAATAGGTTTTTTATGTAACTTACAAGAGGAAGACTACTTTACCTACTGCTAGTACCTACTATATTTCTATGTGGTTCTTTGTTGCGCTACTTCCATAAAGTTTTGCTCTGTACATTCACCTTGGAGTAATGATCAGCTCATCCTACGACTCCATTAATACAGATCGTTAGATAAACCCATTTGTTATATTTGTAAGGTCACGGATTTCGTTTCGAAACCTCTAGCACCATTGTAATAAGAATTAGAACACTATAAAGTTATAAACAACTAGCTTCTGCCCACGGCTTCGACCGCTTGGTACCTGGATAATAAGTAACTGATGAAAAGTAGTGTTCGTTTGAAACGCATTTGCTCGACTTGCTTTATTCAACGACTTACGTTGTAAAATTGGTATCCATGATAAGTCTTTTTATTTGAACCGGATGATATATTATAGCAAACATCCACCCTGAAAGTTCATTTTAAATTATTGATGAAATAATTTTTGAAGTCGAATGAATAGTTTAGGAGATTACTTAGTGGATATAAAACTTACAAACTTTAAATCTTTATAATATTATTAGTAATAGGTATATTAGTAATTAACTTATTCGTATAGAAGATATTAAAAATTAGACTGTAGAGTAATTTAGAATAGAATAGAAAATATTTAATTTGAGCAGAACTATCTATCTATTTTATTATGTATTTACAAAAAAAAATGTATATAAGTAGTATATCATTCATGTAGTTCCCATAACACAAGCTCTGCTTACTTTAGGGCTAGATGATGCTGTGTGAAAAATGACCAGCATTTTTATTATTTACTAATATTATTATGTACTTAGGTTGGTAATCCTATCACCTCAATGTGAAAGGGTATGTTGGTAGCAGATCTAAACCTCGACAAAAAAGGTATTTTATGTTTTTTTTTAGGGTTTCGTACCTCTTAAAGGAAAAAACGGAACCCTTATAGGACTTTGTCGTCCGTCTGTCTGTCTGTCTGTCAAGACCCTTTATCTCGGGAACACGTGGAGATATCGAGTTGAAATTAAAACCATATACTTACAGTCCCTTCAAGCTATGAAAAAATCAAATTCGCAAAAAATCTTATATCTCGACACTCTCAAGAGAAACCAAATTTATAGGGTAATTTCCGATGACCTAGAACTATGAAATTTGGCAAGTAAGATCGTCTTATACTACAAGTACCTACAGGGAAAAATTTGAAAACTATATATTTGCAATTAAATCATATAAACAATAGTTTTTATTTAAAGTACGTAATCAATCATCGAGTTTAACCAACGGTATGCGCGGTCATAATTGTATGTACATTTCGCGACGTACGGAACCCTCGGTAGGCGAGACCGACTCGCACTGGTCCGGTTTTTTATACAATAAAGTAGCAAATAATCATGCTGTCCACCTGTTCGTAAGCGATTTCCGTAACCTATGGACACTAGCAACACCAGTGATATCATTCGCGCGTTGATGACTCTGACACATACCTAATGGAGAACAGTTACATGTGTCTTTAATTCTACCGGCTTAAGATTGACACTTTACCTGTTTAAACGGCACAATTCTATCTGGTTCTACGTACTCACAATCTTCGAAATGTCGAATGACACATGAATACCGGTGAAATTACAATTTTAAACGGCACAATTCTATCTGGTTCTACGTGCTCACAATCTTCGAAATGTCCGATCGTCAATCTTAAAGGAAGTTATTGACTTATCAGTACAAGTGCATACCTACGTTAATTATTTATTAATATCTCCAGCAAATGGTTAAAATAATCATAAAACACGCAAGATAGTTAGAAAATAACTAAATTATCTTAATCAGAGTTTATTGAGAAGTGAGTCACACCTTTATCTACCAACTGTATTATGCTGTCTTACGTAAAAACCTATGAAGATGAAGATAGTTAGGTATTTAGGTTACCCACGTATTATTGGAACTTCTAAACTTCCATCAGTAACATGTAATCGAGGAAAAATACGTCCATTTATTTAGCTACTAAAACTAATCATAAAATGATGCTTCCGAATTAAAAGTGTTAATTTTAAGGTTATTATTTAGGCAAAGCGAGCTATTTTTGGCAAGCAACTATAGATTTTTCCTTTGTAGGTATCAATATTTGGAATTACCATTGCTCCTCATTTAAGTACCTAAATAGTTTCCTACTACCTATGGAGAATTCGGAATGCTTAGTAACTATCCCTACACGCGTAATATAGGAACCTAGGTACCTAGATATTCCTACACCTACCTTGATTCATGCTAGGTACCAACTACTTACTGTAGTGATTAGTTACCATCGAGTTGGAAACCCCCTTTCTCTGAAGATTCAAAGTATACACATTTTGTCATCGATATATCTTTTACTTTTCTCTACATAGTACAAGTCTTTGTGTTCATAAAGGAACTATGACCTTGATAGTTAAGTGATACATTTCTACGATTCCTAAACACTGCGGTACATAGAAGGTACATTTAAATCTGGCGTGGTCTCACGCGTTATTGCACAAGCATCATCACAATTGGACTGCTGAGCGGTGGCGAAATTACCGGGGAATTCACTCGGGTTAATTACGTAGGGACCTATTACCTGTTTTCTATAAAAACGGGTCCAATCCAACGGTATAACAGAATAATTATACTTATCGTTTTTTCATAACTACAAATTGCTTCTTGACAAATTTCATGATTCTAGGTCAATGGGTACCTAGTACCCTATAGGTTTTCATCAAAAAAATAACCTAGCAGAATTTGTTGCCTGATTCTTCTAGGCTTGGTCGCGCGCGAGGAATCGGCGTAAATTCACTTTCGAAATTTGAATTCACGTAGTTTTTAGTAGTTATTATAGATCGTGTTACTATCTAAAATTTATCTTAGAAGTTAGATATTTTTAACAGCTTCAAGGGACCGAAGATTTAAATAAAGAATTTGATATTAATTTCAACTTGATACCGCCCTCCACGCGTTCCTGAGAAAACGGGTTTTGACAGAAAGACAGACGGACAACGAAGTGATCCTATAAGTTTTATTCCAAAAACTATCGTAAATTTGATTATTCATTGTAAAACGGGATTTTTCACGTACCGCAATATCGGTGAAGCCATTGACTAAGTTTCGACTCATTCCGAGAGTCTTCATCAGGGTAAGTGATCGCGACGCTCTCCCTCCGCGTCGCGTCGTGTGCGGTACTTGAAAAATCCCGTTTTTACAATGAATGATCCTATAAGTGCTCCTGTTTTTCCTTTTGAGGTACGGAACCTGGAAAACAATCTTGGGACACCTCGATCCACCTACTTCCTGACCTACAAGATGTCATAATACATATATCTGTCGCAGCCAACTAGCATAATTAGCATTTCAGCTAACAGCCTTTTTACTAAACAACATAATTATGCGGCGTATTGACGTGCTGATGGAATGTCATTGAGATGGCAGTCATATTGTAAACAGATGCCATTGAGTAGAACAGGCTGTTAGGTTTTTTAATTTAATTTCTGAATATCACTTCACTTCACTTCACTTCTTGATTATGGCTTTTTGGCTGAATATAATTCTGGCCGATAGTTGAATTGACGTCCAGCCGGAATGACATTGCGATGGCAGCCATATTGTAAACAGATGACATTGAGTAGAATAGTTTGTAAGGTTTTTTTTTATTGAATTGCTGAATATCAACTTCACTTATTGATTATGGCTTTTTGGTTGAATATAATTCAGGCCGATAGTTGAATTGACGTCCAGCCGGAATGTCATTGCGATGGCAGCCATATTGTAAACAGATGACATTGAGTAGAATAGGCTGTTAGGTTTTTTTTATTGAATGGCTGAATATCATGCAGACCGATAGATGAACGACGCCGGCCGTTTATTAAAAAGGCTAAGCTGTAAACTGAAAGGCTAATTAAGCTAGTTGCCTGCGATATATCCATCTTAACTTCCTGCGTGCTGTCCGGTTCATGGTTGTCACGCCTTTCAAGAAGATTCAGTTAGATAGGAGTATTACCAGTTAGTTAAGAATACTTAATTAAGTAATACGTAAGCATTTTGAATATTTTGAAACAACAATTAGGTACCGACACATAAGCATAAAGCTTTATTACCTTGTTTTTTCGCAAATCCATTAAAAAGTTAATGAAGAAAATGCAAGGAGCGCGTTCATATCTTTTGTACTGAAGGTAATACAAAAGATGATTATTTATTATGTATAACGAACTTGACGAGTAAACAGTAATAAATTGAGTTTTGGAATGAGTTTTGGAATGCAGTAATGAACACTTTGTCGTAAATCGTGTAAAAGTTATTCTAGGTGTTTTAAGTAGATAGTATTTAGAAGTAAAATCTTAAATAAACTTTGGAAGAAGCGTTCAATCAATTAAATTATGATGTATGTGAAAAAGAATGTGTTCAGTGTTTAGTGGCAGTCAATATTGTCCTATGCCAGTATCGGTAGAATTTTAGTGGAACACTCTTTTTACCGAGACCTCCTTATTTGAGGTAGGTAAATCAAAAAATGTGTTTATATTTTTATATCCATCACGTGTATCAGGCGTGGCGCAGACAGTTGCTGAATTAGCAAACCAAAAAGTAAAAGTTTGAACAGGAGAAAATAATGAAAAAAGTACTCTATTTTTTAATTTCCTTGTTGTTTTAAAAACATAAAACAACAAGTTACTTTATTTAAGTATTGAGTAAGTCTTCTACAAAAATCGCATCAACATCTGTTGTGTAAAATATTTTTTTTATATAGCACGCTTATTTTAGACGAAGCATTGGCATTCATATTTTGATAATATTATTTTTTAATAAGATTCTTTATAATATTATGATGAGTTTTAAAAGTTGTCTTCCTACTGCGACAGTCTAAACCGCTGTTAATAAATCGTTTTCTTTATAATCGGCTTCACCCTTTTAATTACTCGCTAATGAATGTTGTAGGTAGAAGTCTTCTTAAAGTTTAAAATGGAACATTCATTCAGATATCTTGCTGGAGTAAATAAGGCAAAGACGATAACAGAGTATATTTACGATGGTACTTAATTATAAAGCTCTAACAATAAAATGAATAGGAAATGTTATTGCTTTACCTACATTATTTTGGTACTTACTGAGGCATTGTTTATAATTTATTATCTCGTGGTGGCACGCAAATCTCATATTACTGGACAATTATTAGGCCTACCAGAGTGGCACTACCTTATAATCTTCGGTATGAATACACCCATGATGTAGTTTTTTGCATAAAAAAGGTACCTATGTTCCTAGTTACTTAGCTAAGTAAATAAAGTTATTTACTCCAAGATTGAGGGAGGAGATTAATAGCGTATACGTGGCATAGGCCTTGGAATTGAAATTTTGAATATGTACATATATCAACATCATCATCAGCTTGTATTAACCCACTTCTGGGTATAAGCTTTCTCCATTTTGTGCCACTCATCCTTGTTTCGAGCTGATCGCATCCAGGTCTTATCCGTGATCCTCTTGCAGGTGGTCTGCGAGTGCTGCGTTTTCTCCCTCTGAGTTTCCGTTCTATGAGAGCCCTACCTCTCTCTGAGTTTCCATTCTGTGAGGGCCCTACCACCTAAGTACTGTTACCACGACTCGCCAAATGCCCGTATATTTCTATGATATAATAAATTTAGTTATGGGATATATTATATATATATGATATAGTTTTACTTACGTCTACATCTAATGTTTAGTTTGAATTTTATGATCATTCTCCATAGATACGTCTCGATAAAAAAATAAGGTACCTATTGTTTTGTAAAAGGATCATTAAAAAGAAAATCAGCCTTGTTTTCTTGCATTTCTTTCCTGGCTTTGTTGCGGTCAATTATAGACTGACCTATATATAGCCTATAATTAATATATATATAGACCTATACTGCCTATAATTAATATATAATTATAGGCAGTAGATAAAATCGACGTTACAAAGTGAGCCTTATCATTTTAATGAATAAATGAATTTTGACTTTCACTTTAACTTTGCCTCTATATGAAAGATATAATAGTCAAAGTAAGGCAATAACACCATCCCGTTCTTTAACATTAAGGTTCATCCAGCATCGGTTGTCTGGAAGAAATAGCTTTCAGCGATAAAGCCGCCCATTGTGTATTTCTTTTGTTTTTTGTTATATTTTTTTATATGTAACGGTGAAGAAAAACAAAAACAAAAGCAAATATATCTTATCAAAACTAAAACAAAAAAAAAGTACAATGGGCGCGGTCATATCGCTTAGCAGCGATCTCTTCCAGACAACCTTTGGATGGAGTGGATTTAATGCGGTTATATTAAGGGGTGTTTTAATATCCATTGTTGTTCCAGATACAATCAAAGCAGTTCATAAGCGTGTTCCTGCTTTGCACAGTACAGTTGGCAGCGCAAGCGCAGGCAGGCACACAGTTCGCGTCCCATGTGAGCGTGAACACGCCTGCGCGGAGCTTCACGCATGGCGTGGGCGATCCGTTGCCCTTTCCCGCCAGACGGACGCAAATCAACTATAAAAATACACGGCGTAAGTTCTACCTACCTTCTCGTAAGTTTTGTCAACTCAAACTCCACTGTCAGCAAGCGACATCTATTCTTGGAAGCTTAAACTTCGAAGCATTCACGATTACTCCAGATCGATTGTATTGCAGACGAATTCAGATTTCCAGCAGGATTCTCCCGCAATAATTTCCTATAGAACTAACCTACCGACCTTACGTCTCTTCATTTGTAGGAGAGGGTGGGACATTATTGCAGGCGAAGAGACAGACACTGACGAACATGACATAACATAATAACCGTTAATTCACGCGCTAATTACCTATCAATCTAGATAGGTACATATAATATTATAGTATATTGCAAGTTTTAACATGTACGAACGAACTATTGAAAAGAGGGGACTCTTTTAGTACAGAATAGTAAAGAATATTTATGTTACGTACCTTGTAGTTTTGAATAAAATTTTCTATATATTTTAATCCGTCCTTTTGTCTGTCTATCCGCCTCTGTCCAAATGTCGCATCGGAAGTTAGAACGAAAAGAGAGTTCTCCATATTAACTCAATGGAACGGCATCGCCATCCGTATGAGGGTAGGTACGTTTTATCAAGTTATGTAGAGCGACATCTCTCGACACATGGTTGAGATCACTTCAACGCAGAGCGAAGAGCAACAAACTACTTTTAAACAAAACGATAATAACGTAGCTAGTTCATGCTACCACATACAATCCACAGATGGCAATCGAAGTGGAATGAATAAAATATACTTTATTGTAGTTACCATAAACAAATATCAAAATAAACCAATCTTATTCTTATTAAAGTAGTATTTGAGCGGTCTTATCGCAAATAAATAATTTCATTTCTGACGATCTCGGTCGTTATGGCGTAGTGCGCGAAGACTCGCCTGAGACGCAGGTTGGGTGTTTGATTCCCGCCGCGGGACAAATGTTTGCATGATCTGCAAATATTTGGGTCTGGGTGTTTTCTATGTATATACAAAAAAAACGTGAAAGTTGTATCACAGACCAGTTAAAGTTTAACTGGTCTGTGGTTGTATGTATTTCCCAGCATAACACAAGCTCTACACAATATAAACAATATAAATAATAACGATATAAATAATTATAATAACTAACAAGATAATTAATATTATTATTTATATCGTCCTGATGTTGAAGGCAGACTTAAGCACCCTAAAAATACTAAGATACCTATTACCTACCTATTGTTTGCTCTCTACATGCCCTACTGTAATTTTCAGGACCGCCCGGCCCGCCTCGAAGTCGCGGCTATCCACGAGTGCAGCCTTCAATACCGTTCAACGTGGAAGAAGCGCCGCGCAACGTGCCCTCCACTGTTTCACTATGGCACAATAATATGGGTAAAGTCACTTTTAATACATCTCTTCCCTTCGAGTTATGGTATAAAATCTAAAAGTACCTACTGACCTTTGTGCTTTTACCGATATGTCCGCCCCTTGAAAAGTTTTCGTGACCGAACGAGAATCTACCTAAGTATTTAGTGTGACCTCCCACTTTAATCACAGGTGAAACTGACCCTAGAAGACTCTTTTTTACAGATATTACTAATCTCATAGACATATGCTTATAACGTGACTTATAACTGGTCGAACCGACGCGTGACAAGAGAGCTGGCTCTTATCTGGGTCAACGCATTAGCATTGCCATTCAGCGTGGCAATGCGGCCAGTATTTTGGGAACGCTTCCGCCTGGTAGTGATCTGGATCAGTTGAGCTATCTATAGATCGTTTGCAACGGTCTTTAGATTGCTGTTTCATCTGTATTTTTTGTATATACCTACTTGTACATAGTTGTATGAATAAATGTATTACTTATAACGTGACTTTGTTTGTTTATTTGTCACTATTTATCTTCTAAACGAACTATCCAATTAAAATGCACTTACGAAAGACGAGGCGGTATGGTTCTTTGACTATAGGCTGCCCCAAATAAAAAAAAAACAATTGAATGCGGTCAGCAATCAACACAATCTGTGTCTAATCATAATGGACTCAATATTTTCCTAATGCATTCTCGTTCTCATGCTTTCTCGGTATTTGAAGATTCCCTGAAGGTCTGGACTGATTAAGCCTCCGTTCTTCATTGTGGATAAAATAAGTTCTGGACTGGGTGTCAATCGATTTGAATCACTTCACAAACTTACTGATGCTAAAGCATTAAGTAATCATTTCTAGCATTGGCGCGCCCGCAGGCAGGATTATTTTCAGGGCATCTGAACATCTACACATTCATTCCTTACGGAAAAGCTCGAAAAAAATTGCGACTTCAGGCAGTGGTTACGTAACCACTGCGCCGTCGACGCAATATTTAAAAAACAGGCCATATAGAGCAAGCATTCTACAAGGTTGACGAATTTTTACAATAAAAAATTAAGCATTAGTAACATTGTTACAGAATTATTGTTTCCTTAGATTACTTTTATTAATTTAATATGTAAGTACCTACTATTGTTTTTTTTTGGTATAAAGATGTGTTGTATTATTTTATTGAGATGTTACGCCGTATCTTCGGCAATAAATGTGAACCGATTTTCTCTTTATAAAGTATACTTTAAGGGTGAAAGAAACTGTCATTATTTGTATTTTCTTTCACGACAGGGGACCTCCTGGGCGCCCATAATTTCAAGGATGAATGAATGAATGAATAAAAATACTTTAATGTACACCTTATGATATAAACAAAATAAACAATAACACATTAAGACAAAGATACAAAGGGTCTTATCGCTTAAAGGCGATCTCTTCCAGACAACCTTTGGATGGAGAGGATTATATGTGGTTTTGAAGTGGCCGGGGGTGTACTTATTAATTTGTGTAAACTAGGTAACATAGTTAATATTGTAAAGATGTTTTATCGCCATACTTTCACTCGGGGGATCTGCTGGTATCAATGATGGAAAACACGTCGGGAGTTATAAATGCATTTCTTGTTTCAGAAATTGAGATCCCTCTGCTTCCCGCATCGCCTTACAAAGTAGACTCACCCGACCCTGAGTCACTATGGCCTGAGGGTCTGTTCCTCCCGCCTTTGAACTCTCGATTAGCCAACCGACGCCGCTCTGATACCAGTAAGTGAAACTAGTCTAGTGTAACTACAGGTAATAAAATTAAGTTAAAGGGCATAAGCTAAAATATACATTAAGTAAGTAGGTATATACTTACCTACTACTTGAAAGTAAGTGACTTGAGCGGCTAGCTGACGATATAAGCATTTTTTTTTTGGAATCCTAACTATTTTGCATAGCAGGTATGTTCCAAATATGTTTGGACGTGTCTCTGACTACCCAACTAAGCGATCTGTAAAAGCCAACATTTGGATGGAACATCCAAAACATACATAAGTATTTTAATAATCGCGATGTATTTGTAACAACTATCAAAGTCTGAAAGAGAACCTCGTGAGAAAATAGTCTCGAACCAATCATTTGAAAATATAATGATACTAGCTTATGCCCACGGCTTCGCCCGCGTGGTACCCGGATAAAAAGTAGCCTATGTGTTATTCTGATGTATAAGCTATATTACCTACTGTAAAGTTTCATCAAAATCAGTTCAGTAGTTATTCGTGAAATAGTAAAAATCATCCATCCTCACAAACTTTCGCGTTTATAATAGTAGTAGAATATGCATCAAAGACTTTTTTTTTCATTCACAGATTTGGACGCCCAAGACCCTTACCTCCTAGAAGGTTCAGAGGCCATAGCAGCAGTGGCCAGAGCGAAAAAACATGGAGAATTCTACTTCCACGACATACCCCACATACAATCTCTATTCGCCAACCAAGAACTGCGGATCAAGAATAATCTAAAGCCACATATATTAGGTAGCATCCGCCATACGTGGCCATTCAACAGAAACTAGTAGGTAAATAAAACGATTTATTCGAAAACTGAACGTATAATTCTCAAAAATGTAAAAAAATACTCTTAGTAAAGTCATTAACTGTACAATAAAATAGTTACAATATGTACATGATTGTTTTATTTTGACTAGTCAGTGAGACTAATCATCATCAGCAGTGTATAGAAGTTCAAAGCTGGACTTCCCCGAGTGCCACGACGCTCTTTGGCTACCTCCATCCACCAAATTCCACCAACCTGTTACATCTATCTATTTATCTTTTATGCATTTGATAGTCATTTTTTTCAATGAGGAAGGTTATAGGCTATTTAAAATCACGCTACGACCCTTAGGAGCCGAGCAAAAGAAGCAATAGCGCGGACGGACGATGCGACGCGGTGGACTGGGGGCTGAGGGCGGCCGTGGCAGTTAGTTGTATACATGATTGTATTAGTTTGATCAGCCATAGTTACATTTCTCATGAATGTTAAGAGCAGCTTAGTGGTTATTTTAAGTCTGTGGGTGCCTAGACAAATGCCACTTTCTGTTGACGTTAACGTCTGCGAAAAGATTGTATGGAAATTACATTAGCTGTGGAAATGTCACGTGACTGCTTTTGACTTGACTTTGACCAATCTTGTTACAATCTCAGCATTTATTGTTACATAGCCATAATCAAGAAGTGATGTGTACAGTGTAAGAATACTTATTTGTCTAGCTACCTAATTTTCTCCATAAATTCTTACTTATTAATGAAGACAGGTTTAACATAATATATATAACTAATAATTACTTCATTTTTACTAAAAAAAACGAATATTTACCATGATTTGTGAGTTTGAATGTTTCCCGATATTTCGACACGGTTGCATGTACCATGATCACGGGAGGGAGGGAGGGTGAAGTCTGCGGGTTTTGAATGTTAGTGGCAGATAAATTGATCTACCCTCTTTTAGTAAAACATTTGTTTTAACCATGATAGTTTCAAAAGTTATTATAATTACTTTATAAAACAGTTAAAGATACTTTCGTTATCAAGTTATACCTATAGCTTATCAGCGTCACCCATCATCTCAGTTTAATTACATTTTGATCATTATTTTATCTAAATTGAAATACCTATTGGTTATTTATAAATTGGTACCTACTAACAGAATATTTACGCTCTCATTCATAATAACTCGCTAACTCTAACCCTGTCCTTTTCTAACACTAAACAAAGGATAGAGGCAGACAACTTTAAGCACGCTGCTAAAGTTATTAAGTGATTATGAATAAGAGGGAGTCTTAAAATTTTACGAGGAAAACTTATAAGTTAAGGACGGATTGAGATTAATTATACAAGTATTTAAAATTACTATTCACATAACCTATGAGTATATCACATTACAATAAATTCATAGTAATTTACTGAGCATGAAACAAGTTTCAAATACAAAATTCAAATAGTACACAGTTACAGTTACATTCATGTCACGTGGCAGGTTGATAGCTAATCGCCGTATATTATAACACCATATGATGACACATGCCTTCGAATTTTTGATTGTAGGGCATGCCGGATTCCTCACGATGTTTTCCATGACCGTGTGCACGACCGGACTCGAACTTGCCCATTAGGCGATAGACCACTCACTTCTCATACTATTTAGAGTATGCGGCTTCTGGTTAATATATTCAAAGTTTTAAGCTTGCAATAAACGTCCCTTTGTAATTTTGTATCCATGATCTGTCATCACAATGGGGCTTAAAATAAATTATATAAAATAGCTAACATAGGTGATAATATTGAATAGGAATAAGATGTTTTAAAGGCAGCGTTGCAAAGGTCACCATTACAGAAGCACATGTATACTTTCTTATGGTTCCACATAGTGTAGGCGCAGCGTTCTTCGTAGTCACTCGGGGCTCGCTGGAGACACATCCTTTCTGTTGCTGCTCCATAATCTGAAAAATAAGGTGGTTTTTGTATAATGTAATTGTATGTATTGTATTTAGTTATTCTTTTATTTTTTTATTTGGAACAAGTTTTGACAAATGAAATGAAATGTACTGCTATCTCAAACAGATGTTGTAGGTACATATTTTGTTATGTCTACTTAGGTAAGTAATAATTAATTCTAATAAAACAGTACCATAGTTTATGCTCTGTTCCCCACACTAGGAGTTTATAGCCTGTATGGCAGGGTCACAGGGACTCGCTACGGACTCTCCAACAAAAACCAAACTAGATAATACATATCTAAATATGAATGTACATAGCACTGGTAATGGTGGGATTGTCTGACAAACGAACAGAAATAAAGTAATGCTAAAGAATTGAATTGCTGTGCTGCAGTTTCCAACACCCGACTTTATGACATAGGGAGGCTTACGTCCTGATGCATGATGCCCGTCTGCACCAAAGTCAGAAAAGCTTGAGTAAAGACTTCGGACCGTTCTTTCTATAGAAAACTGACACAACAATGAACCTAGGAGCTGACAAGAGTTGGTGCAAGCTAAAGGTTAAATAAGGTAAAGGTTCGCTGAAACAAAACTCTTTATGGGGGGTTAAGATCAGTTTTACTTTAGTTTTTTTAAGAACTTCTATTTTTGTTCAATCATAACCTTATAGATTTAATTTTAAAAAATCATTAATAAGGTTGTTCATTGATCAGTAGAGCATGATAGCTGCGCCTGATGTTTGCCCAGCCAACATGCCCTGGAACAGGCCCATATAGAGTTGGTTAATATATGCAGAGAGCCTTGAACTGTTGATGTAAGAAATAAAATTTCAAGGCATTTGACATTAGTTTAGTTTAGTGTAATGCCCTGCAAAATTTAGGCATGTACCAATAATATGTTTGAAAAAGACTGACGTCATCATCCACAGATCTACATACTGAGTAGACTAAAAAATGATACATGATAACATGAAAATGAGTTCTTACCATCATTTTTGAATGCGGCCGAGTTGCCCTCGCTCAGTTTCCCACACCAGCCGGAAGGGCACGCCACCACATGTATGCCGACCTCAGATTCAGGCTCTGTCACATTAAATGGAAACGGATCTCCGCAGCTGCCTAGCTCACCCCGAGATCTGCACCTCATACATCTCTTGTGTAAACCTGTAAATAAAATAAAATAAATATTAATTATTATAGTTAAAGTTATTTCATTAAAGTGAATTTACGCCGATTCCTCGCGCATGACCATGCCTAGAAGAATCAGGCAACAAACTCACTTAGGTGCCAATCAAACAAGGTGAACTCATTTAACTTAAAAAAAGAGTACTAGTCAAAGAATTAAATAGTCAAAAAAGTATCAACCTAAGTTTTTAAGACAACCACACAATATGCTTTATAATAATAGTGCTTAACTGAATGTTAAAAACTATATTAGGTACTACAGATATGTAATTTGACAATAAGCTATTAACCTTATTGAAACCTTTAAAATTCTAAGCTACACCATAGCATAGCCATGTATTCAGCAAATGGACAGTTGAAAATCTCTGTGGCCTAGTGGGCGAAGGCCCGTCTGAGACGCAGAAGGTTGCGGGTTTGATATGCAAGTATGATCTGCAAATATTATTCTCGGGTCTGGGTGTTTTCTATGTATAATATGTATGTATTCACAAAAAATATATATAAGTAATATAGCAGTCATGTAGTTCCCTGATACAAGCTTTATTATCATTTATAATTTACAGATATATTTTATATTATAAATAATATGTGCTAGAAATTAAATAAATAAATAAATTAAGCCAGAATAATATACTACAATACTGTATAAAAATGTCAGTGAAAGCCACTCTTTAATGGTATTTTTTTCAGATTATACCAATAATAATGCTCAACTTTTTAACGCGGAATCAACTACTGCTGGGTATAGGCCTCCTTTCTCTTTTTCCAGCATCCTCTGACCTGTGTATTTCGCACACAGGTATACCAGGTATACACTGCAACTTTAATGTTGATCCACTACAGATTTGTCAGAAACAGGATGTATTAAAATTTCATAGTAAGTCAACATAATTATTAGCAG
The DNA here is from genome assembly GCA_961405105.1 of Perizoma affinitatum. NCBI lineage: Eukaryota > Metazoa > Arthropoda > Insecta > Lepidoptera > Geometridae > Perizoma > Perizoma affinitatum. Next base: position 12,086,867 of record OY560194.1, on the reverse strand, counting down.
CTAGAGGTAACCCACTGCTAGACCTAATCTCATCCCTCATAGCATCCCGGTAGGTATACATAATACATATACATCCAGGGGGTCTAGACATTTGTCTAGACTTAGTTAGACCTCACACTTATTTTTCCTTTTCTGCTAACGAAAATTTATCAAGGTATACATTTCTACAGCTAATCTCATTTTCATACAATTCAATCTTTACACAGGTATTAACATCAACAGAGTGGTATGTGACTAAACATGCACATCTTTCTTTATACAGCAACAATTCGCAGGTTACAACTTAATGTTGGTCTGCCGAGCACCTTGAGTATCCTCTCAGCCACCAGACAGGTCCTTCCTCCATCAGCAATAAAATTACCTAACTACTTTTAACTTTTACTTTGTGTTTTTTTTTAAATAGAGCACTTTTAATTCCCGTTTTATTAAATAAGTATTTAGGTAATTTAATTGTATGAATAAAAAGGTGGCTCTATCTAATCATTAGCAGCAATTATTTTGTAAGCAGATAAAAAATGGGTGGTAATAGTGCGTTGTTCTAACGATGAAAATTCGCTTGTATTTTCCTCGTCAAATTACCGCACTTTACATACTTACACAATACTTTTTTAAGTTAATACTTATGTTATGTCCGGGTTGCTCAAAGACATACATAACAATCGACGAGAACCTGATTCAGCATCAAAACTCTCACCTTTTACCTTGAATTAGAACTTAATTGTACCAAGTGAAAACTTACAGTTAGCTTCCTGAGTCACGAGTAAAATTAAAATAGAAAACAAGAGCACGAAACTGCAGTTCATTTTGATCGTTAATAATTAAATAAACTGATGGTCAGAAACTTTTACAACATCTTTTAAAACTTTTAATGTTTTGTTCATTCGTCGTGATATGGACGTGATCATAGACTATATAACTTATAACTGAGGTCGTGATGATTGATCTTTTACATTTACATTACTGATATTGTGACGGCCGACGACGTCACAAAAAGCAAGCAAGCAAGAAGCAAGTCAACAAAGTTCATTCGTTGAAAGGAATGAATTGAAATGAAAAGTTATTTAGTATTGTACGGCCATGGAATGTACAGCCAGTATTCTTAACCATAGCTTTCAAATACCAAAAGTCAAAAAGTCAACATTCATTTAAAAATTATAATCACAAGGATCACTTGAAACTTCGGTTTTATCTACTGCCTGTTCTTCCGCGACCAAGCCAGGAAAGAAAGGCAAGAAAACAAGGTTTGATATTCTTTTTAATGATCCTTTTACAAAACAACGAGTTGGAGCATTTTCAATCCCAAGAGTTTTTATCTTCTTAATAATCAGATATTTTATAGTATGCCTTTTAAAAGGTTGTTTTTTAATCACGTTTTTAAATTTGTTAATTGACAATTTTTGTATATCTCTTGGAAGTTTGTTATAAAAGCGTACACCATGCCCTTAAAACGATTTACTAACTTTATGGAGTCTACAAGTGGCAACAGCGAGTTTATCTTTTTTTCTGGTATTAACATTGTGATTATCGCTTTTTTTCTTAAACAAATTAATATTTTTGTGAACATACATCAGATTTTCATAGATGTATTGACAAGGAAATGACATTACATTTATTTCTTTAAACTTACACTGACGAAGTGATTCTCTGGGACCCTTATTATAAATTGCTCGAACAGCCCTCTTCTGCAGAAAAAAAACGGTATTTATATCTGAAGCGGCAAACCGCCATATTAGATCCCTAAGCAAATCTGTGGTAAAAATGCTCGGCTCGTACATACATACACACGAATGCCAGTCACTCAAATAGAGAAAATTAAAAGTTTCGTTATATTTTGGTTATCTTTTAGGCATTTTAATCAAATATTTGTTAATAATTTTCTGCCTCCAGCGTCACCAGCCAGAAACGGAAATGACTAAAAAAAAATCAAAAATTATTTGCTCGATCGTTTGATCGATCAAACTCAAACAGATCCATCAAACTGTTTTTGTTTGTATCCGAACGTTGACATATTGGCGCTTTTCATCTTTCTTCAAAATTGAAACAAAAATATACGACATCAACATGGCGGATAAATCAGAAAGTAAGTTTTGTTTATTTCAAAATTTCTCTAAATTCTGTAACTATGCCAAAATAATATAACTATAAAAATAAGAATTGTTAAAAACAAAGTCGTCCCTGACCACCCCACGTCGTTTGTGATGGATGTGAATACATCAAATTCGAATCCAATGTTCGCTGAATTCAAAATTTGAAAAAATTCAAATTTGAATGTGAATATTCGCAAAGTATTTGCTCAAGTAGATCGATTTTACTGTGGTAGCTATATGTTATAATAGAATACGTGACATTTTGAATAAATTCGGGAGTTATTGCTTGTCATTCTAAGTTTGCAAATTCGTATTTCAGGAGAGCAAGATGCGGCAAGGAAGTCTTCAAGGTCTCAGGTCAGAGTCAAAGAGGAGCCTATGGACATGGATTTCCCTGAAGAAGATGAGCCCCTGGCCTTCGGTCCCGCCGCGCTTGGTCTACATAGAGTGGGCACCAAGTTGCCGCCAAAACCCGCGCCTAGTGAACCAGTACAAAGGCTCAATGCTAGAGGCATGCCAGCTCGCATACGAAAGAAAAACAGATTCATATTCGTTGATGATTTCATAAACAACGACTCTCCACCAAAGCAATCACCTACCAAAAGAACTCCCAAGATATTAGCCAAAACTCCAATGAAAACACAGAGTGCTAAGAAGCAAAAATCACCTTCAAAGGTTCAAAGAGATCAAGACAGGTACGATGAAAAGAGTGAAACTTTGTTACAAAATCCAGACAGTAAATCTGGACACAGGATAGGAATGAGGCTTAGAAACCTACTCAAACTACCGAAGGCACACAAATGGGTCTGCTTTGAATACTTTTACAGTAATATTGATAAAGCATTGTTTGATGGAGAGAATGATTTCATAATTTGTCTTAAAGAAACATTTCCCCAATTGAGGAATCACAAGCTGACCCAAGTTCAATGGTCTAAAATAAGAAGGATGATGGGTAAGCCACGCAGATGCTCACAGGCATTCTTTGATGAAGAACGCAAAGAGTTGGACAGGAAACGTAGGCTGATGAGATATGTACAGCAAAGGAAAACAGCTGATATCTGCTTGAAAGATTTACCAAGTGAAATACCAATGCAGTTAACTGTAGGCACCAAAGTAACAGCAAGGTTACGCAAACCTCAAGATGGCTTGTTCACCGGCTGTATTGATGCAGTAGACACATCCAACAATACCTACAGAATATCATTTGAAAGACCAAAACTAGGTACACATTCTGTTCCTGACTATGAAGTTTTATCAAATGACCCACCTGACACCATTTGTCTGTCGAGTATCTCGCAAAACTTTAGACCTAGATATGTTGTTCAAGAGCTTTTCAACCTGTACCAACCACCAAATCCCACAAACAACAACTCAAGTAGTGACCCTATGATTGGCTGCACCGATATCACCCAAATATCTGATTCAAACATTGGTAGTTATCCTTTTGCCTTCCTGAAGCTAATAGTCAAATTGAGACGGGTGCTTAATACCAAAAAGGTTGAAATCAACAGACTAAAAGAATATAACTGTGAAGCAGAGAAGAGAAAGTCTTTCGGGCAGAAAATGCCTGAGGATTTTGAGAGGAAATATGCTGCTGTTGTGATAGATTTGGAAAGAATGAACATGGATCTTCAAGGATATATAAACGAAGTACAGCAATACTGCCAAGAGATTGCCCCAGGCCCAAGTTTAGCTGCAATGTTAGCCCCCACACATCTCAGAGAGAAATGCCGAGATGATGCCATAATGCTCATTGAAAAGAACAACAATGGTTCTGTAAAAGATAGCAAATTGCTCGATCTGATCACAGACCTCACTGCTCTAATGTTGCAAGTGAAAAGTCTGTCAGATTCAGACCAGAATGCGTACGAGCTGAGTGTTTTGCAAGGCACAATGGACCAAATAAAAACTAAACTAGAACCAAATCATCAGAGGCTGTTCCAGAACAATATTGAGACACACATGCATAGAATTCAAATGGGACTTGGGCAAATGACGTCAAGCTTCATTACAGGGAACTAAGTCTTGATTTTGCTATGGAACTGTGCAATAATATTTTAAGCATCTAAAACATATTGAAACATTAAAAATGCAACTTATTGTCTGGAGCAAGAAAAAGCATGTTCAAATCAATTTCATGTCATCAATTGTTTATTTAGTAGAATTGTACAGAAGCTTAGCTTGTGACAGTAGGTAGGGTTAGGAATGAACTGATTGAAAATATTGTTATGATGCAGTGATGAGGAACTACCTTGAATGGTTGTAAATAGAGAATTATCTGTATGTATTCAATTATACATAAAATATTATACTTAATAGAATTTTAATCCTCCGAACTTTTATTTCATATTACCCTTAAAAAAACTTGTCCAACAATCACATTCATACCAAGAACTAAGAGTACCAAGACAAATGTCTGCAGAACATGCAAACATATCCTGTGGCGATCAAACTGCACCTCTTGCGTCGCCCGTCGCGTAGCGTTACTGAGCTGAGGTCATCCACAAAATATTAATTTAAGAGCTTGTCAATTCCCGTTGTCTTCCGATAGAGCAGAAGAACGGGAATATCACAAATAGCATATTTTCGTGGTCGTTGAGTTGTGCCCTGAGGTTTAGCGTTAAAACCTAACGAAGAACCTTTCTTGAAATCACGATTACAAAAACTGCATGACAGTCGCTTGCGCTGTTTTACATTCCATCATCTATTGTAAAAGCGAACTTAAAGTTGTACAAAAACACCGCAAAAGTATAATGTAACAGAGAAACACAAAAATTTATATTTATTTTTATATCGAAGCTATCTGCTACTGATATTGCGCTACTTACCTACACCAGGTCTGCGACGCTATATGCTGAGTCCTACCCCAATTTGTAGCTTACTTACCTCATCAGCAGTGTAACCATCTTAGTTAAATACCTTATTAATAAGTAGTTGCAAATAAATGATTTATCTATCTATCTATCTAAAAACGCATAGACCGGCTTATTGCGTCGCTGATAAAAAATGGTCAACACTTTCCTTAAACATTGTTCTTCCGACAGGTTTTCCATGTAATGTCACCTACGTTCAAAATATCAATATTTGAAAATTAAGAAATTAAGTCGAAAAAAAATAGCTTATTATCCACGTGCGCTGGATATTAATGGTTCTATAAACGTAAATATATTGTACTACAGAAATATAAGACACGAGTTGATCTTAAAAACTTCAGCGACGCGGCACACGTATGTTTTATAATCAAGCCGCATTAACGTATTTATGTTAAATATTAATCAACGCGGACGAAATCGCGGGGCTTTCCACTAGTTAAAAATAAACATCCATAAAATATAAGGCATGTAATCAAACATTTACGTTTTAAAAAAAGTGTAATTTTCTTTCTAGTCATGATTTATAATAAAATCAGGCCCACTATGAGAATTTACAAGGAGGGTACCATCAATATTCCATGTTTTAGATGTTACAGCATTCTAGAATACAATAAAATGTAGTCAGTGAAATAAATTGCTAATAATTGATATTAAGTACATTGAAAAATTTGCATCATGTATTTCATTTAAAGAATATTATCTTTTTCTAAAGAATGCATGCGTAATCTAGGATACCTATATTAATTTAACATTGTTTACAATATTTCTAGATGCTCCATAGATGCATGCATTGATGACTTCTTTGCAATCTTGAAATCTTCTTTGATCGTTGTTGAAGAGGATATGTACTCCGGCTACATGAGATACTGGTAGTGCTCAAACCAATCACTCGCCTAGTGTCTTACTAGGTTAATGTATAGTTTTATTTGCCTGTGTTGACTAAAATAGTTTTATAAACAGTTTTTGTATACTTAATAACAAGGTATGGATGCTGGTTATTTTTAACACATCATTATCTAGCCACAAGGTAAGCAGAGCTTGTGTTATGGGAACTATATGAATGATATACTACTTATATACATTTTTTTTGTAAATACATACATTATATTATACATAAAAAAACACCTAGGGACAGATAAATATCTGTCCCGGGTGTTTCTGCAAATGCAGATCATACAAACATTTGACCCGCGTCTCAGGCAGGCCTTCGCCCTCTGCTCCATAGAGGTCGGCATTGATTTGAAATAAACATTATTTATTATTATTATTCTAGCTCACATATTATTTTTAAAATAGACTGAGCTATGGACAACTATTTTAATTTCATAATCTTTATGCAAAATTGCTATTTCAACCAAATTAAGCATAAAGGAACCTAATTCATATTTTTGAAATTGATTAAACCCTAGATCTACAAAAGTATCTCGAAATTCCAGAGCTATATAATAGTCTATGATTTATACTTGTTCAATGTTTCTAGTAATGCATCTGCTTCATCACTTGTCTTTACTCTAATCAGAACTGGAGTAGGTGGTGGTTTTGCATCAGGGGTGGGAATGCAGACCAGCATCACATTATTCTTGCCCATGCGTTGCGTCGGCACAGCTGATCCCAGTATCAAGTTCAGTAAAACTGTTCCCAGATTGGTATTTGCTCGAACAAGTAATTGATGTTTTCCACTTTCTTCAACCTTCTTTATATAAAGAGTGCCGACTCCTTTATCAACGAAATTCCCGTCCTTCTTCACAAAGATCTTGCATTTTTTATCAAAAACACTATTATCCTCCACAACTGGAGTGTACTCCACTTTTGGAGGCTGGTCCTCTTCCTCATTCTTAGCTTCAGTATTCTGTTGTTGTGTCTGAGAGTTGAAGCTGAATGGTTTACCGGAGCCGATTCCAAACGAAAATGGCGCAGCTCCAACGGCATTCAATGAGTTTGTAGGGGAAAACTGGTTCATAGCTGGTGTTGAAATACCGAATGAAAATCCTTTGGCTGGAGAGCCAGTGTTGCCTGCATTAGTACCAGTGTTGGTGGTATTGGTATAAGGTGATGAGTTTATTGGTGATGTGGTAGGAGATGGTGATATTCCAAATGAAAAACCTTGAGGTGGAGAACCTATGTTGGTATTTGTAGAGGCAAAAGCTGAGATTGTACTTGTGGCAGATGGAGTAGACTTGCCATATGAAATGCCTTGGATTGGTGAACTGGCATTTTCAGCATTTGTTGTAAAAGATGAGTTTGTCAATGAAAACCCTTTGGTGGGAGTTTTACTGGGAGATGGCTGAGTTTTACCAGCATTTGGTGTTGTTCTGAAATATCCTGCATTAATGGTATTTGTGTTGTCAGCTGCTGCTGCTGCTGTGGTGTTGCCAAATGGTTGTGCATTAGTTTTAGCAACTTGTTGCAAACTAGATTGATCAGTGAAAAGCGATGTCCCACCACTCATGCCAAATGTCTTTACTTCTGAAGTTGCTGGTTCAGCTTTAACATCCATTTCCTCTTTTGCTGCCTCATACTCTTCTTGTATCTCTTTCAAATAGTTCTCATAATCCTTGAATATTGGGGAAAGAAAGCATAATGGGGTCTTCTCAACATGTTTGACAATCCAGCTTGATACAGATACATTTAAGCCCTTGAGTTTGGAGTAGTACTTATTCCTTGCTTTTTCTATCTCTGTTTCTTTGTCAAAAGCTGTCTCTTTTTTGGTAGAGTTTGACTGTGCAGCTATGGGGGCAGAACTTTGAACAGCAGTGTTTGTGCTTGACACTGGTTGCTGGAATGCAGTACTTTTAAAAGGTGATTTGTTTTGAATCGGGATAGTGGAAGATACACCAAAAATTGTGGATGAAACCTGTTGGTTTGATTGAGTGTTACTGTTCCCAGAGCTGGACACTGATTGGATTTTGAATAGTGAATCACTCACTGTAGAGTCTGGTTTAGAGCCAAAGCTAGAGAATGTCATTGAAGGTATTTCTGTTTTAGCCGTTGATGTGAATAGTGAGTTCTGCAGTTCCAAAGCTGGCATAGCAGTAGCTGTACTAGGCATCATCCCGAATAATCCACTGCCAGCAACAGTGGTTGGCTTGCTGGAGATTAGGCTGGAAGTGACCACTGTGTCACTATTCATGCTCGCTCCATTTGTATTCTTACTCCCATTTGTCAAGTTGGCTAAAAAGTCAAATGATGATGGCTGTGATCTATTGAAGCCTCCAAATCCACTGAAAGCACTTTTTTTAGGCTAGAAAAAGAGAAATTACCTAATTAGTGATTGTACTCTGTGGCTATAAAATGTTATCAAAAAGAAAAAATCTATTTTCAGGGAGTTTCATGCATTGAACAGTATTCATATTTTTTGCAGTTTTGGTTGTTTAGCCACAAGGCCAATGTGAACCATACTTTGCTTGGCCAATTTCATGGCTATCTAGGTAACCAATAAAAAAGAAGAGAAAAGACCAGTTTATTAGGTTTATAGAAGTAAAATATAAAGGTACCTCGACCCCAGAGACTTGGGAGCGTCGCTTAGCAGTTCGTATAACTCGTTTTTCAAGCACATCCTTAGATGCCGATTTGAAAATTCCCATTTCCTCGTGTTCAGATGGATCTTCTCGGTCCCAGTTTTCATGGTTCAAGTCAGTGGCTGCCGTGCGTTTCATAGACATTTTGCAGAAGTTTTCAAAGTGTTATCACTTACACCTGAATAATAAAACTCACGTTTTACCGTGCGCGCCGTGCGTTAACAAATTCAGTTTATCATATTGTATAATTTCGCGAACATGCTTGCGGAGTGTTTTTTTTTTGAGTTTTGCTGTGTGGAAACAAATCAATATCAAATTAATTATTTTCGTCCATTGATTTCTAAACGACTCCAAGACCATTCATCTACCATACGATTGGATTAATGGAAACACAGATAAGCTAAGCTATGATTTTGGAAATAAAATAAAGAAAACCGAACGAACGACCGACCGACATCGACACAGAAATATATTTGACTTTGGCACATGCTTTGACGTGACTTCTTGATTATGGCCTGTGTGTCTTGGCATGTTCTGCTGTTGTAATATAAATGTCTTATCGCTTAAAAGCGATTATATATGACATGATACTATGGATTGTGAATCGGCGCGCGTAACTGTTTACGAAACAACCACTTACCTCAAACGCATAATACGGGGTTCTTTGCAACACAGATAAACAAAAAACGTTTCCTACTTATCCGTAGATAGAAGATTGGTACATCTGTTAAGTTGCGCGGGAATACTTAGCTGCTGTATGTCTCATAAAGGTAGTAAACACTACGTTTGTATGTATGCCCGCTCGCTTGTAAACTAGACGGATTGAGTGAATCGACAAATCTTCTCAAAGGAACTTCTCTTTCTGTGTGGTTTAAATTCTTTGGACTTTGGATTTATGACTCCATATTTCTACAGTATTGTTCAGAAGCTTTACTCCATTCGTGCTGGATGTAGCACGTAAAACACGGCGGGGCGCATCAAAGATTTTTAAGTTTGAACAGGCTTTCAAGACTGAAAAGGCGGGGTCGGCCGGGAGAGATCATATATATTTTTATAATCTGTCACTGGAAATGATTATTTTTTTATATATTAGGTGTAATTTTCGAATGTTTAAAACCCACCATAATATCTGGAGATAGAGATGCGCAAAATAAATCTAAACCTCTATAAAGACTTACACACATATAACACTCGCAACCGACTTGACAAAACTTGAGTTGTTTTCAGGAACGCTTGCGAAATCGTCTAAACTAAACTGACGCATGTTATGGGTCCGGCTGTATGTTATGGACCAACCTTCCTAACAATGTTACACAGGCCATAAATAATCTACCTATTTAAAAAAAAAGACATAAACACTGGCATAACGAGCAAACTTTGGCTAGGTTAAACTTTGGCTAGAGCTAGGTACGACGAATTCGTTGGCTATACAATCAGATAATTTGAGTTGAGATATTGTATTACATTTTAATTGAATAATTGATTAGAGCTACTTTAAGTAGTCAATTTTTGTATTTTGTAATAATCACTTTTTTATTTGACCTATAATTTTATTATTATTATCATTAAATAACTATTGACTAATTATTTTACTATAAATAAACATGTCTACAAGACAATACAGTATATATCATAATTTTTGGTCTGTGATTCCCGCTCTGCGCCATGATCTTTTGTCAGTCTGTCGTACGCAACACCATAGCAATTCAAGATCTTTGGTCAGGTAAGAACCACATTTTTAGGGTACCGAAGCCAACTGGTATAAACGAAATTTTATAGTTTCGTCTTGTACGTGTGCCATTATCACAATTTTATTGACTTTTTGAAAAAAAAAAAAACTAATAACAAAGCTGTAAAGTCTGTTTGTTTTTTATTTGAGTTCATTCATATCTGGAACTATCAGTCGGATTTGCAAATCTCTTTTTGCTTTTGTTTTTCCCAATTCTTGAGAAATTATAGGCTATTTAACATTATTATATATTATTATATAATAACATTATAGACTATTTAGGCTATTTAACCTCAGGAGGCCAGCAAAAGAAGTAATAGCGCGGATGGGCGAAGCGACGCGTTGGGTCCAGGGACGAGGCGGCCGTGGGAGTTCAACTAGTTATTAATAAAATAAACCTTTAACTTTTTGGCACACTGAAATGCAAGTTGATATAATGGAGGATGGGAAAATTACTTTGAATTAGTAGGTACAGTCAAAAGCACATGAAGTTTTATACACAAGTAAAACAAAGTGTGAATCTCACCTCATTAGCGATTGTCTAAAGCACGGTACAAAGTCCAATGTGTAACCCACATTGGATTCTGTGCCGAGCTATATAGAACTTGTAGAACAAAGTTATAAAAAAAAGTTTAAAAAATATATATAATTCAATAATTTGGGATATATTGGCAGAAAAAAGGCCTGGCCCTGCTGAATGATTAATTTTTGAGATTAATAAAAAAAAATACGGCCCATTTTTTGACTAGTTCATTATTAATTATTGACATACTTAATTAATAATTTGTATCGGCTAAAGCAAGTGGACTTTGGTTGCTTTGCATTTACCTAGATTTTTATTAAACTCTAGGGGGGCATCTACCCCTCCCTGGTCGTTCATAGTCAGATATCGTCCATAGACACCATGCATGCCATAATAATATACAAAGTTAGGGCCGAGACGTTTCATCAATCAAGAGGATCATTGATTGAGGCAAAGAAGGGATACGGGCGGGACCCTAATAACTTAGCGTGTCTCGACACGTCTTAGACAGTTTATTTATTTCACCTCCTACCTGCCCTACCTCCCTCCACCTCCCTCCTTCCTTTTTCTTTTCTCAAAGAACGTCTAATTTTATGAAAAACAAGTCTAAATAAATTTTCAGTCACTGGTTGGTGTTGAATCAAGTCAACTATTTAATTTTTTGTAGTTTATTGCTACGTTTTCAATTGAGTAGAGTTTCAGAAAGTTTAGTTTAGATACCTAAATTTATTGTGTAAAAGTGCGGTTCACTTCCGTCTTTCCTTCCCGAAGAAGAAAGAGTTGCTTCCTTCCAGTCATCGTGAATGCTATCATATCGAAAAGAAAAATTATCCTCGTTATTTACCAATTTTTAGGAAACATAGTTTCGGTTTGAATAATATTCATAGAAGTATCCAGCTGGTAATTATGGAAGTGTCTAACGAAATTAAAGAAGAAATTCGAAAAACACAGACGGACTTGAAAAACGCGATTCGAGTTCATCAGGTTTGTAATTTGTTTGTTTCTCTCTATAAGTTTTTGCTAGATAAATAGGAAAAGCATAAACGAACTTTAGATTGCATTTTTATTTGTTTTGTCCCCAGATTTGGGTCGCGCGTCTTCAGGAAGATATAAACGTGAGAAATATTTTTTCGTTTGTTTGTTCCAAGATTACTTTGTCGCAAGTTTGTCACTAGAACTTTGTTTTACTAATTTCAGAATGTACATTTCAAAACGAAAGTTATTCAAGCTGAAAAGGATATAATTGACATTGGACAAACACAAGTAAGTAGTAGTATGAATAGGACAAACACATTGTGCTTAGCAAATAAAAAAAAACTAAAAAGTTATTATGTAATTTCTACCAAACTTTGAATTTTAGTTAAATATAAGTTATCATCATCATTGACTGCTTATTTAGGTCCACTGTTGGACATAGGTGTCCCCTACCTCTTTCAACCAACTTTTTGCAAACTTATTTATCGTGGTTGCCTTTCAGGAAGGCCTATACACTGGATAATATTATTTGTTTTAGAGCTTATATTAATTAAGTGTTTAATAGGTATGCTCTCATTGTTGCAACTAATGAAAGTCCCTCCATTTATCTCTTTTTCTTTTATCTCCATAAATGGCATTACAAAGACTTTCTCCTTTTTTTTCTATGTAAGGTATAGTAAAGCAATACCTATTGTGTGGTACTTGGATGTAATATTTTCACCTATTAATACTGTGCATAGTATAGGTCTAAATATATTTTTTTTTTTCCTCTGTATCTGGTTCATGTAGTCTATTCACAGCATTACTTGTCCTTGTTTTCCTGTGATGAGAGGAGCCTGTATATGCGTTTGTCATAAAAGCTTGTTTGTTTGTTTTCCATTTAAATTATCTCAAACATCTCTATTGATTAGTTTCTTGCAATTAATTTGTATGACTTCATGGATAGAAAGATAAATAGATTGATAACTCTTTATATTACAATAATATGTTACTTACAAACAGCAAATTACAAGCTAATTGCTGGAGTACAATGGGCATTCTTATTGCTTATTGCTTATGGACATGGATGGTTTTTAAATAAATAAATAATGCTGGACATTTTCACACAACATCATCTAGCTCAAAAGTAAGCAGAGCTTGTATTATGGGAACTACATGACTGATATACTACTTTATATATTTTTTTTTTGTAAATACATTCTTATTATAGATAGAAAACACCCAGACCTGAGACAAATATTTGCAGATGCAAACATTTGTCTTAGATATTTTATTGCCACAAGTCACTAGTGTGCTACAATTGAAAACACTAGATTTAGATTTATTCAAAAATTCACATGTTTTTTGTTCCAAAAACTATAGTGAATTTGATTAATCATATTGTAAAAATAGGAATTATCTCATACCATACTATTGGTGAAGGCAGCAACCAAGTTTCGACTCATTCCGAGAGTCTTCATCAGGGTGAGTGATTGCGACGCTCTCCCTCCGCGTAGCGTCGTGCAAGACTCTCGGAATTAGTCGAAACTTAGTCAGTGCCATCATCAATAGTACAGTATGTTTTGTTTGATTATGCTTTTTAATTATTTTTCTTTTGTAATTACAGAAGCTGGTAGTGGAGAGACTTCGCAGGGAATTGGAGCTTTACCAACAGAGATTGAAATCAAGAAACAAACATATAAACATAGATATAGATAACAGGTTGATAGCCCAACAGATCAGGGACCACCAGATAAAGTTCCGCTCAAAGAACAGGACACTGCTCAAGCCTTCTGTACTCAGCGAGATTCACATAAAGACTGAGAGAGAAGACTCAAAGGAAAATATATCTGATCCGGAGAATGAAATCAAATTGAACGGGAAGGAGAACCATAAGGATGGGTTTCTTAGGAATTCCTCGCAGCCCAATGCCTTGCAAGATAACAGGAACAACTTCGTAAATGTTCTAAGTAAAGTGAAGGAAGCTTTGAGGTACGTAATTTAAAAAAAAACTTACCTCTGCTTTTATTATGATTAACATCCTGAGATCTAAAACTCAGTATGAAGATGAGGTTACTGAGTAGAGAGTATCAGAGGCTTTTCCTCCACTGTTTTGTGCACATATTTAACACATGCACAAAACTGTGGAGGAACACATACATTTTTCAAGTGAAAAAATCCATTGGTTCAGATCGAAAGTCAGGGTGCCGCCCATACCTGATATATGTATAATATATGCTATAATATATGTATAACGGTTTTTCACCCGTTATATTATACTACTAAAGTATAAAAAAAACAGACAGACAGACTGACTTGTATAGAGAATGATCCCGAAGAGGTCCCATAAAATTTTTATTCCTGAGGGATTGCTAGTTTTCTCTTCACAAAACATCATCTTATGGAATCACGACTAGCCGAAACATTATTTGTGGGCTATTATACTTTTTTTTTTCGAAAGAGCCTCATCCCGATTGGGCAAAATAACGTAAGCACTTGAGGAAGTCGGTTTTTTGACATTTAATGTCTTATACTTATTATGCGCACCTTACGTGGTTGGTAAAGAGAACTTTTGTACAATCCACAGTGCGTCGAACCAGGCAACAGAATGGAGGGATCAGATGTCAGATTCGGAGTACTCTCAGGAACCATCCCCGACTCCGTCGCCTCCGCCCCTGCCACGGTCCAGTTTGGCTGTCACTAAGGAGATTTTTATGCGGTACGTGCCTATTTTAGTAGGTATTCCTCAATCAGCCCTGTGAAAGCTTTTGCGGCACAGCCGAAACTTCGTCTGAATAATAAAATTAATAATAATGCTGGTCATTTTTCACACAGCATCATCTAGCCCCAAACTAAGCAGAGCTTGTATTATGGGAACTATATGACTGATATACTACTTATATACATTTTTTTTACAAAAAACATTGTAATGTTTGTATTTATTTGTTCTGTATTTTGTCACTTGCCCCTTTAGCATGGCCAAGACAAAGTTTTGTCTACGAAAGAGAAGACAAAACGCCTATTCTGTCAAACAAAAGAGAGGGACAAAATATTTTTTGTCTTCTCGGCGTTATACAAAACCGTTGCGTAGGGTCTTCATGCTAAGCAGAAGCAGGCAGATGTGTTGTGTTCCTCGACATCTGTGGCGCAGTGGGCGTAGGTCCGCCTGAGACGCAGAAGGTTGCAGGTTCAATTCCCGCCACGGGAAAAGGTTTGTATGATCTGCAAATATTCTCTCTGTCTCGGGTCTGGGTGTTTTCTATGTATAATGTGTATGTATTTACAAAAAAAAAATGTTTGTACGTAGTATATCAGTCAATTAGTTCCCATAACATAAGCTCTGCTTAGTTTGAGGTTAGATGATGCTGTGTGGAAAATGTCCAACATTATTTATCAATTTATTTATCCTCAAAGGTCTACCCACTGAGTATGTTTCCAATACGAGAATGTCAATCATGGGGAATAGCTTGTTTGTAAATTTATGTAACAGAGAAACTCGTTTTATTTCAGATTAATTGGTCTTATAACTCCGGCGCAAAAGGAAAGCTTGGAGAAGAGTAGGAATGAACGCCGGAAAAGGGCTAGCAATAACCCAGCTAGCAATGAATTCCTCTACGGAAATTATGAAATGCTGCCGGTAAGTGGATGAATGAATGAATGAATGAAAATACTTTATTGTACACCTTAAACAAATTACAAAATAACAAAATCCTATTCTAAAAGAAAGTACAATCGGCAATCTTATCGCTTAGAAGCGATCTCTTCCAGACAACCTTTTGTCATATTCACATTTGGTGATATGCAGTAGAAATGCGTAGAAATTTGAAAATTTATAATAATATATTTGTACCTAAATATATATATGGATGTATGTATTTAAGTATGAATTATTTTTCATTTTTATAAATGTAGTTTACTTCTACTTTAAGAAGCTAGTTATTAAATTTAATAAAATTTTCTCTTATTTTGGTAATCAGTCAAACGAACTACCGCCCCACTCTTCATTACACAAAGGTTAGCTGGAAGAAAATGCTAATTAGCATTAAGTTCGCCTATGTACTTATTTTATCTTGTTCAATAAATCATTTTCCATCTTCTCCCAATTTGGTCAAAAAACAACCAAACACTTTTTTTAAATATTTTTATGTTTAAGGCCCAGTATGTAATATTTTCATAAATGTATCTTTGAATAAGTTTTGACTGTAAACGTGTTTTTATTTCAGAAACGGAAAAAATATAATCAGTTCCCGTATCTTCAGCAATCGAATGATCCGCCTCAAACCAGATCCGCTAAATTACGGAAACAACAGGTTGGTTACCCAAACAAACCCTAGTTTATAGGTCTTTTTTTTATTCTAATAAAGTGATTACCACCTGTTGGTAAGCGGTTACCGTTACATATGGACACTTGCAACACCATAGCTAACACACGCGCGTTGTCGACCCTGAGGAAGAGCGGGTGGAATGGTCTCATGTGTTTGTAATTTCACCGGCAACCATACCCTTCAAATCGGACCACAGGAATGAGAGCATCAATTGCTTGGCGCCAGAAATAGGTATGGTGGTAGCACTTCTTCGGAGAGCTTCTTTCGCAAGAATAAATAATGCTGGTAATTTATCACACAGCATCATCTAGCCCCAAACAGAGCAGAGCTTGTATTATGGGAACTACATGACTGATATACTACTTTTCTTAAAACAAAACACCCCAATCCGAGACAAATATTTGAAGATCATACAAACATTTGTACAACGGCGGGAATCAAACCCGCAACGTTCTGCGTCTCAGGCCTTCGCCCACTGCGCCATAGAAGTCGTCAGTCATTCAGTCAACATGCAACGATGTTATTTTTTATTTTTTAAGAAGTTGCCTATCTATTTATTATCGGTTCCATAGAAGATGCATCTATTTATAATCGGTAAATTTAAATCTATTTACTATTTTCAGAGTCAGAATAAATCTTCACGCGAAGGGTCGCCGTCGGGATCGTCTACAGAGAATAAAAGTGAGTGAAACTATCAGTGTTACCTCGACGAGGCATTGAAACTAATTCGAAGGCATGTGCCGTCGGATTGTGTTCCAATAAGCGGCGATGGGCTTACCTGTCACTTGGAATGCTAATTACTATGAAAAACGTAAGCATGTGCCGAATGTAGTGTCTTTAGACTTGCTTCTGACTACCCCCTACTTGGCCCTCACAGATCTGCGCACTCAGTATGTCCATAATGGGGAATACAGTCGTAAGCGTGTTTTTTTCATCGGCTTCTAACTTATCCTTTACTTTAAAAAAACCTTACCTTTTCCCATAATAATTATCATCTCAATCACTCGCCATTTTTCAAGTTACGGTATAAACTACCATGTTATATAACATCGCTTTAAGGTTAAAAAAAAAACCTGTAATGTTGTTATATTGATTAAATAAATAAATAAATAAATAAATGTCTCAGAGCTACATATTTACTATATCAAGTTTTTGGGGACGCCTGTACACATTTATTTATTTATTTATTAACTCTTTATTGCACATTTAATTAAAACTTTAACAATAGGCGGACTTAATGCTAAAGTATTTTCTAACAGCCTAGTAATTACCTAGTGGTGCTTTCATTATCTAACCCGCAAGGGGGTCTAGACAAATACCTCACGCTAAGTTCTCCTTCCACGCTAACGCAAATTTGTCAAGGAGAAACTTGGCGGTTAGTCACGTGACTTTTCCACAGCTAATGTAACTTCCATACAGTTGAATCTTTCCGCAGGCGTTAACGTCAACGGAAAGTGGTATTTGTCTAGACAACCAGTAACCCACAATACAGGGAATCATCGATCATATCCCCGTATCGTGTATATCCCCGTATCGTGTCAACGATCATATCCCTGTATCGTGTATATCCCCGTACCGTGTCAACGATCATATCCCCGTATCGTGTCAACGATCATATCCCTGTATCGTGTATATCCCCGTATCGTGTCAACGATCATATCCGTGTATCGTGTATATCCCCGTATCGTGTCATCGATAATTCCCAGTAGCGTGTATATCCCCGTATCGTGTATATCCCCGTATCGTGTCAACGATCATATCCCTGTATCGTGTATATCCCCGTATCGTGTCATAGGTCATTCCCCGTAGCGTGTATATCCTCGTATCGTATTATCGATCATATCTCCGTATCGTGTCAACGATCATATCCCCGTATCGAAAAAATTTAGTCCTATTTGTTGTTTGTTTCAGCGTGGGCGAGTAATAAGCCCGCGTGGGCCGCGTCCCTTCCTGCCAGTCTCACAGTCGAACCAATATTCCCCACAGCCAAGAAAATCTGCCAAGTCTGCGGCAGAAATGGTTAGTCTTTGCATCAAACTTTATATATTTTATCCTGTTCATATTTTGACTAGCTCAGTGGCGCAGTGGGTGAAGTTTCGTCTGAGACGCGGAAGGATTCGATTCCCGCCGCAGGACAAATGTTTGTATGATCTCCATTATACACATTTATACACAGCATCATGGGGAACTAGGACTGATATACTGCATACATCATATTTGTAAATAAGTTAATAACTTATACATAGAAACCACCCATACCCGAGACAAATATTCGCAGACACAAACATTTGTCCCGCGGCGGGAATCGAACCCGCAACCTTCTGCGTCACAGGCGAGCCTTCGCCCACTGCGCCAGAGGTTGCCTGTACTGTATAGTTTCATCGAAATCCGTTCAGTAGTTTTTGCGTGAGAGTGTAATAAACATCCATCCTCACAAACTATATCCATCCTCACAAACTTTCGCGTTTATAATAGTAGTAGGATACATCAGAAAAACACATACTCGGGTTTTTTTATCCGGGTACCACGGGCGAAGCCGTGGGCCTCTGCTAGTATTTAATAAAGTTATGAGCGTCTTTATTTTTGATTGGACGTGCCTTTGTTTGAATAATGTTGAATGATGTGGTGTTTTCAGATGTGCCATCGTTACTGGCGTACTGCGGCGAGTGCGGGGTGTGGCAGCACACAGCCTGCGCGCCCGGCTGCGCCTCGTGTCGCGCGCCGCTCTGCGAGCCACCGCGCGCGCCGCAGACTGAGACGCACTCATATAGTGGTATGCTATGCCATCAATCAATATATATAAAACTGTTGCATTACTGATTGACAGCTCAACGCACAGCCTAGAAGTCCTAGAAACGTGGAAATTGGAGGGTATATTCCTCTTATGGTGTAGGGGTGCACTAAGAAAGGAATTTGGAAAATTCTACCCCTAAAAAAAGTTGCTGAACAACTTTGTTAAAACTTAATACATATCAGGGTATTCAAAAAAAGCCCTTAAGGGTGCAAGGCATGCAATTATTTTTGATTCACCTATCAATTACTAATCTCACGCGAGTAAAACCGCCGGCATTGGCTAGTTCATAATATTAAAATAATAAAAAAGTCACCGCTCCTGTCGCTTGTGGTTTTTCTGTGATCTTTGTAAATAATAAAATTCATTACATCTTATAGCTGAAAAATAAATAAAATCAATAGAGCAACATTATCCTAGGCAACAATTATACCAAAACATTTACGACTTAAAACAAATTGTGCAGCAAATCATACCATAATCTTTCGGACGGATCTGACAGCAGTTGTCAATACAATACTACTGAACAAATGCAAGACAAAACATACTTATAATATAATATATAAGTCCGCTCTTGCTCCTCCACACGACCAGCCGGCTAAGGCAAGCCGCGGGGTCAAAAAAAAAAAACAAACACGCTAACGACTGTCTTCCCCATGGTGGACATCCTTAAATACAACTCAGTGAGTAGATCTTTGAGGATGCAAGTTAGGGGTAGTCAGAGGCACGTCCAAACATTACATAAAGTTTTGCAAGTTAGCCGCGGGGTCAGGGTATACAAATACCACATTCTGTTGGCATGAACGCCTGCGGAAAGATTGAATTATACGGAAATTACATTAGCAAACAGAACTTGTCAGCAGTGACGTGACATGAAGTTTTGACCTTGACAAATTTGCGTTAGCGTGAAAGGAAAAGTAAGCTTGAGGTATTTGTCCTGATTAAAATCGAACATATCGGAAATTACATTAGCTAACAGAACTTGTCAGCAGTGACGTGACATGAAGTTTTGACCTTGACAAATTTGCGTTAGCGTGAAAGGAAAAGTAAGCTTGAGGTATTTGTCCTGATTAAAATCGAACATATCGGAAATTACATTAGCTAACAGAACTTGTCAGCAGTCACGTGACATGAAGTTTTGACCTTGACAAATTTGCGTTAGCGTGAAAGGAAAAGTAAGCTTGAGGTATTTGTCCTGATTAAAATCGAACATATCTAATTCCAGAGAAACTAGCGGAACGGAAGGACCTACAGGAGCGCAACACGAAGCTATGCGTCGAGCTCCGGAAGTTGGAGAACCGCGCCGCCGCGCTCAAAGCGAGCCTCGACGACCACCACCAGGAGAAACGGCAGCTGCTGACCGAACAGATCCAGACGCAGAGGAACCTGCAGAAGCTTCTGGACTTCATCAGCCAGTTCAAGGAGACATCGGTCAGCGTGCGCTCGCCCTCCGCCAGCGAGTCGGGCAGCGACCTCAGCAAGAGCAACGAAGAGTAAATCTGGTATGTTAATGTTGTTATATGAAGCTCGCTTCTCTCTCCTGTCCTCGGATTATTGGTAAGATCTCGCTTCGAACGCCAGTCCTAAGATTCGTTTCAGTGGTTTAGATAGATAGATAGTTAGATAAAAAATACTTTATTTCACACCAAATAACACATAAGCTTAGTTAAGTACTGCAAACTTTGCAAATGTTGTACAATGGGCGGTATTATCGCTAAATAGCGAGCTCTAACAGACAACCTTTGGATGGAATGGACTATAAGAAAGTTTACAAGGGGTTAAAGGGGGAATATACTATAATATACAATATAATAAACAATATACCTACATATTTACATACTTTACACAACAAATAACTACATAAAACCTACTACCACTCTCAATAAACTACTAACTGCCTACCCCGATTGTGATATATTTGCGGACGAATGGAAGAAACTCATGTTGGTATGCGAGAATGGCGTATGAGTGGTTGTACCTATGTATTTGATAATTTCAAATACATAGGTACAACCACTCATACGCCACTCATACCACTCATAATTTTTGTTAAAAATAATTAGTGTAATTGGGTTTGTCCGTTCTAATTAAATAAATAAATACTATACCTACATAGCATATATAAAATTTGCAGATCATACAAACATTTACCCGCGGCGGAAATCGAACCCGCAACTTTCTGTGTCTCGGGCAGGCCTTCACGCACTGCGCCACAGATGTCGTCTATATATCTACTATGTCGTGTAAATTAAAGTTTTTGGTATCCATCTTTGTTACAGATTTGCTTCAAGTGGAAGGGATCGCCTGAGCTTTGCGTTCTGACCAGATTACTCAGTAGGTTTTATAGATGTGGCATGCGAATAGTCCAAATATTGTTAGTTACTATTTTAATATTAAGTTAAGTGTTCCATTGATTTTAAGAGTTACGCGTAAGAAGTGATTCACTTGCACTGATTCACTGTTGATTTTATTTTGTGGATGATAATGGACATATATTTATTTTGAATTCCATTAGTTGCGTGTTAGTAGATGTTAATATATGCTCACATATCGAAGGTTTATGATAATACTGTTGCTATATCCATTTTATATTTAAGGATAACGGAGTGTATTTTAACGGTTTATGTGATTTTTCAATCGATTCGATAAAAGTGTATGTTACGCGATATCTTCGCCAATTATTGCGAAGATATCGCGTAAACCGATTTAAATGATTATTTTTTTAATACAATATGGGACCACCCCCATTATAAATTTTATTTAAAAATCCCACACTAAGGGTGAAAAAATGTGGATGAGATTTCATGTCTGTCTTTCTGTCAACTTCCCGTTATACGCCACGCCAAGTGCGAGTCGGGCTAGCTCGATTATCTCGAATCTCTGGTCTTTGAAGTCGAGGTCACGCTGTTCTGAGTTTTTTTAGAGTGTTGTGAAAACTTTAAAGACAGAACATTATTATTATATCATTATCAGTATACGCCACGCCAAGTGGGAGTCGGGCAAGCTCGCTTACCTCGAATCTCTGGTCTTTGAAGTCGAGGTCACGCTGTTCTGTTTTTTCGAAAAGTGTTGTGAAAACTTTATGCAAACGAAACGAATCGTCTGCGAAGTTATTGTGAACGTCTAACGATATGAACCTTAGTTATAATAATTATTTTATTAATCTCGTGGTATCTCGATTTTTTTCCCTATATTATTTAAATGAAATACGGCATCCGTATAATTTTATGTCCAGATCGATAATGTTGATTTTAAATGCGCGATGCTCATTGTTCTATTAGTTTTAGTAAAATGTTTTATTAAAACATTTGAAATCAATTTTTAAATCAAATAGCCAAAAAGAAGTGTGTTCAGTATTTGATTCCTAAATTAATGTAGTTAGTAATTTGTAATATAAATGTTTTTGTTGAATGTTAAAATTTAATTCCTAAGCGTCATGTGAAAACTTAATCAAATTGTGTCTATTTTCTGACGGATTAGTCCTAAGGCTCACTGTCCACTGAAGCGTCGCATAACCACATACCTACGCGTCGTTTGATCTAGTAATTACTATAAATTTTGATGTATGCTTTCATTTGGCGGAAGGAGGGTTATATTTTAGCTACGCTTCAGCGGACAGCGGTCTTGTTCAAGTTTTGTCCATTTCTTAGGGCAGGTTAGTCCTAATTCTAAAGCCGTAAATACACTGTAAGCCGCTCACGCTCATGAGTCGCTCAGAAGACGTGAAAACTCCTTGCAACTAACTAGATAAATTTAATTGGTGAAGTTATATCAAAATATGAACGGCGTAGTCACAGACAACACTTGCACAAACTTAGAAAGTACTTGGGCCGTCCAAGGAGCCGTCCGTATCACTTAGCAAATAGCTGGATAGCTGGAAGGAAATGTATTAAGTTACTAATTCGTATTAAGTTCGCCTATGTACTTGTTTTGTCTTGTGCAAGTATTTTATTTCTATCTATCTATGGCGCATGCAACTGATCTGATATATAAGAAGGTTGCGGGTCCGATACCCGCCGCGGGACAAATGTTTGTAATTTGGAGGAAATCCGGTTAAAAAAATCCTGAAATCCCCCACGTGGGGGGGCGGCCGTAGGGGATTTCCGGAATAATCCATTATTTGTCTCGGGCCTGGGTGTTTTCAATGTATAATATGTATGTATTTACAAAAAAGAAATACATAAGTAGTATATCAGTCATGTAGTTTCCATAACACAAGCTTTGCTTAGTTTGGGGCTAGATGATGCGGTGTGAAAAATTACCAGCATTATTTATTTATTATTTTATTTGAAAAGGGCAGCAATACAATTCCTAAATACTGCATACAATTTATTGATATCATGTTTCTTGTGAAAATTATGTTCATTGCTATAATAGTTTCAATAATTTTACTCGCATTTTTCGTCTTCTGTTAGTTATTGGTAGTGTTGTTTGCACGCTGCTCGTTCATGATCGCAAGCATACCATGGTGAGAATACTGAGCATGCTCGTCTTAACGTCCTCACTAAAACACGCTCACGCGAGTGAGCGGCTAATATTGTGTATTTCCGGCCTTATCTTAGATAATTATTAAATTGTTCAATCAACTCTTAATGTTCTCTGTGATACGATTACTGTTTTCTAGTTTGTTGTGTATGGTTACCTTTGTACAGCTGAATTGTAAATAAAATTCGTAAATTGGTATAAAACATAGTTTTAATTTTACAAAAACTAGGTATTTTAATCTCTGTACATACAAAATGGTTATTACCAAAATTCAAAACTGAAGACACTACGAAAAACAAAATCATTTAATTTTTACAGTAGGTGCAAGTATAGTTTAGGCCAACTCTAAAATCTTCTTTCCCCTCGTGATATCTTTTCTCAACTGATCGATACTACGCTCTAGCAAATGAACCTCGTATTTCGATAAGCCTGTATACCTCTGCATCTCACCCACTCCGTTCGGATTTACAGTAACCAAACCCGAAAAGTACGAAGTTCCGAAATCATTATTTTCGACAAACGCGTTCACTCCGCTCTGTCTACCTTCCAAAACCTCTAATATACCTCTTACGAAGATAAGAATACTGAACGATATTGATAGAGTAGGCGACCAGCCCTTTTTGGCTTTGATGACGGTTTCGTCACACTTTCGAGTTTTGAGCGTGAATTCTTGTATGAGTTTTTCATTCATTTCAATGTGCGGTCTCGTTTGTGAGAGTAACGGGACAATTGTCTTTTCAGAGTGCCCACCGATAACGGGGACGAAACATTCGCGGGGGAATAAGTTGTTTTCCGCCGCGTACATGCATTGAGCCCGTAAGGCATCTATAGTGGTCACACCGAAGAGTTTTTTGCTATCGAAATTGCCGTGATTCCTCATTATTTCCGCGGCCATCGGAACCATACTATTCAAAGGCTCTGTCACGATGCCGACAAAAGGCATCGGCGTGCATTTAGCAATTTTCGCCGCTATGTTTTTCATAAAGTACGTATTTGCTGAGAGCCATGCCTTCTTTGTTATGCCCGGCTTTCGAATCATGCCTCCAGTCGCGATTACTAAATCGGAATTCTTCAATGCTCTATCTAAGGTTTCTTCCCCTGTGTATCCAATTATGGATGACTCTGATGGAACATGAGCCACGTCCATTGATACACCTGGGGTGAGGTCCAGGGTATCGTGGATTATAAGCTTGGTGATGGAAGGTTGAGCCCTTAAAAGTAAGGATACCGTTTGTCCGATTTCATTAGCAGCGCCAAGTATTGTCACTTGATAGTTTCGTGTAGAGTTTGGAGTCATAAGCGTGCAGACTCTCCTGGCTACTAACATTTTAAAAGGTTACTATATTGTTTTTACAGGTAGTTTTACAAAGCACCGGAATTTAATTTTTTTATCGTATTAGACATGTCTTGACGTATTTTACTGATTTTGACTTTGAAAGCTTGTTGCTTTGAAAAAAAAAACGTTGTCCAGCGGCAGTCCCAAATATTTGGTCTAGTTTTATTTTGGTTTTAATCGTGTTTTGTTAACGTGGTTTTAATCTTGTTTTGCTTTGTTCTTTGTTCAAAGATTTTGAACTCCGCTCCGAGCGGGCTATTATTCTATATGGCTGAGTGATTCTAATTTCGCTGGGCTTTATCAGTTAGGTAATCATAGAGGAAAATGCGTTAGCATCCCTAATAAGTAAGTCTGTTGTGAGAGGAACCACAGACTTACTACAGAGGAAATAACGATTTCAGTTAATGTCAAACGTTCTTCTCCATTTACTATGGTTTTCTAAATTAAAATTCTGTAAAATAAAATTAAGTACCTACATAAACAAAAATGATGACTCGTAGGATAACTAGTGCTATTTTCTCAAAACAATCTTGGTGCAACACGTACTACGTACCACAAAGGGATATTCAAATCTCAGTGGTGGGCGCCGCGACTGAAATCGGCTCCAATCTGTCCTTGTTGCTGAAACAAAACCCTAAAGTCAGGCATCTGAAGCTTTACGACGAAGATGAGAGGATCAAAGGAGTGGGCATGGAACTAGCTCATGTACCTGGAGGACCTTCTATAGCAGCATACGATAGCGACAATTTAGGACCAGCGATTCAGTCGTCAGACCTCATAGTTATGGTGTCTAGAACGCCTCGTAGGCCAGGTTATTCGAGGGAACAGATGATTGCAGCCAACGCCCAGCCGGTTCAACAACTCTGCAAGGCTGTAGTGAACCAAAATCCTGAAGCATTCATTGCGATTTCTACCAATCCGATCAACTCCATAGTCCCTTTCGCTAGCGCCCTGCTCTACAAATATAACTGCTATAATCCGTTTAAGATCTTTGGTATCACACACATCGATACAGCAAGGAGTCGAGCCTTTGCCGGTAACGCGCTTCAAGTGAACCCCCGACATTTGGACGTGCCTGTTATCGGAGGACATTCGGATGAAACCATCATACCGTTGTTTTCCAACCTGACTCCGACATATTACTCTGTGGATCAATGCCAAGCGGACATGCTGACTCGGCTTGTAAGGAAAGCGGGAACGGAAGTGCTTCTTCACAAGCAAGGGACAGAATCTTCAACTTTAGCCATGGCCTGGTCAATACACGAATTCGTCGATGGACTGATAGACGCAATATGCGGTTCTGAAGTTATTTTGAACTGTTATACAGCCAATCCGCATTTTGGTACGAGATTCTTCTCTGGTCCTACAAGTATTGGGTGCTATGGAATCATACAAACGTGCTGTGACTTGCCTATGAGCGAATACGAGTGCTATATGTTGAATGCCGCCACTCCAGCCATAAATAGAGACGTAACTATAGGAGAAGATTACGTAAGCTACATGGAAACATCACTTAGGTAAATAGCACGAAATGTTTTTTTAGTATTTTTATATTTTACAGAGTTTTAATATAATTTGAATTGATATTGGCTTTTGCAATTCTCTGATAGTGTTTTTCTGGTTTGAAGTAGGACTCTCCTTCCCGCACGTCATTAGACAACTGTTCTGTTGACTGATAGATGTAGTCTGCTTCTAATGCGGTTATAGCTTTGTACTGCATCACAGCAGCGATGCCATTGCCGGTTATAATGACTGGTGCTGCGAAAAACTTCGTTCCGTAATCGTTATTCGCGACAAACGCGACGTGTTCCATAGCATAACCATTCATGGCGTTAAGTATTGATGAAACTGTACAGAACGTCGCATAAGCTGAAGATAGAGTTGACTCTCCGTTTCCCCCCTTTAGATCAGCCACTTGATCATCAACGCTTCGTATAGATTCAGTCAGAGCAGTCGCTGAGCAGTTGTCAATGTCAAACCTTGGAGATATATGCGAGAACAACGGTACAGCCGTCTTCGGGGAATGCCCACCTATCACTGGTACTTTTAGCTGATGCGGATGTATCTGATACACTCCACCGACCCACGTTTGAGCTCTCATTGCATCTAGTCCTGTAACTCCGAACACTCTACCTTTGTCGTAGCAGTCGTTTGATTCTAATACCTTGCTTGCAAGTGGTACTATTTGGTTAGTAGGTTCTGTAGCGACGACGACAAATGCTGATGGACAGTAGGCGACGACTTCTTGCATAGCTTGGATGACTGAATCTGCGTTTCGTTTGAAATGGTCTTGTTCGGTTTGTCCTGCTTGCTTCGGCTCTCCGCAAGCGACCACGACGATTTCAGAGGCTTTGAGAGCAAACTCCATCCTACCAGCCCACCCTTCTACCAATGCTTCTCGGGGTATATGGGACACGTCCATAGCGACTCCGCAGGTTTCTTCAGGGTCGCCATACATCGTCAGGCGATGGATAAGTGGATGTTGCTTTAGAAGAAGTGAAATCGACTGGCCTAAAGGTTGTGATGCGCCAATAACAGACACTTGGAAGTTCCGCTGGAAATTCAGGAATGGCTTTGCCAGCTTTGCGATTCTTCTGGCTAATGTGAACATGTTGGTTGGTTGCTCAAAGTTGGCGGTGGATAGGAGTAGTTAACTTGTTTTTATTCCATGGCTGTTTTTGCTGACGTAACGATCGATGACGACCTTAAATTAAGTTCATGAATATTTCGTGATTTGTTGTAGTCTGTGTTTCTTGTGTTGTGATAGGATTTGTCATGTCTGATGTCAAATGTATTGAAAGCATATTGACAGCGACATAAAACTTTTTTCAAGAAGAATCTATAGGTCTTTTACTAAGGAGAGTGGTGTCTCTATTCTTATGAGCAGCGTAGAGAAAGTGATAAAAGCATGGACCAAAGTCTACCTACTCTAGAAAGATAAAGGTGTTAGTATTTATGACTATGCTTATGTATGGGTTACTGTAACCTCCGCTTAGATGTCCCGAAGCTTTCACAAACAAAGTCATAAGACAGGATATAAAACGTCAGGTAATCTAAGTGTGGAACTGCAATGTGCCGAATGGCTGGCCGGCGACGCAGAGCGACCGTTCGGGTACCTACATTGATAGGTTTACTCACTGCCTTTGTAACCGTATCGGCAGGTAAAGTCACGTCCAAGGTGTATTAGTCCAAAGACTATGTGTGTGATCCAAATTTTGTAAAACCTCTCAGTATGATAGTCATGCAGACGAATTTTCGGCCCTGCGTCTTGGCTCAGACCTTCTACGAATAAAGAAAATATATTTTTTCCGGTGTCAGCATAACAGATTTTCCGTTCCATCCCCCCCACATGGCTAGTAAGAAGTACCTAGAAATTAGTAATTTGTCTAGCCTTCATAAGGTTAAAGAATTTGTGATTAATTACGAGAAGGTACCTACTTATGTCATGAGATTTTATTTGTCTCGAGGATATTTTTGAAAGCTTAAGATGCCCTGGATTAGATAATGTGAACTCGTAACTTTTACCTGTATATATGAAAAAAACTGGTGGTCCAGTAGATATATAGGTAAATAGTGTTCCCAAATTCCAATGTGGTCGTAGGTTCGAGTCCAATAAAAGGCCAGTGATGATGATGACCAGATAATGTCAACCTGCGATAACTTTCTCTCGCACAGTACTGAAAATAATAATAATTAAACAATGATTCTTTCACAAATCTTCTTTTAAAATCGCCGTCCTATGGACATTATGACCTCGCCCTAACAAAGAACATTGTCGCACTACGAGACCGCAAATAAGGATCGTTACACGGTTAACTTTAAGATAATCGGTGAACGAGCACGACGTAGTAACATTCAGTTTAATGCTCGGTCTTGACGACCTGACGGGTTAGTTGAGGGGTTAAATGTGATGATTACTATGGAAATGGCTATTTGTTGGCGCGTATCGTCTGTGATTGCGTGTTTGGTTAACTTGAGGGCTGGGGAAGTTGGGCACGCATTTATTTGCTACTTACTTAAATTAGTAGGTTGTACCTTCATACCTACTTAGGTAGGTAACTATATATTATAGTATTTTTCAAACTTTCGCGATCAGTACCTAACTATATCTAATAGTAAGTTTTATATAGATGTTTATCGCTCCTAGACATGGGGCACCTTAGGATTGAGGTATCTAAGTATCTCGGATAACAAGTTATCCAAAACAATTTTATCTTCAGGAGGAACTCATATGCTCCACAGTTCAGTTTAGTTTTTAAGTAACCGATCAATCGGTAGGTTAAACGAGGAACGTACTTACACTACAACTGACTAAAAGACAGGAAAAATTTGGTCTTGCCGCCAAATTGTTCGGTACTCATTTTCCGGTACTCATGGGAGTAGCTCAAATTTGACAGTTACATGTTTTATATTTCGTTTCGGTTTTTGTTTCTTTATTATTTATTGTACACGCAGAAAATACAGACAAACACATATAACACATAAAACAATAGGACATGTATAAAGGCGACCTTAACCCCCAATTTCTGTGTGTAAGTTAAGTCAGGCATCAGCATTGTCCTGGTGTCGTAGATATCAGGCGACGTTTAACACAGCCCATCTGGTTGTTGGCTCAAGTACGCCTGATAGCCTTCAATAAACTCATAAAAAAACCTTTGTACAGAATAGTACTTACCGAAAGTTTCCAAGACAGATTGGAAAAGTGTGAAAAAACCAGCAAGTCTCGCCTCTTCGGAGGCGATGTTAAGGACTCCCTCGGGTGTGATCTGTCGGCGCCTTCGGCTACGACTTATGGGAACAGGAATGCAACGAAGTAGTATCTAATGCTTTTTTTTCGTAATATGTATGTACTTATTTATTTACTAAAAAAAAGATATAATTAATATATCAGTCATAGTACCTCCTATAATACAAGCTCTGCTTAGTTTGTGGCTAGATTATACTGCGTGAAAAATGTCTAGCATTATTATTATTTATTTTAAATGCACAATGTAACGTGTTTTTTTAAACGCCTTTTTTCTTGTGTTTATGATCAAGCAATCTAGCAAGCTGCGCCTGGGCAATCCAATACAACGAAAAAAATACAATAATGTATGGGACATTATTATTTTATTTTCATCCCATGGATTCATCAAATTATGTACCCTGGTATTCGATTGATTTATATTGATAAATATAATAAAATAAAATAGATTTGACGACTATGAACTCCCGGTAAATTAGCATACCTTGTTTAACCCCTGCTTAAAATATTCAAGCTCAAACAAACAATGGCTTCGAAAGAATGCGTGTTCGCCCACAAGTCGTTATCTTGTTCAAAACTCCCAAGAATTGCAAATGGCGATAATTCTAACTACACCAATAAATCTGCAGCGCTGTTCGAGTTTTTTTCCTTGGGGTGCGAGTTGCGAGCAAGCTAGGTGATTGATCGCGGACGTAGAGGGAAAATTTACCTACTGTAAAGCGTGTACTTACACTGTACTCTGCTCTGAACAAGTTTATCTTCAAGTTTGGCATCTGAACGCATAAGGTGTTAAGGAGGTCTATGCGAAGTGATACGTTCACAGTCCCCGTACAAACGTTCAGGAACCATCGGAAAGTACAAATGAGTTTTTCATAGATTTTCGCATTTTTTCGCGATCATCATGGTGGACGCACGGACTTCTGAATGGGTTTTTTTCTTTATGATTTTATTTATTTATTCAATAACGTCGCTAACAACGGTAGTCAAAAATATACTAGAAGTCTTTTATTATCTTTTATTACATTATAATTTGTTAATTGATCAAAATTAACTATAGAAATTTAAGAAAGAGGTTTTTCTAATTTTAGAAATAGTGCTGGAGGAAGACGATGTTTTTTATGGAATGTATATGAACATGTCGAAACGGTGACGCTATCAACAAGATATCTATCATCAAAATTTAAAGGTCGATGCGACAGTAGCATAGAAAGGCTTTGATGATAAACTTGCAAGATGTCTTTATCGTTCACGTCAATTTCTGTCCATCCAAAGGTTTTCTGGAAGAGGTATCTATAAGCGATGGGACCACCCTTTGTACTCCCGCGATTAGCTTGTAATTTGCTGTGTTTGAATTTATTTGTAAGCAACATATTAATTATGTGGTATACAATAAAGAGTTATCTATTTATCTATCTATCTAATAGCTGCGTCTACCAAGTTTGAAAAGTGCGGTCTATAGTATGAACACCTAACCGTTCATACTACAAAATGTGCCTACGGTTCGTATCTGTCAATGTTGTAGGAGCGACACGCTCTATTGCATTTTTAGTTTCCTCTGCTAAGTTACCCATAGTTAAACTTTTCTAAACGTGCCTGAACATGTGTTGCCAAGTTCGTGAGTTTGATGTATTAGAACATTGTGTGTGTTTAGCACGACTGGTAGATTACTTATTAATCTGTCTTTATGCAATTTGGCTACGAATATCGAAGGGGTAGCGATGACTTAGGCGGATTACAGGGCTGATTGGTTTGGATGTATTCTTCTTTAAATGAGCAAAATATTTTGGTATTTTGTTTCTTAAATTATTACTTAAAAAAATATTAACCCTCAAGTTTCTTTATTTGATAAATAATGGTATAAGTATATTTATGAATTCTGTTCGCCAATATCAAATAATTGTTCGTGTTTTGTAGAGGAAAAATTGAAATTCGAAAC
Organism: Perizoma affinitatum; assembly: GCA_961405105.1. NCBI lineage: Eukaryota > Metazoa > Arthropoda > Insecta > Lepidoptera > Geometridae > Perizoma > Perizoma affinitatum. The sequence continues at coordinate 12,055,566 of OY560194.1, read as the reverse complement.
AACAAAATTCTTGGTAATATGTTGAATTATAAATATGTCTTTCCTATTGCCATAAATTAAACCAAATTTGTTAAGAAAAAAAAAATCAAGTGTAAAAAATCATCGGCTTCTTAATAATACCCTTACAGAATAAGACAGTATTAGGTTATGTCATCCTACATAACCTAATACTGTCTTATTCTGTAGTGAGTACCTATATATCGTTTATATGTTTTTAGTAAGTAGTTTCCAGGGTACAATCAGGCACACAAGTCTGACACCATAACTAACAAGAAAAACGATAAATTAGCCATTGATGACGCCCCCGGGAGTCGCCTTGGCATGTTATGGCAATTTATAGCCATCTAATTGCCCTCAATTTGTACTCGATACTTCAATACTCAGTATAAACTATACAGATCACCCGATTTCGAACACTTTAAAACAGGACTTTTGAAATCCCATCATACAATTTGATAAGTAACTTTAAAACTTTGATATCCAGATCTTTCAAATCAATCGAGGTGTGGGTCACTACAAATAATTATATCTAATTTATCAGAATTCTGGTAGACCGTTGCCGGATTTTTTTCTGTGCTTATTTTAACTGATTGCATTCTTCTTCTTTTGGTAATATATTTTATTATTATTATTTTTTAAGTACTTATATACTTAACATATACTATACTTATATACATATTACATTGTGTATGAAATCATATTGAGACTCGCAGCAGTGTTTACAAACCACTTATCATAATTTAGAGGCATAGTCTACTTCGTTCATTTGTATGAACTAATTTCCAAATCTGGCATTGGAAAATTAAGTCCGCCTTAAGCCCCCTTCCAGTTTGCTTATTACTTTACTTCGATTGCGTTATGATGGCAGTACCCCAAAATTTGGCACAAATTGGTTAACGTTGCATTAGGCATGATCGGGTCTGCAAGTTGGGTACGAAATCAGCTTGTCCGTATCCGCGTTAAATCCTCTTATTGAGAGTGGGCGAGTCGATGCAACTCAACAACTAATTATCTATTAGCTGTTTTTAATGAGTACTACGCTTGCTAATTGTTTGACTGCGAGGTTCTTAGGAGGAAATGTTGGTTTAAGAACAGAATTCAATAGAAATATTTTATATTAGATTATTATTACGACTATACCACGTGCTGGTATAGTCGTAATAATATTCTAAAATGATACCAAACCACGATCATTTTGATTCCACAAATATTTTATTTTGAGCCGAACTCATTTGATACATAATTAACGTTAAAGTTTTTTGCTAGTGTTTCGTAATTTCTTACCTATTGTGGATAAATGCTCTATTGAGGGTAACGGTCGTTGCAACATTTACCTACTTCCTTTAAATCATCATCAATAGTCTATAAAAGTCCACTACTGGACATACACATCAGCTCTGCTTAGTTTGGGGCTAGATGATGCTGTGTGAAAAATGTCCAGCATTTTTTATTTATTTATCATAAGCCTTCCTCAAAGTAGGTACTTTAATTCCCTAGTACTCATTATTGTTGTTTTTTAATGTATAACCGTTAACAGTTCGTTTGCGTCTCTTTTTATACAGAAGTTCTTCAAAGTGAGTTTTGATCGTAGACTTTTTTAATTGGACCTGTATTATCTATCTATACGTTAGATAGATCTTTATGTTAGAGAATTGAATCTAGAATTCTCAAAAATCTAAGCGTTGGTAGGGCAAATATTTCGGGTTCTAAAGCCAAATCACAGAATGATTTGTCCAAATGGCAAAAACGGACTCCTTTTATTTTCGTCAGGTCTATCGTGAGAATTCGCTGGATTTATACCTACCTACCCTATCTACGTAGAGCTAAAAACTAAGAATAAAATGCTCTAAACTGAGGGAGAAATCGAGGTCCAAATCGTCCAATATGTGCAAACCCCGATTTCTTTTAGAATCGGTAAGTTATGGAAATAAAATGAATCGCGTATCCTCATATTATATCGTAATCGATATAATATAGCCAATTGAACGTTGAACAATTTAATTAAAATTCTGAGGATACGGGCGTTGCCAGTATATTGCTGCGGTGCGATGTGAACGTAGTGTTACATGAGTTTGTCTAGGTTTTGAAAAATCAAAAACTAATCAAACTCTATCGTGCTCTCAGTATTCCTGAGGTTTCACGTACCTAGGTACTAGTATCGTATTACATATCTGTGACGATATACTGCAAATAGAGCACACAGAACACTAGTGATGTAGTGCCTAAAACTTTCGATCTTATAGATTCATTGTCATGTACCATGATTTTTCCACTCGAATAATGTGTCTTATTTTGCTCTCAAACTGTGAAGGAATACATCGTGCGTAAAGAAGCACTTTCTAGAGCTGAAACTTCCAAGACGTGATTGTAACAGGCGCACTGAAATTTACCACACTGATTCATCTTTAACCTAGCAAAAGATGTTACGCTAGGCCCCTTTTCGAAGCCGTCATACGCCAACCTGGTTCTGACCTAACGCAGGGAGACAAAAGTGCCGGTGATACGACGAAGAACAATCAAATGTTGGTACCTACATAAATACCAGAAACCAAGTCCTATTTTACTTTGGCAGTAGGTACCTACCTAGATTCCAGATATCCAAACTGTTGGGGAATTTAGCTAATTGTAGAGCAATAGAATCCGTTTCAAAGTACTCAGTACTCTGTTCAGGTTCTTACTTTGAAAAATACCCAATTTCTTCATTAACCTGTAACAACCATAAAAATATGCGCTTATTAAAATGTTGGCAGTACAAATGAGGGCGCGCTATGCTGGTATGTGCGCGGGTTATTGAGTTGTCTCGAGGCGGGAACGTTAATAAATGTCGAACGAGCTTTTATTTCATGTTATTATAGGTATCAATATGAGTTTTCCATTTCTTTTTCGGAATTTTTACATGTTGCACCCAGAATTTCATAAACTTTAACTTAGATCTTCTCTAAGTACCTAGTTACCTGCTGTACTGTAGGGACTGCATAATAATTACACTATAATAGTTACGTTATCTAGGTAGGCATATTTATTATACATCATTTTTAAATTATTGTAACATTTTGAAACCTCTGAAACAGCGGGCTGTTGTCTGTGCGCGGGAGCAAGGCGGCGGCAGGCAGACCAAAACCTCTGTACCAAGCGGCCTACTTGGAATAGTTTGACAGACTGACATTGACATTGTAGCGATATACTCGCGAAGATCTGTGGTGATATAAGTATTATTTGTGAAAAATAATTATGGCGCGAAAGGATGTGTACATACAAAACAAAGAGATAGTTGCAAAAGCCATAATGAAGAAGTGAAGAGAAATTATAGAAATAATAACAATATATTGAAAATTTGTGTTTTACACGATCTGAATTCTAGAAAGCATTGTAACGTAATCTATCCTATCTACTAAAATGGGTTGTTCCTGATTAAAAAAGGCAAATTTAACTTTTTGGGATAATTGTTTAACTATGTAGGTACTCATGGGTTATTTATACTGTGCTAAAGCACAGAAAAAATAATTAATCTTTTAGTACCTTAAAAGGTAAGTACTCAAAGATTTTCACTTTAAAACAGTATTCCATCGGTGTTTGTGAACTAGCCTGAACTTAGGATTAGAAAATATAAATAGGCAAATAGGTGTGACCTGAAGATTGTAGTAACCCTACTACCCACTAGAAAGTTCCCATACTCTATAAATGATGTTTTATCTATTGTGCCCATGATCGAGCATGATCAACTATGTCACGTTCCATAGGGTCCATCTAACCGACTTTTTAATCAAAACTAACACTACAAATGGGGCATGGAGTTGCGCACTCGGAAATTGCGGTCATTACGACCCCAAGCGGGTGTCACATGCACTGATAAACCACGAGCAAAGTCGCGTGCCAGGCGCGTGCGGCCATTTCATGCCAAATGTAGACCCCGGCCTGCATAGAAGTGCCAACATTAAAAAATAAACGTTACACCAATCTTAATGGCCTATCTGGGTACATGTATAGTTGTAACAAGAAAAAGAGAAGTGTAATTAAAAATTTGAGTGCAAAAAGATTTCTCTCCGGCGGGGAATCGAACCCCGGTCTCCCGCGTGACAGGCGGGGATACTTACCACTATACTACCGAAGATGATGACAACAGTTTCGAAATTAAACTATAAATATCGCGACTGAATAGTACGTTAGTTTGGTCACAAGTATTATAATACCAGTTTGACATTTAGTAAAACCAAATCAGTGAAAACTGAGAGATACGAATTATTGGTAGGTATTGTTAGTCTGTTCTTCAACGTTCCTCAAACTGCTGGAATAAAGTGGATTATTTTAAGTCTATAAAAATAGATTTAATTATTTTTTTTATTTTTCTTCAATATGAACACCGCCCGAAATTATTTAACTTAACAACGTATAGACACGAAAAACTCTACCGATTTTCGAACCCTTGATCAACTATTGAATTTGTGCGATTTGCACGCGTTGCCACAGAATATTCACTAGTTAGTTACCCCTTATCTACATCTGCGGGCGTAATCGACCGAAGCGACGCATGACCTTAGTTATTGTTTGGCATAATGCGCTAATGACTATTGATCTGTGCTCTACGATTCTCTTGAGCCGTGGCATGTACTTTTTGGCTTAGCAACTAGCAACTGAGTCTCTTACTGATAAAAGTTGAGCTCAATTCTAACGTCCGGTTCCGGTTCCTGAAATGTAAAACTTCTAGTTTAAGATCTTTGGGCTAAACTAACCTGTTGTCAAATCTCATGTCAACTGACTTCGTTCTTATGTGATTGATCGACAAAAAACTAAAATAAACATGCGAATAAAACTTTCATTATCAATAAATAAATTAATTAAACTTACAGAAACCAAGGTGTTAGATTACGTAGGTAAAGTTATTGGTAGGCTTTGATATTTAATTTGTATGTTACTTTAGCCTACAACTTTTGAAACTAATCGTTCAAATGCAAAACAGGACTTAAATTTGGAATCATTAATTCCGTGCTGATATGTCGTGACGCGGTCGTTTCGACCCCAAATCCCTAGTGTTAATACGAACCAAAGATTACGCTACATTACGCTGGGCGAACATTTAACCGCAAAATAAATAAAGATTAATATAGCTGGTAGATACTAGTGTTGGGAGACGTCCGGCTTTGACTGGAAAAATACCGGCTCGTCTTTATTACAATCACAATACTAATAAAAACATTCAAGATTTTTTGTTTATTAAATTAACATTACCAAAGGCCCCAACTAATGTCATCTTAAAGGTTGCGTGAAGTCGGTGGATGGAGGTAGCCAAAGATCGTTCGTCATAGCTCTCTTTGAGGAGGATAATATTGCAATTTTCAATGGACTTCTACATGTAGATGATGATGTAGTTACTTAGTTTAGCACTTTAAAAACCATTCAACCTTAACACAGGTATTGCAAATTTTCATTTCATTTATACATAAATAGATTTAGACGGCTTTTTCTCTCGCTGTACTTAACCCTAACAGTGCTAAGTGCCGTGAGAACAGAGAAAGCACGAGTTTGTAAGTCACGCTGCCGTTGGAGGGTTAAGGCGGATTATTTACCACATTTAGCATTTTATCATCACATAACACATTAATAAACAGTCGCAATAAGCTTTATTTGTGGTATAAATTACAGATATGTTTGGGATTATGTGCCCATTGTTACCTACTGTCGATGTCATATAATATATCTAATATACGTAGACTGCCCTAGATACAAAGTTGAATTGTCCTGAAATGTAAAATTTCTAGTTTAAGATCTTTGGGCAAACTAACCTATTGTCAAATCTCATGTCAACTAACTAAGTGCTTATGTGATTGATCGAAAAAGAAAGTAAAATAAACATGAATATTGAGCATTGATTATAAATAAATAAAACTTTATGTGCCTGATATTCACCGGCTACCTTCCAAACTGGAACACAGCAAAACTAGCATTATCTATCGCAGGGCGGCAGACATTTAAAAGTCCTCATTAGTTATTTAAATAAAATGAATATTTAAAAACTGCCTTTCATTAAATAGACTAAAAATCAAACGTAATAAATAAATGTACAGCCGACAGAAACATACATAACTAACACCGCAATAAGATACACTGTATCGTGGGTATCAGAAACTACGAGTACCGTGGAACCATACAAGATCAAAAGAACAAATATGCAAGAACCACACAATACCATTAACAAATATATATAAATCACTTAGCCGATTCCGCAGCAGGAATCGAACCCAATGAGTTAATCAAGAATTTGGACGAGGTAAAATCAATTTTGTTACCTTGTCCCATTTGTTACGTTGGAAGATTAGTAAGATGGTGAATTGATTTGTTCCGTGTTCGCCCCGCAGAGTTTTGCCCCACATGTAAAATTCCACGTTCGCCCCACATTATATTCCTTGTCTGCCTCGAAAATATTGTTTTCATTATTTTAATAATTTTGTTCCACGTTTGCCCCATTTTGTGTTCCTGTTTTGCCTCACATTTTTTTGTAATACACTTTAGTACAGTCAGAATATAAAATGCTTGAAGCATTGAAACATTTTAATGGTAAACTAAGCAAATAATACTTTGTTATGGTATTTTTTAAACTTGCTTTACAACTCAGCAGGTAAAAAATGCAATGGGTAAATGGGATTTCTTTGGGTATATTTACAGAACAAATAATCCAGCCAAAGGCTGTAATCCTAAGTAAAATAGAACATTTACAGGAAAACTAAACATTATCAGGTTTTTTAAAACTATTCAAAAGTATGCTGAACTCTCTCTGAGCCGATTCCGAGAGCAAGGAAAACCAAGACAGCCTAATGTTATTCAGATGGATAAAGTTATTAACGACTCTATAACATCAATGTTAAATGGCTCTAATCCATTGGGTCATTGCTTAGAAAAAATATGCCCCTTTGTTTATTAAACCAGCTACTTACTCATAAAAATCTATATGATCGTATATATATTTGTATTAGTTTTGCTAGTTTTTTTCTCGGTCATTTTTAATTATTTAACAAATGTATCTTGTAAGTTGCCTTACTGTAATATCAATATTTAATTAACATTATTGATTTAAATATTCAAAGAGTTTAATAGTTTATATTTTTAGAACTTTTATTTGGGTACTATTAATAAACTTGTCCGTGATTTTGATTGTGGTTATGAGACTGTTTGATTTAATCATACTACTTTATAATAATTATCATTGATATGAAGATATTTTATGAAAAACTATATTTATATTTTAGGTTTACCTTGGCGCATCATAACCGTTGATTATTTAAAATTTTATCTAATTAACAACTTCTTCGATTTATGATTAAGTTACAGTATAATTAAGTACATACATGTTTTTACAAACATTGATCAATTGGTTTTAGTTGTCAACTGTACTTTGCCTCTGTAATGTGTACCTTTTGTAATGTGGGGCGAAACCGGAAATATTTTTGACATGGGGCGAAAGCAGAATTTTTTGGAATGTGGGGCAAACAAGTGGGGCGAATGTGGAACAAATCGGTGAATTCTATTTCCTATTGAAGTGCTAGGTACCTACCACTTAAGTACCTAAAACTTAAACATTATACTTAATTTGTGTATCCATGGCAGCAGCAGCAAATACCCTTAATCGCCTTTATATTTAAAAAAAATCATGAAAATAATATTTAAGAATAAACATACATATAATAGAATACAGTCGCAGCGTCGGGAAAATAAAAAAAGGTAAATAAAGTAACTTATAATTGTGTTATCTAATCGCGAAAGTTTGAAAAATACTATATTTAGAAAAGTCCTCGTTCACATTATGACACACTAACATTCAATATTATAAATAGTACCTAATATAATATTAATGCTGGACATTTTCACACAGCAGCATCTAGCCCCAAAGTAAGCAGGGCTAGATGATACTGTGCTTTTTCAATATTCCATATTTACAAAAATATGTTTAACTTTAATAAATGTTCTGGTAAAAATGCGGTCTTCTAAGCTTTAATTAATTTCTGAATGACCGTTTAGTCCTAGACTGCGAAGATCTCATAAGGACATTAATCTTAGATAACACTTATCATTTAATTAAATCGTGTAGAGTGCCCTCTCTTCAATTTTATTTCATAACGTCATACACACGTATCGCCCTCTTGTTTAGTCTAACTATCCTGTGGTGAAAAGGTAAAATGGACTTTGTTTAATGTTAGTTAGGTTAAAAATTACAGTAAAATCTTGTGCATCTGTGGCTTGTTACTATTTTACTGCATCTACTTACCGATAATGAAGACAGTTTTTGCTTAGACTGTCTACCCACTTGTAGATAAATTAAAAATCTCAGAAAAAAAAAAATCGTAGTTGAAGAGAGCGATGCGCGTCAAATCTTTTATATTTCGAACTAAAAATTGAACGGCGCGTTCATTCAATTTCAAAAATAGAATAGCTAAGAAATTATGCGGCGTGAACGCATTAGATTAAAATTAATTGTGGATATATAATAAAAGAGAGACTAAATTGAATGAAATACGTGGGAATACTGTGTATAATGAGTTGTCTAGTAAAAAAACTCGTCAGTTCGAATGAAGAGTGGATGAATAAGGGACGTGATCGAATTTAGGGGTTAATATCCGGTGGGGATGCGCGAGCCGTAATGCATTTTAGGGTGGCTATCTATGAATGGCGGAGAATGCGGTACACGCATAGTTATTTTGCCATTATGTTGTTCCTTGCAAAAACCTTTATCAGCGTACATTTTTCAGGATAATTAAAAATGATTATAATTATATTAACTCGTTTTGTGTGTAAATTGGTACACGGCTTGTGAAAATCAGCTAAGTCTACATGGAACGCTTTGGTTGGCGAAGAGGTACAAAAAAGTATTTGTCAAAAGAGATAGGTACGCCAACAATTAGCCAATTAGTGGATGCCTCTAAAGACTAGTTTTGCGTTAAAATAGACTGCTATTTTTTAATTTTTCATAATTTTCATTATTAATTACTTTTTTCTGTTGTTTTGACAGAAACAGACATACGGCCCACCTAATGGAAATCGGTTACCGTCGCCTATTTAGATCTGCAACACCTGGGTCATTGTTGATCCATTCCCGATTGGTATTTTTTCATTAGGTACAAAATAGCTTCAGTCAAAAATCCAAATTTTAAATTTGACAAACCAGTATTCACTATGTTTTGTCAAAATGTTTTTATTAAGTTTTGTTGTGTGCCAACTGCCGCTTGAACGATAAAGAATGGGCTCTGTAAAAAACAGCGCTTAAACTGCGTTTAATTTCTCATCAGGGCCGCTTGTGATGCAGATGAGTGACGGCACAGGTGGAGCTCATTATAATGACTCTCTTTCCAGTCTATGGTTTACTAGCTTTAGGGCATGGCTTTGCTCGCATTGTTCCAGGATAACAAGAACCCTGTTATTACAGGTTAACTTTTTTAGGTATATCTTTAATTCCTTTCGGTTCAACCGATGATTATCGATGACGTACTATATATGTTTCGACGTATCTACCTCGATATACGCATATGTATTTGAGGATGTTCTTCAATAGAGTGAATTAGCTTTGTTTAAAGTAACGTTTAAGATAGTACAAACTATTACAGTGGTTACATATAGTGGTTTCGAACTTAGGAAGTACGATATCTGTATATGATTTGTCAGATTTGTTGACGATAATGATGATGAATTTAATATAAAATTAAGATGTTTGTCATCAAAATCAATTGCAAAAAAATAGTGAACAAGAAGTTTTGATACTTTACCGAGCAAAAGGTCGCAAGGAGAGTTAATACGACTCGCACTAAGACCATATTATTTGTCAACGTGTCGGCCGCTGGGGTAACGCAATCTTAAAATCAATTTTCATTTATTCGCGGCTTAGCCTCACTGGCTACTGTTCGGCTTATGAAGTAGAGTTTATATTCTTTTAGACATGATTTTTAAACAAAGTTACAAAATTTTTAAATTCAATTTGCTGCAATTAACTAGTGAATTACACTCATACATAATAGAGCAACTATAAACTATCAAAAGCTCAGCTTTTAATCATAATCATAATCATCATCATCATCATCATCATCATCATCATCATCATCATCATCATCATCATCATCATCATCACCATCATAATCATAATCATCATCATCATAATCATTAACATCATCAACATCAACAGTTTCTAGAAGAAGCTGGACGTAAGTCTCCCCTAAAGAGGTCCATGACGAACGATCTTCCGCAACCTTTAAGTTCGGTGCATCGGGTGGGGGACTGCCCTATACCGCGGCATCCTATTCGTGATCGCAATTAAAGAATTTAGGGCATATTTCGTAATCAACATCCTGATTTCGTCAACTCCTGGGTATAGATAGAACTTCCTTAGTTCGGCCATCCACTTACTCGTTGCCGGACGCCCTACGTTTCTATTCACTACACTTGGGCTACCATGCTTTAATGTGGTGATGAAAGTTAGCTAGATCCGACAATCAAAAATCTAATCTGTATAATCCTATATCTTCGGATTTCGACAATTGAAACTAGACCTATAAGTTTGATGACGAGCATGGCCGATATGGGAGTTAATACGTCTCATAATCTTGAACATAGGCCTCCCCTAAAGTAACTTTAACGATGTCATCGGTACATCGGCTGGGGAGCCTGCCTAAAGTGCGAATGGCCGTGTCTACGAGACTCGAAAGCCCAATGCAACCGTATGGCCGGCCAAGGAATAGTGGGCAGCGTGGGCCGCAAAATCTTTACAAATGTGGGCCGTTATCGTGCCAGCCGATTGACCGAGGGCCCAGCTCACGCTGAAAAATAACGGATTTATTTAATTTTATGGCCCGGCCGCGTGCTGAATGGACGATTGGGCAAGACGGGACCTTTCCATTCGTTAACTTTATGGACGTTGTTTTTGATTACGGCAGTCGTGATTGAATGTTTTTTTCTACAGATGAACTATTTATGGTGGGTAAGTATTGTGTTTATTTTCAGAGGGAAATATTTTTACGGGCGTAAAAACCTACCCCTCTATAGATACATCGCACCAATTTACTTAATTAACCTGGTATTCGCGTGCTGTGTGAACTATTTCGTTGAAATGATTTTCAACGTAGTCTATTAATTAAAAAAAAAAAGAAAATCTGAATGATTTTCGTTGTCAGCATAATGGGGGCCGGACTCAGTAGCGTAACAAATAGAACACTCTCGTACCAAGAGGAAGGTCAACGTTTTACCTGCAGTCCTCCTTTGATATTTTTTGTTTTGGATACATTACCAAAATGAATTTAAGTTGCATTACCATGATCACGGGAGGAACTGAAATATCGGGAAACATTCAAACTCACAAATAATGGTAAATATCCCATTTTTCTTAAATTCAAAAAAATGAATTTAAGCTGGTTTTCATAATAGATCTAAATTAAACCTAATTAGATATAAATATAAAAAAAATATAAATAAATAATGCTGGACATTTTTTACACAGCATCATCTAGCCCCAAAGTAAGCAAAGCTTGTGTTATGGGAACTACATGACTTATATACTACTTATATATTTTTTTTTAAATACATACATATTATACATAGAATTAATTAGATACAACACGTAATTTGCGTAGTACATAACGACTTTTATGTGTCCTTCCAGCGATTTTAAAAAATCGTCTGGTACGAGGGTACCTACAATTTAATTATGCAAACAATTAAGTATAACAAGGGTCCAATAAAAAAAAAGCATGTTTACCTGTAACGCAGTTGTACGGGGTGACCCAAAATAAGTATACTATTCCGGAATGGGATTATTCTATTGACAATGATACTTTTTCTTTTCGATTTTAGAAACTCTGATATTTTATTTGAAAGAAGGTTGTAAAAATATGTTTTCGGTAAAAATCTAGTTTCTTGTGGTATAGGTATAATTCGATATCTAACCATATTTTTCAACAGACTTCAAAAAAGTAGGAAGTTCTCAATTCGTCTGTATATCCTTTAATTACATATTTAGTACATGCACATGGTCAATGAGCTGCTGGATTATGGATGATAAACATTTTCATAAGCAGAATAATTTCCTTTCGGGATAACATACCTACATGTTCCGGGACACCCTGTAATAGCGTTCACTATCCGTTAACAAATTAGGGATAAGGATTATTGGTATCTCTATAATGGGTGGACCCTAGTGTTTACATTTCCCATGCGTCCATGTGGGGTGTCATCTCATTATTAACATCCCCGTTGAAAATTCAGAAATTGGTCACGTTGGTTAAAAAAAAGTATACCTAATTGGATTTATTCTAAACTATTTTTTTTAAATTCGTTTTGATCAATGTTAGGCCACTTGTACAGCTTCATCGGTTGCCTCTATGAGATGTTCCCGGGTGCAGGTGATAGGGCAGAGAGGGCAGGTGTACGCCATATTCTGTATGGGTTCCCCGCACTCACACTGGACGTGGGTGCAACACATACTTTAACGAAGTTTTCTTACTATGGACTACACGATAATGAAGCATGGACTGTATACTAGACGGGGCAGGTTCAAAAATTTCTGGAACATAGCGGGTGAACTTCTATATGAAAATGTCTCAAAATGTAAAATGACGATCTCGGTGGGACGGCGGGCAAGTAATCAGCTACGACTCAAGAGATGTGGGTGCGATTCCCGCTGCGGGACAAATTGTCTGGGTGTTGTGCTACCACGACACTCGAAGTTTCTGTCGCAGACACGGAATCCTATTGTGGGGTCAGGCCTATATATGTCTGTTGGGTTAAATCTAACAGTGTCCATCTATCTATTCAGTTTATAATTATTTTGACAAATTAATTAAATAATTAAATAATAATGCTGGACATTTTTCACACAGTATCATCTAGCCCCAAACTAACCAGAGCTTGTATTATGGGAACTACATGATTTATATGCTACTTAGATACATTTTTTTTTGTAAATACATACATAATTATACATAGAAAACACCCAGACCCGAGACAAATATTTGCAGATCATACAAACATTAGTCCCGCGGCGGGAAATGAACCCGCAACCAGAAGGACTCAGACGGATATCCTATATTATTATTATATAGGATTTTTATTCATATAAAAATTCTATAAACAGCATTAAATTCATAACTAATGAAGCAGAGTAGCAACTTGAGACTACATAAAATACAAAAAATTGCATCCCCTTTTATGGGCAAGAATCCGAAAAAAACATTTTCTTATAACAAGTTGTAACATCCAATACTAATTATAATTTTATGCTAACACGGCAATCAAGAGTAAAAAAATGTAGATAAAAAGTAATGCTCGATGAACTGTGGCATTTTGCAACGATCATCGTAAATTAATTGATAAATAGTTCATGGCCAGTGCACTTTGCTGGTCGGTAAACTATTTTTTTGTGTATATCACGTCATTCGATATTGCGTTGACGAAAATGTTAAATCTGTTCAGCTTATTGCATGGTTGTGACCTTATTTTTTTGGTGATATTTATCGTTAACGTTAAGATGTATTTAATTTTATTCGATTAGTCGTTCCTTCTGAAGTGTTTCTGTTGAATGAAAAATTATTCATTTCAAAAATAATGTAAAACGAGTCCTATATGGCAGGTAGGTAATATTAAAAATGAAACCGATGTTGGAGATGTCAATAGACGACAAAAGGTCTTAAGAGAAGGTGTGCCTACCTAGGTATGCTTAAAAGTAACACCTTAAAAGTAAAAAAAAAACAGAGCAGTCTTTCAAATCAACACAAATCTATATTTTTTCAAGAATTATAGTTACATAATAATACTTAAGTACTGTAATACAAAGTAATTGCAAAAAAATAGCTTTGAAAATAAAAGAATTCCATGATTTAGTGCTCGTGCAAAAAACAAACTCAAATAAATAAAATGAAAAATAAACTTTTTTGGCCTTTAAAATTGTACACTAAATTTGTTAGTGCACAAGTTGCTCTAAAGTATCAAAAAATATTTCTGTATTAGCTAAGTGTTTGTTATTTTAATATGCTTCAGCCGTGGGAAGGATTTCATTATAAAATAATATTAACGTTTGTTTTTAATATAAATCCTTTAAATTCTACGCCTGTTGTCGGATCTCGAGCAAATAATATTAAAATGAGCGAGAAGTTTGTGCGGGGGTAATGTTCTGCATTCCATTACCTGCGTTATATTGACTTATTTCTCATTTTGTTCACCGACTATGTGGAATTCTGCTTTATTGTTTATAAGATTTACTCGAGGTTAATAGATAAGCAGTAGCCAGGTGGACGATATTGTAAAGGCGGTGGGAACCTGGGTTTGATTAGCATAGGAAAGGATAGAATGGCGTGCTAGAAAGGCGGCTTAGTGTAGGCTGATCACCTGTGTCAAACTAAAAACATGTAAACACCTACAAAACGCATATCGTCTGTTAGCTAACAACACCGCGTAAAACAGATTTTTGGTTCTTCTGAAAATTTACGAAAATCGTTTTTCAGAATTCTAGTTTTTGAACACATCATGTGACCCCCCGAATCAGTTTTCTTGAGTAGTCGTCAGCACAGAAACCAAACGTACGATTACAAGGGTGGTAGAGAACAGATAGCTCACTCCATCCATAAAAAAAACATGCTCTATTTCTTATATTGGTTATTCTCGCATCCATACTTGTGACAGAGGCACAAAATATAGTCTCAGTAGTCAGAGGTAGGTCTACACATTATATTAGGCATATTCTTACATTTTCTTACCTAGTAGTTGACGTCCATTTTAAGGCTGTGACAAATGAGTGTTTGGTTAATGATGATAATGACGGAACATAATAAATACGATGAAAGCAATGAAAAGCAAAATATAATTTCAGTATTCCCTAATGCCGTTCGGAATTATTTTGCGACGGAGTGTTTTTGCCATGGCGCCTTTTATATTAACCCTTTGTTAATACATGCCGAGTATAGTTTGAATGCATTTAAAAAAAAATGCTAACTGAACTACTAGATGACAAAGCTTATTATTCTGTTTATGAGTTTCTTAACGATACATTTTAACAATATAAAAACTTATTAATTTATAATTTATTTCAATTCAATTCCGGCAGTCTTTTATTAAGTACCGTTTAAAAATACTAATTTTATCTATTCTCATTATAAATTATGAATTAAATTTGATAAATACATGTTTAAATATTAAATAGTTTTAAGTTAGAATTTTGCATGCTCGAATGTCGAGATTATGGAGGATATAACATTTTTTATAACATCTTGTGTCGCACCCATTTGCGCAAATAAATTATTTCTACTCACAGAAATTATTGACTAAAATTTGAGCGATAGAGTGAGGAACAGCGTGTTAAGAGAGCAGTGTGGAGTAAATGAAGATGTAGTAATGAGAGTTGAGAAAGGTATGGTTTGGGCATATAGAAAGGATGGATGAAAGAAGATTAACAAAACAAGTATACAAGGCGAGCGTGAATGGGAAGGTTGGGAAAGGAAGGCCTCGGCGAACGTTTTCTGACCAAATTGGAGACATTCTCGAGAAAGACCAGGTCAGAAGTACACTAAACCACCGAGCTTGTATGAAGAATTTGATGAGGATGAATGAAGCGGAAGAGGTATGCCAGGATCGTAGCAAGTGGAAATCCTTGGTCTGTGCCTACCCCTTCGGGAAATAGGCGTGACAATATGTATATTTGCATGTATTTTTGTTTTAAATCAGACATCCTCATCAAAGAAGATATTGTATGAGAATTTAGAAAAAATGAAAATTCCAACACACATTCCTGACATTTCCAATTACCCATAGCATCAGTTGTCATATGACATCAGAAATTACTCATGGAATCGAATATATTGATCTAGTCAAATCAAAAGGTACACAGAGTGGCTAAACTACTCGTAAATACCACTATGAGCTGTCACAATTTGTACTAACCTTGACATTTGACTTTTTTATTATGCAATCAAGGTGGCATAGCCGCCGATTGTTGGTAAGACTGTTGACTGTCAAAAAACGCGATTCATAGTCCCAAAACAGTTTGTTATCTCGTGTATACCCCCTGTTCTACCTTTTCTGATGAAGAGCTTTCTAACACAGACACAGAAAATAGTACGAGTTACATGATTGAACTGAACTAGCTGTTTCGCTCTTGTTCCGTTTAATTTATGTAAATTCCAGTTTCACTGTTTTACTAAGCGGGGTTGAGGGTGGCGACGCCCGGTTAGTATAGACTGTTCCTTATTTGCTTCAATTATTTCAACATTCTTGCAAAGTAAAGGGTTGGAGAATCGTTTCTTTGGTAGTTTTTGTTTTTACTTACGCAAACCGTCATGGTTTGCCTTTGAGAATTCGATTTTGAAATTCTACAGATTTTTGAACTTTTTAACTACAATCGCAGTGACTTTCATTGACTTTCGACTCCAAGATTTCACCATAGAACAGAGTACTATGGATTTCACAATAGACATTAAGTATAACCGCCACGTCTCGAATCCGAAGCAAGACTAATCGTCAGTTTCTGAACGCGTCAGTTTCCGGACAATGGGCGACAACAAAGGCCCAGATCGGCCACAATAGTCCCGTTTACCCCGACAACGCCTCAATGAATGGCCGGTGGAACCCCTGCTTGAAAAACTCAAGACAACCTGATAAGAGTGATTAATTGGTTCAAGTCGAATTCAATGGAGACGGAAACGCCGTGATTTTTTAAATCCGATCAATAAATAAAGATTTTAAAAATGTTTCCCGTTTTTATTGCCAACAGCTGATTTCAGTCAGGAAGTTGATATCTATCGTGTTTTTAATGCTAATTGGGGAAAAAAGATTACCATATTGACATCTGCAATACCGGGCATTACCCATGATGTTCGTCCTCAGTGCGTAATTCTTTGAGGTGACGAAGTCGGAAGTAGTCGGCACGTGCCCACATTATATTTGGTATATAGTACCCGCGCTTTGCAAGCAGTCTGCGTTTCACATGCGAGTGCAAGCCCATCGCCGCATTTTTGAACACTAAACTTTCAGTGGCACATTCCTTCAAATTTATGGTTCTACGGCATGCTGGTTTCCTGTTGTTTCCTTCACTGTTTTGAGCACGTATTAATGAAACGAGTGGACAAAATCTATTGGTGCACCCAAACCTCTAGATCGTAAGTCGGTATACCGCCAACCAGACCAACACGGTTTTTTTTTGCTAAAGCTTGGCCCCTAATTACAAAAGTAGGTGCCATGGATTCGGTAGCGAGGTCGTTTTCATACAATAGTTGAACTTATTTACGTGTTAAAGTACCGTAAACGGGACGTAGCGAATTAATGAACAATGATTCAAAGAAGCCACATTATAAAGGGTGATGTAAAATAAAGGCCACATGATGAAGGGCGATGTGAAATAGTAAACGCATAAAAGGAACTGGTTTTGCTGACTAGTCGAGATTTAATGCATGACTTGAAAGCGTTGAAAGAAACTATGAATAATTTCAATCTCATGGATCTCATGGATCTTTGTAAAGAAACAAAGATGAAATGAAAAAAAATGAAAAAAAAAAAATTAAGGACATGATCCAAAATTTGGTTACCCTATGAACCAGAAATATGATGTTGGGACGAATATTACGATAAACGAATAGGTACTTATAATACGAACTGAACAGTAATGATAAAAAAATGATAAAGCGTCTAGATACCTACTCCCATAAATGTGTTATCAATATCATGTAGGTACATATTACATGTATATATATGCTGGACATATAAATAAAAAAATATTTTTATGTTATTCATATTGTTATGAAATATACGATTGAAATGTTTATTATTATTAATTTTTCACTCATTGATAAATTAGGTCTTATTGAAGTTACGCTTTTATCTTATCAGACAGGGTTATAATTAAATAATACGCCATTCATGAATCGGACAGGGTTTTGGTAACTGCAGACTACTTTTCCCAGTTTATACCTACTTTTTTTTTAAAAGTAATACAATGCTTCTGGATATACAAAGCGTGTTGAAATCTCGCTAATCCAGCTTGATTTATGACGCCCTACATCTCCAGTTACGGCAATAAATTTATGAATGCGTATAGAAATAAATGCGTCAATACAGGCCACCCCCAAGACACAAGTCCCAGCTGTATCACTTAGAATCGGCCATCAATGTCCTATAAATAAAATAATAAAGAACACACAACAGACACATACATAGTCATGGGTGTCTAGAATACCACTTTCTGTTAGCATTAACGCCTGCGTAAAGATTGAATTGTATGGAAATTACATTAGCTGTGGAAATGTCGTGTGACAGCTACAAGTTTTACCTTGACAAATTTGCTTTAGCGTGAAAGGAAATTTAAGCGTGAAGTATTTGTCTAGACCCCTTGACCCCACAATAGGATTTCCTTTGTTCTCATCAAAAAGTCAATCTATCTGACATACTTGATGAGAACAGATGATTTATTCAATGACTATACGTAGCCTAATTTCCAAAAGTAGTGGAATAAAAGTTGGTACCTACATCCACTTTCGGGATAGCTTACCTAAGTACATATTCTGGGACGCCATAACCTATTTAGAAGCGAGTTAAAATTATAATATTTTTTTTTACAGTCTATGTCCGTCAAAGAAAATTCTGCTTTTACTTTGATTATATTTAAAATAAAAATGCTTGCGTGCATGCCTCAGATTAACTCATAACGTCGTGTGAGTGAACCTTTTGTAAGTAAGGTACTACAATTTAATCTGTGTCCACAGGATCACGAGCTAGTGATGTACGCATGATTAATCGATAACTCGTATCGACATGGAAGTCTCATGTTACTTTGACGTCCAATACCTAATTGACGGTTCATGTTCAAATGTTATCTCTGTGTTATATCATGGTTTTGTTTTGAAGCACAGTAATGAGGCAGATACTTAATTATTTTTAAAGTGAGATTTTATGATGTAATCGATTTATCTACTTATTAGTGACAATAAACGACCGTCAATTAAAATTAAAAAGAAGAACTGGTAGGCACCAAAGTAAATTAATGAATAAGAATGCGATTTCATAAATTTGATGTTTATGTTCTGAACGGTAGTTGAAGTGGTATATATTTTTCAATAATAAAATGTACCTACTTTGTTTTTTTTATAATTTCCTCTAAATATCTACTTCTCGAACACAAGTCAACAAAATCGAACCCTCCTACGTGTAACGCGGGTTGTTTCGGCTAAGCGTCGAGGCTCCTACTGTACTGTATAACTATAAAGTTATACAGTACAATAACTAGAATCACATTTTATGTTATTTTATTTAAAAAAAAGCTTGTTATTTCCCTGTTAGTATGTGTTAACGATCACCAGCAAGGTGGTCGGATGATATTGTGAAGGCGGTTATAACTCACTTGGTTCGATTGATGCAGAAACTAGGCTTGCTAAAGAGGGGCCCTATAATATCCATTAGTGAGTGAATGTGAGCTTAGATAGAATAACTATTGAAAAAGTGTCTTAATTATAGAGTAACTTGAGTGCTTTCATCAATATAATATTAGAAAAAAGGGTTGCCAGCCCAACCCTAGTTTTATAAGGGCGTATTTTGAATGGGTCCAAATTGGCACAATGAGCATCGTTCGTTCAGATCTGTTTATCGCGTAAATTAACTGCATTCAAGACAAGTGTGGAACAAGCCTATTTTGATAGAAGTTTGATTGGACGGTAAAAGATCGACTAACCCAGTTGTAATTTGGATAAAATATTTTTGTTTAATATGTAATTATTTATAACAAGTTTGCGGTATAAATAATATACTAAAAGTTAGTTAGGTTTGTATTATGTCCCTTCATACAGTCTTGGCAAAGTGCAAACTCTAAATCTTGAAAAGGAAACACTTTTCAACCTACGTATCCCCATTTGGAAACTTTTGAAATTTTGACACAATGTCAATAAAATGAAAGATACTCATTTACCAGGCTTAGCAATGTCCAAAATTTTTGCCCCATGCAGGGATGATCTTTGGATGGACCTATTAAAATAATATCAATTATTTTTCTACAAAAATCTTGTTTATTCCGCTACCTACCTACTATTTATATATTGCAAGATTGTTTTTCTCAGAAGTCAGTTTTTATTTTAAAGTAATGCATACGCGCAACTCTTGGGATACCTGCGTGGGAGTCGTGTAATCTTACGCAAACTTAAGTTGTTGACATTGCCAAGCAGTACATTCTAGAAGCAGCTAAGTTTGTTATGGAGTAATCGAATTTATTAACAAAGCATGTTACCTATAGTAGATGTATAAGAAACCCAGACGGAATTGTTTTTTTCTAGAGTACCTAAAACAACTATATAAAAAATAAGAAAAAATATAAGGCACTATAACCATTTATAGTGTAAACAAATTTCTTAATATTAGGTACCTAGCAATTTTATTTGAATATATAAATATGTTTATTACAATAAGTAGAAAAAGCTGATCAGGCTGTGTAAGTTAAAATTAAATTGATATTAGGTAAATCTTAGTTAAAAAATGTCATACCAATTGTTCGGGAAATATGTGACTATGTGACCTACTCTCAGATTTTGTAAATATTTTTCGAAAATAAATTATTTCATTTAATTTCAATGAAAGTTGGCCTTTTATAATAATAACCGGCTTCGGTCATGTCATAGGCTAGATTCTTAAGCCTGCACCCTACATTACCAGGTACCCTCTTGAAGTATAATTAAAAACTATTATGGCATCTCTCATAAATCATCCTTTATTACACCCCTTTGGTTGGTTTAATTGATTCTATACAGTGTGCGTCGTAAAAATTATAACAGGACAATTTATAGAATAGTACTTGAAGACAACTGGTTATTTAGTTAAGTATTACTTGTTAAAGAACCGTTTTCAAATAAGTAAAATAAATTTAGTGTGTTGTTTATGATATAGATCTGGTTAAATATATATTCCTTTTAAGCTAAACATCTAACATAAAAATATATCAAGACATGAAAATCACCTAAAGATATTTTTCCTACAATACGCTCTCAAAATTCTACATTTGTAGCAATTTATTATGCTATTATTTATAATTTATTATAAATATACGGAAAAGTCAAATTCAATACTTTATTATTAATTTAAATTTCAAGAAACATTAGGTGTTGTAATTAAAGTAATATTAAGAAAAAAAATATGTATTAATTTACCCTACGCACAGGGTATAGTGATTTTGGCAAAAAATCATGTTTATATAGTTTTAGAGTTTCCGCTGTCTTATCTTTATGGTAAAAAAATATATAAATAATTATCGCTTGCGACTGTACTTTATACAAAAGTTGAAGTATTTATGCAAGTTGGATAAAATCTAGTTGAGACAATGTTGGGTTTCCGGAACGGTCCGTCGGCAAGGGGTTGCAAGTTGCAATAAATGAGGTGCCACCAGCCTGTTTTATCAATGACGAATGGATTCTGCTATTTTATGCAAAAAATATTTAAAAGAAAACACTTTTCCATTGTGATAACATTAAAAATATTCACAAGCTTCTGTAAAATGTTTATAAACTGAATGAAAAATATTTTGTTTTTTTATAAAAAATATTTTATATTTTTTTTACGAAAGGTAAAGCTAAATTATTTTTGATAGTAGTTAAAATTTGAACTATTAATTTTATACAAAGCATAATAAATACGTCTGCAATTATTTAAAAACGTGTATTCCACTTTGTATTTTTATACCATAAAAACCTCTATTAAATTATTTAAATCATTTACTAAGTTAGTGTAACATTATTATTTAGGCCTAAATGCAATGCCGCAGAAAATCTGCCCACTTACAGAGTTAAGTGTTGCCATGCGCACATAAGGGCGTAAGTACACGTCGGCTACGGCAAAAGCTGCTTTGTAGCTTTCGTAGCAAAGGATGGGGTATACACCCCGCCTAACGTAGCCGTAGCGAGCCTCCGCCCGCTCGTTTCATCATTCGCTGTCTGGCGGCGTAACCGTACGCACGTGTTAGCGTCTCGCGTTTCCTTCATAACACGCGCTCGCGAAAAACTTTTCTGTGCCGGGAAATTGAATAAAATGTACATTTCCTCCCAGTGTTGTGATATTGCTGTGTAAAGAGTAAAGACTAATCTAGACGAGTGAGCTAATTACGAGCAGGCTAATTGGCCGGCGCTTCATGAAGGTGAGTTGACTTTTATTTCCGTTCGTCAATCCCTCTAATTGCGTCAATTAGTGTAATGCGGTGACGTTTGAAGAGGGCTTTAATGATTTACCACTTCGCTCTATGTTCTTGGTTTTTTTTTTGAAAAAGTTTGATTGTGTTTGAATTTTGCGATTTTTTTTATTGAAAATGTAGTGTATTTTATGGGAAAAATATCTCCAAACTACTACCATTTTTAAAAATACCAACATGAAATGTGAATGTGATTTTAATGTTGATAAAAACTATCAAATCTTTTAAAAACCTACTGAGTTATGAAACAATTAAGAAAATCCTATAAATATTAATATATTGCATGTGGCAATCTAAGTTTAGGTCGTAAACTAAAAAAAAAACTAAAGGACTGTTTTAAAAACAGATTAAAATAGCATGATAATGTTGGATATTGATAAGTGATCATCAACGATGCATCATTAACATAAAAGCTTGTAAAAAACAAAACAGCACTGGTAATAAAATGTGGAATACAGTCACCATAAAAAATAAGTGAAGGGTAGGCAACCAAGCTAATTAAAGAAGGATTAATTAATATAAAACGCGAAGTAGAAAAATTCCAAAGCAACAAAGAATCTGCAGATAAAAATTGCAGAACAATCGTGGATAGCAAGACGCCGTAATTAGGACCGAGATAGTACTTATAAAGTGCTGTCCATAGCGGCAATTACAAGAAGCCACTGTTTATAATTAAAACGAATGAGCCATTGCCGTACTAATGAACCGCTTGCTAATTAGGAATAACAAGTACGCGGATTCTAATTGGCTTTTGAGACAGGAGTGTTCCGCACCTTCTAGAATACCTTTATTAATATATTTCTAGAACGGTGTACCTATGTGGGTAGCTAGGGCAATAACATGAGGATTCTGTCTGGACTCGACTCTTTTGCAAATATTTTGCTAGACATTTGAATGTCTCTGTTGGTTTTTTATGGTTTACTAGAATAAAAAAACAATTGTTACTGCATTATTCAGCTGTTTGACATCTTTTTAGTTATCAAATTAGCATTTTCAACTTTTTTCCTGTTTTTTTTTTCTATTTTTGTGTTGTACGAAAGTAAAATCATTCTTTACCGTGGATCATTCTTTATGCATTAAAATACATCTAACAGTCACATATCTACTTCGTTTTAACACCACACAAGATTCTCTGTTTTGTGTGATTTAGGAACTGTATAATACTATAGAACCATAACCTAAAAAAAATTGTAAACCTTTGTTTTTGGACGAAGTAAATTAATGTAGGTTATGTAAAACAAACAGAAGTTGATAGATCTTATCTTCTCTGAGTTTTTTTTATATTATTATAAAGTTAATAATATGATTTTATATAAATAGGTACCAATCTGAGTTGTCATATTGTGTTTATATATGTCGTAATATTGAAGTGCCGCGGGATAATGCATTTCCATTAGGTAATTAATTTGGGCTAATTAGTAGCCTGATGGGTGTCGCGCATTAATCAGCTGATTGGTCTAACCGGCGCCATTGTGCTAAATAATATTTTAGCAGAGCGATCGAATTAATTAAGTTTCCAATTTCATAATTAAATTAGTTTAAAAAGCATCTGGGCCCATAACCTTTTCTAAATTTTATAAGAAAAAAGCTTGGCTTTTTGATTTACGCATCCAGGATTGATAATAAAAAAAGATTATAATAACTCGGCAGTACCTACCCACACAAAGTAACTTAAGATAAACTGATAAAAACATCGACCCTACCTACACGTTATAAGAAGATTGTGGTCTTGTGGTCCAAAATAACCAACGATGTCATAAGTCATTTTTAATTCAATTTGTTACGTTGAAAATAATTGAAGTGACATGTGCCCGCTACTAGGGTTGTCACAAATGAGAGGGAATCGTTCTTAAAATTAACAAAAATATATCACATCCACCCTATACATATAAAGAGGTAAAGTTTGTAAGTTTGGATGCAGAATATAATCTACACGACTATCCGATTTCAAAAATTATTTCACTAACTCTTAGAATGAACCTTCAGGGTCAACTGTGTTTACGTTAAAATAAAAGGTGCAGACAAATTTTTTGCAACGTAAGTTGACGAAAAATTGGTCGGACGAATGCGGTAAGAGCTACTTTTAATCGGCTAATTTTTATGGCAGGTAACTACGCGGGCTCAGCCGTTGCTAAATAATTGTAAAAATTTAAGACAAGGAAATTTATGAATAAGTAAGAAAAACCCTTAATATTGCATTATAAAATTAAACGACGTAAATAACTAAATATCTAGAAAATACATTTATGACCTTATTTAGGAGTGAATTTAGGTTGAGAATGAATAAGTTACTAGTCTATGCCTCATCTATAGCTTATAAATCATGACCGTGTTGTCTACCGTAGACAAAACAAAAATTACTTCCGTCTCTCTTTCCGTCACATAAAAGAGAGAGAAAGAAATAGAGTTTGTCTTTTTTGTCTTCTCTTCCGTCAACAAAATAGTAGTCTTGGTTGCTCATGCTAAGCCTGCAGTTAATTCTGCGTCGTCGACGGATGACAATACAGTAGATGGTACCTATAATGCATAAAGCTTCAAAGGAATAAAAGTATAAACCAAAAATAAGGTTTTTGAAAAAGATGATATAATCACCTTATGTAATATTCTGATTGATGGAGAATGAGAGGAGCATGTGGAAGAATTAGTGTATTTGGGAACACTGTTTACGAGAGATGGGCAATATCAAAATTATAGTGAAAGGAGGGTGAAATTTGGTACCGATTAAATTGAATAGAGACGCTGTGCTTTTGTGAGCAACCGGATTGTATCCAAGAAGGTACGACTGGTCGTGAAAAGAGGAATGATAGTACCGACAGTGAAAGTTGGGAGTGGCAAAATAAACATGACAGTAGACACAAATGAAGTCGAACTTTAAAATGTGTGGTTTGACTTTAAGAGATAGAGTAAGGAACAATATGATAAGAGAGCGTTATGGAGTGAAGGCAAATTTAGTGACGAGGGTAGAGAAAGGTATGCTAAGGTGGTTTGGGTACCGTAAAAGCACCTAACTATGATCCAAAATGACGTATTATTTACGTTAGGGCTAATATTTTTTTTAGGTAAGAGTCCTGAAAAAAGTGTTTTGTACTTTTTGTTTATATGTTAAACTGTAGTTTAAAATTATGTGAAAAGTCTATTTCTATCTCACTCAGAAATACTTTTTTTTTTAACTCAAAGTTGGACTATAGTTGTTGTGAGAAGGCCCCAACTATGGTCCAGCAACAAAATGACATGTTTATTGGTCGATTACTCGGAAATGGCTTATAGTTACCTGCCTAATACGGACTAAAATCGTTCCTTATTTTATAATTCAATTAAAATTGGAAAAAAAAGTACAAAATACCTTAATTTTTTTTATTTTGACATAATAATCAACAAAAACAAAAAAAAATCTTCTCAAAATTAACAAAAATTACAAAACAGTCTCACTTATGGCACGGTAATTAGTAATATGAGATCAAAAATCAGCTTATAACTAGTAGGAACAATAAATACTTATATTATTTCTTTGGGATTCCCCATTCACTCTCCAATTCTGGAACATTGTACAGTTCGCGTTTTGTACTAATTCTCTTTGGGATTTTAATAGAAAATAGAACATTTCTCCATGAGTAAAATATGCAGTCTTCCTTTTCAGGCCATTTCCAGGCCATTCCACACCTGGACATGCACTTAATGTAGGCTCCTTCTCCATCAGTTTTTTGTATTTGGCCTGGCCAGCGAGCACCTTCGTAGTTGACAACAACATAATCATTTTCGACTGGGCGTTTATTTTTTTTGTTTGTTTCTGCCACTATATCTTTGCTGGACTGTGTAGCATCATCCAAACTCATTTCATCGGCAACTGACTCCGACGCCAAGGAATATTGATCTTCATCGGATTCATCGGATGAGCTAACAACACGCTTCTTTGCCTTTCTTCCCTTGTTAGATTTTCCTGTTGAAGTTGATGGCTGATTAACTTCATCTTCATGACTTGTAACAACTTTAAGAATTGTCCTGTTCTTATTTTTTGTGTTACCCAGCTTTCCTGAAGTCGATGGCTCGGAAAGAGACCTTTCTACTTCTTCGGCTGATATGCTCTTTCCGGCTTCAACGTTCAATTTTTTTTTTCTTTGAGGTGTTGTCGTGTTCCCGCCCACTGCTTCCTTTCTTTTATCCTCAAGAAACTTTGTGAAAGAATCTGAAATTAAACTGATGTTTGCGCTTTCATCAATGCTTTGGTTAGGGTCCTTATATGTAGGCAGGCGACGTAAAACTTGGGTTTCATCCAGAGGCATTATGCCTGCTTTTCTGAAGCCAGATTTAAGGTTGTCCCCTCCATTCACTGATATTTTAACCCACAGTTTGTGTAATAGAGAAGGAAAAACGCTCTTCGGAACTGTGGGTAAACGTCTACCATCGGGAGTCATCTTCCAATCATCAAGAATCGCCCGCCAGTGTAACTTCATGGGCCGAAAGAATGCGATATCCAACGGCTGAGTCAAATGGGTTGAATTCGGGGGCAATGCTATAAACGCTATGTTTTCCTCCTTGCAAGCTTTCAGCACTCTCAAATTTACGTGGGAGCTGAGGTTATCGCCAATAAGAACTTTTTTACCTTCGGATTTTTTAAAAATCGGCATCATGGTTGTAAAAAACCAATCCTCGAAGATGCAGCCGTCGAACCACCCTGACTTGGTTCTATTGTATCGAGTTTTGGGTGGACCACCTTGCATCCATGTGTCCCATAGCTTTTCAGCCCTGTAATTTACATAAGGTGGGCAAATCGTGGTTCCTGATGCATTGCCACACATCATTAAGCTTACAGAAGCTTTAGTCGCGTTTTTTATTGCCTCTGGGTACTTGCATCCCCGCTTAGTTAATATTTTCTTTTTGCCCGGGTCATCAACTAAGTTGGTTTCATCGTAATTGTATATATTATCAGGGTTTACGTCAGTCATTTCCGTGGACAAATTGGCAAAATATTTCTTCAGCTCTTCTTCACCGACAGCAGCTCTGGCCCTCTTTATATTGCTGCAAAACCTCTGGGAAAGGTCCTTCTTGTACCGTTTTAAAAAATTCTTCATCCAGTGTCTTCCCGGGTAGTTATTGGGGAATTGCTTAATCTCACGACCACTGCCATCCACATAAGTTTTAACTATAAATTGTAGGTCATGATCAGTGACTGGGAACCCGAAGTCGCATAGTTGTATGACATGATCAACGAACGCTCTTTCCTCCTCATCAGTAAATACGCATTTACGGCCTGGTTTTGTGTTAGGATTACCAGCAGTTAGCATCTTTCGTCTTAGTATAATGGAGCTCCGTGGGATATTAAACTTCTTCGCAGCTTCTCTTTGGGTGAGGACCTTATCATCAATGGCTCGGAGGCAGCTCTTCATTTTATCTTCAGAGTACCATTTGTAGGGTCGCCCCCCTACCTTTTTTCGCGGTTGACTCATTATTTGTCGATCTGGAAGAAAAAAACACATCATTAAACTTCATGTAAATTATGAACCTAACTATGGTCCAAAAAAACCGTTGGACTATAGTTAGGCACGAAGTATCATTTTGTAATATTTTTCACTTCATAAATAAAACAATTGAAAAGTTTGATTGATTCTAAATTATTTTATTAGAGAGATAACTTACCTTCAAAACTAAATCACTTGACAGTACATAACTAGATTGCAATGTGAGGGTAAGTACGAAAGTTTGCAGCTCTTCTGCGTGTGTCAAAACTTTGTCGCAACTCCTAATAACCTGTTTCGTCAAATTGTGACGCCACAATGGCGGCTATCATACGAAGATGGCGAATGTATTTCTGCTAGCAACGCGGTTACGCGATTTGCCGCTAGATGTCACCGTTTAGCCGATAATATTGATTTAGTCATGCAATGTCGTTGGACCATAGTTGCCCCTTTGGATTATAGTTGGGTGCTTTTACGGTATATGAAAAGGATGGTCGAAAAGAGATTGACGAAACATGTATACGAGGCGAGCGTAAATAGGACAGTTTGAAGAGTTAGACCTCGCCGAACGTACTCTGACCAAACTGGTGATGTTCTAGAGAAAAGCCATGACAGGAGTACACTAAACAAACGTACATGCATGAAGAATTTGATGAGAATGAATGAAGCCGAAGAGGTATCAGGATCGTAGCTAGTGGAAATCCTTGGTATCTGCCAACACCTCAGGAAAACAGGCGTGAGTTGATAAGTATGTAATTTCAATGATAATTTGGCATCAAATATTTTTTTCTTTTTGTGGTTTTTACTAACCGATCCATGTTGGTTGCATTATTCTTATAGCCTTGCTTGCGAGGATTCCATCGTTTCTGGTGAACACTGGTGAATCAAATAAAAAATCCATTTAGGGTAAAGCACGCCTTTGTACATATAATTCTGCCTTTTGTAAGTGTTTATTTATCTA
Source organism: Perizoma affinitatum (assembly GCA_961405105.1). Classification (NCBI taxonomy): domain Eukaryota; kingdom Metazoa; phylum Arthropoda; class Insecta; order Lepidoptera; family Geometridae; genus Perizoma; species Perizoma affinitatum. The sequence continues at coordinate 12,026,984 of OY560194.1, read as the reverse complement.
TACAATAAATAATAAAGAAGAAAACGATCATAATACTCGCAACCAAGAGCCTTGAAATTAGATTTCATTGTAAAACAAATTCTCTGGTATAGACTATAACTTTGTTTTTAAAGATTGGAACTCGGAAGAAGGCCTTAATTAAATAAAACCTGTAACCATGACATTGTGGCGCAGACCTTGTTTATTCTATTTGTTTCGTTAAAATAATGAAAGTGACATGTGCAGGGGTTGTCATTAGTGAGGACGCGGGCACCGTACTAATTGGCTGCAGCGCTCTTCATACTAAAAACAAATTAGCCAGAGAAACGGATGTCGCCGCTGGTAGGGTTACCAGCAGCTGTGTCACACGATACGACCTTCTGAAAGATACCTTATTTTATATATTTTTAAAGTAGGTAAAAAAAAACTAACTGTGATTTAAACAAAAAGGGGATAAAAAAAAATACAGGTCTATAAACGGGTTTTTAATATCAATATTAGCATTTTTGTGATAACACAATGCAAATCTTCATATTAAAAACAAATTACCCAGAGAAACGGATGTCGACTCTGGTAGGGTTACCAGCTATACCATACGATACGACATGTAGATACTAATCTTAAAAAAGTATATATGTATAAAGTAAATTGTATTACAAAGAAAAAAAAACACTCACGACTGTGAGATATGATGGTCATCCTGAGATTCATACGTAGATCTTCGAAGATACCAAGTAAGGAGTAGTCGGGCAAGTCCAAACAAGCCCGCGTTTTGCATTTATATTTATACTATAACTAAATATAAATACAGGAGCTGCCACTGCTATTTAACTGCCACCACATTTTTTTATATTAAAAATGCTTGTAATTAAAAATAATTATTGGGGATACACAAATTTACATTTACAATATCATCGTAATAAAATCTTATCAATTTTGACACTTATTATAATAATAAATAATGCTGGACGTTTTTCACACAGCATCATCAATCAATTATTATAATCACAGCATATGGGTAAATATATTGAACAATTTCAGGTAGTGTCAGATTTTTATCCTAATTGAAGTAGGGTTTGAAACGGTAGGTATTACAAAACCATAATCCTATTAAAGTTATGAATATTGACGCATAATGGCCGCATATCACAAATTGTCTAAAAATATTTATAAAAACTGTGTAGCGAACATCCAAACGGATTAATTTGCAAATCCAATTTGTTTTGATACCAACATGTCAGTAGGATCTATTCAGTTTCGATGATTTAATTTTAAACTGAAAAGTGATTGGTGCTGTTTTTGAACCCGATTCATTTTTCAGCGATTTTAACGATGCCTTCCACATCAAACAAAAAATCGCAGTGCTTGTAACAAAAAAAATATTTTGACTTCATAATTAATGATTAAACGAACTTACCTGTTAGTGAAGTTCGTGTACAAGTGTACAAGTGTATATTTAAAATTACCGTGGTTTGGTATCATTTTAGAATATAATTACGACTATACCACGTACTTTACTATTCTCTGGCTGACGTTTCGTTGACCGTTTAGAGGTCCTTCCTCATGAGCACCGTCCGCGACCACGTCAGCAGTAAAGTAAAGTAAAGTACGTGGTATAGTCGTAATTATATTCTAAAAAATGTATATTTGCTAATATACACTTAATATAGAGGATAAAGCAGAGTTATTGAGAATAATTATAAAGTTAAATGACTATAATATAGCTTAGAACAGAGAACAGGAACCAAGGTTCTCGAATGGAGACTGCGAACCGAGCGACGCTATGTTGGAAGCGATGCCGATGCATCTTTTGTGGGTGGTTCGTTGTGGGTGCTTCGTTGTGGACTCGTTGAGGGAGTTTTGACTTGCCATTTTTAAAGGCATTGGTGATAGTTGTTCTGAGACGCATAAGGTTAAGGGTTCGATTCCCACTGCGGGACAAATATTTGTATGCTCTGCAAATATTTGTCTCGGGTACTGTGTTTTCTATGTATAATAATATGTATTCACAAAAAAATTATGTAAGTAGTAAGTATATCAGTCATGTAGTTTCCATAACACAAGCTCTTCTTAGTTTGGGGCTAGATGATGCTGTGTGAAATATGTCTGTGTTAGTTTTTTTTAAATTATTGAATAGAAACCGGGCCTCAATTCAGATGTTGGCGGTCGCGGTCAGAGGGATTGATTGCAACATGAATTTAATGTGCGTACAGCTAAACTAAATAACTATATCAAGCAGAAAGTGAATCTTATGTTCAAGGACTAAAAGAAGATTAACAAGACTTTTTGCCATGTATCTATGATATCAAGAACCCTAAGGTACCTAAAATCCACAGATACAAAACAAAAATTATTTCGCAACTAATTGTGATCAACCCCGACAAAGAATTATATTTTTTACGTGTGGTAACCCTAGCATCGAAGGTCACCAGTATCTAATTAGGTTGTTTACTGGGTTTATGTTTTTCATTGCCGCTTCCTCGTTACTTAGCAAATTAAGGGACGGTCCCTAGCCAGTGCTGCCATGTTGCATTTTGGTATGTGCAGTGCTTATTAGTTTCATAACAGCTAATTGTGTTATTTTTGCGAGACACCGTTGCAGCGAGGAGACTGATTCAATCAGTTATGTATCTGTCTTCCATAATTTTAGAATCTTTACTGCATAAATTCCGTAAGGTGCGGACGCGGTTTGCGAGGCTGGTTCGATTAACGCCGTGGGACAAAATAACAAATATCTGCAGTAAAATATGTACTAATTCCGAATTTGAAACTATCTTTCAAACTTTCACGATTAAATAACATTATTTATAAGTTTATGCGAGGGTGGTTACGGGCTTCTGCCTTTATTTTCGACGAGAGCTCCGTATACACCGAATATCTCGTATGATATTTTCAAATTGTATGCAACCATTAAATTATCATTTATGTTGTAACATTTTCTTGTACCGTTCTATCAGTGAAGGCAATGACTAAGTTTCGACTCATTCCGATAGTCTTAAACACTAGTGATCGCGTCGCGTCTTGCACTGCGCGCTACCGCAGTTTGTGTGCGTTGTTCGCATTTAGTTCAGTTGTAGATATAAACTGAAGAGCATCCTTTAATAAACTCACTGCCACAGATAATGAATCTTCCCGTTCGTTATGCCAATTTAAACGGTTTAACGCTATTAATAAGATTCAATTTAACAAGCTTGTTTCCTATCGTATCCGATCCGTGACTTAATTAGGTAACTACAAGTAGTTGTACTCTATAACTTAATCTAACCATTAAAAAAATTGCAAAGGTTTTAAAATTGTTTTATATGAACTCTACGTAGGATAAAAATCTTTGAACGGTTCAACACTAATGATCTGTTATTTCAGTGAAAAAAATAGCTACCCACGTAATCATGTTAGGTAGAAAGGTATGGGGAATTAAAAATGTAATGCGTTTTGTTTTTCTTTTGTTTTCTTATAAGATTTCTGTCTGACTGGGTGGGTGTTAAGTGTTCGTAAATTATTAATATGACGTAGGCATCTACGCCAGTGGAGATTAATTTGTTTACAAAACAGTTACAAATAAATGGATAGTTTCGTTAATAATTTATCTCAAAGATTACACATTAACAATTAATTATTTTGTTTACGTAAATAAATTGGCTTTAATTGGTTAACGGTTATTATATATGACCTAAATATAAATAATCTGCGCTTAAGACTGCGATCCATATGATGAAGATTAGCAGATACAATTTTAGTACTCAGATCTGTGATGATATAAGCAGGAGGTAGTCAGAGACAAATCCAAAAAATCTATTTTGGTCAGTGTTTTTCTAGGAATGTTTTTCTAGTGTGGGGACTATTCATATTTGGTTGATGATGAAAACTGTTAAGTACCTGCTTAGCTGCTACCTACTTAATGAGTAATTATTTTCGTGTCTTAAATAAGAAAATACGTACCCACTGTATCAATCAAGGATTTTGTATATTTCATTTTGCTTTACTCTACTGACTTTGAACAAAGACAAAGTCAAAATTATTTTTTTCATTAAAATCACAAGGATTACTTTGAAACGTCGATTTTACTGCTTGTTCCTCCGCGACCAAAACAGGAAATAAGGAAACAATAAAGGCAAGAAATAAGCCTGGTTAATAAAAACGAAAATAACCTAAATATGCAATAATATAGAATCCTCTCCATCCAAAGGTTGTCTGGAAGAGATTGTTTTAAGCGATAAGTTGTTTTTTGTTCCTCGAATTTTATATGGTTTCTATTTAATTTGCTTATTTTAATAAGGTATTTTAAATCAAATACCTTAGAAAATAAACAAATTATCCTAAACTATTCATCCATTCAAAAACTTAGCCTAAATACGTATCACGTCTCATTGCGTTTCTCGTTCTAGGAAACATACATCAACTAGGTTCATAGAGATACAATAATAGTTAGAAAGTAATCTTGACCACGACTCATTACAGTATCCTGCGCACACGCAGATAACCCGAGTACCTTCTAGTGGCGTGACAGTGACGTCTGTTGACGTACGAGGGTACCGACAAACGTGCCTTTTCATTTTGTTGATAAACATTCAAGGAGTGAATGTTTCGATAACCAGCAACACATTGAATGAATGAATGAATGAAAGAAAATACTTTATGTAAACCAGCTACTTACCCGCTGCGCCACCAAGATTCTGAGACATAACGGATGAAAGCCTTATGTGCCTATAATTTCACTCATTAAGTACAGTCACACTACAAATATTTAGAACACTTTTCAATTATGTACAGTCAGCTGCACATATTGGTTACCCCAGCTCATTATCACCTGAAGTCATAACTCAACTTTCGTTAAAAATAGATGCTATATCGACCACTCCCTAATTAGGTTGGATGCAAATACTTTGTTATTAGGCTTAATTAAAGAGTTATCGGTCGTAATTAACCCGTTTCGGTACAGTAGTTCGTATGGCTCGAAACACTACTAATTAAGAAATACCTCCATCGTTAGCTCAATTAGAATGTGTACACGTTAGTATATAAACGTAGCTATGTTTATCAAAAGCAACTTTCTCACGAACAAGGTAGAGAAAATGGGATCTGAACCGAGAAAGTCAAAAACAAAAAAAAATAACGAAGGTCAAAAAGTTTTAAGTACTTACAACTTTTTATTAAAACTACCAATTAGAAATTCTCTATTGCATTTTATAATTAGAACAACCAGTTTTGTTTTTCGCCTTTCTTTCTTGGCTTGGTCGCGCTGCCTGTTCCAGGCAGTAAAATTTACGTTTCAAAGTGATCCTTGTGATTTTAATGAGAAAAATATTTTTGTCTATGACTTAAAAGCTAAACAAGCACGAAGATCCTAACATACTTTTTATTGCAGTTTTTGTCTGCAACATTTTGAGTGGTATCCAGATTAGATTCGAGGTCGTCTCTAAACTAAAATGACACATTTTCACATTTCAACACAAACAATCACTGATATGTTTAAAAAAAAAACACAACTTGTAACTTGTGACACATACTCGTAATGTCACTTATGAACACTTTAAAGAGGTAGCAACTTTTATTTTGACTTAAAAAAGTACTTAAATGAGTCGAAATCAATCATCACACCGCACAGTCCCTTATCGGATATACTGAGTTTCAAGTGTGGGGCTGAAACCCTCAATTTTTTGTGAACTCCATGAAACAGATATGAAAAAAGTTTAACCTTTTTTGGTATCTCAGAAAAAATATTTTTCATTTGTTGAACATTTTTACACTTTTGAAAGAACTGAGAACAGAGTGACAAATAAATGTTCATTTGTTTAGGTTCCTCTTACGTCGAACTGCTGCAGATAAAACGATGACGATGACATAACGACGATGGATTAACCACTTAGATCGTTTGTAACGATCTTTAGATAGCTAGCTGAATCATCTCTATTTTTTGTATATATTTGTATGAATAAATGTTTTACAAAACTTATATCAAAGAAAATAATGGTTACAACAATATTTAATCGTTAATGACATAATTTTTACAACATTTTGGTGCTGAGGTATTTTCTTCTGACCAAACATTTATTAAAAACTCAACTTCTAAAAAAGGTCATCAAAACTTTGACCCAAAATTAAGGGTCTTCTTTGCTAGCCCGTTTCGATTTTTAGTGCTTTATAAAGAGGGACAAAGTTTCGGTCTTAAAATTTATGCAAATTTCGACATCATGTCATCAGGTGGGGCCTCTTACATTACTTATGAATCTTAGTAAAGATTTTTGAAAGTATTACGAAGGCTTTGCTCTAGCAAGAAAGTTTAATTATAATGTTCAGCATTAATTGCCGCCGATCTAACACAAGGAAATTATTCAGTACGTAATGTGGAAAGCATACATTCAATGATTTCTAAGTTTACAAAATTAGCACATACGTCTGTATGGACAATCTCATATACATACTTAGTATTCACTCTTTGACAAGTAGCGGGTAATCAGAGGTAGTCAGAGGCAATTACATTTGGTACATGCCCGCGTTTTGTAGTTAGCATTCCAAGTGACAGGTTGCAAGCCCATCGCCGCTTATTGGAACACAAATTTTGTATAATATCTATGTACAATAAAAAAAGTAGCTAAGTAGTACCTATATCAATCATACAGTTCTCATAATACATCGGGAGTTTAATTTGAAACTAGCTGTGTGAAAAATGATCACCATTATTTATTTATAATAATGTATGTGAATATACAAAAAAAAAACGTACAGTCATGTAGTTCCCATATCACAAGCCCTGTTTACTTTAGGTCTAGATGATGCTGTGTGAAATTTAACAGCATTAAGATTAAAAAAATGTCACATGCGTTCGAATTTTCGGTTCTAGGCCATGCTGGTTTCCAAGCAATATTATATTTTCGTAATAAGTTTGTAATAAAAAAATGCGCATTACTTTACAATGTTAATTTTCCGTAATTAACTTTCTTTGTCAATATCCGTTTATAGTGTATTTAGCCAACTTCCTGACGGTAACAAACACAGGACGGCAATAATGAGCGAATGGCGTCCACGGCAATTTGAACAGTCAGTGGGCCGGACATTAACAATCCGGGGAATTACCTGTGCCACTCAGCCGCTGTTTTGATTGGCCGTTGATTAAGGATACGGCGGTAGCATATTGTAAATTGACATCAGAATGCTTATATGTACCTACTCTACAAATAAAACAAACACGCTGAGGACTGTCTTATCCATGGTGGACATCGTCGCATTCATACTCAGTGAGTAGATCTTTGAGGATACCAAGTAGGGGGTAGTCAGAGGCACTTCCAAACATTAAATTAAGTACATGTCCGCGTTTTGCAAGTTAGCATTCCACTTGACATGTTGCAAGCCCATCGCCGCTTATTTAAACACTAACTGTTGGCAGATGCCTTCGACTTTTTTTTTGGTTCTAGGGCATGCCGGTTTCCTCACGATGTTTTCCTTCACCGTTTTGTGCACGTGTTAATGCGCACATAATTTTTTCGAGTGGAAAAATTCATTGTTGCACGACCGGCTTCGAACACACGACCTCCGGATCAGAAGTCGAGGTATCGCCCACTAGGCCAACACGGCTTTTTTATGACTGATATTTTGATATAGAATGTGAAGAGAGATCGGTTACAACTCATTATAAAAATAAATAAATAATGTTGGTATTTTTTCATTCAGCCCCAAACTAAGCAGAGAAAAATAAATAAAGACGAATAAGTAGATAGATCGATTAACTATTTATTGTATATAACGCTAAGAAAAACATTGGATTCCAACCTTAGTTTAGGTAACTGTTGAAACTTTTAAAAATACATTATTTTTTGTTGATGTTTTCACGGTACATTCACCATAAACACTTCAACTTCACAATGACACAGTCAACCCCATCAAACTAGCTTCCATTACGATCCCACTACCCATCTGGATATATCAACACCGGCACGCTGGTCTCAAAGCGATAAATCACCAACGTTCCAGACCCCTCGGAAAGTACTAGACAAGCGAATTCACGAGTGTACCATACAAACGCTGAAGGTCGAGATGGGTCTACGTGAACTGGCCATCGTATGGATGTAGTGAGGAAATAAGTGGCCAATTAAGCCCGTTTTATTTGCCCACCGAAAGCTCGGCTTAGCTTTTGCAAATTAAACCTACAGATAACTATGTATGGTCGGTAATACTATTCGCTATTGAATATCAATGCTTATAATTACTCCTACATTTTGCAAAAAAAAAATTCATTTTGTTCTTTTTCTAACAATACACGACAGACTGTAATTTTCAGGCATAGGAATAATTGGTTTCGTTTTTCAGTAACGGTGTTTTGCGTATTTTACTCGTGGAAAATGTTTTTACTGAGGATCGGATGGAAAATTTTTCAACTAGCATTGAATGAGGTAAAATAAAATTTTCTATGGTATATAATTCTGTAAGTACGAACTTGTAACAACATAAATAGTTACTATCTGGATCAGTAGACATATCTATAGATTGTTTGCCACGGTAGCTGTTTAGCCTGGCTGTTTCATCTATCTAAAGAACATTGCAACGATCTATAGATAGCTCAACTGATCCAGATCACTACCAGACGGAACCTTTTTTTCTTATGGTATACAATAAAGTACACCATTTCCATTCATTCATTCATAATATTATAAATGTTTGTTGCTAATATCTGTACGGCTGGACCGATTTGAATGAACTTTGGAACAGGTATAGTCATTGACCTAGAATAACCCGTAGGCTTTTTATTTGGGAAACGTGCGGGTGAAGATTTGTACAGATTTTATCAGCCATTTATTATATTATAATGTCTCGTATATATTTCATATTATTTAAGGCCAAATCCAATAAAAAGATTGAGCTTACTCTATCAGTCTGTTTTTTTTTAGAATTTATTTCATATTTAATAATGTAAGTATTTGTATAAGCTTATTACCGAGAACTTGTTAGACTACATCACTAATGATTCGCTAGAAAAATTGTTAGGAAGATTATATAGTTAATTATTAACAGATTTCTTTTCAAGTAGGTATTTTATGGAATAATTTACAATACTTGTTCAAAATAATAGTGTATACTTCGATAATCGGACTGTGCCCAGTATGTAGTAAAGACTGTGTCTAGTATAAGCTGTGACCAGTATCTATTATAGACTGTGTCCAGTATCTAGTATAGGCTGTGACCAGTGTCTAGTACAGGCTGTGACCAGTATCTAGCATAAACTATGTCCAGTGTTTAGTATAGACTGTTTCCAGTTTCTAGTATAGGCTGTGACCAGTGTCTAGTAAAGGCTGTATCGAGTGTATAGTTATAGACTGTATCCAGTATCTAATGGGTTAAGACTATGTCCATTGTCAGTATAGACTGAGACCAATATCTAGTATAGACTATATCCAGTGTTTAGTATAGACTGTGTCCAGTGTCTAGTATTATCGTGTGTCAAGAGCCTTATAGCAAGTACTTTAATGTATTATTGCATAAAAATCACGGCTTTAACAATAATTCGAAGTGGCGGGGGCGCACTCACGCGTCACACAAACCATTTTCTGCGCGAACGGAACTCTATATTGAATGCGAGAAACACTTTCCGCGTTGTGTGGATGTTATTTGAGCTTGAAAGTGGGAAATGTTTATAGTACTGTGCACGTACACGTTTTCTAGACAAGAGTTAGGCTTTGGTACTTAGGTATTTTAACTTTTGTGTGTTGATATGTACCAACATTTCCAATGATTTTAGCACCTTTAGATTTTTCTGACTAGTGGAACGCCCTGTGACAAGGTCCGCTTTGAGATTTATCTTAGCGTGTAAACATGAAAAAGAACCTACCTTTTGAATTTCAGGTCTTTATGAATTACGTTTTAGGCAGTGCGTCTATTGTTAAACAGTCAGTGTTACGCAACGATTTTATATATTTCGAAATTATTTAAGTCATAAATTACCACCTTATTCCAAGGGTAGATAGAACTTCTAGAGACATATTTTTACTCTTTTGAAAAATAAATTAATCAGCCAATAAATTTTGCACCTAAAAATACTCACTCAGACTCTACCAACTCAAACAAAACAACGAGAATAAAACGGAAAGGGTGTCCGTCCCACGAATAGTAAGATTACAATAAATAAGACGGGCCGAACAGTTCCGATTGCAATCTGTGGCCGGGTGGGACGGACGGAAGGCCGGATGGAACTAACACAAATTGACTCAGTTTTACGTAGATTTTTTAGTATCATCATTATATTACGCAAATATAAAAAGAGAGTCCAATATGTACAATCTACGTAATCTAGAATAGCGCTCGTTTCATATTTGGTAAAAAGATTGGACAAGGATTTTAGAAACTTTGGATGCGCTGGAAAGACGACTAGATACAAAAAGAGCCAGAACCGATTGAAGGCATAAGCCCGGCAGTGGGGTAACACAAGTTGCTAATGATAATAATGATGACCTTTTGAGATGAAATAAATAATCTTAATTTATTTATTTCATCTTAAATGGTCATCATCTTATTATTAAGTATAGGGGTGGCACCATATCGATGAAGAAATTTTAATTTTAAAATTGAGAATTAAGAGTGGAATAAGTAAATAAATATAATGGTGCATAAATATAGTGTGCGATTCAACGTGCATATAATAAGCGTATTATATGCACGTTGCAATCGCACACTAATGACATTAAATGATGTTCATATAACATCAATTAGTATTAATTTTATTATAAAATCAGTCATGCTAATATCACCCATTGCCAATCAATATTTACTGGAAATTACAGTAGTGCACTATTTATAATGCAAAATATAAATTTTAATTACAAAATCAATTAATGGCTAATTACCACTCAGTTGCTTCTGGCTAATAGTTATCAATATTCTAGACGTCAAATTAATTCTGCGGCCAGTATTTTGGGAACGCTTCCGCCTGGTAGTGATCTGGATCAGTTGAGCTATCTATAGATCGTTTACAACGTTTTTTAGATAGCTAGCTGTTTCATCTGTATTTTTTGTATATGCCTACTTGTACATACGAGTAGTTGTATGAATAAATTCTGCAGTACAATAGAATGTTTTATTTTTTTCGTTTTGACTCTCTTCCGCTCTAGGCAAGGTGCAGTTTCGTTACGTCAATGATGTAAATATCCGCCTGGAATTTGTTTTTCAAAATGTTCTTCTTTCAAAATCAATTTTAGGTCACAATCTGACCCTAAAATTGGATCTTGTGGAAGCTACTCAAAGGTACAACTGTGCCAAACAATAAATAAATAATGCTGAACAATTTAACACATCTAGCCCCAAAGTAAGAAGAGCTTGTATGTGTTATGGGAACTACATGACTGATATACTACTTTTTTTGTTTATACATACAAAACATCCAGACCCGAGACAAATATTTGCAAATCATACAAACATTTTTCCTTCTGCGTCTCATACATTGCGCCATAGAGGTTGTCAATATAAGCCTTTTTTATAATTATTATTATTACTTTCTGTGGGGTATAATCAATCATCAGATTTCGTCAGATTCAGGATCAATGTCCTCTGAGCCATATTGTGACTGTAGGATATTCGACACTCACAGTATATGAATATGATCTAAGGCATATGGTATGGCTTGTGGTCAGCTGGTGATACATGAGACGGTAACTGGTCCGGTATTCTCGGATAAATCTCGTCCACGTAATCTATATATCGCATGGCCTTTTATTCGACACTTTTATTGCAGGATCTTAAATATTTGTTTCGGCTGTGTGTGCTCTAGTACCAATAGTAATCGTAGTTCCTGATTACCATGACACAGGGCATCCTAGTGAATTAGGACTATCATGTTCAATAGATGTAACCGGACTAGGTAAAAAATCTTGAAAATTTAAACCGTACCTGAACCAGACATTTTAAAAATATTGAGAAAAGTATAAAACCACGAAAAAACTTTGGAATTTTAAAACGCAATGTATAACGTGGCATTCATTTGTCACGAGAGCATTGACTGCCCGAGTTCTTTGACTTGCGGGCACTTGCCACAATGTTAGCAATACATTGCTGGCGTGCAAAACACGATTAGAAAAGAAACACATTTATTTCTTCAATGTGTGATCAGCTCTCTTGCTTTGAATATTCGAGATCTTATTACATCCCGTAACTGTAGGCAATATTATTTAAGTATTAAATTTGACGTCATAATATCGTACACGAGATTTATCCGAGAATCTTAGAATCTGTCACGGACTACTGGACACTCTACTTGCGTTTCTAGGCTCACTGGTTACGATGCAAATTGGTACGAGGACATACAGTATTGTTTACACTGTTTGCTCAAGCAAATATCAAATTAAAACTGGTTGGAAACGATATACTCTTTCCGGAGTTAAGGGTTTGACCTACTGCGAGTTACGAATGCGTTATTATTTAACGAATATAATAAACGTAAACCTTTTTGCTGTAGGTATTGTATGTGGTGGATTTCAGATTACCACAATCTATAAAACAACAAATATCAATTAAGTTAAAACTAATCACGGCTTTACTGTGCCATCCAAATCTACGTTTCAGCTCAACCGCACCCGCACTTGTCAGTGTGCCAGAACCTTTAAGATGGTTGTTCATAGATGCATAAAATATTCTCGGATCAAAATTCCAAATACAACACTCAGAAAAATCATACAAAATAAGAAATGCAATCTTCTCGTTGAATCGGACGGCGATAGCAGTGACCAATTTAAAGCAGGACCGACCGGGAGCGGGGATCCAATCAGTGGAACTAGCTCACTGATGCCTATCAACAAACTTTCACATTCAAAGATTTGTTTCTCGAGATTAAATCAAAGGCGAATTACAGTGGCGGCGAAAAAGAAATATGGCTGGTCCGGCCTCGCCCCGCTCAAGGGTGTCCTGCTGAAATTGCTTTTCAATCCCTCGGACTTTGGACTTGTAAAGAAGTTATTACCTTCCGAGCAGATAGTGGCGGGTCCGGCGATACGGATATATGTCTTTTTCATATGTAATATTCCTTTTCGCGTTTTATTAATGGAAAATGTTTCGTGGGACAGTGCGGGCTCTCGCCTCGATATTAAAAAAGGCTTGTAGTGCGGCTTCTTTTATGAGATTGTCGTAAGCAGTTTACGTTAGGGGTCCAGAACATATTAACCCGAAAGGGTTGATTCTGTTGATGAATAAGTGTTGGTCACTTTTACAGCAAAGTCGAGATTTCATTATTTCAAAGTCGGGATTAGGACAGTATATTAAAATTGATTAGAACATCCATATCCGATTATATGTGGACTTAAGACTAATGTCTAAACAGATAAGATATCAGTAGAATCAGATTATTAACTGATTTATTGGATTTTAATTATTAACCTTCAAAGCAAAAAAGCTGTGTTGGCCTAGTGGGCGATACACCGACTTCTGATCCGGAGGTCGTGGGTTCGAACCCGGTCGTGCACCAATGAATATTCCCCTCGAAAAAAATATGTGCGCATTAACACGTGCTCAAAACTGTGAAGGATAACATCGTGAGGAAACCGGCATACCCTAGAACCAAAAATTCGAAGGCATGTACCAACAGTTAGTGTTCCAATAAGCGGCGATTGGCTTGCAACCTGTCACGTGGAATGCTAACTTGCAAAACGCGGGCATGTACAAACTGTAATGTTTGGACGTACCTCTGACTACCCTACTTGGTATCCTCAAAGATCTACTCACTGAGTATGTATCTGAGATCCACCATGGGGAAGACAGTCGTGAGCGTGTTTGTTTTGTTTTTTGTTTTTTTTTTGTCCTTCAAAGCGCGAAGTAGCTTTTAATTAGTTTATTGACTTGAGAATCAGGTAAAGTGTTGTTTTTCGTACACTTTTATGAGTTGTACGTAAATATGGACGCATAACATTATGTTCAACATATCATTATCATGTGTTTATTGAGTCGTTTCATTACGAATTCGTTTGGTTATCGATCGGTATCGCCGTCCATATCGAATGACATGAATAATAGTTGTTATGAAACATTAAATTCCCCATTGTGTTATGCAATAGGACGTACTGTGTCAGTTTGATAATTGGCCAGGGTCGTAGCTAGGATGTCTATGAACAAGATCGGTACAGAAGTAAATTTTCATACAGACTTCGTTTTTGGAGTAAATTAACTCAATCTGATTGAGTTAATGATTATGCTGAAAGACTATTTTTATAAAATATTTCAAAGAGCAGGAATAGGTTAGCCCCCCTACCCCTTTCCTTGTTATGGCCTGGTTACTACTCCAATTAAGTCCACTACAGCAATGTTTGGAATTAATTAGTGTATTGTTTAATTGGCATCTCTTGTTATCTGTTTGGTTTATTTAGGTATAATTAGTGGTGTTTGTGACTGAGGGACGTAGGTATATAGGGGTATAGGGGTGAGCGTATAATAGTCACGAATATACTAGTGGACATTAGATGAAAGATAGGAGAAACTTGCAAAATTAAAACATATATGCGTATTAAGATAAAATAGTATTGTTAAAAAAATAACTACAAGACTACTAGACATTTCCTACTGTTTAGTACAAACACTTAAACTCCTACGAAAATTGGAGGATAAAAACAGGAATTAGAGGATGGGGCTGTAGGTACATTTTAAATGTAAATAAAAGCTTCAGTTTAAAAAAAATGCAGGAGAATAATAAATGTAATCGGGCAGAATATTAAAAAGAGGCATGCGTCATTTTTGGAACGTCCGCCTCTTTGAAAACAGGCCACCATTTGTCAGCAACGGTCAACTGCAGGCCCGCGAACAATGCGGCCCGATATCAACATGGATTGATTACACCTGTCCGTCACGATTAATAGAACTTTGTGCGTGATTCAAATTGAATTACTGCGCCATTGTCGATTAGTCGAGTGTTTCATACTTACTATTAGAATATTTAGTGTTTAATATAGATCACAGTACTTGTCTATGGACCTATAAAGGAAAAGCTTTGGTGTTGGATACATCGTCACCGAAGCTAGATACCCTAGCGCCATCTCATCGATCTGGGACATCAGTTAGAGCCAATGCAGCCGCTGATTCGGACGAGGATCTCAAAAGGAGATAATATTGAAGTCTCGACAGAGCTTACTTGTTACAGCCTTTTGTGGTTGATATTTTGTGTCTTTGGAGATCTTTGGGTCATTTGGAATGCAAACTTCAAAACGCGGGTACCAAATGTAATGTTTGGACGTGCCTCTGGTTACCCCCTATTGGTATCCTCAAAGTCATTGACTACTCACGGAAGACAGTCGTGAGCGTGTTTGTTTGTTTTTGTTTTTTCCACCTGGTAGTGATCTGGATCAGTTGACCTATCTATATTCGCAGCGGTCTTAGATCTATCCACGTTTAACCTAAATAAGCACTTCACAAAACTACATTACATGTCAACTTAACATACAGACTGTCTAAATAATTGCCATAGTGGCGTTTCCCGTGGCCATTTTGCTAGTATAAGTAGGAAGCTTTTCGCCGTATCTTCTAGACCGCAATACGGCTAGAGTTACCATAGAATATAATTATACCAAGGGGTGCGGTTCAAGCAGCGCAAGAGACTATCCTCTCAGGTTCGGATGCTTGCTAAGTGGATTAATAACTTCGATAATCTTACTTCAAATTAGTCTAACAGGGGTATACGGTTACGTTCTGGCTGAAAGTGTAATGGGAGTCGGATGTTTCTTGAGACCTCACACAAGGAGTCGATGTTGATAAGCTTGGGCGCATGGTAATATCTTACTAACTAATATTTATAGTTTTTATAATATTCTATCTATTTCACTTCTATTTGATGAATATCTTAAAGCTGTTGACACGCTGGAATATTTTAATGTCATTAAAATGTTGGGAAAGGCAAAAAGGAAACATATTGTTTAGAGAGTTTTTAGGGGTCCATAGTCAAAGAGGAACTCTTATAGTTTCGCCATGACCATTCTGTCTACGTCTGTCTGTCTGGCTGTATGTCTATACACGGCTTAGCTCAGAGACTCTTAGTACTAGAAAGCTGTAATTTGGTATGGGTATATATATTAATTTAAAAGGGTATAAGTTAAAATTATGATTTCGTACAAATTCCATTGAAAATGACTTAGATGAAGTTATTAGTTGTATAACACAGGTAGTTCATGGGCAACAGCGGAACCCACGTGGGCCGCCGACGCCCGACACGCACTTGACCGGCTTTTCTATAAAACTATCACTAGACATGTATCTACATACATAAGTCAAAGTTTTTTGAAGGTAAAAAAGCGCATCTGTTTTTTTCAGAACGGATGTCTTAAATGGCACAGTATCCTTGCAAAAGTTTCTATAAGTTCAGCTAATTCTGATAAAATATATTGAGTGACAGCTCAAAAAACTATTTGCAGCTTGTACATAATTATCAATTGTTAAAATCTATCAAACGACAGCTCAAAAAACTATTTGCAGCTTGTACATAATTATCAATTGTAAAAATCTATCAAACGACAGCTCAAAAAACTATTTGCAGCTTGTACATAATTATCAATAGCAAGCTTTCCTAAGTTTAACATAATTGAACATTTAATTGAGAGGTCATCGGTTATTACAACCGAGCACAATTAGCCGTACGCAGCTTATCAATAAAATTAATTGGGAATAGGTTATGTTTATTTAAACTATCTATTGAAAACAATAGCTGAATTGTTTGTTTGTTTATTTTTTACACAAAACGGCTCGACCGGTAAACGAATTCTACAAAAGTAAATACTTTTAAAATTACTAAGTCACAAGTTATCGGTAAGTCTAAGTCAAAATATTTTTATTTGTTGAATTAGCATGGATCATAATTATGAAAAAGTCAACGTAAATTCAAAGTTTTAAACTGAATTTTCGCGCGCGATCAAGTCTAGAAGAATCAGACATAAGACTCTGTTTCGTTGATCCTTAATTTAGCTATAATTTGGTTCCAATCGAACAAGGTGAACTCATTCATTGAGAAATAGCGTTAGTCAAAGAATTATAAGAATTATAAGCCAAAGTTCTTAGGACAACACACATGCTATATAATAAAAATGCTTAATCTATTACTAAAAATATGTTACTGCAGATAAAAAAATAATACTGTCTTGATATCCTACAAAAATATTGCAAATACTTATAAGCAGTCAGTTGGCTATACAACGTTATAATATGTTGGTTATTTAAAAGAGATATATCGAAAGAAATTGAAAAAACCACTCATCCATAAAGAGATTTTTAGGCACAGCAATAACGTAATTGCCATTTCATAAAAAAAATGCGACCGAGTGTTATTTGTTTGACAATTTAATTACGGCTTTACCAGAGATCTTAAAAAACGTTCAAAACAAAGAAGCCTTATTCTTTGTTTTGAAGTGTATTGTATATATTACTCAAAATAGCAGCAGCCCGTGGCGGTGGTAACCTTCCAAGATAATGGAAAGAGATAAACTTTAAAAAAAATGAGTGAATCCCGGGTAAATCACTAGTTTACAATCACCCCAATACAAATCAACCATATGAATTGTTTATTAGCTGCCGTGTAATTTTGACGATTTGATCCCATATTTATAATTCGGTATGCAATTTAGCATATTATATTAGGTTAATTAATAAATTATCCGACTAGGTATTCAATTATTTATCTAATTTGGTTTAGCATAAAATAAATACATGTAAACTGTGGAATGGAATGAGATGACGACTGAGGTGTTTTAGTTGAAAAAAAAAGTCATTTATATCAGGTATGCACCAGATATTGCAGATGCCAATAGGCGACGGTGACCGATTTCGATCTGGTGGGCAGTATGCCTGTTTGAATAGAGATGAAACAAAAAAAAAAGACTCGTGAAATAGTTTCGGAGAAAATGTGTGTATAAACAACATGAAGAATGCTTCAATCATCTTTGTTGCCAGTACATTATTATTTTATGGCGTCAATATTTATTTCATAAGCTTAGCGTCTGTAGGTATACTATATATGTATCTTAATTAGCTTAAAGTACTTTCAGTAGACCTCATGATCTACTACACAAATCCTCACAAGTCTCATTACTTGTGATTTGTGAAGATATTTTAAACGAATGTATTGATAGTTTGTCTAATAGATGATAAATAGATACAAATTCTATTCAACAAAAGCTCTTGGGATTGAAAATGCTCCAACTCGTTGTTTTGTAAAAGGATCATTAAAAAGAATAATCAGCCTTGTTTTCTTGCCTTTCTTTCCTGGCTTGGTCGCGGAAGAACAGGCAGTAGATAAAACCGACATTTCAAAGTGATCCTAGTGATTTTAATGAATAAATGAATTTTGACTTTGAACACATATGGAGACAAGTACAGCTACAAGAAAAACAAAAACACAGTAAATGATAATAAAATGTTAAAGAAAACTGGATACAAAACGATCAAAGGTGGTTACTACTCGTATGTATATTATCAATTACTGCTTGAAATAATTACATACATATACATACAATAGGTACTATAGTATAGGTATATTCGTATACGAATCTACACAGATTGTCTAATATCAACTCTTTTCAATGAGAGTACCTACTTTTGGTGGCACGCGCTACGCGTTTTCTGAAATGTATATTCTAAGGGTAGAGTATAACAATCGTTTTTTTTATGCCAAATCTGCACCCGATTCCCAAGCACCTACCCCCGTTTTTATTCAATAAAACCCAAAAATTATGTGAATGTTCAATGATGAATCCATGAATGCTGACTGATGAATCGATCAGCAGTCGTAATGATACGAGATATGTAATGATGTTATTCACACTTTGATTAGGTGTTTGTGAACAAATTGTATTCATAATACCAATATACTCATGTTTTTTTTTGCGCTGTGATTGATCGATTTTCAGAAATAACTTGTCCAAATTCTGCAATATACCCTTGCAGGATGCATTATCTTCAATTATTAGATGTAAGTTTCTGGCCAGTATTCAGTCGCATGGTACAAGAATAAAAAAAAAAAGCTTTAGCATTCAGTCCTCTTAGCACTACATTGTTTGTGCGAAAGTATTAAATAAGATTTTTTAAAACAACTGCCGCTGTTCCTCACGCCCCGCGTCTTTGTAAACAACACCGTACATTGCCATATGTTTGTAATCGCGGATGGCGCGGACCGCTGCACGCGCGTCCTCTACTAGCACAGAAAACGTGCAACACGCCATGTCTCCCTAAATGAGTCCTCAGAATCGGTAACTTGCGAGTACCTCTAGTATTGCAAGCGTCCATAGGTTACGGTAACCGTTTAAAACAGTTTAAACGTACAATTAATTTCAACTATAGTTATCCAAAAAAAGAGAAGTCCTTAGAGAGTTTAATATTTATTTTTCTATTATAAAGTAGTAGTATAATTCTGTGCGTAAATAAAATTCATGAACATTGGTAAACTAATACATCCCATACATTTCGCTCCACTGAGATAAACAGGTGGGTTCGATCGCAATCAATAAACGTCAGTTAAGCTTTATAACACACGATCACATTACACACTGATTAGCGGTGTAGTTACCGGCATGCTATGCTCAATTAATTAACCAGAATTCACTCGCACAATGGGATGTATCTACACAATTATACACATATACACTAAGCATTGAGTTCACCAACAAAATAACGGACGGTTGGTCTAATTGATTACGATGACTGATTCCTATTTGTGTCAAAAAGCTTTGATTAGAACCTAACTGTATTATTGTGTTGGTGTAAACGGGCCTTATTCCCTCGGCTTCACTTGCGTTGTACTTGCGCGGTGGTCGAGTAGCTGGCTGAGACGTAGGTGTTGGATCGATTCTCGCTGCTAGACATTATAGAGACAATTAGCAAAACCTCCAAATTTGGATGATACATATTTTTATTTATTATATACTTTTTTATTTATTTATTCAATACTTTCGCACAAACAATATAATGCTAGGAGGATTAAATGCTAAAACGTTCTCTACCAGTCATCCTGGACGTGCAAAAAGATGGTGTGGCGTGTCCAGTAAAGACTATCAATTACATATTATATCTACTACATAAAAGCGATATCTAAGTAGATGTCAATTTCTCTTTCATCCAAACTATTTATCCCACTTGGTGGTGGGATCAGCTCTCCTACTGCTTTCCATCCACTTTGCTCTATCACCTTACTTGCTATACATCTTGATCCGAAACGCTGAATGCGCTCTTTGCACAAAATATTATCTGTCAATGTGATCTTTGGTCTATCTAGTTGAAGTCAATAAACAATTATAATAATAAAATAATTATCTAAACTAGAACTCGTAGTTATGTCCGAAACCGTGCTTAGTAACAATGCAGCCAATCAATCAGCGACTGATTCGTCACATTGTACCTACTTACCTAATTAATGAGCCATATTATAATATTCAATCGCAACCACACAATATGTTTAGAGATGTGCCGACTATAGATACTATTCCGAAAACTCTTCGGAGCACAAAATCACAATTGTAAATGTCGAAAATATTTATTTCCACCGTAAAATACGCAGCGACCGCTTTATAGATTTGTTGCTATAGTACTATAATATCATCGACGTAATTTTGCCATGTATATTCGCTGTTGGCCGAAGACGGAGTTTTCCCGCTCGAATGTCATCTAGGATTCCCTGTGTCGCAAGTATCAGGAACTACGAGTACCATAATATATACAAAGATATCAACAACAAAGCAAAATTACAACAATGTCTGTCAACAATGTCTTCAAATAAAAGTTATTTTTACAAAATTTTAAAACCTCCTAGTTCCATACTGTATAGCAGTGTGCAGTACCTCAAAGCATTTCTTGAAGTCATACAAAACACTTTAAAAAACCTACTTAAGTTTTATTCATATTTGTTTTAGCTCAACCAGACTTTAACCACCCTTCAAACTGTCAAAAAGTATAAAATGCCATGTCAATATGGCCAACTTTAATGTTGGAGATTTTTTCATCACCGAGGTGGAAAAAAAGCATACGTCTCGACTGTTGGTAAATTATCGTAGCGTATAGACGCTTGCAACACTAGTTATCACAAACGGGTTGCCGTCTCATTAATAATTTCAAAACGACCTTTTGTAATAATACCATACTGTATTCATTTAATAAAATCTCATCAGAGAGATCATTCCATAAACTAAGTATTCACGGATCGATAGTCGAGTTCAAAAAAAAAAGTGCATATATCTTTTAATTAATTAATGGTCTATTGTTGTCCTGTCTTGCAACCTGTCACGTGGAATGCTTACTACTTGCAAAACGCGGGCATGTACCAAATGTAATGTTTGGACGTGCCTCTGACTACCCCCTACTTGGTATCCTCAAAGATCTACTCACTGAGTATGTATCCGAGGATGTCCACCATGGGGAAGACAGTCGTGAGCGTGTTTGTTTTGTTTTTTGTTTTTGTTAAATATAATACTAGCACGTCTCTATTAGACGTTGTTATTGTAGTACAACTAGCTAACTGATTGGGTTACTGACAAGCAATGTTCTCTGATTTAGCACATATTCGATTACGCGTGGTAACGAGGGATATGTTTCTAGAATCTCGTCGAGATAACACAACGCGTTGTCTATACAACCTGGGTTTACTAGTCTATACGCGATTATACCAGAACTTTTTTTGCGACTATTAAAAACAATTTAATTTTACTCCTTGGACACTAGAGGCCTAGGTTTTTTTTATATAACTGTTTTCATTGAAGAAAAGGATAGTAGACCAGCTGTATTAATAAATATGTACCCAACTGATACATAAGTACTCCTGATCCCACACTAGGATAGCCTGTGTCGTATCAGGAACTAAGAGTATCGTGGTACCACAACACCCAGATCCGGAACAAATATCTGTAGAAAATGCAAACATATATCTTGCTGCGGGAATCGAACACGCACCTCTTGAGTCGCAGCCGGCTACTAGCCCGCTACACCATATCGAGGTTGTCAACCATACTTTTCGAGGTATATGGCACTCAATCCAACATCAGACATAATTCGTTTATAACATCAGACTTTGGGCAGACACAAAGTTCACAGCTGATTTAAGGGTGTTTATAAATAATATCAAAATTATTGTTCCCGAAAATCAATGTTGAATCAATTACCTTTTAATCTGGAATTAAGTCTGGAAAGGCTGTTTCTCACTAAATGAATACTGCGAATAAGGGCAAAATACATATATTATAATAATTACTAGCAGTGCCACGGCCGACCGCGCTATTACTTATTTTTCTCGGCTCCTAAGGGTTGTAGCGTAACGTTAAATAGCTTATAGCCTTCCTCGAGAATGGGACTAAAAAATGCAAAAAGTTTTTTTCAATCCGTCTAATTCCAGAGATTCGCGCGTTTAATCAAAATAACCAGTCCTCAGATTTATTATTAGTATCAAATAAATAATGCTGGACATTTTCACACATCATCATCTCCCCCCAAAGTAAGCAGAGCTTGTGGGAACCACATGACTGATATACTACTTATATACATTTTTTTTAGTAAATAAATACATATTAAACATAGAAAACACCCAGACCCGAGTAAAATGTATGCAGATCATACAAACATTTGTCCCGCAGCGGGAATAGAATCCGCAACCTTCTGCATCGCCGGCGGACCTTCGCCCACTGCGCCACAGAGGTATAAGTATAGATATCAAATTATTGTACCTATAAAAAAGCAAAAGACAAATCCTACTACTATTATAAAAGCGAAAGTTTGTGAGGATAGATGTTTGTTACTCTTTCACGCAAAATTACTGAACGTATTTTGATGATTTTTTACAGTAACATAGCTTATACAACAGAATAACACATAAGCTACTTTTCATCCGGGTACTACGCGGGCGAAGCCGTGGACAGAAGCTAGTAATATAGTAATCCTACTACTATTACAAACGCGAAAGTTTGTGAGGATGTGATGGATGTTTATTACTCTTTCACAAAAAAAAACCTACTGAACGTATTTTGATGAAACTTCATAGTAACATAGCTTATAGCGAGCGAAGCCGTGGGTAGAAGCTAGTACTATAATAATAATTATAGCGTCAGTATTTCACCCTACGTTACTGAGAGGTGAAGGGAGCAATTCACCAGCAATTTTAATAATAAGTCCGGTATTTCTATTATTGCGAGCCGATCAGGTGGGTTGCCCCCGGGTTTAATAACTGACGATTAGCTTATTGGAATCGCATTCTGGATGTTTTTCTATATCACTCCTATTTTATGAAGACCGATGGGCTTGCAACCTGTCACGTGGAATACTTACTACATTCAAAACGCGGGTATGTGCCTAATGTGATGTTTGGACGTGCCCCTGGCTACTTCCTACTTGGTATTCTCATTTCTATTCACTAGTATGTATCTGAATATGTACATCATAGGAAATAAAGTATATTTTTTAAACTTATTTTTTTCGTTTTACACCCAACATACATACATTGGTGTACAATCAGTCATGACCCACTAGGATTCCCTGTATCGTTGGTACCAGAACACTCAGACAAATATCTGCAGAACTGCAAACATAATGTCCAAAGCGGGAATCGAAAAAAAATAATTAAACAAAACAATACTTTAGGTATTTTTTTTGTTAAAACTGCAAAAAATAACTACATATACTTACTCGAATATATATATACTATAAAACATATACCACTCATGAACTGACAATTATTTGTCAGGACAAGTAGTTATTATTTAAAGGTTTACGGTTAATACGTTTAGATCTCAGTGAAGTTTACGAACATTACATTTTGTAAAATTTCATAAGTTATAAATTTAATTTAATAATTTGTTACGAAATACATAACTTTTGGTGAAATACCATAGAGATAGCTTATTATCTGGGGTATATACTTAACTAAACGAATATGTATACTTCAATAAAACCACTTTTTCATCAAACTTAAAAAAAGTTTAAAATTGACGAAAAATATCAACAAAAGCAACAAAAGCAGGAATAAACCGGCTAAGTGCGTGTCAAAATCCAAACAGGAAATAGTTTCGGGTTCCGTATTTTCCTTTCATGCTCGCTTTACATATGTGATGGGGTACTTTAGTCCAATATATATCATTATTTAAATGATTCCGAAAAATATACTACATAATAAAATAATATTTTGAAAAAATCACAGAACGGTTCTGGCATATCCTAGAATCACAACAAATAATTCATCAGTTAGTTTTCCAATAAGCGATCAGCTATCACATGGAATGCAAAAAAGCGGGAATGTACCAAATATTACGTTTGCACATACCTCTGACTACCCCCTTCGTTTTCTCAAAGATCTATACACTGACACATATCTGAATTTCCATTATGGGGAATACAGCTGTAAGCATGTTTTTGTTTTGTTTATAAATGTCTCGGGGACGCCAAACCATAATATAAGGATTCCTCACTGGATTACAGAACCCTAAAAGTGAACACAATACACTTATGTTTGCTCACATCAAAGTAATATTGCCAGTCGCCGGCGGCGTAGAAATTTAATAATTAAAAATCACCCCTACTCGTATATACTCACTACCGTCCAATTTGAGCCGCGGGGGAGATCGCCAGCGCATTGCATTACGCGTTATCATTTTTAATTAAATTCTTTGAACCACCAACTATAATGACGAATGATTCGGCGTAGCCTTATTTGCCATCCACACAAGCCCGCGCCTAGCTGAGACTGTGTTATTCGAAAATTCAATCAAAATTTCAATCAAATATATGTTTGGCGGATGACGTTTTTGTCAGCACAAGCAGAGCTTGTGTTATGAGAACTATATGACTGATATACTACTTATAAACATGTTTTTTTATATTTAGAAAACAGCCAGATCCGAGAAAAATATTTGCAGATTATACAAACATTTGTCCTGTAGCGGGAATCGAATCCACAACCTTCTGCGCCACAGAGCCTCAAATATGACTATTATGATGGTCCACTGATTTAGCTGTCAGCACGGGTTGAAAGTTTCATTATGATTCGAATTTCACCCCTTTGAACTCCAATGAGAAGAAAACCGATACGATATCCTTTTGAAAGTAATTATAAAATGGAGCTTTGTTTAAAATTTAAAAAAACATTGCACAATATCGTATACGAAATACCAGCGTAAAACAATTTTGTACTTATTCTTTGTGCTTAATTGTAAAAATCATGTCGCGGCAGGACGACAGCTCTGTACCATCGGTCTATGAAAATAATAGCGGAATGTTTTAATTTCCCTGCGAGTGACAGGTCACGTGCCCCCACACCCCTCGTCCCTCTCCCCGCGCTGTCATCGTCACTACTGCAACGATTAGCCTGCGCATAAGATTGAATAAGCATGAGTGTTTAGGGTTCTGTTCATTAATTTACTGTCGACCGTTGGAATATTTTCATTTTTGTCAATTATCATCATTAAAATCAGTAGAAGTCCACTGCTGATACCTCGCCTTTATTATAGATACCGTTGGATTAAGGAAATAGTCCAAACTGTAGATTTTTGAATAGCACCGCATTCTTGAAATCACTTAGGATCACTTTATGACTCTGAGATTACAATTTACAAAAGTAACATTTTTAATGACATACGATTACGTTCAAATTATAAATATATAATGTATACTAATTATCGATTTACATTTCATTATCGTAAATCATTAGCAAAACGTAACGTCAGTGGACTTGCTTAAAGTGAAATGTCAATGTCAAATAGCCACTTAGTGATATTAAGAGTGGTGGAAAGTACTGGTAATGATTTTTTTTAAATAAAAACTGTGGAAATCGGTTACTGACGAGCTGTAATCCCGCAGATGCAATCGAACTCTTGCGTTTCAAGCATCTGAGCATCGGAGGTCTTTTAAAAAGAATAACGTATAAAAAAATTACTTTCCATTATTGGTGAATTTTAATAATCTGTACGGAACCCAAACATCAACCCTCGACTCGCGCTAGCCAGTATACAGTATTCGTAACCCTCATCCAGTTAAATGGCTGCTCGAATTCAATGCACTATGATAAATATGACAAGTATGAGTACCGTGCTGTTACTTAGTTCACATCACTAGCGGGAATATGTTTTTGCGCCGACCGCTCATAAGGAAAAATATATTCGGGATGTTCCTTTGACATATCTTTCAATTGATATAACTAACCTACCTAATTTTTTGATTTGTAAAGAGCAATACCTACCATTTTTGTTTATGTGTGGTGCCTATTAGGTAAGTATTATAGATATTTTGTTTGAGGGATGCCGTACGTCAAAGGTTTTCTGTTAGATTTATAGCTATTTAGCTATGCCCCATTATAAACAAATAATTGTCAATTTTTATTTTAAATTATGTGTATATCCTTGACTTGTAACCTAACCTACCTATAAATAAATATACACCCAATAGCCACATACATAGTCCTGACCCCTAATTGTAATTGTAAATTAATTAAAATTGTTAATTAAATAAATTAATTCGTAATACTTAAATTGTACAGCATATTGTATATACCTAATGTTACATTATGCTGTTGAAATATTTTTTTGGTGTGCATTTTAGTATTTTTGTTACGTATTTTGAATTTTAATACCTCTCTATAATTTCATTACCGGCTTTATTATTGGAATTAAATCTTGTAAGTTAATCCTTTAATTAACTTGCAATGTGAGGCAAACATTTCTTTACGTTTCAATTTATATGGGCGATTATCAATGTAGGCACACGAGCGTAAAATTAAATACGATTTAGTAGGGAGAAACGTGTGTGTCGCAACCCTAGCAGATTTATATGATATCAATCTAATTTGGTCACTCTCTTGATTTATTAGTGACATTGTCAGTGACTTTCGTATTCGTCATTAACAGCCACTAGAAATATACTGCAGAATCAGAGTTCATTTATTGTGAAACATATTTTAATATATGTCACTAGTCTAGTTTATGTCCACTGTGTTACCAATTTTAAATTATTATTATAAATATTAATTTCATTACCGGCTTTATCGCTGGAATTAAATCTTGTAAGTTAATCCTTTAATTAACTCGCAATGTGAGCAAACATTTGTTTACGTTTCAATTTATATGGGCGATTGATTATTATTAAAAATATAATTAAAATAAAATAATTTAATGACATGCTATGGAAAAATTCAATAAGTCAATATAATTATCGAAAACCAGTGCTTAAGTAATGAAACATTTCAATTTAATTAATTCCTTTACATCATAAAAGCATTGTTCTCGCAACCAAAGCTTAAGTTTACAAGTAAATTGATTGAGTGCTAGGTTTTTTAATCTAGGTAATTTAATCTGAGACATTGCTGTATTGCGTATTGAAGGATATCTATGTCGGTGAAATTACAAGAACACTTTCTTTCTTAAGACTTTTCACCCGTTATGTCTCAGGGTAACGCAGAGGTGCCTTATAACGCGCGAGTGATACCTCTGGTGTTGCAAGCGTCCATAGGTTACGGTAACCGCTTACCAACAGGTGGGACGTATGCTTGTTTGCCACTTAAGTTGTATAAAGAACGACACTGTTCTATAAAGTGACAGCTTACTTATTTTTTTACTACTGGACTTAGTAGTTATTTTTCAGTTAGAAACTTTATGCAAATTATAAGAAAAATGTGCTAAAGATTATCGGACTTACCCCTGACTACCCATTTTGGGGTACTCTTATGGATCTATCTATACAGGGTATTCTAGAACATATACTAATCCCGAAGGGGATGATTCTTCTCACGAAATTGAACAAGTTTACCTGAAAAATAATTCGATTTTCCAAAATTTATTTACTGGAGAATTATTTGAAACATCTGAAACATACTCGTATATTTCGGACTGCCATACTTTTAATTCTTGGTTTATTCACTTTTACGGAAAACAGCTGATTTATATTGCCATTTTCTTCAATAAAAATAACCTAATTTCAAAAAGCCATTTTCGAATTCGGCATTATAAACATATTTTGGGACCAGAGAATTGAAATTATCGTTGTTTGGTATCATTTTAGTAAATTATTACAACTATATTGTAAACATACCATCGACACACTGTATTGCAGACATACCATGGACACCCTGTATTGTAAACATACCATGCCTACAATCACTGTGTTAACTCAATAACCACATCAATATTGCGTACCTTCTCAATAAATTATATTTCTTTGTTAAGTTTTATTTGTACAACTGTTTTCGAAGAGAGAAGAACCACATTACATTATTTACCAGGCGGTCATTAATTTGTAATAAAATACAAAGAAAACAACGAAAAACGATTAAAGAAATAATATACCTATCTAGAAACAATAAGCAACCATTTAATTGCAGCTGAGACAATAATTTTAAATAAGTAACTTTAAATATAAGTATATTATTTTGAATGGAAAAATATGGGTATAAGTTTAGAAGTTGGTTTGCTAAGACTCTTCG
This sequence comes from Perizoma affinitatum, assembly GCA_961405105.1. Taxonomy (NCBI): domain Eukaryota; kingdom Metazoa; phylum Arthropoda; class Insecta; order Lepidoptera; family Geometridae; genus Perizoma; species Perizoma affinitatum. The sequence continues at coordinate 11,998,627 of OY560194.1, read as the reverse complement.
TAACGACTGAATTGATTTGGATGAAATACGGAATAAATACCTATAGTTCTTTAATTTCTTGAGACAGTTACCAACTGTTTTTTTGTTGTGTTTTTTTAACTGTTTAATGCCTTTAAAACAAAATTTTAAAGACGACCTCTGTGGTGTAGTAGGCGAAGGCCCAGAACGCAGAACGTGCGGGTTTGATACTCGCCGCGGGACAAATGTTTGTATGATCTGCAAATATTCGGTTCTGGATGTTTTCTATGTATAATATATAAGTATTTACAAAAAAAAAATAGTATATAAGTCATGTAATTCCCATAACACAAGCTCTGCTTAGTTTGGGGCTAGATGATGCTGTGATATGTCCAGCATTATTTATTAATTTATTTTAATTAAGAACTCCAAGTCCAGATATTTCAGTATAAAACCCAATCCAATCGTTAGTTCGACAAAACGGCAATTTCTAATATTTGCTTCTTATATTAAAACACTTTTTGCTTTTCTTTAAATTGTCGCTTATGTTTAAATGTTAAGTTAGAAAATTTTGCTTAAATTTTACTAACTCCATGGTATTATTTAATCTATTCTGCTTACTAGTTAATTGGATGTGTTATAAAATAACGGTTATTTCCGTCTCGATTCATCATCCGAGCGGGTAGTTAATCTTAAGCGGCGATTGCCAAAATAACCGCTATTCCTTGTAACGATGATTTGTGTTCTCATTAAAATCGTTTAAGCATCTGTGTCGAAGTTAATGGTTATTTGAATAACGACAATTACAGCCTACTCACATACCAGTCCATGTACTTATTTCTATAGACAATTTGGTTACTTTAAATTATTTTGACTCTGCGTTTTACTGACTCTTAGAAAATACTTATTCTTCTTGCCATATTTTAAATTACTTGGGTTCGGTACATGTTTTCTTCTTTCACAGTCCCCTATCAGCCGTCATTTCAGAACTCACTGCTTTCTGTCATCTATCCTTCCTTCATCTATCTTTGGTTTATCTCTAATCTTTTATCCGTTCAAATTCAAGTCTAACACCTTTTTGGTAATATGACTTTCATCCCTTCTCACGACATGCCTATACCATGCTAACCTATAATACTTTTCAACATTTTTGTCACTGGCGTCATTGATTTTTCTGCCTCTATCTCAAGATTATTAAACTTCTTAAAGTTAATTTCTGCCAAAGTTTACGGCCCCAGAAAATGTGTCCCAAAATCCACACAAACCCGGAATGGTCAACGCATTGTCGATTAGAGGCGAAGATGTTGATTCGGGTGCCGCTAGTTCGAAGCTAAGGTGTTGGTTGAAATTATTCAAAATTATGTAACCTACAATGTACAATGTACAATGTATGTATAATTCAGAGTTCCTCAGGTAACATAAAAATCCGGGCAATTCAATTAGCGAGAAAGTAGGGAGGCGGCTAATAAACATAATATAAATAATCTAGGCGATAAATCTCTGGTTTATGAGGAGTGGGTTGTCACTCTGGCTAATTAGCTAGTGCGTAGTAATGCGATGAAGCACTTTTTTCGCAGCGAAAAAACAAAAAAACTTGAAATTTTTATCATATTAATCGCCAAAAATATATGAAAAAGAGAATTTTGTTGAGAGTTGTCAGATGTTTTAGAAACAGAAACAGGACGCTAATTAGCTAGTGCGTAGCAATGCGATGAAGCGCTTTTTTCGCAGCGAAAATACAAAAAAACTTGAAAATTTTATCATAATAATAGTCTAACATATTTGAAAACGAGCTTTGTGTTGAGAGTTTTTTCTATATCTTTTACTTTAATTTTAATAAAGATTAATTTTAAGGGCTACCTTAGGGGCTAAAAAAATTTAATTGGTTCTTAGCTATTCTACTAATCTTGCGTTATCGTCCGAATCTGTATGGTGTACGTGGTTCTTTTTTATGAGTTGATACTAATAATAAAAACTGCTTGTACAGAAATACGTAGCCAAGTGGCATTTTTAACAAGCTCGATACTTCGCTCAAAATTCCAACAGGTTACAATGACTAAACAAATGTTATCCTCTCCTAGACTATAAAGCGATTTAGCGGCTTTACTGTAATATACAATGTCGAAGCTCTTCACAAAGTTAATTACTAGAGTACCCACATATTAAGTTTATTAAAATTACTCGTTTTAATATCGCTGCGCCCTTCCACGCACAATATTATGGTCACCGTCGAGCCATTCGGACTATTTACTAATAATGCTAAGCAACCCTTAAGCGCTACCAATAAGTGAAACGTCGTTTGGGAAGAACTGTGCAGGTTCTTCTTAACTGACGTTTCACTTTTTGGTCCTTAGGTTATAAACCAATACCTTAAGATCAGGAAGGTAAACTTTTTTTTTGTGTTTTCACTAAAACTATTCGTTACTAGAGTATAAAAACTCATTATTTAAGTCATTAATAATATTTTGGCTTACTTTCATTAAGCTGCCGGCCAACCGCGAGGCATCGAGATACACTGTGCACATAATTTACAGGATAATTCCATAAAAATGTGGAAAAGTGGAGAATAAACAGTTAAAAAAAAAAGTACAAAATGTTGTATTTTTTTTTTTAAAAAGATTAGTTATTACGATAAAATCTAAATTAATAGTTATTTATTCTTTTATATCGCAAGGATAATTTAAAATTGCATTATAAATAAATTGAATTGATTTTTTAAAATAAATAAAAGTTAATTAACAATTTCTCGCACCGAGCTGAAGAAAATGCTGTTCACACTCTTTACACCTTCATTTCGATACCTACAAAGCAAGGTTGCGTGTACTGGTATAGCTTTCCGTTAGCTATGGTTGGTTGTCAGCTTAAGTCAGTATTTCTATTCGCAAAAGGCACTCCAGTATCACATGCACGCACCATTACCGCCATAATTTAATTAATTTCGAGTGATTATTTCATTAATAGAGGCGATATTTGGCGGACTCTGCGCACGCTGGTGGCTTTGTCAATTTTAATTAAGCCAGATAGGTGGACGGAAATGTTGGAATTCTTCCTTAATTAGTCGAGCTCGAATTTTCTAATAATTTAATTAATGGGAGTTAATTAAGCTGGTGGTGTCCGTTGGTATTCATGTAACGTGATTTGGCACGGAGATAAAATTATATGTGATCGATCTGTCAACAATATTATGCTATCTTACAACTATTATAAACACGAAAGTTTGTGAGGATGGATGTTTGTTACTCTTTCACGCAAAAACTACTGAACGGATTTTGATGAAACTTTACAGTGATATATAGCTCATACATCAGAATAACACATAGGCTACTTTTTATCCGGGTACCACGCGGACAAAGCCGTGGGCAGAGGCTAGTTTGATATAGTTTCGAGTCATTCCGAGAGTCCTCATCAATGAGTTATCGCAACGATCTCCCTCCACGTCGTGTCGTGCACACTCCTTGGGTCTGGGAGGGTTCAACTTTTTAAAGCAAGGCCACATATATGTATATATATATACGAAACGCAAGGCATAGAGCCATTGCATACAACGCATAGATGATAGAAAATACTTTATTCCACACCAAAGAACGCATCAGCTTAGTTACTAAAAAAATTGATAATGCCCACTGTACAAAATGGGCGGTCATATCGCTAAATAGCGATATCTACCAGACAACCTTTGGATGGAACGGACTGTAAGAAAGTTTACAAGTTTACAATACAACTACATATAGCTTTAGTTTAGCATTCTATATCCATTTTAGATCTTTTGGACGCCAAACAGCTCACTAGGCCTTTTCTTTTGGAACTACCGGACCTCAAGCTGGTTTTCGCCCCAATTTCACTAACAAAATGTCTGTGGGAACGAGCACGGCACTAATTTTGCCAGGCCTAGTGATGTCCAAAAGTCCTACAACTTGAAAATTTAAAAGTTAATTTAATAAAAATAAATACCCAACAGACCACTTACATAGTCCTGATCCCGCACTAAGATTTCCTGTGTGGCTATCAGAAACGACGATTTCCGTGGTACCATAACATGCAAACTTGAAACAAAAATCTGAAGAATATGCAAACATTTATACCTTTTCAAGTTATAAAAGCTTTGGCCAGTGCAGAGCTTGTCAAATAAATTAAATAAATAAAAAAAAATGCAAAAAATACAAAAATTAAAGATCAACAGACGGTTTTATCGCTTAAAAGCGATCTCTTCAAGTCCACCTTTTGGATAGAGAGGATTCTTTGAAATTGAAAGAATGGCCGGGAATGTTACGAATAAATTTTGCACAAACAAATAAGTGCTAGTTGGATTTAATTCTAGAACATTCACAACCAGTCATCCTGGGCGTCCATTTTGCTAATGTCACTGATGCTTCGTTCTGCATTGCCATTTTGCTAGTGTCACTGACCTAACTCAGTCGGCACTACAAAGAGCCGGTGGCAGGACGAAAGAACAAACAGTTCAGTATCCGCCCTTTTTGTAGGTATATAGTTAAGTATCTACTTACAGACTAACAAAGCATTCAATAGTGAAACAGCTTACCATTCCATTACTCACAGGAAATGAGTCCTATAATTTGTACTTTCCTTAGAACAGTAGTAGTGCTATTGAGCACACTGAGAGTGTTTATACAATTTCCTTTAAAATGACATGCAATTTAAATCCTTTGTCAGAATGCCAAGTGAATTACGACATGGATAATTCTGTATAGTGGATATGGAATGTTGTGGTCGCAAAGGGCAAACTAGTTAACGTTTCTAGAAACTTACAATCAGTCAATAATAAAATAATTATCCTCAGGGTTTGAAAATAACATTTTTAAGGTTATAGAAAACCTTAAAAAAATATTTTCAAAGCTCATCCGGGGAAGTACTCCCATCATACCTATTTCTGCCACCAAGCAGTAATGCTCGCATTGCTGTGTGGTGAAATTACAGGAACTTAAGGCTTTTAACCGTTAAATTGCAAGCGTCCATAGGTTCCAGTAACCGCTTACCAACAGATGGGCCTGTTATACTCATTTGCACTTTGTAAAAAAAAACTCAGTTCCAACTGTAATATCCCTGATGAACATCCTAAGATATATACTCTGTGCGTAGATTTTGAGGATACCAAATAGATGGTATGTAGTCAGAGGCACCAAATATTATGTTTGGCATCCGCGTTGTACAACATCGCGGGCTCCTTGCGTCGAGGAAAAAAAACAACAAAACTAACAATTTGCCTACTATTTATATTTATTAATTTTCATTTTTATTTTGTTTCAGGTAAGGAAATGCAACATAAATGAATAACAATAATACTAAGCCAGGTAAACGGATGTTTTTACTATAGTTTTTTTTTAATATTATCAATCGGATATTGCCTTTATTTCTCGACGATAGCTCTATGAACATACCTCGGTCAATCCACGACCATAGTGCTTGCAACACAGTCGAAACTTCGGAAGATTAATAAAAACGGTAAACGCGATAAGAACCTGTATAACACTTTGTTTTTACTATACTTTACTGGTGTTAGAATAGAAAGTTTAATTATCTGCACCTATAGCAGAAAATAACGAAAATAATTTCTACAGTCTATAATAAAACAACTAAATAAATAAATAATGCTGAACATTTTTCACACAGCATCATCTAGCCCCAAACTAATCAGAGCTTGTATTATGGAAACTGAATGACTGATATACTGCTTAAATACTTATTTTCTTCGTAAATATGTATAAAAACATATATAGACAACACCTAGACCCGAGACATATATTTCAGATCATACAAACAATTGCTGTGTTTTAGTTTTTTAAACTATTTATCTAAATCTCCTAACAGGGACAAAACACAATTTAACTAACCCTGACAGTAAACCTGAGAAAGATTATTCAAACATGGGCCTTACTAACATAATTGTATATTTTTTTATTCATAAAGTCACGCCTCTTTCTCGAAGGAGTAGGCAGATACCACCGGATCTCCACTTACCACGACCCTGACCTATCTCATTAGCTTCATTCATTATAATTGATATTTCCTATTTTTAATTTAATTTAGCATAAGGCTGACTATTGTACCTTGTTTGTTTATAAATTCCTGTGTTTTTTTTTGGTGTGCAAAATACAATTTATTCTTACATTGCTTTATCTCTCTGATAAGTGTAGTTTCAAATTAACCAGTCGAAACAAAACACTGTTCGAAACAACCGTTTCAAAGTTTTTATTATTAAGACCCCTAATGCTCAGCACTTACCGTTTAGTCAACTTAAATACCTATTACTGCATGTCCTGTCAGCGAAGATCACACAAACTACAACGTAAAGCGATTCCACGGTACCCTTTCTAAAGACTGCCGCCGGCACTTCAAAGGAAGCGAGCAAACACGGGAAATAAAATAAGCTAATATTGGCCTCTCATGCCACCAACGTTGGATACTATAACCACCCAATTATGAATGTAAATATAGGTACAGGTTGTAATAAGACTACATTCTAAAAATGAAGGCTGACTGTATTGCTACACCTAACTAGGTGACCTAACTAGGCTAGTATTAAATGACATTGGTATTAATTACTTAAGATTTTTTAAAAGGTGCTCAGCTAAACCATTATTTTGTTTTCTTCTGCTGGTGAATGTTAATCAACATTTGGAGTGACATTTTGTGTATTGTATATTTGTTAAAATGGTGTTGCGTTAATCAACTGTATAAAAATCTTTATGAATTTTATTCGTCTATATTTCCTGAAAAATACAATCACTCTGCTGTATTCCCAATTACCAACAGATTATGGTCAAATGAAGGTTGTTCACCAAAAAAACAGTGTAAGGCACTGAATAGACACTAGTCACATACATTTTCCTGGCCACACACTAGGATTTCTGTATCGTAGGCATCAGAAACTAAAAGTATCCTGGCCGAAACAAGTGCAGAATATACAAACTTTAACTCCGGAATTAAAACAAAATTACCTATAACCTGTATTATAGGTACTTGTGTATTACGGAATCTCTATGATAATGGAAATTTTAGGAATTATGAAGGTAAGTTGAAATAGAAAACTAAAGTAGATAAGAAATATTTCAACGAAACATTTAAAAATCAAGGTATCAAAATGGCATACTTGAAATGTTCAGTTTATTAGTGGTTATTTTGAATCGGTCGAAAAAACCGTGGTCGGAACGCCTCACTTAATTTTTAAAGAGTAGTCTTGTAACACCCTATATAAGTCAGCCTTTGATATATATCTTTAGTGATAAAGTTATCTAGACACTATACATTTTGAAACGGTTGTGAACTTAAATTTTATTAGTTTAAGCTACATTTGTAAAGATTTACATGTGTAGGTAGTTCGGATATCATTATATAACCAATTTTTTTTTTTTGAACAGACTGCGTTGGAGTCTACTCATTCTTAATCATCACTGGAAAACGTTCCAATAAAGGTCTCCTTACTTCAATAACAACTTTATATTAAAAGAAATCCAACGTTACCAAATATTAAATTTATGTAATACTTAATTGTTTGAAAAATAAATTGGCAATATTTATCAACAATCCACAAATAACAACAATTGATTACATGTCAGACTATACTCGGAACAACTTGAGCGCAAGTCACAAATTATCGAGTATGGTTAAACCGGCTATAATTTCAGCTTAAATTAATTTTACTGAGGTAAAAACCATTTCATTTCTGTAAAGGAATAACAAAACGTAATCACATAATCAATACTCTATTACTGTTGGATTCAACAACAAGCGACCGTGTTGGACCCCATGCGATCGGACGCGGTTTTGTTACATACTGTATGAGAGCGATAAACCTAGTATTATAATATCTGTGACACTAGTCAACCAACACTACTGATGCTAGAAAGTTTTTTGAATATTATGACGAAACAAACAGACATACTGCCCACCGGAAAGCGTTTTCCGTCGCCTATTGGCATTCGTAACACCCGGGGCATTACTGACGCGTTGCTGGCTCTGTTAACTTTTTTTTTAATTTTGTCATTTTATTTCAACGGAAGGCAACTCATTCCACAGTTTACACGTACATGGAAGAAAGGATCTCGTAAAGCGGTTAGTACGAGATATGTATCTGAACAAGGTGTGATGATAAGACCTCTATGCAGGATTGTTTAATATTAATCTACCAATATTAAAAAAAATGTCTAAGGGATTTTCAGGAAAGACAGATGTTGTTAGTATTTCATTCCGTCGATCTCATTTTATAGGTAAAACCGAAAAGTATATTTGAATAGATCCTCGTCTCGTTCCGGTCTTTTGAAATCGTGGGATACGCTTGTTGTGGTTAAGATAATCCTCTACGCTTCAAGCCTCATTCGATTTGCTATGGTTTTGAAAACTTTTAAAGTGTGTTTCTTAGAATAAACAGACAGACAGACACGTTGTCAGACGTTGACAGTGCTGCGGCATGGCAACATGTATATAGCACATGCTGAGCTGAAGACCGATTCACCACCACTGTGGCGCCTTCATTTTTTTTTTTATTTTAGTTTTCAGTAATATGTTATAGTTCTCAGTAAACACAATTTGTAAGTGGTGGTTGAAGAAACGAATATCTATCTATCTATTCCCTATTAAGGACAGCCTCAGATTCGTGCTTAGTACGTAGATCTTTAAAAATACCAAGGCCAAATGAGAATTTGTTCAACGCAATACCTATTTACACATATGTTCATAGTAAGTCCACGCTAACGCTCAAATTATACCTACAGCATTACGTTACTTCTTTTGGACACTTGTCTATTGTGAATACAACCATTAGTAAATAAGCAAGGTAATCTTATGTGACTGGTAGTGCCATGTGAAATAGCGTGTTTTTGATAGAGGGTTTACACTCTATCAAAAACACGTTAATCCTGCGAAGGCTGGCGCTGAAATGACGGAAATTGAAAATAAACATTTCATCTACAAATTTTATAAAAAATATAATTGTCGCCTCAATAGAAACAGAATGAAAAATAATGTGAAATAGCGTGTTGTTTATAGTTTAGACATAACCCTGCGAACAAGGCTGGCGCTGAAATGACGGAAATTGAAAATAAACATTTCATCTAAAATTTTATAAAAAAGATAATTGTCTCCTCAATAGAAACAGCATGAAAAATCATGTGAAATAGCGTGTTGTTGATAGTGTACATCTAATCCTGCGGACATGGCTGGCGGTGAAATGACGGAAATTGAAAATAAACATTTCATCTGTGCCGGCACGCACTGCCCAAATTGACAATACAACCAATTTGGCGTGCCGCGCCGCCGCCGCAGACCACCTTTGTGGGCGAATCGAAAAATAATATTACGTACACTTTTTTTGCACCGCACCTAGGGAATCACGAAAATGAACTATGATATTTCAACTAGCGTTTTGGAGATTCGAAAAATAATGGTAGGGGCAAGGTTTATTTGTTTAGAAAAATGTTTGAAATATTTTTTCTCTTTTGTAATTAAAAAAAAAACGCGTACAACTGTGAAAAATGTATAAAGTTTATATATTGTGAAAAACTGTGTTCTTGTTAAAATACAACATTTAGAATAAAAACTATTTTATTTCCATTGCTTTTATGCATAAATGAATTGTAATCAATTCCTATAGAAAATAGGCAACTCTTTAAATTGATCGCAAAGTTTTTTGATGTTTGTATGAGTATCTTTCTAATAATGAGAGGCGATTACACAGATGTTTCGTCGGTAGAGCCAGAGGGTGTTATCAGCTACAGTATAAGCAACAGTAAGTCGTTTGACAGGAAGTACTTGCACAGACACGTTCATTCATTAAACCATTCAGTATTATCGGGACGCTCGTATTGTTAACACGTGTCTTCAAGTTAATCGAATAATTACGACGACACTTTTGTATTTTTAAATTTTTTGACTTCAAGGTAACTTCGATAACTTTTTTTATAATATTATTAATGTTATAAGTTAAGTGTTATAAGTTTTAATTATTAATTTATTATTATTGAGTTGTTTGGTGTTATTTGGATTTGGAAATGGAGGATGCTGGATTTCTGGTAAGATTTCATTTAGAATAGTTTGTGCACACGGCTTTGCCTGTGTGGTACCAGGATAAATGCCTAGGTTACTAACTATACTTATTCCATCCAAATTGGTAGATATTGCTATTACGATGGTCCAAAATTCCATGCTTTTGCATTTATAATATTAGTAAGTTACCTAGTTTTATTTTAATTTTAAATATGTAGACGGTAGGTAGAAAAAAAGACGTATAATTTGTTCAATAGTTTTCAAAATTGCATCAATTATCAAAAAAATCCATATTATTTTTAATGAAACAAAATATAAAACCCCCGATTTGTATTGCCATCATCGTTTCCAGCACTCCCTAGTGACTTGCTGTGATAAAATATATCTGAACCATCCTTCAAGATATAAAAATCGATCGCAAAAATCTGCATAAAAATCCGATAAAAGCAGTATTGGAGATAAGAAAAAAAAACTTTATTTTAGCTTTTACACACATATTTTTTTTTTAACACTGGACATTAAAAAAAAAATTGTAGAAAACAAATAAAAAACAGCCTCTTCTGGCAAACGCATATACGAGATAGTTACTTCTAGGGTAAGGTATTCAAAAACAAAGGGATCATTAAAAAAATACTTCATTTTTCACATTGGGAACAACACGTTTGACCTTTATTGAAGCACCGAAAAATATTAATTGGCGGAATTAACCTTGAACTGTTTTATCATATGCTCCATTCAATGACCCTACTTCCTCTTACCATTTTTATCAAGTTAGTATTTATTTGTGTGTTTACTTATCAAGAGTTTTTCTAATTAATATTGTGTTACTCTTAAGCTAATTAATGCAATCATAATGGCAGCTGGCAAATAAAATACGTGTGTGTTATTCCGTAAGGGTCAGTTAGCTGACGCGTTCGCGGTGGCGATAAAATGGAAGTGGTTGTCAAAGTTCATGTGAATGTACTGATCGGATCCGCCACCGCCACCGCGCCTGTTTGGCCGAGCCTTTAATCGTTCGTTTTGTAACTTAAATTAATTTAGATATTTTTAACTTGAGTTCAGCAACCATGCCATTATAATAAAATGTGTACACAAAATTTAGTATCTGTGCTGTCGACCGTTGAAAAGCTCCTTTACCCCGAGCTAAGCCTAGATGTCGATTCAGGTCATGCATTTAATTGGTTCAATTAATTTTCACTCATTATTTATTTATTTATTATAGGAACGTTAACTTATAAAGAAATGACATTAGCTGTGGAAATGTCACGTGACAGATGCCAAGTTTTACGTTGTCAAATTTGCGTTAGCGTGAAAGGAAAAGTAAGCGCGAGGTATTTGTCTAGACCCCTGCATACATTATGTAGCGAGACTTTCTGACTCTCCTGGTAATTTTTTCCTACAAGACTCTTTTTTCTTTCTGTTGAATGTTTATGATTATAGAAGTACTGACATAACTTTTAATTAATTAAATTTACGCTAAATTAATTTGCAAAGTACCTGAACTCAATTACTTACTTGTTGATTGGAAAGGACATTTGGGCCTAATCATTTTAATGGTTTGATTTCATTACGATATATCTTTATTAGAAGCAGTCGGCTTTTTGTTTCAAGTGGTATCAAACGCTACAAAATAAGTTGATTTTTTCATTTTGCAACTTTTGATGACAGTTATTTTAGTGTTTTTTTCTAGACTAAAACAGAAACAAACACGCTCACGAATTTATTCCCTACGATTGACATCCTCAGACACGTACTCAGTGTGTGAATCTTTGAGGAGACCAAGTAGGGGGTAGTCTGAGACACGTCAAAATATTACATCTGCACAATATTTTTAACTGCCGCTATTTGACTAAACTTCCCCTTAAGGGAATGAAGGCTTCAGCTTGAAGCTGAAAATGAGCTGTTCTAATATTTTTAAAGATAGGTGTTGTTTTGTGACTATTTGACGACATTACAGCCGTGTTGGCCTAGTGGTCCTTATCCTTACTTCCGATCTGGAGGTCGAACCCGATCCAATAGCTTTTGCATTCCAAAAATGTATGTGCGCATTAAACGTGCTCAAAATGTTGATAAAAAAAAATCGTTATGAAACTGGCATGCCCTAAAACTAAAAATTCGAAGGCATGTGCCATCGTTTAGTAAAAAGTCAATAAGTAGTATATCAGTTCTTTAGTTCCCATAACACAAGCATGTGAGCTATGTGAAAAATGTCTAGAATTTTTAAAAACCTTAGCTAGTTTGGAAAACATTCCCATCAAATACGAGAATGGCAAACTTACTCTAGCCTGTTTCAACAATATACTCTTATCCACATCGAGAGTTTCCTTTTCGACCAATCCTACAATATCCCGGAAATTCTCAGACATTTATCAGATCACTTAAAATATTACACCGACCAATACCAATCCAATAGAAGGTACTAAATAAAACATCGATACCACGAATAGCTTTCGTATAATCCAATAAATGTTTTATAAGAATTAGGTGAAAGCACCACTCCTTGTGTTAAACTAACCGGGAGGCCGGACTCATTGCATTAGAAGGCTGCATAATATCAGAACGCCGTTGTAATTTAATATAGCTAATCCACTCCAAAGGGAATTCAATAGAAGTCATTATTTTGATTACTTTCTGCTCTCCATTGAGGAAGGAAATGAGGGCATAGTTAATTGTGTAATAGTTTTATTTATTTGTTATTATATTAAGGGTAATTGGTGGATGGCAATCCGAATATTTATCATAATAGCGGCGATGGGCTTGCAACCTGGCACATGGAATACTAACTGCTTGCTAAACGCGGGCATGTGCCAATGTAATATTTAGATTTGACTTTGACTACCCCTACTTGGTATCTTCAAAGGTCGCACTGAGTATGTATCCATAGATTTCCATCATGGAGAATAGAGTCGTGAGCGTGTTTGTTTTTAATTTATCTATTCATTTCATAAAGATTGCGATTGGCATGCGCGCTGTTGTATGTAAAAACCATGATTGTATGTGATGTCAAGTAATTATGTCTACAGTATAAGGGTTCTTAAAAAAGGGCGTTTTTAAATTTCAAAGGGACGGCAACGCGTTTCTTTGGTTCCAAGCGTCCATAGCTTACGGTAACCGCTTACCAACAGGTGTGCCGTATGTCTGTTTGCCAACTTCGTGGTTAAAAAAATATGTCACAGAGAATGCAGAATTCGAGCAATAAAAGCAAGAACTACCAACTAAAACTGACTAGACCGATTTTAATTGATAACTTTGTATGAGATATAAGGAAAATTCTGAACTTGACATAGCGTGGCTCGACACGCACGGAGCTCTACAAATAAATAATAATAAATAATAATAAATAATAAACATTTTTCACACAGCATCATCTAGCCCCAAAGTAAGCAGAGCTTGTGTTATGGGAACTACATGACTGATATACTACTAATATACTTTTATATTTTTTTTTTGCAAATACATACATATTATACATATTATATTATCCATATTATACATCCAGATCCCGAGACAAATATTTGTTTATGCAAAAATTTGTCCCGCGGCGTTAATGAAATCCGCAACCTTTTGCGTCTCAGGCGGGCCTTCGCCCACTTTGCCACAGAGGTCGTCATATACACGAAACAAACTAGTTTCGATGCTTATATAGAACCGTAGTATATCAAAAGATGCTTTCAATAGAACCATAGAGTAAATGCACTTTAGAAACCTTATTTGAACAGGCAGTAAAGTTAATTACAAAAGGCAATTGATTTAAAAGGCGTCGCTGTAGACGGTATGAGTTACAGAAAAAGTTTTCAATCCCACTAAAAGGGACTGGTTTGTCTCAGAAGTCCCGTCTGGTTATCGGCTAGTAATGTATGAAGCCGTGGCTTTATTTTATAACTCACTCCACGTAATAGGCTCCGGGTTTAATTCAATTTGCGCGAAGAGCTTACTAATTTAGCTTATCGTACAGCTTTTTTGAAAAAAAAAAAACCTGAGGTACACTGATCTAGTGCATTCGAACTGACTTCGGATTATGCTAAACCATAGATTATAAAGCCATAGACCAGCTAAAGCATTCGCGAGATGGATTTTGAAAGAAATTTCCCCGTGTTCGGAAAACAAGAACCAAACTTGTCCAATTAAGGAGTTAGAACAGTCTGGCCAAAGAAAACTTTTGTCTTGAAAAATAAATTTTATGTTACTTTCATGTTTTAACATTACGCCAAATTTAATTATAAACGAGTATTTACTTTGTGACTCGCTTTGCCTTTCTAGAAATTGCCAAATGTTCTAGATTTAGCAACTTCTAGGTTTTGATCCGAGACTTCCTTTCTGGTCCGACTTGTTGTTGACGTAGTTATAGACGCTACAGATGATTATGAAGCTTTGTAGACAGTAGATGTTGACTTATTTTTAAAATTCGCCCCTCAGAACGTCAGATGAGTATCATCGTAATACTAACAGACAGAATAGTCATAAATTCATCCATAAACATGCTTCATAAATTATGACGACGACGATTTGGAACATTTTACAACTGCCATCAAAGATTATACGATTGAGATGCGACTTATAATTAATACGATACGTTTGTTTTTATAATGCTATAAAATAGCAGTATCAATAACGTTACACTGTTATCGTAACGACGTAACGCTGACACGTTATTTTGAATCAGTTTTGCACGAACGTGAGCAGTACATGATAAAATACGGTCACAATGTCGAGCCTCATACAAATCAGACGTTTTCACCGACACGATAAAATACGATGACTTTGCCTTGCCTCATACAAATGAGACGTTATTTCGAACACGATAAAGTTCGGTGACGATTCCGAGCCCTATACATTTGTATGAGCCGTTTTCTCAAGCGACGCGATGGCACAGCATGCCACCCGTTTTGCAAACGACAATTCATATATATAGAGTGTTGCTATGTTGTGACGAAGGTTTTTTACTGCAGATATAGGCACTGTATGAAACGATAAGAACTTGCTGACGATGCCCACACTACACGACACCCAGTGTTGTTATGAGAAAAAGCTGAGTCGCCGTATGAACAAAAACAAATTTAAGTTTTTTTGATAAAAAAAAACATACAATTTACATGGATTTTACATAAATAGTAGTGTTTCTAGGAGTAAAGTATAGCCAAGCCACACATTATCTCAATCTAAAACATATTTCATTTATTCATGCTTTATGTCCTACATACAATGGTTAAGCTTAGGTTATCCTACTTAGACCAACCTAAGTACAAGTAGGTACATTGGCCCTGTCAGGGCGTTGCAAATAGGTTATTTGTAGGTAGATATTATTATTATTTACAATACAAACAATATAAAAAAAATTATAACAATTGTGAATAGTAGGTAGGTATACAAAACAAATGACAATAATCATACAAAATATATATAATTGTCACCTACTTGACAATGTAGTTAAACAACCAATATTAAAGTTGGTTAGGTTTTGGGATATTCTACAGATCAGTAGGAACGACATATTTTGTTAGGTAAAATGTCGGAGTCAGAGAATGAAATGGTCAAGTATAGGTAGGTAGTTTCTAAGCAGATTATGCAAGTTTGTCAGATAGGTATTGGTCAACAGTGTAGTATTTTCTTGAGGATTGTTTTAATTTGATTTTGGAATAATTAGTCCTTTTTGACTAAAGTGTTGTTGGAATCATCGCGGAAAAACAAACGGACGACAAATTTAGTCGTGTATCGTATGACGTCTGTTGTACGACGAGACCGATGGTGTCGTTTCGTTCCGCGTGTAAAAACGGCGTTACGTAAACTCTTTCATCTTTATCACGTCTCGATAAAGTTCATGAAACCGGTAATTTTACGCACTTACTGACTAATAGAATACATGCTCGCTGTCCACTATAGCGTTGTTACTAATTGCCATTATCAAATTGAAAATGGTAGTACATAATTTATATGGATAGATTATGGAAGGGTAACTGATCTTATCATTGACTAGCCTCTGTTCACGGCTTCTTACGCGTGGTGCCCGGATAAAAAGTAACCTTTTTGTGATAAGCGATGTCACGAAATATACATTTTTAGATATATTTTTTCCCCAAATTGTTTCAGTAGTTATGCATCCAACTTTCGCATTTAAAATATTAGTAGGAAAGATAGGAATGACACAAATCGATAATTACTGATTTATATTTAAACGAACTTTAAAACATTGCAGTCGGTGCGTGACGGTGTCTCAAAATAGTTTATGGCATTCTTTAGACTAGATATATTTACAGCCGTGTTATCTATAAGCATATAGACTTCTCGTACTTTGGGGTTCCCGCAATCAGCGTTTATGTAATTATCGTCTACATCTATGTAAGGTCGTCTGGTAGAGTTAGCTAATTAGCGATAAGACCGCCTATTGCACAACTTTGTCAAAGTTTGTGGTACTTATGTAAGCTGATGTATTATTTGGTGAATTTTCTATCGAATTTTTGAAATCGCACGCTTTTACTCCTCGTCCTTATAGTCGATATTTTGATTAGAAATTAACATGTCGAAAAAAAGAGAACATCACTAATCCATGTCAGTTGATAATAAAAGTACAAAAATGGTTGTAAGAGGCTCTGGTGGTCTTTCTTACTCCTAAGTCTATGGCCTAAGTATGACTAATAAGACCTTTACATAGTATGCTTTAATCGATAAGACCGGATCATTTACGCGCTCCCAAGCGCACTACTTAAATTGTAACTCGGTCGAAGCTATTAAAGATATGACTTTTAATGAAATGTCTATGGCAGTTTAAGCGATTGCTTTTCCATTAAGTAGCGGCCTTAATTAAAACACATTGCCTTAATTAGACATTTTAAAGCTAACATACTAACAGATCGAGAGCGTTATTATAGTTGTGGAGCTACTTGTGATGGCAACTTTACCTAAGTTGCCATCATAAGTAGCTGAACAACTTCTATGCAATATAAGACAGGTACAGTTGCAATCACAAGTAGCTGAACAACTTCTATGCAATATAAAACAGGTACAGTTGCCATCACAAGTGGCTGAACAACTTCTATGCAATATAAGACAGGTACAGTTGCAATCACAAGTGGCTGAACAATTTGTATGTAATAAAGGACTGGTATAGTTGCCATCACAAGTGGCTGAACAACTTCTATCCGTAACACACAAACTAAAAAAACGCTCACGATTGTATTCCTCATGATTAACATCCTCAGAATACTTACAGCAAGTAGATCTTTGAAGATACTAAGTAGGGGCAAACATTACATTTGGAACAAGCCTGCGTTTTGCGAGTAGTTAGTATTCCAAGTGACAGGTTGGAAACCTATCGCCGTTGAACATGGCCTATGCTTTTAAATTTATAGTTTTAGGATGTGCCGGTTTCCTTACGATGTTTTCATTCACCGTTTTGAGCACGTGTTAAGCACAAACTAACGCGCAGTAAAAATGACTTCACATACTATCGAAATGACAAAGCTTGTAGCGGAGGCGATAAAAACACCCACACAATGACATTTTCAACATCCTTATCTGACTGACCATTTTTTTAGACATTTAAAAACAAATAAATTAACTCGTTCACAAATTCGATAAGTTTTTTTCATACCTCAGGAGTTTTTTTAATTACTATAACTATCCGAATCACGCATGAAACATTACGCAGTAATCGCATACAATTTTTAAATAAATAAACAATACCTAACCAATAATATCGATAAACGTCTGTTTATTGAGTCGGTTTAAAGATTAAAATCACATTATGACATCGGTTCTTGACCTCTGACTATCCGAGTTGCTTAGCTACTTCTGAATCGAATGTAAGTTACGAGGAGAAGATACCTTGGATGGTGAGTCAGGTTGTAAAAGAACTTCGAACAGAATTGAGTTCGACATTCCAAACAGATAAAGCGCTATCTAGTGTATAAAGCAAACTTTATAGTTTTGTTTTTGGCAGTTTTGACAGGTTCTATCCTTCTATCTAGTTATTTGTTCGTGGTTTGCGCAACTTTTAACTTCTCAGACTTTTATTCCACCTGAGTATCGGTTACTTAAGACCACTGTTTGTTTATCGTTCACAGGTTCTTCAAAATTCACTGTTTATTTGGGTTTTTTTTTAATATGTGTGGTTAAAGTAGGTACCTACATATTTCATTTGAAGCCAAGGTATGGTTGGCATGTTCTGCATATATATTTTCTGGATCTGAATGTTGTGGTATTCGGGAATTGTGTGGGGTCACAATTATGTAATTTAAACAAAATCTTCATTGTTTTAAATTCAATTTCATTATCAAATATCAAAGATTGATCAAAGTTGAACTATGAACTATGGCTGACGATGGAACATGAAGATACCTATTCACTCTATACATTGAAGAGACTAATTAAATTATTAGGAAAAGTCAATATAAACTATCTATTTAATAACTTTTTCCAAACTCAATCTGGGCTTACGCGATACAGGCTAGACCTAGTTCAGAGCTTATTTTCAAACTTTTATTTAATAAAGGTACACACTAATTTTGGAAATAAAACTATTTTGTAAGATAAAATAGTGTATCAATATTCATTTATTCATTAAAATCACAAGGATCTCTATGACGTTTATTGGACATAAAAGTATTACGTGGTACATACATTATTAAAATCTAGGAATTTGAAACCAAAGTGAAAAATTCAACCTCGGTTGCATATTAATATGTGTTTATATTAGTAATTGCCGTGTTGGCCAAGTGGGCGATACTCCGACTTCTGAACGGAGGTCGTGGGTTCCAAGCCGGTCGTAACCAATGTATTTTTCAATCGAAAAATTTATGTGCGTATTAACACGTGCTCAAAACGGTGAAGGAAAACATCGTGAGGAAACCGGCATGCCCTAGAACTTCGAAGGCATGTGCCAACAGTTAGTGTTCCAATAAGCGGCGATGGGCTTGCAACCTATCACGTGGAATGCTTACTACTTACAAAACGCGGGCATGTACCAAATAAATAATGTAATCTTTGGACGTGCCTCTGACTATCCCCTACTTAGTATCCTCAAAGATCTACTCACTGAGTATGTATCTGAGGATGTCCACCATGGGGAAGACAGTCGTGAGCGTGTTTGTTTTTATATTTGTTAGTGTGATCCATTTCTTCGCTATTCTCTCACTATACAGGTGGAACGGAAACAGTGTATTTATAACTATACTGAGAAGACAATAAGAGTCATTATTTTAACGTTCACATAACGCATTGTTAAAACAACACTATTGTCTGTTATTAATAATAACATGTAGATCGTTACTCGATTCATATAAATATTATCTATTTACGAGATGTGTTTGTTAACCGATATCGTCTTTGTTTCTCGGACCTCGGACGAGTGTCTTTGTACTAAGCTGCTTCTTTAGAGCACCTGAGAAATCAAAGAGCTGCCGCACGTGCCGTCAGCCAAAACTATTTTATACGGCATAGTACCTCTGTGGCGCAGTGGGCGAAGGCCCAGAACGACGCAGAAGGTTGCTGGTTCGATTCCCGTCGCGGGACAAATGTTTGCATCTGCAAATATTTGGCTCAGGTCTGAGTGTGTTTCTATCTATAATAAGTATGAATTTACAAAAAAAAAATATATAAGTAAAGTAGTATATCAGTCATATAGTTCCCATAACACAAGCTCTGCTTACTTTGGGGCTAGATAATGCTGTGTGAAAATGTCCAGCATTATTATTATTATTATTTATTATTAAAGTGCTCGTGACAACTCATCACGATCCTCCTCTTCCTCCTAAAGTTGTCTGGAAGAGATCGCTTCTAAGCGATAACATTGCTGCCCATTGTACTTTAAGCTTTTTTGTTTTAGTTCTGATAAGTTGTATCTGTTTTTCTTATTGTTAACAATAAAGTTTTTTCATTCATTCATTCATTCATTCATGGTTGTGATTGACATTTACGACTGAGCGCTTCAGTGATTTAGGTGATGACTCGCTAAACTTTTGGTCTCTTCGTGTAAATTATAAACACTAAAACCAGGGTTGGAGGGTTACTAGCTTATACGACCTTACTTAGAGCTTACATATAGCTGGCGCTACCATAAAGTGAAACGATATAAATTCTCGCGGCTGAAAGCACGTGTGGAAGGGTTATGAAGGCCAAATTGCCAGAATACGGCCCTCATGATCGCACAGACAATGGGCCAGATTACCCGATAAGGGCTCAACCGAATAGCAGCTAACTCGATTAAGCGGCCATCCGTGATTGTGCTTCAACGCATTAATGTTTGAATTTCGTTATATTAATGCGGCGTTGTGATAGTCTAGGAGCTAGTGATGCCAAACTGGTGAAGCTTTAAGTGCCAAAATGTTGACAGAGCAATGTAGAGAACAGTACTCGTTATACTGCTAAAACACTTGAATACAGTCATAACAATGTAGAAAACAGTACTCATT
Organism: Perizoma affinitatum; assembly: GCA_961405105.1. NCBI lineage: Eukaryota > Metazoa > Arthropoda > Insecta > Lepidoptera > Geometridae > Perizoma > Perizoma affinitatum. Next base: position 11,978,264 of record OY560194.1, on the reverse strand, counting down.
ACACTATTAAATAGAAACAGAATATATTTATTTGACATAATCAAATGTTACAAATGATATATGAATCCATAGGCTCCTGAACTAGTAGAAACTGTATGTCAGGAGCAATAAAACAAAAAAAAAAAGTACTTGTAGTCAGTTGGATCTAGTCAGAGCAATGTAAATCAATAAATAATAAATAAATAAAACGTTTATTTACTCACACAGTGTAGAGAACAGTACTCGTTATGATAAAATAAAAAATATTTATTAATTATTGTACACTCAAATTAATACACAAAGCAAAATGATATGACATGCACATGACGAGATTAACCCTCAAAAGGAGTTTTCTTCCAGCAAACCTTGTTAAGAGAAGGCCCTCTCTATATCTATCAATTTTTATCGAGGTACCAAATATAAACGTGAAAACATTTTTATTCTGATACTTTATAATCTGGCTCCCGCACTTTATATTATTGTGCGGTGGTGATACGGTTTTAAGCAATATGACATTAACGCAATTCCGCGTCAGATTCGCGGTCGGAGCTCTATAGGTACTATAGATGCTCTGAAGGTACGAGTTTTGTGTTTGTTAATGCTGCAGTACCGTACGACCGAAGGATTCTGACCGCAAGGTACAAAACAATTCCACTGTACGAATAACATTTGGCGTATTTTTATTCTGACGATTTTGCCGCGTAATTAGGAGTTAGAAATTAGGTTAAAAAAATATTGAATTATTTAGTTCATGTGGTACTTTTTAAATAATGGTTTTGATATAAACGAGGGCATGTGGCTTCATTAAAAAGTTATGGACGGTTTTCGGCCAAATGCCAAATAACATTCATAAAGATCGCTCGGAGTAACGGCCCGGGAAAACTAACGTGATCATGGAAAATGCTTATCACTTGATAAGTCAAAGTGAATGTGCTGATCGCTATCGCCATCGCCACCGTGTTCGCCACCGCAACATTTGTCCGGGCCCTTAGAGAGATTTTGAGGAACGTTATACTCTGTGGGTGGTCGTGGTAATACTACTGAATTCTCGCGATAATTAGGCAGTTTCCTGTATTACACAATTATATCTTCAACCTGCTAGTTTGATTCCCTAATTAGAATTTATGGTTTGTCGTAAGACAAATATAGAATTTTTTGAGTGCGTTCCGATAATTTTCTCCGTGAAATTATTATTTTTATTATTTTGGTTCTAATGACGTGTATTAGTGTTAACTCTATAAACCTGGTCACTGACCACCCAGGTTGTATTATGTGGGCGATTGTGACTTCAAAAAACCCAGATTATGCCTCCTTTTTAAGATTTTAAAGCCAAAAATCTGTTAGCTTTGAATTAAAACATTTTATTTCCTTAACTTATTAATTATAATACTTGTAATTGGGATTTCGCTCTGCCATAGTTTTTTTGTTGATATAAAAAAGCAAAGTACTTAATTAAACTAGCAAAATAGTTTTCTTTTTTTTATTCTTTATAGTATACACAAATTAACACTAACAAAGGCAGAATTTTTACTAGAAAGGCCATGTAGAAAGGTGAGCTTAACCCTAAAAAATCCAGCAAATCTTGACTAGAGATCATTATAGAGGTAATTATAGAGGTCGGATAGTGTATCAAAGAAAAGAGTAAAACAATGTAAAACTACACAAACAAATCTTTTTTTTTTAATAAGTTGGTAATCTTTTCAAATCGACCATCCACTATAATTTGATAAACAACAGGATGACAAGCACCGACGCATTTAATAGAATTGAGTGCACTCAGCTAATCATAATTCATCAGCGAGATTAAAGAATGTGGAGACATTCGGGAGGGCGCCCCTCATCCCCTCGCGAGGGGCGCAGAGTGAGACAATATGATTGCCACACCTGCGGAAACGCGGCAAAGTAACGAGACGAGAGCTAAATAATTGAACCAACTAACTTCGAATGGAATGATGCTCTACCTTACTTAACTGCAGGATTAGCAAAAGCACAGACAGCCGTTTTGTCGACGGAAGAGAAGAGAACTTCGATTTTTATTTCCGTCAGAACGAAGATCTTGAACAATTCTGTATGTTCTGAACGTCAGACAAACATACATATTTAATTCGCCTTCGGAACACCGGGAACACATTTTATTCTTTAGCGGCTGTATATGGGTTTTGTCAGATTGTAAATAATAGTAAAATAAAAAAACTAACACTTATAATTTTTATAAATAAAGAAAAATCACTAATTTTTTGAGACAAAACAAACAAAAAATTTAAAAAAAGCACGATATTTCTTGTTTTTAAAAATCAATGTTATTGGAAATAAATATGAGTTAAACGGAAATATTTTTTAACCTTCTCTTCCATCAATAAAACCGCTCTCTCAGGATCATTGTACTACGAATACAATGAGGGGTTATTACGGGCCACCTTGACTCAAAGTTTCATCTTTAAAAACAGATGGCGCTACACTGAGTAGTGCCAATATCATGTCTTTTATATGTCAAAAACGGTTTAATTATAGGTTCCCTCTTTAATGCACTCCGCATTTATCAAGCCAGTTATTTTTTATCGTAAATGGAAAGCCCTCTTTGGTAGTTTTTATTTTGAACTTGCACGATCCATATTCCGTGACAGTCTAGACCACATAATACCTACTTTACAAAGCCTGATAATTAAGCAGGAATTTTACGTAATTAAATTAATAGCTCTCTGATTAAATGGTTATACACCGTAATTGCCTTTCAATGACAATCGTATTTAGTGCAATCAATACTCAATAATAATTAAATTTTCTAGTGGCATAAGAAACTAGCGGTTTAAAGGACAAAATATTATATTCAAACACGTTGTGGACTGAATACGAAAAGTTAAAAATATAATAAAAATATTTTATCACCTGCGTGATTCACGACAACTAATTACATGAAAAATATCTACGTTTATTGTTAAAAAACTGCTTAAAAGTAAGTAATGAAATAGGTTAATATGCAATTAGGTAATATGATTATAAAATTAACTTATATAAAAAATTCTTGCCATACCTTACTGAAAAAATATTTTTTATGTCGTGGTACCCGGATAAAAAGTCGCCCATGTGTAATTTATCCTAAGTAACGGAGATTAAAAGCAACATTAAAACCTTAGTATTTTTAATATGAGTACGATTTAAAGAGAATATTACTTTTTACCTAATTCATAATAATACCCATACTTTTCCCATACTCCCATATTCTTCATTCGGTCACCGAAAACAGCAAAAAAAACCGTGTCTATTATCATTCTTTATATGAAAGTAGAGCATCTTTCATATCGCGCCAGTACATCTTTAACAGATTGCTTTTCTAAGCTGTTCTTCCGCGGCCGGCCCCATGCACTTGCAAGGTAGCCGGAGGTTGGTTATGGCCGCGACCACGCGACTTTGCGACCATGTTTGGCGTGCGCGTTGCAACTAGTTACCATCGTATCTAGTGGCCGCGCGACTTTGTGGCCTTGGTGTCCTGTCGTGTGGCAGTGGATAACTATCTAATCTAGGGTCGCACGACTTTGCGATTATAGTTGCCTGTCGATAATATGTGCTACAAACTCGCAGTAGAATCTTTAATAAATAATTAATGCTGATATTTTTTTCACACAGCATCATCTATCCCCAAAATAAGAGCTTGTATTATGGGACTGATATATTACCTAATACGTTTTTTTGTAAATACTTACATTATAATAGGTACATAGAAAACACCCATATCCGAGACAAATATTTGCAGATCACACAAACATTTGTGGGTTTCGAACCCGCAATCTTCTGCGTCTCAGGCAGGCCTCCGCCAACTACGCCACAGAGGTCATTGAATATTGGTCGTCATCTTAACTTGGTTTTCTTGACTGTCATGTACATGAGAGTCCCTCATGTCCCTCATACAGTATAATGTCGACATATGGTTCCTTACAAATTTCATATTTTTATTCGGACGATCTGTACAAAGCAGTGCATCGCGCGTTGTGGTCTCGCTGACTCTGTCGCGCGTTGTGGTCTCGCTGATTCTGTCGCGCGTTGTGGTCTCGCTGACTCTGTCGCGCGTTGTGGTCTCGCTGACTCTGCCGCGCGTTGTGGTCTCGCTGACTCTGCCGCGCGTTGTGGTCTCGCTGACTCTGCCGCGCATTGTGGTCTCGCTGACTCTGTCGCGCGTTGTGGTCTCGCTGATTCTGTCGCGCGTTGTGGTCTCGCTGACTCTGCCGCGCGTTGTGGTCTCGCTGACTCTGTCGCGCGTTGTGGTCTCGCTGATTCTGTCGCGCGTTGTGGTCTCGCTGACTCTGTCGCGCGTTGTGGTCTCGCTGACTCTGTCGCGCGTTGTGGTCTCGCTGATTCTGTCGCGCGTTGTGGTCGCGCGTCGCGGACGCCATTCACCGGTAAGTGCCTGAATCACGTTTGCACTTCCGACGTCTACTGATGCACTGATCTTGATTACACGCACTTCTACATAAACCAGCTTTTTGTGCGAAGATGCCTCACTTCGCTGATGAGATGGCTCTGAGATTGCTTTGGGGAACGCGTTTGAGTGTTGTTTCATGTTTATGACGGTGAGTGACGTTTTTAGGAGACATGCTAATTAGAGATAGTTTAGTCGGCAAAAAACTTTTCGTTAATTAGGTGTATTTTTTTCTTACCGTGCAAAGTGTATTTATTAGATACTTGTCTTGCCAATGTAATATTAGAAGCTGCGCTAATTATTTTTTTTAATAACGATTTTTACTCGTATCTTTAAGACGGGTGGATTAGAAATAGTTTTTGTGAGGCATACTATAAAACATAATGATTATAATTAAAAAAAACCTATTACTTTGACTTAGGTAACAAATTAGCTTGTTCATGAAACGTCAATTCTAAATTAAAATAGTAATTTATTTAATTGCCTGACTGCGGTAGAACAATATTATTTATTATATTTAATGAGCTCACATTCCCCAATATCTGGGATGCAAATTTACTTAAATAACTTATCCAATTAAAGGAAAAAAAATCCATATTAAAAAAATATAACCACACCTTATCGACATTACATGTCTAACGAATTACCTATTTAAATAATACAATGCTGTACAAATGTCAAGCAAAAAATAACAATTACAAAATAAAAATGACAAAAAATGTGTACTTGCCAAGAACAATTATGTCTGAGTCCCGGGTTTCATAGATACATTTCACCAGCTATTACAAATAGGTTATTATGCTTTTTACAAATAAAGCCGACTCAAAGATACCTACAGGGTAGAGTATGCAGCTTAAGATCCCTGAATAGCGGTTTGCAGGACTCCGTAAGCAGCTTAAAATCCCTGAACAGCGGTTTGTAGGACTCTCATAGGCGTTATACCAACTATTGTCCTACTACACTTTTTCTCTTTCCACCTCTAAATAATTCCCCCAAAGCACTAGACCACAGTGTAACAGCGACGCGCCATAATCGAGGTATGCTCGTAATACTGTTTGTCAGTCTGACGTTTTCCTTAATCTATGGAGAGCAAAAATGAATCTATTTAATTTTTACAGACTTAAGATTTCTATCTTTAATTTCAATAAGTTTTTGGTTTTTCAATCCGTTGATTATTTTAAAGCGACTCTTAAGGAACCTAAAAAACGGCACATCCAATTGTAATGCGGTTTGCATTCGATTTGTGTAACTTCAAAAAGGTTTTATCGCCCTAAGAAGGCGCCAAAATAGATGAAGGAAAACACATCTGGAGTTTTTTTTATTTTTACAGTAAATTTAAAATATTTTTTACAGTATTTTAAACCTCCTAGTGACTTTTGGCGATAAAACCTAAGAACCATCCTTGTCAACAAACGCACTACAATACAGCCGTTCCAGAAACAGATAAGAAAAAATAAGGATTTTTGTTCAAAAATAAAAATAGTTGTTTATAAAAAATTGTAACAAACAACTTCACGGGTGATGACCTCGGTGGCGGGGTGGGCGAGTAGCTGGCTACGACGCAAGAGCTGCGGGCTCTGTTCCGGCTGCAGAACAAATGTATGTATGTACTTCAGATATTTGTTCCGACTCCGGGTGTTCTGGTACCACGGTTCTCTTAGTTTCTGATACCCACGACACAGGGAATCCTTGTGTGGTATCAGGACTATGTATGTGTCTGTTGGGTGTAAGAAAAAACGCAGATACTCTCCAGAACGATGTTGCGATACTGGTTCTATAAACTATACTTTGCTTGCTCTGTAAACTTCTCTGTACACAGTACATTGAAGGATCCATTCGCAAGGGACTGCATCCGCTACGGCGTAAATCATTAACGCGGCCGGTCCGCGCCAATTACCACCCAAATTAGAACTATTCTGGACCATTAGTTCCCAACTTCATAATCAATTAAGGACTGCTGTCCACTGAACCATGGCTGCTTTATGGTGAGCAGCATTAGGGGTCGTCTCGAACTTTAAAGGCGGCACCGCGGCGGTACGAGTCGAGACCGAAACTGTGCATTGAGACAAATAAACGTCTCCTATATTAGTTTCACTCGCGAACTGAACACATACGAATGTCTAAAGCACAATCCGGTCAATCTCTATAAAATGTGTGAAACAATCGCTTCGTGATCAACACATGCAGATTTGTGCACATAAACGGTGACGTTGTGTGTGTGAGTGAATTAGAAATATTCAAGGTCGTGATGACCTGCATATTGCACGCTCTTTTCGTAGCTTCGAGCCACATGCTCACGTTTTGAAATTATTGACATCGTCCTTATCAATTCAATTTGTTAACAATTTTACAACACATCGCTGACGTGTGTGCTTTAGAGCAAATGAAGTGTCTATTGAACTCCAAGCGGGGTGAAGTAAGTTGGATCGGCGGGAGGGGGTGAGTGGCCAGCATGTTGTAAGTTTTCTTCTTCACGTTGAAGCAACTCTAAATAGATTGGTTTACAGCATGTTATAAAAGCTTCGATAGGATTGCCGCACTTATGAAAAGAGCCAACCACACTGTCAGAAAGCGCTAAAAATCAGCTCTGTATACAGTGCTTCAGTGTGCAGTGGGCTTTTGTGGAAATTTCAGTTTTGAGAGCTGGATGTTTGGATAATCGGAGTTTGTGGTCCCATGGCGAGCTATTACGGGCCACACTACCGCTGTGCGGCCCATAAAGGTTTTTTGGCCGACGTATTTTAATGCGCAAATGCATTTTCAGGTAGAATGCATTAACGTGAATTACTGGAATTGCTGCATTGTGATGCTATGAATTATTTCAACGTGAGTGGCTGGAAGTACCGTTTAGTGTCAGTTTATACTTGTCTTTGTTTAAAGATTTATTTTATTTACCCGTGAACCAAGAAGGTATCACAAACTAAATATATGACTTTTCAATCGTCGTGTATGACTTCAAGAAGGCTTTTAGATATATTGTTTTTTAGTATCTCGACACCACAAGAGTGCTGCAATAGATGATAGAAATTAGTAGTCGGACGTTTTTAAATCTAAAACTTTCCTTTTTTCAGTAAGACGTGTCTTCTCAGGGTTAGTCTCACAAAAATAATGATCAGAAAATGCGCACTAAATGTACAAGCTACACAGACATAAAATGTTCCCAACATTTGAACAAAATAAAAATCCCTCCCTGCGAGATAAAGTGTAAATAAATGACTACAGGAGTTCCAACAGCACTTTTCCATTGAAGAGTTAATGCAATCCAGTGATTGCGTTTCGTTGAGTTTCCACGCGCACGTTTTCACGTCACGCTGATTAAGAGTTTTGCGTTTTTATTTTTTTCCAACTGAGGGTAATGTTTTTAACTAGCCGTTAGCCTAGAGGGCTGTACTCCGACTTTCGAGCCGGACATCATGGGTTGGAATCCAGTCGTGCACCAATGGAAGTATTCATGTGCGCATTATTTACCATGCGTTCAAAACGGTGACTGAAAACATTATGAGGAAACTAAAATAAACAGGTTTGCAATCTGTTACGTGGAATGCTGAGTACTATGCAAAACGTGAGTCTGTGCCAAATGAATATAATGTTTGGACGTAACTCTGACTACCCATCCTTACTTGTCAGCCACACCACGTGCGGGTCCAGTCTAAGGGCCCGGTCTAACTGACGCGGTGCCAGTGGCAATCAAAGAGAAATGGTTGTCAAGTGACTGTCAAAGTTTTTATGAATGTACGATTTAAATTAGATGCTTTGGCAAAGTTCGTGTTTCCGAATTAGTACGATTATGCAACCAATGTCCGGCCGTCCCGCGGCTTGTGACGGCTCGTCAGTCACCAGCGAGCTTCAAAGACGGTAGTATGTGCGGTTCCAGTATTTAGAAGTATATAGAGCTGTTGACACCCACAGTTGTCACATTTTATAGCATTCATAGTATGTATTTGGTTGAATTTTGTCATCCAATTTTTTGTATCAATTTGCAGTGTTCAGGGCATGTCCTATTAGGTACTAATTACCTTGTTATATGTTTTGTTCTTAGATATCATGAAATAAATGAACTTTTAAACAATTTGAAACACTTTTATCGCATTTTCGACACTATAATTACAATTTCACGATAACACTATAAAAAAGTATACATCAATGTTGTAACAGCTCTAGATAAATATCACTATTGGGCGTTCATGTTTCCGATGATAATCAAAATTAGTCGAAGCATCTAATTTAAATCGTAGTACTGTACTGATCACCACCGTTTCTGTTTGACCGAGCCTTAACGCAGTGCACGGCCTTAATCCTAATTCGTGCGTATTGACGTTTCGAGTCGCGCTAATGGACGCCAGTTTTTTTCCTCCTTTCCGTCTAATATCGGCTGCATCGTTGTTGGTGAGTGGCGTGGCGTGTTTCTGTCACAGATCTCTATTATTCACGAAAAAGCGAGCCCTCGCGAATCCGCTCGACAAATGGACACAGAAAACGATCGAAACTAAACGGCAAGTATGAGGATGATGAAATTGTTGGCTCGAAAATAGGTTTTTTCGCGTTAGTACCAATTAAAAGTTCCAGTTTGGCATTACTACTATCCAAACATACATTATAGGAATCTTAATGTTCCTTGTTGTCTGCTTACCTTAGAAACAAAAATTCAAGCGCATTTGCATCGGTTAGTAGTCTCATAGTGGCGATGCTCCATATCACGTACAATGTTCTACAACTTTTGTGTCGCTAGTTTTCGATGGACGTTTATCTAAGTTTGAACATATCGTCGCAAATTGCATGAAATGTTGGCGTCCGTTGGGGTTGCTCTAAGTATTTGAATTTGAATTTCCAGACTGACTTCAATTTGGAGAAACGAGCACTATGACGAAATATCATCAACGTCATATTAGCAAGTAATTAATAAAGGGGGTTTGAATAATAATTATAGTACTTTTCTGATAATATTTATTATAGATGTCTCTCTTGTTTTATTAGTTGAGAGAATAATCTACTACCAATAATGGTGTTGTATGCGAAATATATAATGATGATTATAATTATACTAGGATCGTAGAACAAATAAAAACAAAAAATTGGTTTAGAGAAATCTACGACATAAATATGTAGAATTTGAAGTCTTTTAAAATTAATGAAAAACTTGAGACTCGAACCCGCGACCATCCGCTCAGTTGGAACAGATACAACGTACAAAGCGGGTCATGAGTGCGAGTCCCGCCAATTTTGATATTTTTGAGATATTATCTGAGATTACCCTTTAGTGTGGGTTGGTACAGAAAAAAAAACACTAATAACTATTGATCTGATTTCCTGAGTACCATTGATCTGATCATTTCCTGCGTATTGACACATTATGCAGTACAATGCGCTTACTTCCGTCACGTGAACCATTATTTATAGTCGGTCGTATTCTGGAAAACAAAAATAAGCCGCGGGCCATTCGTCACGGGACCTACAGTGCCCACAATGGCCCAGAGACGTAGTCAGTGGGCACGGAGGGTCACTTATAGGGGTATAAAAATATACGTTCTATAGATATTTTCACAAGTTTGAATTGGAGATAACTGTTCATGTAACAGTTACATGACATTAGTGATTTTTTATGAAGTTTGTAAAAATAATAATACTGTCACGTCAGATTCTTTTGGTTAGCTTAGTATTAAAATAGTTGTAGAGAAATAAACAAATGCATCCTGCATTTGTTTATTAACAAATTTTAAAAAAATATCCACCCGCGTTGGACACCCTCATTACACAATACGATACTTGGGTACTTATACCAAGGGGTATTCAAAATCATATACGAATATCATATTTCGCACATGCCCACGTAGCGTAGTATTCACGTTGTATTCACTTGGCAAGCACATAGCCGCCATTTTCCAAACCCGGATCTTCCAAAACCCTCATGACACAAGTCCTGACTCCAAACCTGTAATAAAATTGTTTCGGGCACGTTGCCTTCTAATTTTCGTTTCCGTTGTACCAGAAAACTAAATCGCACGGATAAAAAACCGAAAGGTCGCGGTAGAACAGCGAATCGGTTGCGAAAAATTGAATCGTGTTTCGAGTAGGTAATAATTAAGCGTAACGTAGGCTGTCCGCACGGCCATTGTTCAATGGCCGTTCTCGACTTTTTGCCTCGACACGATCTCAATTGCAGTTTTTCTACTTTTATGTCCATTATCCGTCATTTTAAAGGTCCATAATTTGCTATAGTCCGAGTCGCGTTTCACGTTCTCATTAATCGCATGAGTAGTTGTGCTAATTTTTTCGAGAAATATTACAGGCAGAGCATTTCATGGTACTGGATTTTATGGTGAAACATAAAATCACCGCGTTCTACTGTTCGGAGTTGATTGCTGTGACTTATGGATTTAATAATGAGTGGATATCGAATAATTGCTATTTATATAAAATTATTACGGAAATCATTATCGTTTCGACGTACAACTCGCTCGTTTTTAGTTTTATGACGAGAACTCAATCAGCGTTTCAATAACCAATCTCACCCTTGAAAAAATATTGATTTACCTCGATTGGAAAAGTCCTATGAATAGAAGAAACCAAAATCTACTTAATAGCTAATTTACAGTACTTTTACATCAAATTATTAGAGTGTAGCTGTTTACAAAAGCATTTACATTAAAACCACAATACGACCTCTGTGGCGCAGTGGGTGAAGGCCCGCCTGAGACGCAGAATGTTGCGGGTTCGATCCCTGCCGCGGGATAAATATATGTATGATCTGCAAATATTTGTCTCGGGTCTGCGTATTTTTCTAATTATGATAAGTAGTATATAATGTAGTTCCAATTACACAAGCTCTGCATAGTACGGGTCTAGATGATGCTGTGTGAAAAAAATCCAGCATAATTATATTTTATTATTTATTAATCCAAAATTTAGCAAGAATTTTATTAAAAAAGTTCACGCTCTCTATCTGATTCGCTACCACACAGCAGACAGTAGAAATCGATTGTGTGAACTTCAAATGAATTTAACTTCATCATTGAAATGAATGAGTTAGCTTGGTTGCAGTGGTATCAGCATAAATCCTTCAATAGGAGTGAGTTTGATTTTTTCACCGGCAATATCAACAGTTCTAGATACACTACTGGATCTAGAGCTCCTGTAAAGATACTCATGACACATAGTTTTGAGTTGCTGAATTCAACGGTTCCAATTCGGTTTCCAATGACCGACCATGTTAAATGTAACATGGTCGGTCATTGGATAGGCTTCCAATACGTGTTATCCGTTTCATAGTTAGCCTTCGAGAACCTTTATTCCCCTTTACAAATGTATTCTTATCTGTACGAGTTTATGTATGAAGCGACGATAGGCTTGCAACGTGGAATGCTACCTACTCAAGTATTGATCTTAGGATGTCCATCACTTGGTTTACAGTTGTGTGTTTTTGTTTTACGTCTAAACTCAAAAGTGGGTGCAAATGGGCTAGATGATGTGTATAATGACGAGGGTGCCACGGCGGGCGAGTGTCCAGCTGAGATGCTAGAGGTGTAGGTTCGTTTCCCATTGCGAGACAACTGTTTGCATGTTCTGCCGATATTTGTCCTGGCTCTGGGTGTTCTGGTACCATGGTACTTACATACCAACCTACTCGTAGTTCCTGATACAGGGATTCTTAGTGTGGGGTTAGGACTATGTATGTGACTGTATATATAATAATAAATAATAATGCTGATATTTTCACACATCATCATTTAGCCACAAACTAAGCAAAACTTGTGTATACATTGTTTTTGTTTCGTTTGTTAGCAGTGCGAGAGAAGAACGCCGCAGCAGGCGAGCGGTGGCAGTCCCACGCTGGGATCCCATCTCCTCGGCATGGAGGTGACCAAGGAAGCGCGCGCGTCGCCACTTCCTCAGCCACCGACCTCAGGATCGGGGTCATCGCAGCCACCGCCACCACCACAGGTGAATATCCCTACGGAATGAGTTGACAACTAATCCAGAAGATAGGTTTTTGAATGGCAACCACGCACCAGATAAGCCCTCTACACGTTGACATCGGAAGTCGGTATATGGAGATGAGTCAAAATCATTCATGGCACTCTTTGGGGCAGTTTTGCTCTTTTGTCCAGCAGTAGACTTCTACAGGCTATTGATGATGTTAAATGAGGTGAGCCCTGAAAAGTTAAATGAGGCTTGTTGATTTGTGTACCTGAAACTTCTTCACTTGTCTTCATGCCTTACCCAAACATCCGACCAAAGTTAGTTCCCTACATAACTGTTATTATTTTACATATGCCTTCAATACTCACTAGGTGGTCTCGTAAATATTTAAATATGCCTACGTGTTTTGTTACAGATTTGCGCTGGCTGTGACAAGGTGATCACCGAGAGGTATCTCCTGAAGGCTCTAGACCGTCTCTGGCATGAAGATTGTCTAAAGTGCGGTTGCTGTGACTGCCGGCTTGGCGAGGTCGGGCATACCCTGTATACGCGAGCCAACCTCATCCTGTGCAAGAGGGATTATCTGAGGTACGTTCAGTACGTTATCATCTTATTATTACATAACATTTTAAGTAGAAAGTACCTCAATTTGAGTACCTGGTACATATCGTCACAGATAACTCGAATGATGAGGTAGATATGGAGATGAAGCGGAGGGCGTTGACGATATAGCTAAATGTTCCTTAAGGTTTCTCGCTGTTCAAATGAGGTGATAACGCTGCTAAATAATCCTACTATCAGGATTTTAATACGAGCAGCCTGTAGACTACTTAAAGTCAAGCTGTTAACACACTTCGCGTCCAATGCAACAGTTAATTCAGGATGTTGTTGGGGCTCCCGGGGTTCTGCAGCATCTCCGATATGTTCGCGGAAGCGCGCGCTGAATGCGCAAAAACCTCGATCATGAGCAGTGTGTACGGGACCACCAATATCACCCTGAACACGGTAGCTAATAAGGGGATAGTGTTTTTTATAAGCATAAATTAATAATTATTCCATCATCATCCGGACGCTCGCTTATTCAGTGTGCTTTATGTCTAACATAGCCTCGGTGTACTCACTAAGGGTTTTTTTTTAATCTTTGTCACTTGGAATAGGGCCCAATGACTGATGATTGAAGAACCACCTCGTAGAGGGTTCTTTCATACCCATAACACATTTCTTTGAATTATACCAGTTTCTTTATCGCCGTGCGGGTCTCCTAGCATTACGCACATTTTTCATGGGGAGGAACAGCGCATCGCAAAATGCATGAAAAATTCAATTTGTCAACGAACCTACGGACCAATGGTCGGAGAATCTCGCCACTAAACCAATATATTCTATAATAATAGTTTGTTTTAAGCATATGTTTTTTTTTGAATGAATAAAAGAAAATACTTTATTGTACACCAAAATATATCAAAATAAACAAAAACTTAATTTAACTAAATGTACAATGGGCGGTCTTATCGCTTAGAAGCGATTTCTTCCAGACATAATATTCATTGAGGTAGAAAATGAGCTCTGTTTTTAATAATACATTTTTGACAGGTTATTCGGCAATACTGGATATTGCGCGGCTTGCAGTAAGGTGATACCCGCGTTTGAGATGGTGATGCGCGCGCGCAACAACGTCTACCATCTCGAGTGCTTTGCATGTCAACAATGCAATCATAGGTAAGCCAACACTGATACGAACATTGACAATATATAAAGGTATTTTATATTTCTGCTACCAAGCAGTAATGCTCCCATTGCTGTATTCCATAGGCACATAAGACTTTTCACCCTTTATATCTCAGGGTTAGTAACGCGCGAGTAAACTGGTACCCAAGAAGCATCCATCTATAAGTGGCCGCTTACCAGTATTCTTGTTTGCCAGTTTAGCCAGTTTTATATATTATTATTTGCAATTATTATTATTTTATTATGTATTGAAATTTACTGAAATTCGTCTCAAACAATAATGTGATATTTCTTAACAAAGTGGTACCTGTGATCCGCAGATAAATAAGGGATATGACGATGACTTTGGCATACTCTTAATATGATAATGAAAGAAACACATTTATTTAGCACAAATTTAAAAATTTGTTTACAAGACCAGATCCAGTTAAAAAAAAACTCAAATAGGTACTTAGCCTACTTATAAGTAGAACTGAAAAGAAATCCCTACTCACCTTCCTCGTCCATCTAGAGCTGGACAGTTCAATGTTGCACCAAAATGGTGTCAGCTCAGCATATGTTTGGTAGGTAGGCTGCATAACACAATTTGTTAAGTAATGTTATTAATATTTTACTAGTAGGTATTCTTACAGTAGGTAGATATGAAATATCCTCAAGATACTCGCATACATTGAATCTTAATCCAATAATAACAACTGCAACTGATATTTCAATTTACAATTAAACATTGTGGTTTAATATCGGCACATTGGTTCTAGTAACATTGTTTACCCGACCAAACAAATTATCCATCATTCATAATTATATATGTACAATTAACTAGTTAGGAGTTGAATGAGTTAATCAATATCTAAAAAAAAAACAAATTAAAAAAATAGCAAACAACTATGCATGTCCTCTGGTGTGGAAGCTCTCCCAGAGGACAAAATCTGTCTTAGTTATTAAGTACTAACCCTTATCTTAAGTTTACTAACACTTGGATCATGTTGTCTGAATAAAAAAGTTATTATTATTATGGGGTATTCCTGAAATAATAGACAAATAAATATGTTTTAAATTACATCGTAAATAGCCTTATAGTAAGCAATGGCACGGATTCTGAGTGAATCAGAAACTACGCATGAACAATAATACGCAAGGAAAAAATCTTAAATTAGAGGTAGAATTTTACAAATTCCTTTCTTAGTCTACACCATAAGAGGAATATAACCTCCAAGTTTCATGCTTCTAGGACTTATGTTTTAGGCTGGGCGATGATCGATCAGTCAGTAACGGAATGTTTTATACCATTTATTGTTAAAAGAATATAGCACAGAGGTACCTAGACCTAAAACTAACATAATATTAGCATAAAAGCGTGATTCACTTGAAAAATCTTTGGAAGCATCACTTTCACGGCATCATACCATAACCAGTAGTAACACGCAAACAAATAACTCCGTTTTGCTGAACAATACATGAATACATGAAGTACGGAATCCCTAAGGCCTGTTTCACACGGGCTCGCAAACAATTTGAACAAGAGCGAAGCGCTGTGCTATGCGCTATCCTCATATTTATTGAAGCCTTCTTGGTGTCTATTGCTGACAATAGACTCCACGCCTCGATCCACGTTGATTCTAGAGAGTAAACATTTTAAACTTATGCAGACGAACTCTGTGGCGCAGTGGGCGAAGGCCCGCTTGAGACGCAGAAGGTTACGGGTTCGATTCCCGCTGCGGAAACATATTTGTACGATTAACCAATGTTTCTCTCGGGTCTGGGTGTTTTCTATGTATAATATGTATTTATTTACAAAAAAAAGGATTTAAGTAGTATATCAGTCATGTAGTTCCCATTATACAAGCTCTGCTTAGTTTGGGGCTAGATGATTCTGTGTGAAAAATGACCAGCATTATTCATATTTATTATTTATATTTATTTAATAATGATGCTGTGAAAACAGCATCATAAACCTGATCACAGTGTTCTCGAGAGTTTCTATAGCATTTAGTTAAAACTATGCATTTATATTTTTACATTATATTAATCATAATCCTGAAGAAGACGATGAATGTTCTTAGGGACTGATGGTGTGTGAAAAATGACCAGCATTATTTATTTATTTGAATCATCTTCATCATCGACTTCCCGCAACGTTTGGATGCAACTATGTCTAAGATTGATGGTTGTTTTTTAATCATTGTTTACTTAGATCGCGTTGCAAATGATCTATAGATAGCTCAACTGATCCAGATCACTACCAGGCGGAAGCGTTCCCAAAATACTTGCCGCATTGCCACGCTGAATGGCAATGCTAATGCGTTGACCCAGATAAGAGACAGCTCTCTTGTCACGCGTCTCTTCGACCAGTCGCCCTGAAAGAATTACTAGAACTATACTTTAGTAAATGAGTTAGTTGATAAAAAAATGCTCCGTACACGACTTTATAAAACTAAAAAGCCCTAAACAGCTAAACAACTACGCCCGCTATGCTAGTTTCCAAACTATTTTATTCAATTAAATTTCGGTAGACGTGCCATGGCGACGACTCTGATATTGCCCGAATTCTGATTGCTCGATTTTTCTGCAATATTGTCGGTGAAAGTTGGAAAATATTGAGTTGGTTTGACAGCAATATAGGGTCGGCAACCATCAAAACGTTCTGTATTTACATAAACTACTTTATTTGCCCAATATAAATAGGTATTAGCATCCGTTGTTAGGATCCACAATGGATTTTGCAATCAACCTAAATTGAGTACGCAAAGTCATTATTATACTGTTTAAACTACCATGACTCAAGAATACTCTCAACGAACAAAAAAGTGTGTTCCATAAAATGATCTTGATCTGTTGAGCTATCTATAGATCGTTTGCAACGGTCTATAGATAGCTAGCTGTTTCATCCGTATTTTTTGTACATACCTACTTGTACATAGTTGTATGAATAATTGTATCATTAAAAAAAAACTAAATGAGCATTTAGATAATTCAAAGCTGCATTAGAAACCAGCACTTATTTGTTAAAATATAATATAGAAAACTTAGATAATAATCTGGTATTGATCTGGATCAGTTGAGCTATCTATAGATCATTAGAACGGTCTTTAGATAGCTAGCTGTTTCATCCGTATGTTTTGGATAAACCTATAAATAAAAAAATATAGAAAACTAGTTAAAAGAGACTGAACTTTCGTAAATTAAAAGTATGCATAAACGATGTTTTTTCTATGCAAGAAAATAAATTTGCAAAGAGTCTAGGGGTGCAGGAAAGCGGCAATTTTCACCGGTCCGCGTCTGTTTAAATAATAGAAAGCGTAAGATTGGAGTCTCTCTGAATGGTTTATATGTCACTCGTGGACCTTTCCACTGTAAGTACATCTCTTGCGACAATTTCCACGAATTACATATTCATTTGAGTAGCTTTCTGCGCAGTTTTAGCAGTTAGATAAACATTTTGTGACGCTTTTCGTTTTTAGAGTATTATTTTGTTGTCTGCCATCCATAACGATACCGAAGGGTAAATATCTAGTTTTTATTCAACATCAGGAAAAACAAAGCGTTTTTTTTTAATACGTAACATACTACATAGTCCTGACCCTACACTAGGATTCCCTGTATCGTCGGTATCAGATACTGTGAGTACCGTGATCCCACATCATCCAGACACGGAACATATATCTGCAGAAAATGCAAACTTTTATTCTTTAGTGGGAATCGAACCCACTCATGTAGCAGCCGTCTTATGTAGCAGCCGTCTTCCGCGCCGATCATGAAATTTGCATAGTAAAAAGCAGTAATACGTCCAAAGCGTTAACGGCGCTCGACCAATTTGTTGAGCTATTAAATTATCATGTTCATATCAATTTTACGGGCAGAAATCTGAATCCAATTTGCGGGATGTCCGATCGAAACGGACGGTGGGTATCGCTGGCGAATATCGCTAAACGGCTAAATAATTTAGCGGCAATCCGCAATCTGCAATCTGCCGCGGAAGTCGCGCGGTCGGAGGCCTGACGTGACGCGACCCTGTCGCACCAGTCTGTCAAATCTTCACGGTGCAATCCCTATATGAAGTTGAATTAAATTCGTACGGAATATCCTGCTAGTTGACTCCACGCATATTTCCGTTGATGTTGCAAGCATTTCTGAGTTAAATTTGAATTTTCAGGCAACTTGTTCTGCTTCGTTTTATTCAAAGAAATTATGTTGAACGTTATTTTCATCATCTTGTTTGGGCAAATTAGTTTGTAATAATTATTTATGCAATTCATTTATGATTTTCTACACGATAGCCAATATTTTTATTAAGTATGTTTCTATATTTACTAAGTATTTTTGTTTTAGTACCTAAGTCTCGCTTGTTTTCTCCATAAATATATCATACTTGGTCATGCATTCATGCTAGCCCTAGTACAAGATTCATTGAAATTACTTAACCGTTTATAGCTTTTTTCAGAAATAAATGATTTTATTGAATGAATTATCTCGCGTCAACCGTAATCATAGCTGTGGAAATCTATTGTCTCCGAGGGAAAGAGGAAACGAGGGAACAGTCAATAGAACGTCCGTTCCTAAAATGTCAAACTTGGCGCTTGCCCACTCGCTCACAATAGCGCGACGCAGAACGCCTTGCAGTGATTAAAATGTCGTTTTCCATCTTTTCCATTACGCGTCAGACAAAAAATAGCGAAACAAAAAAAAAAGCGACAAGCCCAAAACAAAAGTCGGGGACGTGGAGAACAGGAAATAAAGTTAATTAAGAGCGTCGAAATCGACTGAGCTGCGGTGAAAATTGGCCCCTTAAAAAAAGAGGCATTTGTAGCGGCAGCTATTGCGCTTAATTTTTGCGACAACTGAAACAAAGAGTTGAAGGGTTGTCTCGGCCACCCTCATCTTCTCCCCGAGGGGAGATAAGGTTGGTTATCGTTCTTCCGCTGGCCACTACAAGCGGCTACTGTGGCGAGTCGAAGATACCTTTTGTTTCTTTACATTGAGGGATGCTCGCTGGCGTGACGTTATCGAGCTGTTTCCTCGCGATGACCTTTCCACTTGCGATAGTAAATTCGTTCTCCAGACGTTTGCAGCCCTTGTGTTCACGTTCAGATAGTATCGTGTTACAGATCGCAATAGTAATTAGATTTATGCTGAAGCGCTATTAGTGCGTGGGTGTAGACAGGTCTTTGCGTAGTTGTTCATTAGGGCTGCCATGTTGAAATGAATAGAAATAGAAAGTGGATTCTTTTACACAACAACAAAGCACGAAAAGGCTAGATACAAAAGTAAACAGACACTTTTTTTTAAAACACAGCGACCGACCAGGAAGGCAATACAAGATCTGTTTGGGCCAAACAGATCTCGTCTGAGCGTAACAAACTCGTTTAAGTAAATAAAATAAAAAACATTATATTTCGGTAGTGTATTATCATTTTTTAACATTCGTGATCATTTCATAATTTGTAACGCGATATAGACTTTTAATTTTCATAAAAAAAAATCTAATTCGAACTATTACGAACATAATAAAACAAAAAAAAACAAATCGTTCCAGCCATTCTCAAGTGATGCACTTACCAACGAACAGCATTTTTTTTATATGTATCTAGATGACGTAAGAGATATGACGTTTTATATGTATCTAGGTTTTCATATGAACGATGTCCGATGCACAGCCCTAACGAAGAGCCACTAATTGGATCTCGGTGCCCAGTAGGCTGTAGGTAACTGCAGCTGACTCGCATTAAACCACTCATGGGATGGAACTGTTTATTATAGGCGTTACAATTAGTACACATCTGAAATATTTAACACAAGATAATTATTTCTGATTTTTACACCATTCGAATTTGATTTGTAGGAACCTATTGGTAGAAAGGAGATGGAGAGGAGTAGAATAGGTTAGAGCTTTTGCCAAAAACAGGGTATTAACTGTGTCGATGCCGTGTGAAATATTGGTACCATGTAAATTATCCAATTACATGATCGAATATATTTATCAAATAATGGAATGTCATGAGACGTCATAAATTCGTTCATTTTGAGAGTGATTCTACTGGATTAAATCAAAGATCTATGAGTATGAATCACTAAGATTATTGTGATAACTTTATGGCAACGGGAATGATACCTCTGGTGTAGTAAGCGTCCAGTCTTCTATCAAGTTGAGTGATTGATACTTTTGTCATCTAGTTTGAAATCAAATTTGGCGAACACGATTATCTGTTAAAAAATTGTTAAAAGGACACAGTTTTGAATAATCTGGGGATGCTGAATCTGAAAATAAGATCCATTTTGAAAACAAAGGCTAATACCATTTCTTTTCGTTCCCTCCCTTACACAACCCTTATAAAACAACTAACCACTGCCCATGGTTTAGTATCTTCGCTCGGTTTAATTCGGACAAAAAGTGGCATATGTGCTATCTATCTATAGGTCACAAATACTTATTCCTCTCACCAAAATCAGTTGAACCATTACGGAGATTATTAGCAACAAACATCAGGACTATCGAATTTAAAATATCATTTATATTTTTACTTGTGTTTGTTCACAAAAGTAACTCTTTACCTCAAGATTACATTAGTTCTAATGCAAGTTATTTCTATTCGTTTGTTTACAAAGGTAATTCTTTTCCCCAACAGATTCTGCGTCGGCGATAGGTTCTACTTGTGCGAGAACAAGATCCTCTGTGAATACGATTACGAAGAGCGGCTGGTGTTCGCGAATATGGCGTATAACCCGCCCCCACTCGCGCACCTCAAGAGACAGACCACGCATTTACCTCCACCACCAGTAAGTTCATCTCTGTCTTTAAGAGTCCTCTGATGGATAAAGTTCCAGAAATCGCTTGACTGTCCAGTCGATGACAGTCAAGCGATCACTGGAACGCTGTCACTTTCTATCGCATATCGTGTATACGTACCCTAAAGCAACCGTTCTTTTGAGTGACTCAAATGTTTTGGTATTTGGGGAATCAAACAAAAATATACTACATATTTAAATAATTGTCTTTTTTCAACCAACTTCAAAAAAGAAGGTTCTCAATTCATCTGTTTTTTTGTGTGTTACGAGATATTTTCGCTGTGAACCGAGTTTAATGTTTTCTTCTTTTATAGAAACAAGTTTTGATTAAAACAAATTTTCATCATCGTTTGACAGTATGAGAAGCTAAATTGTACGAGCCAATTGTAAAATCATCTTCAGAATGACATTAGCTTTGTTTTTTTACAGCAGAACAGCAACGCAATGGCCCTGATAAACGGCTCCGGTCGCTCTGGAGATATGAACAACAACATGTCCGGCTCGTCACCCGCTCCTTTTGCCCCGCCCCCGCACCTCAAACAGCTAGGCCTGTCAGCGTCCAGCTGAGACTACCGCCCGAGGGACTCGGCCCATCCATACGCAAAGTATCAAAACTGAGCGCGCGTGCTACATCCTTCGATGAAAAACTAAACTGTGAACTTGTGATGCCAGTTGCTTCATAGTGTAACTTATTGTGAGTGAAGTGACTCTAGAACTGATGGTAAAGTGATGTAATGCCATATGAAAAGGATAACAATTTCAAGTAGTCCACTATCTTGCCCCTTCATTACGTGTGTTGATTAAAATATATCTCTGCGTGTATTTTTAAGCATGAAATTTGATTGTACTTTGATTAAACCATCGGTTTAGCCGTCTCTTGGAATAAGATCGTTTATTTCTATGAATGTGAGCAATCTTAAAATCGTAAAAACTAATTTCACCTCAAAATAAAATTAGGGTTATTGCTAAAAAACGTTTTTGAAATGCATAAAATGAAAAGAAATTGCATTATGAACCTATTATGACTGTAATTTTTTCAGTTTATATTAACTAGATATCTAAACGCAAAGTGAATGCCAAACATTATGTAGAGTCAATAATGTAGGTATAGTTGTTTAAATTGTATGCATAATTGTTTAATCTCACTATTTGATCTCATGCGGGCAATATTGCTGAATTAGTATTTAGTTAGTAATCAGTTATTGAAACCAGGTTCTACGAATAGTGAATAACTGAAATAATTTGTAGTATTCAGTGGGTGATTCACTGGCGAGCTAGTTGGCGAGCTAGCTGGCGAGCTAATAAACGGCGTTTGACTAGTTTGTCCGGCGGCTCGTATAGTTGATCCATTAGCGAGCTAAACTGTACATACAACTATTCAGCATTTTATACCGCGGTTATTAGATTTCAAGCAATGCACGAGCCTCTGAACCAATACTTTGCGCCGGTCCGCCGATTTTTGAGGTGATAAATTGCCGGATAACACCATTCTCTCGCGCGTTGACGTACCTACGTTAGTATTACAGTAAAATGGGGTAAATAGAAATACAGGGGCCATTAGAGAGAAAACGGAGAATGAAATTCCTCCAGAGATCCAGACTACATTGACCCTGCATCTCTGTTCACCTCATTTTACTCTATTGATTATTGCGTGTTACTGAGGTTCGCTAAGCTCGCTATTAGATCACCCTCTTTGGCGGTTGATATGCAAAATATTTAAGTACCTGTAGTAGCGTTTTCAGATTGTAAAATGATAATTATGCTGTTTAACTTTGACAAGGCAAGAATGGCTAAAAGACTGCGATGATTGTATGAATGTTTTTCTTCGTGAAATAATGATGTAATGTTATTATCGAACAATAAACTTTAGATTATATCCTTGGTAGCACTATCCTTCAAATAAATTGTAATATGGTAATTTTTACGCGTAAAGGAAACGCTGATTATATATTTTTTATTAAAATAATATATTTTTTTTACGTTTTGAGCTATTGAATAAAACAAACTAGGTACTAGACAAAAATCTTTTAGTCTTTTCCATTCTATGATATCTTATGAAGAGCAAATAATTCCATGAGAGCTTCGCGGTAACTCACCTTGATGAAGACTCTCGGAATATGTCGAAACTTAGTCAATGCCTTCACCGATAGTACGGTGCGTGAAAATCCGTTTTACATTAGTCGATCAAAATAAAGTTATCAACGCTTTGGCTTAGCCAATTTGTTTGGATAAATCTTATTCGAATCAGTTTTGTTATTTCGTTTTTTATTATAATTGTAAAGTATCTGTTATTCCTTAGGTGTTGTTATAATATTTATGTAAATATCGTTAATAAGTAGAATAATGTCATAAATAGTTGATGTAATAAGTATCTTCGGTTATTCAAATTAAATCTAGATAATTATTATGAAAAATACGTGTTGAAAAATAAGCTGTATTACAGAGTAGTTCAAATAATGTTAGGAATAGTATAATGTCTTGAAATAATCTTCATATTTTTTGTTTTGCATTTATCATTGAAATTGTATTAAAACTTGTGCAATATTACCCGATTAAACTTGATTTTCGAAGGCTTCATTATATATAAAACATTCTGTAATTAAACTATATCGGTGTCTGTACAAAATTAAGGTACATATGTAAAATAGACAGCCATCAATTTTTGAATATAACTGTCACTTCTAGTAGAAAAGAAGCCCTACGTTTAACACAGCTATATAGCAAATGAATATGTATGTTACAATTAAATGTGTCAGAAATAACAACCAATGATATGACCAAAGATGTAGTTAATAAAAGCCTTGTTCAAAACTAAATCGCAGTGACTTTTAATGTAACCTTTTCCACCAATCAGCTTAGCTGCTTAGCTGCTTAGCTTGCCTAGCTGCTTAGCTGTATAGAAAGTACCCAATACAAATTCCAGACTCGGCGTCCTTCGATTCTCACTATGCTGGATTTGGTAAACGCATTGCGGATCAGGCGAAGATGCAGGTTTGAGTCTGGAGTTTTTTTAGGCATATTTAAATTAAATTTGTTTATAATCTAGACTGTTTTCCTACTTAGTGGATACTAATACTAACTGATGGTACAATACTTCGAATTTTTGGTTTGGTTCATTACGATCTTTTCCTATACAGTTTTTATGCATGTGTGGAATAATCCATTGGTGCACGATCGTGTTCGAACCCGCGACCTCGGTATCGGATGTCGGGGTACCGACCATTAGGCCTATATGGTTAGAATTCAAATTATAATTTAAACTGATCTTTAAAATGCTTAAACAATTTATGTTCTAAATAAAAGTGTCAGGATAAACGGTACCGAGGTGAAAGGACGGCGGAAATTTGAAAATACGTTCTCATGTGGGACCAAAGATTCGATATCGGTACATAAAAATGTCGTTTTGTACCTTGGTTCTCGCACCTCGAAGACAACATTATAGTAGGGTTAGCATAAAAATATTATTTACGGACACGACTCGCCGTAGCGACAAAATGTATTTGCGTTTGCCATTACAATGCATGAATAAATTAAAATACTTTATTGTACACCTCAAACAAATAACATGATAAACCAAAACTTATTCTTAAGAAAGTACAATGGGAGGACTTGTCACTTAAAATCTTCTAGACAACCTTTGTATCGAGAGATCATGAGAATGGCATCAAGTAATAATATTGAATAATAAGATATTGTTTGTATGCTTGTCCGTTACCATATATCTCCGAAATGGCTTATCCAATTGAAATGAGGTTTTGGAATCTCTTTGTTTGACTTCAAGGATAGTTCTCAGTTTGGTGTCATTGCCATACTAGTGTCACTAGGGGGCGCTAGAAAAACGGTTTTCACTTTCGGTGTTTTTTTTTAATTTTCACGTACATTTTTGCCGTTCGAGTCTTTATGACGTCATGGATGGTTATCAGATTTAATTGGCACGAGTCACTAGGGGGCGCTATGTCCATGTGGACATAGCGATAGTAGATTTTAGTTAACTAGCAATGACGGGTGTTGGGATTTAAAGTCCATATAACATATTTGAGGATTGATTTGAGTAAGATGCATTACTCAAAGTGAGGGCAATAGGTGAGCAGTGGATTCGGCTGGCACAAGACCGCCAGGAGTGGCGTAATAGAGAAGAGGCCTTTACTCAACAGTGGGTGTTACCGGCTGATTAGATCCAAAGGTTGTCTGGAAGAGGTCGCTTTTGGCGATAAGATCGCCCATTGTACCGCATATATTTTTTAATTCCTGTTTTTTTGGAATTTTGCTTTGGTGGGCAATAAAGAGTTTGTCTATCTATCTAACATGGTGTTGCCGCTTCCTTAGCTTTATAAGTGTTATAACTATCTCAACGGCTAGATTTTTGGACAAATATTTGATATGATAGAAAAAACGGTGATTTTACAATGTTGTAAAACTTATTTTCTAGTTACAATACTTGGCTGTTAGCAAAATATTATGTAGTACCCAGAGTTTGTAACAACATCGCAAATACCCTGGCCGGTTAAAGTAAAGCTTAGTTTCCTGAGTTTGAAATGTGTCAAGAAAAACCTGCAGTAAAAGAGTTGATAGTGCCTTTAACAAGTAGTAAATTAATAACGAATAGTAAATTAATAAGAACCGTGTTAATTGGCGCGGTGACTGGCAAAAGCCCACCTCGCTACATCACTAGGCCTAGGCATGCCACGACGAACGATCTTCGGCCATCACCACCTCATCAGTCATCGAGTGTGGCCTTTCTACACTACGTCATTTGGTTCGTGGTTGCCACTCGAGAACCTTTCTTCCCAAGCGGGTTTATTCTTTATTTTATTTATTTATAGCTTCTGCCCGCGGCTTCGCCCACGTGTTATGTTGACAAACCACCAATGTATCAAACCAGGGTTTTTGTTTCCATACAAATTTCAGAACTTTATTTCACACATCCGAGGGGTAGTTTTGAAAAGGTTTGAGCGAAACTAACCAAGGAATAAAAATTTCCATAGGAACTTTACTACCCTGATTAACCCCCTTAGGGATTGATTTTCGAAAATTAGATTAGCCTATGTGTTATTTAAAAACCGTGGTAACAAAAGTTCACACACACAGACTTTCACATTTATTGTATTACTAGCTTCTGCTCACGGCTTCGCCCGCGTGGTACCCGGATAAAAATTAGCCTATGTGTTATTCTGATTTATAAGTACCGGAAAGTTTCATTAAAAACCGTTCAGTAGTTTTTGCGTGAAAGAGTAACAAACATCCATCCTCACAAACTTTGGCGTTTATAATATTAGTAGGATAAGAAGGAGGCTAGGATAATGTGTCAGCCACTTAAGATTGCCTTGTTTATTTACTAATGGTTGTATTTACAGTAGACAAGTGCTCAAAAGAAGCAACAATGAACAGTGTAAGTTACTACGTTAGCGTTAGCGTTTCTTAATAATGGGATAACATTAAATACTTAAGGTCAACATTTTGTTTAACTAGTTAATGTGACGACCCATGCCAAAGTTCCTTGTGAGCTCAATATTATAATTTTGTGCTAAATGGCGTAAAGTAAGTCCAGATGTTTTGTTTACTCGCGCACACGAATTTATTATAATAATAATATAATATAATATAAAGCGTTTATTTACTGTCACAAGGGTTTTTTTTGGCTTAAAATTAAGTAACTAAGTATACAGTAATAACCTGTTTTGTGAGAGACTGGTGCCTGAAGTAGGTTTGAAAAACCTGTATGACAGGTCACCAGTGCATCTCGCATCACGGATTAAGCGTAAGAAGACGTAATACGAGGAGACTTAACATGAAAAAAAAAATAACAACAAAATAAAAAAAAATAATAATGAGAAAGTAGGTAACTAAAAATAAAATCTATTGATTCCTACACAGGCGTGAGGGGAGAGGAGTTAGGAATTAGGAGTGTGGATTTAATGAGAGTGTGTAAGTGTGTATTTATTCAGAATACTGAATAAGTTTTCATCGTAAGTGAGTTGCACGTCAGAGATCTCAAGATTGTTTCTTCTTCCGTCTTAATCCTTATAACGCAGTTGCTCTGAGTTCAGAAATTAGCACGTTCGTAGAATCGATGCGTTTAGGCGAGTTGCATATACTTTCTCATTATTTATTTATAATTGTCGATTGTCGGTTCTGTAAGCTATATGGTAAGAGTTAAATAGGACACTTTAACTCTAAGAGCTTTATCAGTGACTTCAGTTCTTCTTCGGAGGCATTCGTACTGATTTTTTTTTAATACTTAGCGACCAAATTCCATATTATGTCATCCAAGGGGCCAGATTCGTGTTTTAATAACTTTAAGCAGTGATATTCATAATCTTTTGCATCTGACGTTACTAACAGAGCGGTGGTGAAAAGAGGAGAAAAATCACCCCAATTTCCCGGTGATCCACCCTCATTGTTGTTCCAGTGCGCCCTGATAGAACTGTTATCAATGTCATCTTTAATTTCGCCTGTGCTAACATCACTACGTCACGGAACCACATCAATTAAAGGTGAGTATGAGACGAAACTAGCAAATTTTATATGACCTCTATAAAATAAGATTTAAAAATGCCACTGAGGATGTCTCTTTCTTGGTACAGAGTGCTGTACCACTCAGCCACAGGAATACATAAGTCTGAATTAACTTAAAACGTTTATAAAATGTATCATAGTTACTGCAGGTAATGTGACACTTAGAAATCTACTAGCCTCTGCCCACGGCTTCGTCTGCGTGGTACCCGTAGCCTATGTGTTATTTTGATGTATAAGCTATATTACTGTAAAGTTTCATCAAAATCCGTTCGGTAGTTTTTGCGTGAAAGAGTAAAAAACATCCTCATAAACTTTCGCATTTATAATAGTACTGAGATATGATAATTTATAGTTCTATTTATAGTAATGAAACCCTTAATAATGAAATTTGTAGCCAGAAACAATAAATGACACGGAACGTAAAAGCATATTTTTTTCGTATATCTGCCATTTTAAGTTTTTAACAATCCGTAGCTAAACCAAAAAAATCAGCAACCGTAACCACGAGACAAACGCGAAACAAATCAACCGATGAACAGAGAATTTAAATCGGATGTCAGCAAATAGAGGTGTGAGTGACGCTCCAAATCCTTTACACTCCGGTCTTTGGACCGTGAACGACACAATGAGGAACATGAAAAATGGCTCGACCGACGCGACAGCCCACAAATCAAAACTGCGAAACCGCTTGCCGCAGTGAGCAAGGAAACTGCCATTTACATTTAAAAAAATTAAATGTAAGAAAACTAAGTAATGGTATTCTTTACTGTATTATGTACAGGTAATCGTAGTATTGTATATTTTTAACGGGTTTGTTATTTCAATATTATTTTGACTGTAATACTACCTAATCGTAATTATCTATTCTCGACGATAGCTCCGTATACTCCAGTCATCCCGTGACCACGGCTGTTGCAATACAGTCGAAACGTCGGGAATATAATAAAAAAGGTAAACGCGATAAAGACCCGTTAAACTTATAATTATGTTATCTAATCGCGAAAGTTTGAAAAGTATTACCTAATCGTATATATAAAAGAGCAAAAACAAAAGTCTATTCACTTTGCCTTAACATAATTTTGCATAATATGCTGTCTATATTAACGAATAATAAAATAAAAAAATATTCCCGACCGGCGCTTCTCTTTACTACAAAAAACAAGAAAAGTATATCAGTCATGTAGTTCCCATAATACAAGATCTGCTTAGTTTGGTGCTAGATGACGCTGTGTAAAAATTTCCAGCATTATTTATTTATTTATTAGTGCGAACCTCTCTAGAAACGGACAGTAGACATTTTGCAGACTCTATGGCTCTGAAAAAAATTGATAAAAAGAAAATAACACCCGTAGGAAGGCCGTGCGCACGCCACTGATGGCTTCTTGCAATAATTTCCGTTCCCAATGAGCGTTTTCTTTTTCTTATCACACGAACTAAGGTTGGGAATAAATTGAAATACAAAATTGATTGTTGACTTTTCTCCGGTCGCTTTATTACTGTCACAAATGGGAAAGAGATTGAAAATTGCCGGCGACCTACAACGGATGTTATCACAGTACTGTTCCTTTTTGATTTGATGCTGTGTGTGCCTGATTGGATTGGATTAGATGGAAAGTGGTGTTTTTGTAATGTATTTTGGATGCACACGACCCACTACATGATAAGTCGTTACCGTTGCATGTAGACATCTTCCACGATACAAGTCTCTACTTGGTTAAGTGTGTCTGATTGGATTGGATTGGATGGAAAGTGGTGTTTTTGTAATGTATTTTAGATGCAGACGACCCACTACATGATAACTCGTTACCGTTGCATGTAAACATCTTCAACGATACAAGTCTCTACTTGGTTAAGTGTGTCTGATTGGATTCGATTACATTGAAAGTGGTGTTTTTGTAATGTATTTTGGATGCACACGACCCACTACATGATAAGTCGTTACCGTTGCATGTAGACATCTTCCACGATACAAGTCTCTACTTGGTTAAGTGTGTCTGATTGGATTGGATTAGATTGAAAGTGGTGTTTTTGTAATGTATTTTAGATGCAGACGACCCACTACATGATAAGTCGTTAACGTTGCATGTAGACATCTTCAACGATACAAGTCTCTTCTTGGTTAAGTGTGCCTGATTGGATTCGATAAGATTGAAAGTGGTGTTTTTGTAATGTATTTTAGATGCAGACGACCCACTACATGATAAGTCGTTAACGTTGCATGTAGACATCTTCAACGATACAAGTCTCTTCTTGGTTAAGTGTGTCTGATTGGATTCGATTAGATTGAAAGTGGTGTTTTTGTAATGTATTTTAGATGCAGACGACCCACTACATGGTAAGTCCTTAACGTTGCATGTAGACATCTTCAACGATACAAGTCTCTTCTTGGTTAAGTGTGCCTGATTGGATTGGATTGGATGGAAAGTGTTGTTTTTGTAATGTTTTAGGATGCATACGGCCCACCAGATGATAAACGGTAACCATGCATAGACATTAAAATGAGAGGTGTCAAGGGACACCCGGATGGAACGAAGTTCCTTTCGATTAATTAGTTTAGGAATTGTAATATTTTTTTTTGTAGCAAGCCAACTTAAATAAAAAATATATTAATAAAATAAATAAAATATCTGGCTTGCTTTCTATAAGAGAGAGAGAGAGAGAGACAGAGAAACATGCGCACGCCGAACAGCTTACAATAGCTTACTATAGCAAAAAGTGTCGTTACAACTTTTCGTGAGAATTTTTTCCGTCTAGCCCCCTTTCACAACGCGCGATAAAGAACTTCGTTCCAATATACGATAAAAGTCTCTTCTTAGTCAGAGCGTGGAGCTCAAATCATTGCCTGGTCACGCAATATACTGACGAATTGGTTTTATTATTCTTCATCATTTACCTGCAACAATATGGGCATTTCACTACAAAAGTTACCGTGGATTGTCACATATCTTGCGAACACGGGGAGTTGCCTCCACAAAATAAATTTGCCTCAAAATAAATGATAATTAAATAATTTCACCGGCCACTTACCTTTCAAACTGGGACACAGTGCGAGCATTTCTGCTTGGTGGTAATAATTCCCCAGGCAATTTTTTCCTAAGAATGTAAAAAAAAAAGAAAGAAAAAGGCTCACATAAACAAACATTCCTAGTCTAAGTACAATATAATAATATAGCAGGTAATAAAAATAGTAGGTATAGTGAAAAGGTATGTCTGTATGTAAGTAAAAAGGTCGAGGACTCAGCCACGCTGATGTAACTGCTGACGTCACAGCTACCACTAACTAAATCTATAATAATGACAATGCAACAACAATGATTATGGTTAGGAACAACTAAACAATCTTACCTAACTACCTAACCTACATTCCTACGGCGATATTTTATAAGTAGGTATGTTATGACATTATAAACGCACAATCACAAAATATATGGGTAGTGACTTGATAGGTACTTATTCTATTTCATGTAAGGAGGAGTTAAATAATATCAGCTGCACAAAGAAACTCTATAACTCTATAGTTTACTAATACGGAAAAGATGTGGGCAGACCTACGGCTGGAGGAACTGACATTAGGTAAAATTTACGTTTCAAAATGATCCTTGTGATTTTAATGAATAAATAAATTATTACTTTGACTTTATTCAAGGTCGTGATTTCGAATACCAAGGTCCTAGGTTGTGCTATACTTGTCCCAAATTTTATTAGCAACATTTTATTACAAGATTATTAACAACAAAAATCCAACACCTGCATTTTAAACATTATTAAGGATTTTTCGTAACATGTCTATCTAGGCGGCAACCAGTTTGGTAGGCAGCATTTATAAGTAATTAAATCATTTGCTTCCGGCAGCATGCAGCGTAAACCGTAACTGAATTGCATTTTGAACCTACGTTATACCATAGTATTACAATATTAGTAACAAAATAATCACGTTTTAGTAAAACATATTTTTTTTATGGAAAGCTGTAATTTCGAATGTTTACTAGTTTTTAGCCCTGCGATGGGAAGCCGTGGGTGAGACTCGAACCCGAGACCTACCGCTCGAGTCGAGGTTGAATTCTAAAATCATGGAATTTCTCTTAATTCTGAGTTAACAATTTGTAAAAATGCTATCAAATTACTCATGGGCAGTATCCGATTAAAAACAACAAACTCACGAATGTAATCATCAACAAAATTCCTCATCTCAAACCGGACATCCTCAGAATTTAATAGAGATAGACATTCAGAATTCAGATTCATGAGGATACCAAATAAGGAGTAGGCAGAGGCACTTTATATAAGTCACATGCCATAAGTATTTCACGTGACCGTTCACAAGCCCATCGTCCCTATTATCAGCAATATAATTTTTGTCATGTAGCTAACTAAGAATTACCTAACTTTCGAGTAAAGGCCCGGCCAAACTCACGCGATGTGGAAATCAAATGGAAATAATTGTCAAGTGGTTCTCAAAGTTCGTGAATGTACTGATCGCCACCGCCAAAGGCACCGCCAGTTTGATCTGTCCCTAAGTCTGCCAAAACAAAGAAGTTTAAAATAAAACGAAACCGTCTGAGATAACGGAACCCAAGACAGATTTATTTACTTGCTAGTTTACTCTGTGGTCTGTCAGATCCTGTGCGTGATAGCTAGATAATTAATAATTTTATTTTATTTGTGACTAAGCTCCAAGCTTAGAGTATCCAAACTAGAAAGATGGATAGCAAGTTTATTTGTTTGGCAACATCTGCGTCGCAGTGGGCGAATCTTGCTGAGGGACAAATGTTTGTATGACCTGTGAAAATGTCCAGCATTATTATTTGATATAAGTTTAAAAACCCTCAACCATAAGAGGTTATAAACACACACACAAACAGTGTGTGTGTTTGTAACCATTAATATACGAAACGGCTTTTTTGATACCTAATCGATTGTTATGTCTTCAAGAATATTTCTTAGATAGGTTTTATTGCCACAAGGGGGCGCTGAAATTGATAATGGAAAAACATGTCGTACCTCGTTATAATCGTGCCAAAAATCTGTTCAAAGAGGGTGCACGAATTTTTCTATTTTGCTTTGTCATATTTCTATATATTTTTTTATTTATATGCAATGACACGGACCGGCTTGTGTAAATGAGTACCGTAGATATTATGAAGATCTAAATGAATTCCATGGCTTAATAATTATGAATGACTTTCATGACTTTTTAAATAACTTTGTACATGCCATAACTCATTCTGCCTTCTGTTTTATTTTAATCTGTGTTCAATAAAGAAAAACGATACTTGATAAAAAAATACACAATTAACTTTTATTTTATTTATTAAGGGAGGTAAGGATGTCAAGTAGAGATCGTTAATTAGCGATAAGACCACCCATTGAACATGTTACAGTTTGTACTATTTATTTAAGCTGAATCTACACCAACAATTAACATGCATCATTCGAAAGTTCAGTTCTAGCACAGATATAATACTGTAAAAGTAGTTCTAGTTTGTAAATTTATGACATGCGTTCTCAACAATTACAAAAAACATGGCTGATTATGAATTGGTACAGTCACTACCATAAAGTTCAGAATAGATACAAAATAAGACAACCATCTCCGTAAACTTCATAATGCAAGCACCTCACTTTCCATCCTGATAAATACCCTGCTATTATTCTAACGATCTATTCCCTGTTTACACTGGTTAACGACAGTTGCCTGTTCTCCCTCAGCTAGGGATTCAGGAAGAACCAGCGGGGAAAAAACCGTGGAAAAAGCCTGCGGAGACACGTTTGCGAAATTTTCTCAGGATAATACGTTATGTAGAGATAGCAAATAATAAACATAATATATAAACGCTCAACAGCCACGTAGTCGTGGCCACATGGTTTCCCTGTGTCATGTGTATCAGGAACTACGAGTTCCGTGGTTACACAATACCTTGATCCGTAACCAGAACATCTCGCTTAGCATGAGCACACAAGACAACGTTTTGTCTACGAAAGAGAAGACAAAAACTATTTCTGTCGCCTATTCTGTCAAACAAAAGAGAGGGAGAAAATATTTTTTGTCTTCTCGTCGGTAGGCAAAACTGTTGTCTTGGGTCGTGAGAATTAAAACCGCTCTGCTTGCGCGAGGTCGTCGGAATGGAAGTTTTGTAGGAAATAAACAGGCAAGTGGTGTATCTTTATTATTTTATTATTATCATAAAAAAAACATCCAGTTCCTACTAACTGTTGTTTTTGATGGAGCCCACAGCTGGGCACAGGTTTCCCTAAATGGTGTTACGAACGATCTTGGGCTACCTCCATTCCCTGACTCCATTAGAAAATACTTTATAGCACACCAAAAAACACATCAGCTTAATTACTAAAAAACTTTGATAATGTTGTACAATGTGCGGTCTTATCGCTAATTAGCGATTTCTACCAGACAACCTTTGGATGGAACGGACTGTAAGAAAGTTAACAAGTGGTTTAATTGGTGTACTTACATACTATGAATATACTATAATATATGCAATATACAATATAATATACAATATACCTACATAGCTACAACTATTGTATGATCGAGAACATAGATAGACATTCACTCAGTTAACATTCACTCAGTTTGATTATTACAATACCTATACAATGTTTTTTTTTCGACTTCCGATATCAGAATTTTCACTTCTCTGAATGATGGGCCTATCTACGCTGGTCCGCAATGCCCGGGATGCCTTTATTTTTATTCCAGTTTTAATTAGTAAAAGTTTTATGAACTGCTTATTTCTTTTTATGAGATCATTGAATTAATTCCTTTTGTTTGTTAACTCATTTTCACTGGGATCAAATTAATGAAATGAAAGTTGATGTGCGCACTCAAAAAAAACACAAATTAAGGAGGTGCTTATGACCTATTGAAATGAGGCAAAAATAGGTTATCACTTAAATAATTCGTTAAGTTGCTATCTATTGCTGATGATATTTCTACAGGCTCCCGAGATATGAGTAAATCGTTAGTAAAGTTAGTAAATCGTTTAAAGGGCAAGGTGTACGCTTTTATAATGCTCCAACTCGTTGTTTTGTAAAAGGATAATTAAAAAGAATAACCAGCCTTGTTTTCTTGCCTTTCTTTTCTGGCTTGGTCGCGGAAGAACAGGCAATAGATAAAACCGACGTTTCAAAGTGATCCTTGTGATTTTAATGAATAAATGAATTTTGACTTTGACTTTGACTTTGAGAAATCTGAAGAGAATGCAATTTTACATTCCGACGTCCCCCGCGAATAATCCGGTAATGACCTATTACGGGGTTTTTCATGTTATGCGTTTTTCGGCATCTAGAAGTCAAAATACACCATGTGAATTTTTTTCAGAATGTTTCTATCTTTATTTACGAAGATATGAAAAACTACGCGTATATTCCATAAAAAATAATTAAAAATTATTTTAAACGAATAATATGGTTTTAGATCTTTACGAAACAAAATATCAATATGATTTGACAGTATACATTGTTACGATATTATTCGGGTAAAAAGTTTTCTATGTTATTTAAGTAAGTGCTAGTACAGGTTTATTCGGGGTTTTATTTAGAAAACGATATCCAGCCATATTCATTATCGAGTGGCTCCTTACTTCGGTTATGCCTATTGCAACGGCAAGAGCTATTGCTCCGCCCACTTCGCGCGGTCGTGCTGTCTTAATGTTTGTTTACCTAATATTAGTCACAAAGAGTCCGTTCGAGTGAAAGGTACTGCAAGTAATTAGTTGATTGTAAGGGTGAATTTTAAGCAAGTTTGCGAAGTGTTATTAGCTATGATGAAGAGAAAAACAACAAAAAAAAACAAAAGACCATAAAACAAACACTTAGCGAAGCCGATCAAGAGAAATTAGACGTAGAAGGAATATTTTTAGAGGATTCTGAAGAAAATTTGATAGAACAAGACATTAACAATAGTATGAACTTAGACCCTTTGGATTTGATTGATCAACCAAGTCTGAATTCTGTTTACGAGGAACCTGACAGACTTAGCCAACCTGGAACACCCATACAAGCTATCCCGGTAGAAGTGCCTGCTGTCAATGATATAAACGAATTAACGAACCAAGTATCTGAATCCGAAAATCAAAATCAACTCCAACCAAAAAAGCTGAGTAGAAAACGTAAAGGAGACCCAAGTGAATGGAGAGATAATAAGAACAAGAAACTTAAAAATTCAGGCCGAGCATATGAAGGTGCTCGTAATAAAAAACATCATGAGAAAAAGAATATTTCAATTAATTGTGCCTGTAAAAAAGGTTGCGGGTTAAAATTCAATACAGAAGACAGGTTAGCCCTTCATACTAATTTTTATAAACTCGCCAATCGAGAATTTCAATGGCAATTCATTACACGACATGTTAAATCCAATGATGTTAAAAGGATTACCGTAAATAGAAAAAGTAACCGTTCGCAAACATTAAAATATTATTTTCCCCTCAAAGATGAAGAAATCCAAGTATGCAAGGTATTTTTTTTAAACACTCTTTCTATCACTGAGCAAATGATTTACACAGCTTTAGAAAAAAATAAAAGAGATGAAAGTTTGATCGATAAACGAGGCAGGCATCAGAATAGACCACATCAAATGAAGCGAGAAACCGAAGACAGTATCAAAACTCATATTGATATATTTCCCAAAGTAGAATCGCATTACATAAGAAAAGAGTCTAAACGAGAATACTTGTCTGAATTACTTAATATTTCAAAAATGTACCGACTTTACAAGTCATGGTTTGCAAATCAAAACTATCTAGATATTGTTCAGATGGCTTCAAAACGACAGTATGAAAGAGTGTTTAACACTAACTACAACTGTTCCTTTTTTAAGCCTAAAAAGGATCAGTGTACTTTATGTTCACAATATCAGCTAGCTGACCCCGTTGAAAAGGCGTCTTTAGAAGCACATTACAGGAAACATTTGAGTATGAAAGAAAGAGTTCGTGAAATTAAAAAAGAAGAAAAAGAAACACTAAATAAAGATGACACCGTTGTAGCCATTTTTGATTTAGAAAAAGTATTGAATGTACCACAGTCTGAAGTGTCAATTTTTCACTACAAACGTAAATACCCGATTTATAATTTTACAGTTTTTGACGCTCTAAACAAACTAGGATTCTGTTACGTTTGGCAAGCTCAAATCGGAAAAAAGGGATGCATCGAAATAGGGAGTTGCTTGTTTCAATTTGTCAAGACAGTACACGAAAAAGGTATACGCAAAATTATATTTTACTCGGATGGTTGTTATGGCCAAAATAAAAACAGATACATTTTTGCATTGTATCTTTACATTGCAATGACTCTTCAAATTGACATTACTCATCGGTTTTTTGTTGGTGGGCATAGCCAAAATGAAGGCGACTCCATGCATGCATGTATTGAAAGAGCTCTGAAAAACAAAGTTTTGTATACACCGGACCAAGTTTATAGTATCATCATGAACGCTAAAGTCTCCGGAGACAAGTATATCCTAAAAGAAATGCAACAATCTGAAATCCTCAACATAAAAGAACTTGTTGAACCGAAAAGATGGCTTCTTGATAAGACAGGAGAAAAAGTACGATGGTCTGATGTGATGGAGGTTAGTGTCTCATACAGTAAACCTAACTGTTTACTTTTCAAATATGATTTTGATCAGGATTATATTGAATTGGATTACAATGCAGGCAGAAGTAGACAGCGACGGCAGAAACAGGTGTCCAAATCAATTGAAAGTATTGAATTAAAGCCAGCATACGACAAGCCCCTCCCTATTAAGAAAGCTCTGTATAACGATCTCCTAAGCCTGTGTAACTCCCAAGCAATTCCCCACCATTATCAACAATTTTATAGGAACTTAAGCTTTTGTGATACTGAATCAGGTCACGATGAGGATTCTGATAAAGAATTTTAACTGGAATAGGACCTTATTATAATTTTCATGATTGTGTAATCAAGTGTAATAGTCGTGTCTTCAGTGCAGTGTCATTTTTTATAATAATAATAACTATCGTGCTTTCTCAAACTAACCAAAGTTGTTTCATTTACTAGAATGCCCTTTATTTTTATAGTATATTTCATGAAATTAAGGCTTTATTTCATAAAATATACTATAAAAATCACCAAATAATACTTTAGTAAACTATTCGAATAAACAGTAAAAGTCATAACAATAAAATGTACGTTACTGTCAAACAATCGAATAACCACATAATCGGCTTTTACAAATGTTCAGTATACAAAACAAATTACACGAATAATAGCGTTACACGATTTTACCATTGCCATCGAAAATATAAAT
Organism: Perizoma affinitatum; assembly: GCA_961405105.1. Classification (NCBI taxonomy): domain Eukaryota; kingdom Metazoa; phylum Arthropoda; class Insecta; order Lepidoptera; family Geometridae; genus Perizoma; species Perizoma affinitatum. The sequence continues at coordinate 11,940,642 of OY560194.1, read as the reverse complement.
TTACACGAATAATATCGCAAGAAGATTTTACTGTTGCCGTCGAAAATATAAACTTACACGAACAATATCGTAAGTGACATTACTGACCAGACCTTCACGTACACTAATATAGTAAAATGCATCCAGCTAAATTATAAGGAAGCCCATGGGCCTAGTTAAATTTTGTTGAAATAACCAGATAACTGAAAAAATTTGCTTCCTTATGCGATATAAAAAGTCTCTGATACTTGTTGTTAAATGGAGTTATTAAGGAAAAAAGTTTTTTATTTTTCCTGCACATTTACACTTTTACGATTACCGGATTATTCGCGGGGGGCGTCGATTCATAGGTTGAATATCACACCCTTCGCTCTCAATGATTTTCGTATATTAATAAGGAAACTCCAAAGAATGCCCTACCAATTTTTAAAACTACATGAACTATATAGACTGATTTTACTTTTTTCTTATACTAGTAATTAAAAAGTTGTTTATGATTCAAAAGGTTAATTGCTGTGTTGGAATTAGAAGGAGACTGTTAAGCGTGCGATACTGTTTTCACACTGGCCAGTCGGCAAGTCTGTAATCTCTGTCTGTACGATAAAGTAAAATCAATGAAAAAACTTTTACGTTCAAAAATCATATTTTCGTTAAATTGGATGAATCATGTGACCAATTGTCCGCCCCGCTGTGTGAAAGCTGCATCTCTTCGTGCCATTTCCCTGTAGGTACCTATGGATACCTATGGACGACCTTTGTGGCACAGTGGCAGGACCACCTGAGACGCAGAAGGTTGCGGGTTCGATTCCTGCCGCTGGACAAATGTTTGTATGATCTGTAAATATTTATTTCGGGTTTGGGTGTTTCCTATGTATAATATGTATGTATTTACAAAAAAAAGATTGGTATCAGTCATGCAGTTTCCAAACTTAGAAAAGCTTGTATTATAGTTTTGCTAAGTTTAGGGCTAGATGATGCTGTGTGAAAATGTAATGTATAATAATAATTATTATTATACGTTACATTTATTATTATTATGAATGCATGATTACCTATTGCCGTAAAGTAAAACTTATTTTGTGGCTTTAGCTTTAAATCCCGTTTGTCCACTTAAGTATTTATAGAAAACCAGTGTTTTGGAAAATCTTTCAATAAATTACGTAAATATTCTGGGGCAAAACGTTTGATCCAGAATAATAAGGGATATTCAAATAGATTCAGACAAAACGGTACATTCAATCTGATACGTAGCTATCCAGAATATATTAGAATACCTCACGTCTGGAGATAACCATAAAACATTTTAAAGTTCAAAAAGTGCTTTCAAACTAGCGATTTTAATTGGTCAACGTAGTCCGTTGCGCGTCAAATGTTGCTCCTAATAATATTGTCGTTACGTTGGGACGTTTGTTGCTAATAATCTTCGTAGATTATTTTTGTAGTAATAATATATCAAAAAATCTTTAAAATTGATGTAAATAGAGATAATATGATGTAAATTGGGTAGTTTTATTATTGTGTTTAAAAAGTAATCAAAAGCACTGTTCGAATTTCCAAAACAGTTTTTACAGTTGTTGCCAGGCAGAAATCATAATATTTATTTGCATGAATATAGGTAAGAATATTATATGATGTTAAAAGTTTCATAGGCAGATTGCGTTTAAAAATTGCCCGTGCGTAATCTCACCATAAAAGAGATATTTCCACTCTTCATTCACGTGCTGTAAGTAAATTTAACTTTAAAATATGCATAACAGTTTTCCGATGCGAACCCCTTTTGAATTTAAACACATCGAATCGTATTAGGATACATTTCAATTCAGTGCACTTCGGAAGTTGCAAGATTCTATTAAATTTTAAGCTGATACAGTTTGGAGAATTTGGCACTAATGCGAAAGGTTCGGAGATAAATTGTTTGGATGAAATATGGTGGTCAGACAGCACAGAAGGCCCTCAACCTTGGGCTGATAACTTCTTGAAAATTTGCTCGAAGCTGGTGGATGAAGGCATAGGTTTTTAATATAAGCTTTTATTTAATTTGCAATGTTTTAGATTAAATTATGCAGAATTAGTACCACTTCCTCTTATCCTACGGAGTTGGTTTTTTACATGTTGGTTCAGTTTCGATGACAATGTATTGTTATGGTATGACCTGAATACACACTTCAACGACACGAAATTTTGTGTACGAATTTTAAGATAGCTGGTTTTAAGTTTTACCATGACATGGTTGCTTAAGAATTAAATACTTGTTTTTTAAAAAGTTTTTTACCTTTTAATTTATTTAGATCAACTTTATCTACTCCATACACAAATACATATGTGACAGGTGCATGGAAGGAACCTCTACGAGGAACACCGAAACATCACATTGGTTCTCCCACTGGTGATATTTCATTTAAATTTAATTTATTTCGGTAAACAAATAGTAACACAAGTACATTAAGTGGAAAGAGAAACAGAACATTGTGACACCGTGTACCACGGATTTCTAAAGATGAAATGAAGATAAATAACAAATAAATATGTAAATAAACTTAAGACTCCTACCTACATCAAAAGTTAGACCACCTTCACATTGATATCAGTTAGCGCTATGCATAGATCAATTCACCACGAACTTGCCGTATGAAATGGTTTTCTTTTCAATGTCCCGCACGGAACAATTAGTCAAAACAAAAGCACAACTAGTTGTGAACAACTATTATATTGCTCTGAAGTCAACTAGGTGGCGCTGTTTTCTAGCGATTGTCAGGGCCTGTGCGACCTCATTAGCACAGACAGACATTTTTTTTTGACAGACAGACCTATGTAGGTACTTTTGGAAAACGATAGAGACCGTTCGGTTAGATGCCATCGTAGGGTTTAAACAACTTTAGCAACCGTAACAAACCGTTGAACAAACATAAAATATCCCGATTAAACTGATGCGTTCGTACTTAGTGCCGATCAAAAGTAAATGGTTGTCAAGTGGTTATCAAATTTCACGTGAATGTATTGATCGCCACCGCCCCAGCCACCGCTCCCGCCACCGCCACCGCCACCGCCACCGCCACCGCCACCGCCACCGCCACCGCCACCGCCACCGCCACCGCCACCGCCACCGCGTCAGTTTGACCTGGCCCTTACTGTGTTGGTATACCTAGTATCCTTAATTAGTCTGTGGTTGGCACATTGCAAGCTCTATCAACACAAACTTCTGGTCTCGGTTCAAATGTAAATTTCTATAAGTAACCCAACAATGAAGGGAATTAGTTATAAAAGATGCGCCACTCGAAGTTTGTGCTGAACTTTAAGTAGAATTAAGTAAGGTTGGAGCTTAACGCCCCGCTCTAATAGCATTAACAAGTTTCCAGACCGTATTGAACGAATATTGTACATGTTGAAATATTTGCATAAGAATTTTCGCTAATTATCTACCGCATAACAATTTTACGTGCAGCTCCACTGCAACATCAATTTGTTTCATTTCAAGGATGGCTTTTAGATTTGATTGCCACAAGTTACTAGGGGGCTGTACAATAAATGATGTAAACATGTTGATTTAAAAAAACTAGTGTAATGTCAGAAGTAGGTATATCATTTTGTTATTTACCTACTTCTGACTGTACACCATTGTTTACTCGCGAATACGTCGTTGAGAATCTGTCGCGCAGGAGAGGCTCTAAAACCCTTTAATTTTAATCTAATAAAATAATTTAGGTCATTTTGTTAGTAACAATTTTCTTAACCTAGTATTAAATAATCATGTCAATAAGCTTTAAAGTAAGTCATTCTACTTAATTTAATTTTAGAATTTGTTTATAATATTAAATTGAGTTTAAACTAATTCACATGCATGCGAACTAGACTACTGTATGGTTTGATGCGATTAGGTTTTATCTACCGTACCTACACCGCTGGGTTTTGGTAGGTAGTGCTGGATAACTGTCAAAGTGATGCTTGTGATTTTAATGAATAAATTGACTTTGACTTGGACTTTGATAAACCTGTTCGCAAATGCACTCAGTATGGTGCTCGAGCTGGGCCGGGCTCAGCGGCCTCCAGTCCGCTCGCGCCCGACGCATCTAATACGCAACCACAGCTATAAGAAAGTGTATATTTTCTATTTTTTTGGATTCTTTAATAACAGGTTATGGAATGAAATAAATTGAAATGAAATTATATTCATTGCAGTCTCACAGACATCGTAGGTGCATATTTTGTATCGCTATGTAGGTACGACCATATCTCTTCAAATCTCACTATCAGTGATAGGTATATAAGAACCCGCTGGAAGATATCATTTACCGGTTCACGTTGGGCCCGAACAATTAGCATATCGCGGCAGACGGCTAAGCCGGGCCTCGGAGGGACTCAATTTACATTTTCACGAGTCGCGGTTAAGTACACTTAACTTCCAAGTCTACAAGCCTCTTGTAATTTGTTTTGAAGGCGTTTCAATCTTGTTTAGTGTTTAATGTGCTATGGATTCGTTTTATTTTGGTTTTTCTTATAATTTTCTTGAAAAAAAATTTCATTGAAAACTTTTATGAAAGTAAACTATAAAAAAATAAGTATCTAGCAAAGGACGAGGTACCTTTAGAAAAAAGACGCTTCCCAAGGGTTTAGGCTAAGGACATTGATGTTCAGTCTGCCTACACCTACACAGACAAATCTCATTGTACTGTGGCATATTTTATATACATGCTATTTCAAGACTTTTTTAATTAATGAGATCTGCAGCTATGATGAAGTTCTGCAACGAAAACATATAACAATATCCAAATATAACCTTTATTCACATCAAATAATCAATTTAAAACAGACACAAAATCAACCCAAGCACAAGAGTTTGCACAAAACACATGTTTCTATCAGACGCACTATGTTTTACCTTTTTTACGTGGTGCATTTGAGCTTCTATATTCGCATTCCTCTCTTCGTCATCTACCAGCATCTTTCGTTCTTCTGGTCTCTTCCCTGGTCTCTTCTTCGGCCAGCGGTGTGTTTCCGTTGTCTCACTGTAGTTAGGAGTCAATGTAGGTGTTGGCATTTCGGTAGTTGATGTAGTCGTTTCAGTTACAAGCGGTTGCTCTTCTGTAGTTGTCGTCGTAAGAATTTCTCCATCAGGAGTTATCGTTTCTGGTACAGCGGAAGTAGTAGTCAGTTTTGTAGAGGTCGGATCTTTCACTAATACCACATTATCTTCTGTAGAAAGTGAATCAGTTTTGGGAGGGTCCTTGTATGTGACGTCACAAATGTTTCCACACTGCTCCTCCTGGCATTTGTCTTCGATACCGCAGGTAATGAAGTTGTCCCAAGGAGACAGGAGTTGGTAAAGATATGGTGACTTGCAGTTGTTCTCGATGTAGGTTTGGAGACCCTTAACTTCGCCTTCGCAGATAAGCGGTCCGCCGCTGCTGCCCTAAAATAAAGTATTGTTGGTTATAACAATGCGCCCCTAATGAAATTCAGAAAGCTGAACGATTACACTCAGAACAACAGATACAAAAAATACAGCCAAGTTTTGTAATGACTGAAACATCCCACAACCTAAAAATGTATTATCCTTACTTGACAAGTCTCATTTCTTTCTTGTTTCGTTGATGGTACCGATTTTAATTAAGTGCTACTCTGTTACAAATACCTGACAGAATTTGGGGTCGTAAATAGCGTCCTTATTCTCATCACTTTCGGCAGCACAGGTCATCGTATTTGCTGAAAAATGTTTGCCACAGTTCTCCATGGTGGGCGGTAGTACTTCTACAAACATCTGCGTGAGAGCCTTATCCTCAGTGTAGTTGGCAAACTTCTTCTGAAACGAAAGATTACAAATGAAAGGCAGGTGACAATAACTAGTTTGTTTATTCATCGTATCCCAGGTTCTCTTTATAACTCTATAAACCTTTCTTTTACAAAAAATATAAATGTTAAGTCAATACATGATGACATGGCAAGCTTAGCTTGGTTTTCCTAGCTTCATCTGCTGGCTCCTAAACAATGACAAGGCTCGTTAAATATGAGTATGATCATTGCTCTCACACATACGAGAAAGACAAGCCAAACATTCATACTGATCATAAAAATAAGCCTTAACATTGGTTTTAATTAGTAATTTATCACAGATGAGGTTCGATTCACAAGGCATGGTTCTTTAAAAAAAAAATCTTGCACCGGATAATAAACTGTTCGCAAAATGTCGAGTCCTTGGCAGGAAAGGATTATGTGAATAAGTCGACGTCTATTAAAAACGAAGATGATTTACTTTGATCAACTTACGGTATAAAACAAAATGATGCAAGTCTTCTCGACGAAGTCTCGTTTCTTGTTGATGCTCTTGACATCAACCACTGATGTAATGTTGAAGGGAAGCAGCGTCTTCATTAGACTGATATCGGTAGTCCACCACTGGGTCGCGCTGTGGTTATAGGGTCGGACGATTTCAATCACCTAAAACAACGTTAACAACGTATTTGAATTCTCAAATGGTTATTTTATTTTGTTGTCATTGGTTCATCATTGGTCTTCCAGACTCTTTCTATCACTATGGTTAAAAGTGCTCTATAATTTTAAGGCAAAATTATCTGCACGATAAATAAATAACGTAAATCCTACTGCTGTGTTTCTATTAAAAAGGTGGCGTTGAAAGAACAGCATCTTTCAGGCAGAAGGCATAGAGACGTTTTGTATGTCTTAAAACCAAACAAAGCACCACCAGTGGCCCTAGTATTGCAGATGTGAATAGGCATCAGTGACTGCTTACCAACTAAACTGTTATACTAGTTTGGCTGAACGAAAAATATGTGAAACTAACAACTTTATGACTCAATATGTGAATGCTAAGGACTATATCGCACGACAGTGACCTGAAGATGCAGACTGTTGGGTTAAGTATGATATTGGATCCTACATGACATTGAATAAAGTATTTTCAGTTCACACAAATTTCCAAAGATTTATCTGCACTTACTTCTCGTTCCTGTTCATCTTCATCCTCGTTGAAAGTAAAGTTGACATCTATAGTGACTGCTCCGACCCTGGCCATCAAAGTTTTTTCGGGGAATCCGTTGCTGTCAATGATGCTCGGTCCATGCGCGGAGGTGACCAGCCAATTTGCCCGGATGAGCACGGCAGAGCGGATGAAACGTGCGCCAGCATCGTCTAAGACTGTTGGATCGGTGTAGTAAATGAAGGCCTGTGAATATATTGTTAAATTTAAAACAATTGAGCATAGTCGGTATAATGTTTTCAACGATTCTGGCAGGATTCTAACGATCCCTTTGGGATTTGAGTTCTTTTTTTGGTGGGCTTACAATTTAAGATCATATTAAACAATATGATAGTAAGGTCAGAGGAAAATACATAGCATACTGTTAAACAAACAGAAGCTTCAGTGCTGGTATGGTAACTTCAAATAAAATAGCAGAGTACTTAAAAAATTGGCTCAATAACTTAAGCTACGTAAACATAATTTTTAACTATTAGCTATACTATCATATTGAGTTCTTTAAGTAGTCCTTATGGCTATTAAAAATATAAATTTGAACCCTAGAAATGAGTTGCCTTGACTTGCACTCCTCTCGTAGACTCCATAAAGTTAGTAAAACATTTGAAGGGCAAGGTTTTATAACAAACTCCCATAAGAGATTGTATAAAAATATACAATCAACAAATTTGAAAGCGGCAATTAAACAAAAACTTTATAAAAAGCATTCTTCCCAGCAATCTGCCTGTTTTCGTAGAGAAACAGGCAGTAGGTAAAATGGACGATTTAAAGTGAACATTGTAATTAATACTAATTTTGACTTTGCCTTGAAAAGACCCGGATTGCATTTACACTATGTAAGGGAAGTTCTCACCATGTAAGGAAATGCGCCTTTTTTGACGACGTCATCCTCGCCGACTACTCCTTGGCTGCAAGATAATCCTGCAAAAATCATACGTGGGTGTTACACAATGCATCTTGCAAGTAACCTATGGACCCTTGCAACACCCTGAGATAACGGCCGTATGACAGTTTTTAAAGTCTATTTATGGAATGCCCACGGAACCAAGCTGTCGTAGGGTTTACCACAAAATCACACCTTAAAGCCAGGAAAACAATACTTACCAAAACAAAATAAGAGAAGAAAACTATTTCTCATTATTACAGAAAATAACTAGAAAAATGTCAATAGCAAACTGAATGACGTTTTCACAAAGGACACATTCTTCTGTCAAACAAGTTCGAAAGAAGAATATTTTTTCCTGACGGCCAGTAAAGCAAACAACTTGCAAAAGAAGATTTAAGGCAAGTTTGTAATTTTTTAGACGAAACTAAAACGTTTTGTCTATACATTAAATATAGATAACAAATCTATGGTTTTGGTATAGCGTCCATAATACTATGAAAGAGTTTGTTACTATTTTTAATGACTTCAAAAAATGGTGGAGGTTCTCAATACATCTGTATGTTTTTTTAAGGGTACGATAAAGAAAATGGGGGATGAAGTGTCATATTAGACTTTTTATCAACTCCCCGGAATATGAAGTCGGTTTTTTTTGTTACTGAAAAAAATGTCTTGTTAATTCAGCAAAGAGTTAGTCATTTTAAAAAGTTTTTAAGTAAACTGCCATTACTCCTGTAATTCCCGTCGTAAAAAGCGAATTAGTCGAGTCACGTCCCTTTATTTTTCTCCGCTATCTTTGACAAAGTTGCGTCTCTCGCATTAATCAGAATCGCAAGACTCAAGACGTATTATCCTCATAAAGAGAAAAAAATGACTTTGTGAATTTAAACGCGTGTTTTGAGATAAGGGTGGATAAATCTGTGGAACACCTAATTATTCATGTAGGGTGGTTAAGGGCGCGTATTAGCGCCCGGGGTGGAGGGAAATACAAGTGGATATGATTGCCTATTTAAAATGTGTTTTTTTTACATGAAATTGCTACTTTTAGGATTTAGAAATAAATGTTTCGCGTGGCAAGAATTTTATAAAGTGAAAAATTATTTAAAAAAAAAATCTAACTTGTTTTCCATCGTCTATTGCAGCGTCCCCTTGTAAGTTGTGGCAATAAAAGATGCCTATCCAAGAACCATCCTTAAAGTCACGCAAAAGTCAAATTGGAAAACCCGTTTCGGAGAAAAATGGTATGTTACCATTTTGCTCTTCACGTAAAACAATATTATCATAACAATATTACGTCGATGGCGCGGCGGGCAATTAGCACGCTGCGACGAAAAAGAGGATTCGATTCCCGCTGCGGGACCAATACTTTCAGATATTAGTTCCGGGTCTGGGAGTTGTGGTACCACGATACTCGTAGCTTCTGATACCCACGACACAGGGAATGCTAATGTGGGGTCAGGACAATGATTGTGTTTTTTTACTACTACTATTACTATTTATAAACAAACAACAAAAAACAAACACGCTCACGACTGTCTTCCCCATGGTGGACATCCTCAGATACAAACTCAGTGAGTAGATCTTTGAGGTTACCAAGTAGGGGGTAGTCAGAGGCACGTCCAAACATTACATTTGGTACATGCCCGCGTTTTGCAAGTAGTAAGCATTTATAATAACAATTAAAAAAAATCTCTCATAAAATCTACTCGATCATAATAATATCATATATTCGTGTAGTAAAAATATATAAAACAAACGAATTGGTTAATTTATTGAAGCGACTCCTTTAGAAATTGTTTATTTGCTATCCTAAATATTCTGAGAATAAAATGGGCAGTATATTTAAAATGCCAGCACCGAACATGACTTGGGCGTGCCACCGCGCTCGATATGTCTTCCCTGTTTTAAATTCGTATAAAACTACAAAAATCTGCTTTCAATATCGTGAAATGTTTTTTTGGGGTTCCGTACCTCAAAAGGGAAATATAAACCCCTAAAAGATCACTTCGTTGTCCGTCCGTCTGTCTGTCTGTCTGTCAAGAACCGTCTCAGGAACGCGAGCAGGTATAAAGTTTAAATTAATATCAAATTCGTGGTTCCCTGGAGCTGTAAAAATATCGAGCTCTAATAAAAAAATACAGCCATTCATGCCATTTATTTGGACACTCGAAAAGTAAATCAAAACGTAAAACGTAGGGTACTTCTTAATTTGGAAGAAGCAAGATCTCACAACACAATTAAAGGAAAAAAGTCCGAAAATTGTTTTTTGCATTTACAAACTTACATGTGCAGTTGGGAATGTATTGGCGAAAGGCAACTACAAAGTTAAGTTTGTCTTTCAAACTGAAATATCTTTTTGTTAGAGCAATGTTTGGTGCTTTTATAGTTTATGAACTTGAATAATACTAATTTTGGTGAGCATACAAGTTTGTACGGAACCCTGTGCACCGGAGTCAGACTCGCACTTGTCTGATATATTTTATACAAAAACTACTTGAACGTCATCATCAACATCAACAGCTTGTAGAAGTGTCCGAACGATCTCGGACAACATTTATTCACCGACTTCCCAATGTCGGTAATCCATCGTATGTCTCAGAATTCTGAAATTTATTTCCAAATAGAACCACAATAACGTCGTAATAGAAATATATTTTCCCTAACACTTATGTCCCAATGATGCGACTGCCATAAAACTGCCATTTAAAAGTTAGAACACTAACATTGTGATGGCCGCAAATGAGCAGAGATATTACCCAGAACCGCTGATGTGGCGACGTCAGAATTACTTGTTCAGACGGTTATCTGCCACCAGCATACTCTGACCTCTTCCAACGTTTCCGAAACTTAGCTATATCGGTGTTCTTAGTGAGAGCTAGGGACGTGAAGTGTCTTGATAAGTTGGTGTTGTTGTAACGACTCGAATGAACGAGGTACGTGTTTTGGCGGCTTCCCGCAATTGCTTTACAAGCTCTCCAGTAGCCTTTAGCACGTTTTAAGTCAATAAAGTCGTATGATATTTTAATTCAATTTACTTTTTATGAAATGCTATGAAACGGATATTTATTGGCTATTCGTAACAGTGAGTGGTTTTATTGTTTTGTTGGGGTATGAAGCGACAGTGGGATTGCATGGTACACTTGTTTTTATTGATGTAGGCTTCACGTATTATTTAATGGCTTTTCAGAGCATTCCATGTTTTTTTTTCTCCTAATAAGCTTCGAACATCAAATTGTCCAAATCATGTTTTACAGAGTAGTATTTCTTGTTTTTTTTTCTGATTATAAACATCAAATGTCTAGAGTCTGTAGAGTCTTAGCATCACTTTTGAATTCTCAACTAATTACATTTCAATTGCATCGTAAAATTTTGATCTGGAGGGATTCTGAATGTGTTTGTAGCAGAGTTTGATTGTCTTGACGTTGTCTTTATTTTAAACTTAATCCGTGATAAAATCAAGTAGGCATGTATAGAGTTTCATAGTTGTCTATCTACTAGTTAAAATTTAATAAATTGTCCGAGTTACTTTAGAAACTCAGAATTAAGGAGCGTGTATATATTGTACTCAGAAAAATAAATAAAAATCAGACGATCTCAGTGGCATGACGGTAGAGTAGCCGGGGTTTAGTACGGGTTTGATTCCCGCTGCGGGACAAATGTTTACTTGTACTTGTTCTGCAGATATTTGTTCTGAGTCTGGATATTGTGTTACCAGTACTACACTCGTAGTTCCTGGTATCCACGACACAGAAACATAGTGTTGGGTCAGGGCTATAAATGTGTCTGCTGGTTGTTTTTTTTAATAATTTTATTTATTTATAATGAGTCAATCCAATTTTACCGTTTGAATTTGTAAGTAAGTTCCTAGTTGATTCTAAACATTCTGTGTGTGTTACTTCAAACTAACAAACACAAAAGTAATCATTTTGTAAGTAACTTTAATTTTATTTAAGACGACAAGACTTTTCAAGGGGTTAATAAAGTTGTAAGCCTTACAAAGGAGTCCTGTTTTGCAAGTAAGGTTGAGAACTCGATATGCCCCTCGGGAGCTATTGCGACGAACGGTAATGTGACTGCAATGTCATTCAAATTTTATTTTATCGTCTATTTAATACGAAGATCGGGTCGAAACTGGTCATGCGGAACTTTATATTAACATGCTCGGTGGTATTTAGGAAAATGTGTAAGTACATTAGTTTGAAAATTTATTTTTGTTAAAATTACCAACAAAAGGACGTGTGTACAAGTTCATGTTTTTTGTAAAGTTCAGTTCAGTTTTTAGTTAAAAATGTTAGTTTTCCGTTCTCCGGGAGCAGTATGAAGCAGTATGTTACATAGTAAGTAAATGGTATATATGATATATATCTTTCTTATAAATTTTAATATATAAAGCTATCTTTCTTATAATTCTTTATTGTACACAGAAATATAAAACAAAAAATTAAGTGAGAAATGTACAAAGGTGAGCTTAACCCTAACAAGAGTTTTCTTCCAGATTGTGGAGTTTTCTTCTGCTATTATTTTAAAAATATTTTGAGGAGTTATTAGATAGGTACTTAATGTGTTATTAAATAGCAATATTATATAACTCTACAGGGTAGGTACGTTTCGTTAGTACCCAACGCTTCTCGCTCGAGAAAACACCTCAAACTTTGCTAGCCCCGATTGTGCTCGTGAACGATATGAATATTAAACGCTCCAAGAATTAGAGGATTTATTCGACGATTCTGAACTCTTAAATGAATGTTTAACATTATCTCAGTTTTAACTGAGTTCCCAACAAGTCGAAAGAAAGTTTGATAGAGGCTCTCGGGCGATTAATTTTGCGCGCGGAGGTGTTCAGAATTCTTAATGTGGAGGGTATATCGGTGCAGTTATAAACTTTCTATTGTAATGGGGTAAAAGGGATTGATAATCAGAGTAAAATTGGAGGAAAGCCTATTTTGAAAACTTAAAAATACAAGATTCAGTCGTAAAAAGAGTCGTACCTAGTAAAATCTATTTGATCGTATGTATTTTGCCATTTACGCTTAATGCTTGAAATAAAAGGTTGCATTAAAACAAAAAATCCACAGACCAAAATTAAATGCTAGCAGACACCCTCATAAATTTTCCTGATCCGAACAAAGCATGCTTATATCTTTTGTCGTTGAAGAAGTGCTAATATGTCCCAAAAATGGCGGAGAATAATAGCAGAAAATGTAGATTTTTTTTTCGGTCAAACTTACGCTGTGGTGGTGATGGTGGCCATCAAAGGGAAATGGTTGTCAAGTGGTTTTCAAAGTTTGCGTGATCCATTGATCCATTTTATTTAGTTTGACCTAGTACCTATTGATCGTGGCGCTCTTATGACGTAAGATACAGACTGATAAAAATGAAAACTTTCAAAGATAATTCTGATGTAGTTACTGATATCCTATCCCGTATGTCAGTAATAAAACAAACATTCCCAATTACGCTAGACCCGCATTGTTTCGTTATTTTCCGGAATTCTCCCAGTCATCCCTGCGTTTCCGTGTCCGTCCTATTGTGCTGCACTTTATTGAATTTGATTTCGCGGATTTTTGTTGGTTTTTATTAACTGACCCGACGCCCATGTAAACTTAATTGCATCCACCAACAAAAGGCATCGAATGAAAAGAGCATCCAGCGCTGTGTGATGCAGATTATAATAGGTTTTTTCGAATTTGCATGGGTTTTAAGCATTCGATATTCAATATTCGCAGCGGTTGGACTATTGTTTTGGAGCTGCCGTATAAATGCGGAAATCATTTTTGTTGTAAATCTGGCAACAATAGATTTTTAATATAGGATTTCTGCTGTAAGAGACATGTACAGTATATATATATGTTATTACTTAATAATGAAGTAGATATGACTATTTTTAAGTGTACAAAACATTTTGTTATAAATAAAAAATGAAATGAATAATGCTGGTCATTTTTCACACAGAATTTTCTAGTCCTAAACTAAACAGAGCTTGTACAATAACTGATATACTACTTATACAACATATACATATTATAATTTATATTTAGAAACACCTGTAATTAATACCTGTTTGTCTCAAAATAAGGTGTGTTCCATGCACGTCTTGAATGAAAAATTTAAATAAGGCCATTGCAGTTAGTAGTTTAGCACTCATTACTGGGCATACTAGGGTGAAGTTTATACCTCAGTAGGTTAGTAGGACATGGCTGAAGTTTTGATAAATTATTCAAACAAATTGAACGTTTTCATTATTCAATTACAGAAAGGTCGAACGCTAAACCCATATTTAGGTCCAAAGGGATTTTTAAGTCGAAAATTTATTTTAAACAGATTACTTAGGTCAATCGCTTGTGTGTCAAACACATTGAAATCAAGAGATAGATTTTTTTTTTTAATTACAAGGATCATCAAAATTATTCATAAATCACCGTTTGATGAACTAAGAGAATTTATGCTTTAGCATTGCCATTCAGCGTGGCAATGCGGTTATTAGTATACTTCTTTATATCACTTCCGTCTGGTAGTAATCTGGATTAGTTGAGCTATCTATAGATTATTTGCATTGGTTTTTAGATAGTTGTTTCATCTTTATTTTTTTTTATACCTTCTTGTACATAGTATGTTTTTTAAATTAATTGTGATTGTGTTATGTTTCCTAAAATTTCTATGTTCTCATGTAAGTGACTATAATATATTGAATGAGATTAAAGTTTCATTAAACTATCATCGTCGAAAAAGACTCATTCGCATTTTCTTGGAGCCAAAATAATTAGCAAAAATTTTGACAAATTGAGTACTCCTCCAGACATTTTGCAACAAAAGCGAATTACATTCGCAGAAAGAGCGTAATCTGAGTTAATTATCTGAAATTCGGTCGCATTTAACGTCGTTTCGGCTCACAATTGGAGCTGAGTCAAAAGAGGTTCTAAAGGAATCGCAAACATAATTAGAATCAAGTTGTTGTTTGTTGAAATTGTCAGAGAGAGTGCGTTTGACATGGCTAAGACACGTTGAAAAAGAAAATCGTGATTATTAAATAACTTCAAAAAGGATAGTCATAACTAAAAAAAAAATAACACTAATATGTTTCCTACGATTATCATCCTCATCTCGACGACCTCTGTGGCGCAGTGGGCGAAGGCACGCCTGATACGTAGAAGGTTGCGGGTTTTATTCCCGCCGCGGGACAAATGTTTGTATGATCTGCAAATATTTGTCTCGGGTCTGGGTATGTATAATTGTATATATTTAAAAAATAAATGTATATAAGTAGCATATCAATCAATAATGTAGTTCCACTAATACAAGCTCTGCTTAGTTTGGGGCTTAATGATGATGTGTTAAAAATGATTAGCATTATTATTATTTTTGTTATTATTATACATACTCTGTGCGTAGAGTGTTTGAGGATATCAAGTACTTGACAACCAGTAAGCCCGGGTTTGTACTGTAATAATAGGTTGCAAGCACATCGCCACTTTATTGGAACACTAAAGAAAGAAAGAAAAAAAATAGCACGACAAAAAAAAACACCAATTTTGTAAGTTACGAATGGGATGGTGGGATAAATTACAAAAAAAATATAATAATAGGTAGCAATATCTAAATAAGTTAAGAATAGACTAACCGATAGTACCCTCGATTGTAAATAGTTCTCGAGTTTTGCTCGGAGAAAAGATTCAGCTAAGTTCATTAAAAAAACGACGTGTTGACGTGTCTTGTTGTGCAAGTTATAGTAAACGTGATCACTGATAGTTGATAAAGCAGCTACATCCTTATTTCGGCGAGCCTTTGGCCGCTAAGCTCGTTATTATAATTATGCCCTATAGACAGATACAGAATCAAATCAGGCGTAACAATGGCAGTGCTATTAAACCGCGAGGGGAGACGTCGTCTTAACCGCGGTTTTGTTTATTCCTTAAAGACATCTGTGAAATCTGTGAAGCTGGAAGTCTTAGGCGCGGTTTTGTTTATTCCTTAAAGACATCTGTGAAATCTGTGAAGCTGGAAGTCTTAGGCGCGGTTTTGTTTATTCCTTAAAGACATCTGTGAAATCTGTGAAGCTGGAAGTCTTAGGCGCGGTTTTGTTTATTCCTTAAAGATAACTGTAAAATCTGTGAAGCTGGAAGTCTTAGGCGCGGTTAAGCTGGAAGTCTTAGGCGCGGTTTTGTTTATTCCTTAAAGACATCTGTGAAGCTTAATTCATAGCAGTAATATAGATTACCCAGGGAAAGGTTTTACATTGCTCAGAAGAGCAGTATTTAAAATAATTTATATCTATTTGTTCATTGAATGCTGTATTTATTTTAAGAACGCCGCTATGATCATTTATTCACATCGATCCAGTACATACAAAGTTTTTAGAGCCGCTTTTAGACCAAAGCTTGTAGATATTGTGGGAACTACATGACTGATTTACTACTTATATATTTTTTTTAAGAAATACATACATGTTATATATGTGAGACAAATGTTTGCAGATCATAAAACGGGAAATGATACTGCAACCTTCTGAATCTCAGGTCGACCTTCGCTCACTGCACCATAGAGGTCGTCTGGTTAGTGATAATATAATCATACCGTTGCCCTAAATCAGGACTTTGGTACTACTTTTTGGGAAATTCTGTACCCGTGTATGCAAGTCAAAAAAGTAAAGGTTAACATAGCAAGGAATTAAATTGATTTCAGGCCATAAAACCTATCTATAAACAATCCCTGAAGTCATATACACATTGATTGAAAAATACAATCAATTTGTATGACTGTAATTTGTATGACCGCATTTCATGGTATACGCTGTTTTGGAGAGCTGTTTCGGGTAACAGACAAACGTGCAAACAAACAAGTTTTTGACGTTAAACACATACGGGTTCCTGACGTCGAGTAAAGACAAAATCACTTCTGCTTATGAAAAGGTTCTGAAAAAAGGATGCTGGGGCACCCTGCTATAACCCAGAGGTACCTAACCAAAAGTTACCAATCGAAAGAATACAAATAGAACTATTTCAAAACTCGTCAATTAATTCTCTTCGCCATTCCAATTGAACGCAAGACAAACTCAAGCGCACAATCTAATCCAATCCTCGAAGACGGTTCAAACAAATTATTTGACATAATATCGTTAATTAGAAACTCTCTTTTGTGAACGAGGGAGGGTAATTAGGTTCGTAGACTGTGAATGGGCCCTTTTTCTGCTCGTTAACATAGAAACAAAGGGGCTGGGGCAGAATTTGCTTTGCTTACAATGGGAGAAAGAGTTCTGACTTTAATTTGGTTACCGTGTTGATTTTGTGTATATTTTACTGTGATTACTTGTGAGTCATCGTTGATATTTTAAAACTTTTGAATTAATTATTTTTCTCGCCCATCTTACACTTAGGCAAATACTTAATTAAATAAACAACTAACAGACACACACATAGCCCATCCCACACTATGATTTCCTTTGTATTGTTTATCCGGAACATCCGGTACAAGTATCTGCAGAACATGCAAACATTTGTCCTGTAGTGGGAATCGAACCCGCACTTACTGCAGTCGGCTTATTGCCCGCCACACAATCAAGGTCGACACATGACAGTTTTCTTTAAAAATAAGAGACGCCCAAGTTCTTGCCTTAGATTAGATCAAAAGGGTAATAGACTAAAAATGCCTTTTTAGGTTTAGTCTCTCTAAATCTAAAGGCATAATTATGAAAAATATTGTAGCTTTTATTCAAGTGGCTAAAGCCACTACAACTAGGCACACTAGGCAATACTAGGCTACACTAGGCAATACTAGGTCGATACTAGGCACAAACCTGTGTAATTATAAGTTTAACGAGACTTAATCGCGTTAATTTTTTCAATTATTTCCCCGATATTTCGACTGTATTGTAACAGCCGTGGTCACGGGATGACTGGAGTATACGGAGCTATCGTCGATAAATAAAGGCAGTAGCCGCAACTACTCTCATTTCATCTTCGGAATCAGAAAAGTCCATGTTCACATTACGGCACACTACACTAACCGTATCACCGCACTGCACAATCGGATCGCGACGCGAACACCTGTTTATCACGGGATTCCAGGACGCAGAGAGTCTATAGCCGTCTTTACGATTAAAATTGGGGTACTTTTTGATTTCAATCGCTTCGCGCACTATTCACTTATAATATTGGCGTTCACTAGTGTGATGTACACTTTATTAAATAGTTATGGTGCGAGACGACCCGCCCGCTTCCCTCACTTCGGGCTCGACGATTGAGGCGAGCGGACGTGTTGCATGGTCACTGTGTTATCTAGAACTCATGACTTTTATTTATTCACCTACATTATAATTAAAGTATACGGGTGTATTGTTAATGCGCAACCTGGATGCACCTATATTATGTAACGGTACTAGATTGCGAGTCACCGAACTAGTAAGGCATATTGTGAAAGCCACAATTTTAAAGGGAGACCATGTGCTTATACCACATAACCACATATGACGATCAATTAATCGCAAGGTGAAACATTAAAGAAGCCCAAATGTATGTATGCCACAGGGATACATTTGGGCACGCCATGTTATTCCCACGGTCATCTCTACGTAGCTTGCTCACGTGTTTCTAACTCGCAAAATCTCTTTGTATTTGCTGAACGAAATATATCATTTAACATAGTTTACAGGAGTATATTGCAGTAAGTAGAAGTAAAACTCAAAATACATCGATAATTACATATGTATTTTATTGTATTTATTTTATTTTTTATTTCTTATAGTTTGCTACTATTCTTCCATAGAACCAATGAAACTGTCATCAACTAATCCTCTTCAATAAAATTAGTATCCATACTTAACATTATAAATACGAAAGTAACTCTGTCTGTTTCTCCACCTATCTACATATTATGTTTCTTGGCTAAACCGCTGAGCCCTTTGTGATGAGATATGGACATAGTTTGAAGCCAGAGAAGGTTATACGCTACTTTTTTCAACATACCACGCGGGCGAAGCCGCGGGCGGAAGCTAGTATATACATAAAGCGTTCGTCCGATGAAATGCTTCCACTGTGCTTTTACCTCAAAGTAATGCATGTGAAATAACATGACCAAGAATCTTTACAACTGATTCGTTTCCGCAAAGTGAGCAACGTAGTTTTATGACGTCACCATGCGAAGCTTCTTGCATCGTTTTTGACAGCATATCTATTCCACGTATCAGTATCGTTCTGTACCCGTCAAACCTATCGAGCCGTTATTAAACGTGCCATCAAACATGGTCGGAATCAGGTGCGTGTTGGGGCATGCAGGCATTAATAATGATAAATCTGAGTCATTAATTCGTACGGATTAGTCTCGGGACGTGTCCGGGGCGGTTGCGGCGCGAACGTTGAGAGTGCGCGCCTCCGATAACCAAATATTGGTACAATTAGAGACGAGACACATTTGAAATTCAGTTAATATCACGGAATGTGACCCTTTTGGTCGTTATAGACGAGTATATGGCAAGTGAGTCATAGTTCGATTGTTTTTTTGAGTCTCTGGTTCATTTATAGTCACTATGCCATTGACCCAATCGGGATAGATTCATTTTGAAAGGGTTACCATCGAATACGGGAAAACTAAAAGGACAACTTTGCCGGAACTTTGCATATGAAATAATAAAAATGCTGGACATTTTCACACAACAAAATCTAGCCCTACCGTAAGCACCAAGCTTGTGTTATGACATGTCATACTAAATGACTGAGTTACTACTTATATACTTTTTTTTAAAACACATACATAACACCATGGGTGTCTGGAAAACACCCAGACCTGAGACAAATATATGAAGGTCATATAAAAATTTGTCCCGCAGCGGGAATCGAACCCGCAACTTTCTAGTGTCTCAGGCGAGCCATCGCCTGCTGCGAACAGAGGATTACAGAGTTCGTCATTTTGCTCTTGTGTAAAGTTTCTGAATTATTCAAAAGGGTCCTCTTTTGACCTAACTTTATCATTTTAAAGGCCGTTTCAGGAATTTTTAGGCAACTTATTGTCTCCCATATCCATTTTGTTAGTGTGTTATGAAAGAAGGTTGAGGTCGTTTAATCCCAGTTATTCTATTGATGAGTATTGTAGTGTCCAATGTACAATGACGAATGAATCAGTGTGGTGAAAGGCGTCACTACACCTCGCAGAGGAATTACATTACTTTGTATATGTGCCACATGGCTTTGAGTTTTAAAAGACCGGTTTCCTCACGATAGGTCTCAATTAGTTTTTTTTTTAATCTCTTGTTTGTTACTTGATTTCTCCGCCGATTGTTATCCTACGTTAATTATTCTTCCGACGTTAATTATTATTTTGTTGTATAGGGAATGATCTGAGGTGGTCCCATAAAAGTTTTATTCCTGAGTGATTGCTATTTTTCCCGTGAAACTTAAAAAAACATCAACATTTAATGGAATCACGACTAGCCGAAACATTTTTTGTGAGCGATTTTTCTTTTGTTTTTTATTCGAAGAGTAACCATAATAACCAAGGGCATGTAAGGATCTGATGATAGAGTATATGCAGGATAGAATCTGACTTAAAAAAAGGAGTTTCTCATCTGTTCTTTTTTCTCGTCTGTATGTTTTTTATTTGTATGTTACGCGATATCTTCGCCAATTTTGAACCAATTTTCCGATTCTTTTGTTAAAGCATAGGGTAATTTTATGAAAAAAAAAATCACTCCTAATGGTGAAAAATTGGGTGATGAAATTGCATATTGGACTCAATTTCCTGTTATTTTTTTTACATTCAATGACTTATAATTATCATAATACATCTTATGTGGCAAACAAGCATACGGCCCACCTGTTGGTAAGCGGTTACCGTAACCTATGGACGCTTGCAACACCAGAGGTATCATCCGCGTTTTGCCGACCCCGTGACATAACAGTTAAAAAGACATGTGCCCGTGAATTCACCGGTACCCATACCCTTCAGATTGCTGAAGCATTATTATTTTGCAGCAGAAATAGGTATGGTCGAAGTCCTCTACTGCTTCTATTATTTCTGTGTTTCTGATTAAAAGCTCGAACTGAATTTCACGAATTCAAGGCGCTAGTCAGTACCTCACAATATATTGTGGCTAAGCTTAGTACTGCAAGCTAGCTAATTACAGTAATTAATAGGCCAATAGCAACGATAAATGAGTAGCTAACAATGACAGATGACATAGAACAGCTGACGAGGTGCAGGCGGACTGTGACGTCATTAATCACCACGATGATATAACCAATCAGCTTGCATTGGCAGAATGGATGAAACGCATCTTGATGCGTTTAAGTTAAACAGGCTTCTTAAATAATCTGAAATTATTAAGATTCTGATTGAGATGGGTTTGAACACTGATTGAAACAATACAGTGCTAGATTTTCAAGGTAAGTACTAGCTTATAATATCTATAGTACTTTTATGTGTGTTCTTTTCACAACTGGAAGACGTGGTTAACAAAAATTGGGCATTATATATTAGAATGGGAATTCAGTTTGTGGCTGTTTGGGTCACGACTCTTATCATTTCAAGGCCCCTTCGTCAACAACCACTTTTTGTTGGCGGTTAG
The DNA here is from genome assembly GCA_961405105.1 of Perizoma affinitatum. NCBI lineage: Eukaryota > Metazoa > Arthropoda > Insecta > Lepidoptera > Geometridae > Perizoma > Perizoma affinitatum. Next base: position 11,919,240 of record OY560194.1, on the reverse strand, counting down.
TTTGCATTGTATGGAAACGACATCTGCTTCTGAGATGTCATTTCACTGCTGCAAAGTTTTGTATTGACAAATTTGCGTTAGCGTGAAAGGATAACTGTGAAGTATTTATCTAGACACCTGTACGTAATGTTGTCTCAGATAAGAGTCCCAGTTGCGACTGAAGGTCACCGCGCATATCCAGGGTCCATAAGCTCCGGTCTGCACAGATGTTAGTGTCATCTTCAATGACAGAGCAGAACTTACACAAGTGCTTCGGATGTCAGGTCTACGCGTCGGACAACGCAGGAAAAAACAATCGGAGGTGCGCGCGCGTTTGTCTTGTTTGGCGAACGAGTTATGAATGGTGGTCTCGCCAATCTTCGATTCTACTATAGTCAATAAGAAACGAATAAAAAGTTTTCGTGATTTACCCTTTAAATTGTGTTCAATATACCGTTTGATATATCGTCTGATATTTGATATACAATATTTCCGTTTGACGCAGAAAATAATAACATATCAAACCCACACAAAATAAAAACGGCGAAGTGCTAATCTTACTCACTCACCAAGGGTTCCGTAACAGCACGAAATATAAACACAAACTTTGCATTATATCGCACCCCCGGTGCAACAGTGGCACAATTGCAAAAATGGCCAAAATGACTTAAGTATGCACAAAGTTGCGTTATGTATCCTTGTATCAGGTGCGAGAATGTCATTCGTGTAGTTCCCATATTTTTTGATTGAGGGCACTAGTGTCGTTGTCGATATGGTGCAAATTGATATAGGTTCTGGAGTGACAACGTGTCATTGGTAAGTTATGCACGATCCCCCGCAAGACCATGAGTAATCTGGAGCTAAAACGTTATAAAGGTAGTTGTGACATTTTTTTTTATATAACTTCTGCGGCTTTTGTGTAGTTGTGACATTGTATCTCCAATTTTGTATCATAGTTTTTTATTTAATCTGCTACTTAAACATTTTATTTCGTAATTATGTCTTTGATTCTCCAATTGGTACTCAAAATACGATATTTTTTGTATCTCGGTTAAGCTAGAGCTGTTACCACACGAACATGATTTAGTCCAGCATATTCGTACTGATTCGTAGTCAAAACAAAACCGAGTTTTTGTTTAGTTTATAAAAAAAAAAGTTTTATATACTTGAATACAGGTGCTATAATAATGGAATCTCTAGGAAAAAAAACTCGTTCTGTTGCTTGTTAAAAAAAGTAGAAAAGTGGCCAAAATATACCCAAAAATACAACAACAGTGCCGGCTGCGCCATTTCTGTTGTTGCGTGATGCTTCTGCACTGATACCGGTGATGAGTATAAACCCTCGTCTAGCAGCAGCTCCTCTGATAGTTCTAGCATTTCCAGTAGTTCATCTAATGACTTATAACGTAAATCAGTAGTCTGAATCATCGCCCAAAACTCGTGCAAGAAATCTGACTCGTAACTGTACTATATTGGAAGAATAACATCGCAAAAAACTGAAGAATTCGTACTGTTATTGATGCTAAGCACAGAAATGATGGAATGATCCCAGTAGATATGCGAGGAAAGCATGGACAGCAATGTAAGCTGGACATTGGAACACGAAAATCACAAATATTGTGTGTGAGAGTTCAGCTTAATAAATCTATATAACATAAATATTTTATAGACTTCGTAGTTATAAGTTATTTCACATACAAAGTTACCAAGATAAGACTTAAACTAGTGCATTTCGTATTTTATAGTGAGTAAGTTCAAGTGACTTTCAAAACAATACTGATGTTGATTATGAAAATGTATACTTAAATTATGTTTTTAACTTTGATATTTATATTTGTAGGTATATCATAAAAAAGTATGCCTGCTTATTCATTTAATCATCTCATAAATTAATTTAAATAAATCTTTAACGTGAATTTATTTATATTTTTTATTAAATGAACCTCGTCACATGATGACTTTTAATTTACTTTCAGTGCCATAACGTCACAATTGAGGGTGTCACGGATATTATGTTATTATAACTTTTATATTAGAAGTTATATGGCAAAAATAATAATTAAATTGAGTAAAATAATATTAAAACCACGATAAAAACTTGTTACATTGTTATCATTTGTAAGTGTTATCAATTAATGAGCCTTTGAAACTTTAAACGCTTCTCCTGAGAAAGTTAAATTTTGCAATTGTGCCACTGTTGCACCGGGGGTGCGATATAACAAAAGAGTTGCAATTTTGAAATGTAAATTTTTTGATGATATTTAGTCAATAGTCGTATAAAAACGGTACATCTAACTTTATAATGCTTAATTTACGCTTCAACTTGGTTTAAAGTATCTTCCTTAGTAAGATTATCTTCGTTACTAAACTAACCGTTAAATACTACTACTATCAGAAAAGTAATAACACCGTCATTCTTTTACATAGTTTCCTCCATCCTTAGCTTGTTGCTATTTGGAAAAAATAGCTTTCAGCGATAAGGCCGCCCATTGTGCAATGCTTTTGATTTTTGTGCTGTAAAATGGTGTTATGCACAATAAATATAAAGTAAATGTTTATTGCGACTTTAACAATGGTATAGTAGGTATAGTTATGTTATAATTTATAGTATGGTAATTTTATGGTAAGGGCCAGGCAGCATTCTCGGCTAAAAACGCATTGAACGGAACACCACGCTGCGTTTGTTGGCTTGAATTTCTGATGTCGGGAGCAAAACAGATAGACTCAAATGAAAGTGGGTGTGCCACGTGAGCCAGATGAAAACCGAGAAGTGGGCAAACGCAGTAACATCTTAGGTGCCTGAGGATTGAAGACGACGTCGTGGTCTACCGCGAAAGCATTGGCTTAGCAATGGATTGGATAGTGATACGTTCTAGACGGTATGGTGGACCGCCAAGGATAAAGAGACAGATAGAAGGAGAGGGAGACCTTTAAAAATAATAATAATTGGGTTTTTATATAGGCCGTATTGGCCTAGTGGACGATACCCAGACTTCTGATCCGGAGGTCGTGAGTTCGAACCCGGTCGTGCACCAATAGATTTTTCCACTCGAAAAATTTATGTTCGCATTAACATGTGCTCAAAATGGTAAAGGAAAACATCGTGAGGAAACCGGCATGCCCTAGAACCAAAAATTCGAAGTTATGTGCCAACAGTTAGTGTTCCAATAAGCGGCGATGGGCTTGCAACCTGTAACGTGGAATGCTTACTACTTGCAAAACGCGGGCATGTACCAAATGTAATGTTTGGACGTGCCTCTGACTACCCCCTACATGGTATCCTCAAAGATCTACTCACTGAGTATGTATCTAAGGATGTCCACTATGGGGAAGACAGTCGTGAGCGTGTTTGTTTTTGTTTTTTTTTTGTTTTTATCTTGAGGTACTAGGTCTTTATTTGAGTCTGTGTTGCGAGGTCATAGCGACTCGTCTCGTATTCTTTCTATTTAACCTTATACAATCGTATCAAAACACAACAAAACATGTTTTAATTGACACAGAATCAAGCAATATTCATTCAGGCTACGTATCAGTTGTCAAAGCTGATATCCCTAATGCTGTGTCCTGTGTCCATACTAATTCATTACCGCCACGCGTCACCTGATATGGCTCGTCAATGGCACTGCTTGTCAGCTCAGCACAGTATCACTGGCTCACTCTATGCCTAAAGTCATTGAACTCCAATCGATAAGTTGGAGTGTACTATAAATAAAATCAGGAAAAAATAAAATTGTAATAACGGGATGTTGATAAAAAATTCTAACATTAAATTTCATTCTTTCACCTTGATGGGTTTTTTTTATAAAATATATATGGTCTACCCTTGAATACCCTACCAATTAAAAAATAATCATTTATATCGGTTCACAACTGGCGAAGTTTGGTGTAACATACATACAATAAATAAATACAAATTGAGAACCTCCTCCCTTTTTGAAATCGGTTACAGCAACAAATACCTGCTAACATTCCCGCAACGGGAATCGAAATCGCGTCTCTTGCATTGCAGATGCCCACCGCATCACTCCGGCTTGGTTTAGTGACAGATTTCTATGAATATAATAGACGCCTAAATTCTTGCCTAAGCTTAGTGCAGAAGGGCATAAGACTTATTAATGTGGAAGAAGTTCTAAATCGAGGTCGTCCTTGTGTCTATGTTATTATAAGTCGATTTTTAAAAGTGAACCAGCTTTAAAAAAGTTTGTGACAATATGTCTCGTCATTTATCCGTTGCCTCGTCATTTGGCCGTCAGTCTGTCAAGAGTGATTAGTGCCCTGTGATTGTGCATTGATCGCTAGTAGCTCGTAGCAGAATGTTTGGCTACGGCGTAGCACCAGCGTAGACTAATGAGCTCTACGTAGGTGGACTAAGATTAATTGATAGCTTGTTTGAATTTTTACTTAATGATTCATATGGAATTGTTTGTACGTAATAAAAAACATGCTCATAATTTACTACAAAAACTATCGTGAAGTTTCTTAACTTACTGCTTTGAGATCATTCAACCTGATGAAAAAAGACACTCGGAATGAGTCGAAACAAGTCGGTGAATTACTAACGTTGTAGGCATAATGGCAGAGTTTAATATATGATTGGTAACAACTATAACAATCTCCATGGTCTAGACTCGTCATCTTCAAATCCATACTCAGTACCAAGATTTGTTAGAATACCAAAAAGGAAAATAAATAAATAATGCTGGATGCTTTTTACACAGCATCATCCAGTCCCAAACTAAGCAGAGCTTTTATTATGGGACCTACATGACTGATATACTACATATACACACAACACCAAATCCAGACCCGAGATAAATAATTGTACTTCATACAAACATTTGTCCAAGTCTGAACAATTTTAATGGCACATGCTCATTTACTATACAGAAGCTTTCCATGTGACAAGTTGCAAGCCTGTCGTAGCTTTCAGAAAACTAACGGAGCCTTTACATATTTCGTTTAAGGTATGTCGATTTCCTCACGACGTTTATCTTTACCGTAACCCTAACTAGGGTTAAGCAGATACCGTGAGGTTATATGGCTTATGATTTTAGGATATATCATAAGTTACGTATGTTATATATAAGATTGTATCTTTTTAAGATATATTTAAAGTTCTTGGTATATGTTATGATGATCTTAACGATATACGATACTTATGATATTTCCTAAAATGATACCAAAGCACGATTTAAATAGCAAAGATTATATTTTATATAATAGCATTTATTATATAAAATATAATCAAAAAGTTATTCAACAACTTTTGTAATGGCATAAAGACCAGTGAGTCACTTCACATATATTAAAATATATTAAAAAAAATATATAATATATAAACGCTCAGAACTATTAATTTTAAGATCATAAGCTCATTTTAAGTAAACTATGTTCTTTATTTACACTACTCGTAACTTTATAAAGAGATAAATTTTGTAAGTTTGCATTAGGGGTCAACCTCAGAAACTACTAATCCTATTTAAAACATTTTGTTCATTAATATTTATAAGGACTTTCGCGTTAAACATAGACTATATTATTATTATTCCGTTAAAATATAAGGATTTTTCGTAGAGACCAACTTGCGCAACGATGCAATAAGTTTTTCGTAGAGACCAACTTTCGCAACGATGCAAAAACGCATGACCGTTCATTCTTACAAACGCTATCGTTTAGGTAAGATCTACTTTTCATTGGCTACTTTTTATCCTGGTACCACGCGGGCGACGTGGACAGTAGCTTAGCGTGGACTATAGACTACCTGACAGTAGCTTAGCGTGGACCATAGACCCTACTACCTGAAACTCATAAAAGTAAGAAACTCTACAAACACATTTTAATCAACATACCAAAATCAAAAGCTCTGTCCATAAAATTGCCGCCCATTTAATCCGTTAACCCTTTTAAAGTATGACGTAGTGGTAATAAAAAATCGCCATAACGGAGCGGGACGTGCGAATAAACGGCGTGTATCGTAAACCTGTCCCGGTGAATGGACGACGCAATTGACCCGAAGGTTTAAACCGATACAGGCCTCCCGATGCACTTTTATGTAGCAATTCAAATTGAATTGATGCATTGACTGTCGGGGTTGTCTGGTAGAGATCGCTATTTAGCGATAAGATCGCCCATTGTACATTATCAAAGTTTTTTTTAGTTATTAAGCTGATGTGTTTTTTGGTGTGCAATAAAGTATTTTCTATTCTATTCTATTCTATTCTAGGATAATTTTGGGGCAATTTGAAAAAAAAAACAATTACAATATCTAGGACATTTTTGGGCAATTTTTAGATAAACTTGCATAAGTTTGTTTATAAAATTAGCCCTAAACAAAACAAATTGTATTCGACAGAATTAAAAATATTATCTTCGAATTGTTTATAGTTTAATTTTGTGATATTAAAGTGAAAATGACACTTATTTAGCCATTGAGTTCACCAACAATATAAACGGACGGTTAACGGTCTTACCATAGATTATGGTGACAGATTCCTATGAAAACATCTTTGAAAAAGCTATGATTCCAAAACATAACCACATATTAACTCGTACTTATGTGTTGTAAAATGTTCGATTCACTCTTACCTTGATTCAATCTTGCCAGATTGTATATTTCAGGAAATAAAGACGAAGTTAGTGTATTTTATTCCGTCGCTAATTTCATGCAGATAATAAGCCCACGCATCCTGTCCATCGATAGCGTGCATAATGACGTCACGTCATACCTCATTAACCGCTGATTAACGCACAATTAGCCAGTGATTCCAATAACGCCCACAATACTAAACTCATCTTGGAGCTACTAGATACTACTGCTAATGTAAACCAACAATATTACGGAGTTTCCTTCATTCGTGATGTCACCGGTTCTTTCTTGGTCCTGCCTCTCAAGAACACTATCATAATGGCTATGGGAATGAAACAACGGCATCTTTTTTTATAATAATCATTTTAAAATAGGATCGAAAACTGTCCTATTTGCAAGTTGTGTAATTAAGCCTAAAAAAACCCTAGAGACGATAATAAATTAGATGTGTAATGATAGATTTCAATCTGTATCACAGAGAATCCTTAATGGTACACAATGGTAGACAGTGTGGCACGGCGGGCTAGTTGCCGGCTGCAACTAAGAGGTGCGTGTTCGATTCCCGCTGCGGGACAAATAGTAAAGTAAATATTTATTCAGCAAAAAAAGATTTTGTTGACAAACTTACCATGTATCTAACAATATACTACTTATAGTAACTTCGCGTTATTATTATACCTTATGATTAGGAAAAGTATAGTAGGTATACACTTGCAAAATGATCTACTTATTGTAAGGTATCAAGGTGTTAGTAGTAGGTATATTTGTAACAAGACGGTATGCAATGCACAGTCAAGTGACTACCCTCCGAACTAGTTTTCACTGTATGACGGCAGGGCGTCGTTGCTCTTCCACACAAGGCAATGATTCTTATACATACATCGTTATAATTTAATAATTAACAGTAATTTTAACAAAATAGTATGAACATTGTATGTATCGAGAAGACAATTGTAGATAGACAGAAAATCCTATATTGCACAAGATCAACTAGTAGTTAGGTTGATGTAACTAGCATTTTCTTTTAGCTAACCTATGATGGTTTTAAGGATAAATCTTCCTTCTCCTAACATTATATTTATAATTAAATGATATATGAACTTAGGTCTAATTATACCTTTATAACCTATATATACCTTTTATTATGCGCGTTGTGTAGGTAGTATGTATGAAACTATGATGTTTAAAAATGTTGTAAATATCTAGTATAATTAAGTGTTATTTATTTTAAATTAAAATTAATAAAGTAGGTTAGTGGGTTGGTTTGTGCAAATGTTTGCATATTCAGAAAATATTTGTTCCTGGTCTATGTGTGTGTCTGAAACATATTTTCTGAATATACATTAGTACTAACTAAAGTACTCGTATTTCCTGAAATTCACGATACAGGGACTCCTAGTGTGGGGTCAGGACTATGTTTGTGACTGTTGGTTGTTTATTTATATTAATGATTTCTGTGTAAAAAATCTCATGGCTTCAAGTCACAAAAAGCAGATTTTGCAGATTTTTATGCATAAAGTTGTACTATTATGTCGAAGCTAAAACGTACTATCCGCTTTTTTACATAACGGCTAGCCGCTGTACAAAACAGCGCTGTTATTATGATTCGGCATGTTGCTGTCCAGCCGGAATGTTATTGCCATACGTTTGACAAAGGCGCTGCCAATGTTTAGCCATGTTGTGAACAGGTGAGAATGAGGTTAGGTTTTTTAGTTGCCATCGTATTACTGCAGAGCTGCTATCGGCCAATTTGTAAAACTGCAACACATTAGAGCGCATTTACAAACGCTGGAGAAGTCGAAAGTGAAGTGGCATATCATCGTTTAACCAAATTACAAATCGACTGGACGTCAATATGACGGATTAGAAATCAACGTTATTTTAAATTTAAATGAATAAATTAATATTGCTGGTCATTTTCACACAGCATCATCTAGTCCCAAACTAAGCAGAGTTTGTATAATTGTAACTACATGACTGATGACAACTTATATATATTTTTTTATAACTACTTACATATTATACATAATAATAATAATAATGCTGGACAGTTTCACACAGCATCATCTAGCCGAATACTAAACATAGCTTGTATTATGGGAACTACATGACTTATATACTAATAAACTAAATTTTTTGTAAAAAAATACAAATACATAGAAAAAATATAGCGTTTTGTAGGCTAGCCGTTACATAAAAAAACGGATTATACGTTTAGGTTACGACACTATGCAGCATCTAAATTAGATTTTTAAAGCATTAGGTATTTGGCCGTATTTGAGTGATTCACCAATGGATTATAAATAAATAAATAATATGAATAATATATTTTTTACAACAAAACGACATACATTTTCATACTAAGATTTTTGGGAATATTCTGGGTTTTTTATGCAGGAAAGCGATACCAACAAAATTTTATGAAACGATTACAGTTATAAATATGAACTTAAGTTAAAAAACCTCAATTTGACGCTAGAACCAAACCTCTCTAGCATAGAATATAGTGTATCACTAGTAGTACGACAAGCTTCTAATAAGGTGATTGTATAAAACAACTACATAGTTTTCATAATTACATTGAGATTTAATAACATTTTCTAACACTTCATACTTACTTAATTTTTATAACACACAACTGTCGCACACACCCTTACCCCATATTAGGAGTGATAGTGAGTAATCTTTGTACCAAGTTATTCTGCATATTGATAAAGTCCGTCGGCGGGTCCCGCGATCGGACAGGATATTTCAGACAAAGTCATGGAAACAGCACTCACTTTTTTATTATATAGGATGATTTTTGCAAATTATTACAATAAGAACCTACTTGTGTTATTTTAAAATACCAAATATACCATTTTCAGACAATAAATAATGTATGTATTATTATTATCTAGCTCATAATCATCAAAATAAAAAAAAATACGCAAAAGTTTGTAAGGATGTTTGTCACTCTTTCACGCAAAAACTACTCAACGGATTTTGATTAAACTTTACAGTAATATAGCTTATACATCAGTTTAACACATTTTTTACCCGGATACCACACGGTCATAGACGTGGGCAGAGGCTGGTCTGTAATAAACCCGAACGGAAACAAAAAAAAGTATTTCACCAAATTTCTACCAACTATAAGATTATTTCTTTATTTTAATTATAATTACTCTAAGCAGTTATTAGTAGGTACCTAGCTTACAAGGTCGTGATAGCACCCATACAAGGTTCTGTCTGAAAACCAGCGCATCTTTACATCTCAGTGAAAAAAAATATGCTGAGACTTATTTACCTACCTTTTCATGGTAAACATGAACACAAGACATGAAAAGGATTAAGATATTCTGCCTTAGTAGTACCTATAATCAGCTACACTATTAATGACCGATGACCTCTCAAAAGTTAAACTATTTATTACAAAACAAAAAAAAAAACACGCTCACTACTGTCTTCCCCCTGGTGGACATCCTCGGATACATACTCAGTGAGTAAATCTTTAAGGATACCAAGTAAGGGGTAGTCAGAGGCACGTCCAAACATTACATTTGGTACATGCCCGCGTTTTGCAAGTTACCATTCCATGTGACAAGTTGCAAGCCCATCGCCGCTCATTGGAACACTAACTGTTGGCACATGCCTTCGAATTTGAGGTTCTAGGGCATGCCGGTTTCCTCACGATGTTTTCCTTTACCGTTTTGAGCACGTGTTAATGCGCACATACATTTTTCGAGTGGAAAAATCCGGATTCGAAACCACGACCTCCGGATCAGAAGTCGGGGTATCGCCCACTAGGCCAACATGGCTGATTAATATATGAAACTATTTATTACATATAAAGTGAAACTATATATGTGTGTGTGTGTGTGTGTGTGTGTGTGACAAATAAATGTATTTTCTTTCTTCTTTCTTTCTAACTTTTGAGAGGTCATCGGTCCATCGGGTGGAGGGTCTCTGTTTTCATGCTACTGGTGTCGGTGATGCGAGCTACGCTCGGTGTCGATCCGGATTAGTGGCAGGTGATAAATCGGGTGCATCCATGATAAATCAGTCTGACGTAAGTAGTAATTGTTTTGGCAGGCGACTCTAAACTAACACTAAATGATTTCAATAAATAAAACTCGGTAGCTTATCCTATCCTATCCTATCCTACTAATATTATAAACGCGAAAGTTTCTGAGGATGGATGTTTGTTACTCTTTCACACAAAAACTACTGAACGTATTTTGATGAAACTTTACAGTAATATAGATTATACATAAGAATAACACATGAGCTACTTTTTATCTGGATACCATGCAGCCGAAGCTGTGGGCAGAAGCTAGTCATATATAAATGTTTGATTGAATTTTCCAGTTCTAAATGTTTTTCAGCATGAAATTGTTATTAAATAAATATGATTTACCAGATACGAGTAGATACTCGTGCTTATCGAAAATTCAATTATTTTATCGTGAATGTAATCCTGCATTCTGCAATAAGAATAATACCTCTTTCTATAATCCAAACACATGTGTCGAATGTAGAATGAGGTGAACGATGATCTGGATATCATCATCATCATCAGCCTACATTAGTCCACTGCTGGACATAGGCCTCTCCCAATACGCGCCACTTGGCCACTACCAACGATCTGGATATATTTGAGAGGAAAGGTGTATTCAAAAATAGTGTCATCAAGTTATTATTCAATAATAAGAAAGTATGATTTGTAGAAAATAGTAATTAATAATCTATTGTTTGATTATCCCAAGTTTAAATCCGTTCTATATTGTTTTATTTTTCTTGACATTATACGTGTAGGCACTTAATATTCTGATCATGGCATGTAAACATGTTTCTGGGAACTGAACTAGATCTGAACTTGATGCTATGTAAACTGTACTATCTTTTTCACTGTACTGCTGTTACATTTCTTTTCTTGTTTGTAATAAAATAAAGTTCCTACACTTCAGAATATCAGTATCCAGATATTAAATTTGGAAAGTAGATTGTTTTATATTTGATGAACAAAAATGGGGTTAATACTACTAGTTATTATTTATTATTTTTAATAATACTAGTTTTTGCCCACGGCTTCGCCCGCATGGTACAGGATAAAAAGTAGCCTATGTATTATTCTGATGTATAAGCTATATTAATATAAAGTTTCATCAATATCCGTTTAGTAGTTTTTGCGTGAACGAGTAACAAACATCCATCCTCGCAAACTTTCTCATTTATATTAGTAGTAAGATAAGATTCACGGTAATAAATCGGATAAAGTGACTTCTCTGTTCAGTTCGAAAACAGTTAGTAAGGTTTAAAAGGGCAACAGAGCTCTAATGAGTTTTTAAAATCAACAAACAAGCGCAGTGAAAAATCAACTAACGGATATAGAAATTAATTCTAGGGAATATTAATTAAATACGACTGACTGCTGTAACCAAACATGTTCTGTTATAATATTAAAAAACATGTGTTAAAATTTTATATATTTTTTTAAGTTCACGTATTTCATAAGCTGACGTTTCTATATGATTCATGTGATTTCAATGAATCACATGAACCTTTTAACTTTGACTTTGACAACCTTGGAGGCGCGGCGGGCGTGTAGCCAGCTGTGGCCCAGGAGGTGCGAGTTCGATTCCCGCAGTGCGACAAATGTTTGCTTGTTCTGCAGATATTTATAACAAAAACCAACCCTTTTATAGGGTATCCCTGATACAATAGTATACTCCATAATTAAGTTAATAAGAACTTCTTAGAATGATACAAAATATAAAGTGTAGCTTTTATGGGTGTTGTTGTACCACGATACTTGTAGTTCCTGATATCCACGTCACAGGGAATCCAGAACTATGTATGTGTATGTTCGATGTTTATTTATTTTGTTCATTATAGGAAACCAGAGTTTCAAGACAAATTCCACTTGCTATTGGCGTTAACGCCTGCGGAAGGATTGAATTGCATGGGAACGACATTCGCGGTGGAAATGTCACGTGTCTCCTGCCAAGATTTTCCTTGACAAATTTGCGTTAGCGTGAAATGAAAACTAAGCGTGAGGTATTTGTCTAGACGTCTAGACAAATACCTCACGCTACCTCACGCTACCTCACTTTACTCCAATGACCACCACCACGTGGTGGTGGTCATTGGAGTAAAGTGGATCGACGTCATCGTCAAAGTCGCAGAGCTGGATGTAAGAGCATCAGGACAGAGGAGTCTGGTAAAAGCGAAAAGAGGCCTATACCCAGCAATGGCTGATTCAGCGCTGAAATGATATTTTTAAGGAAAAAATGGTCAATCAATAATCTTACCTTTTTAAATATGGGAATTGTGCTTTCAAGCAATCTAAAAAAATAGAAACAAACAAAATTGTTTTCAAAAGAGCTCAAACTTTCTGCGATATGAAAGTTTACAATTGTAATATTCTTGGCTAATCCATTTTCTTCAATTATTAATTACTTGCTTCTGCCCACGGCTACGCCCGCGTGGTACCCAAATAAAAAGTAGCCTGTGTGTTATTCTGATGTATAAGCTATATTACTGTAAAGTGTCAAAATCGGTTCGGTAGTTTTTTCGTCAACTGCGAAGAGTAACAAACATCCATCTTCACAAACTTTCGCATTTATAATAGTAGAAGGATTTTACTACTAAAAGTATATTTTTGTTGTATATTTAGAGAGAGAGTCTTGTTATTTTAACCCCTTTTAATAAAATTCACCGGTATTTAACTCCTTAGTCAGCGAACCCAAACATTGTTTCGTGAAATACCTCTGAAATAATGCCATCTCGGCTACATCAAAGGCGTTGGTAAGTAGGTAGGTATCGTCTCAATTGTGAATCGTGCAAAGGGTTCAAAATGTTCAAATACCGAGAGACGACACCTGGAGGGGACAAGGTAAGTAGCGGTCGGGTTTGTTGGGATAGGGAAAATAACTATCACTAGAGTAATGAAGGGTGTTTTTGTAGTTGCTTGGTTTTGAAGGAAACTTGGCGTCGTTTATCTAACGTGTGACTAGATGATCCTACGAATCTTAATTCCTAATACTATTATAAACGTGAAAGTTTGTGAGGATGGATGTTTAACTCTTTCACGCAAAAACTACTGAACGTATTTTAATAAAACTTTATAGTAATATAGCTTATACATCAGAACAACACATAGGCTACTTTTTATCCGGGTACCACGCGCGCGAAGCCGTGGGCAGAGGCTAGTATATTATAAAATGTTTGTTGTGTTAGCAACGTACGGTAACGGTTAGACCGATTTGAATGAAATTTGAAACATATATAGTTCGTAATCTAGAATAACACAGAAGTTTCTTTTTATACTAATTATTATAAATGCAAACGTAGGATGTTTGTGGTTGTGATGTGGCTGTGGTTGTCAAACCTAAGCTTACAAAATAAATGTTTTTTTTTTATTTGATAGTCAAGTGATCGATCACATCTCAACTGATAGTATTTTGTTGCGTTTTTTGCATACATAAATGACAATACCAATGGATTCTTAGATATATAGATAACTCTTTATTGCATTCACCAGGATTAAAAAACAAAAACTACACAAATTTTCTTAAAACTAGGTTGTGATGACACGATGGGCGGCCTTATCGCTAAGAGCGATCTCTTCCAGGCAACCTTTGGATGGACTTGATCTAAAGTAATGTGAAGAGAGGTGGTGTAACTGAAATATACATTTACAGTACAATAAAATGGATAGTAATATTTTGAAAAGGGACTCGGCTCAAATCGCAGCCAGCTACTTACCCTACCCTTCCATTATTGTGTAAGTAGGTATTCAAGGTGGCATGTAGATGCCGACGATTCCTCAAAGGCATTCCTCGCTATGCAACACTTTGATAACTTAATAATAGGAATGTACCCGTTAATTCTTCAGCTGCTTGAATGTTCATTTTATAATTAATTAATTTTAAAAAATACCTCGTAAAGTAACCTAACTTATTCAAAAATATAAAAGACTTGAAGTGCTTAAAAAATGATTTTCGTGCCTTATTTACAGGAAAAGCATATTTATGATATAATAAGATCGTTGATGACAAGAACTTGGTTGACATTTTCGCTTGTATAATTACTTAAATTTGACATAACATAAAACCGATATAATGTTAATTTTTAATTTTATAATTTTCTATGCTACCATGGTGGCAGAATAAAGAGGAGTTGTACTAAGCACCCACCGTCAAATTTAATTTATAGTTTCGTTCGATATTGTATTTTTCATGATTCTGCGATAATTACATAATAATTTGTAAGTTTCCTACGGCTCCTTTTCGCGGGTTCACGGATCACGGATTGAGAAAACAGGTAAACGTTAAAATTAGTAAAAAAAATATATTTATTTTTATAACAAAAAAAGAACTAAACTAATTGATATACTGAGGTTCAATTTGTGAAGTTTTTTTAAAATACTCTTTTTAAAATGTAGGTCATTTTATCAATAATACCATATTATATACAAGTAAATCTTAATATACCATTATAAAGTAGAAAAAAATATCCTTATTCTTGTCTGAATTGAAGTGCTTACATCAGGCTTGGTTAATCCTAGGTCAGTTGGCTAGAAAACAACATTTTTTATAGAAGTAACTATCTTTCAAAATGTTTAGACGTGCCTCTGTCTTCCCCCTATTTGGTATCCTCAAAAATCTACGCACTGAGTATGCATCTGAGTATCCCCATCATGGGGAATACAGTGAACGGGTTTGTTTTTTATTTCGTGTTTGAATTTAAGTGTATATTTAATTTGTTTTTTTTTTTCATTATCTTTGAGTTTATTGTATTTTAATGTTAAGATTTTTATTTTATTTTGTAGAATTGACTTTCTTATGTGGAATAATTTTGTGTGCCTTTAGAGAAATCAAAATTTAACATTGAAAATTTAAATGTAGCGTGTTTATTTGTATATTACATAATAATTCATTTCACTATATACAAATAGAGCGTGTTTCTTTCTATATTAAACAAAAAATAATTTGATAATGTCCTCTCAAATGTCGTACATTTCAAATTCTATTTCCACAGGAATCTCACTGAAACAACACAAACCAAATTATCCAGCTCAGCATCCAGCTAGACAAATAAATTTTAAATCCGTATCGGACGTTACAAATTACTTGATAAAATTTCCTTAACGATACTTTAGTTTGGGCCCCGCCTAGCTGACGTTTTTCATGATAGGAGGCGGGGCGATTGTGTGGGCGGGACGAGTGATGTGGGCGTGACCGGGTCATGCCACGCCCACTCTGCCAGAGCTCAGTCAGTCTCCAGCTGAGCTGCGAGACGGGTGACAGCTGAAGTTCTCTCAGAGATAGAGCCTGTGCTGTATAATACAGTTGGCAGCTAAACTTTGCACTAAATAAAATGTTGAAGGATATTTTTTAAATGCTGTTTCTATCAAAGCTTTACACAAAATAAAATAGGGTTTGCTATTAATATTTGGAATCACTTGTTACACGAATTTAATGTCAATTATTCTAAATACGACATCGGTGGCGCGGCGGGAGAGTAGCCAGCCGCACCCGCACCGGGTTCGATCCCCGCTGCAGAACAAAATGTTAGCATGTTCTGCAGATATTTGTCCGTTTACCTTATACAGCATGTGAGCATTCAATATAATGCTTTGCAAAAACACGGGGTAATTATGCAAAATACAGTCGCATAGAAAATTCCGTTGCGCAAATTAATTTATATATTAAAGCAGGAGCATGCGGAGCTGTTACCGCTATATCTTAAACGATTGTTTCATAGCTCACGAAACTTGACTAAGGATATACAAACTTTTTAAATATCTCTTTGCATTTTAAATATTGTATAATTTCCAAAAGTTTCATGTTTGTTTTTAACAGAGTAAAAATTAGAGTGAATTTATTTTAATAAAATTACAATGTTATTTAGCTTTCATTTATATGAAACTAGCTTCAGCCCACGGCTTCGCCCGCGTGTTACTCTTATAAAAAGCCATTATTCTTTATTCATTATTGTACACACAGAAAAACAGACAAAAAAACTTACATATAGGACATGTACAAAGGCGAGCATAAAACAAGAGTTTTCTTCCAGCAAACCTTTGAGGTTAAGGACAGGTGAAAAATAAAGGTGGGTATGTGTACACCGACAGATAATTTCAAATAATATAAATAATTATAACATACCTAAATACATAATATACCTACTTTTAAATATAATAAATATAGTATATATATATATATATCATATAAATATATATATAATATGTATGCAATACTCACAAGGAGAGGTAGTACTCTTTTACTCTGAGCTTGAACGCACTTAGCGATGGACTGGCGCGGACAGAGTGGGGAAGAGCATTCCACAGTTGTACCGCGTGGACAGTGAAAGAACCACCGTAACAACTGGTGGAATAAGAAGGAGTTTTGAGAAGAAGGGATATTGCTGTCCTGCAGGGCACATGACGCGGGATTAAGAACTCAAAGCGCTCACGGAGGTAAGAAGTAATATAGCTATAATGTAGCTTATATACTGATATATAAGCTATATTACTGTAAAGTTTAATCAAAATCCGTAGTTTTTGGATGAAAGAATAACAAACATCCATCCTTACAAACTTTCGCGTTTATAATAGTAGGAGGATACACATATATGAAGGTAACGCTTGAATGATGTATTATTGATATATAAAAATATACACGTATGTGACTGTATGGTACAGTATAAGTTATATTGTTTTTTTTTTACATACATCCATTAACATTCAACATGAGTGTATTTTATGTTGGTTGTGTAATTCGCTACAAGATATCTTGTGTTATTTTTTACATTCGTTTTATGTGCATAAAATCTTCAATACTACACGTAAAGTTATCTAATTCTCCTTTGAAACACTATTTATCTTGGTTCCATAACGGCTTCAGTATCATAGGTAAATGAATAAATCTTTTAAATAAAACCTTTTGCGTAAAAATGCAGTGAGCAACGTAATTTAAAGTATTCGCTATCTAGCTCATATTTCACGTTAATCTGCAATGATTAATTAAGATTTCGGCGAAGGGCACGCCACAGAGTATACTTCATGAAATTGTCTTATGTTTTATTTCGAAACAGGCATGGATTAAGGACGAATCAGGCCTTGCTCGTAAAAATAATTGCCGCACGATTTTTATTAAATTTAATATTTATTATTATATTGAGAGGGAACGTAGGGCTCTGGCAATTAGAGGTAATATGTAGGCCCGTAGGTTTTCTCGCTGTACTGACGAAGTAAAAATAACGCTGTCAGAGCTTCTACATGGAAAACCTATGGATTATCGCTAGATGTCATACGCGTCCAATATAATAATACTTTCAGGATGCTGTTAAGGATGCCGCGTTTTTGTAGATATTCGCCTCGGAGATATTCGCTTAGACAAGGACAGATGGCATTCATGCCATCATCTGTAATAAGACGGCATCTCTGATGAATAGAGTTCAGGGCAGTCACAACAGCATCCTCAAAACAGTTGCGGAGAGGTGTACCTCTCCTACTTGGAGACATTTTGTACGGAGGATGGTCAATCAGTGAAATTAATATGATCTTATTGTTTGTTCATCTCCCGTCGCAGAATGTCTCTATCCACATACCTATTCCTATCTTCGCAAAATTTACTAACAAGTAGTCTTAAGTATCTACTAACAAAATTAAGTGTATTGCCTGATATAAAAACTTTTGATATAATTTGATTTCAAATATTTGCCGATGATTACCTACGTATTGAATACGTAGGTAATAACTAAAAATATATTAAAACATAGTCATGTTTTAATATATTTTTCAGTTCACATTATAATAAGTTTTACACATTTTGCACACAGTCGAACCGTCGAAACATCGGAAAAATAATAAAAAAGCTAAACGCGGTAAGGACTCGTCAAAACTTATATATATGTTTAAATGGATAAAAAAAAGTAATTTCCTGCAACAATGGCTACAGGCTATGGAAAGAGCTATGCTCGTAGTTTCACGACGTAATAAAATTCTAAACAAGGAAATCCATAATAGAACTAAAATCATTGAATTAGCTTTTAAAATTATCAAGTTAAAATGACAATGGGCAGGTCAATTACAACCACTAGGAATGAAAAGTTCTTAAATAGCGACCGTGATCCGGTAAAGGCAGTTTAGGAAGACCACTGGAGCGATGATATATTAAAGGTTGAAGGAAGATAGAGGTGGTTGGAGGTGGTCCAAGATCGTTCGTCATGGAACTCTTTGGGGGAAGCCGTCCAGCAGTGGACTATAGTCTGTTGATGATGATGTAACTAAAAACAATTTACTTAACAGTCTGGAATGTTATGGTTTCAAACTTCGATGGTCTTCGATGGCGGGCATATGCCAAATGTAATATTTAGACGTACCTCTGACTACTTCCTACTTGGTACCTCAAAGAACTACTCATTGAGATTATATCTTAGGATATCAATCATGGGGAATATAGTCGTAAGCGTGTTTGCTTTTGTATTTTTTGTTCGTCCTGAATACAGCCCTGAAATGAAAAATTAGCAAAAGTAATTCATTAACCGCGCGCAAAGATTGCGCTAAGTCCTTTATTTCGGAGTGGGCTCGAGTATTTTTAAATTCTCATTTGCATTGTCTCCGCTTTGATTTACGAGCGGGACTGTACCGCCTTGCTGTAAATAAACCCAGATAATGGCTCTTTTAACACCTTAATTAAAATGTATGGCAATTAATTGATGGGGTAATGTTGTTCACTGCACAAGTGCAGTTAAGTACTGGTTTTTGTATTTGACGACCTCTGTGGCGCAGTGGGCGAAGGCCTACCTGAGATGCAGAAGATTGCAGGTTCGGTTCCTGCAGCGGGACAAATGTTTGTATGACTAGCAAATGTTTGTCTCGCATCTGGATGTTTTATATGTATGTATTTACTTTAAAAAAAGTATATAAGTCGTATATCAGTACTCGTAGTTCCCATAACACAAGCTCTGCTTAGTTTAGGGCTATATGATGCTGTGTGAAAAATGTCCAGCATTATTATTATTAAATGTATACAGACTTCAGTATTTTATTAAAATTATTTATTTTGCTTAGTAGAATAAGTATTTAAAATTGTAGTGGAGAAACAAAGAACAACCATGTATTTAAAAAATACAATTAGAAAAGGGTAACAGAGTATTATAAAAGTATTCACGCTCAAAGTAATTAATGTATTTTATTATGTTACATACTAAGATTTATTTTAAGTTGATAAAAGTAGATATTTAGATGTAGATAAGGCAAAAACTGTTTCATCTATTCCATAATGTTGACAAAATCATTGTCTTGGGTCTTCATGCTTAGCAGCCTGCATATGACAAGATTTTGTCGACCGACGAGAAGACAAAGTATTTTTTCCCTCTCTTTTGGTTTGATAGAATAGGCGACAGAAATAGTTTTTGTCTTCTCATTCGTAAACAAAACGTTGTCTTGTGTGCTCATGGTAAGCGGACTGGTAGATATGTATCAAAATATTATAAAGCTATCTTCGTATATCGATTCACCCTATCTTCCGCAACAGTGGACCGTTTACCGACAACCGTTTTATTCAAAAAACTATCGTGAATTTGATTATTCATTGTAAAAACGGGATTTTGCACCGCACTATTGGTGAAGGCACTAAGTTTCGACTCATTCCGAGAGTCTTCATCAGGGTGAGTGGTGCCTTCACCGATAGTGCGGTACGTGAAAAATCCCGTTTTTACAATGAATAGTACGACCGTTCCTATTCAACATTGGCCTCGGTAGATATAATCAAAGAACACAGGAAACGTAACGTATACTTCACCGTTCCTGATAACCTCAAACCATAGAATAGATAGTGCGGTACGTGAAAAATCCCGTTTTTACAATGAATAGTACGACCGTTCCTATTCAACATTGGCCTCGGTAGATATAATCAAAGAACACAGGAAACGTAACGTATACTTCACCGTTCCTGATAACCTCAAACCATAGAATAGATAGTGCGGTACGTGAAAAATCCCGTTTTTACAATGAATAGTACGACCGTTCCTATTCAACATTGGCCTCGGTAGATATAATCAAAGAACACAGGAAACGTAACGTATACTTCACCGTTCCTGATAACCTCAAACCATAGAATAGATAGTGCGGTACGTGAAAAATCCCGTTTTTACAATGAATAGTACGACCGTTCCTATTCAACATTGGCCTCGGTAGATATAATCAAAGAACACAGGAAACGTAACGTATACTTCACCGTTCCTGATAACCTCAAACCATAGAATAGATAGTGCGGTACGTGAAAAATCCCGTTTTTACAATGAATAGTACGACCGTTCCTATTCAACATTGGCCTCGGTAGATATAATCAAAGAACACAGGAAACGTAACGTATACTTCACCGTTCCTGATAACCTCAAACCATAGAATAGATAGTGCGGTACGTGAAAAATCCCGTTTTTACAATGAATAGTACGACCGTTCCTATTCAACATTGGCCTCGGTAGATATAATCAAAGAACACAGGAAACGTAACGTATACTTCACCGTTCCTGATAACCTCAAACCATAGAATAGGGCACAGTATATGTGAGAGTTTCTATAGCGGTGAGTTAATGGCCACGATAGGAGGCCGGTCACATCCCACCTCTTTCATTCTTATCTCAATTCGAGCTTTCAACAGTGACACAGGAAAATAAGTGGAAGCGTGAATGAAAACATCGTGTAAGATGATATGAAATACGTATTTTTACTGATGAAATCATGAAGCCCCTACTGTTGTAAAATACAGTAGGGGCACCTATAACCCTCACGGGAAGAACCGAATTAAAGTAGCTTTTTACTTCCTATAAACTACCTGCTTTATTTACAACCTTGGATGCAAATATAATTGCATCTTTAAGATGATAACCTCTGTGGCGCAGTGCGAAGGCCTGAGTTGCGGGTTCGATTCCAGCTGCGGGACAAATGTTTGTACGATTAGCCAATGTTTTTCTCGGGTCTGGGTGTTTTCTATGTATGTATTTACAAAAAAAAGTATATCAATCATGTAGTTCCCATAATACAATCTCTTCTTGTTTGGGGCTAGATGATGCTGTGTGAAAAATGTCCAGCAGTATTTTTATTTATTTATTTTATCTAGGTACACAACTTAATTGATGGCAATGTGCCTACGTACATAATTGGAGTTCACCATTACCTCAACCACCCTCTAAAAAACGGGGTAATATGCTATTGGCCTTATACATAAAACACATGTTTTATCCTGCATAATAAATTAACGCTGTTGATAACCAACAAACAAAATATAAAATAAATACTAAACAATAATTATAATTAATACGACGACCTCTCTCTTAAGACGCAGAAGGTTGCGGGTTCCGCCGCGGGACAAATGTTTGTATGATCCACAAATAGTTGTCTCGGGTCTGAGTGTTTTCTTGTATAGTATGTATATATTTACAAAAAAATATATATAAGTAGTTTATCAGTCATGAGTACCCAAAACACAAGCTTTGCTTACGTTAGGGCTAGATGATGCTGTGTGAAAAATGTCCAGCATTATTATTATTAATTATTAGTCTCAGACATAGCTCCAAAGATGATTCCACGTGTATGAAATTAACGTACCTACACTAACGTAAATTTATCTGAGAATGCATGCCTCAAAACCTTTAAAGGTGTATTTCTGTGGTAGGGGTCATAGAAATACACCTTAAAAGGTTTTGAACCCATGCATGTATAAATACATAGATTATGTATTGTATTTGTTTAGCCGTCATATAATGCTACAAAATATGGATTCGTCTTTAGAATAATCAAGTCGAAGTGGCGAGGGTCAGACCACATAGCGCGAACTCACAACCGCTGAAGGATAAAGGTTCTAAGAACCGAACGACGCAGCGGAGAGTATAAAGAAATCCGACAGGTTTATTGCATTCTACACGGTAAAAGAGTTCTTGATTATCTAGTTACGATAGGAAATATGAGACATGTGATGACGTTGGTACCTAAGTATCTACTGAGATAGGTACCTAAACTTGTTTTAGTTTGTGACATTGTTCTATTTGACGTGTATATTTTATATGAATAAATGACTTTGATTCTAGTTCAGTTGATAGCGACAAAGTTAAAATTCTGCCTGATACGGCAATACAAACCGCATCGAAGGTCCAATAATGGAAATGCTAACTTGGCTACTATTAACTAGCAAATATTTACCAACAACCAGCCGATAATTGCTCATTATACCACGGATATATTGGACTATTAGGCCCAATTTTAACAACCTAGTGTAAGTAGAAATTAAATAATAATGAACATAATAGGTTGGGGAAAAAGTTTCTTCGCATTTTTTAAGAAAATTCAAAACATTTTTTAATATAGTTTATTTACATTTAACTAAAGTATGTAGGTACCATTTTGTTCGATAACTTTTTGCCATTTTGTAGGCAGGGACATGATCCCATTGCTATAAAAACTTTGGGGCTTCTGTTCAAAATACCGCGACAAGTGGTTTTGGCAGTCCTCTCGTGATGTTAACCTGACACTGCCTAAAGAATTCTGAAGAGACCGAAACAGGTGGAAATCTGAAGGTGCAAGGTCAGGACTATACGGCGGATGCATTAACACATCCCAGCCAAACTCTCTTAATTTTTGCTGAGTGGCTAAAGATGTGTGAGGTCAAAAATGGTCAAAAATTTCTTCAAAAATGGTTCGGTTTCATTACGTCGTAATAAAGAATCACAAATGAGAACACGGTTCATTAGGTTTCTTTCAGTGAGCTCGTGAGGTACCCAAATATCGAGCTTTTTTGTGTACCCAGTTTTTTTCAAATGCGCCAAAACTGTTTTGTGGTCAATTCCCAGTTCTTCAGCTACGTCGTAACTACTGATATGCCGATCTTGCTCCACTTTTTCAAAAATGGCATCCATTTTATCCGTAATAGGGCGACCAGAGCGACGTGCATCTTTGACATCAAAATTTCCGGATTGAAAACGCTTAAACCAAATTTGTGCTACTCTCACAGACACTGCACTAGGTCCATAAACATCGCAAATTTTTTTCGCGGCTTGCGTTGCATTTTTACCTTTTTTGTAGTAAAATTTTAAAATGTATCGAATTTCTTCATTAGATTCACTCATCTTAACAGTACGAAAAACAAATAAAAATCACACATTTTCCTAATTTGAATTTGGAATTATCTTCTTTAAAATTTAAACTTTTAATGATACCAAAACCAGCCAGATACAAATAGTATAGCCAAAGAGATTTTATTACAAGTTCATACATACAATAATGCGAAAAGACTTTTTCCCCAACCTAATATTATAATGGCATAATTATTACTAAAAACTACTTGCAAAACGCGGGCATGTACCAAATGTAATGTTTGGACGTGCCTTTGACTACCCCCTACTTGGTATCCTCAAAGATCTACTCACTGAGTATGTATCTGAGAATGTCCACCATGGGGATGACAGTCGTGAGCGTGTTTGTTTGTTTTTGTTGTTTATTACTAAATACGGGATATTTACATTGATTTGTGAGTTTGAACGTCTCCCAACATTTCGAAATAGCAAATAAATAAAAAACAAAATAAAAGACTTCAAATTTTGTTTATAAAACTGAAAAATGCTTGAAAACAATAACCATGATGAAACCGTAAAGACACGGCATAAAAAAAGCATTCATAAAGTCGAGTGTACACGCTCCAACACACCAAAATCTCGCTTTGATTCGAGCACGAGTGTTATTTTAATTATAAACATTATTTACCTTAATTAAGGCTTTCGTGGCGGCAACAGGCGGTAAATTGGCCACTTTGAATGCGGTATAATTAGGATGCAGTTTTTGCAAACATGAGAGCTGTGACGAGCTTGCTTGATGAAAGCACTTTGAAAATAACCCGTTTGGAATGTGATTCGCGTAGGGATGTGATTGATGAAAGAACTTTGATCCGATGGAAAATGCTGGCTTTGAACCAAAGTTTTAGTGCACTTTTTAATTGCTTTCAGCCTGTTTGTAACACAAAAAAATCCTAATTAGATTTTTGAATAAAAATCAGTAATAAAATCTGATAAATCTTACAATCTAATAGAATCTGTTTATAAAGTTTTACACACCCAATACTGTCACAAAACCGATTGTTTTAAAATCTTTTATTTTTTTTATTTTTCGTGAAAGACATGATGGTAGTGTGTTCCATTCTTTCGCCGTTTTCATTGTTAAGGTAGAACCGAAACATTTAGTGCAAATGGGTGGTATTCTGACAAGATACGAATACTATAACTAACTTTAACAGTCCAAGGTTGTAAGTTATCGCGACTTTTGGTCGCGCACATATTTGCTTGTATCTGGCTGACTATTATTTCTAGGACAAAACGATTTATATGGTTGGAAATAGTATTTATAATATTACGTAAATCTTATCTTATCTTACTAATATTATAAATGCGAAAGTTTTTGAGGATGGATGTTTGATACTCTTTCACACAAAAACTACTAAACGGATTTTGATGAAATTTTACATTGCTTATACATCAGAATAACACATAGGCTACTTTTTATCCGGGTAAAACGCGGGCGACCGTGGTCATAAACTAGTAGAAAATAAAACCTTAAAATTCAAAACAAAATGTTCGATATCGCTTGTGACCATAATTATGTAAATTTTTCATTAATCAAGATACATAGAAGTTCTCACACTATTTGATAACCAGTTTAACAATCACTTTGATAACTATAACATCAGAAAACATGGATTTACGGCTTTTAAAAAAAAAACATAACCTGTTTCTGGCGCCAAGCAGTAATACTCGCATTGCTGTGTTCCAGTTTGAAGGATACAGCCACATTAGACTTTACACTTATGTCTCAGGGTCGGAAACGTGACAGAGAAACCTCCGGTGTTACAATCGTCCATAGGTTTCGGTAAATATTTACCAGGCGGGTCGTCTGCTAGTCTGCCACATAAGTTGTATTAAAAAAAAAACATATTAAGCAAGAACCAAATACTACCTTTTCATATCCTTGGTTAGGATCGAATCCTTGGTTACTAGAATGGACAAAATAAGGAATGAGTATATCAGGGGAAGTTTGAAAGTAGCATCCGTGACGGAAAAGTTGAGGAGTAGTAGGTTAGGATGGTATGGGCACGTCATGATGAGGGAAGAATGTCACATTACGAGAAGAGTGTTAAATATTAATTTGGATGGAAATAAAAGCAGAGGTAGGCAAAG
The DNA here is from genome assembly GCA_961405105.1 of Perizoma affinitatum. Lineage (NCBI taxonomy): Eukaryota > Metazoa > Arthropoda > Insecta > Lepidoptera > Geometridae > Perizoma > Perizoma affinitatum. Next base: position 11,893,460 of record OY560194.1, on the reverse strand, counting down.
GAAAAGAGGGATGGATTGTGTGAAGGATGACATGGTTGAAAAGAGTGAGTACTGATATGACGGCTGATAGAGGAGAGTGGAAGAAGAAAACATGTTGTGCCGACCCCACGTAATGTGGGATAAGGACAAGAAGATGATTCACAACCACTAACATTCACAACCACGTACATAACTATCCAGTTGTGTTTGCGTCAGTACTTACACCAATCATTCCAACGCTCCATACATTACCAAATAACCGAAATCCTAATCCTGCTCCTATTTAAGCTAAGTTCAACGAATCAGCATAGATGCTCTTAATTAACATTCTCCGGACCCAGTCTTGTATCCACACGGATGGTATCTGCAGCCGTATAGAACGAGCGGGCGTCTAGACTACCTTACCTCATCAGGTTCCAGTACCAATATAGTGTTCGTGCTTTTTTTTTATACAACAAAAATTACTGCTTGGCGGCAGAAATAGGTTTGGTGGTAGTACTTACCCGGACGAAGTACGAGCATCAAACCTATTTTACCCCGGACGTAATAGACTTGTCGTTTTTAACAAATTAGCTTGGTTTCTGCCAGGTCATAATTTTAAATGGAAGTGGTGGCTTGGAGCTTCTGTGCTTAGGAAAGCACGTTAACAATTTCGGTTTTGGCTAAAATAATTGTATATCCATATCTAAGTAATGCCCTTTTAGATCGGACCGGTTTTTGTTAGACGCGTGCTGTATTTTAAGCTCAAAGAAAATGAAATTTAGCATTAAGTTAACTTGTACATCTGTTTTATCTTGAGTAATAAAGCATTTTGTATCTATCTATATTTTTTATAAATATTTTATTTCTCTTGACTGTATAAAACTTGCAAGACTGCGCCTTATGTTATGTAGTTTATATCCATACTTTCTACAAATGTAAAAAAATTATACCTCAACAGACACGTACATACTGACCCCATACTAGGATTCCCCGTGTCATGGGTATCAGGAACAATAAGTGGTACCACATTATCCAGACCCGAAACAAATATATGTCCGAACATACAAAAATTTGTCCCGCAGCATTTTTGTTATGTCCCATGCTTGGACTCAATGATGTAGTATTGTGTGGAGCGCCCCTCGCTCTACTAATCTCGTGTAGTGATCTATGCGTACCTTTCATTTCCAGCAACTGTTTGCCGATCGCCATTCGCAGTGATGTAGTGCGGGAGCCAGCATCGAAATTTAACTAGTTACATATACAGTCGTTACTAATTAGGGATACTCTCTAGTTAAACCAAATTGTGAATTTAATATTTCTTTTCAGTTTATTAACCAGATTATTTCTGTATACTACCTTGAATTTTCATAATAAGTTGACCACGACTGTATGTTTGAGAATTTTACGTTCACATATTTTTATTTACCCAAACAGACAAATACGAAGAGAATTCTTTGAAACGTTACATATTGGTGAGACATTAATAGTGTCGGCCATAATTATAAACATTTTAAAACTGTTGAAACACTGTATTGTCTTTTTCTAGTATTAATAATTTTAAATACAATAAAAGAAAACAACTGTTGGTTATGAGTAAAACCATAGTGTAGGAAACCAGTGACTAGAAATTTGAAACTACTCTTTCTCAATAATTGAGTTCACATCGTTCGATTGGCACCACTCTAAAATTGAATAAAGAATTATCAAGAAAAACCCAAGCCAAATTTGCGGCTGAATTTTCTCTTTTGATCATCTTGAACTGGCGTAATTAAACTTAGAAATAAATAACGCGCGACCTAATATCGAGATAGGTCCTTGACACGACCTTGGATAGATGCGGGGAGCCTAGATCGCAAGTCCGACAGTACAGTACAGTCGATATGCATTTATAGTGTAGTATTATATTTGCTGATATTTATTATTAAAAAAAAAAAAAAAAAAAAAAAAAATGCTGGACATATTCACACAGCATCATTTAGCCCCAAAGTAAGCAGAGCTTGTGTTATGGGAACTAAATGACCGATATACTACTTATATATATTTTTTTTTGTAAATACATATATATTATACATAGAAAACACCCAGACCACGAGACAAATATTTGCATATACAAACATTTTGTCACGCGGCGGGAATCGAACCCGCAACCTTTTGCGTCTCAGGCGAGCCTTCGCCCACTGCGCCACAGAGGTCGAATAATGCCAATAATGTCTTAATGCCAACGATTAAGACACAAAATCATCGTTATACTTAATATACTTATTTTAAGTTCTTGACGAAATGTGCAATCCAGCTTCCACTAAATTATCGCATCCGCTTTTTATTCGTTTATCCAAGATTCAGTTGCTCAGAAATTAGCAAGTTGGTTCATTCTACCCTACTCTCCGTTTGCAAAGGGTTAGATAATAATTTAAATGTAATTTATGACGAAGGTTTTAAAGATTCATTACCTTTTTCGTTTTCTTTGCTGACTTTTACAGGGAATTACCATTTTTGTCATAAATTATGTACGTTTGCAACATTTGCTTTAACGCTATTACACATATTAGCATTTATATTTATAAATACAGCGGATTATGGTATTTTATGAATATATTTTAATTTAATATTCATGGGTGTAAAATCTCCGAGCGACCTGTTTGCTTTTACGAGAGACGTAGATAATAATCAGAGACGTGAAAAACTTCTTGTTCTTTTACATAAACAATATAAATTCGTTTCCACCGCTATCTTACGGTTATTATGAACATGACGGCCGCCACTTCTTTAAAACGGGCCCACATTTTGAGCGTTTCTAGGCTTCGTAACCGTGTCAAAGTCACAAGTTTGGACGGTATTTTGACACGAAGAAAAATTACAAACGTATGTCATGGAGATTACTCCATACGTAGATACATTGAAATGTCACAAACGTGAACTCGTCTTAACGTAAAAAAAGCAAAGTACCTTAGCTGATATTTGAACTAAAATAATGAAATGAAACGAATTATTTAGCTTTCTGCGACATAACTTCCGTTATGTAAACAAAATTAAATTAAACTTGCTTGAATTGCAAATAATCACATGAAAATACAATTAAAGAACCTGAAAAGGCAGTCTGCGGAAAGCGTTCCATGGAAATGCACAAAAACAAATCCGGAAGAGTTATTAGACCAAAATGGCGCTTTTAACAAAAGCATTCACATTCACAGCTAGCCATAGTTTACCGTTTGCACGGAATCCTGGCGTCATAACGTTGCGTATTATAAATCAGCTAGCTCAGTTTATATAAATGACCAGAAATTGACAACAGAAAAGTGACCAAATATTACAAAAAATGAACACATACAAGATTCATTACTTCTGCATCTACCTTTTACTCATATATTGTATATATTGAAATGCCCCTTTGCACTAAACTTGGGAAAAAACTAAAACTTAACCGGTAATTTTACGGACCTACGGTAATTTTTTAGCGGCAATACAGTCGCGCGAATTGTATTAATTATATATAATTTTTGCAACTGTATCACAGTAAAAAGCTTTTTTCAATGGCCCTATAGTGTGTTTGACTGTATTTTTTATCCTAACATATTACTTATATATTCACAAGCCCACGGGGATAATTAGTCGCATTGGATAATTTATTATTTTCTATCATATGAAGCTTTCATGTTAGTTTTCATGTTACACCAATGTTTGTAAAAACAAGCCAGTATTTTAAAAGGTTTTTTTTTTATTTTAAGTGAACTAGCTGTACGCTCCTTTACCAAAACCGTGTAATAAATCCGTAGAACGATTTATTAAATTTTTCATGAAGCTGGCCATGTTTCGAGTCGATAAGATTAATAATTCACAAGTTTACGGTGTTTAGTGAGGTCGGAGGTATTGTTGCATGATATCGCACGATCTTTATAGTGGCGGTGCATCTACATAGAACCAGCTGGATTTGGATGAGACATGGTACCTAAATAATTAGGTATGACTTTACAAAACTGCAACTGAAATGCAAGGGGTCGGGAAAGCTTTTACCAATAAAAAAATTAGCGACCATGATCGTAGACCTTCTAAAAATCTACGAAAACAGTGGTAATTAACCGTACTCTAATTTATCACACGAGTTAATAATAATAATAATTTTATTAAATGACAAACGTAACAAATCTAGTTATCTGACAATGGTTACTAATTTAAACAATTATAGTTATTAATATTTGAGAAACATAGGTACCCAAACTAGGTTAGAACCTGTATGATGGCATACCTATACTTCCCTCCGGACGGTATAAGTTTAATGTTTCCTGATATATCGGCTTAGTTGCATGAACCGTGCGGTCACGGGAGGAACTAAAATCTTTGTGTGCGGAGTTTTAGATTTAATTGAAATTTATGTTCATAATTTTAAAATTATAAGTTTTAAAGTTATATATCTAGAGGATGTTGATGAAGATGATGATTATTGTAAGACTCTTTATATTTGTCTAGAACTAGCTACTGCCCACAGCTTCACCCGCGTGGTACCTAGATAAAAAGTGGCCGATGAAAAGTAGCTCTTACCAGCGTTCGTAAGAGACGCATTAGCTCGTTCGTTTTTTCGTCGGCTTACTTTGCTAATTTGGTCTCCATGAAAAGACCTTTTATTTTAACGGAATAATACATATTAAGTCCATCCTGAAGGTCTATTCTAAATGTTGGTTAAATATTTTTGAATGCGTAGTTTCCTACATCCAAACTAACAAACTCTTTACAATATTAGTGTAGACAAGCCATAGTCGAGACCCTATATCAGTTTGTAACTGTATTATATCGATGTCCTATCCAGCTGGCATGGCTCCAAACCTAAGGCTGCAGCCACGTCATAACACCTAATATGAGTTAGGCACGCAACGCGTTCACTTTAAAGCCTTAATGGCGCGCTGAAACGGTTGTGATTTGCGATTGATATGGTTTTGTAATGGAGCTAGGCTAAAAGGTGATCACTTTTTAACCTATACATACTTATTTTATCTTATATTTAAGAGCCAGGGATTAAAAAGTAAAATATCGGCCGTTTCTTGATCTCATAAACATCAGTTTCGTTGGTTGTTAGGTTCCCTCGGGTCTGGGTTTTGTGGTACCACAGGTACTCGTAGTTCCTGATGCCTACGACACAAGGAATCCTAGTTTGGGGTTAGGACTGTGTATGTGTCTTTATTTATTTATTTATTAAGGCACACATTACACGTTACAAACATTAAATATATAAATATAACTAGTATACAGTTTAAATCTGGTTCGGAACATAACTTATGTGCGCACACCAGAACAAAAAATAGTGTTAAGCAGACAACTGAGGTTTGAAAACCAGAGAAAGTCAAGGAAAACAAATTAAATGTAGCAAAGTAGCTACCTACTAAAATACTTAAGACAAAACAGATATAAAAAAAAACATAAATGATAAAAAAACATAAATGATAAAAAACATAAATGTCTGCCGCATGTTCATTATTACTTAGTATTTGGTTTTTAGTTATTTTTACGTACTTTGTATGGAACATTCATGAACAGTACAAAGAACAGTAAAATGCCGTGATAAACATTATAAACTGTCAATATACCGCAACGCAATAATGGGCTCCGGCACATATTTGCCATCAACAGTGCATTAATCAATTTCTGCATTTTTAATGCGTCCATTACTTCCCCTTGAATTTCATTTACAATGTTTCCCATTTAAAAATTTAAGCTGGATTCGTAGAAGTAAAAGACAGAGAACGCATAGACAGGATTATGGAATATCATTTTTTTTATTGTACACGCAATAAAAGCCATGATTACACCTAGACCGGGAAAGTATAACTTGCATAGATTATAAAAACATTAACGGTCTAACAGCGGGTATTTAACTTCTAGTACCTTTCTTATTAGTCTTCTGATGACCCATAGTACCACCGAGTTTGGCTCATCATGGTACTATAGATAGGTAACGATGTTTATTACCTCTAGTAACATCGAGTTGCACCTATCATGGAACTACGGTTAATGGACTCCTTTACAGGTACATCAATATAGAAAAGTAAGTGGCTTCTATACTTTACAGGTAACGGTAAAACACGCAACCAAACGCACATTTCCAAGTAATTTACAATTTATCATGTTCGCCTGCAAATGAGCAAATATTCCGGATGTTAAGCCAGTTGCAATTAATATTACGTACAATTTTTATTAAAAGTGCGGTTTTCTGTATTTTCGGAAGCGGATTTGTTATTATTATACACTCCATTTGAATAGAGGTCAGTATAATTATAAGTTTACCGGGTTTTTATCCCGTTACCTATTTTATTATTTTCCCGACGTTTCGACTGTATTGCTACAGCCGTGGTCACGGGATGACTGGAGTATACGGAGCTATCGACAAGAAATAAAGGCAGTAGCCGTAACTACCCTCATTTCATCTTCGGAATCAGAAAAGTCCATGTTCACATTACGGCACACTACACTAACCGTATCACCACACTGCACAATTGGATCGCGACGCGAACAAGAAGACGTTTCCATTCATACAGCGTTCAAGCAGAACAATATACTGGTCAGGCAGTTCGTTATCATTTAGCTTTTCTTGTACCACCTCAAGGCATTATTTTAATGGAATGTTGGTAAAAAGTGACTCCACGTCAAAACTCACAATAATATCATCTGGTTCCATTGTTAAATAATAAAAAATGTAAACGCGATAAAGACTCGTTAAACTTATAATTACGTTATCTAATCGCGAAAGTTAGAAAAGTACTATAGGTAGGTAATTTGATTAATTAACGTTACTCTTTGATAAAAACACGCTCACGACTGTAATCCTCATGATGGACATCCTCAGATCCATACTCAGTATGCAATCTGTGAGGATATAGTCCTCCTCGTCGATTTCGATGACGGCGACCCCAACTAAACAAAAACACATCTACTAAACTTAACTTACCTCATAGCGTGAGCGCTGATATGGCTGGCTAGAATAAACTTAATTTTTAAAATCCTATCAAACGTATGGCAATACAGTGTATGCGAGATCTGGATCAAAGCATTCAAACCTCACGCAATATCTGATCCATCCATTAAAATTTAATAAAACGACCCGACAGTCCAGTCCGTCCGATTCAAGAGTCGTTCAACCCGGAATGTAGTTTGTATCAATCGGCTCGCTAAATTGGTCAAAGGGCTACAGACTGGACAGTGTATATGATTTTTGAGTAGTTCCAAGTGGCAGCTATCCGGTCCTTACTCCTTTATTTTTTATTAATTGTTATCTGTATTTTTTTATTGTTAATAGCATTTTGCGTCAGCATCTCTAGTAAGTCTACTTTTTTTTACTTAGGTTTTGAATAGTTTTTACACTCTTTGGTAGAAACTAGCTTAAATTCTATCAATATGGCAACACCTGATTATACCTCGTTGTTACACACAATAAAACATATTTCATTTAATTTTATCTAACTTCGTCTTCTTGTCGGTTAGCCCAGTTTAGATTATTTTTGACCAAATGTTGGTAGCATTTATAGCATATTTGAATATTTTTCTTTAGGTATATACTTAAAGAAAAAATAATAACAAAAATAATCTAGGTAGGTTATATACCTGTTAAAGATCAGGTATATAACCTACCTCGTTGTACACGAGCTTGCTGTGTAGATTCCGTCGGTCATGTAACGTTTTTCGCTCCATTTTTTTGACGTGAATCCCCACTGTAATTGATAAAGGCAGTCGGACGCCATGACATGTTGTATTTATGTGAATTTAAATGGTTAAGCTTGGTGTAATAATAAAGGAGTCAAAGTCGACGATTGTAAATAGTTAGATTTTTTTATTTTGCCACCAAGATTATGAACAAAACAAATATTCCGACTGCAATCCCCGTGGTACATTTAAATAATTTCTTGCAATAGTTTTAACATGTAGACATGAAATTTTAGTCTTACATGAAGTTTTAGCACAGAGTACAAAATATTTTTAGTTCAGATTATTCTGTCAAAAAAAGTTATAAATCTTTATTCAAATAATTGTCGGTTTGATGTTAACTGTTAAAGGAAATAGATAAATTATAAAAAAGCTAAGGGTAGTACGAGAGGCACGTCCAAACTGTTTTATCCGGGACTAGCAATGCCTTCGTATTTTCGGAAACTTTGGGTATGAACATTGAACAACGAGAATACTTAGTACATTACCTGTCTATAGTTAAAATCTCAACAAAACACGGCTTAACATAATTATCAACAATGTGTGGACTTATGCCTAAAAGCGGTCTCTTATCATCAACCTTTGGATGGTCCAGTATCTATTTATAAATGAAAATTAATCTATTTTACGGCAAGTACGGCGTTACATATTTATCGCTCTTAGAATCCGGCTCGCGGAGTTCAAATCTGAATTAATTCCGTGTTTTCACGGTCGCCGTCGTACATTTCGCGGATTTTATTTAATCATCATCGGATAATTACTGTTTTGAATACAATCGGAAAACATTGTTGTACATTTTATACAGCTGTGACGCACTTGCCTGTTACGTAGTCTGTTCCAATTAGTTCGACCACACCGATAACATTTAGGGCAAATTTTATTTGGCGATCAGAGGGAAATGTTTGATAAATTGTTGTCAAATTGAGCGAGACTTAGTTTGATCGGGCTTTTAGTGTTACGATACGCGGCGATGGTTATACCTACAACCTGTCACGCGAAACGCACGCACCAAATATAATGGTTAGGCCTCTGACCCAATACTTGTTAAAGTCACAAATCTAAATGCTGAGTAAGGTTTTGAGGTCCTAGGGTTTACAATCTTGAAATCAGAAGAATTAAAGTCTTGAGCGTGTTTTCTTTTGTATTTTATTTGAGTCAAATAACAAATTAAACAGGCTCACATCTTAAATTCCTACGTTAGACATCCTCAAATCTAGATTCAGTAAGTAAATCCATGAGGATATCAAGTAGAGGTAGAATTTAAAGCATATTCAGTTCAAAAGATCTAATTTCCACCCGAAACCTTTAGACGCACGGCTGAGCGTCGAAAGTTAACTCTCAGCGTATGAATTTATGTATTCTATGCAAATTCAAAACTTAAATCTCTGACTTAGCTGTTCTGACGTAATCTTAGCCTGGGGTGTGAAACTTAAGCGAAGACTTACCTTACTCCAGACACAAACTGTCTTAAGTTCATGTTTGTTTGCATCGTACTTATTACGTGTACTGTCAACCATTGTTACCATATCATAGATTCCAGTCCAACCTGAAGTTAGTTGAAAGATATTACTTTCAAGCGATTAGATCACGCATTGTACTTTAAGGTATATTTAGTTTCGGTTAATTAGAATTAGCTTAGAATTAGAATTATTTATAAAGATAACTACCTTTCTACAACATTTAAGCTATTTGTAGGCCCTTACTATTTGTAGTTTAGTTATTTTAAGTTACGATTACAATAAGATTACAAAGTATTTTAATGTGTTCATTCGTTCATCGTTGAGCGGACGCGGCTGTGATAGTACTTAGTTAGTCATATAATATGAATTAGCAAATACATATTATTTAACGAAAAATTAACATCATCATAAACATCAACTCGTAGAAGTCCATAACTATACATGAAAAGAGCCATGACAAATGATCCTGGGCCATCTCGCCATTTCCGACTTCCCCGCAATGTTTCAGATGTCGAGTACCCTCGTATTTTGAACCTACCTTTGGATAGGAAATACCGCCCAATTCACATAACGTTGTCCACATAGACATATAAAGCAATTTTAAAGTAATCACACGTCTCAGCGTTAAACACCTTAATAATCATGACAACTTGTTCCAACGTGGGTACAATGCTAACTAGTCCGACGCAACTTTAAAGCCAAATGGCAAACTTGTAAATTCATACAACCCATAAGGAGTGCAAACTATCGTCAACCTTATTCTAAGGGATGTAAGAAAGAGGGTCGTTTTGAAAGATGGAGTTTTATTGTTGTATAAGTGTACAAACTTAGCCTAACTTGAAGCTGTCAAATTTGTTTAGCGGTAAGGGAGGGCTGCTTAAGTTGCGAGGCAGGCGCCAGAGGCATACAACTAAGTGCCTACTACTAAATTGTTACATTTGAGTTGTAAAATTAATGCTGCAATTTATGTTAGTTGGTTTTGGGTATTGGCAAAACTTACCCCTATAATACCGGGGTGAAATAAGACATATACAAATGTATAAATTGGTAAGCATGTTATGTTCATCCAATGAGGAAGAAAATGTTATATCACGAAAAACTTTATATGAATGTGGATGAGTTTTTTCACGAAACTTTGACCCCCTGGTAAGAAAGGAGTAAGTATCTATTGAGATGACGGCTGATAGAGGTGATTGGAAGACATGTTATACCGACCCTGATTATGTATAACGAGGGCAGGAATACGAGTATGCTAATTACGGACTCGGAAGAGCGGTGGCCAAGAAGCCGATCTCTAGGTTCGATTCCCGCTTCGGCAAAAATGTTTGCCTATTCTGAAAACATTTGTGCCGAAACATTAGGAACTATTTGTTCCTAGTCTGGGTGTTGTGGGTACTCGTTGTTCCTGCCACCCAAGACACTAATGTGGGCTCAGCGACTGTTGGGTGTTTAAAAAAAAGTAGGTTAATTTCGCTTAGACAAATAGAAATAAAAACTTTCTAACAAAAAAATAGCTTGAAATTGATACCTTACCAAATGGGAAAAAAACCATTGCACGAAATTTTATTTTCACGTTTTTTGTGTAAATGAATTCGTATTATTTGCGTGAGGGAATTTCAAAAGAAAAGTTCTTAGTAGAGTATCGAATATTTTTTCGTAATTAGCCGTGTACTTTGTGGCTTCCCCTACGTACTTTGACCATGGAAACCGGACGAGTGCCTATGGGGTAACGTGATCGCTTCCCGATCCCGGCTGCTTAGCAACTCAACTATGATATTTCAGATAGGTTTAATTTAGAAGTAGTATAGCTATACTACTATAGGGTATACATACCTTATGAAGGGCTCGTCCGGGAAATTAACCTAATGTATCAACCTCCTTGCTGTAAGGATATCTAAAAGAAAAATGTTTATAATATGTGGCTAACAATTTATGGAGCTTTAAGTGTTAGATGGTATTACATTTAAGAGAAAGTTATATTTGTTTAACTTTAACTTTTTTTTTGTGCAAATATTAAAAATCATTTTTAATATATGCACGCCTGTACCCAGGCTGAGTACATTCACATTCATAATGTTTATGACCTTAATTATAAAATATGTATTCAAAATAAAACAGATTGACTCAAAGGAATCTTTTAAAAAATCGATCCGGGAATACTTTCTTGGAAAGTTAATCAATTGATTACTTTGTCTCTTCTACCCCATCTGATGCCACTACCATTCGATATTTAAGTTCTTTTTTTTTATAAGTATATATATATATTTTATATTACTATTATATTTTATATAATATATATTATTTTTGTTATCTAAAGTCATACTGGACACGCCAAATCATCTTTTTGCACGCCCAGGATGACTGGTAGAAAATGCTATAGCATTAAGTCCTCCTAGCACTACATTGTTTGTGCGGAAGTGTAAATAAATAAAATTGACCTATAAACCTTATTATTTATGCCACCAAGCAGTAAAACTTGCATTGCTGTGTTCCAGTTTGAAGGGTATGGTTTCCCATGAATTTAAAGGCACATAGACTTTTCACACGTTAAACGTTACGTCAGAGTCGGCAACGCGCGATTGATACCTCTGGTGTTGCAAGCGTCCATAGATTATGGTAACCGAGGATACTAAGTAGGCGGTAGTTAGAGGCACGTTTAAACATTACATTTGGCACATGACGCATTTTGCTAGTAGTAAACATTCCACGTGACATGTCTCAAGCCCATCGACGCTTCTCGTTAATGAAATAGTAATAAAAACTCGTAAAATTAAATGTAACTTGAATAATTAATATTTTAATTTATGTAATAATCTTCTCTAATATGGACAATATTATACTTTTATTTGTGTTTTAATATCGTGTTATAATATTGTCTGAAATAAATTATTTGTTCAATCAGAGCCTTATTAACCTACTTCAGGCAGGTCTTTTATAAAGTTGCTAATATTACTTTCAACTTTTCATTGTGGTCTTGGACTAAAAATATTGTAATCTCTAACTTTGAATATAACTAAACATATACTTGTTATTATTATAAAAATATACGAACACAGACTTTTCGTGATCTCACTAAAATCACATATTACAGAGAACGGTAATGTTCTTAGTCGATATTTACTGCTTACTGCTACACCCTTTTCGTGCAAAAAGTATAGAAAATGTCGTTCACACCTGCGTTCAACTTACGTGTTTTATGACAATCATAATGTTCTTGAACTAAAGTTGTTACATGAAAACGATTTATGTGGAACACAGAGCTGAATAACATTGTACTAAATTTTCCTTGTTAAAAATCATTTTAGAAAAAAACTGAAACAATGCTATTTTGTTTAGTGTTCTAACAAGTTTTTAATAAGTGTTAATGTTCTTGAAGTAAAGTTGTTACATGAAAACGATTTATGTGGAACACAGAGCTGAATAACATTGTACTAACTTTTTCTTTGTTAAAAATCATTTTAGAAAAAAACTGAAACAATGCTATTTGTTTAGTGTTCTAACAAGTTTTTAATAAGTGTTAAAAATCACAAATGCGTTGATACGATATCAGAAGAACAGCTGGAGTGAAATGGATGGAGACCGCACAAGACCGAATAAAATGACATCATATGAAGGCCTACACCTTCAGGGTGAACTGGCTTAACTGGCTTAAAAGAAGAAGAACTAAACAAGAAAAAAATATTTACCAGAGCAGGTTAAGTATCGGTAAAGCCACAGGTATTGTAGATAGGCGATGGTAACCTCTTTCCATCAGTATGGCAGAAAAGTGGGCAGTATGCCTCTTTGTCTCGTCATAATGTTCAAAAAAAGCCGCGTAGAGCCCGGCTACCTCTCATACGAAATGAAACTAGAATGTTGGACGTTTCTCTGACCTTACTTTGTATTCTCGTTTATAAAAAGTGTATTTATTATTTACCTAAGAATATATATCACGGGGATTACAATCGTAATGCTTTTTTTGTAAATTGAATCCAATTTTCTGTCAAAAACAGATTTTTTTTCCGGTATTTTTTTTCCGGTCTAGGTTTTGTGGTACCACGGTATTTTTAGTACTTGATAACCACAACTCCGTGAATCCAGTATGGGGTCAGTATGTGTCTGTATTTTTATGATTATTTTACGCAAACATTTTCAAAACTTTGTCCCGTAGTGGGATTAGGTGACGCATCTTTGGCGTTACCCGCCGCGCCACCTAGATCTTAAATCATTCTACTAATACGTTCACACATCTTAATGCATCTTAAATCATTCTACTAATACATACCCTAGATATAAGATGCATTAGAAGTTGACAATGAAAGTGCATAGGTGTACTATATTTTATTCCAAAATTATTTTACTTTTTTCGGTGCACTACGTGACGCGTGCGTGTAGCGTCGCGACCACTCACCCTGATGAAGACTCTCGGTATGAGTCAAAACTTAGTCAGTGCCTTCACCGATAGCATCGTAAAAATTCCCGTTTTTACAATTTAAATAGGTGTAATATAGCTAAACAGTTCATAGATAAGTCAACTATATTTGTTTTGAACTCGATAACAGAACAGAACTGAGCTATCCAACTTGGGTCAACGCATTAGAATTGCCATTCAGCGTGGCAATGCGGTCAGTATTTTGGGAACACTTCCGTCTGGTAGTGATCTGGATCAGTTGAGCTATCTATAGATCGCTTACAACTGTCTTTAGATAGCAGTTTCATAGTTGTATGAATAAATGTATTTATTTACGTGATCTTACTTGTTACCTGTCATAACTATTCTGTGTCCATGGCTTCCGCAGGCACGTTAATAATTAGCAACGCACCTCAGTCGCGCCGCAATTAATTCCATCGCCCCGCTGCGGTGACCTGTCGTGCACAATCCGCCATACCCGTACTTTGATTAACCGGAATTATGTGCTGGTCTGTATCAGTATCTGCTTTTGGTGTAGATATTTGGGTCGGACATCAGCATAATTATGTGAATAGATACAGTGAATGGGTTTGATTGGCTGTGACTCTCGATTTCTTTAGTAGTGGCGACGGCTGCGTAGCATTGTCGTAGGTACAGAGGATGCGCGGAATAATCTAAAATAAAAATAAATAAAAACAAGTTTACTGACAGAGATATAAACATAGGCTGTTTAAATAAGAGCTTAGATACGGAAACGACAAGAAAAGAAAAGAAAATATTTACCGATCGATAGAAACGAAAGGATGAAACAATCTGTTATCGAAATTACCATAGTTTTTTAATGGATTGTTGATGTTTTTTTTACGTAAATACATACATATTATACATAGAAAATACCCAGACCCAAGACAAATATTTGCAGATTATATAAACATTTGTACCGAGGCGGGAATCGAACCCGCAACCTTCTGCGTCTCACGCGGGCCTTCACCCACTGAGCCACAGAGGTGTTCATACTGAAAAGTTTATATATTAGAAACGGTAGGAAAGAAAAAAAATGCTGGACTTGTATAATGGGAACTACATGACTGATATACTACTTATTTACATTTTTTTGTAATTACATTCATTTTATTTATAGAAAACACCCAGACCTGAGACAAATAATGTTAGAAAGTCAACTCAACCTTAAGTTTAAATAAGTACTGCAAAAAAGGTGTAATATTATGGAAAATATTATAACAGTAAATCTTTTTTGAAACCAAAGCCCAAATAAATCAGAGAACTTAATCCCTTATCGTTTGCAACGAACTGATCAGAATACAAAATTCATAAGCCTCGCATGAAGATATTAAGACGATCTCGATAATTCCACACCTTTACCTGAATACTTAATCGACGGAGTAATCAGTATTCGTAGTGAGTTCAAGGAAGATAAGCCCGGGTTCCCGGAATCCCGGAGACGTACTTGTGACTAATCGGCGGGATTCAGCCGCGTCTCGCGATAATCCCGGACAAATTATAGGGGTGGTTATTACCGAGCGGGTTTTGTGATCATTATTTAACACACAGTTGAGGTGAGTTTATGTCTTTTGGGTTTGAGGAAAAGGGAATTAAATGTTTTTCCTCTTTTGCGGATTCCTTGTTGTTCGCTTTCTATTTTACGTCCGGCGCTAATTATTGTAAACAATGGAGCCATTTTTAAATTAACAGAGCTCATGTGTTCTTATTTACCTAATTTTCTTATTAAGATTACATAAACTATACTCAAAAATTAAGATACATAAAATATAAGTCTAGCCGCCAATTTAGTGCATGACAAACAACAGAACAAAAGGACATAAAGAATATCGACCGCGCTCAATATAAATACGTTGAAAAATGCAAAGGGAAAAAGGTAAAATGGAATAATGGCTGATATAAAAGAGGACAGTTTACGTCACAAAGCCGCATGCGGGCTTCGATATTGACAGTAAATTTCATTCATACGGCATTAGTGCCGCGCCATCAGATGCAGCGATATCCCGCAAACAATGCCACCACTAGATACTAGAATTGGGACGTTGTAAATTGATTTATAAAGACTCTGATACACAGATAGCGGTATTGGAGGCTGTACTCCGATCCAAAAAATATATTTAATTTAAATACAGGGCAAAAAATGCTACAAACATCGATAAAGCAAAGACAACACATTTTAACAGCTATCCTTATAACCTTTTGGTATCAGTATACCAACCTCTGTGTAACGATGAGGAATAATAAAATAAATGACAGATAAAACAAACCGAACGTCAAACCTAACCCCAGCCTGTCCTATGTCGTTAGTATGACAACCATGTACATTATACAGGGTTATAAATAAATCACGCCATAAATTAAGCTCTGGGAATTTCTACCATCAATCCCAACTCGTATTAAATATATCTCTAAGAATTTTGTTCTTTTGTTCTTCAGTGAATGTTTACTCACTTTCAGACTTTTTTTTAGATAAATTCTATAAGTTAATCTGAAACATGAGTAAGTTGTCGTTTGTCAGCCTAAATTTAACTGCTTCTTGTCGTAAAAAATTCAAATAGGACTTTTTATTTCAGGAAACAATAAAAAAAAAGGAAATTCCAAAAGTTTTCAATCAAAAATCTTGGGTTGGAATTATGGTCCAAGAGCTTTTGAATTATTTAAAAATAACTCGTCTAGCATAAAAATAAAACAAAAGGTAAGGTAATTCGTAACTCTACGCGCGTAGCGCTACAGCGTAGCGTAGAAGGGTCCAGATAAACTACTCGCACTTGCCAATTTCACTGAAACACAAAGAAAATAAGTCCTTTGAAACGCTTTCTGGTTTTGATATGTGAAAAACGATTTCCTATTGACGTCCATATATTAAATATCTTTTAGATTAATTCATGGTGTACCATTTTTTGCCAGTTTGGTCGCGAGAAATCGGCGGAAGAAAAAGTGCTAACTTGTAGATTAATATGTTCATGGTGTACCATTTTTTGCCAGTTTGGTCGCGAGAAATCGGCTGAAGAAAAAGTCCTAACTTGTAGATTAATATGTTCATTTTGTACAATTTTTTGCCAGTTTGATCGCGAGAAATCGGCGGAAGAAAAAGTCCTCGTGATTTCAATTAGACGTGATTATTGTCTTCTAGAGTAAGCAAATTTAATTTTGAACGGCCTAATATGAAGTCTGCTTAGTTGGAGTAACAAGAGTTGTCCACAAGTGATTTAAAAACTTAAGAGAGTATTCATAAAAAAATAAAAAAAAAAACAACGCTTACAAACAAATCTCTTCACATTCGTAGAATAGTCATAAAGTTTTCAATTTAAACGATGTTTTAATACCCTAACTTTTTGAACATTCTATCATAATTAAGTGCATGCTATATTTCAGAAAAACAAGATTTTCTTCGAATTGAGTCCAATTCGAAAATAAAGTTATAGTGTGAGATTTTTTGCAAAAACATCAAACATTAGCCCAAATCCTACAAAATGTACGATGTTATTATTTTCTATTTATTTGCCCTATCAAATCTTGAAACAAGTTTTTGTGCCATTCCTCATGTTAAGCCAATATTTGGCGGAGGGAAAGTGCCGGTAATATATCGCCGGACAAACTGAAGTTTATCGAAAGAACGAGAATAACTTTATTATGTAGTGACCGGATGTAGGGGCGCTCTTTAGTACGCTCGTGCTCACAAGTGAAAAATTATATTATATAGTTGAGTAAAAACATATTTTTTGTCGAATTTGACCTGTCAGAAAAATAGTATGGTGAGGGAACCTTCAGTATTTGCTTCAGCGTTTGTCCATGTTAAAATAAAATAAAAGGTCATTTATTTACTTACACTTAAACAAACATACCTGTTTGTGCAGTAGTAATAAAAATTATGATAATTTAATACGATTTGGACTGTTGATAGTTTTTTTCTCAAAAACTCTAATTCTTGTATTATCAAATCTTGAAACAATCAAGTTGTGTGCTTGTTTTCATTTGTGAAACGAACATTGTCGCTGAATGTACCGTTTTGCGTCGTCATTTCTAAAGAGTCGCCGGCATTTCTTTGCTATGAAATATGTCGTCCGCTCGCCTTCATTGTAAACACATTTCCTAAATCGTCCTCGCCCCGGTCCGAAAGTTTCACTCATTTTATTGTGGACATGGAATTTTCCTTTTGTCGTTATGTGAAATATACTGTGCTTAATGTGTGTATGAGACGTGACGTCACCAGCCATGTTTAAGAAAAAATACATGTAGCTACTGAGTACACAACCATTTTGGATTTACCTGACAGTTGTTTTTAATTTTACGAAAGTATATATTTCTTAGTTTTGAAAGTTAACATAAAGTCATGGATACTTGAACAGGTGAGTAGCGGGCAGCGACGCTGGAGGTGCGGGTTCGATTTCGGTAGCGGGACAAATGTTAGTATGTTCTGCAGATATTTGTTCCGGTCTGGATATTGTGGTACCATGGTACTCGTAGTTCCTTGTTATGCCCACGATGGACATCTTTACATCTATATTTAGTAGGTTCGTAGATCATAAGGGATCAAGGGGGTAAATAAGTAGATAGTAGGGTAGTTATAGATAATTTGAAACGTAGTCTTGAGAAAACCCAGTCAAGTGTCGTACATTTCTTTTCATGGAATTATACACGTCCTTTTGTTAACGAAAAAAGCGTAGATATCTCCAAACGAAAAATGTCCAATAAAGTTTCATTTGCCGCCCACTTACAGCAAGCAGATACGATACTGCCGGGCGGAGTACGCTTCACTGCACATATTCAGGACGACAGCCGTCTTCTTAACTCCGGACTGAGAACGTAAATGTTTCATATGAAAAAAACATACAATACTGTAGACCACTGTTTTTTTATGAAAAAACAATGATAGTGCTAGTATGTACTCAATTAATTCACCTAGTCAAATATTTAATTATTTGTTTGAACTTTTGTAATAAAGTTTTGAGGTTCCGTAGTCAACAAGGGACCCTTATAGTTTCGTCATATTCGTCCGTCTGTCTGCCTGTCTGTCTGTCCGCGGCTTATCGCAGAGACTCTTAGTACTAGAATTTTTTTAGTGTACCTCCCCGACTCGTAGAGTTGGGTAGTCTATTAAAAATATTGCGGGTGTATGAAAATCATTTTTTGTTCAGGGATGTGTTTGCAAATATTAAGCTTTAAAATGCTAACTTTTGTTAGAGTCAAATGTCCAAAAACAACCGTTTAGGGGCAGCTGGCAATAGGGGCCCATAACCCAAACATTACATTTAATACGCCGCAAATTTTTCTAGAATACAGATCTAATAAAATAAAAAAATCACATATATTTTCCATTGTTATTCTCTCATGTACAACCTTGTAGTAATCTTCTCTATAGGATACCTTTTTACCTTCGACTTGAAGACCACAAGAAGAACAGGACATATTTTTAAGTTCTGTAAAGTTTATATTTATAAAACTTTACAGATCTTAAAAAAATAATTTTATTCAGTTCTGTAAAAACTTGAAAATACGACCCTGGTAACATTTAGTCAGCGTTCTTAGTTACGTTCTACTTCCGTTTCCTGTCCGGCCACGTTTAATGCTACAAAGTGAACCGGCCGTCACCCGGGGCGACGGACAGACCCACTCTTATGAAAATTTTGTAAAGAACTTACAGGAAGTATCTTTCTTTGTGGACTTACATTTTTATATATGTATTGGAAAGTGGAGTTATATAGTTAGGTATGAAATAATAATAATAATAATGCTGGACATTTTTCACACAACATCATCTAGCCCCAAACTAAGCAGAGCTTGTATTAGGGGAACTACATTATTAATATTTTTTTTGTAAATACTTACATAATAAGTATTACATATACATAGAAAACACCCAGACCCGAGACAAATATTTGCAGATCATACAAACATTTGTCCCGCGGCGGGAATCGAACCCGCAACCTTCTGCGTCTCAGGCGATTCTTCGCCCACTGCGCCACAGAGGTCGTAGGTATTACGCTATACCTATGAAGTTCAGTTTTTGTGTAATCAAATAATTAAAAACAAAGTATTTAATGTCTATTTTGGTATTTGTTATTCATGATTTTTATAGGTAAAATTTTATATTACTGCAGTTTACATTTTTAGTATCTTACTGCTGTTATGTGTAACTTTGGGATATTTTAAAGGTTGTCTGGTAAGAATAATAATCAACGATAAGACCGCCATTGTACAACTTTGTCAAAGTTTGTACTACTTATCTAAGCTGATGTATTCTTTGATGTCCAATAAAGTATTTGTACCAATTTTTAAGGTTATTATCATCGTTTTTCATTCTTTTATAGCGACTCAATCATCAAGACTGTTAGATACCTATATAGTTCAAATAATCGCATCAAGATGACCATGAAAACGTTCCAGGTATGTTTTCATAATATCATATACCAAAAGATGAAAGTGAAGATGAAAACCGACTTCCAAATAAGAGTCAAAAAGTTGTAGTCACGCCACTACAGTTTTAAATATTTTGTGTGCCGTATCCTTACTTCCCATCTTTCTGCAAAAATATTTTTGAGGGTTATTGGATATGATTGATTGTATTCATTCAAAGTCACAATTATTGACCCTACAACTTTCTAAAAGGTAATTTTTTTCACTAACCCCGTGATATAGTGGGGCACAAACAATATAGAGCGGCAGCACGTGTTAACAACGCCATAACACGAGGCTAACTGCCGAACTTAGGGCGTTTTGTAAAATATGACGCCGTGTGCAACGACCCTTATCGCTTTGCTGATTTTGTTTTATGTTAGAACTTTCACTGAAACATTGCCTTGATATTGCTATTTTTATTAGGTCACATTCAGTTTTGGATTAAAACACAGCTTTAAAGTTACGGTTCTTTATCGCGTATAATAAAAAAATAAGTAAAAAATAAAATCTTATAAACTAAGTCGTGGTGATACAAGGGTTTATTGATAAGAGCGATCTCTTTAAAGCAACTTTGATATATTTAATCAAAAATAATGTGAAGAGAGATGGTTTATCTGTAATATATTAATTTACAATAATTTATTTCAGTTCTGTTCCTATCTCTAACTCGTATTTTTTACTTTATAACGAGAACGGCTAGATAGATAATACTGCATGAGGGATCGTTTAATACATCACTTTCCTAAGAGCATTAATAACAATGGGCACAAGAAGAGCCATAAAAACAAATATGGGTTCTACTTTAATATTATTTAACTAGGACTTTTGCAAACGTCAATTGTGTCAAACGGTAGATAAATAACACTATCTACCCACATCGTAATGTGGGTAGATAGTGTTATATATCTACTATCTACTATTAAATATCATACAAATTCAAACAGAACATATTAGCTTACCGCAAAAGTAAAATAGGCATTCCATAATCTCTGGTGTGGAAGCTCTCCCAGAGGACAAAATATGTCTTAGAAATTAAGTACTAACCCTTATCTTAAGTTTACTAACACTTGGATCATGTTATCTGAATAAAAAGTTATTATTATTAACGTAATTATCGCTAATAGCAATCAAAAGCAGATTTATCTCGTTGAAATGATTTCAAAATCGTATAACTTACCGCTAAAACTGTGGTCGGACTTTTAAGCTTTTGTTGTTGAAATATCACAAGGGTTCCTTGTGCATGATTTAAAACCACAGTTTAGGGAAACCGAAACGAAAACGAGCAAGTGTCCGTTGGACTCGAAAGTGTCCAGCGCATATTAATCACTGCGCCATCTGGCGGCCGGACCGGGTCCAAATTAAAATATCCAGCCATCCTGACGCACGCACTTGCTGCTAATAGCCGAGAAATGCCCAAATCTCATTTAAATATGAAATCTGTTTGTGGTAAACAGAGGTTTAAAGGGTAGAATTCCATAAATAATTGTATATGTTTATTTATTTGAACTTATTTAAATTTAATCTTAATGCAATAGCGTAGGCTTTTTAAACTTATGTGATTTTAAAACAGAACGAATCTGAAAACATTGATTTTAGAAGTGTCGTCAGAATTTGAATAATCTGAGTAGATTGGACAAAATTATCCAAATAATTTAAAATTTTATAATATTTTCTTCTATATTATATCCAACCCATGACCAAATCTAGCATTCAAGCATAGAATAACATCGTAGCTTTGTTAAATCATTTAAAAATGAAGAGACGTGAATATTTTCAAATTCGTTTTAATACTATGGCAAAACTATGTTTTAAAAACAAAACGAGTGCTACAAAGTTTTTGAATTGCACACTTTCAAAAATATTTTCGCAATCCTGACTACCAAAACTCAACGCAACATTTTTGTCCTCTCACATTTTCAAATAAAACAAAGCTCACTTTGTCCACCGTCCACCACAATAGATAGTTACTCGACTCGGGTCGTGATAAATTAATTTTTGGGTAAAATTGGGTAGCGTTTAATTTGTTTGCGTTCCAAAACGCCATTTCTCATTGAACAGATTACGGAGATTACGAATTCATTAGGAGCCGTATATTTCTCGGGTGTGTGGCTAATTGATATTTTGTGAGAATTTGTTCGTGCAAGAGCATATATTCCATATCCTCACATCGGGAAATAAAATTACAAACGACCTGCACGTATTTATCTAGTCGGAAATATGGAAGTTGGTGCCTCATCCACTCCTACTAATCTTATTGAAGTTTCGTGTAAGACGCGGTACCTGTCAATTACATAATCAAATAAAAAAGTAACAAACATAAGTTCTGTCATTTTATTCTTGTATTTAAATTAATTCTCAATCTCCCTATTGACATTTGCACACCATGTAGATGGTAGAATATATATGGGCCTAAAAAAATGCACCATCATGTATCAGCTGGCCTATATTCATACAAATAAATATTCTGATTTTCTGAAATATTTATGTCACTCATGACTGTTGATTCATCTTCAAGATTCCTTAGATTATATTGTGATAAACTAGAATTTGGCAACATCAAATCAGTAGTTTGCTTCAGCCATCGTTTTTCAGAAATGGCTCTCACATCTAAAAGGCAAATATAAAATGTAGTCATACATATCTGGATTCAAAGTTATGAAACACTGTTGTCCTTTTAAAATTTTAGATTATAATGTGTTTTTTCTTAATATGTATATAGTATTTAGATGTTGGTTCACCCGTTATGTTAAATTTAGTAGAAAGAAATAATTTGAATTTGAATTCAAAGACTTATTGATCGAGTAAGCAAAACGAACGTAGATTCCACAACATACATACTAGCACCAGATCGCTTCGCTCACTCGATCAACTATTTTGTTTCTTCACATTTTATTGCCACTGATCGTATTCTCTTCAATCACACGGGGATAGGTAGTGTATCCTACGTCAATTAGTCAAGTCTGACGTAGATCCTCCCTTCTCCATTAGCCTAAGCCTTATGACCAGAGCCAATTAGTGACAGCACCTGTCTCCTAACCCTCTAGACCGGGAGGCTATAGTACTCAACCCTACGATTACCAGGCGGGTAATAAATGATGTTAAATAGGACAAAAACTAATTTAGAAATAAACAATATGTGGGCTATGCATTTCCATTGTACCCTGATAGGGCTGAAGATCGGGAACCACGAGTTTTTTTTTCTCGGACAACGGATTTTGATTTTTCCCGTTGTCCCCCAATCCAAACTTTTGCTAGTTTGAAATCAAAGACGGCGGACACAAATCTTATTTTGTTTTAGGGTTCAATTAAAACTAAATAATTTAGGGATGCTGATTATGCAAAGATTATCATTTTTTATTACGCTGTCTGGGCGCTTTGTATTACCTGATTTTTTAAATATATTTTTTGACAACGGATTTTGATTTTTCCCGTTGTCCCCCAATCCAAACTTTTGCTAGTTTGAAATCAAAGACGGCGGACACAAATTTTATTTTGTTTTAGGGTTCAATTAAAACTAAATAATTTAGGGATGCTGATTATGCAAAGATTACCATTTTTTTTACGCTGTCTGGGCGCTTTGTATTACCTGATTTTTTAAATATATTTTTTGACTTTACATAATATATAATGCAAACTACACATTATTCGTATAGTACCTTAGAATTAAGGGTTTATTGTTGGCGTCTTGCAACCCTTTATAGTAAAAGTGATACATTTTTAATTATTATGAGTGAGATACGGGTTATTACGTTGGTAATTTTATGTTGAAAATGGCAATTATAAAACAAGTCAAAGAACAGGCAATTTAAGAACAGCCGTGTTGTTTCTGTTATCTGCCGATGCATTATGGAACAAATTGTGAGTTAAGATTTAAGTTTGCACAATAAATAATTGTTTCCGGCGTAATTGCCGTAATTTCATGAATAATTACAGCCACAGAGCAATTAAATAAATTATGGAGGAGTAACGACCTCTTTGGGCTTTTAGTTTAAAGTTAAGGCCCTGCTGTTGCGTTATAACTCTTTTGCTATTCTTGAACATACCTAAACAATTACCGGGGCCGAGAGATGTAGAAAATTTTGGTTGATACTTTTCAGACTTTATTTAATTCTTTGACTATTGATTTTTATTAATGAATGAGTTTACCTTGTTCGATCGGTATCAACAACTCGAGCGAAAAAATAACGCACGAGGAATCGGCGTATAATCACCTAGTTTATAAGTTTATGTTTCTATACTATGATCATTGTGATTTAATTGAATAAAAACCTTTTTTTTACTTTGACTTTGAAATAGGCAAGTTATTTATTCATTATACTCAGGCAAATCCTAAAAATATTACAGTGGTTTTAATATAATCTATACACTGTCTAAGATATAAATTGACGGTATGTTATAAAGATACCAAATACTAAAGAAGCCGTCATTTTTTTTTTCTTTATACAAAGCGTCTAAAGAAGGACTTGAGTATTACTTTTTTATGATAAACGTTTGTGGTCGCACTTTACGTTTTTAAAGGTGGCTTGCTTTTTTCTACTATGTTGATGGTAGGTTCCGAAATAATTATACACTGACGAATACTGCGACGATTCTTGACGCATAATTACGACATTATATTTAGAGCCATCCCTATCTAACTGTACCTACTTAAATTTTCATATTATTTGCCGTAGTAAGAAAACTTTCGTTTTATTTTCAAAGTTTTTAACTTCTTTTCTATTATCGCTAGTCATAACTTATCCCTACCAACCGCTTTGGAATTATTCTCGAACTGACAGTACCCAAAAATAGCAACAAACTACAAGTAAGTTTTTTCAAACATCTTCATGCAGGTATAGATGAGAAAAGCTATCTAACATGATGGTAACAGCCACAGTTGTCTGTAAAACATTGCCAAATATCAAAATCTGAACAAATTGGGCATAAAACAAAAACGTACAAAACAGCGTGACAAATTCTGCGGCGCGCAATCTAAACACGTAGCCGCAAATCGCACCGTGTGCGGTCGGCTGAAAATTTCAAAAAGAGAACCGCTGTCATACCCGATATGGCGAGCGTCCAAGAACTAAGGCGCACGTCACACAACCCGAAAGTTGTGAAGTGTTTTTTTTTACTACCGTTTGCAACTTCAGTGCATATAAAAAACTATATAATAAAATTGGCTCGTTTTCGATCTATTTTTATCAGCCACGAGCATTAAAGAAACCAAAGTTTTAGTTTCTAACAAAATTAATATCCTGTTTGTGTAGAGCCTCATGGTGATAAATCAATTTGATGCAACAACATCAAATCAAGATACAAAGTTAATTAAAAGTCATCGTTTTTGTCATTAAATCACAAGGATCACCACGAATATCATAATTAAGCCAGGAATTTAACTGAGACGAGAGCCTACTAACCTAAAAGATAAAACGATGGTTTCCCGAGTGACGCTTTTCAAATACTAAACCCAAGAAAAATAGCCGTAACCTCTTGTATAAACCAGTGAATGAAGCTCGTAAATGACACAATTAAATGAAGCAAGTTCATGAAGCAAGGAAATGAATCTAGTAAAAACAAGCTAGTAGATGAAGCTAGTAAATGAGGCCAGTAAACAAGCGTCATGTAGCACAGCCTTACGCAGGCGACCGGCAAAAAGCGGGGGACGGCTAGTTAGTTACGCCGCGAATTATAGGGGCCATTACGATTCATTAAGGCCAGTTAGGCTTAAACCGGTGTTTACTCACGCACACATGCGACACACATGCGTGCGTTTTGCAACAGTTGGTATTGTTTTAAACGTGTGCGAGAGAGATAGTTGATTCTGTATGAAAGGGTTGTAATTTGCTTTAAGCCCCGGAATTTGAGTGTAATTAGTGGTACGTACGGCGAGCTTAGGGTATACACAGACAAGCGAATAGTTTCTTGGTACAATGTATGAAATAAGAAAGTTTGGACTAAGCTCGGTTTATCTTAGCTTTTAAGCTTGTTTACTTGTTTTCGATTAGGAAATAATGAATGAAATACATTCGAAGGAATGCCTTAAATTCCAATAAGCGGCAAAGGACTTGCAACCTGCTTTGAATACTAAATACACATATAATGTATGGACGTACCTCTGACTACACCCTACTTGGTATCCTCAAAGATCTACGCTACTAAGTATATAAGGATGAATATTGGGAATAGAGTCGTAAGAGAAGTTGTTTGTTTTGTTTCGTTATCGTAGACTTTTCGTAGCACTGTAGACCTCCGTCTACGAGTATATATTATCTGCGTAGCAAATCAGGTTGCTCTTATGGATCTGCTGATATAACTTAGTTCTAAATAAATAATTTCACACGGCATCATATGGCCCCAAACTAAGCAGAGCTTGTATTATGGGACCTACATGACTGATATACAATTTCTATACTTTTTTTTTTTAAAACATACATCCTACTACTATTATAAATGCGAAAGTTTGTAAGGATGGGTGTTTGTTACTCTTTCGCGCAAAAACTAGTGAACTGTTTTTGATGAAACTTTACAGTAATATAGCTTATACATCAAAATGACACAAAGGCTAATTTTTATCCGGGTACCACAAGTCGTGGGCAGAAGCTAGTATTGAAAACACCCAGACCGGAGACCAATATTTTCAGATTCTATAAACATTTGTCCCGCGGCGGGAATTAAACCCCCAACCTTCTGCGTCTCAAGCGGGCCTTCGCCGATTGCGCCATAGAGTTCTACTTACTTAACTACATTGCTATGTAATATATGACACATTTATAGCACTTGGAAAGCAAGATAGATAACAGAAAAACATAATTGAAGATTCCCCGCGACTTACTAAAAGGTAGGTTACTAAGGCCCGCGTAAAATTTTCCCAAACTTAACGCGGAAAATTTCTTACATAGCACTTGAAAAATGTAATTAGTATATCCTCAAAACATGTCTCTGGAACTTACGTGTAGGCCTAGTGGGTGGTAAACCGACCTCCGATGCGGAGATCTTGGGTTCGATCCCTAATGCATCAATATGTACGCCTTTACATGTGCTCAAGACGCTAAAGGGAAACATCGCGAGGAAACCAGAATGCTCTAGAACCAAAAAAATTAAACCATGTGCCATCAGTCAATGTTCCAATACGTGGCCATGGGGTTGCAACCTGTCACGTGGAATACTAACTACTTGCAAAAGGCGGACATTTGCCAAATATCATGTTTGAATGTGCTATCTACCCCCACTTGATATCCTCTTCTACGTACTGAACATGTATCTGAATATGTCGACATCAATACTCTATTTTTTTTATTAAACTGTACTATCCCACTTCTGGTCAAAGGTCTCCCCTTTTTCTTCCATATGCCGCTCGGCCCATTGCCACATCTAGCCATTTGGATTCGAATGCATCCAGGTTGTCTCGCCATCTTTGTCTTGGTCTTCCGCGGCGACGTCGTCCGTTATTCGGCACCCACCTAGTAACTAGATTTGCCCAACGATCTGTATGCATTCGAGTCACATGACCTGCCCAATCCCACTTCAAGCGAGCAGTCTTCATGCCTACATCAGTTATACCAGTTTTAGCGTTTGACTCCTAGAATACTTCTCTGCATCGCTCTTGAGTTGGGACTTTTGTGCTTCGGCTAAGTCTGAGTTCCGTAGGTTAAGATAAGAAGGATACACATGCCAATTTTCATTTTAGTGTAAGTGGAAGGGAGCCCTCCTTCATCAGTTGCTTCATTTTCATATTTTTTTATTGTTGTATTTTTTCTGTGAAAAATATTGAAGGTTTATGATGAAACTTTTGAATATTCACGCTCGAACAACCACGTAAAAGCTAGTGATAAATATAACGTATTCGATATCAGGAGTGGATTCATATGTAAATAGCGGTAGTCAGTTCATGGCTGGAGGGCTGCCAGTATTGACAGTATCGACTCGAAACTATGATGCTCAACTATCGCAAATATTGAGAGGCTCGCTTTTATTTCACGATGGGAGTGAACTTTTTGTGCGTGTTACATTTTCAGTAGGAAAAGTCCGTTGCTTTTGTTTTTAGAACAAACACCGATATTAGACCATACAGCTTTCAATATAGTCACCATCTATAACTATCTGCCACATGAGATATTAAGTGAAACATAATTATGACGTTATATTTAAGAACAAACCAAAAAAGTTCCTGCTCGAAACCTATTCGGCCTACTATTCGGTCAGTGACTTTATAGAAGATGTTATCAAGGAGTAAACTGTACTGGTTTTATTATTTATATTATACCTACTTATTTTGTATTGTGTACCTACCTTATATAATTAGTAAAACCTACCTATTTGACGTGTAAAATGCTAATTTACCAATAAATTATATGTATCGGTGTCTAGGACCCCTAAAAGATTAACGCCTTCATACAATATGTGAACGGTAAACGAAAGCAATATTTATGTACATGATAGTTCATGATAGTACGGGTAGGTACTGGTAGTTTAGAATTCCGATGCAAATCCCGTCGTTTATATTTTTTTCTCTAGAAAATTATGAGCTTAGTCAGACGGTAAAGAAAACATCGCGAGGAAACCGATATGTCTTCAAAACCATCGAAACTGTAGCAGGTAAAATAGACTTTGCAATGCGCAATATTTTCACCAATCTGAGTTTACTCTACTGGTCACTTCCTTCTACTGGTCAGGTCCTTTTCAGGGCCACTAATCTGAGCACTAGCCAAATGAAAAATCAATGAAGAACCAATGACAGGAAATTATTTTTACACGTAATTTTAATACCGTATAAGTTTTTTTGAGTCATTTTTGAGATGTTTTGTTTATTCCTGAATCTACTATCAGAGGTGAAAAGTACAGAAGATGAATTTTTTGGTAATGACAAAAAAAATATATTAAACATTTCAATTTTAATTTGTATTTCTATTTCGCGTTATATTGGAAAGCATAAATAGCTTAAACAGTGAGCGTTCCAGTCGAGAAGCGACCACATAATGAACGATTCACACTTTCACATTATCGCCCAACCGAGCATCTATAAATAAATATGGCGGCAAAAATAGCCGCAGTTTATCAGCCGCCGGAAGTGGGCGCTGGGGACCGGAAGCCGAGTAATAAATGTTATTTGATAGCCCCTGGGCTTAGTTGGGCCCTAGATTACGGTTTTTTTGGAGTTCTTTCGGTTACCGCTGGTTTTTGTTAATGCGTCTGGCTTCGAGAATAAATTGCTAGGGACAATTTTAAATGTCCTGCCCTGGGCTGTACTGAGTTTTTCACAGGGATATGTTAAATTATGTTAGGATTATGACGATTAATGTTGTCTATAACGCATATTCTGCTTAAAATAGGTCTAAATATACCCAATCGATACCAAACCTAACAGTTTGTTATTTTGTACTCTAGGTGGATTGTAGATCAGAGAATTACCAATTATTTGAGCAATTGACGGAACAATCAAATCACAAAACTGGCTTTAATAATAGTAATACCAAGTGCCCTGAAACGATTTCATTGCCTTGAAGCAATACTGGCAAATGAGCACCAATAAGTGATCTACGGGCATTGCATTTCCTCCGCCCACCTTTTTTGTAAATCACAATTTTACTGGGACTTTGAGTAGTTAATTACTATGTCAGCATGGGTCAAAGCAATCATACGTTTTCTACCCTTTTTAATAAATTTTGACCTTATCAAATATTAGGTACATATTTTTATAAGAATATAGAATTATTAGCATTACTGGAAAACAGTAATAACAGCATTACTACTTGGCGAAAGGAAATAATGTTACTTTGGACAGGCTCTTTTACAAGGAGTTCTCATAAAAATAACTACGACATAGATTTTAGAATATGATTACGACTATACCACGTACTTTACTATTCTCCTGCTGACGTTTCGTTGACCGTTTAGAGGTCTTTCCTCATGAGCACCGTCCGCGACCACGCTCGACGGTCGTGAGACGGGAACGTGGTAAAGTCGTAATAATATTCTAAAATGATACCAAACCACGATAATATTAATTCCATTACCACATAGATTACCTAAATCAAAGTATCCAGATGTTATTAAAATTTTAAAAATGTGGCCTTAATTATCTCTGTTTTTATTGACTCAATAAGTCAATAAAAAAAGTCGTGGAAATAAGCCATATTCGAAATATTTATGATATCCAGTCACTGTAGATTCAATTCTGCAAGCTTATTATAATTTATTGCAAAATTGAAAAAAACTCCGGCGTCTTATTTTCATCAGCGCCTATAATAACTTGTGGCTATCTAAGAACCATCCTTGAAAACAAATAAAACGATTGCAAGAAACCGCATAACGGCTGACAAGCCGTTACAGAGATAAATAAGACAAACATACAAACTCAAACAAACAAACAACCTCTTATAATCATATTTTAATTTAATAATTTGACAGACTTATGATTAATAATGTATTTTATAAATAGATTATTATGAAAAAATCTTTATTTTGTTTTAAACTTATCTAAGAACTTAAGTAATTTTTCAAAACATAAATAAATTGAATGGAATCTTATAGCAAACGCATATACGGGCAACCTACATCGCGGGTAATAATAACAAGATAATCGAACCATAACTACGCTGTTCTACAGCGTAGTTATCACAGGAAAACTGTTCAGGCATTAATCACATCGATGGGAAACGACGAGTGTTGCCACGATTTATGCGATGTAAGTTTTGTGCCGCGTAGACTAATGACCGCGATCACGTGTATATATAGTCTGTGGATGTATTTACCGATCCATAATGAACCAACGCACCAATTATACGCATGGTAATTGTAACTTGAAACCTTTAAACTGAAAATATGTATGCTTACTGGATAATCTCCTTTCTCCCAAGAGATGTACAAAAATTGACAATTAATAAATTTAAAAACGTGATTAAAAACAACTTTATTAAAAGGCATACTATAAAATATATGATTATTTAGATGATAAAAGCTCTTGGGATTGAAAATGCTCCAACTCGTTGTTTTGTAAAAGGATCATTAAAACGAATAACCAGCCTTGTTTTCTTGCCTTTCTTTCCTGGCTTGGTCGCGGAAGAACAGGCAGTAGATAAAACCGACGTTTCAAAGTGATCCTTGTGATTTTAATGAATAAATGAATTTTGACTTTTCTTTGAATCAAATTTTTTATACTAGTAATATTAAAATCTAGACAGCCTGAGCGGCTGGACGGTCCTATACTCAGACACTGGATCAATACACACGTGCTACCCTGTCATTCAATGCGTTGTACCTAATAATAAAATGTAAGTATTTTATTAGAAGTGAATTTATTGTGATATGAACTATCTATTATGAATGAATTTACTAACAGTTAAGTCTAAGTAGCTACTAACAATAATGGTGTTAAATCCGAAATAAAAGTGATTTATTTATTTATTATTATTATTAATAATAATAATAATAATAATAATGCTGGACATTTTTCACACAGCATCATCTAGGCCCAAAGTAAGCAGAGCTTGTGTTATGGGAACTGGATGACTGATATACTACTTATATACTTTTTTTGTTTGTAAATACATACATATTATACATAGAAAACACCCAGACCGAGACAAATATTCGCAGATACAAACATTTGTCCCGCGGCGGGAATCGAACCCGCAACCTTCTGCGTCTCAGATTATTTATTTTAGACTTTTTTATACAACTAAAGTGGTACACAAGCATACGGCTCACCTGTTATTATGCGGTTACCGTAACCTATGGACGGTTGCAACACCAGAGGTATCACTAGCGCCTTGCCTTTGAGACGTAATGAGTGAAAAGTCTCATTTGCCTGTAAGTTCCTCGGCACCCATAGGTACGTTTCAAACCAGAACACAGCAAGCATTACTGTTCGGCGGTGGAAGTAGGTGTGCAGGTACTTCTTCTGTCCGGACATGTGCTTGTACAAGGAGCACTACTAATTAGTAAGTTTACATTGACTTAGTTTTACATAATGAAGTTATCTGAGAATGTATCCATGTGTCCATTAATATGTTTCTTACTTTGTTATATATATAGGAGCACTGGTAGTCATGTAGACTACAATTTTACTATTATTGACAGTATATTAATTTAAAAGGTTTGATCCTTTGGAGACCTCTTACTGTGTCTGTGTTGACTTATAACAAAAAACAAACAAACACGCTCACGACTGTATTCCCCATGGTGGACATCCTCAGATACATACTCAGTGAGTAGATCTTTGAGGATACCAAGTAGGGGATAGTCAGAGGCACGTCCAAACATTACATTTGGTACATGCCCGCGTTTTGCAAGTAGTAAGCATTCCACGTGACAGGTTGCAAGCCCATCGCCGCTTATTGGAACACTAACTATGGGCCTTCGAATTTTTGGTTCTAGGGCATGCCGGTTTCCTCACGATGTTTTCCTTCACCGTTTTGAGCACGTGTTAATGCGCACATAAATTTTTCGAGTGGAAAAATCCATTGGTGCACGACCGGGTTCGAACCCACGACCTCCGGATCAGAAGTCGGGGTATCGCCCACTAGGCCAACACGGCTTTTGACTTATATAATTAAATAAATAATAATAAATAAATTAAATAAATGGTACTACTACCAAGCAATAACAAGTTTGTTGTTATATACATGCTGAAATTATATATTTTTTTCCGATAAAGTGATGTGGTTGCTTAAATACAAAATCTTCAATTGAAAATATTTTTTCTACAAAAAACCTCAACTTATTCGTCATTTAATAACGTAGTATTGAAACGATTGCAAAGTAGTGTTAAGAAAAGTCGTATCAAGCAAATATGCTAGCAAACGAATCATCAACTTATTTAATTGGCACAAAGCTGATATAGCTGAATGATGGATCATATTTTTCTTTCCTTTTCATATCCTAAACACTTCAAAATTTTGAATTCACGTTTTTATTTATTAACGTTTATATTATGATCGTTGTGATTTAAATAAATAAATACCTTGTTTTTTACTTTGACACCATATATATCAAGATATATCTAGTCGTTTAGGCTATAGCGAGAGGCAAAGGAACAGGCAGAAAGGCATACAGAAAAAAAACGTTATTTTTGGGCAGTCAGGTAAAAACTGAAAATGGAAATAAAGAACTTTTCATTGTAACAGAACGAGGCAGCTATATGAACGTCTCGTAGACTGATCACGGGTACTAGCTACTCGCTTTAAAAAATGATACACGTATGTATATATAACTGTATTCAAGTAGTAGGTAGACAAAATCACAAGTTCTAGCTTTTTGGTAAAATTTACTAACGCCATCTAGTTATAAAAACCCCAAAACAGTCCAAACACTATACGAAGTTAAGTGAAGGTTATTTCGGCTCTTGAACGATTTATTGATACGTTCCTAAGTTTCTGATCCTCACAAACAAGCAAGATTATCCCAGAGACGGTGTTTGTCTCAAAGTAGTCATGATTTGTGCGCGGCCCCTAGCTCGGGGCTCCGCGATTTATGATACCTCTCGCTGTCCACTTCAAACAAACAGTGTGTTTAATTATAACGTACGCTTGAAGCTATTTATGTAACTTGTTACCCCTGAATAAATAAAACGACCAATTGTGAGACGGAATCGCGAACTTAGTATATAACCATACAATATAAACACTTAAACTCTGTTTCATTATCACTCGCTAACTTAGCAGGTCGCTAACTCTATACCCTGTCCTTTCTACCACTAAGCAAAAGAGGCAACAACTTTTAGCACGCTGCTAAAGTAAGCAGTTAGTTGGTTAATAATAAGACAATGCATTTTTTTAAGATTTACCCGCGATGACCAAAGCCTGTTCGACTATCTGTTACCATTTAAGAGTATCTCCAAAACGACTTATCGGACGCTTCACAAACAACAAAAACGCAATAAACGCTTTTTTTAAGCATCTTGGATTAATAAAGCGTTAGTGAAAGCGGCCGTATATCATTGTATGATCAAGCCCTTTTCAGAAATAAGTCATCTAACCTAACTGTGTTTAATTCGTATGTTATTTTGATAGTAAATGTTTTGTAGGTAACTCTGCATCCAAGATTTACAGCGGTCCAGGTGGCTAACTCTCAGCGGACTCATCATACCCCCTTTGTCTACAAAGTGCCATCTATCGTTCGCCTGTTGCCATAGTAGAGCGCCAATTACGTAGCGCAGCATTTCGTTACTATTTATTGATTTAAGATCATCTTAAGTATTCGTCAAACATCTCAGTTACATACTTAAAATATCAGTAGTTAAAATTTTTTCGTAATTGACCGTGTTTTTATTATCAAATCTATTATCTTTATTTAATTATCTGTATATTGATTATTTTATAAAAAAATGAAAATAAAGTTGTTAAAGGTTCCAATAAATGTGTATTCCTTTTTCAACAAGAATCCGTGAAATTATATTTTATAGTAAATAATATATCAAAGAATTCAATGGTTATTTATTATTTAACGTGAAAAATAATTGTTTATTCATCTCGAAATCAGGGCTTGTTTATCAACGAACAACACTTCCTGTTTCCTTAAAAGAACTATCTATAATATATCGATAATTAGTACAAGCCTTATGGATTGAATGGAGTTTTTGTTAAATACTGTATGTTCGTTTTGTTTGCTTCACTAAAACAAGGCACAAGGCTTGTTACGTCTAAACAAAGTACCCAACAATGCTCACATCTTTTCCACTTGAGTATCGCAATGCTTGAGACAAAAATTATTTACAGAAATTCCTATAAACTAGTGGCAAATGTATGGTCATCATAATGGCTTACCTACTTTATAGCCAAAATCGCTAACGTGTAATACTGTTTGTCAACTGTACTATGCCATCACCCTTCAGCCCTTACCTCGCATTAGCCGGCCCTTGTCTTTGCTTTGATTTGTAGCCGAGAAGAGATCAATTGCTCAAGGGCATCCCTTTGAAATGGAATTCAATTCCATTTTCTTTCTGGTTAACATAGTTTAAGGTAATCTATTTTCATTTTCTAAACGAAACGTCACACTGGCACAACTTACGTACACACCAACAATAATATACGTAGATGATTTTATTATTTGAGTGTACCTAGATGCCACTTGCTAAAGACTTTTCTGTTTAGACTTGTCTCATTTCGTAATTTATTTGTCTTTCACTTGGATCCATGCTTCATCGTAACATGTGGATCCATGGATACTTTGTTTTGCCCTGTAATCCACCAATGTACATTAATGATTACAAAAATGATTTTTTTTTTCTATATCGATAAAGATCTTCACCTTTCTACTCAAATACCAATGTTCTTGTTACCATAAAGAAACTAAAATCAATTGACAAGCTTCAAGCTTATCACTGCCTCCATTTATACCCGTCAACTGTTGTGGAGCATCGTTCATTATTAATGATAATATCCTGGCGGATTTTTCATCAGAGAGAAAAAGTGCGGCCGTCGAAAAAAATAATCTCCGAGCTCTGACTCATTTATGATGCGACACGGTGATGTGGATGAGACTTTGTTTTTTTTTTTTTTGGTACTAGCCTTGGAATACACGTCTGGTATAGAAAACTTAGTTTATAGACCGAGTATCGTGTGAACAGCATTGGGACTCTCACATGTCCATTAGTTTTGGATTTTTCGTTTTTCAAAACACAAAGATGAATGAAGGATCAAAAATTACCAGCAGTGAACAGTTGGTTGCCTGATTCTTTTAAGATTTTACACGCGCGAATAATCTACTTAGATTAACGTAATTTAAAAGTTGTTGTTCCTATTTGATCCTTGCGATTTCAATAAATAATCTTACTAACCGTACTGCTATTATAAATAAGAAAGTTTGTGAGGATGGATGTTTGTTACTCTTTCACGCAAAAACTACTGAACGGATTTTAATGAAATTTTACAGTAATATAGCTTATGCGTCAGAATAACACATAGGCTACTTTTTATCAGGGTAACACGCGGGCGAAGCCGTGGGCAGAAGCTAGTATTATAAACGCGAGAGTTTGTGAGGATGGATGTTTGTTACTCTTTCACGCAAAAACTAGTGAACGGATTTTGAAGAAACTTTACAGTAATATAGCTTATACATCAGAATAACACATAGGTTACTTTTTATCCGAGTACCATGCGGGCGAAGCCGTGGGCAGAAGCTAGTTATGTATAAATATAACTTTTACTGCCTGCCGTCATTTTTGCAAATATCTAGCTTTGCAGTCGCTCAAAGCCGTCACTAGTGTCAACATTGGTGACCAATGTCAGTCTCTTCATGTATTTTTTTGGTAGCTTTAGTCCTTCAGGATTTTATTTTATATGACTTTAGGCTCCTTATTTTTAAAGCGAGTTTCAACGAGATACTTTAATGTAAGAGATCATCTTAATTTTATTAATGTGTATTGTTTATTTCGAAACTTAAGAAATCTTTTATGCCATGTCCGATCTACCTGGCTTTATCTCCTATTCCAAACCGGAAATACAACCCTTGAAAAAAGGCGCGCTCGCAACCGGAAGCGACGGGCAGGAAGACGGCGACGACAGCGCCGCCAACCGACCGAATTAAAAATTAAACGAGGATCCGTTTCCGGATAACGTGACGATGTCTATGGTTGTCTTTTAATTTTGCAGGTTGTTCAAAATAAGCATGGCTAGAAAGTTTAACTTTGTGAATTTTTGCAACCGTTATAAAAAAGTGTTTGTATTTTACCCCTCTTATTCATAATCACTCACTAACTTTAGCAGATCGTTAACTCTAACCCTGTCCTTTTCTAACACAAAAAAAAGGATAGAGACAGACAACTTTTAGCATATTTTTTTAAATCTTACTATTTTATTAATATTTTTCATAGTTCCTACCAAATAAGTTGATATTTTTATTCAGTCCTTGAAAGTTGCAGTTTCCACGTTTATTGAATAACTGTGTTTTCTTATTGGATAGATAGATAGCGTTCAGGAGTCTAAGTTTAAAAAAAAAAACATTATAATATTTAATAATTAGAACGCAAGCCCAAACAGTACATTAAACACATTATTACGTTATTAATTCATAGTAGTAAGCATTACAAGTGGCAGGTCGCAAGCATATCACCGGAAACTCATAGGAACAGTATCCGATGGCACATGCCTTCAAAGATTTGGTTCTAGGGCATGACAGTTATCTCTTAGATAGATAGATAGAAAATTCTTTATTGCACATAAAAATATGAGTACATAGGCGAACTTAATGCTAAAAAGCATTCTCTTCCAGATAACCTTAAGTTTTTTAGTGGCTTTGGTATCACTGCGGCCGTTAGGCCTATTGTGATCGCTAGCCAGATAACCTTAAAGTTTTCTCTTTAAGTTTTTCATTTACTCATTGAATCTCAATTTATACCGTAGCCAAACAACGCGGGA
The DNA here is from genome assembly GCA_961405105.1 of Perizoma affinitatum. Taxonomy (NCBI): domain Eukaryota; kingdom Metazoa; phylum Arthropoda; class Insecta; order Lepidoptera; family Geometridae; genus Perizoma; species Perizoma affinitatum. Next base: position 11,856,207 of record OY560194.1, on the reverse strand, counting down.
AAATTATGAGAAAAAAGAAAGAAAGAAGTCTTTATTTGAGCATTTTAACAATGAAGTAATCTTAGTCTAATTACTTAAATTAACCAACACCATAATAATATACTAAGAAATTACAATCTACAATATATATTAGTAATCCAAGATATCTCTCGTAAAAGATCTGTAGCGGCTAATATTGATTGTTCCCCAAAAACCTCCCTCTTATCTTTAACTTAGCCATTATATAAGTACTTAGTTTTTATATACTTGTGCGAGTTTATCTTAGCCTAGCAGTAATTCTAGAGGTTTCTTGTATGCGTGTGTTGATTCCTTGTGCGATCATTAAGCGCACACAGACGCGCGTTTTCTATCCTTACGGACTCATTTATAATATACTTAACTGAAGAAATGTCTCACTCTTGAGATGTTAGTGGGCGTGTTCTACAGAAGGCGTGGCTTGAGACGGACACTCCTTGATATCCTCTTTTTTACCTCATCGCGTTACTAGGTACCCATCATCCAGAAAGTTAAGAACCCTGGCATTTCTATAAGTTGTATCTGTCTTGGTCGGACGGTAAAGGCCAAGGTAGAATGGTCATGTTTATGTAAGAGGAACAAAGCTACGAACAAGTTTAGTCGTTATCGCGTTTATAAAGTTCTGGAGACTCCGCTTTATGGGGTGTTTTGCTTGAGATAAATTTTTATTTATTTTGTCTCGATGCTTTTTGTTTTGTTTTAGTAGATAAATATCACAGACACCTCGCAAGTGCCGTTATTATTTCGAGTTTTTCTGGAAATAATTTCAGATTGGGTTCTTTTGATATGAAGGGAGTCTTTGTCGTTTGATCAAAGTCGAAGTAGCTGAGCATAATATGATTGCGTAAGTTGAAAGCTAAAAAAATAGGGCCAGAAAATCTTTAACGAAATGTAAAAAAAATAACACAAGTTTTATTTAAAAAAAAAAAGATAGTTAACGCTACTTTGTAAAAAGGTTTATAATTTGTTATTTTTTGCATAATATTATTTCTTTATTTTGTTTTTTTGATTGAACACTGACGTATATTGTGATAAAACCTATCGAAACCATAGTCCATATTCGATAGATGGAGTATGGCATTAATCGTTCATTCATTCTCATAATCTTCTAACGATAAACAGCCACACTATCAATCTTTCTGTCGCGAATATAACGGGGCGCGATCATTTATGTGAGATTAAGCTGAGGATAGAAAAATAATGAAGATTATTTTAGTAGACTCCTTACATGAATTACGTTTGGCATACCAACTGAAGGCATGTTTCTTTATTCAACCTTTTCATGTCCATTAAGTACCATATACTTTTTTGAAAGTGACATATTTTTGTTATCAACTTGTTAAAAGATTGCCCTTCAGTCAATCCAATAATTAAACAGTTATGCAGCTAATAAAATAATAATAATGCTGGACATTTTTCACACAGCATCATCTAGCCCCAAACTAAGCAGAGCTTGTGTTATGGTAACTACATGACTGATATACTACTTATATACTTTTTTTTTTAAATACATAGAAAACACTCAGACCCGAGACAAACATTGACTAATAAGTCTTTATTAAACTTTATTTAAGAAGAACCTTTTTGTTTCTAAATTATTTATGCATACTATTAGCTGCAGCTTAATTGTTAAAATATTTTTTAGTTTATACCATTTATCTTGATATTGTAAACAGTGTATTAATACAGATAAAATAAATAAATAATTATATTTCTAGGTCACGTCACATCGTTTCCTCTCTCCACTTGTGTTCATTCGTGGCACTTACACGCCGTTATACCAAATTATCGATGTCACTTACATTACTGTGTGAACTGAACCCGACAAGAGATATATTTAACGGAGGGTGCTTATTCGTATGAAACCGGGACGGACAGGCAACATATCCTTAGAATCAGAGAGCTATTCTTAAGATTATTTTGTTGTGTAGAACGATCGAGCTGCTGGACAACATTCATACATTATGCTGTTCTTTAGCGGTTTGATACAAATCACAAAATAGTAAAGACGATGAACAAATCCCAAGAATATTTATTCGCGTCATTCATCTGCAGTACCTAGTAGTACCTAGTAGTTGGCCTAGTGGGTGATACCCCGACTTCTGATCTGGAGGTCGTGGGTTCGAACCCGGTCGTGCACCAATGGATTTTTCCACTCAAAAAATTTATGTGCGCATGAACACGTGCTCAAAACAGTGAAGGAAAACATCGTGAGGAAACCGGCATGCCCTAGAACCAAAAATTCGAAGGCATGTGCCAATAGTTCGTGTTCCAATAAGCGGCGATGGGCTTGCAACCTGTCACGTGGAATGCTTACTACTTGCAAAACGCGGGCATGTACCAAATGTAATGTTTGGACGTGCCTCTGACTACCCCCTACTTGGTATCCTCAAAGATCTACTCACTGAGTATGTATCTGAGCATGTCCACCATGGGGGAAGACAGTCGTGAGCGTGTTTGTTTTGTTTTTTTATAATAATTCCTGGGAAAATGAATGTACAAAATTTCAATACTGCCAATATCTAGGTCTCGGATCTATCTATAGGTTGATAAAAATAAAAAATAATGTTTATATCAGGCCAATCCTACTACTATTATAAACGCGGAAGTTTGTGAGGATGGATGTTTGTTACTCTTTCACGCAAAATCTACTGAACGGATTTTGATGAAACTCTACAGTAATATACATAGATTATACATCAAAATAACACATAGACTACTTTTTATCCGGGTACCACGCGGGCGAAGCTGTGAGCAAAAGTTAGTAATCCTTATTTGGTTGGTAACTTATAAAACTATATTAGTCTCACGGGCAAATACACAATAACCTATTTTGACACTAGGCGAGAGATCGCCTTGAGAACTACCAGGAATAGACTAGTAACAATGCCTTTCTTCACTCCGTAACGCGTCCGTTACGTCTCTTCGTAACAAGAACACAACATTACACTTATTAAAGTGTGCGTGTATAAGTCAGTATAGGTTGTCTGTGTGTGCGTTATCAGTGAATTCCGCTTCATTTCCCGCAACCCACACATGACGTCACACATTAGGTACCTACATAATATACTGAAATATTCATATTCGCGGACAGTTAAGTTAAAAATATAGGGGTAGATGGGTAATCGCCCGGGTTAACTGATTCTTTCGCGTCGGCAGTTCTATTGGTGAGAGGTAATGAGGTTGGATTTAATTTTTATATCCGACTTTTTACCCATTATGTCTGAGGGTCGGCAACGTGCGAGTAATACTTTTGATGTTGCAAGCGTCCGTAGATTACGATAAACGCTTACCAGCCAGGTGGGTCACATCCTTGTTGTCATTTGAGTTGTATAAAAACAAGATAAAAAAATTGCGAGTCACAATTATTTTTACCGTAGGTGAATCAGTTGTTGTTAATTCTATAAGTTAAGTATACCTACTGTTTCATAAGAACTTAAACAAAGTCATAATTATTCTTAATAAAAGCTTTCATATTGAATATATATGGTGAGAGTCATGTGTTGCTGTGGTTACATAAACAAATATAATGTTTGCAGTGATGAAAACGTCGCGAAATTCCAAAAAAAATACGTGTTTATTTATTTTTAGATAACCTCTCATGAAGCAGCTTATATGACTTTTCAAACTTTCGCGATTAGATAAAATAATTATAAGTTTAACGGGTTTTTATCGCGTTTACCTTTTTTATTATATTCCTGACGTTTCGACTGTATAGCAACAGCCGTGGTCACGGGATGACTGGAGTATACGGAGCTATCGTCGAGAAATAAAGGCAGTAGCCGCAACTACCCCCTCATTTCATCTTCAGAATCAGAAAAGTCCATGTTCACATTACGACACACTACACTAACCGTATCACCGCACTGCACAATCGGATCGTGACGCGAACACCTGTTTATCACGGGATTCCAGGACGCAGAGAGTCTATAGCCGTCTTCACGATTAAAATTGGGGTACTTTTTGATTTCAATCGCTTCGCGCACTATTCTCTTATAATATTGGCGTTCACCAGATTCATACCAGATCCTTATAATTCAGCTTATATGACCAGAGTCAAAATGACAGATGAGCGATTAGCAATCTAAGTTTTTTTTATTGATAGTTTAATAAGCTAGCAAGACGTGGTCATATTTCAATTACCTATCCCACATTTTATTTTTTTATTAACACCATTGATTATAGAATATTAACTTAGACAAACATTTTAGTCATCTACTTGAATTTTCACGGTGATATTTCGATACACTTGTCCAAATCTCCGACTCGAGCAATGCATAAATTGTCCAAGAGCCCCGCAGGTTACAGACGTCAAGTTGATTAATTGCTACCTACCCCTAGTTATTAACATGGTAATGGCAGAACGGCTTCTTAGTGATGCTTGATGATGGTGGATTTGCGGGATGACTGGCTGGATCGAGGATTAAGGTTATCTCGCCGCTGCGGATGCTGAGCGCTGTATTTTGAATTAACTTTACCTACCATTTACCCGGCTAAGAGTTTACGAGAGTGTGTTTTTGTGACTTGAAACTATCAGATTATAGATAGATAGAAAGAAAATGCTATATTGCATAAGATAAATAAGAGCATAGGCGAACTCAATGCTAATTAGCATTATCTTCCAGGTAACCTTTGTGTAATGAAGAGTGGGTTATAAACATAGATTATATAGAATGCATGAATTAAAATACTTTATTGGACACTACAAGACAACAAAATAAAAGTATTATGAGCTGTCTTATCGCTAAAAAGCAATCTTGACGACGTCTGTGGCGCAGTGGGTGAAGGCCCGCCTGAGATGCAGAAGATTGCGGGTTCGATTCCCGCTGCGGGACAAATGTTTGTACGATTAGCCAATGTTTGTCTCGGGTCTGGGTGTTTCTGCTTAGTATGGGGCTAGATGATGCTGTGTGAAAAATGTCCAGCCTTATTTATCGTCCAGCAGCATTATTAATCTCTTCCAGATAATCTACCAGCCATTGAATATATCTATGCCATTGAATGAATAGTTGGCGGTCCATGTAAAAACAAATCCAAGGGAAGGTTTATACAAACTAAGACACTTAATATATATATTTTTTTTAAAGATAAAACCTGATCAGTTTGTTTGATTGTTTCAGTTACTCCAGTGACCAGAAGGCATACTTATCTTATTTTTTCTCGACATAAAGCCTTGTGGTATCGTTAAACCGTTTTGTTACATATACATATACATTAAATAGCGAGGAAGTTTTGGAAAATGTCTAGAAACGGAACTAGATGTTGAGCCTCTCGGCTCAACTGTTTTTTTTTATAGCCAGTAGCTAGATAACTGAAGTTACTATAGGCTATACACGGAACGCAAGTGAAGGATATTGCAACTATACCCAGGGTTTTGTATTTATCTAAAACTAGCCTCTGCTCACGGCTTCACCTGCGTTGTACCGGGATAAAAAGTAGCCTATGTGTTATTCTGATGTATAAGCTATATTACTGTCAAGTTTCATCATAATACGTTCAGTAGTCTTTGCGTGAAAGAGTAACAAACATCCATTCTCACAAACTTTCACGTTTATAATAGTAGTAGGACTAGGAGCTTGCCCCAGCTTCTCGCACGGGCCTTCCAAATTCCTGACTTTTCCGGTAGATATTCCAAAAAATATATTTCATACATTTGTACTGACAATAAAAAACAGCCAAATCGGTCAAGCCGTTTCAATTCAAAGTAGGTTTAATAATAACTTCTTCAAGGTATGCTAATGGTTATATTATTGCTATGATTTTGTGAATCGTTCAAACTTCCCTTTACGGCTATTTCCCTATAAAACAACTTTAAGTAAATGCCGATAGAACGCGTAAAAGTAAAAACGATTTTACAGCGTTTTTATGTGATCTTTTATCTTACGGTTCTTTACTGCCAATAAAGATAATTGTAAGTGTCGGTATTGTTTGATAGCTTCTCAAAGTAATTTATTAATTTGGTTAGCTTCATTGAGTGCGTTTCAAAACGTCTCAATTCGTACCCTAAGTGGTTTCATAAATTGTATTGTTTAAAAGTCACTAGAATTTCTAGAAAGCGGGTTTTTTTTATGAGATCCTTTTTTAAATTTAATCAAAAAACACTCATAGACAGGCTGTTTGACCTCGGCGAAAAAAATCTCTTTCATAAAGTGCCATGATGAACGGTCTTAAGATACTAGTCTACCAACTTCTGATGTCGGGTTGGACTTATACATAATAATATAATATAATATAATATGTATAATGTAATATGTAACATATAATATAACATCCAGTCACTGTTATATGTCAGTCATTTTTTTATCTCTGTTTGAAACCTTTATCGGTTCTGTAAAGTTATACAGGCCATTGGTACTTCAACTTCTTATGCTGAGAGCTATAACGGTGGTTTTTATCTTAGTTTTGTCGTCAGTATGAAATTAAATGATCAACTCTTTGGTCCATCACAAAAGTATTAAGGCATTGGTCTTAATTGAAGACCAATGCCTTCATATTGGGTAACTCAAACTAATTTCCACCCTCAGGCAATTATTAATCCGCCTCCCATTATGGCAGCTAGTGGTAGGTGGTGGGTGTCATCAAAACTAAATTTCTGCATCGCTTCGCAATCCCACATCAAATAATGGGAGCAATGACGAACAGAACAAACTTCATACGTCCCTTGAGAGATTCACTGCTCTATTGTATAGCGAGCATGTTCGTGAACATTGTTGCTTGGGAACTGATAAATTTAGTTACATGACATTTTTAATAGCATATTTTAGAACACCTGTAAAGTGAAATCATGTATTCAGAATTTGATAATGAAAAAATGTGAGCTAAAATATAATGTTGCAACTTTTTTAAAGTTATCCTAACGTGGTACGCATACTGCATAGTACGTTATAATATGAATATGGCTATTATTTATAAACGGTAGAATTACTTAATCAGGAAAAAAAACGCAATTTAAAGTTGAATGACAATCTGTGCTATGAAAATACAAGAACAATTAGGAAGAAAAACTGAAATAGGGGAAGAAAGATTCTCGAACGGCAAAAACAATGAAACAATGAACTAATATAGGAATGCCCCTGCTCAAGCGACGGACACTTAGTTAGCGAGGAGTTATATTGATAGCATACCCGGAACAGCACTCATTAGGGGAGATATATAATTATCATTGCATAATCAAACAGTAAACTTCTACAGGATTTTGATGATAAATAGAATAGAATAGAATAGAATAGAACATACCAAAACAGAATCAGGTTATATAATTTAAAATGTACATACATTAAAAAAACTAACTATATGTACCTAAATAGACAATTGCCATGATTATATTGAATGTGTGTTGCATCAGGTTATATAATTAAATATGTACATATACATTAAAAAAACTAACTTTATCTACTTACAGACAATTGCCATGATTATATTGAATGTGTGTTGTTTTAATTGGCCGTGTGTGCTCCTAAATCGCCAGATGAATATTGTTTCAAACGGAATTAAGCACGCGCCGGAGGGACGGGATAACTTATAATTGTTATTTTATTCATAGAAACAACACTCCCAGAGGACGGAGGATAGGTGAACAAATATTTTAACGTGTCGAGTACCTTTTAACTCAAGAGCTTGCTCAATGAGGGCTACCGTTTGCAAACACTTCACTAACAAAGGGCGTCATGTATCAATTATGCTTTGTAGAGTTTTTTTAGTAGCAGATTAATTATAATATAATATTACTTCTGTCCTTTTTCACTATTAATTGTTTTATTATATTAATCTTTTATTGCATGAATTTTAAACATATTTATGTATATGAAGTAGCTATTATGTATTTATTAATAATATGGAGTTTATAGATACTCAGCTGTTTCCACTAATGATATTATGCATAGCTTTAACTTTTTATCTTATTATTTTTTGTTGTTTTTTTTTAAGTATATAATATTGTATAGTAACCGTTTATATTTTGGAAGCACGCCTCTTGATATACCTATGAGGTTGGCAGGTAGAGAAATCTTTTGGCACTAAGACCACCTTTGTACACTTTTATTTCTTGTGCAATAAAGAATTTAATAAATAATAAGTACAGTTCGTATTCTGTGTATTTAATAAACGGTGGATGGTACAAACGCATAGCGCGAAATTCGCGATCATTACCCATATTTGGTTAATTAGTTCAACTAACTAGTCTTTAAATATGATGCTCTCAAACGGTGAAGGAAAACATAGTCACGAAACCGGCATATCCTGGAACCAAAAATCCGAAGGCCTCTGAGAGGCATACTGAACACTTTAACGACACCTGCCCCATTAGACAACATGTACTTTCTGTTGGCGTTAACGCCTGCGGAAAGATGGAAATGAGATTAGGTTTTGAGATGTCACGTGACTACATTTTGACGACCTCAATGGACGGACCCTGTTTTGCAACCACGTGGAATGCGCACTTGCAAAACGCGGGCATGTACCAAATGTAATGTTTGGACGTGCCTCTGATTACCCCCTGGTGACCTCAAAGATCGACTCACTGTCTATGTACCTGAGGATGACCACCATGAGGAAGACAGTCGTGAGCGTGTTCAAAAATGAAGAAAGGTTGTAAAATATCTTGAAAATTGTAAGTCTCCGAAGTTGCAACTTCTAGAAAACAGATAAAACACCTTTAAAATATCACTAGGACATCGATAATGATTTATATATTTAATTTTATTTATCTATCTAATTTTACGTAAACTCCTTTTAATAAACACCTATATTCAACCCGTATCATGGTACGATGCTATCGATTGATAGCATCAGACTGAGGGAATCTTTTTTTCTCGTCAAAAATCCCCTCTCCACTCGTAAATGATCGAGTCGCTTATTATTTGGCGTGTGGGCAAACATTTAGCCCTTATCGCGCCCATTAAAGATACGGCTTCATTCTGCAGGCTTCATTACGCGGGCCTTTGTTGCTCTTTTTGGTAATGTTTGTTTTCTATAAAGGAAAACCATTTGGGTTTTGGGGAAACTCGTTTTTGCTTGCTTTAGTAGGAAAAATCATTTTTTGGAATCCTCATAAAGATCTTGTATGTGACTCGTGTATTATTGTGGAATATGAGTATCTTGATAAAACTTTAGCACGGATTTTGATAAAACTTTACAGATATATCGCTTATACATAAGAATAACACATAGGCTACTTATTATCCGGGTACCACGCGGGCGAAGCCGTGGGCAGAAACTAGTTACCTAAAATTTGAATGGCTTGTTGAGAGCTTCAGAGTTATTAATTCATTTATTCATAAAAATATGTACAGATATTTACAAAAAGTATAGATAACAGCTATCTAAACACCGTTGCCAACGCTCTATGGATAGGTAAACTGATCCAGATCACTACCAGACGGAAGCTTTCCCATAATGCTGTCTTTATTTGCCACGCTCATGCAAAATTAATAAAATTTTGACTGAAAACAATTATATAAAATGTAAATAAAATGAAATTAAAAAAAAAACAGTACAACATGACATAAAAAAAAGGTTACCTACTCTATCATGCAAATATACGACACTAGCTTATGCCCACGGCTTCGCCCGAGTACTACACGGATAAAAAGTAGCCTATATGTTATACTGATACGATGACGTCGCAGCCGGCTACTCGACTTAAGTAACGCTGTCGGTCGTAGTGTTAACCAAAAATAGGTATAGGCTACTCTTTATCCGGATACCACGCGGGCGAAGTCGTGTGCAGAAGCTAGTCTTCTATAACATTTAGCTAGTCGGTATGTCGTGTGTTCACATCCGATGTAAAACCTCGCTCTTTAATCACATAGTACCGCGGTTAAGCATCCTCGTACAATTATAATGTGGATAATCTCGTCGGCCCCGAGGCGACGGTCAAAAGCTGATATTTCTACTTTTAATCCCTGTCAGATTATTTAAATTCCCACCTGCGAGTGCTCCGCCATTTCCGGACGCTTTTTTATAAAACAAAAATAAAATAAAATATAAAAATGCTCGTATTTGTTTTGGACGGGTGGAATCCTTTAATTTTCGGCGTGGCGTGACGCCCCTGCAGTTTAGGAAGCTTTGAAATAAAATGTTTTCATATTATTATGTTTCTGTCATAAAGGAATGTTTGCAAATTATTTTTTTAATACAAAAACTCTGAATATATTTTGAATGTGCGGTTTCATTTATAATGTCCTGCTGAAATGATTTTAATGTGTCACACTTTAACTTTTAGTGGAGTTTAAACCTGTAATGTCATAACACTATCCTTTCAGTAAAACCGTAGTTGGTATAAACATTTGTGATATTATTGGTGTATATTGATATTATTAATTAATAAAATCTACCTAGTATTATAAATGCGAAAGTTTGTGAGGATGGATGTTTGTTGCTCTTTTACGCAAAAACTACTGAACGGATTTTGATGAAACTTTACAGTAATATAGCTTATACATCAGAATAACACATAGGCTTTTTATCATGGTACTACGCGAGCGAAGGCGTGGGCAGAAGCTAGTAATAAATAAATCTTATTCAAAGCAAATGAAGAAAAAAATATGTTACTATTTTAATATTATGAATATCATGAAGTATTTCATATTTGGATAAGCAACAGCGAGGTCCTCTAACTCAAGTATTTTATACTCGAAGATTTGTAACACAAATCCGGAGCATTCTAATATGCCCCGAGGCTGTTATAAAGTTGTCTTTTGACATAGTTCTCGGAGGAAATAAGTTACGTTTACAAAACGTTTAGTTTACAATAATTGTCTGTTTGACTGAAAATATTAACCCTCTTCTTCCTTGTCTCACAAAACTGAGAAATATCTTAGTTGCCCCTTAAAAAAACTTTCTTTTGTTGATGAATTTCTTGTTCGGTTTTAATGTATAATCTGCAAATATTTGTCTCGGGTCTGGGTGTTTTCTATGTAGAATATGTATGTATTTACAAATAAAAAAAGGATATAAGTAGCAAATCAATTATATAGTTCCCATAATACAAACTCTGTTTAGTTCGGAGCTCGATGATGTGTGAAAAAACCAGCAAAAAAAAAATGTTTTGCAATGCCATCAAATGCAAAGAGGCTCAGTTAGTTGCGGTTGTTAACCGCATTTACCTCTTTATTATTTTTCCGGATTTTCAGTTCTATTGAGTCATACAATAGAAGAGAGTGCCATTGTTGACGGGCCGTAGCCATATGCATAACAGGCGTTCCAGACCTAGGGTAGGTCTAACACTTAAACACCGAACTTTCCATTTACCCGCTCCAAAGATCTAAATGTAAGGCAGTAGTTACAAAGTGGCTCAAAACTTTAAACTACCAGGAGACCGAAAATCTTTTATCCGTGACCTCTTAATTTTCCCTTAATTAATTTTTAAGACAATTTAAAACAATTTCCCTCCACTTTGTCGCATCTTAAAAAAATAATCCCATCTTATCCCCATCTCACATACCAGCAAAAAAAAAAAAAAAAAACACCCTTTCTCACTTTGCAAGCCATTTGTCTATCACACATTAGCGTCATGAATTATCATATGTACACACATCCTAATTTATTATACACTGAATTATCTCTGCCATACCCTACTCGGACCACCCCATAAACTCATAAACACACACCCCCATACACACACACACACACCAACATCTACTCACTAAACTACCTCACACACATTCGCACCCAACATGTTTGTTATTATTCATTCTTATACGTATTTACTTTTTTTGTTTAGTTTTCATTTGTTTTCCTTTTATGCTCTTAACATCACCAAATATAGCAACAGCTAGGCATAATAAGTATTAATTTTGTACAAGCCGTGGAGTGTAAGTGCCTGGTGACCTGTAATACAGGTTTTTTTAAACCTATCTCAGGCACCAGTCTCACACAAAACAGGTTCATGAAGTGGGTTACTATACTTATAGTTAAGGACCGTATACATTAAGAACTTATTGTGTTGAGAAAATAAACATTTATATATATTATATATACTTACAAAATGGCGATGGACAACGTCTAAAGCTTTGGGGGCTGGGAATGTGGTAAATTGTAAATTGTTGGTAAATTATATCGATTTTATACTACTCAATTTCTTCTTTAATTCTTTGCCCTTAAAAAACATTGTGAGAGCTAATAATTATATTTATTAATCATTTACAACCAACCAACAAACCTAAAATCCTGCAATACTTCACATAACCATAGAACTCTATACCTATAGAATTAGTTTTTTCATGTCCTGATGTTTTGTACGAGTTATTCTCGCTTGTGGCGCACTCTAGCGCGAAAACGTGACGTAATGAAAATAACTTTTTGAATTAGCTTCGTACTAAGCACTTTTTCATCTTTTTACTAAAAACTCTTCGCTTGAAATTGAAATTGAAAAACTAGTTTGAATTGTTTCTCAATTTGTGCTGTGGAGCGTGTGAGAAGTGTTTTGTGTCATTTGGTGTCTGAATTCGCTTAATGAAAAGGCTTTGAAAAGGAAAATACTTTGATTTTCCGAATCTTTGTTAGGGACTTACGGAAAAAAAATGTGCACATTTACCTTTATGTTCTCGGGCAGCAAAACATGTCAGAAAGCTATACTTTTCTCTTTATTCTCGATTTATTATAATTAAATAACTCACAATAACTATTGACTCAAGATGCAGTTCCTAAGCGTTGCCTCGAAATAGCGTTCTATTTTCTATTTGTCTTTCAAATGTCAGACGCTATTCTGAGGTTACGCTAAGGCATGTCTCATTGGTTCGTATTCTTACTGGCGATCGATGGAAGAAAACACTGTATGTGTTTCGGATAAGAGGTTATTCATTTGTTAGTGTTTTTATCTAAGCGTTTTCTATATTCATACAAATATGTACAAGTAGGTATATACAAAAATACAGATGAAACAGCTAGCTATCTAAAAACCGTTGCAAACGATCTATAGATAGCTCAACTGATCCAGATCACTACGAGACGGAAGCGGAATACTGGCCGCATTGTCACGCTGAATAGCAATGCTAATGCGTTGACCTAGATAAGAGCCAGCTTTCAGGTCACGCGTCGCTTCGACTAGTTGCCCTGAAAGAATTTTGAAAACGCGAAGGCCTTGGTTCCTCACGGACCCAGAGTCTCAACCCCAAAAGGCTCAAATAAGTAAGCTCTGTCGAGACTTCTATATTTGCGCCTCTTGAGATCCTCGGCCGATTCAGCCGCTGCACCGGCTCTAACTCTAGCGTTTTCTTGCAATCTATTTGTATATTTGTTTTATGATATAACGGGGCAATCAGGCATACGGCCCACCTGATTGAAAGTGTTTAACGTCGCCAATTGACATCTAAAACACCTGGGGCAATGTTAACCTGCTGATTGGCTAAGAAGGACGAAATAGTCCTCTGCTAAGCGCCTACCGTAGACTCGTTATCTGTATGAATTAGTCCCAGACTATCCTCGTGTGCGTTAAATAAAGCAAACGCACAGCAGGTTAAGACATTTTCTGCTCTGAAGGTTACTTTTTTTATGACTTCAAGGAGTGTTTTCAGGTAAATGATATCACCGCACGTGATATCGTTTACCTTCTCCCTCAATGGGGAGAAGGCTACAGTAGATAGTACACAAGTTGGTTATTTTTATTGGAAAAATTACCAATAATCTTTATTGCGTTACCTTTTCACACTTTAACAGTTCCAGGGTGTCTAGACAGATACTACTTTCTGTGAACGTTAACGCCTGCGGAAAGATTGAATTGTACGGTAATGACATTAGCTGTGGAAATGTAAGGTGACAGCTGTCAAGTTTTACCTTGTCAAATTTGCGTTTAAAGGAAAATTAAGCGTGAGGTATTTGTCTAGACACCCTTGTTATACATATGGTGTTGTAAGCATCCTTAAGTTACGGTTACTAGTGGGCCGTATGCACTATTGCAGTATTAAAAAAAACCAAGCACACAAATGTATTTCCAACAAACGAATAAATGATCATCAATCTTCAAATTGAAACCTGCAATTGTAGCGACACTTACCGATAAATCAAAACAACTTGGAATAGAGCCGTCACATTACCACAAAAGATTTAACTCGATAATAAATTATATTTTCCCCTTCTCATGCCATTGTTCGCTAACATGTGGCTTTGCTAGCGATATTTACAAATACATTAGCGACACCAAAGAGTTAAATTGGCTATGAGAGTTTCAGTAAGAAATACGTATATATATATATATAGGTTTATATTCATAGCATGTAAGTACACCAATTAAACCTCTTGTATACTTTCTTACAGTCCGTTTCATCCAAAGGTGCTCTGGTAGATATCGCTATTTAGCGATAAGACCGCTCATTGGGCACATTATCAAAGTTTTTAGTAACTAAGCTGAGTTTTTTGGTGTGCAATAAAGTATTATCTATCTTGGAATTAAAATTATCGTGGTTTGGTATCATTTTAGAATATTATTACGACTAAGTTCCCGTCTCACGACCGTCGAGCGTGGTCGCGGACGGTGCTCATGAGGAAGGACCTCTAAACGGTCAACGAAACGTCAGTAGGAGAATAGTAAAGTACGTGGTATAGTCGTAATAATATTCTAAAATATTTTCTATCTATATCCCATTTTTTCTTGAATATATCTATGAGAAAAATGTAGATTTATTATAATTCCTTATTGTACACAAAAATATAAAACAAAATATTATATGAGGCATGTACAAGATTGAGGACATAAGTAATTAAAAAAAAGACTAATCCAGGGTCACTTTTAGACATCCCTTCCTCATAATCCTTGATAAATAAATAAATAAATAATGCTGGACATTTTTCACACAGCATCATCTAGCCCCAAAGTAAGCAGAGCTTGTATTATGGGAACTACATGACTGATATACTACTTATATACTTTTTTTTTTGTAAATGCATACATATTATACATCGAAAACACTCAGACCCGAGACAAATATCTGCAGATCATACAAATATTTGTCCCGCGGCGGGAATCGAACCCGCAACCTTCTGCGTCTCAGGCGGGCCTTCGCCCACTGCGCCACAGAGGTCGGCCCACACGTCACGAAGAGGACTAAGTATTCTGCGCTCAGAACTACCCTACCTCGGGACAGCGGTGGCGAGGCCGGTAAATAGCCGATTAAGATGCAAGAGATCTGGCTTCGTTTCCCGTTGCGGGACAAAATATGTGACACATGTGTACTCGTAGTTCTTGATAACTGTTTGACAAATGTTTGCATCTGCAGATGCAGATGCAGATGCAAACATTTGTCCCGCAGCAGGAAAAATGTTCCTGAAAATCGAACCCGCAACCTTCTGCGTCTCAGGCGGGCCTTCGCCCACTCCGCTACAGAGGTCGTCAAAACTATTAACTTTGAAACTGATATCCTGGCGAACGGACTTTGTATTCTGTGTTGTTCGGAGAGCTAATTAGTTAGGTATGTAGAGCTGTAATCCACCAAACGGACCCGCACAATACCGTACGTCTAATTCCTTAACAAAAGCCCTTTCAACAGTAGTTCATAAACTATACGATATCAAGCTTACACATTCGCAGTTTTGAATAGACTCCAAATGTAGTTGAGCAATGTTTTCTAGTGGAATGAAACTGTTAATTAAAGTTGAGCACTTGCGGGTAAACGCAGGTAATAAGGGCCTTTGTGTAGGAAAATAATTTTAATTTGAAGACCTATTTCCAACGGTATTAATACGATTTTAAATTTACAGTCGTAGAGTGAAAATTTCACTGTTTTTCTGTCTCATTCCTGCCTGTTTTCCGGAGGTAGACAGAAACTACGGAATTATAAGTTTAACGGGTCTTTATCGCGTTTATCTTTTTTTATATTATATTCCCGACGTTTCGACCGTATTGCAAGAGCCGTGGTCACGGCATGACTGGAGTTTGAAAGTACTAGAGACTACGGATTTCCGCTTGCAAGTATTGTGTCATACCTCATTAGCTCCACTAAAGAGAAGTTTAGTGGAGAAAAGTTTTTAAGCCTTAGTTTTACCCACACTTCACTTCACTCACTCTTGGACATGGTATAATTGGTCAAGACTATGATTTAAGTATCATATTTGTTACATTTGTATATTTTTATACAAATATTTTGGTTACTTTGTAATTTGAGGAATGTAACGAAAAAATCCATACATAAAATTATTATATGGCTGGCTTACTGACAATCAACGCAAAGCATGAACCCAGGTAAAATTTAGAGAGTGGGTTCATAATAATCTATCAATAAAGGATTATGACAAATGGGTGGAGCAGAAACATGAATTTGGCATGAAACAAAAACTCAACTCGAACAAAGTGGCGCGCGCTATAATAGTATTTTTTATAAAACTTGCTAATATTATATTTTTTCCTGCAGCCGTTATTTTGTGTTATAATTCGCATAAAGACAGCAGTTCAGCTATGGCTTACACGTTCCTGGGTTTATCTCGATTTACGGGCACAAATCAAACATTTAGTCATCGGCTGTAAATCAGGATGCCGAAGATTTACGAGACGCCCCAAACGGTGGGAAATATGCGCGAAAATCGTATGTTTTTTTAAGAGGTATGGATTATGTGATTCGTGTGTTTCACTGTTTCGGTAATGTTTAGCTATCTGGATCTCAGTCTCTATGATTATATGACTGATGACTTTCTAGTTCCAACTATAAAATTACAGATATCATCATTTAGAAACTAAGTGATTTTATGCCGATTTTTGCAACAATTACTAAGAAGAATTTCGCAACACAGAATAAGAAAAGATAGTTCCAGGTTTTATCTTATCGTGATTACCTTTTTTATTATTTTCTCGGGTCTTTATCGCGTTTATATATTTAATGATTTTCTTGATGTTTCGACTATATTGCAAAAGCCGTGGTCACGGGTTAACTGAATATATGGACGAAGCAGAAGCTCCAAGGTGGTCTTTAAAAAGTGTCACGTCAGCAATGCTAACGTCACTATCATCACCAGCATGCTGGTCGCTCATAGTCGATTACGAAAGTAAACTCCAGGAGATGTTCTTCAAATTTATTCTTGGTTGTACAGAGGGTTTCGAGATCTGTACGATCCGACGGCTCGAGCGAGAATGAATCGTACTCGGTCCGTCGCCCGTATTTATGCAAAAACAAAGACTCGAGCAAGCAACTTGTGCGAACAAGCTAAAACTACCTGCAAGCGTTAATCATTTAAATTTACAAATGGTTTTGAAGTAATAACCTAATTATTATTTGATTACAACAATCAAATAATAATCAGCCATTAATTAATGATTTTACACTATAATTTAACAATCTAAGTGATGATTCGTTAAGTAACACGTGGTTCTGCGCCGATGACTCATTGTAGAAGCAGAATAACGCCTTTGCGCCGATATATAATATATTGTCTGCATGATCGAATTCACGTTGCAGCACCCTTACAGAGCTCATATATATACCTATTAAATATATCACCTAAGACCTATACAATATGTTATGTACATGAAAGCAATAAATAAATAAACAGTTTATTCAACTTCTGAAAAGTTAGATTTATTATACTAAATAGCAAATTCGTGAAACTGCACAATTACATGCACAGTTTCAATGCACGGAGTATTAATAAATCCGTGTAACCACCGCAATGTCGTTAATTCGCCGATTTAAATCGCATCGCAATAAATTCAGCATTTAGTGCTTTTGAAGCTGAATTCCAACAACGCATTGCGAGTATGGAACATTGGACATTGTTGCATGGGCATTCTCGGAGCTGGTCAAAGATAGCTATGTCGGACTAATAGCCTCACCACGGCTTCCGATCCGAGGGTTGTTGGTTTGAAACCGGTCTTGCATTACTTGAAAATAATATTCTATGTGGATAGGTAAATAAATAATGCTGGACATTTTTACACTGCGTCATCTAGCCCCAAACTAAGCAGAGCTTGTATTATGGGAACTATATGACTGATATACTACTTATGTATATATTTTTTTGTAAATACATAGAAAACACCCAGACCCGTGACAAATATTTGCAGATGAAACAAACATTTGTCTCGCGGCGGGAATCGAATCCGCAACCTTTTGCGTCTCAGGTGGGCCTTCGAGATGCCACAGAGGTCGTCACAGGTGTCGACACTTTCTCGCTTGTATATCCTTTATTATTAGTCTAAAAGTCCTAATCTAAATATATAAGATCTTTTTTTTTACTGACTGACTGACAATCAAAGCACATTCTAAGTCCTTTATCTGTATTCTTTATTTTACACACATATAATACAGACAAATAATTTATTTATACAGTCACAAACAAACACCATCACTTACTTCCATATTACAAAATCCATTTTAAAACCTGGGCACATTCAAAGTTATAGCAAAACCAACAATACCAACCTAATACCGTATTGATGGGTTCGGTGGTCCCCTCGCCAAGTTTTTGTTAGTTATTTATTACCCAGCAGATACCGATAGAGCCGATATGAAATATTAAATGCATTACAAGTGGCGTATAGGCTGAGATGAGGTAACGAAAAAACGTTCACTTTAGGTACTATTTACGAAAATTTTGTATGGATAAGCTTAATTTACAACAAAAAAACTATGTAGGTTTCTTTTCGTCAATAATTGCCAACGTGCTTAATTTAGCAAAAATTTTAAACTACGCACTTTTTTTCGTTTATTGCCAACTTTATGACATGTGCCCAAACAAAGAACCATGTTTAAGTCATACAAATCGATTGCAATAAACCTCATTTGAATCCGATAAGCCGTTTCGAAGATAAATGGTAGCAGACAAATAAAAACATATAAACCTCATACGTCAAACCCATATATCGGCAACAAACTTAAAAGGAAATGTACTTATTTACTTCAACTGCGCAAAGCAAAGGAAATGTTGTTTTGTAAGTGGCTATAGTGTTCTCCTCGTTACAAGTCATATGAAATGTAACTTGACAATATTTCATCCACATTATCAACACCAATGGCTTATCCATACTTTTATGTCGTCAAAGAACCACAAGTTCACTGAGTACCGCAGATATCTCTTCACGAATCACACACAAGTCTCGCACGCTTATATCGCATGGCTGGCTGGAGGCGTCGGCAAATGATTTATACGATTTATTATAAATAACTTATTTCGAATCCATTTGTGACTATATTTTGTGCTTTTAAAATAGAATAGCTATGAAAGTTTATATATTTTCTTATTTAAAACTAGAGCCGTGTTGTCCAAATTACATTTTTTCCGTTCTATTTACTAAACTAGAGTCACGGTTCTACGTTGTCAAAATTAAATTTGTTGTGGTATCGGTACATTTTCCTATAATCTTCAATAAACAGATCAATTCTAGAATTTATAACTGAAAATATTTATTTCCGCTGCTTTTTTGTTTCGGACAAATACGAAACAAAAAAGCAGCTGCAAAAAAATATTTTTCATAGTGCACTGACGTATTAAAAGGGCCATTCAAGGACCCAAACGCCTTTTTGCTGGCAACTGGGGCCTTTTTATCTCGACTATAGTCAGTCAAGCAAATATTTTATACTACACCAAAATTATGTAAAATTATCAATAATTCTATATGTTAGTTTCGCAATATTACTTTATGCAACTTTTGGACTAAATCCATTAAAGTGCTACAAATATTAACTCATCATTATTTTCTGTGAGTTTATATAATGTAAATTGGTAAAATCACAAACGTTTTCGATTATTGGAATAAGCAAGCCTAAGCATGAACAAATCAAATCCTGACAACAATATTAAAAATATTTTATGCAAATTTGCAACTTTTTCCAAATCAACATTTATAGGAAAAAAAAACAAAGAACCCTCATACAAACAAACCACTCGCATAAGTGAAGAGTTATCGCGGTCCCACGATATTTCTAATATCACAATCTCCATATTATTCCAATAAGTGGGTTTTCCTTCGCAATATTGTTGCCGACCCTCGGTAAGTTTTTACCTTTTATTGTTTTATTTATAACTTTGTGATTGATGACGGCTGAAGCAACTTCGCTTCATAAATATTGAGAAACTCACGCTGGGAACAGTTGAATAGTTTCGCACTTTTATACTCTCTATTCGATGTAACAAAAGTTGGTACACAACTTTTGTTACATCAAAAGCTGCAGTTGGATATCAACGTTTAAAATAAAATTTAAATGCAGTGAAATGTAATACGACAGTTTTCATGTTAACAAATGTTTCTTTAGAATAATGCCCACCACAACCAAATTCTTGGGTACCTAG
Source organism: Perizoma affinitatum (assembly GCA_961405105.1). Lineage (NCBI taxonomy): Eukaryota > Metazoa > Arthropoda > Insecta > Lepidoptera > Geometridae > Perizoma > Perizoma affinitatum. The sequence goes on along the minus strand of OY560194.1, from coordinate 11,835,981 downwards.
GTACAATAGGGTATTTGTAATGTGTATGAATATGTATGAATACACTTGAATATCAACGATTAAAATAAAATTTAAATGCAGTGAAATGTCTTGTGACACGACAGTTTTAATATTAACAAATGTTTATTTAGAAAAATGCCCACCACAACTAAATTCTTGGGTACTTAAGCACCTAGGTACAATAGGGTATTTGTAATGTGTATGAATATGTATGAATGCACTTGAATATCAACGATTAAAATAAAATTTAAATGCAGTGAAATGTCTTGTGACACGACAGTTTTAATATTAACAAATGTTTCTTTAGAATAATGCCCACCACAACTAAATTCTTGGGTACTTAAGCACCTAGGTAAAATAGGGTATTTGTAATGTGTATGAATATGTATGAATGCACTTGAATATCAACGATTAAAATAAAATGTAAATGCAGTGAAATGCCTTGTGACACGACAGTTTTGATATTAACAAATGTTTCTTTAGAATAATGCCCACTACAACCAAATTCTTGGGTACGTAAACACCTAGGTAAGTACAATAAGATATTTGTAGGTAATATGTATAAATTAAATTGAATACCAACGATTAAAATAAAATTTAAATGCAGTGAAATGTAATACGACAATTTTAATGTTAACAAATGTTTCTTTAGAATAATGCCCACCACAACCAAATTCTTGGATACTCAGGTACCTAGGTACAATAGGGTATTTTAATGTGTTTGAATACAACGATATCTTGTGCATTCTAAATAATATCTATATTTACTTATGTACCAATACCTCTGTCATCTGTCAGCAATAAATGGAACATGAACTCGAAAGGTCGTTTCTCCTACATATACATCAATTTGCAATGCAATTTTATTCCTCGGCGGTTTTATTAACATAATTAGTGGTTAGGAAGTATCGCTGCCATTCTATGAATGGTGATTTTTATTGTTACCCGTGACGACAGGAGTGTACGCGTTTGCCATAAGAGATTGCTTATTTGTGTGTTTGTTTGTCTGTTACCATTTATCTCCAATACAGTATTAATCCGTTTTGGGATAGTAATGTTATTTTTTGCAATCAATTTGTATGTAGTCGAATATGTTTCTTATATAAGTTTTAAAGCCAAAAGGGGACGCTGCAAGCGATGATAAGAAAACTAGGTTTTAATATTTTGTAATACTTGTGTTTGTTTATATTTTTTTTTGTGTTTTTTTATACATACAAATTTAATAAAAAATAATGCTGGACATTTTTCACACAGCACCACCTAGCCCCAAACAGAGCTTGTAATATGGGAACTACATGGCTGATATACTACTTATATACTTTTTGTAAATACAGGTTTCCTTACATCAAAAAGAAATCCTCTAATTAAACTGGAAACCAATTCACTTACAGTAACAAAGCGTTGCTTACTGACCTCTTTTATAGCTCTATTTTTACTTTTTAAACCGACCAACGTTTAAAGAATCGTGCAATACGGCCACAAATCGCGTTATCAACTCCAATCAACAGGAAATCCACGGCAACAGACCACAGAATAAATAATAGTACAAAAATGAATGAATACAGAAGTGAAACTACTTTGTAAACTCAACGTGCTGACAAAATGAACAATTCACGTGTGGCACTCGTCAAGGCGGTGATAATAGTAGTTCGCTATGTTACGAGTTTAGGCTAAGTTCTAGCTCAAGAATAATTGTTTTAATAATAGTACATATTTTATTTTAATTTAATCACATAGTTTCATCAATAGGTTAAATTCAATGACTCCTCTTTTTTGTGTTACTTGACTAATGGCTAGATTTAAGACTATATTTGCATGCTAGAGAGTTGTTTATGGTGAGGTTTTATTATAAATTTAACATCTATATACATACCCATATTCGTAATAAAATATTTTGATTTGATTTGAAAATGTTAACACTAGTAATTTATTTACAGAAGCATACGCATTGCCCATCAAACAATACATTAACTTTTCTAATCTTTTTTTCTTGTTATGGTTCTGATGTTTTTATGTTTTGCGAACAATACATTGGATTTTTTCTAAATGTTCCAAGAAGGTACCGTCATTATGTTAAGGTGGTTCTTGAGCTTAGTTTAAGGATTTATTGTAGAAGTTTCACATCTGTACACTATTATTATTACTCATTTCATGGGATTGGTAGCACTACTGAAGCTCGCAACTGGACAATTCAATTTGCATAAGCATTTATTGTTTGGTAGGATTTTTATGGTTTCAGGGATTCAAAGGAATTAAACAGATTGCATAAATTACAAGATCTAGTTTATTTACGCTAGGGGTCTTACCTATAAAGATTTAAAATAGTTGTTTACCTAAACAGTGTTTTTTTAAGAACAGTGTGATTCTGTTGAGTTCGAAATGACACAAATCAGTAAGTGACGAAGTAGTGTTTAATTTATCAACTGTTTAAAATCTTTATAAAGTCCTAATTAAACAAACAAAACAGCAAAGTAGCCTCCAATAGATTAATTAATAAGTATTTCTCTAAAAAAAACTGTTTTCATATATCGTCTACGGAATCGCCAAACCAATATAATTTTCATAAAAACTTGGTGTTCTAATACCAAAAACCTCACATTTTAACATTTAGAATACACACAAAAAGACGTCGTACTTCACTGTCTCGATCCACGTGAAACTTTTATTCCCCGGTCAGCAACGGGCAGTGACGTTTATTCCCCGGCTATGAGCGGGGCCGCGTCGTTTATTCCCCGTTTAAAATTCAACCGCTCTCAGACTGCGGCGGATGTTGCCGGAATGATACCGCGATTAGGTCCTACCTTTTGCGTTTCAAATGTAGAACATGGATGTTTGAAAAAGGAACTACAGCTTTTTTTTTATAATACTAAAGAGGCAAAAAAGCATACTGGTAAGTTTTGCTGTAGCGTGTAAATGTAAACGTAAATAACTCGTATTTATTTAGGTATCTGAATTTATTTTATACTTAATATTTTATGCTTTTACCTGAACGTTAAACAAAAGTAAAATGGAACTTATGGTGTGAAGAAAGTGTGTGATGGAACGATTTGAACGAATGAAATGAAATAAACCAAATACTGAATTTAAGGGATACTAATTAGTTAAGCAGGTGACTGCATGAAAAATCTATAAGAACTAGGTACATAGCTAGGCTAGCTCTAGGTACAAAGTGACGGCCTCAATGGCGCGGCGGGCGAAAGGCAGAGACGCAGGGTTCGATTCCCGCTGCGAATCTATTGTTTGAATGTTCTGCAGATGTTTGTTCCTGATTATGGTACCTACTTTTGATTCCTGATACCCACGATACAGGAATTCTGACGCAGGATCATGGCGTTACAATTTACAAAAAAACGGTAGACTTATTTTCATGTAAATCCTAAAGTAAGATCAGGGTGTAATCATTTCCATAAATAATGCTTTTGGCTAAAAGCTCCTCCAGGCAACCCCAGGCGCTATATTAACGTAGGTATAATCAAATACACTATCTCAATAAACTGGCTTGGTTTGAGGCTGCAATTAATTCCTGATTGATTCAGAGCGCTAGCTGGAATTGAACCGCATACCCACCCCACGGGGTGCAGACAAAGACACCAACTTTACGCTAGCTCAGGTGTATTGTGTTAGGAACTTAGTAAGTACAATATTCTCATCTGTCTGTGATATTTATTACGAGTATAATAATAAAACACGCTCACGACTTTATACTCCATGATGGTGTAGGGTTACGCTCCCACATCGCACCATAGATTAACTACTAGTATAACTCTAAATAATAAAACTGTGCTCACTCATGTTTGGCGGACAGTCTTCAACTGGCGCTCAATTAAATCGCACGCACTTGACCGGCCTCGTAGTTTACTTTTACACGTACCTCTGATACCTCTATCCTTACCTCCGGCCTAACTAAACCAATAACTTGGTAGTTCAGGCATATAGGTAGGTAGGCTTAGAGTCACGAGAGACAATTGATCCTCTTAATCGCCTAAGCGGTGAAGAGACACAAAAATGGTAAATCAGATACATACTCGGTGCTTAAAAAGCAAATTAATCTTTGAGGATGCTAAGTATGAGATAATCCAAATAATCCAGCACATCCAAACATTCCATTTTGTGATTACAGTAGTGAGCGTGTTGGTTTTTGTTTTACCGTCGGTTCAAGACACCGATATTATTTCAAAAATTTACATTGGCGTGAGTGATCGCGACGCTTTCTCAACGCGTCACATCTCACAATGCGTTTACCCACTGCCCCCAGCCTGTGAATTTTTCGATATGTTTAAACTATGTCGATGCTATGATTTATTGCCCTTACATTATTGGAACACAGTCTTCACATTATTGATCCTACAGAATTAAGAATTCAGTTCCAAATTCCTCCGAAACTTTATCATACATCAACATAATCTGAGCTTAAAACACGGCTAAGTTCCCCTTTAAGTTAAAGCCTTCACTCCGGTTACCTTCGAATATTTTATTACTTAAGCGCGTTAAAATTAACTCCATTACATTCCCGCACACGAGACGAGCCGTGTCGACCTTTTAAGCGTCCTATTTTAATTTAAACATCGCTCTCTCAATTTCGCTCGCGTTTTAAAATGGTTTAACTTTGTTACTTTGGAGAGGTTTTTTTTTATTTATTTTTCAGTTGTTTTTAACAGAGTACATCATCATCAGCCCACATCAGTCCACTGCTGGACATAGATCTCTCCCAATACGCGCATAAAGCCCGGTGTTCATTTTTTCTTTTTCACCGCAGAATAGTATCGCAATGTAAATAAGCCGTGGCGCTGCACACTTGGACCTTATGACCTCTCTATCTCTCTCTCCCTCTCTCTCTCTCTATAAATCATAATTATACAAATTTTGTGAATGTTATCGATGAAATTACATAAGACAAAACGTGTTTTGAAGTGTCCTGTAGTGTGCTGTTTTAAACTTATTAGTATTCAGACTACACTGATGCAATCCGTGATGCAAGAGCCTGCTTAAATTACCAACTTTACGCTAGCTCAGGTGTATTGTGTTAGGAACTTAGTAAGTACAATATTCTCATCTTTCGTCTGTGATATTTATTGTGAGTATAATAATAAAACACGCTCACGACTTTGATGGTAAATCAGATACATACTCAGTGCTTAAAAAGCAAAGTGATATTTGAGTATGCTAAGTATGAAATAATCCAAATAATCCAGCACATCCAAACATTCAATTTGGTGATTACAGTAGTGAGCGTGTTTGTTTTTGTTTTACCGTCGGTTCAAGACACCGATATTATTTCAAAAATTTTCATTGGGGTGACTGATCGCGACGCTTTCTCAACGCGTCACATGCCCACTGCGTTTACCCACTGCCCCCAGCCTGTGAATTTTTCGATATGTTTAAACTAGGTCGATGCTATGATTTATTGCCCTTACATTATTGGAACACAGTCTTCACATTATTGATCCTACGGAATTAAGAATTCAGTTCCAAATTCCTCGGAAACTTTATCATACATCAACATAATCTCAGCTTAAAACACGGCTAAGTTCCCCTTTAAGTTAAAGCCTTCACTCCGGTTACCTTCGAATATTTTATTACTTAAGCGCGTTAAAATTAACTCCATTACATTCTCGCACACGAGACGAGCCGTGTCGACCTTTTAAGCGTCCTATTTTAATTTAAACATCGCTCTCTCAATTTCGCTCGCGTTTTAAAATGGTTTAACTTTGTTACTTTGGAGAGGTTTTTTTTTTATTTATTTTTCAGTTGTATTTAGCAGAGTGCATCATCATCATCAGCCCACATCAGTGCATTGCTGGACATAGATCTCTCCCAATGCGCGCATTAAGCCCGGTGTTCGTCTTTTCTCATCTAATAGGTTGGGGAAAAAGTTTCTTCGCATTTTTTAAGAAAATTCAAAACATTTTTTAATATAGTTTATTTACATTTAACTAAAGTATGTAGGTACCATTTTGTTCGATAACTTTTTGCCATTTTGTAGGCAGGGACATGATCCCATTGCTATAAAAACTTTGGGGCTTCTGTTCAAAATACCGCGACAAGTGGTTTTGGCAGTCCTCTCGTGATGTTAACCTGACACTGCCTAAAGAATTCTGAAGAGACCGAAACAGGTGGAAATCTGAAGGTGCAAGGTCAGGACTATACGGCGGATGCATTAACACATCCCAGCCAAACTCTCTTAATTTTTGCTGAGTGGCTAAAGATGTGTGAGGTCTAGCGTTATCATGATGAAAAACCACACCCCTTCTGTTGATTAACTCCGGCCGCTTTCTCTCAACTTCTTGTTTTAATCTCATCAGTTGTTCGCAGTAGAGTTCAGAATCGATGGTCCTGCCTGGTGGTAACAGCTCATAATGAATAATGCCCTTCCAATCCCACCACACACACAGCATCACCTTGTTGCGAGTTAACCCGGGTTTCGCCACAGTCTGTGAAGCCTGACCGGCCTTTGACCACGACCTTTTTCGCACGTTCTTGTCGTACGTGATCCACTTTTCATCACCAGTTATCAGCTTCTTCAAAAATGGTTCGGTTTCATTACGTCGTAATAAAGAATCACAAATGAGAACACGGTTCATTAGGTTTCTTTCAGTGAGCTCGTGAGGTACCCAAATATCGAGCTTTTTTGTGTACCCAGTTTTTTTCAAATGCGCCAAAACTGTTTTGTGGTCAATTCCCAGTTCTTCAGCTACGTCGTAACTACTGATATGCCGATCTTGCTCCACTTTTTCAAAAATGGCATCCATTTTATCCGTAATAGGGCGACCAGAGCGACGTGCATCTTTGACATCAAAATTTCCGGATTGAAAACGCTTAAACCAAATTTGTGCTACTCTCACAGATACTGCACTAGGTCCATAAACATCGCAAATTTTTTTCGCGGCTTGCGTTGCATTTTTACCTTTTTTGTAGTAAAATTTTAAAATGTATCGAATTTCTTCATTAGATTCACTCATCTTAACAGTACGAAAAACAAATAAAAATCACACATTTTCCTAATTTGAATTTGGAATTATCTTCTTTAAAATTTAAACTTTTAATGATACCAAAACCAGCCAGATACAAATAGTATAGCCAAAGAGATTTTATTACAAGTTCATACATACAATAATGCGAAAAGACTTTTTCCCCAACCTAATAATTTCTGCCCGCCGCTTTTCTCAAGTCACTGCAAAATAGTATCGCAATGTAAATAAGTCGTGGCCGCTGCACACTTGGGCTTTGAGACCTCTCTTCCTCTCTCTCTCTCTCTCTCTCTCTATAAATCATAAATGTACAAATTTTGTGGATGTTATCGATGAAATTACATAAGACAAAACGTGTTTCGAAGTTTCCTAGGTTGGTACCTGCCTATCCCATATTCCTTACGTGCAGTAGTAGTGTGCTGTTTTAAACTTATTAGTATTCAGACTACACTGATGAAAATCAGACTACCTGTGATTCAACAACCCGCTTAAATTATGCTAAAAAATGTTAGTCTAGCAGACTAACATTTTTTTTATATAATATCATAATTTATTTTTTGTCCAAACTCCGTGATGGAACACGAAATTTACTTTCTACTACTGTATGCGAAAGTTTGTGAGGATGGATGTTTGTTACTCTTTCACGCAAAAACTACTGAACCGATTTTCAGTAATATAGATTTTACATCAGAATAACACATAGGCTACTTTTTATCTGAGTACCAAACGGACGAAGACGTGGACAGAAGCTAGTGTTTTCAAAATGTCAAGCTAATTACAGAATCCCGTAATGGCATGTCAACTTAACGGTTTTCTATGAAAAATGTAAAGACCAAAAATTGACTCGAAATCTTAAGATCCACCGTTACTAGTAAACAAAAATAAGTAAGTATGTATCATAAAAAAAACTTATTGAATATCAAAATAAACACAATCACATTTTCCAAGTAACTCACAGGTAATTTTAATATTACTAAGTGTAAGGTAAAGTAACCTGACACAGGTGCTTAAAAAACTCGCTTGCAAATGAGGGTAGCACGCATATGGCGACAGGATGTGACGGGCATAAATCTGCAACGGTGGCGCCGCGGCCGGAAGGAAGCGCCCGCGTCGTTTGCCGCATTGTGCTATCGGCCGCCGGGCCGCGCGGACGTGTGCACGCCACTTTATAGCGGTCGAGATACCGAGGCACCGTTTGAAGCTATTGTCAAACCACCTTTACGGTTGGTTCTCTTGATGGGTTGGAAATGCCAGGGGTGGACAAAGATTGAGGCACAGATTGGCAACAAGGCAAAGGGGGAGGTTGATTGTGGTTTTAAAGAGCATTGAAATGTCTTAAATGTTACAGCACTGCATCGTTTCATAAACTTAGATAGATACGAGAACAAACAATATAATTCTTTTAAGCATTTTTTTTCGTAGTTGAAATTCGAGTTTCTTTGCATACTCTAGAAACTGAAGATATTAAGTCTTCTTCGAAGTGTTATACGATATACAGTCTTGAGGCACCTCCATTTCTCCGGATTTTTACGTTTTTTTTTCGACAAACTATCACGGGAACTGTCGGTACTGACACCTACAAATAGCCCTCTTTTTTAATTATTAGCAAAAGATGACTATTCTTTAATTATTGTGATATCTATTACTATTATATTACTATATTCTATTGATATATACACTCTGCGATATTTGTGAGTGAAGCCAACTGAACAACTGGAAGTTAGTTACTTTTAGTTGGCAACTTTCCGATCCAAAGGTAAAAGCTGCTATTTAATCTGTGGTAGCATCAAAGAGAAAGTTTGAAGCGGTTTGCTATTGAAACGTTTGTGTCAATGCCCGTTTCTTGTTAATTAATTTGATAATGAAATTATAAGTTAGACTGCGTCGAAGTTTCTGTTTTTTAAACATTTAATTGGCATAATTCGGCCTAATAAGCATGCATGTTTAAACTAAAATATACTTAGATAGTAGGAAGTAAAATTAACTTTGATCTCCACGCTAGGATTCCCTGTGCTGTGGAGATCAAATGGCCAAATCGATACATTATGAATAAAATAGGTATGAAAATAAAATGTATTCCACGAAGAGCCAATTACCGAATACCAATTTATAGAGCAAATGCAAAGAATACCCCGCAATATTCCAAGAATCAATATTTTGGTTCGGAGCTCTTTAAAGAATTGTAATTTATCTAAAAGAATTTTACAAATATAATCTACAGATATTTGTAGAATTATTCAAGAATCAACAAAAGAAGGCAATTCTATTGCCGTCTTTTATTTTATGATTTTTTATCGTATAAAAATTCATACTTCCAACAGAAGTGAAATGCATTTTACGATTTGTTAGCAACAAACATAAAATTTGATCCGACCCAAACAAGTATTTTTTCACTAAAATTGAAAATGCCTAGGTTACGGGTTACTTCTATGTTTGATTGTAACGCCCTCAAGTGGCTTGTGAAGGCAAAACTTACTTGAGAAAAAATTTCAACAACTACTATTTTATTTTATATTTCAATTACTATAATATATATATAAATATACACCAAATAGATGGTTTTTATACATACATAGTCATAAACTAGGATTCCCTGTATCTTGAATAGGTAACTACGAGTAGGTACTGGTACTACAACACCCAGACCCGGAACAAATATCTGCAGGAAATGCAAACATTGTTTCTGTAGCGGGAATCGAACCCGTAACTCTTGCGTCTCAGACGGCTATTCGCTATCACTCGGCCATCCTCTATGATAATCATCCACGATTGGATATAATTCTTATTTGTCTGGATAATCTTTGATATTTCCTATCTAGGTAAACATACAATTTTGGTCTGCTATTCAATCTTTGTAGAGCTTCTTTTCATAAAGTTTGAAATATTTTTTAATTACTTTACCAGTTGGTTTAACTTTTTTAAATGTCACCCTCTTGTTATTTTCTTTTAGGGTTTCACTTGTAAATTTTAATATAGCTTTTTAATTATACAAATAAATCGATTTTCTAATAGTAGGGTCAGGATTATTTATGTGTCTAAAAACAAAAACAAACACGCTCTGTCTTCCACGTGGTGGACATCCTCAGATACATACTCACTGAGTAGATCTTTGAGGATAATAAGTAGGGAGTAGGCAGAGGCACGTCCAAATATTACATTTGGTAGATGCCCGCATTTTGAAAGTTAGCGTTCCACGTGATAGATTGCAAGCCGTGACAGGTTTAGCACGTGTTAAAATTCTTTTCGAGTGGAAAAATCCATTGGAAAAAAATCCACGAACGTTTTCGAACCCACGACCTCCGGATCAGAAGTCGGGGTATCGTCAACTAGGCCAACACGTGTCTGTTAGCTATTTATATTATAAAACGACAAATCAAAATTTAGTTTCTGCTAACGATTTATATGACTGCATGAATGGTTCTTAAGTTTAACCACCATAAGTCACAAAGGGCGCTGCAGAAGACGATATTATGTCGAGGGTTTTAAAACAAATCAAAAATAAACATATCACTGTAGTGTACGATGAAGAAGCTGAGATACTGTAGCTATACTGTACTGTGTAGTTGCTAAGTTACCTGCATTCCAGCCTCAAGTGCATCCCGTGTCTACAGATGAGTTTAGCTCTAACTTGACACAAAGCGTGCCATTCCGTCTGGTTACCGCTCTCAGAAACTTAGCCTTATGTTGCTTGTCTGTATTGATTTTGATTTGTTGTGTAGTTTCGGTAATGTACATATGTTTTAGTACACTATCTTCAGTGCTGCTGAGAATTCCTCTTAAAATAGAATAGAATAGACGTTTATTTCGCAATGGGTAGTGCCGCACAAACTAGACTAGCCAGGCTTCAAGTAATACAGAATAAAATTATCAAGACATTATATAATTACCACTATCTTACACCTTCAGAAATTATCTATAAAGAAACTAACTTAATGACTGGTCGAAGCGACGCGTGACAAGAAAGCTGGCTCTTATCTGGGTCAACGCATTAGCATTGCCATTCAGCGTGGCAATGCGGCTAGTATTTTGGGAACGCTTCCGCCTGGTAGTGATCTGGATCAGTTGAGCTATCTATAGATCGCTTGCAACGGTCTTTAGATAGCTAGCTGTTTCATCTGTATTTTTTGTATATACCTACTTGTACATAGTTGTATGAATAAACTTAATGAACTTAAAACAATTACATCACTACTGTACACAAAAAACAAATCCATACTTACTTAGCCTTGCAAGAAAATAATAACGTACGAAGGCGCTTAACTTTACAATAACTTACACTCAGCAATAAAAAAAACTCGCTTAACGTATTTAAAACAAGACTTGCTCATCACACTTTTAACACCATTTGTTAATAATACCTACTTCATTGAGTTTTAACTACGTTAAATGGGTAGGTCTAGATACTAGGTACTTACCACACCTTATCATCTTTGATGTGTTACCAATCTATATTATAATAAAGAACAAGTCTTGACTGAGATCAACAACGTAGCCCAAACCGTTAAGTGGTAAATATAAAACCTCTTTTTATACAACTGTCTGCCCCCCTTACACTAAAAACCCGAACAAGAGCGAGTCCGTCTCGCACACCGAGGGTCTTGAGAAATAGACAGACGAACAACGAAGGGTTCATTTTTTCCTAACGAGGTACGGAACCCTAAAAACTGGATTCAAACCTATGTATTTACTCTGGCCAGTAGAGGTTCTTCATCATTACAATGTTCATTTTTTAATGGCACACACTGACCAGGTCTCGAAGCTACTTTTCAATGCTTAGCGTTGAAAAGGGGTATGTAATCTCGTCCTGACAAATTGGGCAATTGTCAACAGCTGAAAAAACTTGTGACAAGAACTTATATTATAATATATATATATATAAATAGTCAATTAAAATAACAGAATTATCTAGCCCCAAACTAAGCAAAGCTTGTAATATGTGAACAAATGACTGATATACCACATTTTTTTTATGTAAATACTTACATATTATACATATAAAACACCCATACTCGAGACAAATATTTACAGATGATAGAAACATTTATCTCGCAGCGGGAATCGAACCCTCTGCGTCTCAGGCCTTTGCCCACTGCGCCACAGAGTATCACAAGTCAGACTAGTTTCGGCCCACTTGAACCGTTTATCTAATCAAGCGGGCATTTTAAGCCTCTTGTGAGATAAGCATAGTTTCTAGTTGCGTATCTCCTTATCCTAAGATAACAAAGAGCAATTAGCATCTCGGGAAGCCCTCTTGCGAATCCCGCGGGAGATAGCAAATCTGATACAATGGAATGCTGGTATCGTCGCTTAGAATGTTTGATATTTTCTACGGAAACATACCTTGTTCCTCTACGCAAGTTGGCAGCGAAACGACAAAATTGAGTTTACGTTGCGTTAAAATTGAAGTGGACCATATTATAATCGCACCTATAGTGATCTACACAAATGGCTAATGACTGAAATAACCGCAGGAGGTCGCGGGTTCTATCCCCATGTTTTTTTGGGATATTATCTGTATTTTCTGCAGTGAGAAGAAGAGTTCGAAGAATCCAAAGGTTCGGATGATATCGCTTTAAAGCTATAAGACTGCTTACTGTAACTTTAATTTTAATATGGTTTTGTTAATTTTGTTTATTTCATAACATTAAAAAAAAAAGATAAAGAATTTTAATTCTTTCCTTCATTCATCCTCTTTTTTATAATAACATGGTTCATTTTTTAATTTACGCATACCTCTCGATAACGGCTCTTACTGAAGACTTGCACTAGTAAACAAGTTTTATGCTGAGTTGGGGCCTTATTTGCAACTACAAAATATGTATTTATAGTCTCTATTACCAGGTATAGATTAAGCTTCGTAAGTTTATATATAGATTATATAATAAATTCTTCGTAACAAAACTTGACTTATCCTCACGTCAAAGAGCATAAATATTGTATTCCTGCTAATTAGTTAGCGTTGTGTATACAAACGAACTCGAAAGAGGGAAGACGTGTGGTAGTGGAAGACGTCACATCAATAATGCAGCTATCAGACAAGATGGCGACCTATCATGGGTAGATTTAGCCCTCTTGAAAGCTGTGAAGTTTAGTAAAATTTAAGAGAAATAAACAATATGATAAATTTCGGAAGCCCAATTCTCGTATAAATTAACAGTGAAAGTATTGATATGAAATCAGTATTCTACTTAAAAACAATTGACAAGCCTTCCATAAAAAAAACTCAAAACTGCGATTGAAAGTGAACTGAAAGTAGACTGACACAAATAGAGTATGAGGCTTGGTTGTCAAATAATTACCAGAAATTAATGATCTTCAGAAATATATGTATTTTTTAAATTAACCAATGATTGATGACCTCTGTGGCGGGTTTTAGAGTTATTCCCAAATGCATGCGAGCCTATTTATTGATCTTGTAAAAAAAATACATTGATTCCGCATCCACATAAAACACCATTTATGTACTATAAAATATATGACATCACAAAATAAAGTTCTGGCAAAATTTTCTTAAAATACCTTCCTACACATCCCGAGCACCGAATCTTAAATCTAATGAATCTCACGTCCAATCTCGCAGCGCGTCAACATTTTTAATTACTCGCCGTGGTTCAGCCGTAATTCGATAGGATGAAGCTGGATGTCCGACTTTATGGCAGCCGGGTATCAGCCGGGTCGATTAAACGACATAACCGGATTACCGTGACCGCCGGCTAAGTGGTGATCGGTAAACTGGCCGCTGCGGTAATCAAGTGATGCTACCGTCCGGTTTATCGATCGTTTGGGCATATGGTTTTGTAATTGGCATATAAAATTGGATGATATTATAGAGATTTAGGTAGATTTTTGTAATCGAGTAGAGTAATATTTTTAGTAAAACATATATTTTATAGTGTTGAAATGGTTTGGACACCCACAAGCTTTTGCCCACGGCTTCGCCCGCGTGGTACCCGAATAAAAAGTAGCCTATGAATTATTCTGATGTATAAGCTATATTACTGTAAAGTTTTATCAAAATCGGTTTAGTAGTTTTTGCGTGAAAGAGTAACAAAAATCCGTCCTCACAAACTTTCGCGTTTATAATAGTAGTAGGATATAGACACTACACATTTCTTCAATCTAGTTCGTTATGAAGGTGAATGACACGGAAGAGGTATGTTAAGATCATAGTAAGAGGAAAATCGTGGTTTCTGCCTACCCCTCCGGAAAACCGGCGTGATATTATGTCTGTATGTATATTTAAATTTAATAATTATCGCCCAGTTTTATTGGACCAAGTTTTGGTAATGTTAATTATAGGGGCGTGTGAGCCTAGTGACAGGTAAATCGACTTCCGATCTGGAGGTCATACTTTTGAACCCGATCGCACACCTTTTCACATTTTTTCATTCGAAAAGATAAGGGAAGGAAAACATCATGAAAGAACCGACGCTTAGCTTGCCCAGATAAAAAGCAGCGGTTATTACTTTTGTCCGTTTTAGTATGTTAAGTTTCGTAATTAGCTAGGATTATGAATAATATAGCTTCCAAAATTTCATCTAACTAACGAACTAGATTAGATTTTTTAATAAATTGATAATTGAAAGATGATACAATTTATATTCTTTACACATTGAAGCTTATTTCAAAGAGATAATGAATTGATAATGAACGCCGTTATATTAACCGGCGATAGATCCAACCTTCAGTCCGACATCCATTACCCTTACATATATTTCCCATTCGTCTCAAGGCGTAGGGTAATCAAGCAGGGTATAATGACCCTTTCTAATTGGTCCCAAGATTTGGAAGCATTGTCTTACATATTCATGTACCTCCAGGTGCCTCTAAATTATTCAAAGGCATTGGTCATGCAAATTGCTGAAATATCGGTCATGTAGACGTCAGATTTGAGCGAAATTATTGCGGATTGCCTTTCTGGCCCGCTCCGATTACCATCACAGAATAAATAATAGTTACTAGGCCTAAATTATTAGCTGAATTGACTGTGAATAATTTATACCTGTAAATTATGCGTGATATGGGTAGCAACTTATCTTGATTTTGGATATTTATTCACTAAATAACAAAAACAGCTCAAAGCATAGTCTCAATTCCCAGTTTTCTGAATAATTTATAGATTTACGCTTTCTGAATCATTATCATCATCATTTTTATCTAGAAGTCCTTTGCTGGACCTAACATTTGCCTCATGTTCCAACAATCAACCTTTTAACAAAAAACTTTTATTTTCTTCTCTAACTATACTTTCTAAATGAATGAGTTTACATTTACAATATTCAGATCACACAATAAAATACCTAGCAGAGTGTGTTGCTTGTTTTTGTTTTTCTAAGATGCTTTTTCACGGTAGAGGAATCGCCGTAAATATACTATTTTTTTTGAATTCACGTAGTTTTTAAGTTTTCGTATATACGTTTCTATGTGATTGTAATTTCAATTATTAAAAACCTATTAACTTTGACTTAAAAAAATCCATCGGTCAATTGGGTTTCTGAACAGAAAAAAAATATTGTATTATAAGGTATCCTTAATCTAAAATTTATTTTCCTAAATCATTATATGCTACTAAGTTACGAAGTCCTTTAGCAAAATGCTACGGGCAAAACTCTACGATAAAAATACATAAAAAACATTACCACGACAAATGCAATACGCCTATCACTGTTTCACAGTACAGTCGCGCCCGAAACACGAAAAACATACGTCATGTGTTTTATAACGGGCTAATTATTCCGAGGGACGTCAAGTGTCCTGTACTCGCATAAATATGAAAGGCAAACAGAGTATTAGCACCGGTCATACTGCACCTTGTTTGCTTTCGGCCTAAAACAACATGCGTTTGCGGTCGCCAACCGAATTTGCTACCGACCATTCGCTGACTCAGTAGACACTGGACAGTGGTCGACAAAAGTTTTCAGAATGTTTAACCACCTTGAACTTCAGCAGTAGGTTTTAGTTTAACTAGAAGTCTAGGTACTATAACTTTTCGTTGGTTTTCAGTTTAAATGAGTTTTATATTTTTATTTCGCATATAAAATTGTACTATTGAAAAAAATATTTTAAAAACGAATACTTTTAATTTTGATATTGTTTGCTTACAAACACTTTCAGTCAACACGTTTATGATTATAGGTTTGTATTACAAGCGCAGTTTTTAAAACACTTTTGCGCAATATTATACCAGTACGTGACTAAGCGTAAGCAGAATAGAAAAGTGAAATATTTTTATTCAAAATATTATATTTGACAATTAAAACAGACAATATAATTCTATTAGAATAAAGATATTTTTTAAAAGATTGCAAACTTTTTCATTTTGCTAGGGTTCATTTATTTTATTTAAACAACCAACCGAAACTAAAACGGGTTTAGACTGACTTTTACAAATGCATAGAACCTAATATAATAATAATGTAGGTATTTATGAAGAGTTAATTATTTAGAAGAGTTATAAATTAGAGAATACAGTACCAAATTTGAGCCAGTTTAAAACTAAGCAAAGAATATTTTAACAAAAAGTAGGTACCTACATATTTATTTTTTGTAGTAAAACGACTTGACTGAATATTATTCTGTTTTTTTGAGTCATTTGATTTTTTTATAATTTTTGTTAAAAATAATTAGTGTAATTGGGTTTGTCCCATTCTAATTAAATAAATAAATATTTTTTGTATAACTTCAATATGATTTAACGCAACATATCATAAAAAGAACTGCAAAAAGAGATGGGTTTTTATTTTTGTAAAATTTCCACATTGACCTTTAAAACAGGTGAATAATTTTTACAGTTTCAAAGCTTACGAGCTCACTTGCCGACAATGATAAGGCAATTACTATGCAAACTGCGTAAATACTAGATATTCAGTAGGCACGATGGCGTCACCGTTGATTTTAGCTAATGTCCCCGTGTCAACATGTCGACCAGCGTCGACACGGCCTAAACAAACACTCATTAATGTGATCGGCCATAACATTGATATCGGATCTAAATCACGTTCGAGTGTGAACGATAATGTTGTGTCCGTTTTACAATACGTGGTCACCGCAACTGTGGTTATCGTAAAAACTAGCTACTGCCCATGGCTTTGCCCGTGTAATATGCGGAAAAAGTAGCTCTAACCGTTAACTCTTTCGCGCCGGCCTTAGACGATCGTGCGCCCATGTGCCTAGCAAGATCTCCTGGCCTCTTGCTCAGATGCGATTCCGGTCGGAAAGGATTAAGGCAGCGTTCATACAAAAGCATTCGCTCGACCGTGTTTTCGTCAACTTACTTTGTAAAATATTTTATTTTAATGGTATATTATACAGCGTAAGCCCCTGCAGAAAGAAAAAAAATAATACATTTATTTGACACACAAATTTCATAAAGACGATATAATTAGGAAATAACATAAATAATACATAATATATTTATATTTATATTATTATAATATTAGTGTATTATTTATAATATTAGTGTAGACAAGCCAAGAGAACGGAGCCCTGAAAGTGCCTAAGGTATGCCGTAGCGCTGGTGGTACCCTGAAGTAATTTTGACTTTTTGTGTAATTGTGTAAATATTTGTGTTTTGTAAGACTATTGTAATTTTCTGTTTTATTGATTTTTATACAATATTCGTTAAACGAAGAAAAAAACGTTCGTTAAATGAATGCTTCCTCGTCATCAGTCTACATCAGTCCATTGCTGAGCATAGGCCTCTCCCAATACGTGCCACTGAGCCCGGTGTTAGACTCTTATTCACTTTGCCCGCCGCGCCGGCATCGCTCCACCTAGCCGGAAGGCTACTGAATGCTAACTTAATAAAATTTCATGGATTTTTTTGGTTCTAGAACAATGTCGGTTTCCTTACGATGTTTTCCTTCATCATAGACGACCTCTGTGGCGCAGTGGGCGAAGGCCTGCCTGAGACGCAGAAGGTGCGGGTTCGATTCCCGCCGCGGGACAAATGTTTATAATAATCTGCAAATATTTGTCTCGGGTTTGGGTATTTTCTATGAATAATATGTATGTATTTAAAAAAAAATATATAAGTTTTATATCAGTTATTTAGTTCCAATATTACAAGCTTTGCTTAATTTGGTGCTAGAGTAAAAAATAGATTTATTGTAAGTAAACAATAACTTTGTTATGCAGCCAATGGCTAGCAAAGTTGTCGCGTCTGAGCTAACAACTGCACCGAGAACGCTGCAAATGACGAATTGCAGATACGTGCTTTTGCGGTACGAGCGGCGGCTGCATTATTGAATGGAAATAGACGTGATGTTTTCTTCCAGATTTCTTAATATAATTTTCATAAAAGATGTTTTGATCGTGCATTGTAAGTTAGACAAACTTGTCTGAAACTATTACTTCATGAAAAATTATGTTTCGACGTAGTTAACCAATGCAACAGGCCGAATGGTTACCTATAACCATTCATATCAATTGGTTCCTTTTAAAGCATAACATTCTTATCATAAAAGAATGAGAAAAAAATATTTCTCACTCTTTGTCTTATACATACAGTCTTATAAACATACATCTTATAACTACTATCATGTAGTTCCCATAACTAGTTTGGTCTTTCCCCTCTGCTTAGTTTGGGTCTAGATGATGCTGAATGAAAAATGTCCAGCATTATTTATTTATTTATTATTATTAATTTATACACCGTCAGCTACATTTCTTAAAATAAAGCTTCACAAATATACTAAACCGCTAAAACATTTGTTTGTTTTACATGCTTTGTACAAAAAATATGTCCCAGTTTTTGTTTTCCACATAGTCAGCTACACTTCCAACTACATACTAGCAAAGCCAAATCCTCTAAATATTGTGGCAACTCCTTGTTTTCCCTCGAGAGGGTACTTCTCCAACTGACCCCTAACTTAACCAGTAAATACCGAAGCCGCTCAAACTATCAAAAACTTAAGCTACACTTGTGGCCAACCCCTGTTAAGACTGACCAGCTGGGTAACAATTAATTATGCTATAATTTTCCTTATAGTAATAGGGTTTTCATGTAATTGTCATTCCATAAGAATAATATATTCATTCATTGAGATATATACCGTATTATTAGGAAGCTAATTTAAATGTAAAAACTACCATAGCAGTTTTAAATGGTTTGTACACTCCGCGCAGTTTTTTACCATCTTAATATTTTTTAGTTTGCCTTTTTATCTATTTTACCACAACACAGTCGCATACATATTCCTGACCCCACACTAGGATTCCCTGTAACGTGGGTATCAGGAATTACAAGTACCATGGTATCACAATATAACAACATCGGAACAAATATAACATGCAAACAACTGTCCCGCAGCGGGAATCGATCATCACCTCTTGCGTCTCAACCAGCTTCTTAGAAATTAAAAAATATAGCCTGTTCAAAGTTAATTTAAAGTGCATGACCACTGTCCCGGATATTTTGAAGAAAATAATAATAAATTAAAAGCAGAATAGGCTTTTTACGAATGTTTAACAAAAGTCAAAGTCTCGGTCGCGTCAAAATCAGTTTACATCACAAAATAATAGACAATCTCTTTTTAGACAAATTATGTGATTTAGCTGATCGAAATTAAACCCAAGCGAGATTCAATCAATTACTAAATTGAGGCCTTGTTAAAATTATTACAAAAATTTGGCCCCAAATATTATAAACATAACATAAGGTATTTCAAGTAAAATACTCAAACACAGTACCCACCTTCAATAATTCAATCCCCTAAACACTCAAAGCGGTCGGTACCCAAGTTAACCTGTCAAGGTAACGAAACTTTATCCGAACTTGAGCAGATTTCCACGTATAAAGTACTATCAGATACAAAAGTTTTAAAATATTGTTTCATGAACTGTGAAGAGCGAATTTTTAATTCCTTTAATGATTTAGCTATTTAACGCATGCAAAATATCATGAAGAAGATTAATTAACTATTTTTATATATAATTATATTAAAAATAAAGCCAGTTCACTATAAGCCTAACAGAAAGTTTTTGGCTAAGTTTAGTTAGTACGGATGGGCATAAAATTATAGTTTGTAACCAAGTTTCTAAAATAGGAACTACCAACTCAATATCGATCTAATTTAAATTCTTAATAGATTTATAATTTGTACTTCATGTGTGGTCCATTCTGTCGTAACTGGTGTAACATGGAGGACATTGGTCTGTACAGATAACGCTGTGGAATACTGGTCAGTTACAGGTCGTATCTCTGATTAAACGATTAAGTTGGAACATCAACACGAAATAAAATATGCTAAAAAATAATAAGGATGCCAATAACTTAATTGTAAAACATTATTACATTTGGCACATGCCCACGTTTTTATATTAGTTTGCATTCCACGTGACAGGTTGCAAGCCCATCGCCGCTAGAAGAATGTAGTACCAATAGTTTTGTGCTGAATAGGTTTTGGCCGTCGTGGTACGCCGAATGATATTTGGTTCTGTTCTCGACTGTACCTGAAGTGAAGACTAAAGTAACAGATTTGAGTCTGGACGCTGGCATTGCCCGAGCCACTCTCAAATTCAATTAATCATAGTTAGGATTAGTTCACCCTTTGACAAGCTACGTGGTTCAGACGTGGCTGTCTTACGGATTCGATCATAGATTTTGGAATATCTATTTATTTATTTTATTTATTCATACTTGTGGAATGCTTCAAGACTTTGTCCCAATAAAGATTTATTTTCATTAAAAAAAAATCCAGCAGCAAAACTTAAAGGTAGTTTGAGGTTTATTAATATCTCAATATATGCAATAATAATTTTATTGGATCGAATTTTGAGAAAATTTCCACCTTAATTGGTACATTTGAAAGCCAATTTCCGGAAATACAAGTGTATAATGTATCATTTTTATCATATTATTCAAGACAATTATATTTCATAGTTTTAAGTAACTCAGGAACTGTGGCATATTTGTTGTAAATCTTAAGTAAATATTTATGATATATTTTGTTAAGTATGTAGACAATAGGTTTATTTATAAAATCTTATTAAAATAATCACATTTCACTATTCGTAGTAATTAAATATACAACCTCAATTCTTAAATAGCAGCAAATTCAACTCTCCCTGGTCAGTACTAAGTTAATTCGAAAGCTGGACCACCGGGATTCGAACCCGGTCGGTAAGTAGCAGATTTATTAAGAGACTACCCACCTAACCCATAGTGAATACCCAGATGGCACAGTGCAAAGTATTCAGTACGACAGCGTCTTTACGTCACGCGCATTGAATCTAAAATTCAATTCTAAAATGTTATTCCACTGCACAATATAGGCTGCTTTATGAATAGTCTCAAAAACTGAAGGTAAAAGTAACTACTACAACGCGAAAACAAAACCGCTAAATTAAAAAATAAGGATCAAACTCATACAAAAGTAGTCGTATTTTGGTATGAGTTTCGCTTCTCACGATATTGTATTTGCAGGAACTCTGGAAATACTTGAAGTTAGGAAGGAGATTTCGTTGACATCAAATAAACACAAACACAATTCAAATATCCTAGGTACCAAATTGTTTTTGATAAATTTGTAATACCGAAATAGAAACTGATACTTCGCTACTGATGATGCAGGGCAAACCATTTTATACAACTAAAGTGGCCAACGAGCATGCGTCCCACCAGATTTAGATAAGCGTTTACCGTAACTTTTGGACGTTTGCATCACCAAAGGTATCTCTCGCGCTTTGCCGACCCTGAGACGTATCATATGAAATCATATGTGCTTGTAATTTCACCGGTAGCCATACCCTTTTAACTAGAACACAACAATGCTAATACTGATGCTGATAATAATGAGTAGTAATATGCTTGGCGACCGAAATAGGTATGATGGTAGGACTTCCCTAAAAAGCTCCTTGCGTCCAGGGAGCGTTGCAACTTCTATAATAATAATACAATAACTTTAATCGTGTTAATCCAATTTACTGTTAACGTTTTATATATCTATCAATTGAGCTGTAATTGCAATAAGTTGTCTTACTGACACATCCACTATACTGTGTTGGAGGGCTTTAAAATTAAATCACGCTTTAGTTCGCAAAGCCTTCTAATTTCGGGCTATGTCTATTGCAGATAACAGCTTCGCCAGCATTTACATTGCAGCTGTCTGTTGTCTGAGCTCTAGGCTTTCTCTTCGTTTATCTGACCAGGCACAGTAGACTGCAGTAAGCATTCTGCCTCGCATCAGGTTATTTTTAATATTAATAATTAAAAGTGATGGCACGTACAGAATGAAACTCTTTGGAGCAGCGGATATCAACCAGGCGACAGTCAGTCTAAGATCTATAGTATCCATCTTACTTGGAGTTTGACAGAATGACATTGGCATGTGGTGATAATGTTCGTGGGATCTGTGGTGATATATTATCTGTGAAATAGCCTTGGAGGGCGGGAATCTTTACAAGATGGTATAAATAAGAGAGATTTACAAAGAAAATTATTTAAAATTTGAGTTTTATTCGATCAGAATTCTATAAGCGTTGAAGCTTTATAGTTTATTATTTCATCTCATCCTGGATCTCTATGAAGTAAAGTGGCCGATATCGCTTGTCTGATCAATTACTTATTATAGAATAACTAAATATTGCTGGTTGGTATTTAGAAAGCTGTCGAACGAATAAAGGTAAAGAAGGATAGGGGTGGACTCTCCTATTCCAACGGTATCATTCAAAGTTAGGAATTGAATAGTTTACTCCCTAGTGACTTGTGGCGATAAAACCTATCTATAAACCATCCTTTAAAGCAAACAAACCGATTGCGAAAAACCGAATTACAAGCCAGAGAACGCCTGGTAATTAAATGGTAATATACAAAAAAAATAATCTTAAATAATATAATTTAATGTGAAATACGACAACAAAACATATTTACACAATAAATCAAAAAATAATTTCAAAAGAGTTTCACTAAAACTTTTTCTTTACCCCTTTCATCTGAGTCAAGTTAAAAGTTAATAAACAAGAATCCCTCAAAAGTATTTATTTCGAGTGAAGTAGCAAAGTTTCCGGCTGCGAAACAAAAGAGAGCGGAACCAGCATCGACTTCCGCAATGTAACTGTGTTCAAACAGGAGTTTTACCACTTTTCTTAATCTACGGTTTCTTAATAAAAGCGGTGACCGTCATATGACGGATGTATACAATAAAAAAATCTCCTTCCGATCCGATCGAAAAGTATAAAATGTAATACAATTATGTAGGTGTAGATATTGCCTTGATACGGTTTCTATTTTTGGAACGAAGTTCTTTATTGCGCGTTGTGAAAGGGGGCTAGACGGAAAAAATTCTCACGAAAAGTTGTAACGACACTTTTTGCTATAGTAAGCTATTGTAAGCTGTGCGGCGTGCGCATGTTTCTCTGTCTGTCTCTCTCTCTCTCTCTTAGAAAGCAAGCCAGATATTTTCATTTATTTTATTTTATTTTTAATTTTTTTAAGTTGGCTTGCTAAAAAAAAAATATTACAATTCCTTCACTAATTAATAATAATGATTTGATTTATTTAGCCAAATTATAATATTTCATCTATATATAGTTGAGTAATCAAAAGGAACTTCGTTCCATCCGGGTGTCCCTTGACACCTCTCATTTTTTTTTATCAGTGTTGTCAGGCAAAATCCAAGCAAAAATGATGATAATACATCATTTCTTTACAAATCCATTTATAAATATTTTTGTATTGAGTACGAACACGACCTTATTATGGATCTGACAGAGCTATTCTGTATAACTTGTGTGACGCCTTTGCCATGTTTGTAGACTCCTTGGCAAAATCTAAATATCGTACCTAATACCGCCGCTATGACGGAACTTCTTTTAGAAACCTGGCCTTTACAGCAAGATTTTAAACTGTCTGGCTTGTTTGTGGTTAAAGTTTGAGCATCCTAATACCAACATTGATTGTAGGTCCAATGTAGCAGCACATTATATGTGTATATTGAGAGACGCGATATTTTAACTATTGTACGTTAGTGAAAATAACGTATCATTAAATTTGAAACATAAGATGAACTGAAATATTTAAAAGCTTTTATCGAAGACATTGTATTTTTCGTAGAAAATATGACTGGATGATTTTACTAAAAGTAGATACTCGTAGATTGATTGATAGGTAAACTTCGAATCCCGCTGCGGGGAATATGTTTATATGATCCACATGACAGCTGTCAAGTTTTACCTTGAAACATTTGCGTTAGCGTGAAAGGAAAACTAAGCGCGCGGTATTTGTATAGACACTCAGCTTACCTATTTTCTGAAATGAATAATTACAACAACAAAAAAATAATAAGTAACCTGATTTTTACATATGACGGGATGGATATATACCATGATTTGTGAGTTTTAACGTTTCCCGATATATCAACAAAATTTAACGTTTTTATTAAAAATTATGTTCATAACCATAGTTTCAAAATATATATGAGTAGGTATATGATCTTTAAAACTGCTTACATCAAATTTAGCCTGAAACTTCGACTTCCTTACCTTTGTGGATACATGTGCCTTATAAACTAAAACACAAGTTGTAACAAGCGAACAGCGTTCAAACAAACCCGTCTCAATATTGGTTTCAGTTTAGCTAACAACATAATAAACCCTAATTTGTCTTGGCTCGGACAGAACAGATTTATTGCGTAGCTAGGTAAATAAATAAGGGTAAATTGCAACCGTTTCTACTGTCTCTGATTTATCTATCGGTTTGTGTCCAGTATGACCCGGCGGGCGCTGTCGGCAACCCAATCTCACAGTATCTGTCGGCAACCCAATCTTGGTACTCGATAGACAGACAAAAACAGAGACGTTTTGGTATGAAATCTAACTTTTCAAAAAAATGTATATCTCCACCTGGTAAATAAATATCTTACGGTGACCAAAGGAATCGATAACAATTCTTACTGACTTCTAAAATAGGAGGACTTTTGTGTGTGTTTACGTCGATTACTCCATAATGCTTGATAAATGTATGTTTCGTCGTTTTGCAGAGAATGATTCCAGTTTGGTTGTATGAAAATTAATTACCTATCTGATTATGATAAGTAGTTTTTACAAAATAAAATTAAACTATTATGTCGAAAGTACATTTAGGTATGTGTACGATATTTTGTATACATGTTTTTAACTTTTGTCTCCCTGCAAGTCAAGGTTCTCCTCCTATTCTTCCCATTGCAACCCTAGAGTTAAAAGTTATAAAAGGGAATGATTGAATTTAATATTATTGGATGAGCAATAATGTATTTTCTAGAAAGATCTTTGGCGATATCCCACTATTCCGTCTCGAACGCTTTTGCGGCCGACCCCAAGCCTTTTATCCTCAGGCAGCCAAGAAGTTACTACATACCTTTGCACAGAACTTTTTTTTTACTTAACTAATTATTTGTTATTTAAAGCTATGCGGTTGAATGCAATCTCACCTAGCGATCGGGTGCTATAATTTTTGTTTAAACTAGTTTTTTTTTTCTACTTGACAATTAATTGTAGATGATTCGTTTACATTGCAACGAGAGGCAATGAACTCATGAAACTTTTTCCTAATAAATGGAGTTAGAGTCTTGAATGCCCGTAGTAACATATTTTATAACAGTAGGTTAAGCATTATTACTGTGTTGTCTTAAGAACTTCGGTTGATACTTTTTTGGCTTTCTTTAATTCTTTCTCTTTTTTATTTAAATATGTTCCTCTTGTTGCCACCGCAGTATAGCTGAGTGAAGGATCATAAAAAAAACAAGCAACGAGTTTGTTGTCTGATTCTTCTAGGCATGGTCGCGCGTGAGGAATTTAATTCACGTAGTTTTTAAGCTGACGTTTTTATATGATCCTTGTGATTTTAATGAATAAATTTTGATTTTTATTTCTCATAATTCCTTACCTTCTCTAACATTTGGGGGCCATTCCAAATATATTTATTGAATGAATATCGCTTTAAATTAAACATTGTTTCCAGCAATGTTCCGTATCGGACGGAAGTAGATATCTCGATCCTACCTATCTTGATCAAATTTCATATCATGTTTCTTTTCTTGCTGAAGTAGGTAGCCTTCTATTTAATGGTGAAGCAGACACAATTTATAGGGTAGATCAAGAAATCTTTTATTACTCGCTTCTTATTGGCTATAGTGGGTATCGACACTTTCGCGTTTTGCGCCGGAGTTACACCGGCATTGATTGATCGTTCGCCAAGCCTAGCACACGCGCGCGCCTCCGAAGTTGCTTGCTTTCCGCGCCGGCCGGCCGCGTCATCTCCTCTCGGGACCGCTCGTTGTGTTTTATGCCCTGGAAGAAGACGACACCTCTACCCAGCCAGCATCCTATGGAAGTACGTGGACTCTCAAGGGGCAACTGGGGAGCTACTCCAAAACGATACCCACTACTGGACGTGATAAGGTTAGTCGTGCCCCAAACCAGCCATTACCTAGATTCCCGTACATAGTTTTGATCCGTTCGAACCGGATTACCTTGATTTCTGTAGATTGTGTCGTCTTTATTTGCTACACTACGTGTACATTGTTCAATTTTCCGTTGGTCATCGTGAGTCATCTTTGTCACGCAAAATGGCTGACGATGCGGCCATCGAACAAGATATTTTCGAGCGAGATATTATTTTAGAGGATCTTAAAAGAACGTTGTTATTTGCTACTACTGATGTTTTACAATTTAAATCACGATCAACCGATCTTGCGGTTCAACAAAGAAAGTTTAGTAAACTTCAATCTAAAATTGAAAAAGCGTTGATGAAATCAAAGCTGTTTAACAAAGATGAACAGTTGAAAATTCGTAATGATTTTAGTGATTGTTATTATGCTATTTTGATGCATGTGAATAATTTGAAACAAGCCGATCAGGACGGTAGACGCATGAGCCGTGCCACCACCCAATCGATGCCATTCTCACACCATAGTAATTCTCATTGTTTGAATAAATTGCCTACTCTGCCTTTACCATCGTTCAGTGGTGAACCTACCGATTGGACTTCATATTTTGATCTATATCGTGCGTTAATCCACAACAATGATGCTTACACGTCAGCGGAAAAATTCCGTTACTTGTTGCTTACTTTGAAAAATGAACCTCACAATTTGATTAAATCGATTCCTATTACTGAGGAGAACTATACGGTTGCATTAGACATTCTTAAAAATAGGTACGAGAATCGTAGAATAATCGCGTCAAAACATTTAGATCGCATTATGGATATTGAATCTTGTGCTATCGAATCAAATGCGAATTTACGTAAATTGGTAAACGTTTACATGGAAAACATTAAAGCACTCGAGATGATGCAGTTTCCAGTACGGGAGTGGAGTTTCATTTTGTTAAGTGTTTTGTTGCGAAAAATTCCAAATACCGTTCGCAAACGTTTCGAGTTATCACTCACTAGGCCCTCTGATATACCTACCGTCGATGTACTCATAAAGTTCTTAGAACAAGAGATTACAACTTTCGAAATCATGTCAAGCGGCGAACAAAAAAAGATGGAAGGTAGTTTTCGTTCCCGCGCAAATAGTGTGTCGTATCGCTCTGGTGTTTCAAACACTCCTTCCAGTTTAGCCCCGCGACGATCGTTTGCCGCTACAGAGGCATCTATGAGTCACAACGATAAACATTGCATTTTGTGTGAGGCTCCGCACATTCTAACAAGATGTGCAAAGTTTTTGAATCTCTCTCCACAGGATAGGTATACTTTCGTGAAAAATAAAAATGTTTGTTATAATTGTTTGAATGTTGGTCACGATATCAGGTCCTGTAAATCAAATAACGCGTGTCGAACGTGTAATAAACGACATCATTCGTTACTCCATTTTGAAAATCAGTCAAATCGAATGACAACTTCAAACAAAGTTTGTGCGGTTTCGTTCCCTCCCACGGAGGAAGCCTCTGCATGTATATTGAATGTTGATGGCTCGGTTGATACTCAACGGCCATCGACAAGTGTAAATCATTCGTTGCGCGCGAGTTGCGAGGCGACTGCGCCGTTTGTTAAGAAATCAATAGTCATGTTGTCTACGGCACTCGTTGAAGTTTGCATTGGGGTTGTGAAACACACGATTAGATGCCTGGTGGACCCGGGAAGTCAAGCGAGTTTCGTATTATTATCATGTTCTCAGCGTTTAGGTTTGAGGTGTAGAAATGTAAACATTCCAGTTTTCGGAATCGGCGAAGAGAAGCCGATACAGCCAAAAGGAATTGTTTCGTTCGTCATCACTCCGCGTAACCAAAACCAACCGGCTATTCCAGTCGAAGCTTTGGTTTTACCTAAATAATTCCCGTGTCGATCAATGAATGGCCGCATATCAAAAATTTGAATTTAGCTGATCCTACCTTTAACGCACAGAATCCTCAGCCTATTGAAATGCTTCTCGGTGCGGATATACTATCCCACGTTTTTCTCGAAGGTATTATTAAGGGTCAGCCTGACGCACCAATCGCCATGAATAGTATTTTTGGATACCTATTGTTAGGGAAAGTTGTTTTAGATACTAGTAGTCCGCCTCCAATCCAGGTGTGTCATAGCTCCTTTTTCGAGGACAACGACCTCCAACGGTTTTGGGAGGTGGAGGCAGTTCCTGAGGAAAAATCCCTCACTGCCGATGAGCATTTATCCGAATCTATTTTTGAAAATACTCATTCACGAGACGAAAATGGACGTTATAGTGTGGCGCTTCCGTTTAAAAATACACCTATACTAGGTCAATCCCGTGACATCGCCCTCTCTCGGTTTCGCAAGTTAGAATATCGTTTAGAACGTAATCCTTCCCTCAAAAAAGATTATCACGCGTGTCTTCAAGAATACTTAGAGTTGAACCAAATGGAATTATGTAGTCCTCCTTCCAAGGACGATAATTCCCATTATTACATTCCGCACCACTGCGTGGTCAAAGAATCTAGTGAAACTACTAAAGTAAGGGTGGTATTCGATGCGGCTTGTAAAACTACGAATGGCCATTCTTTAAATGATCTTTTACTTACTGGTCCGAAGCTGCATTCGGATATAGTGGATATTTTACTCAAGTTTCGTGTTCATAATATCGTTTTTACAGCTGATGTTAAACATATGTACAGAAATATAGGAGTTCAAAATTCCTACTGGGACTATCAGCGTATTGTTTGGCGGGCCTCTCCAGATTTACCTATTCGGGACTATAGGTTACGTGTTGTCGTTTTTGGTATTAGTGCATCTCCTTACTTAGCTTTACGGGTAATACGTCAACTCGCACATGATGAAGCCGATACATTTCCGCTGGCATCAGCAGTTTTATTAACCGATGTATTTGTTGATGACGTCATTTCAGGAGAGACCGATGAAGCTAGTGCACTCGCACTACAAAAACAGCTGATAGGTATATGCGCGAGCGCGGGGTTTGAGCTGCGCAAGTGGCATAGTAATTCGCCGGCGATTCTCGCCGCCGTTGCATCAGATTGTCATGGTGAGCGGCCCGAGACTTTATCCTTCTCAGTAGTAGAGAAGGATCCTACAATTAAAGTACTCGGGCTCCAATGGAATCCTAATTCGGATGTTTTTTCATTTAAAGTTCAAATATCCAATACCACTTGTACAAAAAGGGTTATTTTGTCAGAAATCGCAAAAATTTACGACCCAGTAGGCTTCTTATCGCCAGTTATATTATATGCCAAACATTTGATACAATTACTTTGGATTGCTGGTACAGGATGGGATGAGTCACCTCCCATAGATATCGTTAACGCTTGGTCGAGCTTTACAAATGAGCTTCCACTCTTATCTGAGTGCGTTTTTCCGCGTCATATTTTTAACAAAGCGGACTCAATTGAATTACATGGGTTTGCGGACGCGTCTGAACGGGCTTATGCTGGATGTGTTTACGTTCGTTGTAGATCTAGTGATGGTCAGATTTGTGTCTCTCTTGTGTTAGCAAAAACGCGGGTCGCACCATTAAAACGGTTATCTATTCCGCGACTTGAGTTAATGGCAGCCCTATTGTTATCCAAACTCATTAGCAAAGTGATGCTCGCTTACAGCGACAGAATTCAATTTGACCATGTATACGCGTGGTCGGATTCTACTATTGTGTTAGCATGGTTACGTTCATCTCCGCATGAATGGAAAACATTTGTGTCAAACCGGACTAGTGATATACTGTCACGTGTACCGGCGAATTGTTGGCGACACGTACCGTCTTACGATAATCCTGCGGACGCGGCTTCCCGAGGCATGCTTCCCGCAATGTTCATAGATCATTCTTTATGGTTTCACGGGCCCAATTGGTTACAAGACGAATCCAATATGTGGCCTACGCTCACTAAAGAAATTAATACTCAGGAAGAAAAGCGTAACCTTCCTCTTATCGCAACCCCATCGACAATAGGTTCGGACGAACTTAAGGTTTTTTCTAAATTTTCTTCATTAGGAAAATTGGTTCGTGTCATATCCTACATATTTAGATTTTACCAAAAGTGTAAAAAGACCCAAGTCACATTTCCGCGACACATTACTGTGCCCGAGTATAATTTGACTTTGAAAAGGATTATAGGTATCATTCAACAGTCTGCTTTTGCCGAAGATATAAAAAATATTTCGAACGGTAAATTAACTACCAATCAGTTAAAACGATTATGCCCATTCATAGATAAAGATAATTTATTGCGTGTGGGGGGACGTTTGCATAAATCATTGCTTTCGTTTGAATCTAGGCATCAATTGATATTACCGAAAAAACATCACTTAACTACGTTAATAATCGACGATGCTCATGTTACCCACCTGCACGCCGGTCCACAGTCAACTCAATATCTATTGTTGCAAAAATACTGGATTTTATCTGGCCGTGATATAGTCAGGCAACGTATACATAGGTGCGTACCTTGTTTTCGAGCGCGACCAAGACACACACAGCCACGAATGGCTCCGTTACCTAGCGTACGCATACAATCAGCGCGCCCATTCTTAAAAACAGCTGTTGATTATGCAGGTCCCTTTTACGTTCGTGCCAACAAGGTCCGGAATGCTAAGATAGTTAAATCATATGTTGCAGTATTCGTGTGTATGAGTGTAAAAGCAATACACCTCGAATTAGTTTCTGATCTTACTACAGAATCGTTTCTCGCAGCCTTGCGACGTTTCACGTCCCGTCGAGGCTTATGTACAGATATATATTCTGATAACGGTAAAAACTTTGTTGGTTGTAGTAATCATCTCAAGGAATTGTATGCATTTTTAAATACGGACTCCGTTCAAAGCATATTGCACGAAAAGACACTTAAAC
Source organism: Perizoma affinitatum (assembly GCA_961405105.1). NCBI lineage: Eukaryota > Metazoa > Arthropoda > Insecta > Lepidoptera > Geometridae > Perizoma > Perizoma affinitatum. The sequence continues at coordinate 11,804,780 of OY560194.1, read as the reverse complement.
AGAACTTGACTTTCCATTTTCAACCTGTCACCGGATCACATTTTTGCGGATTAGTAGAAGCGGGTGTAAAAAGCTTCAAACACCATTTGCATCGTGTTATTGGCACCCGTACACAAACATACGATGAAATGCATACAATCCTTTGTCAGGTCGAGGCGGTTTTAAACTCTCGTCCGCTTTGCATCCTAAGTTCGGATGCTGCGGATCCATTACCGTTGACTCCCGCCCATTTTTTGATAGGTGGGCCTTTGACGGCCCTACCGGATGTTTCATTAACGGATTTGAATCCCCATAGACTTACTAGATGGCGATGGGTACAACAATGTATTCAACATTTCTGGAAACGATGGAGTCGAGAATATTTGCATGAGATTCAACAAGCTAACAAATGGTTTCATAACCGCGGATCTCCAATCCGTGAAGGCATGATTGTTGTGGTACGGGATGATAATTTACCGGTCTTACAATGGAGGTTAGCCAGAGTTCACACTCTCCACCCCGGCACAGATAATATTACCCGTACTGTTACTCTCCAAATGGGAAACTCTTTTACCAAGAGACCCGTGGTAAAAATATGTGCCCTTCCTCTTAATTAAAATTGCGAACAAATAACTTCGCGCATACATAAGAAATTAGATGTATAGGTAGTTAAAATAGTTTAATTCTTTGTCTTTTGTTTTATTAATCCCTAAGTTCAGTTAGATTATTGTATATTTATTTCGTTATGTATTAATCTAGTAAATTTTGTTAAAAGCAACCACGTTCTTTTAAGGTGAGCGGCTATGTTCCGTATCGGACGGAAGTAGATATCTCGATCCTACCTATCTTGATCAAATTTCATATCATGTTTCTTTTCTTGCTGAAGTAGGTAGCCTTCTATTTAATGGTGAAGCAGACACAATTTATAGGGTAGATCAAGAAATCTTTTATTACTCGCTTCTTATTGGCTATAGTGGGTATCGACACTTTCGCGTTTTGCGCCGGAGTTACACCGGCATTGATTGATCGTTCGCCAAGCCTAGCACACGCGCGCGCCTCCGAAGTTGCTTGCTTTCCGCGCCGGCCGGCCGCGTCATCTCCTCTCGGGACCGCTCGTTGTGTTTTATGCCCTGGAAGAAGACGACACCTCTACCCAGCCAGCATCCTATGGAAGTACGTGGACTCTCAAGGGGCAACTGGGGAGCTACTCCAAAACGATACCCACTACTGGACGTGATAAGGTTAGTCGTGCCCCAAACCAGCCATTACCTAGATTCCCGTACAAGCAATAACTAAAACCCAGTTCAGCCCAAAACAATGTAGGAACAATGTCACCTTGTTATCAGTACTTAATTTCCTGCAGTAGAATTGAATGAGCGAAGACGTCACTAGTTTCTGACGGGGCCGGAAGTGGCGAGAAATCAAACTGATTTCGTTATACGCTAACAGTAACTATACATGTTGATGTAATTTATACCTACTTGGTGTGTTATCTTGAAAACTGAAAGGTGATGGAAATAATTTCGCTTTATTCAGTCTTAGTCTGCGTCTTTGGTTTTTTAAAATGTGATATGATATTATTTTCAAATAACCTCCTTTGAGTCGCCTACGTGGAACCACGTAAGAATGCAAACTTTAAAAATTACGAGAAAAATTAAATTATTTTTAAGGTGGTATCCGTCTTAATCTATGACTTTACCAACGTGCAAACATCACACGCGCGAAGAACCCGCAGGAACCCCATATATTTCCTTTCTTCCTTTCTCTGGTTCCAAATCTTACATTACTTTCTAATAACATAATTACCAAGTACTTTAATAAGCCGGGGTTTTTATAAGATACATCAAAAAGTTTGTATAATATTAATGCTGGTAATTTTAAGCAGAGTCGTGTTATGAGAACTACATGTCTGATATATACTGTTATATATACACTAGCTTCTGCCCACTGCTTCGCCCGCGTGTTACTCGGATAAAAAGTATCATAGAATAGAATAGAATAGAAAATACTTTATTGCACACCAAAAAATACATCAGCTTAATAACTAAAAAAAAAAAAAAAAACTTTGATAATGTACAATGGGCGGTCTTATCGCTAAATAGCGATCTCTACCAGACAACCTTTGGATGGAACGGACTGTACTAAAGTTTACAAGGGGTTTAATTGGTGTACTTACATACTATAATATATGCAATATACAATTTATTACACAATATAACTACATAGCTACAACAACTATTGTATGATCTAAAACATAGATAGACTAGAAGCAGGCAACAGCTAATGACTCGAGGACAAGTAGTGTTCCTTGACCAAAGATTTAAAAATAGGTAGTGATTTAGCACGTCTGATGGTAACAGGTAGTTCATTCCATAAACGGACAGCCTGCACTGTAAAGGAGTTATCATAGTAGGAAGAGGTGTGTACAGGTGTAAGAAGTTGAAGAGTTTCAGAAGAACGCAGGGATCGAGCATGGGAGAGATGAATATATTGGAAACGTTCTTTGAGATAGGAAGGTGTGGAGGGATTGAAAAGAATATTATATAACAGATTTAGGATATGGGTATTCCGGCGAAGACGTATGGGTAACCACTTGAGCTTACTGCGAAACTCAGAAACGTGATCATATTTGCGTAGGCCAAATATGAACCGTATTCCGAAGTTTTGCAGTCGCTCAAGTTTATCCAGCTGCTGTTCTGTGAGGTCTAAGTAGGAAGCATCAGCATAGTCTAGTATTGGAAGTAGGAGAGACTGTGCAAGCGAAATTTTAGTGGCAGTCGGAAGGAAGTTTCGAAGTCTTCTAAGGGAGCCTGCCGAAGCGAAAATTCTACGGCTGACTTCAATTAACTGAGGTCCCCAGGACATCTGTCTGTCGAGGAGAACACCTAGATTCACCGTCTCACTCTGCTCAATGTGAACGCCTTCAAAAAGCACCTGTGGGAGGCCAGACCAATCTATCTTGGATAACATTCGCGAGCTCCCAACCACGATGACTTGGGTTTTGAGCGGATTGACCCGAAGTCCAAAAGCTTTGCTCCAGTCCAAAATTCGACTAAGATCTCGATTTATGGCGTTGATAGCATCAGGCAGCTCCTCTACTCTAGCTTGTTCATAAATTTGAAGATCGTCTGCATAGAGGTGGTAGGATGAAGTTAAATTTTGGGAAACAGAGTTAATGAAAATTGCGAAAAGAAGAGGTGATAAAACGCCGCCCTGAGGTACGCCAGCAGAAATATTGCACCATGATGAGTAAGTATCATCAATGCGTATTCGCTGCCGACGCCCATGCAGATAACTAGAAAACCAGTCAACCACTGTTGGAGATATGTTAAGTGAGCGTAAGACACTAAGTAGGATATCAAAATCAACGTTGTTAAAAGCATTGCTGAAGTCCAAAAGCGACAGCACAGTAACTCGACCGTTGTCCATGCCGCCACGAATGTCATCAGTAATCTTGATCAACGCTGACACAGTACTGTGGCCAGGACGGAAACCGGACTGGAAAGGATTCAGGAGATTATTTCTATATTACTGTAAAGTTTCACATCAAAAAGTTGTACATTTCTTTCATATATTGGTCATTCTTTTTAGTAAAGACAAAGTCGCATTGATCTTGACTTAAACCTTCCTGCCTTCGAGATAAATCATCTGATGTATGTATTTATAACTGGTTAGTTTCCAGTCCGGCTCGGGCCAAGTTTGAAGTTTAGATTGAGCCATAACAATGGACTTGACAGCCAGGAATGATTCAGATAATTTAGCAGTGTTCATTGTTGAATCATTGAGTTAACCATCATTCATTCTTTAGCATATTTTAAATAGGGGTAGAAAGTCACCGCATTTTACAGCAAAAAAGGTTTTCCTGTTCCATTAGAGATAAATTGATTAGAGATTGAACGAACTTACCTGAAGTGAAGTTCTATACAAATTATACGAGTTGCTTCGTCTGAAGAGATTAGTGGTAAAATGCGATATCTAAACGTATACTACAAATGTCTTCTAATCTCGAAGGACGAAGCAAGAATGTATAATTTATGTTATCGAACTTATAGGGCGCTCAGCGTGTATGAACACTCACAACTGTAGTCCCCATAATTGACCTCCTCACTCGGTGAGTATGTATTTGACTAACCCCTACATATCCATAGTGGTTAGTCTGAAGCACATTCAAAGTACTCTAGCTAGCTAATATCTTACGTATAAAATAGAAAATATTATACTACACATAATAAAAACTTAAAACTTGATTACTCGTGGGCAGAATGATTTCCCCTATTTCGTACATATACTAGAACAGTCTGTAGAACCCTTTTGGTATATTCTATACAGAAAGACATGAAATAGGAAAAGTCGGATAAAAGATTAAATTGTTTCAATATCAAGAAGATCTGTCATAAAACTCTCCACCTTTCATTTTACCGCTGTAAAGGGGCATGCCCACTTGTGTAATCAAATAAGGAACGTCTGAGCACAGTTGAAATAGATTTTTTCACTCTTAAAATTGCGATCACGTTTCTAATATAGTGAAAACAATATTCTAGTGACCGGGTGATTTCAGCGCAGCCTGGCCCTTCCAATATCAACTGGGGTAAACTTTTTCATAGCTTTGAAATATTAGTCGTATAGAATGTTGAATCCAATATATTATTGCATTGTAATAAAAAGCGTGCTGCGTTTGTTATATTTTATAATAAAGTAAAGATGTGTACTATATTGTAACTACTAACAATTTAGTACAAGTATCCAGTTTTTATAAATACTTAAGTTTTAAATTAAATTTTGGATCATTGTATTTCTCCGACTTTATGGAACCGAAGCTCTATAGTAAACACGCAACCATGTGTCTTTGTGTATATTTATTCCTTAATTAAAGGTGTATCGTGATAAAATTTTGTAGACATTTATCATAAAAATGAGAAAAAAAAAATAAAGAATTAACTTCTAGCGTAAGTTACCAACAAAATATAAAGTAGGAAATGAACTGAATGTCTCTTAAAATCATTTTGAGGTTTATTTAGTTTGATACAAATAACCAGGAAATGCCTCAAAGTAATTATAGTTGCAGTATCCCACTTCTTTTTATATACGAAGTTCTATAAAAAAGTATTCATATGAACTTTAAAGATAGGGAAAAGGAACATTTTTTTTTACTGATATGTTAACTTTAGGAAATATGAGACAACTTGGGAACTGAATATAGTGTTTCTTAATATCGTTAGGTAATTATTTAATAGAAAACAAGAAAAGCCATGTTCTATGCATGGTAACAACTTATTGATTTTCACGTCAAAACCGCATATCGCAATTTGAAATTGCACATCTCTTTCGTTTTTTAACGAGGGGTCGTTTAGAAGTATCGATCAGCGATATAAAACACCCATTAATCTGTCCTTATCTGCGTCGTATTATTTAATGACGCGACGTTTCGCGGTTATTTGTAACATTTATGGCGGAATAGATGCTGATGCATATTTAGATAGCGGTTTTTATGTTACGCGCGACGTCATTATTTGCGCGTAAGTGAAATATACTTATATTTGCAATCGAAACTCGAAAGTGGCGTATGTATTTTGTTTTTTTCGCCTTTTCTTCATTGTGTTTTAAATAGCCGAACTAGATCATTTTCAGTAGTATAAATTAATATTCATTGTAAACATTTTATTGGGATTTTTCACGTACCGCACTATCGGTGAAGGCGCCGACTAAGTTTCGACTCATTCCGAGAGTCTTCATCAGGGTGAGTGATCGCGACGCTCTCCCTTCTTCACCGACAGTACATGAATAATCAAATTCACGATAGTTTTTGGAATATAAATGAATAGTTCGTGCGAGGAGACGGCAGAGGATTTAAATAATTGAAAAAGACTATTTTTTTTTGTGTTGGTCATGACTTGCTGTCAAAATACTAACGTGCTGCTCACATTTACGCCTACTTGTAGGGACACTAAATTATTGCCGAAAATTTAACTGTATATAAATAAGTAAATAAATCATGCTGTACAAATGTACAGCTAGATTTGTTAATGGCTAGATGATGTTGTATGAAAATTCACACAACATCATCTAGCCTCAAAGTAATCAGAGCTTGTGTTATGGGAACTACATGACTGATTATTCATATACTTTTTTCTGTAAAGACATACACAGTATGCATAGAAAACACCCAGACCCGAGGAAAATATTTGCAGATCATACAAACATTTGTTTCGCGGAATCTAAACAGCAACTTTCTGCGTCACAGGTGGGCCTGCTCAACTGCTCTACAGAGGTCACAAATGTAGTCAAAGGTTCATACTGTATATTGTCATCAGAAATTAGAAGTCATCTATATGTGTGGAAAGTTTTGGCAGAGACCTTTGACATGTAGGGGGCATGATTATGTAACTGAAAAAAAGGCCATTTATCAGTGAAAACCTGCACACAAAAATAATGTTCTCGGTAAACAATAAAAAACTGTTTTAAAAAGAAGACAAACTCATGGTTGAAGACGTGTTTTTATAACTAATTCAAGGACTTAGTTTACCAAACAGATATTGGTATCACAAAAGATTTGGAAAAAAATCTGCCTCTTTGAAATAATAAATAAATCAAAAACAAGGCTACTTAAATGCAAAAACCTTTGAATAAAAAACAGTTTTATAAATAACAAAAGTACAACATGGTTTTAGTATTACCCAGAAAACAAAGCAGCAATGCAAATAAAAGTGCTTTCACTTTACGTTCCACAAAAATCGGTTAACATTTTCCACCGTAAAATGTTTTCCTATTCAACAAACTAAATAACTTAAACCGTTTATCATACAATACGATTATTTCACAAAACAGTTTCCTCGGAACGGGTCGATTTGGTATACTCTCTACACAACGCAAATATGATTACAACAAAAAAAAACGTTTTCATTAAGTATTCCCCATAATGGACAATACATGTTTTCACATGGTAGGTACATAGAAGATCATATATCTCATACGAGGGCTGTCGTAGGGCAACAGATAGATAATATTAACAGATAGTTAGGCAGGCCGAAGTTTTGCTTAAACAATTTCTAAATACATTCGAATTTTATTCTAACAATTTATTAAGTTTCTATATTTAAAAGTTATTCAACTAATGCAATTGATTCAATTTATTTATGCAAGACTTTTTAATAATTAGCTGGCTTCGAAAAAGGAGGTTATCCATTTTGGGGTTATGAATGTATGTTTTTTTCCTGTGATTATTCTGTTATGGATGAACTCAAATGGTGTTTATTTTCGTGAGTAATAACTTCTTACCATAAAAAAATATGTTAATCAAATGAGAACTTTTTCAAAAACAAAATATAATTTGAAAACACTTTTTTTAACGTTAGTTACTCTCAAAAATATCTAATGATGGTCATGACTGGTCACAGCTGAAAACCAGCGCTGCAGCATGGCAACATTGAGTAGCACATGCTGAGCTGAAGGCCATTTACCTATTGATACCTTTTTGGTGCGACATTGAACTTTTGAAAGTATGGATTAGTAAGGTGCGTGGGGCATTTCTGTTTCAGTTTTACTTAAATTCTAACTTATTTAGATATTACTATTATTTTTTTATAATATATCCCACCAACCAAAATTTGTTGTATTGTTTTATGTCTTGCTAAATAAATGTTTTTCTTTCTTTTTTTCCTTCTTTCAATTCGCCATCACAGAACATACTTTTTATTTTCGTTTAATTCTTTATCTTAGTTCTTATGTCAACGTTATAGTTCAATTTAATATGTAATTTGTGGTGGTTTAAATAAATGGTTATCGATCTATCTTTGCTGAGTGAGCTTGAGAATAAGCCAGCGATTTGCATGAAATATAAAGGTGACCGCACACATAGTTGGGTGTTGTTTATAGCGGTCAGTGCGGTCGTTGCGTACTTGTCTACTCTATAGTATTCCGTGACCGGTTCCCCTAGCATTCCTGTCTTGGTCCTTTATTATCTTACTTTCCGCTCACGACATCGTCATAATATATTTGCGTAAACAAAGGTAGCAGTGAGTTTAATAACTTTATGGGCACTGAAATTTCAGGAACATTAATCTGGTTATTTTGGTTCAGCGTTTGAATTTTTCAAGTACAATTATAATATAATAGGTTGGGGAAAAAGTTTCTTCGCATTTTTTAAGAAAATTCAAAACATTTTTTAATATAGTTTATTTACATTTAACTAAAGTATGTAGGTACCATTTTGTTCGATAACTTTTTGCCATTTTGTAGGCAGGGACATGATTCCATTGCTATAAAAACTTTGGGGCTTCTGTTCAAAATACCGCAACAAGTGGTTTTGGCAGTCCTCTCGTGATGTTAACCTGACACTGCCTAAAGAATTCTGAAGAGACCGAAACAGGTGGAAATCTGAAGGTGCAAGGTCAGGACTATACGGCGGATGCATTAACACATCCCAGCCAAACTCTCTTAATTTTTGCTGAGTGGCTAAAGATGTGTGAGGTCTAGCGTTATCATGATGAAAAACCACACCCCTTCTGTTGATTAACTCCGGCCGCTTTCTCTCAACTTCTTGTTTTAATCTCATCAGTTGTTCGCAGTAGAGTTCAGAATCGATGGTCCTGCCTGGTGGTAACAGCTCATAATGAATAATGCCCTTCCAATCCCACCACACACACAGCATCACCTTGTTGCGAGTTAACCCGGGTTTCGCCACAGTCTGTGAAGCCTGACCGGCCTTTGACCACGACCTTTTTCGCACGTTCTTGTCGTACGTGATCCACTTTTCATCACCAGTTATCAGCTTCTTCAAAAATGGTTCGGTTTCATTACGTCGTAATAAAGAATCACAAATGAGAACACGGTTCATTAGGTTTCTTTCAGTGAGCTCGTGAGGTACCCAAATATCGAGCTTTTTTGTGTACCCAGTTTTTTTCAAATGCGCCAAAACTGTTTTGTGGTCAATTCCCAGTTCTTCAGCTACGTCGTAACTACTGATATGCCGATCTTGCTCCACTTTTTCAAAAATGGCATCCATTTTATCCGTAATAGGGCGACCAGAGCGACGTGCATCTTTGACATCAAAATTTCCGGATTGAAAACGCTTAAACCAAATTTGTGCTACTCTCACAGACACTGCACTAGGTCCATAAACATCGCAAATTTTTTTCGCGGCTTGCGTTGCATTTTTACCTTTTTTGTAGTAAAATTTTAAAATGTATCGAATTTCTTCATTAGATTCACTCATCTTGACAGTACGAAAAACAAATAAAAATCACACATTTTCCTAATTTGAATTTGGAATTATCTTCTTTAAAATTTAAACTTTTAATGATACCAAAACCAGCCAGATACAAATAGTATAGCCAAAGAGATTTTATTACAAGTATTTTATTACATACAATAATGCGAAAAGACTTTTTCCCCAACCTAATATGTTTTATATAGTTGGACGAGTAATGAATCTTAAAATTTTATGAAATTTGAAAAGTATACTTTTGTTCTAGCATTATCCTACTATTATTATACTCGCATAAACGAGTTTCTTAGTATTTTTGTCCGTAACGGCTGAACGGGCTGGTATGAAAGGCCTGTGACCTAGAATAACTCATAGTACTTATTATCTCGGTACAACCCAGGAGAAGCAGTTGGCAAAAGCTAGTCTTGACTAAAGACTCCAAAAACAGGTATTTTTTTTATTTAATTCTACTTTTTTCCACTATTTCACCCGAGTAAAAAGTAGTCTAGGTATGTGTTGTTCTAGATCACGAACGATGCCTATATCAAAATATTTCTGGTTAGCCAATACGAATATTGTAAGCAAAAGACACTCAACCATAAGTATATATTTTTGCATTTATAATATTAGTGTGAATTTAGATTCACCAGACAGAAAAGGAAAAACCACACTTATCGTTTTATTGTCTCCGTATTCATCAATATAGAATTTCACTTAAAATGACATCTTTTCTACTCCAGACCCGATTTAATTGTCCGGCTGTCATCGAAAACTGTCAATTGGCTGTCAAACACAAAAGGAAAAACACTCGATCATCGATGAAAAAAATAGCATTAAGGCTAGATACCACTGGAGCATCTTTTTAGAAACAATTTATAACAAAATGTAAAAACTGTTTTGAAGGCAACAGCATGGAGTTAAAAATAGTCTAATTAACCAAAAAACAAACAATTAAACTATTTGATATCTTATGCCGGAAAAAGAAGACTGTTTCCTATTGTAGGGGATTATAATATTAATAGGTTCAGTTATAACACTGAAAAAAAAAACATTTTAAAAGTACTATTAATTATTATTATTATTGTAGATCGATTTGTATAAAATACTGCCACATCCCTTAGATTATTTGTTATTTGTTCCATGTATTATGTCTTGTAATGTTGTGTGTGTGTGTGTGTCAAATAAATATATTCTTTCTTTCTTAGGGTGTGTTCCAGTTAAAACAGTCTTCAATTGATTAATATTAAAAGCAATTATCCTTTTTTACCAGTGATATACTTTTTTACAGTATACGGGCTCCTGTCAGAGTCCATATATGCTTTTGACATGAGGGATTAATCGTTTGTTTGTCTGTTACCATTCATGTCCGAAACGGCTTGTCCGAATGCAATTCTTTTTTTTTGCAAACGCTTTATATTTCTTTAAATATGGTTTTTAGATATAGTTACAAGTCACTAGAGGCGCTGCAATCGATGATGAGAATACATGTTTTACTGTATCTGTTATATTTTTATCCATAATATAAGTTGTAGCTGTGGATAGTTATGCTCAAAATAAATTTCTTTACTTTACTTTATGACGGGGGTTTCCAAAAGACAATATATTTATTATTTAACAGACTCAACATGCGGCATACGATCTATTTTCATAAAACTATATTATTAATTATGTGTGTTGTACTTAATTGTATAATCTTAACTGTAAAATAAATTAAAACTGCGCTTCAGTGGACGTTGACTTTTATGATAAGTGACGTATTGAAGTTCAAAGTGGAATTATTAAAAAACCATTAGAATTTGGGGCAAGCTGCATGATGGATGGGCTTGAATTGAATCCTATCCATTTCAATTCCAAGCGATGTCTCTGTCCCCTGTGGATGGTACTCGTATTATAATGCGATGGCCTCTACCATTAGTTGTGTAGTCACTCGGCCAATAATGTTAGGCCATTTTACCAGCGACATTTTTTTTAATAATAATAAATAGAGGTTGTTCATTTGTTTTTAGAATAAGTTCTCAGCTTCCTGTCTGATTACGAGATAAAACGTAATATAGGCAAACGTAAAGCATTCTACGTTTGTATGTTTTTATGTTACCGTTTATCTCCTAAGATGGACGACCTCTGTGGCGCAGTGGGCGAAGGCACGCTTGAGACGCAGAAGGTTGCGGGTTCGATTCCCGCCGCGGGACAAATGTTTGTATGATCTGTGAATATTTGTCTCGGTTGTTATATATACATTATATGTATGTATTTACAAAAACAAGTATATAAGTAGTATATCAGTCATGTAGTTCCCATAATACAAGGTCTGCTTACTTTGGGGCTAGATGATGCTCTGTGAAAAATGTCCAGCATTATTTATTTATTTATTGTAATGCCGTTTGCAATCCATTGTTTCACAGTTAACTTGTTTATGTTTGTGAATGGCTTTTTGGTCTTAGATCTAATTAAGTGACTGTCATAAAAGTAAATTGAAAGCAGGTCCTTTCAAATGAAGTAATGTAGCATCCCTGGCGATGCCTGGTGCATCTGCTAAATATTTCTGAATAATACTGAAAATGCCCAAGTCGTGTAAGACATGCTATGCCAGAGGTTCCGAAGTTGCCTCATAATTTCCTGAGTTCGTAACTAAATACGTATTATTGGAAATAAAAATCCGTCAAATATTTTTTTGTTAATAGTTCTTATCAAATGCTGCTTAATTCATAACTTTGTTTCATAATACTAGGACACACAAAAAACACACATTTTTATATACTTAACATAATTCCTTGAATGGAGACTTCAAATAAAAAAAAGAGGAAACCTCAAACAGATCTATGTATAATATGAATGTATTTACAACATAAAAAGTATATAAGTAGTATACCAGTCAATTAGTTCCCATAACGCCGGCTAGCCCCTAACTCCCCAAACTAAGCAGAGCTTTTAGGTCTGCTTAGTTTGTGGCTAGATGACGCTGTGTGAAAAATGTCCAGCATTATTATTTTTATTTATTAACTATCTGACACCTATTTAATGCCACCCTACATGAGGTAATGCGATGAGAAATAAAAATATAATCCCTACTTTCCTCTCCTTAGGGGGATTACCCCCATTTATTGGATTTTTCCCTAAATGAATTGCAATTATTTTTTTAATAATATTTTTTTTTTTTATTTTAACATTTATTTTACAAGATTAATCTTGTTATTTTTTTATATTCGAATTATTTATTCATCAATTATAATAAATTATTTTAAAATAAAATGATTTAAAACTTTTTACTGGAATATAAACGAAAAAGTAAATATTTTAATAAAAATATTTGATCATTTTTCTTTTAAAATTAAGAAAACACGTCTGGTTGCCATATTGTATCTTGAACCAAGGTGTGGCAGACGGACATGACAGAACTATAAAGCCGTCGGCTGTGTTAGACAAGTCCCTGCGTCACGCAGGGGCGCTCATTGTTCTGAAGGAACAAATCCGCGTGCATCATACGCGCCGAGTACCCGCAAACCGAAGCATATTCTGCATAATACAAGCAGTCCACGCTACAATGTAATCTGCTTGATTTTTTTCAAAAATAGACCTGTGACACTTGTCCTGACCTGTGACGGCAAGGATTCCGTTTCTACCATTAGACTATGGAATCCTAAAAAAATACAATAAATTACTAAAATACATTTCACCACCTTCCAAATACACCAGTGATGAAAAATATAGTGACGTTTATAATGTTGTAATAAAGTATGTAACATTCCTCACGGCTAACCAAGAGCGATGCTCAGATAAATCATATCTAGTCACCGATTTATATCGCAGTAACGAGGAAGGATAGGTCAGTAAATAAACAGTTATATCATGTTTATTATGTTTTATAGACGTTTGCGAACTTAATATAAAAATGTGCGAGCAGAAATTTTGGTGTTTGACATGACTGAGTAAACTTATTTCACGTAAACGTGTTGTGTTTTTGTATATAAAATAAAAAAGAACTGGACTTTTTTATTTTCATATACATCCTATACATTTGTAACATAAACCGTGTCAGTGGTGAGAAATAATTAAAATATTTTAAAGTACCTAATTAAAAATATGTAAGAAGATGTAAGAAGTCCGTATATGCGTTTCACGAAGAGGCTCTGTGTGTTTGTTCAGAAATGACTCAACCAATTATAAAGCGCTTTTTTTGCAATCCCAAAACTCTTACCTCAAACGCCTATATGGGCTACTTATATCGCGGATAAAAAGTATCCTAACGCCACATTTAAACGACGGTATCATAAGGTAAGCCCTCCTCTACGTATGGTCGTAGTAAATGGGCATTCGTAGCGCGTAGAGCCGCTACGGCAAACGCTACGAGCTAAACACCAGGCAGTTAACTCAACTTTATTCAGAGTAATAACGACGAACAGAGCGCGTTCATAAAGGTATGAACAGTTACATCTTTCAGAAGATTCAACCTAATCGTAATAGACAGACGATATTTACAGGAAAGAAGACCACTTTTAAAACGATCATATTTACAGTATAGAAGTATGTCGTTATAGTTCGCAATAAAACAGTAACAAAAGGTTAAATCGATTCGTCTGCCAATAACATTCACCCCGAAAGAGCTCCCGTGATCATGGTACATGCAACTATGCCAAAATATCGGGGAACATTGAATTTTGTTTTGTCCTAAAGGCAAAATTATTATAAAACTATTCATTAACTCTAAACACTTTAATGTATCATTCTAATAAGTCATTTCAAAATTCATCATAACAATACAAAACTCTATTTAAAAACTTTTTAAGAACATGTAAACAAGTGATTTAAAAAATTTTAATTGCTTGAATTTTCACCGGCATATTTTATGAACTACAAACTGGAACACAACAATGCGAGTATTTCTGTTTAACGGCAGAAATCCATACTATAGTTAAACTTCACCGTGTAAACTAGTTCACATAGAAGCACTACTATGAATAATTTATTCATCATTATCAATAACCTGTAGACGTCCACAGCTGAACATAGGCCCCCAAAAAGCTTGAAAATCGATCTCGGGCCACCATTATCTACCGACATCCCGCAACCTTCACGCTATCATTGGTCCATCGGTTTATTATTACTCTGAAACTTCACTGCATAAAATAACCATCTGTGCAAACTGAGCTTATCCCTTAGAAAAACGCGCTTTGTGAGGCTCACATCCTTATGATATGTTTATGTACTTTGAGATTTTATGTGGGCGTTCTAACGCCGTGCACGAGTTTTATTGGGTTTATAGAATTTTATGAGGCCATATTCTATGTGGCCGCTGTGCCTTATTGTCTATTGATTTTGAGCGAGTCGATAACTGTCGAAGGGATATAGACCGATGAGTGATAGACTTACCCGCGACCACACTTCTGCCACTCTCGATTAAATGTATGATACAATCGCTTCGTAATCAACACATGCAAGGTTTGTGCTGTTGTATGAGTGAGTGAAATTAAAAGTTTTCAAGGTTGTCACCATTTAATTTTACTTACCACTTGAGCGTGATGGTATGTCTTCGCATCCAATCCGATGAAACAACGCGGCGCACTTATTTGCATGTAAGATTGTATGCTTTGCCTATTATAATTTCCCATCGCAAGGCATATTCAAAGCTCGAGTTAAAAACTTATTTTTATCGGATATATTTTTGAACAAGTTTGTTCAAAAATATATCCGTTTTTTATTAAGAAAAATATCCTTTTACTTTTCTAAAGGGTAGGTGTATATATTAATTATAAATATATATACTGTGTATGTAGGTATGTAATTATATTTATCTTGTAGTTAGTTGTAAAGTTCATTCATTTATCTCTAAAATGTCTTAACTAGTTAAAATGCGGTTTATTAATCAATTTGTTTAACTCCAAGGATGGTTTTTAGGTATATTTTATTGCATGAGACGCTGTAGCAGATGACGGAAAACACGTCCAATATTTTATTATTTAAGGACATTGAAATTCAAATCAAACAATATCCAAACAGATAAACTGAAATGTATGTTGCAAATTGAATACACTTGCAGAAAACGAAATTAGTTCTCCGTTAATCTAACAAACAAATTTAAAACAAATCTCAGCATAACATTGTATAATCTCACTTTAAAGCTCGCTTTAACAGATTGACGGCAGACTTAATGTATTTATACCGAACGGCATCTGTGGCTAATGATATCGCTGGACCTGACCCCTCGACCCCCATACCCCCAGGCTTTGACTAAAGATTAACTAGAAGGTGCGTCCCATACTTATAGTACAAGGTGAAGTGAAGCTAAAAACACAACACAATTCCCCCGTTACAATGTTTCCAAATTCTTGGTATATAGATGTTACTAGACCAATGTTAGAAGCGGTGATAGATGGCAATTGATAGTGTATTACAATTTCATCATTATTATTATTAACAGCCTGTTGAAGTTCACTGCTAAACATTGGCCTATTACCATCCAAAACCTTTACGATATCATCGGTCTATCAAGTGGACAAGTGGACGGTCTATCAAGTCAATTTAGTTGCATGCGAGACGCGCCTTCTAGTCAATATATATTCTAAGGTTGGGGGGTTTGGGGGCTAAACACACCCCCATGAGTCGGTCATTAGTTAAACACGCACAGTGCCCGCATGTTGTAAGTTTATCTTTGGCTAAACTGTAGGTATGTGGACTCGATTAGCCCTTTGATCAAATAATACGGCTATAAAATAGGGTGGAGGAAATTAAATTACATCAAATTGTCATTGTTGAGAGATAAGTGCTAACACCAGGCCCTATATTCAGAAGTAGTGAATACATGTAATTTACGGTTCACATCTTCTGATGTCATCATCATTTTAGTATATTTACACGTACATATGATATAATAAGCAAATAATCAAGCATCAGGCTTAGCAGAAGCCACGTGCAATAGAAATTAGCACGAGGCGAAGTGAAACCAAACATTCACCGAAAGTTGAAAAATGAAATGAAATACATTTATTTAGCACGACATAAAGAACAAAACATTATATATGCAAGAATATAATGGTAAGACAGTTATGGAAAAAAAACTATTCAAAAGAAAAAAAAACAAAGAACAGCTTATTTATAAGTAAAGTAAAACTTAAAGTAAACGATTCCCGCGCCGCCGTACTTTAAATCTGTGAAATCTCCGCGCTAGCCTTGATTCGATAAAACAAAATAATTTTGTCCATCATAATAATAAATAGAAGTCTAGACTGGAACCTCTGTGTAATAGAGAACTGGAGAAGCTCCGTCTTGCAGTCGTTTATAAAACACTAGGTACCTACTTTTTTAGGTTATGATGAGGTAAACAGCCTTTTCAGATCTGCAACAACTGGGGTATTCCCTGGACATTTAAACATATTAAACATATTAAACAATATTTAAACATGAATATAATCCATTTATATTCATGTTTAAATATTTATAAAACTTGTAGTATAAAATATTATTAACATGGTCTCGTGTTCGCTAGGAGCGTGTGGTGACCACTAATTAAACTAGTAGCGGTCCAGCGCCGCGTGCGAGTAACGAGCGTATCTTCTTAATGACCACTACCCTTGCACCATCCCTGGACCGCTTACCAAACTCACTGATTATACAGAATCATTTCTAACTGGCTACTGCTCACGGCTTCGCCTGCGTGGTATGTACTTGCCAATAATAATTTTATAAGACATGAAATGACAAAAAAACTACTTCCTCACGAGCTTACGTTATTTTTCTCAATCGGAATGACAATTATTTTTTCCACTCGAAAAATGTTGACACACGAGCTCAAAATGGTGAACGGCTTGCAACCTGTCACGTGGAATGCTAACTATTTGAAAAACTCGGGAATGCACCCAATATTATGTTTGGACGTGCATCTGGCTACACCCTACATTGTACCCTCAAAGATCATTGCGCTGAATATGTATCTGAGGATATCCATCTTGGGGAATAGAGTTGTGAGCGTGTTTATATTTGTAATCAGCTAATAATAACTAGTACAAAACCACCGACTCCATTCCCATCTAACAATAATAATTAACAAACACTCACTTACCACAGATAACATATTATTATTATTCTTATTATATGCACATATTGTATGCACATATTCTGAAAAAAAAAACATAAAAGAACTAAATTTTTGCTCGGCTCGTTATGTCGCGGTTAATGAAATAAAATAAAACTTTGATAAAACGTATTCGATTTGAAAATAGAACTTTTTGTAGTAAAAATCAAATTAGAAAGTTTAACAATTTTAAAAATAGAACGTACTACACGTATATTATACAAAGATACTGTTTCACAAGATGCGGTACACATTCCGAGCGTAATTTTGGTCAAACGTGAAGCGCGGTCCGGCGGCCTGCGTCGGTCACTCGATTAATACCAACATTAATCTAACTGCCCCCGGCCAGCCTGAAGGGGGTTTTAATTTATGCTGTCGTTGTAGCAATTGATGAGCAAGCGATGAAGATATTTCGCTTCGGCCAACAGATTTGTTTGTGCGTAGCCCATGCCTTCAATGTAATTTGTATTTAATACAAATATTTTTATCTGGTGATTAAGAATGATAGTGTTGAGGATCATACTTATGGTATGTGATCCTCTACGGTTTATTTTATTTATTGAAAAGATGTCATTTTATTATCTGTATACTGCGAATTGCCTTTGTTTTTCATCCTATTTTTTTTTTCATTGAAATAAAGCAAAGAGTCAATTAATATTTTTGTTTCAATCACATTTGGGTTTGTTTATGCGTAAACAACATTATTAGGTGCTGAAAGACACGTAACATCTTGGTTTTTTTATTAAATTATACCAATATTTACTTTTTTCCGCTAAAAAGGCGCAAGCACAACAGTAGTAAAACTCAATCATTTATTTTAAAAAAATATACAAAATGTGTGCATAAAAAACAAACTACCCAAAAACATTCACAGAACTCGTAACTTGCAGTTGTTTATCCCTCATTCGCGTACGTTCGAAGCAAATAACGAATTAGTTTCAAGTTGAGCAAACTGAAGCCGTCCGCAATGAGTGGTCGTGAACGGTTGGCCAAGTCAAGGCATGCGTAAACTCCGCACTAGGGCCGGATTCCGGCACGGAATACTGCTCGTTCGCCTATAAATAAAAACAGGCGCAAAATGAACAAAAATAAAACTATCAGATTTAATGTAGATAACTTAATATCTTAAACTAAGCATAATATGCTAATACTTAATTAAAGAAAAAGTTACTGTCGGCTTTCTCACCAGGCTTAGTCTCTATAGAGCCCTTAAATGTGCAGACGTAAAGCATTCTATGTTTGTCCGTTCCCCTTGAAATTCAGTTTTTTGCAATCGATTTAGATAACTTCACGGATAGTTCACCCGCTGCAATAGATTGTTTTTTTTTTAGAAAATTGAAATATAATGTAAAACATTTATTTGATTTATTTAAAAACTAACATAAAACCTATCAAAATTGGTTACCTACCCTATACATAGGATGTTTGGACAGTTAAAACTAAAAAAAACTACTTATAAGCACAATACTTATAAGCCTGCTTAATTTACTTGTAGGTATTCTCCTAATCCGCCCCTGCCGTTTCGCCGCTGTCCGTGACGGCCGCGCATGTTAATTCCCGCCGCATCCAGGATCGCTCGTACTCGCGAATGTTAATTGCGCGGTTAATGCTCGCCATCTTCCCGTTTCTTCTGGAAGAATAAATCCCATCAAAAACAGCTGTGGGAAAAATCTGGCGAATTTGCATTCGGGGAAAAAGGCCCGTGACCCTTTGTTATTGCCTATGTCCTGCAGTGGATGATGATGGTTATTTTAGTAGTTGCAATAATATACACTCGTATTAATAAAGTACTTACGTACCGTTTTGTTATATAGATAACAAAAGCTAGTAGAATAAATGAGTACCTAGCTACAAAATATTGGAAGTTGGTAGGTAGCATTTTATATGTAAGGGCTGTTAGGTTTCAAAAATCTAATTCTGCGATAGCCTTGCCATAGCAAATTTCTTAGCTGCGTGTCACTTAATGAAGCGCATTTTTGAAGGATATTAAAATTATTTATGCTGAACTAACTTTTAGTGAGAACTACTCAAGGTGCGGCAGATAATCAAATAATTATGAATTTCATCTTGATAAATCGGTAATACTACTTATTTTCCGAACCGCTTAAGCCTACGTTGGTAGGTTTAAATACATTTTAAATGAACGTTTTAGAGACGCTACTTTTGTCATAAAATAAACGACATTTACCTTATTCCTGCCAAAACCATCCTAACGATAAGCAAAACTAACATCATCAAAAACCAATTAAAACCAAAACTAATAGTTGTCCTCAAAATTATAAATTCAGCTGACACCGCCCTCGCCGATACCACAGAAGATAATAATAGTTTTACTTCACATCTACACTGAAACTGACACTATATATGAAGAATAGAGATATTATTACGTAGATACTTCACTAGCAGTATTGTAATATGTTCACATAAAAAATCTACTAAAAATATATATTGTTTTTTAATCTGTGGTATGTATAACATTTAAAGTTTTTCAACGATAAATAAAAAAAATAGTCGCATACATAGTCCTGACCCCACACTTGGATTACCTGTGTTGTGGCTACCAAGAACTACGAGTATCATAGTACTACAACACCCAGATCCGGAACAAATATCTGCACAACATGCAGTTTCTTATTTGTTATATTTGTTAACAGACACATACAAAATGTCTGTTAAAAAAGTACCTACGTTTTTTAAGACGCGAGATCTTAAAAAAATCTTAGATAAAAATAAAAACTTCTCACTATACAAAACATGCCGGCTAAGCAATTTGAAATTTAAAATTAATCGATTATTTTTTTATAAAAACTTTAAATTTCGAAATGCTTGCGTCTTATCCTATATTGAATCTTAAACTCGCATTGTATAAGCTCCCTTTCTAATGGAGGCTGGCTGGAAGTGACTGACGCCAGGCAATGTGGAATAAATTTTCAACTTAATTTAACTAGACAAACATAAAGGGAAAGGGACAAACTTAATTTTCAGTATTGAGGTGGAAACTAATGATAACGTAGTTTGTTCTATTACATGGAACTGTAAAACTTGATAGCCTTTATAAAAGGGCAGATAACAGTTAGGCATATTTTAAATATGATTCTGGTGGTAAAAAAACCTTTTATTTATTTTGACAATCCAGATGTAAAAAAAATCGTACAAAAAACACAGCTCATCCATCTTTTCTTCAACCTACTTATCTATAAGCGTTATTTAAAAGCTAAGTATTAAGGTGGCCGAGGACATGTCGAAGGAACCTGGGTTTTCCAATAGCGCGATGGGTTGACGTCGTCAAAGTAGCAGCTGCTGGCAAAAGCAGGTGTAGATAATCTTAGTAAAGTATATTATCAGCGCATCTATAAAATTAAATATTTTTTTATATAATTGCCGCATCCATTTTTCTCTACGTTGATACTGCGGGTCCGCTCGTCAGCGATTTCGCGCTCCAACTGTGCTCACATCTGTCGCTGAATGCCCGATCCAGTAGCCTCGCAAACGTTTTTATGTTTTGTATTTTTTTTCATGACATTCCGTTACCATGTCACCGTATTCCATAATTTTACAATGTAAGTATATTTTAAAAAAGTTGTTATTATTTCCTAGCTGTTTTAAGCGCCTTTGCGAAAAAAACATACTTCCATACTTACTTTCATGCCCCTATAAAATGTGAAATAAAAATCCTGAAACCAGTCAATTTAGTTCGTTTTAGACTAGTTTGGAGTTTGTTGTCTATAGTATTTGTAACGACTGAAACAATAAGTTAAAAATTAAAGATAAATTAATTTAGCTTTGGCGGAATTTTATAACTGGGTTTGCTGGGACCGCTAAAAAAAACAATTAAGTTTACCTAGTTCCTTATGTCTATAACTGTTTGATACCTCTATTGAGTTAAGTAATAAATATTTTGCTAGAAAGCGTAGCTAAAATAATTTAGTACTTATTAAATAATAGTTTTAAGACAAACTGACAAAGAAGTGGTTACCTATATATTTTTTACCATTATTTTTTTGAAAGGATTCTCTATTTTACTCTTCAATATTTTCATACATTCCAGTTACACAGACGTACGTACTTTTCAACTAAATATATTTACTTACTAGCCTCTGCCCACGGCTTCGACCGCGTGGTTACCGGATAAAAAATAGCCTAGTGTTATTCAGATGTAAATGCTATATTACTGTAAAGTTTCATCAAAATCCGTTCAGTAGTTTTTGCGTGAAAGAGTAACAAACATCCATCCTCACAAACTTTCGCATTTATAATAGTAGTAGGATCATAATTAATTATGATAGTTCATAGCTGTTTTTCATTCACTCTTAAAAATACTACCTCGGGATACCGAGACCAAGTCATTGAGCTGAACTAAATTAATTGATGTATTTACACAATATTAGTGCTTAGTTTGCTACAAACTTTCTCGTCGAACTTTAGTTTATCCGTACATTTTCATTCGGCAATAGTCTCGCCTAGGGATGTAATTAATAAGGCTAATATGATTAGTGGCTGTTGTTCTACGGAAAGTGCGAGTTTGGAATAGAGTTGCGAACCAGAAGGAAATTATGTCGGTTTTCAAATAGAAAACTCAGCTAGTAAGCAATATTGCTATTGCTAAATTATTGAGTAACTCACTACTGGCTAGTTAGTGGCTTTAACTAATTTTAAAATAACTGTATAAAGTGGAATAAGTGGCACTATTCCACGTTTACCAACATTTTTTTTTTCACAACTAAATAGCTGATGTTGTATGTTAAAAATCTACGTCCCAAATTCAAATCCCGTTTTCGGCAATAATGAAGCAAAAACCAAAGAGGTTGAGGAATAGTAACTCAATTATTTAATAAATCCTCCGTATTTAGTACGCCTAGATTATTCAGAAGCGCAATTTTTCACGTGGAAATGAAACAAGGGCTATTTTCAACAGATGTGTCAATCAACGGCACTACGTGCTCAGCAGGTGACGTCACGGCCCAAGTGGCGTAAATAATTGATAAATTGCCGCCCCTCCCCAACTGACCCGACCACAGCAAATAATATCGTAGCGTACAGTATTTATTTTCACTCCGACGGTTTATGAATCTCTAAGACTTTATAAGGTTTCCTTTTATATCTGTGGCAGGGGTATGCATTATTTGGGCACCGCACCCGGTATGACAAAGGTTTTTTTTAATGATTAAGGAGTTTTATCCAAATAGCGGCTAATGCGGGTGGCATAAAAATAAACACAAAATACAATACAAGGAATCTTTCAATGATGATAACATTTTAATATAAATGAATCTGTTAAAAAATGATACAAATCTCTACTTCGCTAGTATTAAACCACGAGGAGTAGTGAGAATGGTGTATGTTTATGCCTCGCTTTGATAAATTTATAAAAGTATAATCTAAAAAAAAATATCATTCATATCAGGATTTTAAAGATTTTATTATTTTTAACACTAGTTTTAACACAACGTTACAAAAATAAATAAGATAAATTATAATAAAATACCATTTTTGGTATCCTTTCCTTTTCCTTTAACTTTTGAATGTAGCGCCCCATCTATGAGATTTGACACTTGCCATAGACTAAAAATAAAATTTCTCAGCTCCATAGGGACTAAACCAAATCAGAGTCACCTAGAAAAGATCATCATCATCAACAACAACATGTAGAAGACCACTGGACACAGGCTTCCCTAAAGAGTTAGATGACATCTTTAAGATGTCATCGGCCCATACCAAATCTGACTAACTTTAATAAAACATTTTAAAAAAATCCCATAAATGAAGAATACAATTCACAATGCAGATAGAATATACAATACAAATAGGATACTACTTACTAAGTAGAATTTCTAACCCAAACTAAATATGAGCTTGTACGAGTATCTTGGGTATTAATAGAATACTTACACAGAGAGTTTTAACACTGGTAGACTGAAGGACATATAAATAATACAAAGAATTTGGACA
Source organism: Perizoma affinitatum (assembly GCA_961405105.1). Classification (NCBI taxonomy): domain Eukaryota; kingdom Metazoa; phylum Arthropoda; class Insecta; order Lepidoptera; family Geometridae; genus Perizoma; species Perizoma affinitatum. The sequence goes on along the minus strand of OY560194.1, from coordinate 11,781,585 downwards.
TATATGAATTTAAATCTAAAATTAGCGCGGTAAAGTTGATTCTACACAGAAACTCGACTGGAAGTGGCACAGGCTGCGCCGACTCCCAAACTTGGAATTTACTACCATTTAATTGCAGCTTAATTCCCGAACTAGCCTTAACTCTGAAATAGAGTCTGTTACTATTTGCGGCGGGCGCCCGTCGTGAATGCAATATGGTTTTGCAGACTTATCGAGAAAATAAATTTAGATATTGTTTTCCATTATGAGCGAACATACTGTCACTTTTATGTCACTGTCAGATGCCCGATACGCGCAGTGCGAGAGGGACGGATTCGGAGTACAAAAAACCATAGCTGAATAGCAAAAATGAATAATGGCAATAAATGGCATGGCGTTTAAATTGAAAAAATTGTTTACGTTCGATTTAAGATTTAACAATTAACTACTTACCTTAATTTAAGATTGAAAAAAAAAACAATTACGCTCAATTATTTATAGATATATGACATAGTACACATATCGGTGAGGATATCAAGGAGGGGGTAGTCAGAGGCATGTCTAAACATTATATTTGACACATTAATTCCTTCGTTTGTATGACAGATTGCCGCTTTGTTATGTACTTGGAATCCTCATGGATTTCCGTACTGAGTATGCATTAGAGGATGTACATTTTGGGGGATTAATGGTCATGAGCGTATGTTTTTTCTATGTATGTTGTATAAATAAATAATGCTGGACATTTTTCACGCAGCATCATCTATCCCCAAACTAAGCAGAACTTGTATTATGGGATCTACATGACTGATATACTGCTTATATACTTTGTAAATACATACATATTATACATAGAAAACACCCAGACCCGATACAAACATTGGCTAATCGTACAAAAATTTGTCCCGCAGCGGGAATTGAACCCACAACCTTTTTCGTCTCAGGTGGGCCTTCGCCCACTGTGCCACAGAGGTCGTCTGTAGATCACAGATTGATGTCCAATTTGACCATGAAAAACAAAATTCGCTTGATTTTTCTTTGAAAACGTTCTGTCAGGCTTTGGGATATGCCCTTAGGCAACCGTACTGCAATAAACTGATACGCTGCATTAATTGGTCAGCCTCCGGTGGTTTCCTGGTAAAACGTCAATATTGTGATATCCACTGCAATATCGGAGCTTACAAGCCTACAATATCTTTCGTAAAAACATACCACGGTTTATTGTAACTCTGTCAAATCCCTGCTAAGGCCAAAATTTAACATATTAAATTTACAAAACTAGATACATAACTTTTAAATTAATAGGTAATTGATAAATATTTAAAATGTTAGAAAGGGTTATTAAATCTGTTAACAACATTGTGTTTGATTTGTAACTTACATTGTTTCCCGAAAGTTTTTGGCAGTTGCATATTTAATACAGCTTGCCAGTTGGTAAGCGGTTACCGTAACCTCGCAACACGAGAAGGTATCACATGCGCGTTGCTGACCCTGAAACTTTACAACTGAAAAGTCTCATGTGCCTGGAAAACAGCAATATGAGCATTACAGCTTGGTGGTAGAAATAGGAATGGTGAGAGTACTTCCCCGGACGAGCTCTTTCGTCCCTAATAATTCTGATTGCACCATTTCTAGTTAAAAATATGATATTCATCTTGTCTTGAAATGCCAATATTTTACTCTAGTTTGCTCAACTGTAGGTTCGATCGTGTGTTTGTAGAGACGACCAAATTAATGTCTTCGATTTTTTAATCAAGGACAGCCCAGTCTCCTCGCAATGTTTACCTTCACCTAACTCCATTGTTTGCTTTCGGTATAACTAATTCTAAGACAAGTCCGTTTCCTCACAAACCGGCATGCATTTCCTTCACCGTTAGGTTGGTAGTTGTTACAAAATAAAATTATTTAAAACATTCTAAAAACTATTTTTTTTTTTAATCGAGTTAGTGAAATAGCCAGTTGGATGGAAATCCCTTGAATTTGACAAAAGTTAGTGTTGGGTGGTAGGGCATACGATCAGTCACTTAGCAAAGTCAGAGGCGATCCGCCCGGTGTGGTCGCATCGATCTATGTCAACCGCAGTTTGGGTAAAACCGAGTCAAAACTGAGACGTCCTCGGTTACCCAGATGGTGGATACGAAGACATATCATTGTTGGGGACACTTTGTAAATTATACCCGTACCTAGATTATTGTCAAATCTTTATGGGTATTTAAAATGGCTGGATGGACTTTTTTTTAAACATCCAATTCTTTAATCTTTATTCTTTATTGTACACATAGAAAATACAGACAAAAAAAACTTACATATAGGACATGTACAAAGGAGAGCTTAACCCTAACAATAGTTTTCTTCCAGCAAACCTTTGAGGATAGGGACAGGTGAAAAATAAAGGTATGTGTATGTGTAAGGGTATGTGTACACCGACAGATAAATTCTAAGAATATAGCAATCCAACAGACACATAGTCCATAGGGAATCCTAGTTCCCTGTTGTCATGGGTACCAGGGACTATGTTTACTGTGGTACCAGAACGCCCAGATCCGGAACAAATATCTCCAGAGCATGCAAACAATTTTACAATAAAATATAACAACCTTCGTATAGAAACCTTCTTTGAAGTCATACAAGACGATTACAAAAAAAACACAAATCGGATATGACGTTTCGTTGCAAAAATACAAATTTCAAATAAACGGCTCGTCGTGCCGCGATACCATTATTACGCTTTGATTATAAAAATATTGCCGTTCAATGAAAAAACAATTCTCTGGTTATATGCCCGAATGTTGATTTTCATGCAATTATACAGTCATTTACAATCAGTACCGCCAGTAAACATGATCCCCTCAAAATGCAAAATATTGCAAAACGAACAAACTAGCATCGGATGGAATTTTAATTGGTATCTACTGTAAACAAATCACAATATATGATAGTTGTATATTGATTTTGTGCTTTAATAATCGGATATCTATTACTTGATACATTATTTTTGAGTTACTTGTTTTAGATTTTAAATTAGTTGGTTGTTTAATGTTTTCAATGTGGCAATATTTTTTTTCCGTGCCGGTAGGATATTATTTGGTGAGACAAAGGTCGAAAGAGGCTGTTTTATTAAAGTTATAATACCTATATTAATAAAATAATAAGTAGGCATTGTAACGTCTAGATTGATTCTTTAATAAACGCTCAGTTAAGGAAGGAGTTTTTGCATAAAAAAATATCTGAACAGAACTCAAAATAGGATACCTAATGAAAAGTGCTTCGATGTTTAACTTAACAAACATGGAATGCTAAAAAAAGGTACATTTTTGTTTAGTAATTCACTTTTGCGCCCTTAAAAGATTTTGACGTTTTCTGACTATCTGACACTCGATGTGTTTCTTCTTGAGATCAAATTATCTAGCACTTCGAATCAGTTGACATGTTCGTTTACACTCAATAAAACGTTGGTAAACATGAGAACAGAAATAATGCCATGAAATAAAGTTAAAATCCGTTTCCACGTTATAAAATATCGCTATGAAAAAGATGTAAATGTTTTACGATTCGCAACGCGTGCAAAATGCAGTGACAACATTTTTATTGCGAAATTAACAGTGAATTAATTTTGCTTTAAAACTAGCTGGAAGTGTGTTTTACGATTTTAAATGAAATAGGACAAATCAGAAGTCGAATAAAAATAAAATAAAAAAAAAACTATGTGATTGAATGTGTGGGTGTGTGGGTGTGTGGGTGTGTGGGTGTGTGAGTGTGTGGGTGTATGGGTGGCCAGCAAACCTTTGAGGTTAAGGACAGGTGAAAAATAAAGGTGGGTATGTGTACATCGACAGATAATTTCTGATAATATAAATAATTATAACATACTACTGTACCTAAATACATAATATACCTACTTATAAATATAATGAATAAAGTATATATATATATATATATATATATATATATATATATATATAATATATATATTTATATGATATATACATATAATAATATATATAATATATATGCCATACTCACAAGGAGAGGTAGTACTCTTTTAATCTGAGCTTGAACGCACTTAGCGATGGACTGGCGCGGACAGAGTGGGGAAGAGCATTCCACAGTTGCACCGCGTGGACAGTGAAAGAACCACCGTAACAACTGGTGGAATGAGAAGGAGTTTTGAGAAGAAGGGACATTGCTGTCCTGCAGGGCACATCACGCGGGATTAAGAACTCAAAGCGCTCACGGGGGTAAGAAGGAGACATTCGTTGATAAAGTTCAGTTTTCACTAATTCAGGGATGACGATTATGAAATGAGGTCCATTTCGAAATCAAAGATTTTTAATAAAAGGTGAACCTCGGCCAAATTGTTTGAATGATTTGCAAATATTTGTCTACGGTCTGGGTGTTTTCTGTTTCATATGTATGTTTTTACAATATACATGTATATAAATAGTATATCAGCCATGTAGTTTCCAAAAACACATGCTTATTTTAAGGGCTTCAAGGGGCTAGATGATGCTGTGTGAAAAAGGTCCAGCATTTTTTTTTAATGCAGTTAGTGCCCCCTATTGACTTGTGGCAATCAAACTAATCTGAAAACGGTAAACTACCCTAAAAACTACAAAAACCGCACAATCGAATAAGCTGTTTGGAAAAAAAACGGTGTCAATCTCATTATTCATACTATCGCGATTAGATAACATAATAATACGTTTTACGGGTTATAAGTTTTTTATAGTCGGGAAAATTAGAAAAAAGGTAAACGCCATAAAGACCAGTAAAACTTATAATGATGTCAATATCTTACCCCAAACGCATATACCTCCTTGCGTCGCAGGCACTAGACATGCAAATACAATAAACTATACAACACACCAGTTCTGATATTTATGAGTATGGCAATTAAGACGCGACTGGCCGGCACGTGGGCCGTATCTCCTTTGTTGCAAGTGTTGCCTGATTTACGCGGTCATTCATTACAGAGGTTTTACTGCAACGTTGTAGTACTTATAACTTTTGAAACTTACCTAAAAATGAGATATATATCATGTTTTGTAAATTTGTACGTTTTCCTATTAATAATAATAATGCTGGACATTTTTCACACAGCATCATCTAGCCCCAAAGTAAGCAGAGCTTGTGTTATGGGAACTACATGACTGAAATTCTACTTATATACTTTTATTTTGTAAATACATATTATACATAGAAAATACCCAGACCCGAGACAAATATTTGCAGATCATACGAACATTTGTCCCACAGAGGTCGTCATTATGTTGCCACACCCTGTATATATTTGAATATCAAACTATTTTTTCCCGTGACGTTTTAATTTTTATAATACGCGTTTGCCGTAAGAGATTGTTTGTTTGTCTGTCACCACTTATTTACAAAACTGCTTATCTGATTAAAACGATATTTGTAAATGTTGTACGTTTTCAATATCAAAAAACTGCAATTGGATAATCAATTTTGAAGATAAATGGTAACAGACAAGCATACAAACAAACAAACGCAGCTTATAGTTAGCTAGTTTATATTTATTAAGTAGATAATAAAATATCGCTATTACTATCTATGTAGTAAATATATAGTTACTGAAACTATTATACTGCAATTATGTTTGAAAAATAAACTGAAATGCATTGAATTGAATTGACTAGCGCTGCAATAGATGACAGAAAACGAATTGGGATTTTAAAACTTTGCGAAAATTAAGTTGTCCACAGCTGGGATGAGAACTGGTACCCAGTCACGTCGGTGTCTAAACTATCAGCGAGGCAGCGATGCAAGATATCGCGATATCTTCACGCTCCGTCGGGTGGAAGCGTTCGCTCCATCAAGCTTCACGCACTACCCGCAAGCGTGTTATTTTTAAATAGACTCAGTTTAAAATATATTTATCTTCGCAACGCAAAGTGCCGTCAGACACTTTGCGACACTTCAAATGAAAATGATTGTAAAACCTATAAATTTAATTATCACTACCTAACTATTTTAATGTAAAAATGGATTTTTCATGTACCGCACTATCGGTGAAGGCACCGACTAAGTTTCGACTCATTCCAAGAGTCTTCATTGGTGGTGATCATAGGAAAATGGTCGTCAAAGTTCGCGCGAATGTACTGTTTGCCACCGCTACCGCATTGTTATTTATTATTATTCATTATTTAAAATCTCAGGCTTATGCCTGGGGCCTATAGGCAATATTGGAGCCAAAGCTTCTTTGTACATTATCATATAAAAAACGTAATCTTGCGGATGGCGATTGATGTAAATTATTGGAAACATGAGAGATAAATAAGGTTATATTAATAAGGTTAAGGTTAGTATATGCTTTTGGAATATGCTGGGCTATGTAGGATTAAATTACTATTTATTATTATTAAGAGTTCCTGTGTGTTTGTTACTGTGTGTCGTAACTGCCCCTAGAGTGTGAAGCAGGAAGACGTTTACATGGAAAAACAGTAACGCGGACAAAAGCGCGAGACGTTTCCTTAGTTTACAATAAAAGGATTAAAGCAGACTTTGTTGCATATATTTTAATACTTTTGTTTAATTAAACTTTGTCACCCGACTGTATGCTTGACTCATGATCTCCGAAATTCTGACGTGTTTTGTATTGTTTAAGTCAGTTTAAATCACATCTGTTGCAAACAAAACGAAACTCGCAAACGGCCCTCGAGTCGAAGCCCGAATGAATATTTATAAAGGGTGTCTAATCCGCTATTGTCACAATTTTCGTGAATGATGACGTCAAGACAATACGCGCCTCATAAAGTTGGGGTACACTGCTTACGATACTCAACAGTGTAGAGATTTTAATCAAACCAAATTATATATCATTGTTTTTTTTTATATTGAGGCAAATAAGCCCACTGATGGAAAACGGTCGCCTATTGTCAATTTCAAAATCTGCGACATTGCTAGTGCTTTGTCTGTTCTGAAGAACTCTTTTTTTTTTGTCTAAATGTGCTTAAAATGGAATTTATATTTTACTAGACTCTGCCGACGGTTTCAGCCACCAGTTACGGAGATTTTTACAAACAAACATCCAGACATCCGAAAACATCCTAACTTGTGAGATCTTGGGATCTTTAAATAAATAAAGAAACTAAGGATCTAACAGGACCAATTAGGATTAGTTTATTTTTACTGCAGCTACCAAAACTCTCTTCACGTTATTTATAATCAAGTCCATCCAAAGGTTGCCTGGATGAGATCGCTCGCAGCGAGATCACAACCTATTTTATAAGATCTTATGTAAAATATTTTTTTAATCTGTTCTATGCAAGTTGTTCATTTTCTGATTTGCATGCATAGTGGAAATATCTAGATTATGAATTTATGTACACTTTGATATTTTTAGACTAAGAACATGAAAATGTATACTTTGACATGCCAATGTTATGTTACTATAACGAAATGATTAAATAAATAAATATCAAAAATATCAAAAATAGTTATCTATCTATACCTTTTGAAACTATCATGATTAAAAAACAAACTGAAAACGGGATACTATGATTTTGTGAGTTAGAATGTTTCCCGACATTTCGGCAAATCTATCTTTCTATCTATCAAGGATCAAACAGACATTACACGTTCCATCTACAAAACATTTTAATTGAGTCAGTATCAGTGTACACAATCCTAGAAAGCACAGTCTCACAGCATCAGCGAACAAAAGGCTCAAGTTGGCTCTTGTTTGAGAGGCTTAACAGCTGACGTGAATCTTGGCGCTTTCGGAATTATTCACTTATTGTGAATATTTAAATGGGACTCATTCCAAACACGGAGATCCGGTAGCTCAAGTGTGAAATATCTGCTCTTCCGTTTTCATAATTCTAAATTAAGGGATGGATTAAAATGTGATACGTAAATTTGGCTTTCGCAGTAAGGTAAAAATTAGGTACAGGATGTAGAAAAAATATGTTTTTTACTCAAATTAAGATAATTTATTGTCGATTACTATTTGAAGTATATACTCACTAGTAAGTTGTAAATGAGATTCATGAAACCGATGTAATTAACGAACTATTAGTCATTATTGACTGAATATCAATATTGAATCAACTGTCTATGGGCCATTTATGACCGCTCACGGCCCGTTATGTTTGCAAATAATTAATTGTCCAGCGCAACTGTGGCCTGTGATATCCGAAATAAATGCTTCGCCATATTCATAAACATAACGATATTTTCCTGTATCCACAAAAATAAACACGCAAAAATCATTTATCCGGCTCAAAAAACAAAACTCTTTTTGAGAGGAGCGATAAACTGTATACTTTCGAATAGTCATATCTGCGAATTTAAACATAATAATTTTATTCAATGGGAAATAGAGGATATATATTGAATTGGATTAGCTAAACGATTTGTGTAGTCTCCAAAAATTCTAACCACCACTTCTGACTTCACGACAAATTGTACCGTAATCTACTGCAAATACGGTTGATGTACGCCCGTGGGCTGATAGTCAGATATAGGGAGATAGCGTAAAGTGATATACAGGGTGGTTGAATCGGCGCAGCGCGTGTCCGTGAATAATACCCCGCTAAAGGGCGATTAATGTCCAGCGAGAGTCGATTGGCCGTTAACTCTGCTCATGTGCGATAAAGGCAATATTGGCATTTAAAACGTTAAAGTTGTACGGTCACATTTTGCAGGGATTTTACAGCGTTTAGTTTCCATTTGACGCGAAACCGTCATTTTTGGAGTTTGCAATCGGGCGAACGCTGATTTGAGCTTTTCAAAAAGTGACACGCTGTATGAATGACCGGAAACGGTTGATTTCAGCATTTGTCATGACATGTTTGAATAAACCGATCAAGTGTGAGCCGCTACACACTAAGGGTTCCGTACCACTACACAATACAGGGTGTGGGGAAAGGGTTGATTCGCCTATAAAATATTATAATCATAACTTTAGATAGAATATAGATAATACTTTAAGTACTTATGGAAGTAAATGTTATTGAGAAAATAAAGTCAGTTTGCTCTAAAGTGAAAATATTATTTAAAGTGAAATTCAATAGAAACATGCCACTTTTCATGAACTTAGGGGCATGTTTTTTTATAATATCTTACACACATACTAGGATTCCCTATATTGTAAATCAAAGATTCAAAAACTTTATGACTTCATTCCAATGTGCTTATCTAACCCCTGTTAGAAAAATATGCTAAAAGCGTTTAACACGTGCTAAAAACGGTGAAGGAAAACATCGTGAGGAAACCGGCATGCCCTAAAACCAAAAATTCAGAGGCATGTGCTAACAGTTAGTGTTCCAATAAGCGGCGATCTCAGTCTCAGCTTAAAGTAACATCATGTATATATTATTCGGTACCACATTCTAATCATAGGTTTGTCCTGCCATACATTATCATCCATTAAGTGGATTCTAGTGGATTAAAGTAAATACCAAACAGTAAATCAATGGAGCTTGTCTAGTCAAGTTAATCAAATGTATCCAACTGAGGTTGCAATGTTCGACGCAGGTACAATCGAGCACTATAGTGCTTGTTCGTGTGACGGTCTACAATCGTCTCCCGAATTTTATAAACACAGCGCCGTCGACGCTTTCAAAAACATGCTAAAAACTGACTTATCGAGCAATCTATTTATAAGTTTGACGAATTTGTTACGTTAAAAATTTAGTTACTAGTAACATATTTACATAATTATTATTATTTTTCTACCTTCTGATTTATTATAAGGTTGGCTGTGTACTTTTTTAAATTCGTCCATTTTATTCTTATAAATTTATTTAATGTTCTTTTTTTGTATATTATGATGAGCTCCTGTGAATTAATTCCATTATTTTATTGACATTTAACAATTCGTTAATAATAAATGAACCTGAACCTCAATTAGTACTCGTATTGTTCTAGAATGGTTTTTTTAAGTGTCACTTCATGTAAAACGCAGGCACGTAGCAAATGTAATGTTTAGACGTGTCTCTGACTACCGCCTACTTGGTACTCTTATAGACCACTGAGTATGTATCTGAGAATTTCCATCATGGGGGATACATTCGTGAACGTGTTTGTTTTCTGCTTTTAATATTGATAGGATTTCTGCTATCGCCAGTCCATTTTGATACCTTGTCCATGTGAGCGCATTCCTCGGATACCATCAAATTACCAACTCCACTGCAGCTAATATCTACAATCCGACACAGAGATAATCTAATTAATTACTGAACACATACTTCACGTACCAGATGTGCCTAATATTTTGACGTGCCGCTGACTACCTCCTACTTGGCATGGGTGGCCGTTTAGTTCAATGCTTTGAAATGCACGTTTAACTGACGACCCCGGCTATAAAGGGAAGCACAAAACATGTACCTATACTAAAACGAAAGGTGGCAATGCTGCCCAAGCAAGTGAACAAATTGTCATAAAATATGTCAAAGGAAAAATATATATATACATGGAAACTTATTTAGAATTATTTGTAACTCGAAACTGAATTCAAACTTCTCGTGCGATAACCATAGATGCAATTTAAGTACCTACTTATTTGGAAGTACATAGAGTTTTAAACTCTCCAGATTCCCATTTCCGAAGATAAACGAAGATTTCCGAATCGTATAACTTTAGTCAAATAAATAATATTGGGTAGCAGGCAGAAGACTGAAAAATAAAAATAAATTGGCATTTTTACCTCCAAAACATCGTTTTGTCATTCAAACACAAACACCCCATAAATAGCCGTTCAGACAGCGGTGAAAAATGACACTCATCATTTCAACGCCATTTTTATGGGCGCAATTTCTTTCGAATAAAAACGGAAAATCGGCGCCTTCTTTATAAAAACATCTCTTCAATTGTCATTCATAGCGGTGGCGCGCGTATTTGTCACGCGGCATGTCGGCGGGCCGCGTTCCAAATATAAAATGCAATTTTAAAAAACCCGCCATAGGATACGAATTTAGAACCCTAACAATAAAAAGTAAATGCGTGGCAAACGCAGGAACACGCGTGAGGTTTTTACCCAACCAGAATTTACTCGCGCGCAAAATAGACATCAAAATTAGAAAAAAATATATAATAGAGAAATACTACTTGTGTGCGGCTATCTTTCATGAGAATTCATTAATCTTCATGCTCTCGGTATATTTTTTAATATGTAATCTCTTTTGTTTTTAATGTAATTACTAGACAACCTTGGATCTTCATGCATTGGCACTTAGCATGAAGATCCAAGACAACAGTTTAATATTAAAATATATTAAACAGTTTAAACAAAAAATATTTTGTTTCTCTCTTTTGTTTGACAGAATACGCGACAGAAATAGTTTTTGTCTTTTCTTTCGTAGAAAAAAACGCTCATGCTAAGTGGGCAGGCATAGGTACTCACTTGGCTGAAAGCGGTTACCATGACCTATTGTCACCTGCAATATCTGGGGCATAGCTGATGCGTTGCCAGTTCTGAAGGATTCTTTTTACTTTTTTTTTAACAGGTCATGTTCAGCGGAATCACATCTGAAGGCAGGTCATTCCACAGTTTACATGTACAGGGAAGATAGTCATACAAATCGATTGTAAAAACCGCATAACAATTGGTTTCGCGGTGTTGGTGGTACTTAACAGACTAATAAACATCCGCTTATCTAGAACACATTACCGATCAATTCTATCTAGGTAGGTAAGTAAGTAGGTACTTATTTTGTTCGAATAATTTTTAGATAAGCAAACGGCAACTCATCGAATGGAGGACCGGACTGTAAGTATTCTAAATTCAAACATTGAACAAAGTATATCAATACTTCTCTACATCGTCAGGTAAGCATTCGAATAAGGAACCTGAGATATTTTAGAAATTTTTATTTGAGTTCAAAAAGTTTGTTATAAGATATTTTACAAAGTTGTTTGTGCTCTGTTTTTGAATTGACACTTGTATTTCACCCTTTATTTTTCTCGCATCTAACAAAACAATACCATAACTTTACTACAGCGGCAATATCGCGAACGTATAGGCAATAAAATATCGAAGGAAATCAAACTAAAAAAGCTGGTTACGGCGTGTATTTTGGTATTCTCTGCATTTATGGGAGTCGGCGTCGTCAAGATCGCATCAGGGTAGGACCGAATATTATAATAGCATAATGGCGTCAGGTGCTGTTGTTTAAAGATACCTTGAGCGAATAGTAGTGATGGGAAATATTTTTCTCGCCAAGTCATGAAGGAAAAACGTCGCAAGGAAACAAGTATGGTTAAATTTGAACATCTGTTTTTCAGATAGTGTTTAAATAAGCGGCGATGGGCTTGCGATCGATCGCGTGGAATGCTAATTACTGCCAATAGGTACATAGTCAGGTGCCCAAAATATGAAGCAATTATACTTTCCCGAAAAAGGGTTATTGTACACTATAAAAGGAAGTGTTTTTTTCAGCTTTTTCTAAACTTTCCCTTAAGTATTTTCAATGAAGAAAAATACTTTTAATTTTAAGATAGCTTAGTTTAGACACTTATGTATCTAGTGACTTCCAGCTGTAAAACAATATCTATAATATATAGATGTCATACAAATCCATCCTGATGTCATACAAATCGATTGCAAAACCGCATTTCAATCAGATCAGCCGTTTCGGAGGCAAATAGTTCTTAGGTACCAGACAAACAAACAAACAACCACTTAAAATAATTGCATATATAGCATCATGGTCTATATTTAGTAGCTTGTTGGTGTAATTTTATTAATGTTAATATTTAATGAGTGTATTTTGTATCTCTATTTATATTTCTTTGTCGCTTTGGTGCTGCACTATAATGGCAATGTAAAACGTTACTAAATAAATAAATAAATAAAAACTTAAATGTCGTTGCGTGTAAAAATGTATTAGAGTATGCACATCACTACGGGTGTGTAGGACAGTGTCGCGACGCTATCAGAGCAGGGTAAGGCTTGTGATTTGAAAGCTGAGTGACGTCACACACAACTCTTGCTAACCGTATTATTGTATGCGAGAGAAACTTTGCGCGATATCTCGTTTTATTGCTCTGAGGATTGTGTTGCTTAGTTTTATTGCGGTAGAGTGAGAAACAGTAGCTCATTTTCAGTTGTATCACAATGTAAAGTAAAGGAAACAGTTTTAGCTATTTTTACCAGCGACGTAAGAAGCCATAATAGATTGATCGTCTGTTTTTTTGTGTGTGTCTGTTTGTCCGTTGCCATTTATCTTAAACGGCCTACCGAATTGGAAAGTTTTTTTTGTAATCAATTATTATATTTGGCTTTACCGTCACAATTCAGTAGGGGGCGCTGCAGTCGATGATGGTAATACAAGAACATTTTTACAATATTATAATACTGAAGGATATTATTAATAAAAAAAACTTGTCAACATTGTGTTTCACGCCCTAATTGCTCAATCAGTTTCAAACATATTGAGACGCTAATTTGTATATACAAATTAGAGAAGCACAAATAACAAAAACTTGCGTATCAGTAATTCCCCTCCACGTATTAATAAGAGACGACGCACGGTAACCGCTTACTGGTGTGTGGTGTATGTAAAAAGGAAACAATAACGACTCATTTGCAACCATACCCATAGTGGTAAGACAGAGCGTCTAGTTGCTATACTGTATTCTCATTATACACTGTGTTTATAGCACACCAGTGTTTAGATACGGCTTTTGCGACGGGAATTCCAAATAGGAATATTCATGTATGGAGAATCAACGAACAACACTGTTTTTATGGAAGTTTGAGGCTATGACGATTCTACCCTACTCGGTAAAATAGAACTGGATTTACCATAGATAAAATATTCTTGTAACATTTCAAGTACCTAAGTACAGCCCGCTGAAAAAGTAATAAGATCATCTTGTGCTTTAATCCATTAGTAAACTTAAAAGTAGCTTTGGCATATACATAAGTATTTTCCAAAAACATTTAAGATTCCCTTTTTCAAGTACCTGAGTACATTCTACTACAAAAGTTATTGTGAATAAACAAAACTTGACAAACAACAAGTTACTTTTGTAAACTTAAAATTATTTACCAAATAGGATTTAGTTAACATATGCAACTTTTGCAACTTTTGTAAACGGTTTAAGTTTTTTTTTCGAACAGAAACATATTTTTATTGTACAAAGATGCCGTATTTCGAGTTAACTATTTACATAATATGTCATTAAGATAGCTATTAGTGTGGTGTGTACAAACAAACACGTTCACAACTGTATTAACTAAGATGGAATTCGTTAGATACATACTCAGTATACATACTCAGTGTGTAAATCTTTGAGGACACCACGTACGGAATTGTCGGAGGCATCTCCACGACTACGTTTGAATCCACGACCTCCGGATGAAAACTCGAGGTACCGCCCACGGCTCTTATAGTATACATATACCACCTTGGAATTAGTTTTCGCAAAATGATTTAAAACGTCTGAGTGTCATTCGTCCATTATGAATGACATATAGTTATTTTGAAAAACCAGTTTACTACATCTCAATATTCGAATACGTAGATGGCAAAAAATGTTAAGCTTGTTTTTTTTATTTAGAAATGATATGCATCGTATTTTTTTACGATTGCTGTGTGCATTTATCCCGGTGCGGAAATAGAACCCATACCTCATGTGCCATCCCTCCGTTTGTTTTAGCTATGCATAAAATACATTAATCCAACCACATAATCCTACGTCTGATGATGATTAGCTGTAATGTTAGAAGCGGCAATTACACTTGAAAAATGATTATTACGATGGTTTAATTAAAAAGCCCCTATATGAGCTCTTTATCCTGACTTTGATTAATAACGCATGTGACAGTTACATAAGTTATAACTTAAACAAATACGCGTGTCATTTTATATGTGTACAGGTAACGACAAAACGTGGAATTAAATTGTTGAATTAATTAATATGAAATACTTAACTTGAGTCGGTACATCATTAGATAACTAATACAAATTAACAAAACCGCGAAACTTAAGCACATTGAAGGCAGTCTTATCGCTTAAAAGCTATATATTTCAAACAACCTTTGGATTGAGATAATGGTATGAGATCTTAGAGATCGGCAGGGTTGTACTAAGTAATTGTGGTCTTTTATATTTCAGCTTTCGTTTATTGATATAAGAAAAACACAAAACCCCATACTAGGGTCCTATATTGTAGGGATCAGAACTATTATGAACCGCCACGTGGCACCACTACACCAATTCCCGGAACAAATATCTGCAGAACATGCAAACTTTTGCCTCCTCGCAGCGGGATTCGAACCCGCACCTATTGCTTCTCAGCCGGCAACCTTCCTGTCTCGCCACCATAATTATATTATACCCATATTTTACGTTTAGCAATAAAAGTTAATTAAATTGATTTGACTAATCAAAATATAAGACAACTGTTTCGGTTTGTGCAGTTACTTCTGTAATTGATTGTACCTATCTACCTAATTACGACGTAATTAAAAATGTTTTCGGTTCATAAATCACTCCCTGTGTTATTTGGAAATAATTAACATACAAGAAGGTAAAACCAAAATTGTTTGCTTTATACATTTGGAGTACCTGCCCCGACTGACGCCCTAAATGACCAGGTAATTCTATCATCGATAAAACTCCAGGATTCAACATACCTGAGGGACTCTTTTGTGAAAACCGTTGATCTGCAGATCGCACCTAGTAGATGCAGGTGTTATGGGGTGGGGGGAAAAAGACCCCATTTATTTTTAATAAGTTGAATCCTGAGTTTTATCGACGATAAAAATTATCTGGCCGTTTTGGTCGTCAGCTCTCCGTCCATCAAGAAAGTGTCAGAAAAAATCCTGACAAGCAGCGTCCAGAGAGCATACGTATTTAAATATTATTTTATGTTCTCTTTCAACCCATGTATAGCCCATCCTGGTACTCAATAGGTAGAGTTAACGACGATAGCCATACATATGAAAGAACGGGTCTATCATGTCAGTAATTTTGGTAACATTCATAAGCACCCTGAAACGTAATTAATTTCGAAAAAGGGTTTAATTGTTTTTCAAATACCGATTGCCAAACATTTGAGGCTACCGATCCTCTACAATAAATAAAGGTCGTAATCAGAACAATCACATCCCTTGAATGGATATACGTAATCCAGAATGCCAGTTCTATCCACATCATTCAAGTTTAAACCGGTGGCAACAAAATGTCACATTTATAATCTGTGTAATTAAGTGAATGTCAACGCGCCCCTTTCGCCGGCGGCTCCAAACACAATTCTGATAACAAGTACCTACCTACATACATACTGACTCGTTTTAGTGTCAAAACATGATGGCTCACATTATATTTTTTCTTATTTTTTATACTACTAAAGATACAAACATACTAACGACCCATCTAAGCGGTAGTAAGCGGTTACCGCAGCCAATGGACGCTTGCAATACCAGCCTGCTTAGCATGAAGACCCAAGACAACGGTTTTGTCTACCGTCGAGAAGACAACAAATATTTTGTCCCTCTCTTTTGTTTGACAGAATAGGTAACAGAAATAGTTTTAGTCTTTAGAGATTCAAAGCCTTTGACAAACGGTATACCAACCAAATCTTAACGCTAAACAGAAACAACCTTCGCACTATGGTAAGAGCCTTGACTGGACACTGTCGCCTCAACAAGCACATGTTCAAACTAAGGCTGAGTGACACGCAAACCTGCAGACTCTGCAATGAGGCAGACGAATCGCCCCTTCATCTGTTAGGAGAGTGTGGACCACTGCGTCCACACTCTCCTAACAGATCACACACCCAGATGAAGGCTACGCGTACATAAGCGTAGCCTTCATCTGGGAAAACACATTCTTAGCCCAGATGAACTGAAACTCATCACACCCAAAAAGATCCTGCAGTTTCTAACACGGCCGCAGTGATACCAAAGCCACTAAAAACTAATAAAAAAAATAGTTTTAGTCTTCTCTTTCGTAGACAAAACGTTGTCTTGGGTGCTCATGCTAAGCGGGCAGAGGTATCACTCACACGTTGAATCCCTGAGATATAAAGATGAAAGATTTCAAGCACCTGTAATTTCACCGGCCCTTCAAACTAGAACACAGTAATGAGATTGCTGCTTGGCAACCGAAATAGGCATACTTATGTCAATATTTCGATAGTACGTGAGTTACGAAGCTTAAGGTGATTCCTTGAGCTAGATTAGCACACCAAAAGTAGCAACACAATTTTCAAACGCAACTTCATTGAATAAAAGTTTATAACAACATGCGCAAGGTTCTGCAGATATCTTTCCCGTCAAGGAGAAGTCAAGCGCCCGCCTTTGTCTTTTAGGAGTTGAATCCAATTTTTGCCACAAGCATTTTTGTTTATTTTTACGTAGAAGTTAAAAATGTAGAATAGTATAAAATTTACAGTTTATAGTTTTTTTTTGCTACTTAAATATTACCAATCCATTAAGCAAAACCTTTTTGCAGGTTTTTATTTCAAGTTGATTAATAGTGTACAGCTCCACCAACATGATTGATAATGTAGTACTACACTTAAAAGTGTAGTAACATTTTTATATGTGACAGTACATTGTTTTTTTTTGTTTGATAGAGAATTAATAAGAAAAGATGGATGGATTGTGTGAAGGATGACATGGTTAAGAAAGGAGTGAGTACTGAGATGACGGCTGATAGAGGAGAGTGGAAGAAGAAAACATGTTGTACCGACCCCACGTAATGTGGGATAAGGACAAGAAGCTGATGAGATAACAAAGGTGGTAGATATTGGAGACCGTATCACTAAACTCAAGTGGAGCTGGGCAGGACACTTGGGTTTGGTGATGGTAGATGGAGTACGGTCCTGGAGCCATGACAGACCACCAGCGAGATGGAAAGACCAGGGCTGGAAAGGCCCAAAATAGATAGGACTGGCGTTTGAGGGAGGATTATGCCCAGCAGTGGGTTATACTAGCTTCCAATGATGATGATGATAACATCATCAAATTCTTTTTCTGATTTTTTTGTTTTTTCACGTACTACTGATGGCTATTCACCGTCCCTGCGATTTCATTCATACAAAAAAAAACGCACACGACTCTTTTCCCTTTGATGGGCATTCTAAGATGCATACTCAGTGCGTAGATTATTGAAGATACAAAGTAGGGGATACATTGCAATAATATTACATTTTGGCACATACCCGCTTTTTAAAAGTAGTTAGCATTCCACGTGACACGTTGCAAGTCCATCGGCTATAAACTGGTTATTAACTATGATTTTTTTTTATTTGGAAGAGGCAGGCTAACATACTCTGACCAAATTGGAGACATTCTAGAGAAAGGCCAGGTCAGAAGTACACTAAACCGCCGAGTTTGTATGAAGAGTTTGATGAGGATGAAGGAAGCGAAAGAAGTATGCTAGAATCGTATTAAGTGGAAATCCTTGGTCTCTGCCTACCCCTCCGGGAAACAGACGTGAATATATAAGTAACATCCAACTACAAAGACTTCAGTTCCCCCGTAACCATGGTACGTGCAACTGTGACAAGAACTCGGGAAAAAATAAAACTCGCAAATCGCTGTACCTAAATATCTCGTTTCTAGTGAAAACAGCGAGGAGACTTTATACTTTCCCGACACTTGCCACAAAATCAGCCAACATTCCCGACGAGACAAGTGCGAAGATCAAACTTTCGCGAGTGAATTCACGTAAATGAATTATTCCCCACTAGGTGGCGCCCTCTGTTGACGCAGTAAACTTCACTAAATAGTTTCATTCCCATTGCTATTATTGTTCGAAACTGTTGAAGTTAGATTCTGTCTGCTCATAATGCCAAGTATTGTGTTTGATAGAGGGACGTCCTTGCCTTAGAGCTTATTTTACATAACTAGCTTCTGCCAACGGCTTCGCCCGCGGTACCCGGATAAAAAGTAGCCTATGGGTTATTCTGATTACTTTGGGGCTAGATGATGCTGTGTGAAAAATTTCTAGCATTTAAAAAAAAATATTCATATGTTTAAGCTATATTACTGTAAAAATCTGTTCAGTAGATTTTGCGTGAAAGAGTAACAAATATCCATCCTCACAAACTTTTGCGTTTATAATAGTAGTAGGATAGGATAGGATAGGATAGGATTAGTAGGATTATCATCGGTACTCATTGTTGTCGATTCTCTTGTACACCAATTAAACTTAATTTAATCAGAGCTCTCTTCCACTAACAGTAACAAAAGAAAGAGATAGCATCAATTTTAGTGCTATCAAATTAGTCGGATTTAAGATTTCCATGCTAGTTTAGTCGTGATTTCAAAACATGCTGAATATAAACACGAAGAAGAGCGACGCCTAAACTAATTTGACAAGAGTATAACTCAGTAAGAGAGAGAGCGACGGTTTAAATTAAGTTTAGTTTAATAATGCTGGTCATTTTTCACATAGCATCATCTAGCCCCAAACTAAGCTGAGCTTGTATTATGGGAACTACATGACTAATATACTTTTTTTTGTAAATACATACATATTATACAAAGAAAACATCCAAGCCCGAGACAAGCATTAGCTAATCGTACAAACATTTGTCCCGCAGCGGGAATCGAAGCCGCAACCTTCTGCGTCTCAGGCGCTCCTTCGCCCACTGCGCCACAAAGGTCTTTACAGACATATGAGACTTTTCCCCGTCATTTATCTCTGGTGTCGCAAGCGTCCATAGGTAAGCGGTTATCGTAGTGTTTGACAAATTAGAAGTATAAAAAAAAAGTTACTAGCATATGATAGACTCTACGCATTAACTGAGTAGTCTATTGTATTGACTCATTTAAATCCCATTGTCAAAGCGAACACCTATGCAAATAGACTCTCACAATTATTTTGGGGTACGTCGCGTAGAAACATATTAGGTATACCCTCGACACAAGGAGACAGTAATGTTTTCGCCTGTGTTTTTATATTGTATGATCGGCAAAGTCTGTTGCATTTTTTTCTACAACTAAAGTGGCAAACAATGCGTCACATTATGTACCAATATATCTGTATTAATTATTAAAAAAAAAAAACACGCTCACAACTGTCTTCCCCATGGTGGACGTCCTCAGATACATACTCAGTGAGTAGATCTTTGAGGATACCAAGTAGGGGGTAGTCAGAGGCACATCCAAACATTACATTTGTACATGCCCGCGTTTTGCAAGTAGTAAGCATTCCACGTGACAGGTTGCAAGCCCATCGCCGCTTATTGGAACACTAAACTATTGGCACATAAAATAAAATAAATAAAATAAAAGGGCATTTATTTACTTACACTTAAACAAACATACCTAGTCTAAGTACAATATAAAAATATAGTAGTTAATAAAAATAGTAGGTATAGTGAGAAGGTATGTCTGTATGTAAGTAAAAAGGTCGAGGACTCAGCCACGCTGTTTTTCAGCCCCGCCTACTGATGTAGCTGCTGACGTCACAGCTACCACTAACTTAATCTATAATAATGACAATAATGATTATTGGTAGGTACAACTAAACAATCTTACCCAACCACCTAACCTACATTCCCTACGGCGATATTTTATAAGTAAGTATGTTATGACATTATAAACGCACAATCACAAAATACATGGGTAGTGAGTCGATAGGTACTTATTCTATTCATTTAATTTAAAATGTTTATTGCTACATATTATATGCATAAATACTTATGTTTCATTTTCATTTCATGTTGATTGGTATTGGACATTAAGGTAGGTACATAGGCACACAGGCACCCAGGTACAAACAGTCAGGTAGGTACGACTTCCCAACAACACTCTGATTTTTGTTTTTCCAGGAGCCAGTTTTTACAGTTCATCTTAAATTTTGCCAGTCCTTGTATGTGTCGAATAGGTGGAGGAAGATCGTTCCAGCACTTTGATGCTGCGAAACGGAAGCTACCCCTAAATCGCTCTAGTTTAGGGCGCGATATTTCTAGTGTATCATTACGCACTGTTCTGATTCTGCCTGGTCTATTGCTTCGCCATTTGAGTTTTCTATGTAAATATTCAGGAACTCCTGTTTTTTTTAAATGATGTATAAAGCAGCACAGTTTATGAGTACGCCTATTTTTCATGGATAATATGTTATAAGAGTTTAAATATGGAGTTATATGTGATCTTTTTGGAACATTGAAGCAAAATCTGATGCATGAATTTTGGGCTCGCTGTATCTTTTTTTCGTATTTCTTTAAAAGGCCGGGACCGTAAACAATATCGCAATAATCCAAGTGAGAAAGAACAAGAGAATCAGTAAGCCGCCGTCTGATTGGAATGCTTAAGTGTGGCCTGAATCTGTACAAGGATTTAAGAGAAGCGTAACATTTTGACGTTTTTAACTTTACATGTTCTTCAAAGCTCATAGTTCCATCTAACAGCAGCCCAAGGTTTCTCACCAGATTGGATTCGTGGATGACATTTTTATCAATAAGAACTGGAGTATTACTTTGACGAACTTTATCGATTTGATGTGTTGTGCCGAGGATAATGTACGTACACTTGTGCGGGTTTAGAAGTAATCCATGATCTTGCGACCAATCACTAATTGCTTGTAAGTCCAGGTTGACCCTTTTGATGGCCGATTTTATCTCTTCATGATTTGAGCTTGTACGTAATATAATTTGTGTATCGTCTGCGTACATGTGAGCTATACTATGTTTAATATGCTGTAATAAATCAGACGTATAAATCGAGTAGAGGGTAGGGCCTAAGATAGATCCTTGAACTACACCTCTGCTCACTGTTTTAGAGGTGGATTGAAATTTACTGCCACTCTGATCAGAACATTCAACTATTTGTCTCCTGTTTAAAAAGTAGCTGGTGAACCATGCACATGATTGATCATCACAGCCGTAGTATCGTAACTTGGCTAGCAGCAAATCAATATCTAAACAGTCAAATGCCCGACTGTAGTCTAACAAAACTAACACAGAAGCACAGCCATCGTTAGAGGTATTAAGAAATTCATCCACTACATGAAGAAGTGTAGTTGTTGTGCTATGTGATTTTCGGAAACCTGATTGATTTGACGGTATTAAAGAATGCCTTTCGAGATAAGACGAAAATTGTTTATGCACCACTTTTTCCAACACCTTGGACATGACTGGAAGTAATCCTATGGGCCTGAGATCTTTTATTGTTTCGACTACTGACTTTTTCGGTATGGGCTTTACGAGAGACGTTGTCCAAATTGATGGAAAATAACCGGTTGATAAAGACCTATTAATTATGGCTGTAATGGCAATAAGTGAGTGTGGAAGAGTTAGCTTAATCATTTTGATAGAAATACGATCTAAACCCATCGCGTTGGAAGTAATAGAGTTAATAATCTTAATTAAGTCTTCGGGTAAAGTTTCTGTGAATTCAAAACGGGCATTGTGGTTATAGTAATTTTGCAGGTAATTTTGAATGCAAGACTGAGAATTACCTACTTTTGGTATGGAATCAATAAATGTTGTATTTATTATTTCTGGATTACGAATATGTTCCGGCACAGCACAATGAACGGTTTTTCCACGAGCTTTATTAAATTCGCCCCACATTTTACGTGGATTTTTTATGTGTTTATTTACTTGATGAGTAAAGTAGAACTGTTTCTCATTACGGGTGAGAGATGTTACCATATTACGCAATGTCTGATAACTTTTTTTTGTTCTGATTGCTTTAATTTTTCCTATAATCAAATTATTTAATTTAGTTAATTTTTTTATTTGAATAAAAATTCGTTTTTTTTTTATCTTAATCTTATTAATTGGCTTATACATGCCTTCGAATTTTTGGTTCTAGGGCATGCCGGTTTCCTCACGATGTTTTCCTTCGCCGTTTTGAGTACGTGTTAATGCGCACATACATTTATCGAGCGGAAAAATCCATTGGTGCACGACCTGGTTCGAACCCACGACCTATGGATCAGAATTATGCCAACACGGCACTTTATTTATTTATATAACAATAAAATCAAAATCACGAACATTATGTGTTATCTTTCTGTAATTACTCTCTTGATACGCAAGATAGAAGCTCACGCTTAGTTTGGGTCTCGTTAGGGATTCCACTTAGTATATAATAGAAAAAAAAACTTATAGTATATAATACCTTTGAATTATTCCCATTTGTCCTCCTGTTTTGTCCCCCTAGAGGGACAGTTGGGAAAAAAAGTTCGATCTGTCCCCTCGTCACTAACAGAGGGACAGACAGAACTATTTATATCCTATCTGAATATTCTGTACGCATTGTTAATCTGTGTCTGTCCACTATGGTAATAAACAATTTATATTTTTTTTAAACAAGGATAGGACTACGGGCCAACTGTTGGTAAGCGGTTACCAAAATCTATGGACGCTTGCAACACCAGAGGTATCACTCGCGCGTTGCCGACCCTGAGACATAATTCGTGAAAAGTCACATTTGCCTGTAATTTCAAACTGAACACATGATTGCATCAACTCTGTCACAAGGAGATCTAAATCATCATCATGATCATCATCATCATCAGCCCACATTAGTCCACTGCTGGACATAGGCCTCTCCCAATACGCGCCACTGAGCCCGGTCTTCGGCTCTTATCATCCACTTACTGCCCGCTGCCTTTCTTACGTCATCGCTCCACCTAGCCGGAGGTGGCAAACTACGTTTGCCCAGACGCGGTCTCCACTCAAGAACTCGTCGAACTCCACTCGATCTAAATCTACAACTTCTAAATTTACGATGCAATGCTTAACTCAAATAATCCTAACCGATCCATTTCAACAACCTGAATCATTCCCGTGCAGTCTCATGTCTCAGTTTAAAGCGGCTTTACGAATCTGAAGCCGAATATTCAATTAATATGATAATGTTATGGAGAATTTGAGATTCGACATCGGTGCATGAGAAATCTAGGAAATTCCCAGAGGCTAAGCCGCTCTCTTGTAACATGCAGTAGGGTTGTGCTGTTACTGAAATTAATGGACCAAAAGTGATTATCATAGTTCATACCGTTCAATCAATGTTTAAACTTAGATTTTTTATAGTTTGACAAACCTCTGTGGCGCAGTGGACAAGCCCGCTTGAGACGCAAAAGGTTGCTGGTACGATTCCCACCACGGGACAAATGTTTGCATTTTCAAATATTTGTCTCGGAATCTGGGTTTTTTCTATGTATATCAGTCATGTAGTTAACATAACACAAGCTCTGCTTATTTTGGGGCTAGATGATGCAGAGTGAAAAATAAAAATAATAATAATATAAACTAACCAGAAGCAGCGTAATGAATTTTCAACCAAAAATACAGCGCAATTGTCTATAATATAACAACTCAACGGAATGAAAGTACTTTTGGTGAAGTGTATAACATGAATGCTTCGTGTAGTTATTTGCCTAGGCAAATGAATCGTAAAAAAAAGTATCTTAAAAAAAACACACTTCATAATCATAACCAGAAAACATGTTCTAGAACCGAAAACTAGCGCCTTGAACCTTGATGAGCTTTAACCCTGTCAGGTGCAATGCTAATTAATAAAAACGGACAAGTGTGAGTGAGACAGACATATAGACGGTCTGTCTAGGTGGACCTCAAAGTGATCGTATAAGGGTTCTGTTTATTCCTGTTGAGACACAGAATCCAAAAAACGTAATAGAGGCATGTTTCTTATAGTTTTTTTTTCATTCAGTTGCGCCCTACCCTGCGTATTTACCTATACGGGGATGATTCTAATTGAAAGTGAGTACAAGTCTAGGACTCACACATGAAGGAGAATGCTCGTGAAATAGACAGGTTGGAATAATCCATTTTGAAGGCCACTGCTAAAGTGGGACCAGTTATCAAGTTTTTATTAGAAAATTGACATCAGAAACATTGATAACGTGTTATTTGCCTTAGATGCAAAGTTGAAAAGTTTCATGAGTTCACCGACACCCATACCTAGTACGGTGCTATAATATCTGTAGCCATACCCCTCAAAACGAAATACGACCATGTGTTTTTTGGCAAAAAATATCAAATTTACTATTGTTTTTCGCAAGACACATACGTGACAAAACTGATGAGACCAAAGACTCTCTATCTCTATTGCATTTTTTACAGGAAAAAAAACTTATTAGTTCTTATCAGTATAGTTGACTACTTCTTGAGAGATAATTAAACGATTAAATAAATGTTTCTGCAATAACTTATTTGCAAAATACATGATAATCTGCGTTATCAAAATCAAAACAACCAGTTACAAAATCATTAGAATGCCAGTATCACGTACGAAGATTTTGCAATGTCACCTCAATCTAGATCACCTTTCACCGCTTCACGCGTGTGTTCGTATCTTTTGAACATCCATACAAGCCTTCGATAGCTCAGTTGGTAGAGCGGTGGACTGTAGTTGTATAAAGTTGTTATCCATAGGTCACTGGTTCAAATCCGGTTCGAAGGAACCTCTTTTATGGACGTGTTTTTTTTTGTTTCTGCTATTAAAACTAGAGCACCTTTCACTGCTTTACGCGTGTGAGCATTTCTTTTGGACGTCCATACAAGCCTTCGATAGCTCAGTTGGTAGAGCGGTGGACTGTAGTTGTATAAAGTTGTTATCCATAGGTCACTGGTTCAAATCCGGTTCGAAGGAACCTCTTTTATGGACGTGTTTTTTTTTTTATTTCTGCTATTAAAACTAGAGCACCTTTCACTGCTTTACGCGTGTGAGCATTTCTTTTGGACGTCCATACAAGCCTTCGATAGCTCAGTTGGTAGAGCGGTGGACTGTAGTTATATAAAGTTGTTATCCATAGGTCACTGGTTCAAATCCGGTTCGAAGGAACCTTTTTTATGGACGTGGTATTTTTTTATTTCTGCAATTAAAACTAGAGCACCTCTCACTGTTTTACACGTGTGAGCATTTCTTTTGGACGTCCATATAAGCCTTCGATAGCTCAGTTGGTAGAGCGGTGGACTGTAGTTGTATAAAGTTGTTATCCATAGGTCACTGGTTCAAATCCGGTTCGAAGGAACCTCTTTTATGGACGTGTTTTTTTTGTTTCTGCTATTAAAACTAGAGCACCTTTCACTGCTTTACGCGTGTGAGCATTTCTTTTGGACGTCCATACAAGCCTTCGATAGCTCAGTTGGTAGAGCGGTGGACTGTAGTTGTATAAAGTTGTTATCCATAGGTCACTGGTTCAAATCCGGTTCGAAGGAACCTTTTTTATGGACGTGATATTTTTTTATTTCTGCAATTAAAACAAGAGCACCTTTCACTGCTTTACGCGTGTGAGCATTTCTTTTGGACGTCCATACAAGCCTTCGATAGCTCAGTTGGTAGAGCGGTGGACTGTAGTTGTATAAAGTTGTTATCCATAGGTCACTGGTTCAAATCCGGTTCGAAGGAACCTTTTTTATGGACGTGATATTTTTTTATTTCTGCAATTAAAACTAGAGCACCTTTCACTGTTTTACGCGTGTGAGCATATCTTTTGGACGTCCATACAAGCCTTCGATAGCTCAGTTGGTAGAGCGGTGGACTGTAGTTGTATAGAGTTGTTATCCATAGGTCACTGGTTCAAATCCGGTTCGAAGGAATCTTTTTTAGGACGTGGTATTTTTTTATTTCTGCAATAAAAACTAGAGCACCTTTTACTGTTTTACAGTAAAAGGTTTCATATCTTTTGGACATCCACACAAGCCTTCGATAGCTCAGTTGGTAGAGCAGTGGACTGTAGTTGTCACAAAAATGTTAATTTGTTTAAGAAAAAAAACGATAATCACAATGTTAATACCAGCAATAAAGATAAACTCGCTGTCGCCACTTGTAGACTCCATAAAGTTAGTAAATCGTTTAAAGGGCAAAGTAAATCGTGTACGCTTTTATAACAAACTCCCAAAAAATATACAAAAATTGTCAATTTTGTGAACAAATTTAAAAACGTAATTAAAAAACAACTTTATAAAAAGGCATACTATAAAATAGCTGATTATTTAGATGATAAAAACTCTTGAACAGGCAGTAGATAAAACCGACGTTTCAAAGTGATCCTTGTGATTTTAATGAATAAATGAATTTTGACTTTGACTATAGTTGTTATCCATAGGTCACTGGTTCAAATCCGGTTCGAAGGAATCTTTTTAGACATCGGTTTTATTTTGTTATTTCCGCAAAGTTATAAATAAATATATATAACAAAAAAATATCGTCTTTAGTCGACTATCTTAATAAATTAATCAACGGGAATATATGGTATAAATTGACATGTCTGGTTGCGTCGCATTTTGAATAAAAGATTGTTTTCCACAGAGTGAACCGAGTACCTTTTCTCATGAAATAACTTACACACACCCAAGGAGTATATCATTTACCCTCACAGAGTAAAAAAATAGCTGTATAAATTGTATTAAATATTACTAGCTTCTGCCCGGATAAAAAGTAGCCTATGTGTTATTCTAATGTATAAGCTATGTTACTGTAAAGTTTCATCAAAATCCGTTCAGTAGTTTTTGCGTGAAAGAGTAACAAACATTCATCCTAAAAACTTTTGCGTTTATAAAAGTAGTAGGATAGGATAGGATTGTGAGTGTTTGTTACTTGATATCTTCGCCACCCATTTTGATGATTCTTTTATTGTTGGTCCCATTTATTTTATTTTGGTTTTTAATATTTAATGTCTTCTAAATTACAAAATATAGGTACGTGACGTACTTTCATTAAAAACGCGGGCAAATATAAAGTTTGGACGTGCCTTCGACTACCCGCTACTTAGTATACTCAAAATTCTAAGCAATCAGTATGTAACTGAGAATGTTCATAATGGAAATCACAGTCGTGTATATATTTGTTTTGTTTTTGTAATTATTAGTATTTCAGTGAAAAGTTTTTATCCTGATTCATCTCATCGCTAGTAGTAGATCACTTGCCTTATAACCAGAGGCTTCTATTATGAATATTAATATGACGGTGACACTTGGTAACGTCTAACGTTCACGGTAACGTTTATTCGCTAAGACAAGCCGCGACGCGGTTTGCATAACTCCTCGTCTTGGTCTTAATAATCATAATTTGTGGCAACTTATCAGTTTAAGTACTCACATTTAGAGCTATATTGAAATGTAGGTATGTAGATACCATATCCCAAAAAACCGACTTTAGATTACTCATATTAGTAGTATCCGGATAAAAATGGTAGCATGTGTTATTCTGATGTATAAGCTATCTTACTGTAAAGTTTCATCAAAATCGGTTCAGTAGTTTTGGTGTGAAAGAGTAACAAACCATCCTCACAAACTTTCGCGTTTATAATAGTAGTAGGATATGACAGTGACATACAATGTGACTATGGAGCCAGACCATAAACGATGCCTCCATCTACTGTCTTGTGCCCTAACATCTACACAATGAAAGACCTTTACGAGGTTACAGAAGATAGAAAGAAAATAAAATACATTTATTAACCACAACACAATACAACAGGTGACAAAACACAGAACAAATAAATACACACACATAAAAGTTACACATTACAAAAAAAGATGGTGTATATATGGCAAAATTTTAGTAAGATACAATTTAAATGGGGAACGGGTATGATCAAGAAGAATGCTCATGACATCTTCAACAGCCAACAGTTCTTCTGCTGGACATACGTATCCAATAAAAAATGACAAAGGATTTTGGCCTACTTCCATCCGCAGACGATTTCATCGGTCCATCGGAGGTCGGAGCCAACACTGGGTCGTTTTTCTTGGTCGCCATTTCTTCTTCCACGGATATGCCTCATCAGTTACTCTCTGACACTTCGTGACGATCTCTTAAATATTTATACACTGTATTTAAAAATCCAGAAAATCCTGAAAATCTCGAAAATGTTTTTTTTTCATGCGTGACATTTTTTACTTATAGTACATAGCTTATACTATGCGAACTATATGACTGATATACTACTTATATACTTTTTTTGTAAATACATACATATTTAACATAGAAAATACCCAGACCCGAGACAAATATTTGCAAATCATACAAACATTTGTCCCGCAGCGGGGATCGAACCCGCAACCTTCTGCGTCTCAGGCGGGTCTTCGCCCACTGCGCCACAGAGGTCGTCCAAATCGTTAGCATCTAAATTCACAAGCTGTAAGATGCCATAAAAAAACACGCTTCCAACAACTTACACGAACTAAAACTTTGCGCTCTCGCTAATTCAAGTCAATTTAGATCCGCGCGCTTCGATCCTCTCTTATTACACTCAGAGTTGTAGCAAGCACATGGTCTTAGAATGCAAAGCGTACTGACACAGGGAAATGAAAGTATCAGTTGGAATTATGGATATCACCGATTTATTATTTACTAGCTCCTGCCCACGGCTTTGCCCACGTAGTACCCCGATAAAAAGTAGCTTAAGTGTTATTCTGATGTATAAGCTATATAACTGTAAAGTTTGAACAAAATCCGTTCAGAAGTTTTTGCGTGAAAGTGTAACAAACATCCATCCTCACAAACTTTCGCGTTTATATTAGTAGTAGGATAATAAATAGTCCGGCAAAAATATATTGAAACGAAACAAAAGTTTTAATCTTAAAGAAAACATTCAAGTTTGACATTATCTTATCAATAGGTAGGTTAATATTATTGTATAAGAAATAATCTTATATTTTTTTGCTAATGTGTAATAAAACAGCGCTCCACTCTCTAGCATTTTATTGCTCTCAGGTATTGCTCAAGAGAAAGCCATAATTAAAGGCTTTCTCGATCGATTAACTAAGCCGAGTTTAAAGAGACGCTAACTCCCAGAGAAAGGTTTACTCCAGCGTGAAATGGCATTAGGTTTTCGCGCGTTTTCTGAAGGCGATCCGTTGAGAAACGGATTTAATGGGAGATTGACTTAATTAGGTGCCTCTCAAATTAGGAGAAGTGTTTTTGATTGACGTAATTTGAGAGGATTTGTTCGAAAGGTCTTTTAATACGCATTTTTTTTATAGTTTCTGGTTTCTTTTCGACCTGGTTTTATCACACAAGTTGTGTAGTTAAGAGCACTCTCCATATACACTACGCTGAATGAGAATGTATTTCATGGTTTCCTTGACCTTGATTTGACGAAGATTTGCAGATATATAGACGACCTTTGTGGCGTAGTGGGCGAAGGCCCGCTTGAAACGCAAAGGGTTGGGGGTTCGATTCCCGCTGCGGGACAAATGTTTGTACGATTAGCTAAGTCTCGGGTCTGGGTGTTTTCTATGTATAATATGTATATATTTACAAAAAAAAGTATACAAGTAGTATATCAGTCATGTAGTTCCCATAATACAAGCTCTGCTTAGTTTGGGGCTAGATGATGCTGTGTGAGAAATGTCCAGCATTATTTATATATTAATTTAGTATTTTCCATTGTTTATCGTTATTCAAATTTACGTGACTAAGTGTTCCTTGTGATCCTAAAGTATGAATAAATATGAATATGAGTATGGTTTTCTCAATTTGTCTGTAGCATTGTCCGTTTAGCGACAATATTTGTGGTACTTTCGTGATCCAAGAATTACTATGCATGCGTAATCTTTAAACTGATAAGAGAGAATTTGTTAATAGAAATTTTAAATATTTTCGACTATTTAATATCTTAGAATGGATTTCCGCAAATTCACGCCTTATTCAATTACCTATGTGTTATTTAGTTAAAACTATATATTCGTCATGAACGCGGCCCATATCTAGTTCACTACTAACTGCACTATTTTTTCCTCAAAAAAACCTTTGATTCATGTTTTATTTTCGATGTATATTTTAGTCTATTACAAAAGTATCTATAGTTAGAACTAAACTATAATTTTCATATCGAAAACAAACAATGCTTGGTAACTTCGGTACCTACCAATTTTAATTCTTTAGCAGATTCCTAAAATGAAAAAAAAGTCTCTCAATGTTGTCGTATTAAAAAATCGAACTCAACTTTACATTAATTGCACTGCAAGAATTATAGTTTTTTTTCTGAACGCCCACATAATCACTCTCGAACGTCAGCTCGTATTCAGAAATCCTTCATAATCACTTACGTGAAATAATTCAATGTATGAATTGACAGGGCAATTCCGTCATTAGACCACCACCCAGTTTATACTGAAAGGTGAGCCACTAGTGATGTGTGTTGCAGATATCGATAAACAAAAAGACACCATCTTATTTTTTTACCACCAACTAAAATTACAAACAAACTAACCACCTGTAGGTAAGTATCGTACCGTTACCGTTACCGTAACCGATTACAAGGTAATACGTTTTTTTTTTTCAATAATTATCTGTCTTTTTTAAGTCTACTTTCAATTTAATGTTTGTCGTTTTCTGATGAGTTGATTTTGTTGAGATATAATTTTTACCTTTTTGTTTTTGTGTGTGAGGCAAGAAGGCATACTGATCACCTGATAGACATCGGTTACCGTCACCTTTTGACATCTGCAATACCTTGAACAATGCTGACGCGTTGCCTTCTCTGAATGACTTTTTTTTATATTTTACTTGCAACTCGCCCCGGCTTTGCACGTGTTATCCAAATTTCCGACTTTTCAAAAAAACTTTCATACAAACCTTGCTCTGCCAATTACGAGCACGACAAAAACCCTAGAATTGCGGAAAAACCTCGCCTACTGTGATAGTTCTTAAAATATTAAGAGAATTAGGGTTCAGTGTGTTTCCAGTAACGTTTAAGCGGTTAAGCAAAAGCACGTCTCTAATATTAATGTTGCGTGTCGTATCCTACGTTATGAATCGTAACGTGAAATGTTCTACGAAATGCCAGTTTGACCTTATGCTAAACGAGACAGCCCGCTTAATAATTCTACGTCCCGTGTTTGATCTTTTAAGGGCCATTTCGTATGATGGCTGTCAAATTGACAGGGAAATTGATAATGTTTGAAGGCCGCCGCTGTGGTTAGCGTAGTGAACTAGTCTAAGACCCTTGTATATAAAAGCGCTCGTAGCTAGTTTTTCTTTAATTGTATTTCTTTGCTTTTATTATTTTGTGAGACAGTTATATTGTCTCAAGTAATTGTCACAAAACTAGCCCGTTTACGAGTACCAGATTTTAAACAGTTGTTAAGCTAGTGTTTAGTTTTCTTCTGTTGAATTTTAAATGACGCTTATTAGAATTAACAAAGCAGTTTTTAGTAAATTGTTTAATTATTTTTATAAGTTAAGACCCGGGCAAACTGTCGCGGTGTGGGTGGTTTACAAAGGGAAAAGGTTGTCAAAGATCGCGTCAATGTAGGACTGACCACGCCAGCATGAATGTGTATTAATAACCGCATGATCAATGATAGCAAAGGAGAAATAAGACTTTTCCATGTTTAAAACTTACAAATATTTGAACCCAAGATAGAACCTTTTCTAATACATTGAATTGCAAAATTAATCGTTTAAAAGAATCAAAATGGTTAGGCACAGGTACTCCAAATAGCTCTGCCTGCCTCTATTATCATTATGAAATCCGTGCACCGAACCAGCTTTTGTGCGCGGCTTTACCCGCGATGCTGCTGTTTGTGTCCCGACTACACTATACCACGAAGGTCGAACAGATAGTAGAATATTGTCAAGGTAAAAAATCGAATTCTAAATACAAGTCGAGCAGTGGAGTCACGCCACAACAGTTTAAAATCTTTTATGTGCCGTGTCTCGATTTCCCATCCCTTGACCTTCCAAAGTGAGGAATTTTAGCCGAAAAATGTGGTGTTTCGTAGTTTTCACGGATGACTACAGCCTGCTTAGCATGATCACCCAAGACAAAGTTTTGTGTTCGAAAGAGAAGAGAAAAACTATTTCTGTCGTCTATTCCGTCGAAGAAAAGAGAGGGACAAAATACTTTTTGTCTTCTTTTCGATGGATATATAATGTTATTTTTCTCACATTTTAATACATTGTATCAAGAAATTTTCACACAGCATCATCTAGCCTCAAACTAAGCAGAGCTTGTATTATGGGTACCACATGACTGTTATAATTCTACTTCTTTATATTATAAAATATATAAATGAACGAGCCGTTTAAAATGTGTACCTATCTATTTAATTAATTAACCATATTTTAACCATATTTTGTGCTACAAATAACAATAAACAAATTTCTAGTTTTTTTAATAGCATTGTTTAAAGTACGGTCGGTAACTACCAGCGCATGGTCATTTCCGTGAGTAGACGATGTTACTCACCAGTCGGAATTCTTCGTAAACTCGTTAGGGTTCATAATGAGGGTAGTCCGATACGACGGGTCGGAAACGTCGCGACTATCGCGCCGACTGGCGACATTTTCTATTCAAATTAGGAATGAACCACCAACACGATTCACACTCGACCTCTTACTCGTAGAACTATGCATTGCTGAATTAACATCGGATGTTTTTAGAAGATCAATGGAAACCCAGCGATGGATTGCGTATAGGCTAATAATAACAAGTTGTTTGTTTATAAATGCAAGGTAAGGGAGGTTTCAGTAGACGACACGTCAGTGCTTCCGGTTGTCGTTCGTTGTAGTTCAAACGTACCTCAGTTTCTTTAACTTATGTGACATGATCAGTCCAAGGCACTGTTTACTTGGAACCTTTAGATTATTTATATGGCTGTTGGGTATTTTAATTGGTGACTCCCCCGTGGAACCACAACTTGACATTACATGTCGTGGTTAATTGCTGGTTATATAACTAATTATGTTGAGCCTTACCAGAAAGGTTTTTTAACAGTTATTTAGCGAAGAAGTATGTAGTTTTCTATTAATCAACCGTTTTCAAATCTTTGTAATGAAGGCTCTCATTTTAGACTGATTTAAATTTAAATGTTCATATTGT
Source organism: Perizoma affinitatum (assembly GCA_961405105.1). Taxonomy (NCBI): domain Eukaryota; kingdom Metazoa; phylum Arthropoda; class Insecta; order Lepidoptera; family Geometridae; genus Perizoma; species Perizoma affinitatum. Next base: position 11,747,869 of record OY560194.1, on the reverse strand, counting down.
AATTTGCATTTTGCATGACATTTCGTCAACGTTAACAGGTTTGTCCTCATTGAAACTACGGGTATTCCTTTGAATCGTCATCATTATTATCATTATCAACAGCCTGTGTTTCATCACAGGTTACTGATATTGATAAAGTCGATAGCTAGACATAGGCCTCTCTCAAAAAATGTCATTGCTCTTCTTAAACCACCTCAAACTTTATTTTTTCACATGGAGACACAAACATACAAAAAAACTTACATATAGGACATATACAAAGGCGACCTTAACCATCACATCGATCCACCCGCAACCTTTAATATGGCATCGATTGGTCTATCGGGTGAGGTCGTAAAGAACTAATTTACATCTAGTGACCTCTATCCCGGCTGATGACGACAATGAATTTATCCACTCAATCTCATCTTTGAGGAATTGTGAGAACAAATTCAGCTTAGCTGCTTCAACTCCTTCATGGTGAGATTGCCGACCGAACACAATTCGACCTTCATGAAGGAAGATATGTGGCATAAAGGAATCCGGTTAGAGAACCCAGCCGCGCTGAGAACCACGTCGCAGTCTATACGTGCTAGGTGAATAAGTATTGTTTTATATAATTATATGTATTTTAGTTTTTAACCTGCTTATTGTCTAAGGGGACGAAATAGTCCTCTGCTAAGCGCCTACCGTAGACTCGCTATCTGTACGAATTAGTCCCAGACTATCGTCGTGTGCGTTAAATAAGCAAACGCTCACGAGGATCGATTACTGGAAGAGATCGCTGTCAGCGATAAGACCGCCATTTGTAGGACGTACTTACATTGTGTTCCTCAATAAAGTATTTTTTCATTTCATTTCATTAAGGTATCTATCATTTAGGCCCTGTATTTGTACGTACTTTACTATGTTGTTTGAAATAAATGAATTATTATTATTATCTTTAGCCATTTGAAAGAGGACGGAAGATATTGGAAGAGGACGGAAGATCAGCGCGCGTCTTAAATACACCAGGCCTGGTGGCGCTTTATGCTGAGTCTTATACCAATTTGTGGTTACTTACCCATTACCTTATTCACAGTGCATGTTTCGCCGAACTGACCTTCACAATCTATACATTTAGTTACCTAATTCTCTCATTAGTTAGGTAACAAGATCCTACAATATGGGTGTTATCACTTTTTAGGTAACAAAACCATTTTAAATTGGCTAGCAGATGTAACATCAACGCTAGTAGCGAATTTGAAATGCAATGTTTTACAACCTTCAAATCGATTGGCAATCAACGCATTAGTCGATAAATCGATAATCGATAATCGATTGATACGGTTTAGTTACTTTCATTAGTCACTTTCAATTACATTCACCTCTACTAGTAGGCTAATTAATGAATCACTTTAGTGATGCGCATAATTAATAAGACGTTGCAAATAAATTATTTATCTATCTTTTATCTTTATTTTATCTATCTATATATAATTTCTCACGAGATAACACTTCATAACAATACTTATGACTTGCGTTTGCGCCCCGCTGAGACCACAAACCATAATTACCTCTGAAACAATGCCCATTTTTACCCATTTTGCGCTCAATCATAATTACCTGGTCTTCCCGAAGGGAGCATTGTTACGGAAAATCATCGCCAAACCTTCCCGCATTTTAAGGATGTTGCGATCTGTGATCTGTGATCGAAAAAAAGACGGATTTTTATCAAAACTCCAGAAAATAATTAATATTTTAAATATGGCAAGCAAATGTTTTTGACGATGTTTTGCTTGTCGACTTGAATCATACATTTAAAATAACTGCATTTACTTTTTTAGGGAGGTTGGTCAGCAATGATTTCAATCATAACATTTGATTACAGTTTCGGTTACGACTTTCGATCCGAAATAAAGATTATTAACACCCAACAGCCAATTACATAGTTATGACCTATTGATTTCAGCCTTGTTCTGATGTTAACCCTAAGACAATAAACAAAATAAACTTCTACGAGTAAAAAAAATAATTTTCAAACACTAAAGGGAAAACCGGTTGGTAACGCAATCTACATAAAAACAGCTTATACGAGGCGCGCTGAACCTTTCCCAACACTAGTTCTATCACCATTGGTCATTAGACCCTTTTTAGGACCCTCAACCTGGTCACACTCACTTAACAAAGGGTGACAAAGAAAACAGTTTTCAATTAAAGTCCGGTCTTATTTCCGAAGTTGAAGATAAAGTCGGATATTTGCCAACACTATACCCACAATTTTATTATCGCCCCAAAATATTTACCTCAGAGGTTTCATTGAAATTAGGCCCATTTTACAACCGCGAGGGCGCGACATCTTCTTATTTGACTTTCACATATTAGGTTGGGGAAAAAGTCTTTTCGCATTATTGTATGTATGAACTTGTAATAAAATCTCTTTGGCTATACTATTTGTATCTGGCTGGTTTTGGTATCATTAAAAGTTTAAATTTTAAAGAAGATAATTCCAAATTCAAATTAGGAAAATGTGTGATTTTTATTTGTTTTCGTACTGTTAAGATGAGTGAATCTAATGAAGAAATTCGATACATTTTAAAATTTTACTACAAAAAAGGTAAAAATGCAACGCAAGCCGCGAAAAAAATTTGCGATGTTTATGGACCTAGTGCAGTGTCTGTGAGAGTAGCACAAATTTGGTTTAAGCGTTTTCAATCCGGAAATTTTGATGTCAAAGATGCACGTCGCTCTGGTCGCCCTATTACGGATAAAATGGATGCCATTTTTGAAAAAGTGGAGCAAGATCGGCATATCAGTAGTTACGACGTAGCTGAAGAACTGGGAATTGACCACAAAACAGTTTTGGCGCATTTGAAAAAAACTGGGTACACAAAAAAGCTCGATATTTGGGTACCTCACGAGCTCACTGAAAGAAACCTAATGAACCGTGTTCTCATTTGTGATTCTTTATTACGACGTAATGAAACCGAACCATTTTTGAAGAAGCTGATAACTCACACATCTTTAGCCACTCAGCAAAAATTAAGAGAGTTTGGCTGGGATGTGTTAATGCATCCGCCGTATAGTCCTGACCTTGCACCTTCAGATTTCCACCTGTTTCGGTCTCTTCAGAATTCTTTAGGCAGTGTCAGGTTAACATCACGAGAGGACTGCCAAAACCACTTGTCGCGGTATTTTGAACAGAAGCCCCAAAGTTTTTATAGCAATGGGATCATGTCCCTGCCTACAAAATGGCAAAAAGTTATCGAACAAAATGGTACCTACATACTTTAGTTAAATGTAAATAAACTATATTAAAAAATGTTTTGAATTTTCTTAAAAAATGCGAAGAAACTTTTTCCCCAACCTATTATTTATTTATATGGTAACATTCAAAAAATGTTTGCCAAACAACATAAAGCCTTTGAAATCAACGGCTCAATACAGGCAATTACCTACTCTCATATTTATCTTTTCCCGCTATAAATGCTTTGTGGGGGAACAATAGCCACGGGGTGGAAAGCTCCATGTAATAGGGGGTGGAAGCTTTATAATTTTTTAATTAATACCGTCGAAAATATCAAAGTCATTGGGAGTGCTACCTGGTAGTGGATAATGCTATTAAAATTTGATAAAATTATTTTTCAAAGCGTTCCACACTTTAGGGTTGGTCAGCGGAGCGCGTTGCAACCCTTTTAGTGCTGATTTTTAATTCATCGAACATGGCTATGTTGGCTGCACTTTTTGTAAAACGACGGTACGTAGGTAAGTACTTATATACCACTGTAAAATGACCATTCGTATGAGTAGCCATGCCCTCCGAAACAAGGAAGGGATCAGCTCTAAATTTGATGCAAATAAATAATTTGACTAATTTAAAAAAAAACTTGCGTTTTTTTTTATATGAAGCCATTCTTTCAGATCTGTGGTTGGAGACTATTCTATGTGGTAACTAAAAAATAATGATTTATTTGCATACCTATACCTACATAATACAAAGAACAATGGCAAGAATTTTAATAGCGATACATAGGTAAGTAATAAATATCTAGAACCATACATATGTGCATAAACAAAAATACCTGCTTCCCGAAGGGGTAGGCAGAGACCTTGGATTTCCACTCACTACGATACTGGCATACTTTAGCTTCATTCATACAAATCACATTCTTCATACAAGCTCGTCGGTCTCAATTATCTAGAACTAATACCTACAAAATTTGATTAGTTTTGTGCAACAAGGCCGAAATGTTGTAAATTTTTAATAATAATTGTATAAATAATAATAATAATAAAACACGCAACAGACATATACATAGTCCAGATCACACACTAGGATCCCCTGTATCGTAGGTATCAGGAACTACGAGTACCGTGGTACCAAAACACGTGGAAAAAATATCTGCTGAACATAAGTACAAACATTAGTCCTGCAGCGGGAATCGTACCCGCATCTCTCGCATCACAACCGGCTGCTCGCCCGCCGCACCGAGGTCGTCATTCTTAATTGTTTAAAACATCGATTTATTCCCAAAATTAATGGGCAGGAATAATTCTTCCATTCTATTTAGTATTTAGAACGAGTCGTTGACCCCGGAACCCTTTCTTCAGGGGTATTCTATTGGAAATTCATATTCATGTCGCCAGCTCGGCACACAAGGGGTACAATAATAAACGTGAAAATCACTCATTAGGGAAAACAGGAGACGGGATTTTAAGGTTGAGATGTCTCGGTAATTGTTACACTTTTCGATAGAGTTCACCCTGTCCTATCTTATTACGAGATGTTTATCCCTGTTGTCATAATGAGCCGTTTCCAGTTGGCAGCATGTTTTTTCGATTCACCACGGTATAATTAGGCTCTGGTTAATGGAAAACCAACTTCTCTATTCAAATATTTGTGTTTGATAATCTCAATTGCCTACTAAAAATGGTGAATATTCCGTTTGATTTTTGTAAAAAAATATGTTAATATAATTATGGTTTCAAAAATTGTATTTGACGCGTTTAGTTAGTCAAATACTACCACGGCGTGAAGGCAGCAAATTTAAAACTAAGACGCTTATAATAGCTAAGTATTCGTACTTTTTTTCCAAAGAAACGCAACTGACCGCAACTTTGCGGGAAAGAATCACAAAATCAACATTTTCCTGACTCCAATTTTTCAATAATTTAAACGGTCGAAGATAATCGGAGCCCATAATCGTGAAAATTTCATCGGACAATGGACAATTGGACATTCAAATTATTACCATTAGGCCTCGCCCGTTCAAAAAGCCTCAATTTATTGAAAGCAATTGATTAAATGGCATTCTTTGTTACAATAAAGACGACCTCTGTGGCACAGTGGGCGGAAGCCCGCCTGAGACGCAGAAGGTTGCGGGTTCGATTCCCGCCGCAGGACAAATGTTGGTATCAGCGAATATTCGTCTCCGGTCTGGGTGTTTTCTATGCATAATATGTATGTATTTACAAAAAAAAAACTATATGAGTATATCAGTCGTGTAATTCCCATAACACAAGCTCTGCTTAGTTTGGGGCTAGATGATGTTGTGTGAAAATGTCCAGTATTTTTTATAATATTTATTTATAATCGGTTCAAACCGCACGGGGTGAATTTATCCCATAGATTATCATCTCTCTCATTATCTTGAAAATTCAAATTATTTCAACAGACTTTGTTTTTTTACAGAATTGTCTTTTTTTTCTCTATTTATAGGGTTTCTAAAATTTCTTTTAATTTTTGCCAAACAAATGTTTTTTATCTTATTTTATTTCTAGTTATACCACTATGTTTGGTTAACTGCTGAGGTAAGCAGATAATAAGACTGTAACAGCGGATTAAAATTATTATTTTCTAACTGTAACACATAAAGCCAAGAATTAAGATAATTTCCACGGAAATCTGAGTTAAATTTAAAGGAATCGTTGAAATCCGGCCGCTTATCTGTTCCCTTTAATTGTTGGCTGGAGTACAATCGCAGATTATATTACAATCTCGAGGTTTATATTGAGGTCGTAAAATGTTACAGTTACGGCCCTATTGTGGTTGTATCTCGACTTGTCGCCTTTGCGGGTTTGAAGCCTGTATTTGGCTGAGTTTCATCCTGATTTTTATCTAAGAATTATCTAAAAACGACAAGTTAATCGTGAGCTTTAGTATTTTAGGTGTTAATTCACCCAGCCATAGGCATTACTATAAATTTGAAAAACCACCTTGGCTAGTTTTTCAAATTTATAGTACAGAATATAACTACCTAGGTTTATTTTACACATCAACAAAGCACAGAAATACAGGTACAAAATAATTAAAATAGACGCTTTATTATTTAAATAGGCAACAGTAGGATTTTTACAAAACACAGAGACAAAGAGGAAAATCATTATGATGTTTATTACTCTGATATATTTTTTTTACAGATCTTACCATTAAAAACTAAGATCTCTTTTACCCATTTTTTTTTTATTCTTTTAATTTTTTAAGGAGTTTTAGCCAAACAGCGGCTATGCCACCCCCGTAAAAACAAACATAAAATACAACACAACTAAAAAAAAAACAAAATGAACAAAAAAAACTACTTAATACAACAAAGAATCCTCCAATGAGGATATGAAGGATAGTAAATCGATACAACATGTTCTAAATATTTACAGTTTAAAATTCTAATACACAAAACCTCAATACCACCATTGCTAATTTCTATAGAATGTTCGTTTTAATAGATCTATGAACTAATATAGCAACACCTCCATAGGTATCAGTTCTGTCTTTCCTAAAAATATTATAGTTACTTATGCGTAAACTAACGTCTGAGTTGAGCCAAGTTTCACTTAATATACAAACTCTTATTTTTTCTTGACAAAGCAAAAGTTCAAACTCTTGTTTCTTGGGCATCAAGCTCTGCGAGTTCCATTGCACAATATTTAAAAATTGCGCAACGGAACCCACAGGGCCTGATGCCCTGGCCGCAGTTACATTTGAGATGTTGTTATCCATCATAAAAGAGGCCTAATAATTTCGTTAAGACATCTCCATTGCTCATCAACTGCACTATAAAAGACATAAGCTCTTCAAAAAGTCATCTCAACACCTGACTAACCTTCTCCTCAAAACTTTTGTTAGAAAATAATATTTCTTTTGCTTTTCTTTTGAAAAATTGATCTTTTTTCTTTTTCTTATCATCCTTATCATGCTGGGTTCGTTCACCTGTAGCCGCAGCCGCCATCACTGGTGGAACAGAAAAGTCGTCAACGTTGCGTGATGTAGTTGCTTTCATCGGTCTCCTTTCCTTCCTGTTTTTCTTTTTCTTTCCACGTGCAGGCCCTTTTTTTAATAAACAATCCTCGCTACTGTCCTTTGATTCGTCTTCACTTAGCTCTCTTTCATCATTTCTTTTCAAAATATCTGATTTCTCCACGTGTATCGTAGCTTCAGTTTGTATCACCTTCGATCCAAGGCTTTGACTGTAGGACATGGTTGGCTTAGTGAGCTCATAACTCTTAACGTAAGACTTATTTCCAAACATGAAAACGGAAGGTGCGTCCTTTACTGGTCCATTAAACTTACGTGTTTTATCTCAAGGTACATCGATAGCGCAGTTTTATAGGTACAATTCTCTTGGCACATGATGGATCGGATTTCCCTTTCTTTAAGATAAACAGGGCAAGTCTTACTCAGGGCCATGTGCTTGCCTTTGCAATTAATGCAACGATAGTCCGTCTTCTCACAATTTGCATGCCCACCACCACATTTTGGACAAGATGTCCTTTTTGTTGGACATGTTCGTGTCAAATGACCATACTTCCAACACGAGGCGCACTGTGTCACCGGAAAAGTATAAGGATCTACCTTAAACCTGCAACCATATCCATATACATAGGAAGGCAATGAAGAGCTCTTAAAACCAAAACGTACCGTCTCGCTACTTATCCATTCACCGGCCTCCGACATCCTGTTCAATCTTTTTACGGAGACTATCTTGTGCTCACATTGTAAAGATTCCATCAAACATTCCTCTTTCACATCAAGCTCTAAATATTTCACCACGCCGTAGGTAATGCCAACCTCGCTCGTCAAATAACATCGGTATCCAGACTCCAAAAATGACTTACTCTCGACCAATTTAATTGCATCTTCCTTGCTTTCAAAAATAATGATAACTCTGTAGGGGCTCTTGTATTTTATCTGCATTGCATTTGTAATTCCTTCAGCTTTCAGTAATATAGCCAGCCCAATTTGTTTTGGCAGCAATTGGTACGATGAGACACAAACGTCAAAATAGTTATTAATTAATTTATCGGTACTTTTCGTATTCAATTTTCTGGGCGCATTACGCTTTGTCTTTCTCTGCACGAGGGTGAACTCTTCATCATCAAATACTTGCTCGTCGCTGCTTGTATTATTTCTAAATCGTTTGGCTTGTCGTGACGACAAAGGCAAGGGCGGCGGCGGCGCGTCGATCGACAGGGTGCAGTCGATGGCCGGCGCTGCTGCATTTGTCGCCAAGTCGCGGGCGGCCGACTCAGTACTAATTGTCAAAAACTCATCACATTGTTTATTACTTTCAATAATCACGCCCATCTCTTCCTCGCTCAAAATCATGTCACTATTTCTCCTGGACCGAGGTTGCGGTGAGCCGACCTCGGTCTCTTCCATTTTTAAGACAACACACTCAGAAAATGTATTTACGATATTGTCCGTGATAAATTATAGTAGTTTTACAGGAAACTGGGTTCAAAATAACACTTTTATTATAAAAAATCTAATTATTTATCTTGTGAAAATTTCAAACAATCCCGCCACAAAATTTTCAAAAATGGAATGTGTTTTTACCCATGAAAAACAACCATAAACTCAACCTGATCAATGATCCCAAAAAAATGTTATTTAGATCACTTTGGTTTCGTTTTTTTTATTTCACATAAGCAAATGTGATAAAAAATAATAAATTCAAATTCAAATATATTTTAGGTATTTATTTGTAGCAAATAAAAAAAATAGCCGGAATTGAATGAAAGCGGCCGAGGCAAACGAGGTGCTCAAAAATCTACACTCGAGGTGGTAAAGATTTACAACCTCTTTAGTTCAAAACCGTATACAAAAAAAACTTTTCATCTAACCTCTTTAGTCTAACTCATTCTCATTCTACGTGGTGGTTATCAACACTTACCTAGTGGTTATTTTTTTCTATAGTTCTACAGTTCCAACATACAAAAATATTGCCATTTGACGCACAAAAAATATAAGACTTCACAAAAGATTAAGGTGTTCAGGAACTACTTATCTTTTAAAGTTTCACATCCTAAAAATTCAAGTACCACCTCACAAACTCTCGTCGTGACTTCACCATGTTTTTGTTTAAATCAAACAGATTTCCTTGTTAGTTAGGTTTCTTGAAGTCACTCCGATATCTAAGTAAAAGCTTTCATCAATCACAACTATTGCAAGAAAGCAAGCATGTTTTGAATAATTTAGCTCGGTTACTATTTCCTCTATTCTCAAGCATTTTTTTGCAAACACAAGGCTGAGTTTGATATGTGTTTGAAACGTGACTGCATATATATTTATTCGACGCCTCCGCTTTGGCTTACCCTACCTTCACTTTTTAACGCGATACAAATTTAAAGAGGTGAAAAAATAGCAAGAAAATGCAGATAACTGTTTTATCCAAGATAATATAAAATTTAAATCTAAATGTGTTATGCTAAGATGTAAATAAATTCGTAAGTCATATTCTGCTTTGCTGAATTTTGTATGATACCAGGTGGATGCCTATAAGTATCTAGCAGCTGTAGTCCATACCACTATCATGAACCGGACGACGACAAAGTGTAGGAAGAGCCCTCACCCGATGGACCCGTTGGATAAACCTGTAGGTTGTGGGAAGTTTGTGAATGGAGTTTGCCCAAGATGGTTCGTCAGGGCACTTTTACCTTAACTTGTTATCACGAAATAAATTTAAATCTGTGAAAAAATAGCAAGTTTCATCCAAGATAATATTAAATTTAAATCTAATTGTGCTGGCTAAGATGTAGATAAATTCGAAAGTCATATTCTGCTTTGCTGAATTTTGTATGATACAAGGTGGATGCCTATAAGTATCTAGCAGCTGTAGTCCATACCAATACCATGAACCGGACGACGACAAAGTGTAGGAAAAGCCCTCACCCGATGGACCCGTTGGATAAACCTGTAGGTTGTGGGAAGTTTGTGAATGGAGTTTGCCCAAGATGGTTCGTCAGGGCACTTTTTAGGGGAGACATTTGTCCAGCAGTGGACTTCTATAGTCTGTTGATGATGAGGTTGAAATTTCACTATACCATCAGCCAATCCACAAAACTACAAAGATCTAAACGCCCCAATTACTTTTCCTGATTTAGCCTCTGAAACCACGAAACTATTGAAAAAGGATTTTGCTCGTATAATAAAACCAGGCAAATATGTGTCGTGGAATTTTGCAATAGGCCCGGATATTTGCGTAGGTGTCGATTTGATAGGCTTTGTGAAAAAAATCTGCTCTATATGCGGAACGCACCGCGAATCGAAATGACGCGTGCCCTTTGCCAGTTGTGCATAGTGCTGGGCTTTTCATCGATCACAGTAGGTACTACGGTAGAAGATGCGCTTCGGAAATATTTGAATTCAGGTTATATATATCTTCGGAAACGGGAATGTGAGAACGTTTAAAACTCGTATTTCCAAATTGTACTCAAACTGGACGTGCTATCACTATAGGTGCAATAAGACGGCGATTGGCTTGCAACCTGTCACGCAAAACCCGGTTTTAGATGTTTGGACGTGCCTCTGACTACCACCTATTTGGTAACCTCAAAGATCGACGCACTGAGTATGTATCTGAGGGTGACATACAATCATCATACAGTCGTGAGCGTGTTTGTTTTTGTTATACAATATGAATACTCGTTTACCGTTTTACGAAGTGATAGATTTCGGATTAAAATTCACGACGGTTTTTGGATTGAAATGTATAACGGACTTTTTGCACATAATGCACTGTCAAAGTTGTCGATAACTTTTATAGCTCCTTAGCACATCACTACGTGGAATAAAATCTGGTATGCCTTGTATTTGCGTTCCAAACAGGTCGCTTCTGCGTGAGCTGGCGCGTCCACAATCACGTTCAACTGACTATTCGCGACTCGATGATTTTCACGTATTATGACATACTTTTATAGTATTTATGTTTACAGAATAATTTATCTTTCCATTCTACCAGTATGTTCTTAGGCGTCCAAGTGCATAGATGTACCTAATTACGACATTGTTACATTGTCCGTTACGTCAAAAACCTTGTTATCAGATTAGGGCAGGTTATCAGATGCTACAACTATTTTAATTTGAAAGAATTTCAGGTACGTACCTACATAAAAAAATAGGTACCAAAGAGTAGCTAATTTAAAAAGCGGGAAAGATTTATGATAAGGAATAACTCGTAGATGGGAATGACAAAAATATCTTCATGCAAAGCTTATGCGCGTTAATCTTTAATTATAAATGTTGTAAAACTGTATATAACAGAATCTCTTTCTTGTTAAAGCAGGCAGGTAATTGATACCCTCGTTGTGCACATTTCGTGCCGCTAACAGAGACAACAACACATTAGTCTTGGAACACATTTCAACAAAAACAAACGTGAGAATTGCCTCGGAGCGGCGATAATTTGTCAGGTGCTATATGGTCAAAGATTAGGCCAGAGAAAATGGAGAAGGAATGGAACACACTTCCATCATCTGTCTTTCCTGACAATCTAGGTCTCTTAAAGGTATGAGTGAATAAGTTCTAGAACTTCATGCTTCATCGTCGGCTATATCATCACTTACCACCAGGTGAGATTATGCCTAACGAAGGTCTATTATTGATAAATATATAAAATAACCAGCTGAAAGCTAGACGTTCGAATACCACAATGAATAGATAATGCAACCTCTTCATTAGACCGATATTAATTCAATATTTATTCCTTAGTCTTTGGCTTCTTCGTTCCAGGGTACTGCAGTTACTATACCTATTGCTGTTTGTTGCTCAATCAATATCCCGTGTAAGGGTTCACAAACACAAAATTAATTAAGCAACGACAGCAAAAAAGCAGCATCAAAAAATGTAGATAGGACTTTTTTTACAAGATACATGAAGAACACCCCTTCTGCGCAGAAGGTAAACTTTTCTTTGACCGAAGCGCGTGAGAACAGCCCACATTGGTGCTGCTTGCCCTAACGTCTTCTTCAAGGGGGATGAAATATCTGAACGCGAGTCTCTTAACGACACTCATTTATTTCTCTCGAATCTCACCCGAACTCGCAGCATCCGTAATTATTGCTCGGCTATTAAGTTTTGCTCCTAGGGGTTTAATACAAACGGGCAATTAATTGGACAACAAACGGCAACTTGGCACTGCCACTGAGACAACTGGAGCAGGCAACGACTTAGGCATATCATAATGACAGTAATCCTACAAAAAAATATATGTGTTACTGATACTGATCTTAGTGTAGACGGGTATAAAGCAATTATTATCAGGATATTGCTTCTGTGTTGCTGAGCCAATACGGTCGCAACAAAGATGCTGAAAGTTAATCTACTTACTTATTTAGTTAGGTATACTTAACTAATATAAGCTACTATCCACCGAGATTAATGCTTGTGTTGATAAGTATGGAGTCAATGCAGTAGCAACATACCTAGTTGCTAAAACCATGTCAATTTATTTGAAGTAGATAAACTCGATGATACGCTTCCCTAACGAGCATAGAATAATAATGTTTGACAACAGTCGCCGTCAGGTTAATAAATTGCTCGTTTACATGCTCTTTAATAAAATGAGAAATTGCCACATTTATTCTACGTTCAACTTGATATCTTCAGCAAGGGTTGAAAATTTAATTTTGGATGATTATTGTAATAACGCAATTAATTTAATTGGTGGGCTCCAGTTTTGTTGTATTATGTAAAAGTAACCAGTATTATGTGGGTCGTAATTTTGGTTAAATAAGTAATAATAATAAATTCCTTTCATATACACGACACAATATCATCGGTGCCCTAAACTTTGTTAAGTATTTGATCAAATGCAAGAGAGACGATAGGAAGGTTGGTAAACAATCGCGATAACTACTTTTGCCGTCCCAAATTTACGGTTTCTATCCTGCGGGTACTCTATCATCAGATCTTCAAATGCTTACGTTAGTTTGCTTACTCGGGATGATACTCTTTCGAATAAAAACAAAACGAAAAATCTCCCACAAAAAATGCCTCGGCTAGTCGTGATTCCATATAATGTTTTTTTTTTTTAAGTTTAACGGGATATAAAGCAATCCCTCAGGAATAAAACTTATAAGGACCACCTCAGGATCGTTCTCTATATAACAATAAATTGTTATCATCACAATCGGTTTACAAATGGCGAAGATATCAAATACAAGATAAAAAACCTACAGCCGATTTTGAAACCTCCTCCTTTTTTGAAGTTTGTTAGAAACACACGACTTTCCTAATTTATTCCCTTTTCTGGCCCATTCAGAGTTCTTCCAAAGTTGTCTACAGAAGAAAGACAAATAGGTAGCAACTTATCACAGATTAGTGGGGACAAATCGTGATCGTCCTCTCCATAGAGATATATCTACAGATCGCAATCTATCTATCAGTCAGCGATACTCCCCGCCCCCTACGAACGCTTATTTAGCGATAAGGGATCAACGGACATGGAATAATTAAGTGGTATTATCTGTATTGGGAAAAAGTAGACGAAAGAGAGGATTTGGAACCTGCCGATAGAATCCAAGTAAAGTTTTGGCACCAATGAATTAAACTATAAATAAATAAATAAATAATGCTGGACATTTTTCACACAGCAACCTACCGCAACCCGAACCCGCAACCTTCTGCGTCTCAGGCGGGCCTTCTAAAAAACTATACAAAGTTATAACTATACGACTATATAAAGATTATCATAAAGTTAAGATTCATTAAGACTAGGTTACCTATAATCTTTTTATAGTAGAATTAATTATTTAAAAATCTCTTTGTTTACATCTAATGAAATTAACTTGTATAAATTAAAGGTACAATGGTCTTATCGTACAGAATTGAATTAGGACATTGGGCTAAAACTGCAATTGCTCACAGACTGTCGGAAATTTAAACATTGTTTTGTATTATCAAATCAACAAACCGAAGGGCGCACGGTCTAACGTGATGGGCATAAATCATTTGTTAAAATGTAAGAAGAGGTTGCATTAACTATTCGTCGTGGTATCTTAGGGTGTTTAATAATATTTATTTGCCTAGTGGGCGATACCCCGACTTCTGATCCGGAGGTCGTGGGTTCGAACCCGGTCGTGCACCAATGGATTTTCCACTCGAAAAAATTATGTGCGCATTAACACGTGCTCAAAACGGTGAACGGGCTTGCAACCTATCACATGGAATGCTTACTACTTGCAAAACGCGGGCATGTACCAAATGTAATGTTTGGACGTGCCTCTGACTACCCCCTACTTGGTATCCTCAAAGATATGTAGTCACTGAGTATGTATCTGAGGATGTCCACCATGGGGAATACAGTCGTGAGCGTGTTTGTTTTTTTATTATAATATTTGATGGAGCTCTCATTCCTCAATATCTGGGATACAAATTTACTTACATCTCATCGACCTCTGTGGCGCAGTTCGCGAAGGCCCGCCTGAGACGCAGAAGATTGCGGGTTCGATTCCCGTCTCGGGATCTGGGTGTTTTCTATGCATAATATGTATGTATTTCCAGAAATAAAAAAGTATATAAGTAGTATATCAGTCATGTAGTTCAAATAACACAAGCTCTGCTTACTTTGGGGCTAGATGATGCTGTGTGAAAAATTTCCAGCATTATTTGTTTATTTATTTAATTTAAGGTTATCATGTCAATTTAAAAAAACAATATAACTACATCTTATCCTCATAACATTTCAAAATCGCTAGCTTTCGAGTGACATGGTATAAGTTGATATGTCAAAGAAGATCTCGTTGAATCGCTTTGTTTCCATCTATAATGTTATAAGTGGTTCCCACAGTTTCTAAGATATAATTTGTGATAAATATAAACAACACTTCACAACGTAAAGGCTGCTACGCCCGGCTCAGAAGGCTTACCGGGGCTTTGGGAGAGCGTGTTATCTTTGCAAAGTTCACAATTTGCAAACGCCGACCGGCGGCGTTCTAGAAAATATCAGCTCGGTTTACTAAGTTTGCATCGCCTCTTGACAGTAATTCCTATAGGTCGTTACTATTCATAATAATAATGCTGGACATTTTTCATACATTTTTTGACTTGTAATATAGCACAGATATTATAATACTAGATTATGGGAACTACATGACTGATATAGGTACTACTTACATTCCTTTTTTATAGATACATAAATTTATACATAGAAAACACACATACACCCAGTCAAATATTCTTTCCGCGTAGGAAATTGAACCCGCAACATTCTGCCTACCAGGCGGGCCTTCGCCCACTGCGCCACTGATGTCGTCAATGTAGGGTTTTACTTTATACCTAGGTAGAT
Organism: Perizoma affinitatum; assembly: GCA_961405105.1. Taxonomy (NCBI): domain Eukaryota; kingdom Metazoa; phylum Arthropoda; class Insecta; order Lepidoptera; family Geometridae; genus Perizoma; species Perizoma affinitatum. The sequence goes on along the minus strand of OY560194.1, from coordinate 11,732,348 downwards.
TTGGTTTTAGTTGTTTTCTAAAATCTGCCGAGTTTTATTCTTACAAATTACAATGTCCCAGATCGCTTCTTAGAAATACCTACAAACAAGTTTATTTGATTTCATAACAATGACCTAGCGCCGTAAATTCACAAATTGTTTATTTAACAATAACACTTTAATTAGCCGATTGAATCAGACAGCCCAGCAACACGATTACAAGGTCAACTAGTAAGATAAACATTAAACTCGCTTTAGCGGTCATCTTCACTTTCAGATTTACGTAAACAAGAACTTATATATATTTGAACGAACCTTCTTTTCGTCGTATATAAATAAGCATCGATGGTTCAGTGGTAGAATGCTCGCCTGCCACGCGGGCGGCCCGGGTTCGATTCCCGGTCGATGCAAGAACACTTTTTGCATTTTGTTTTGCTTAAGTTTTTAATTCGTTACTTCTTGCAATTTTAGACACATTTCTAAAACTTTCCTTTAAACAAAGAAAAACTTAAGTTTAATTTTTTTTTTAAATAATTTATGTAGACCTCGACGTGTCCCATTTATTTTACCATCGCCAACTATTTGCAGCGCCACCTTTTGGATTGTGGCGATGAATCCTATAAAAAATACAAACGACAAACTAACAAACAATCTTAACCCAAACACATAGACGGGTCCTTCCGTCGCGGGTAAAAATTATATTACAGATAGATAAATTGATAAACTCTGGTGCATAACACCATTTTACTATTCAAAACACAAAAACATAATAAAAGAACAAAAAACAAAAGAAATGCACAATGTTCAGTCTTATCGATGAAATCGATTTCTTCTAGGAAAACTTAGGATGGAGAGAACTATTTAAAATAATTACGGTGTTATTGCCATACTGAAAAATATAAATTTTGGAGAATGATACAAATTAGGTAAACATTATTTTTGTACGATAATACAAAATTACATATTAAAACATCATAAATATATAGTATATACATATTTCACACACAAATATTTAAACTATATATTTTTAAGTACTATATACATTTATTGATACAACTATGTACAAGTATATACAAAAAAACAGCTAGCTATCTAAAGACCGTTGCAAACGATCTATAGATAGCTCAACTGATCCAGATCACTACCAGGTGGAAGCGTTCCCATAATACTGACCGCATTACCAGGCTGAATGGCAATGCTAATGAGTTGACCCAGATAAAGCCAGCTCTCTTGTCACGCGTCGCTTAGACCAGTCGCCCTGAAAGAATTTTTAAAACGCGAAGGTCCCCGATTCCCTACGGACCCAGAGTCTCTACCCCAAAAGGCTCAAATAGAACTATATAGGTTCTATTATTCCTACAGAACATATATATTCGTATATCAGCCAATCTGAAATGAAGATTAGTATTTAAATAAAAAAAAATGTTTTTGTACATTGTTTGTACGTATTTAAGTAATGCAAGGTGTTTAAAACTACGTGAGGTATTCCAGGCAGCTGGTGATTTGCGTCAGATTCTCAGCTATGCGCCGCCGTGCACGCCTTGCGCAAATATCTTAGCACTACCAAATATCTTTAACAGGATTGTTCGGGGTATGCTCTACATCGTATTTATTAATGTGTGTAGGTTTCGCCAGTTTAAATCATGGAATGCCAACTGACCTGATTAAAAATAATGTGCAATGGTGGTAAGAATTGTACATTAATTAAACTGGCAAGTTTAATGCATTCACCCAGTTTGCTTAACCTAAAGCTTCAATACAAAAATAAATTAATACCAAAAAGTGTTCTGCATCGACCGGGAATCGAACCCGGGCCGCCCGCGTGGCAGGCGAGCATTCTACCACTGAACCATCGATGCTTATACATGTTGGACAAAAATAAGATTCACTACCGGTTAACATTGTAGTGAAAGTAAAAAGATGCGAACTTTTACTTTCAAATACACGTTTTTTAATAAAGTTCTGCCTCCGTACAATGATGCATTTATAAAAAGACAATCGAATTTTATTAATGGGAAAGCTCGAATTGTACCAACGATTATCTGACGTTTTTAAGTAGGTAGCTAACTTATCAGTAGGTAATCGTTAGATATCTTGAATGTGGTAGGTAAGCTGAGTTATATAGATCAGTAAATGGCAATAATTAATGTCTGCAGAAGAAAACGTTAGCGATTATGCTATGAAAACATAATCCCTAACAAGCTCACAACGATATTCAAAGTTGTGGTAGATAGAGCATACATTTCAACACCGTCCACATTCAAGTGGGCTAACTCGAAATACCCCGAAGCGGGCTCACGGCACGCATGCCAAGACAAACCGAAATCTTATCAAATGTCCGCCATGTTGGGTTTTAATAAGCAAAACTGCACACAAGGGTACACCTGCTAGATTAAACAATAGTTGCTTTCACCTCAAGGCGAAAATTAGGGATGTAAATCTGTGAATACCCCGTCCCCGAATCCGATAGGATTTCTTCCATTTCGAAAAACTGGTATCGAACTAATAGCGGTTTCGATTCCCGCTGCGGGATAAATGTTTGATGTCTTTGTTCCGGGTCTGAGTGTTGTAGTAGACACCACTCTTCGTTTTTGATACCCACGCCACAGGGAATTTTATGGTGGGGTAAGACTAGGTATCTATGTGTCTGTTGGATGTATATTTATTTACTAGCTTCTTCCCAGGGCTTCGCCCGCGTAGTACCCCGATGAAAATAAGCCTAGGTGTTATTCTGATGAATAAGCTATAATACTATAAAGTTTCATCATAATCCGTTCAGTAGTTTTTGTGTGAAAGACTAAAAAACATACATCCTCACAAACTTTCGCGTTTATAATATTAGTAAGATTCTACTAATATTATAAATATTTTTTATGGGTACCCAGTGGGCGAGGCCGTGGGCAGAGGCTAGTCAAGATAATAAAAAAGATCTAAAAGTAAGTAATAAGATAAGACGAATTTAAATCTTAGCCAACGATGTTTTTTGAAACAACAACTTCAAAGTTCGGACTCTGATTAACCCGGGAACGGTGACCTATATGTCTGTGAGACCGGGTGACTAGAAAAATTCGAATAACTTTTTCCCTCGCCAACGATTTTCGTTGTGATTTCGAGTAGCTGCCTCATTTCCCCTCCCCCACCGTCAGTTCACCCCACGACGTCGGTGCAGGCGCAAGTTCCTGAGTGTTGGTGTCAACCCGGTGCGGTAGACCGGGGTCACCGAATATGTAAGTAAAATAGGCAGGGTTGAATTATTGATTTTTCGTTTTTTGACTGGTTATGTACATTTTTACCGACCTTTGTTATTGTTTTATTCAAAGGAAAAAGGTTTCACCACAGTTGGAACAATTTGGAAGAACAAGAAAGAAATTCTCCCTGACTTCAACATATTGCGTGGTCGAACTGTGAAATCAAATATGTTTGGTTTTCGCGACATGGTTTTGGTTTCACTTGTTCCAAAAGCAAGTAAAAACGTTCTCCTGATTAGCACATTGCACTATGATGCTAAAGTCGATGCAGAAACTCAAAAGCCCGATATAATTTGAGCTACAATGACACCAAGGGCGACGTTGACGTGGTAGATCGTTTTGGTGCGAATTTTCGTAAAAATTTCAAGTTTTTTTTTTATTTTATGTTTATAGTTTGCAATTTTTTGTTTATTATAAGTAAGTTCCTAGAGTCTAGAAACTGAAAAGACTTAACTTATTTCAAAAATATGTAGTATATAAAGTGTTTTTAATTTTTTAAAAAGCTATGTTTAAAATCTAACAAATTTTATAGGTTATATGTGAAGTTGTCTAATCATAATAAAAATATATAAACGAGGCAGTGATTAATGAAATATCGTTGTTTTAATATCAAATAATTTATAACTAAAAAAAAACATGGTCAGTAAATGAAAGATTTTGAAAAATCTTCCATTGAAAACCCCGGTGCGTGGGACCGGGGTCACCGAATATGTAAGTCAAATCGACGTCACCGTTGGCGGGTTAATCCGAACAATAACATAACTTAGAACTCGGACTGGCCCTACATCCCTAGACATAATATCGCCACACCGTATGCAAACACCCGTACCTAACTATAGCAAAGCTCCCAATAAGTTATGAGCGGTTGTATAACGGCAACGGGGCGTTCGATTAGGTTGAATTGTAGAAATTATGGTTAATTTTGATTATAGATGGTTGGACTACTAACACAAAAGTGGTATACAAACACAATACAGAACTGTACGCAGACACCCCATGCTCATGTTTCATAATCTCTACCTAACTAGTTACTAATTGTTTCTTTAAATAACAGTAATTCAAACTAAAGTTGAACATAACATACTATTTTTGAACAGTTTATAATCAAAGGGCTTTGTAATCACACTTCTGAGCGCTATCGTTAAAGAGAGGCGGCGAAAATTTGTTATAGTTAAACTTAGATGTAATTAATGAATATTCCACAAAACTTTGTAATGACAATATGAGTAAATCTTAGTATTATTTGCACTGCCTAACAAACATTTAAATAAACTATATACTAGTATTTTATTATCTGTGCTATTACTTCAACGCCAAAATCTGCATAAATGTAGATAGATTTCTTTAAATACGGCTCCTAAAAGAAAGACTTAAAAAAATATTTAAAAATAAATTCCTAACTTACTTTGTACTTATAAAGCTCAATGAGCGGCAGCAACAATGAGAAGCCAAACAGTTCAAACCAATTTTCGATTTGTTTTTACAGGCTGCTTTGTTCAAAAGACCTAGCCATCTATTTATGATTTATTTTCGTTTCGATTGATTTTCAGATACGTAATAAAAGAAAAATATTTGATTCGTTCTTGTTTTTGTTATACTGAATGCACGTCATTAGGTCATCATTCGTACATTGTCAATCCATGCAAGTAAGTATAGCCTGTAGTTTAACTTGTCCGTTGATTAACAGATCTAATATGAAGAAGTTCAGTCTCACAAAAGATGGAAGGTTTATCGTCATCATACGTCGCTTTGAGGACATCACTTCGGTAAACCCTGAGCTTGACGGAAGACAAGTAGGTATGTATCACAAACAATAAACAACTCAGTTATAAACAGTATCTCACTCAAACATAAAGCGGCAAGTCGGAAACTTATTTTCTAAGCAGCGGCACAATGAGATGGCAGCGTTATCTCAGTTTATTGTCTGAAGTTGGACGTTTGTTGCAGATTCCCCAACTCGGTTTGGATGAGCAAGTTAGACGCTTATGATAGACGCTTTACACGTTACGATATTTCAACCAGCGTCAGGTCTCGATGGAGAAATATTAAAATCACAAGTTCTAAATAAAGGTCACGACCCTCATCATTAAGGATATCAACGCGAGGAAGTCATAGAAAAGCGTATGTCATTACTTCACCTATATATTTCTGCCACCAAAGCCGTGTTCCAGTTTGAAAGGTAGGAGTGGCATTTAAATAGACACAATGCATTGAGACTTTTCAACTTGGCTTCATAAGCAACGAACGCTCACACATCACCAATGACTCGAGCAATGCGTCCATTTCCCAGGCGATTTATGTGAGACTGCGTTATGATAACAGATCTTTTTTAAACCAGAAACTGACTGGATCAAAATGTGTCTTGTCCGCGTATTATGCCGATCCAGCTCTAAATTTGTGTTACGTGTACGATATACTGGATCAATGAAAATTTACCTTAACTCTACTTTCTTATGGTACAAAACAAAATACGGCGCGGCAAGGCGCGAGGTGCTGTCAAACGGGCGCGGGGTTGCGGGTGGGGCGCATTTTTCTTTCTGTCTATCAGGTCGTCGTTGTGTCGCGTCGTTCGTGGTAAAGGAGCCCTTACGAAAGGGGTATTCATTCACTCGTGACGAATCCATTGCCTGTAGCTAACTAATTGCAATAAAATGAACCGCCCTCAGGGGATTCCCTACGATTTTGTTTTAATCGAAATTTTCTGCGGCGTGTCGCCGGCTGAATAAATTGTCATGACTGTAGACACGCCAAGTTAAACTTTATAGCGCAACCACGGTCACGGTCTTTAAATTGCGGGCGAATGCTACCTGAGACATTCATGTACCTACTTACATACTATATCTAGCGCCCTAAGTCAAATACCTATAAAAAAGCGGAAGTACCTATCCATTTTAAAGTTAAATAGTCGAAAACGTTAAATGTTTCAGTGTTTTTTTTTATAATAATTTTTTGTAGTTTTCATATCACTGCGACCGTTGTAGGCATATTGTGATCGCCACTTATGTTTTCGTAGTCTTGGGGACTATAAAGGGCATCAAAGTTCACCTTGGTCTCCTGGCCTGGTCGCGGAGGAACAGGCAGTTAAATTGACGTCTCAAGTTGATCCTTGTGATATACCTAAATAAGTTTTTGACTTTTGACAGTTTAGCTCTGCAACTGTTAGAAACTGCAGATTTTCATAAAAAAATGATATTTATCATTGTTTGTAATTTTGATAGTTTCCGATATTTCAGAATACTTCATGGTACCTACCCATGATAACATGCTCCAGCAAATAGGTAGATACTTTAGTTACTCCGTGATCATGGGCGTACTAGAAGGAGTGCAACTGTACCGAAATATCGGGCAACAATCGAACTCACGAACCGTAACAAATATTACGTTAAAATTAAGTTAATAACCACAATAGTTTCAAAAGTTCAATGTTTTCTAAATAAATAAGAAAGTCCTGACGATTCGGCCCAATAAATAAAGCGTCAACCAGACTTATCAACCCCATTGAGCCATCGAAAGTTCGTTAAAGTAATGTCACTCTATCTCCTACCCCTCTCGAGACAAGTGAGACGGAACTACTGTTATCTACACGTTAGAAAGAGAAGAAAAATCCTAGATAATACCCTATAATCACAGTTTTGTTTTCCAATCGCGGCTAACGATTATTGGCGTGTTATTCGGTGCCATTTTGAAATTGCTTCAGTGCTAAGACAAGTCGTTAGAAGTACAATATAAAAGGAGGGTAGGTACGTAATTAGCTGGCTCAGTGGTGATTATTTGCTACGGAAGCTTTCGGATTGTTTTGTATTGTGGAGAAAACTATTGATGAAGATAGATACGTACCTACGTAACTATACACTTAAATCGTTTTTCTTGAGTGTTTTAATAGAGCGGACTGAACAATTTTTATAATAATTTCTAACTGCATGTATTCCTACAGTTGGCATAACTAACAATAGTAATGTGATGACGACCTATGTGGCGCAGTGGGCGAAGGCCCGCCTGAGACGCAGAAGGTTGCGGGTTCGATTCCCGCTGCGGGACAAATGTACGATTAGCCAATGTTTGTCTCGGGTCTGTGTGTTTTCTATGTATAATATGTATGTATTTACAAAAAAAAAGTATTTAAGTAGTATATCAGTCATGTTGTTCCCATAATACAAGCTCTACTTAGATTGGGGCTAGATGATGCTGTGTGAAAAAAAAAAAAAAAACATTTTCAATCTATCTTTTTCAAGTATTATGTTTGAAAAATAATTTTCATTTAGGTATGTCGTACATTTTATCGCCTTAAAAGTGAAGTAAAAGTTTATTTTTACTTTACTTTACCTCTTGGACGACCTCTGTGGCGCAGTGAGCGAAGGCCCGCTTGAGACGCAGAAGGTTGCGGGTTCGTATCATAGTTACCTTCCACCATTGAAGTTAAATTGTATAAAATTAATTATAAATGAAGTCAAAATAAAAAGCTTTGATTTATTCCGAGTATTTATAAATCAATAATAATGTTAACTAAGCACAATTTCAGGATTTTTTTATTTGGTGGAAATCTTCATTTAAGAATTAATTATAATTAATTACTTTTAATTACCTAAATCCTAATTTTATTTATTTATTTTAAAATTTTAAGAAAACTTACTGCTAGTTACCCAAAACATAAATAACTATAATAAATATACATGCTGGGTACCTACATGTCAGCTGAAAGCCAATTATAAATTTCCACTTATAGGTTACTAATTAGATAAAAAACAACCCCATCACTAGACCCTACATTGTCATTGGTGCGCAACGAGGAATAAAAACTTAACATACCTACTGAATGAAGCGCACCCGTTTTGGTGCGCTATGTGGAAGTACTTTGGTGCACTTCATCTTGGTGCGCTTCATCTGGGTGCGCTACGAGGAATGCCTCGTATTTTGTGTAACTCTGTTTCGGCCTTATTGTTTCATTACTACTAGACTAAGTTCAATGTAACGCTGTTGGATTACCATAATAAAGAAAATTTAATAAGTAAAAACAGTTTATATAGGCACTTAATAAAAATAAATCTTGAATCACAGTGGGCTCTATGATTTATGCACATTTAAAACTGTAAAATCTTCAAATTCGTAAACAAAGGTATATTTCTAAAGGAGCACTCCAATCCAGACAAATATCATCATCATTTATTCATCACTGAGTAAACTAGTCAATTCGCACTTTGTGGTGCGAGCGAGTCAAGTGCAGGAGATAATTAAAATTGCAGATTGGCTTTTATGCAAATTTAAGACTTTTTACTTTGATGACTGCATTTGTAAATATTCACGAAAGATAACTAACAAAAAAAACAGACACGCTCACGACTGTTCCCATGGTGGAACGACACGTCCTCAGATACATAATCAGTGAGTAGATTTTTGAAGACACCAAGTAGGGGGTAGTCAGATGCACGTCCAAACATTATATTTGGTACATGCCCGCGTTTTGCAAGTTAGCATTCCACGCGACAGGTTGCAAGCCCATCGCCGCATAATGGAACACTAACTGTTGGCACAAGCCTTCGAATTTTCGGTTCTAGGGCATACCGGTTTCCTCACGATGTTTTCCTTCGCCGTGTTAATACACGTGCTCAAAACGGTGCACAAAATTTATTTGCACAATTGCGCGTGGAAAAGTCCATTGGACGACCGGGTTCGAACCCACGACCTCAGAAGTCGGGGTATCGCCTGATTGTTTATTAGGTATTTTGCAAACTTTCGCAATAAGTAACAGTTTACTTGTGAAACAAAGGCTGTTGCAATACCGCCGTCGCTTCAAAACGGTGAAATTAGAAGGCATATGCCATTAGTTAGGGTTTCAATAAGCTGCGATGGGATTGCAACGAGTCATGGCACGTAGAATGCTAACAACTTTGCAAAACTTGTGCCAAATATAGTGTTGGGCCGTGTATCTAACTGAAGTAGGGGGTCACTTGGAATCACAGATCTGCGTACTAGGTTTGGATCTGAGGTTCTCCATCATGGGTATTACAGTCGTGAGCATGTTTGTTTATTTTTGTTTGCTTACCTGTTAGGTACATTCACAGCCACTTTGGAGAAAAGCTACTGTGAAACAATGCAATGAAAATAGTCCCTGGACCCCAAACAAAGAATTATAAAATTCTGGACGCAATGCATTTGCAAACAAAATAGCATCTTTATCCTCAATGGATGTTAGCCTAATCCACTTTTAAAACGTTGCCAGACCAAGCACAGGGTTGGATTAAGGCGAAATGCTATAATTTAGGGGTCACTTCTGAGTAGGTAAGCAATGATATCGACCCACAAATAGCATCATCTCAACAAACTATAGTTGTTTTTGTAATATTTTTAATAAATATTTTAGTTAAATTTTAATTTATTAAATAAAGTAATAATGAAAACACGATTAGTGAGCTCTTTAAAATTAGAGCAAGACCATTAAATATAACCACACTGTATTTTTGTTTTCTGAATTCGAGGTTTCTTTAAATTATTCAGTATTAAATATATTTTTTTCATGTATAAATATTCATAAACGAATCCCTACTTAGTTAGATAGGTAACTTACTTTGTATAAAGTTGAAGTATTCAGTCACCCACTCCTAACTCCATCCCTGACCATACATATTATAAAACGAGACTTTGTCGGGAGCTTAACGTTCAAATTAGTTTATCCCCCCAAAGCGAACGTGAAGGGTTGAAATTTAAATTACAAATAAAACACAAAAAATTCCCCGAGTAGTGACTCGATAATGATGTCTTTTAATTAAACCCGTTGGGGTAATAAAGACTTGATTTGAAATCACCGATCGTAAGAAATTATAATTAAAACTACAAACACGCTCACAACTGTAAACTTCATGATGGAGATCATCAGATCCATGCTCAGACCTCAGATCTGTGAGAATACCATGCAAGGGGGTAATCAGAGAACTCAGAGATTATTTATATTTGGTACAATATGTCCGCGTTTGATAGGATATTATTTGTAAGGCTTGCGTCAAAACTCTTACTCTCACATATATTATTAACTAGCTTCTGCCCACGGCTTCGCCCGCGTGGTACCCGCAATATACCAACATCAGAATGTGTTATTCTGATGTATAATCTATATTACTGTAAAGTTTCAAGAAATCCGTTCAGTAGTTTTTACGTGAAAGAGCAACAAACATGCTCACAAACTTTCGCGTTTATAATAGTAGTAGGACCAATCAGTATGCACAACTAATTGTGTCATCGCAATACCTGTCATAAGTCAAAGTCAAAGTCAAAATTCATTTATTCATTAAAATCACAAGGATCACTTTGAAACGTCGGTTTTATCTGCTGCCTGTCCCACCGCGACCAAGCCAGGAAAGAAAGGCAAGAAAACAAGGCTGGTTATTCTTTTTAATGACCCTTTTACAAAACAACGAGTTGGAGCATAATATTATGTACCTAACATTTCTATGTAAATAACATTTATAGCAAAACTTGATCTGCCATGTTGTGTTTATCTGAACTAATATTTAGGATGGCACAACCAGTTGTGCATACATACTGATTGGTCCGTGAGGAACACCTCCGATTTTTGGCCCGCCTGCGACGCAGAAGGTTGCGGGTTCGGTTCCTGTCGCGGGACAAATGTTTGTATGATCTGCAAATATTTGTCTCGGGTCTGGTTGTTTTCTATGTATATAAAAGTATCTAAGTAGTATATCAATCATGTAGTTCACATAATACAAGCTCTGCTTAGTTTGGGGCTAGATGATGCTGTGTGAAAAATGTCCAGCATTATTTATTTATAAAAACTTAATAGCCCGTCCCGGTATGCCAGCCAGACATGTCATAGAACCTTTTTAGATTCCATATCGTCACACAATATTATATCTAAAAGCCGTTTGACTATTCAACTAGACGATATCCGCTCCACGACTCGATTTTCCACGCTCCCAACCGTCACGGTCCAAAGCTTAGCCCCCTGAAGCGTGATATGTGCTTCATATTGAAAACGTCTGACCGTCCGCGTCCGTCACACGTCGCCCCGAGGAATCTTCACAAACAAGGATAGCTGTTTTACCTTTGGTATACAGCGGAAGTGACTTGCTAGGTTGAAGAGTGTTCCAAAATTATGCGGGTTAGCGGCTGAGCTGACAAGACGTATTTTTTAACTCTAAGCAGCTGAGTTATGTTTAATGTGATCTGCTATCTGGTAAACTGTGTCTAGTTATATATTGAATGTGTATTTTATTATGATAAATAAAGACCCTTTAAATATAGCCACAGGGTTTGCCATCCATTCTAAGTATGTCTTAGAAGCTTTAGTAGAACAATATTTAATGGCATCTTAAAAAAAAATTGATTTGATAGAGAATTTAGATCAAAACCCAGTTCTTAGTACCTAGGTAAATTTAAATAATGAAATAAATAATACTGCACATTTTCACACAGCACCATCTAGCCCCAAACTAAGCAGAGCTTGTATTATGGGAACTACATCACTGATATATATACTACTATTATGCATAGAAAACACCCAGACCGGAGACAAATATTTGCCCCGCGGCGGGAATTGAACCCTCAACCTTCTGCGTCTTAGGCGCGCCTTCGCCAACTGCGTCACAGAGGTCGTCAATGAGAATGTGGATGGATTGTGTGAAAGATGAAATGGGTAAGAAAGGAGTACTGAGATGACGGCTGATAAAGAAGAGTGGAAGAAGAAAACATGTTGTGCCGGCCGACCCCACCGTAGGTACCTAATGTGGAACAAAGACAAAAAAATAATTAAATACCTTTGGTTCACATAATTTCTACTACTAACCACGTAGGTGATTAAAACGGGTGCAGAGAACGGAAATTCCATTCTTTATCCCAAAGTGTCCTCTAGTCTCTAGAAAAATATGAAATAGCCTGGCAGCTTTAGACACTTCCATTGTTCCTCAATTCCGTGTTTCCTTCACTACCAATAACTTGCCTCAATGTATAGAATTCATAGAGAGAATTTCAATATTGAATATCAAAATCAAATACGCATATCTTTAAATTGTTATTATTCACAAGATGGGCTTATTTACATCAGCTTTTTACATAGTTTTCTTTGTTCATAAACATTATAGATAATTATAATCTTATACTGAATCGAGAGTCAAGAATAGATTCATTTTTGACTGAAACATAGTCGACATTTTTAAAGCGATGTTTGTGCTACAGGAACGCTGGTATTCGTCTCACTAAAATGCTGGTGGGACGAACGGGAATACACACAAATACCTACTACTTGTGCGAAATATATATTTCTAGAGGGACAACATGTATTGTCTCTATGTTAAATCTTATTCTCTTAATTTTATTGATTGTATTTGTTTTATCTCACAAAAAAGTATAAAGAACTACATTGGTGATGAGTCCCATATCTACAAATAACTAATCTGTTCTACATTAGATAGAGAGTACCGGGCTGATCCATCTGATCTATTTGTCCACCGTTAGGACCAACGATTGTTGTTGGGGGGTATTATTTGTGTTGAAACTCCCGGATAATGTGTACACGGGACATAAACCTTTCGTTATGTATTCCAACGCCATCTGTGGGTTATATAATGTAGTAGCGACTCGAGTCGTAAGCCAAGTACCTTATAAGCATTGCTCTTCGCTCTTCGGTGATTTGATGTAACGTATTTCGATCATGTGGCGAGAGATGTCGCCACACTTTCTTTCGCTTTCGACAACGGACTTCTTTGTTTCTCCCTTTCGCCAAAACTTGTAACTAGTTTGTGCATAACATTATAATTATGTTATTAAAATGTATTTATCCCCAAAATCATAAATCTATGCTTGAGTCTCATAGTTTCAGTTATTCAGGATAACGGACCTTAAAGCAATCACCTAACTACTATTATTATAGTAAGTATTATAATATCTGTGACCTAACCTACCCATCACCACCCAAGTCAACTTCGTTGAATTTTGATAAATGAGAGAGATAAAGTAATATACTTACATTATTTTTATGAGTATCTCTAGAAAGCCGTACTTGAGATACATTTCCGATTCTGAATCCAAAACATATCAAAAATGACGCCAAATTTGATTATCTACCTACTTATACGTAATTTCTATTATTACCAACAATTTAAATTCATGGTTGAAACTTAGAACTAAATCGAATGTGTTTTTCGTCCTTATGTAATTATTGCCTCAAAAAGTTTATGGGTAAGCGACGACAAACTCGCGATTTTTTTCAACTTTTTCTTGGCCTTGGTTACAAAAATAATAATGGCTGGCTGCCTTTTCGCAGTTATAGTGTTTTGTTACATGATTTTATAATATCCCAAACCTCGGCGGGATTCGAACTTCCGAAGGTGGGATTCGTGGTTTCCTTTAGGTGTGAGTTAACACTTTAAAAACGACTTATAAGATATGTTGTTGGTGAAAGGGGACAAATGCATCTGAAATGCCTTTTATTTTCACTAGAAAATAATATTTACCTTGTTTACAGTTTGTTTTTTCGGAATCAAATCACCAATTCTTACATATAAAATTCCTATTTTGAAAATAATATGCATAACCTTTTTTATTCAAAAAAGTAGTGCACGACGCTACGCGGAGGAAGAGCGTCGCGATCACTCACCCTGATGAAGACTGTCGGAATGAGTCGAAACGTCTCGGTGCCTTCACAGATAGTACGGTATATGAAAATTCCCGTTTTTACAATATGAATAATGCGTAACCATGATAAGGACGTTTGCAACAGGTCTAAACTTCTCAATGCCTTCTATAATTATAAACTAACCTATTTATCTTACTGCTTTCTACCCCGCCTTCCCTATTCGGCGCATAATACGTATCATCGTATTGTGCATATCTATGATTGCTTGGTTTGAACTCCAATTGTAAGTAGTCTCCCTGTTCTTTCCTCAGTTGGCCTGCCTCCTTCCCATCGTATCTTGGGTCTTCGTAAATTGTTATTGTTTGCTGTCTATGGGCTACTACTGGGGAATTTTGTGGGGGTTGCGTTTGTACAATGGGCGCTGATCTAGATTCATCAAACCCGTAACCGTAGCCGTGACTGGGCCCATAACCATAACCGCCTTCGTGGCGTAAACCATGATCATCATAGTACCCAGGACCACCGTAATCCTTCTCCCATCCATCTTTTTGCCAGGGTTGTTCCCAACCTTTTCTGTCACCCAAGCCGCGTCTGTCATCCCAGCCGCGTCTGTCATCCCAACGTCTGTCATCCCACCCTTGGTTATGGTCCCAGCCTAGTTCTCTGTGCGGCGCTTGGTACTGATGGTAATCCCTCACATTGTCCCTGTTATGACTGTTACGATCGTTGCGATATTTATTATGGTTCTGTGTATCGTCCACGTAATACTTTCGCCTGTGATCCTGATAGCCATGTTGTTTGTTTCCTAAATCGCCTTGTCGGTTATAAGCTCCTCCGTGGTAATTATCTCTTACGTATTCCTGACCATTGTTATGACCGCCATGGTACGTCCTGCCGCCATGATTGTCGTGGCTGTTGAGTCTGCTATTGTATTTAGCTTGGTCTCCTTCGTCATTCAAATCGTCAAAAAATGTACTCTTGTTTGAAGATTCATCTTTGTGGTAGGAGTTTTGGAACCCCTGCTTGTGATGGCCTTTTTTGTGACCTCGTTTGTATCCTGTCGTTTCACTGTCTTCTGCTTTGTCTGCTTTGGAATTATGACCTTTGTACGAATCAGCATCGGTTACCGATTTGGTGTCATGATCCTGCTTCACCCATTTTCCTTCGTCATTAGACTTGCTATACTGGTTCTGGTGTTTGTCAGTCAACTGACTGTCGACTTCATGTAGCTTCTCGCCTTTGTGTTTGTCATGTTTGATGGATTCGTCTTCTTCATTGTGTTCGATGTCTTTCAGGTGTTCTTCTAAGGCTTCTTTTAAAACCGATGCACTTGTCGAGATCACCAATATGGCACAAATTAAAATCAAACTTTTTAATCGGGACATCTCATAAATGAAATAGTTTTCTTGTAGCAGGACAAACTTTTTTAGTGACACTTTTTCATGGAATTGATTACGTGTTGGCAGTGAGGGTTTTGGATGTGTAATGAGGCGGGAAGCGATCGGGCTGGAGAGTTTTATATCGTTGAGAATCGTGTTTTTTCATGGCAGATTATTGACAATGGGGGGAAGTAGGGACAATGCAGGAGCGGCCGTGACACGGCACTACCGCAGTATTCTCTATTCTGTGACTTCCATTCGAGGTCAATAGTATCGGGGACATTGATCCAAGGTTATTGTATCGTTGTGGAGGAATATTGTAAGAAAACGAAGGCATACCTATGCCAACAGTTAGTATTCCGATAAGCGGCGATGGGCTGACTGACTCATACTCTCTACTTGCAAAACTCGGGCATGTGCCAAATGTTATGTTTGGCCGTGATTTAGACCAACCCTTGCTTGGTATTCACAAAGATCTACGCACTGAGTATCATTGGAATATAGTCGTGAATGTGTTTATTTGTTTGATTGAAGTTGGCTAGTTGGTCTAGTTACTAAACCCTAGTGAACGAGGATCTAGAATACCTTACGCTTAGTTTTTCTTCCATGCTAAAGCAAATTTGTCAAGGAAAAACTTGGCAGTAGAAACGTGACTTTTCCTCAGCGAATGTCATTTCCATACAATTCAATCTTTCCGCAGGCGTTAACGTTAACATAAAGTGGTATTTGTCTAGAAACCCTGTACCTACTCCTGACTTCCGGTCCAAGTCGTGCGCTCGAGAAGGGATATGCTATATTTCCAAAAAAAAATCATCGTGATAAAATCAGCTAGCCCTAAAACTCACGTGCCATCATGTTTCAAAACTGCGATGGGCTTACAGTCTTTCACGTGCAATATCTACCAAATAATAAGCAAAACGTGCCAAATGTAATAAGTATTAGGACTGACTAGTATGTGCTACTTGGAGTCCTTCGGACCTGCATACAGAGTATTAAAAAACTGGTCATTTTTACACACAGGTGTGCATCAAACACCTTGGAGAATGTTTTCGCCAGCTTAATTTCGGTAGTAATTCATGAATCCTATGATTTTTAGAGTACGTTTTTTTTATGTTTTATCGAGGCAAACAGGCATTTAGCCCACCAAAGTGTAAAAAATACCACTTTCTTTTAGCGCTTACAAAAAGATTGAATTTAAGAAAATTACATAAGCTGTGGAAACGTCACGTGACAGCTGCCAAGTTTTACCTTGACAAATATGCGTTAGAGTGAACCTGATGGAAAGAGGTTACTGTGAGGTTGTTTTGCAAAATATTCAATGAAGTATTTCAGTGTGAGTGATAGTGTACTGTAAGAACATGAGACTTTTCAACTTTGTCTATAGAGCAAACAACAACGCCCCTGGTGTTGCCATGTCAATAGCCAACGGTAACCGTTTGACTTTGGATGCGTTTAACTGAATTGAGAAATAAATAAAAACTAGTTAGATTAATGAAAACTGGTTTATTGAAAATGCACTCGTATACAAAAAAAATATTTAGCGATAAACATCGCTAAATTAACTGTAGGTTGCTATTTTATAAGTTGTGAAAAATGTTGAAAGAAACATGTTTTTTAAATAAACTAAAATAAATTACTAAAATGTAGATATAGTAAAGGATTTCTAGTAATAGTTTAGAAATGCATTAGTAGTGGATTCAGTCCACTATGTTTTGAATTTATAACATTTTAATAATTAAGTTTCATATTTTTTTCTTTGAACTGTTTTTACGATATTTTGAATAACAACAATTAATCCGATGCTGCTACTGAACTGATGCGCACTGTCAAAATATTTCAATTGAGTCAAGTTTGAATGTATAGAGTGAATGATATTATTTAAATTAAAATGAATTCATGTGAATGAAAACATTATAATTAACTCATTCAAAAATCTCTCAATTTACTTAGACTGCCAAAGTGCGGAAGCAACATTATAACTTGTCTAATTTATCACATTCATTAAAACGTCTACTGCTTGATTGCACCAACCTACTTTTCGTCCATGTTAACAATATGTTTTAGGTATTTTTTTAAAAAGGTTTTTTTTAATACACTGGCCTCTGGCCACGGCTTTGCCTACATGGAACCCGGATAAAAAGCCTGTGTTATTCAAGGTCACCTGTTCTAAATTTTATCTAAATCCGTTCAGCTATTACTGAGATTAGCAACAAACATTGAATAATGTATTACTTACATTATTTATATCGCATTTATAATTAGTAGTAGGATTCTACGTTATATTACAACGAAATCCTACTACTATTATAAACGCTAAAGTTTGTGAGGATGGATGTGTGTTACTCTTTCACGCAAAAACTACTGAACGGATTTTGATGAAACTTTACAGTAATATTGCTTATACATCAGAATAACACATAGGCTACTTTTTATCCGAGTAAAACGCGGGCGAAGCCGTGTGCAGAAGCTAGTATTTCATAATGAAAGATGTCTATGAATAAATGCTTGTAAGTTTGCCTAATCTTAGTACAAAAGGGCATTAAGTTAAAACCCGATTCAGTTGGTGAAATCTGGCTTAAGGCTTTTTAAAAGGTTTCAAAAACAACATAATAAATAAAACCTTACTAATTTTAAACCCCGTTCATCTCTTTCACACGCGATACTGCTATCCTTTTCTTCAGCTCTTGGACTAGGTCGGTTCTGGAGACTTCCTCTTCCTGCCTAGTGGTGATATTCCGCACTTTGACGACGCCCCGTTTGAGTTCGGACTCGCCCAGCACCACCGCTAGCGGTATGCCGGTCTCTTCGCAGTGCTGAAGCTGAGTCAGCATTTTGGGATTCTTTTTGTAGGAGTGCTCCGTCTGTAAATTAAATAAGATAAGTTTTCAGATTAGATTTATATTGTAATCCCAAAACAGCGGTGTTGGTCAACTGGGCGGTACCACGACTTCCGATCCAGAGGTTTTTAAGATTTTTAAAAATTTAAAGATTAAAAAAAAATATATATATTATGCACCTTAAAGAAAAACAACAATTTACAATAAGATAGGACACTGTTAAAAGTAGGCTTAAGGTAGTTTTAGTAACTAGTTTAAGTGATACAGCTAATAGCCTAAGCTAGGATAGTAAGTATCCTGTGTGATAGGTATTAGCGCCCACCCTCAGCGATATAACGCGATATAAACATATAAGCCAAAGTTAAATATAGAGAGCTTTTTATAATTTGAAGTTTTTTTGAAAGATTTTTGGAGTTTACAATGAATAAGCTAAAAAATATTATAACTATTTGGTAGGTTATTAAAGTACCTACTTTTTTTAGTTTGTAGAATAAAATAGTGTGATTGTGAAACGTCGTGGGTAGGAACCCGGTTGTGCACCAATGTGTTTTTTCACCGAAAAATTTAAGTGCGTGCTCAGAACGGTGAAGGAAAATTGCATCCAGTCACGTGGAATGCTAACTACTTGCAAAAACGCGGCCATGTGCCAAATGTAATGTAGATCGTCAAAGAAATTAAGAAGTTTCCAAATTTTAATCGTGAAGATGGCTTTAGACTTTCTGTGATCTTTCGTCGCGATCCGATTGTGCAGCGCGGTGATACGGTTAGTGTAGAGAGTCGTAATGTGAACATGGACTTTTCTGATTCTGAAGATGAAATGAGGGTAGTTGCGGCTACTGCCTTTATTTCTCAACTCTAGCTCCGTATACTCCACTCATCCCGTGACCACGGCTGTTGCAATACAGTTTAAGTTTTACCGTGACAAATTTTGCTTTAGCGTGAAAGGAAAATTAGTCATGAGGTATTTGTCTAATCCCCTCTTATAGCGAAAATTAAAAAAATACTGCGAGCGTGTTTGTTTGTTTTGATTTTTTTAACGAGTTCAGTACCTTAATGCCCGCGTCCCAGAGTTCAGTGCAGATCCGCAAGCGTTCCTCCAGGAAGTTCTTCTGGGCTGACGCTACGTACACGTCCACATCGCTGGTGCGCACTGACAGCTCGCCTGCGGCTAACTTCGCTTCCAGCACTGAGAACACCCGCTCCACGCCGATACTGACGCCCACACAGGGTACCTGGAAATAACAGCATTCTATCAGATTCTAATTGTTACAGGACCAACAAAACGCAGACATGTCGTTTTACATTGTGTCACGAGCAAATTGCACGAGGATTCGGCGTAAATGCACTTTGAAATGTTATGCCGTGTTGGCCTAGTGGGCGATATCCCGACTTCTGATCCGGAGGTCGTGGGTTCGAACCCGGTCGTGCACCAATGGATTTTTCCCCTCGAAAAAATTATGTGTGTGACACGTTCCAAAACGGTGAAGGAAAACATCGTGAGGAAACCGGCATGCCCTAGAACCAAAAATTCGAAGGCATGTGCCAACAGTTAGTGTTCCAATACGCGGCAATAATTTGTTTTTTTTTGTTTTGAAATGTTAAATTCCCGTTAGTTTTGAAGCTGTTCTAATAATAATAATAAATATTTGTCTCAGGTCTGGATGTTTTCTAACAATAATATGTATGTATTTACAAAAAAAAAGTATATAAAGTAGTATACCAGTTATGTACAAGCTTAGTTTTTATAAATAAGCTTGTACATAACTTAGGCTATAAGATGCTGTGTGAAAAATTACCAGCATTATTTGAGACTTTGACTTTGATATGTCCGTTTTTTTTTAATTTATTGCAGTGCGTCACTAGGGGATGTATAGCTACAAACCCTTCAAGAAAATTTTATGAAGTCATACAAAACGATTGCAAAAAACATAAAAAAAATGATTTCTCCGTTTCGGATGAAATTGCCAACAGAAAAACAAGTACACATAAATAATTCTTCATCAAAACATTTTAAACTTATGTGTTTCAAGTAAAAGTAGACTATACCTGTTTGTTTTTAGAGTCGAACATGCCAACCAGGTTATCGTACCGGCCGCCGCCTGCGATCGACCCGACCGTCAGCTCCTCATTGCCAATTTTAATCGCCTCTAAAAGGAAATAATCAATGCATAAATAAACTTCAGTATAACTATCAATCAACACTGCCCATACAAGGCCACGCTAATTTATATGATACTTTGATTCAGTTACAGTACAATTAGATGAGTTAAGTATAATATGAACTAGTCGACGAAAATTATCACTATAATATATTTGGAATTCGTTTAGTTCAAAATATTGAGCTACATTTCAAGATCCGCCTTGGCCTATTTGGTTTGGACCTTCAAGGTAGGCTGTATATTATCCAGTTAAAATATAATGGCTTTTCGTATGTGAACATGTGAACAACTGAGCATTTGAACATGTGAGCATTCGAGCATGTGAACATGTGAACTTCTGAGCATTTGAACATATGAGCATTTGAACATGTGAGCATGTGAGCTTGTGAGCATGTGAATATGTGAACATCTGAGCATTTGAACATGTGAACATGTGAGCATGTGAACATGTGATTATCTGAGCATGTGAACATGTTAGTTACCATGTGAAGTACACTTACTCGTAAGCACAGCTTCATAAATAACCCCCGTGTAGTAATCCAATCCTCTCGCCAGGCTCAGATCGAAGAGTATCTTGTCCTTTATGCCAAATAGCTCGCAATAATTCAGCAATAGTTTGATCCCATCGATGCCCTCAATAGCAGCTTTAGTCTTGGATAGTTTCTCGTCTTGAAGCAATCTGTCCGCAAGCTCTATGCCGCCGTTCAGACGGACGTATTCGCCGATTTTGTCGGCCGCTTCGGGTGATACGCCCTTTTCGTTTATAAGCTCTGTACGCACTTCAGACCATGGCGACTGAAAATTATAAAATAAATAAGAAAATGTACATTAAAGTATTTTCATTCATTCATTGTATATTCTATCACAATCAATGAATATCTATGTCGAAACCGGTCGTGCACCTAAAGGCTTAATCATAACAGTGTAGAAAAAATAATAATAATCTTGAGTATTGAATTGCACAATTAGAGTGTTCAAAGTATACTTTTGTACCTAATTATTGAATACATACACATATAGTCACGCCTGTTTCCCGGAGGGGTAGGCAGAGACCATGGATATACACATGCTCCGATCCTGGCATACCACTTTTGCTCCATTCATCCTCATTACATTCTTCACACTAGCTCGTCGGTTTATTGTACTCTTGACTTAACCTTCCTCTAGAATGTTGAATAAATCTACTTTTTGTCTCATGCGACTAAACTTATACTAAAGCGCCATCTATCGACTCACCTTATCCAACTTATCGACGGTAGAACACGCTGCTCTGAACTTGTCCGCCTCCACTCCACACGCTTCGAACATGCCGTCCAAAAGCCGCCGGTGGTTGACCTTGAGCACGTACTCTCCAATGTCCAACGAGTCCAATATCTCGGTGACGACCTTGAGGCACTCCGCGTCCGGGACCATGGCGTCGTATGAACCGGCGATGTCGAAATCCTGGAAATATTTTGACAGCCTAATAAACCAGGGTGTCTGGACCAGAAGAGTCGAAATATTTAGAAAGAAAGAAAAAAATATGAATAATTAAACTATTTATGTGCCTCCTGATACCTACCAATATGCAACGATGCAAATTGGCCTCCAACTCAGCATTTGTTTTGTCAACTAGCAACACAACGCTGAGCTTCCGTTGGAACCAAACACTCATTAAAATTACGGATGTCTGCTTACAGATTATTTAACGTAGGTATATAATAAAACATAATATACCTAACAATAAATAAAAATAAACTTAACGGTGTTTTTAAATTTAATGTATAATTTAATTTAATGTATTTGACAGAGCCCTAAAATAATAAAAATCTGGTTTTATATGTATACCTTATTAATAATCATATTTCTTGCTAGACAAATACCTTACGATTAGTTTTCCTTTCACGCCAACAAGTAAAACTTGGCGGTAGCCAAGTGACATCTCAGAAGCTAATGTCATTCCCGTACAAATTGAAATATCCATTGCCAGAGGCAAGTCCAAACATTAAATTTGGTACATGCTACCGTCCACTGAATCCACGGAATCCGTCCACTGAATACAGAAGATATCCACGGATATCTTCTTGACATTAAGTTCCCTATTTTAAAAAATTGGACATTGCTAAGCCTGGGTAAATGATTTCCTATTGTCTCCATTTCCGGTGCCATTTCCATTGCAATTTTGCTAGCTTTTGGGGTAAATCTATTTTTGATCGCAGCAAGGGTTAAATGTTATAATAAATATACTTACACACTGATAAAACTCTCTATAACGTCCCCGAGTCATGGCTGGATTGTCCCTGCGGTACACCTTGGCAATGTGGTACCGTTTCAGTGTGTTTATCTTATTCATAGCTAGGTACCGCGCTAACGGAACAGTCAGGTCATATCTGAGAGACAGAATCTCGCCGCCTTGGTCTTTTAAGTCGTATATAAGCTTGGAGTCTTCGCCGTATTTACCAGTTAAGACGTCCTGGGAAAAGAAAGGATAGCTTAAACATATTTTCAGGTTGGAACTTGAGTTTTAAACACCCAATAGCCTCAACAACGACATTCATGTTCTTTGTGTGTAAGTACTATGGGAATCGAGAACTATGACAAATATCTACAGAACATGTAGATATTTGTCAGCAAATATTAGTCCCGCAGCGGGAATTGAATCAGCACCTTTTCCCTTTCAACCGCCGCGCCACCGAGGTTGTTTGATAATGGACGTTATGCTGATATATTTGTTTAATAGTCTGAGTAACCCAAAAGCAATGTTTTTTTGTCAATTTCGATAAAATGAGGAGATTCTTATTTCGGTTGTATTTTTTTTATGTTTATACCTCAGAACTCCGTCATTTATAAACAGATTAGTTTTTTTAAAGGATATAATTTCTGATTGATTTTGTTTTTATCAAAATCGAGGTCGGATGGTGGGATCCATGAGGAATTGAGGAAACATCGGAATTTGGGTGAAAACATGGGTGAAGAAATATCAAATTGACTTCTTATCAATTTCCCGTCATTTGAAGTCGTTTTTTTATAAATAATTATCTTAGGTAAGTGTAATTTTATAGTTCTTCATAGTCACGCAAATGGCGCAGTTAATCGAAAAGTTAATCTTTCGCTATTCAAGACTGTCAAAAATTTGGCTTACGTACTTTCCCAGAAAGGCCATAAGACACAGTGCCATCGGGCGAAGCCGTGGGCAGTAGCTACATAGTTATTTCTAAAGTAAGAGTTTGACATACCTGAGACATGTTAGAAATCAGAACTACCAGAAATCTACAAATATAAATATACAAAAATTGCTCCTAATAATACACTGATTTTAATTGAAAATTGCTTTAATTATAGCTCAAAAATATCGACACTTATTCAATTAAAAATATTAGAATGATCCCTCAATGAAATGTAGAACTAACCCTTGTATGCACATTTATTTGAAACTCAAAATGGTGAATGAAAACATTGATAAATGGCATGCTCTAGAACTAGAAATCCAAGGCATGATATAGCATCATCCCACACTGTGCCTCGAATCAATTTTAAAAGGGCTAAAGGGATACTATCACTCACTGACATCACTGCACTTTGGAGAAGGCCCATGTCCAGCAGAGGACTTCTACAGGCCGTCTTCGAAAGCTGAGTGCAAGCACAGATCCCAGCAAAAGTGATAAAAAACAAACCTTCAACTCAAACACCGGAGTTTCGATACATTCAGCGCCGTGTCTCTTAAAAACTGTGATAATTTTCTGCAGGACATCATTCCTGATTGTCATCTGCTGAGGGTTGTAATCCCTTGTGCCTTTGGGCGTTTTGAGGGTGAACTTCTGAGGGGCCACATCTTCTACTGTCAACTGACTCAGCTGTGATTTGAGCTGGAGTAGTGTTGATACTTCTTCTTTAATCTGGAAATGATTACTGCTAGTTTTTATGGATTCAATGTTCTGGTGGTGTAAATGCGAGTGACACGCGTTTTGTACATGTTTTGAATGGAATGAACTATAGACGTGGTTGTATAGTACATGCCGTGTGGATTCGTCCTGCGAATCGCCGGACCGGGGCACTCTGAATGCCAGTCTAACATGTGTGATGGAGTACAGTTCCATATCCCACCACACATGTAAGGAGGTCATAAAATAGTATTCACAGTCTATTCAGTGACAATAATCCATTGAATGCTGAGAGGCTATAAGTGGGAGTCCAATAGACGCAACTTGTCACAAATTTTAATAAAAAAAAATGGATATGGCGAGATATAAAATGTTAAAGTGAAATTAATCTGTAGTTCAGCTATACTACTTATATACTTACAAGTAAATGCACATTATACATAGAAAACACCCAGACCCGAGGCAAACATTATATCGCAAATATTACAAATATTTGTAGATCATGACGACCTCTGTGGCGCAGTGGGCGAAGGCCCGCCTGAGACGCAGAAGGTTGCGGGTTCGATTCCCGCCGCGGACAAATGTTTGAATCTGCGAATATTTGTCTCGGGTCTGGGTGTTTTCTATGTATAATGTGCATTTACTTGTAAGTTTACATATAAGTAGTATAGTTTACTATGTATTTTATGAATGTATTTACAAAAAAAATGTATATAAGTAGTATATCAGTCATGTAGTTACTATTAGTAACTACATGACTGATATACTAATGCGCGGCGGGAATCGAACCCGCAACCTTCTGCATCTCAGGCGGGCTTTCGCCCACTGCACCATAAAGTATGTCAAGTATGTATATTACATCTTTAATATACATATAGTACTGTGCTGTGGAATGAGGTACATGCTGTTCTTTTATTCATTTTAAGGTCTACTAATGTACTTAGTTACTTTCACAAAGGTTAAATTCAATGTCACTATTGCTACAGATATTATAATACTATACCTATTGCTTAATTGCCAAATTGCTGAGAGTATGTAGGTCAACCGAATGAGTAGGTATTTTAATACCTACCCAGATCTAACTACTGTGTAATTTGTGTGCTTATATTTAATTAATTATTTTCAAGGTCATACAATAAAGAACACAAGTTACACAGGTGTTTTATAAAATGTTTGGCTTCATTGGATATTAAAAACAATGTATATGATCTAACTACATAGGCCATGCATATTTTGCTCTCATTTCCTCTAAATAAATTATGACCCCTTAACTTTCACTAGCAACAACAATGCATGTTGTTTTTCATAGAAATCTATAAATTTTACATGAAATAAATGCACATAATTTTCTTGCGAAAATGAGCAATGGTGAAGTGTTAAAAAAACAAGCCAAGACTTTTTAACTAAGTACTTCATACTTCAAAACTTTCCAATACCTTTGTGCAAGTTGTTGTTGAAATCGTTTTTGTGAAACAGTTGTTGCATAATGTTGCCACTTTGGCATTTTTTGCTAATCTCAGTAGTTTGAAATACATGCTTAACTAACTTCTATATTCTTAGTTGTAAAA
The DNA here is from genome assembly GCA_961405105.1 of Perizoma affinitatum. NCBI lineage: Eukaryota > Metazoa > Arthropoda > Insecta > Lepidoptera > Geometridae > Perizoma > Perizoma affinitatum. The sequence goes on along the minus strand of OY560194.1, from coordinate 11,706,736 downwards.
AAAAATTTTTCACTACACTGGTTCTTTTATCAGGCCCTTTCCAGGGGCACTATATCAAAACCCAGTCACTGATCGAATACAGGGTGGCCAGGAAAGAACAATGACACAGTGAATTGACCACTAGATATGTTATCTCGTCACCACAGCCTTCTGATTTACTGATACCGGAAACAATGACAGAAAAACATTATTAATTTATGTTCTGTCTAAAAATCTTGAATTTAAAGGCATTATTATGCTCATTTATAACCAAAACGGGACAAGAACCTTAATCTATGAAATTATGCCCATTTACAATAAGATTAGGTTAAGATTTATTTTCATCTTTTCACTTGCATAAGTTATGTAAGTGCATTTCAGAACACTAATTAAAAAAAAAGCTATGAGCATAGCTTTTTTTTTCTCTGAGCAGAGAGCCTCTATTATGAACTCTATTAAAAATTAACAAAGATTTGTGGTGACGAAACAACCATATGAAAAGGTTCAAAATTCTATAACTTCATACAACTTGAATTTAAGTTTCAGTTCAGCAGCATTTTTACAAAAGCATACAACCAACTACAGTGCATGAAAATATGTAAAAACAAACCTTATCATTTATGGTTTTAGTATTTTCCAGTCTTAAAAAGTTAGAGGGCATAGCAGGAAAAAGTTTTATCTCAGATTCACTGAAACTCTGCATATGGTTTAGCCACCTCTTAATGCTAGAATACTGTTTGATGTCATCATTTTGCAAACTTTTACTCAGTTCTATATCACTTTTACAGGGCCAATAGCCACCAATATAACTGTAATAAGTTAAGTGTACGTCCATTTCTTTCAAATTATAGTTCACATTCCCTTTTCCCTACAAAATATAAATAGTTTGTATAACAGAATGGATGATGCAATTTCAGTACACTACGTATAGGTAGAAACTTATCTCATTCTATGTAATGAATTAATAGACACGTACCTTTTCGCTAGATTCCTTAGCAGCCTTCAATTTCCTCACAAGATCACCCTGAGCTTGAATTTTTTGAACTAGTACTTCTTGTGTATCTGCCATTATATTTTGCTATTAAATTTCTATTGTCTAGGTCCGTGTTAGCCGTCTACTCAAGGCTACAGCAGCTAGTAAAAGTACTTAGAAATAATTGCACAGTCTGCTCACAAGTCGGTTCCTTTCATTTTCTCAGCAAAACAAATCGTGATTCGTGATTGATTCCATCCAATTCACGCTACGCAACTTTTAAGGTTACCTGTAAATTTTTGACTGATGTCACAACACAAGAAACTTCAGAAATTGAGAGACATTGTTATCGAATCGTATAACCTATATTGTCTTAAATTTTTATTTCTATAAGAAATAAAATTGTCATGGAAATCGAATGGCGACAATCCAATCATGTGAATATGTTTAATCTTGCGTGATTATGTCACTAGTAAATTTTGGTAGGTAACTAATTAGATGATTGAAATTTCGGGATGTTTTAGTTTACCTTCCACCAAAAGCATATTTTTGGAAATTAACTAAGTATGTCATATACGTCTATATCTTTACGTTTAGCTTTATGCAATTTGATGTTTACGGTAACCATTTTTTGATGTCAAAGTCAAATTAAGTCGCAGTCAGAATAGTTAAAGTCAAACAAAACTAACCAAAACAAGTAATTTTTGTCGTTTACTGCAGGCGCATTTTTTAATCAAAATTACACACAAACAGAATGGATAGATTTGAGTATATTGAGGCAAGATTATTTGAGGGTGAAAACTACTTGAAACGGGATAAAAATGTTAAAATATATGATGGCGACGACAAGGTAACAAACACTTTATTTTCGAGGTTCGTGGTGTGTTCTTCTGTTATTTTACTATATCAGTGTCGTTTTAAATGACAAATAATTTGAAATATTCTTCTATGGGCTCTAATTATATATAATTAATTCACTATTTAGAAGACAAACATTTAATACCCTTGATGTTTCCACCGTCTATTTCAGCTTCCCGACCTTCAGCTTATGGTGATAAAACCTATCTAAGAACCATCCATAAAGTCATTCAAATTGATTGAAAAAAACACAATTTTGAAAATAATAAATGATATATAACTGACAAAACATTGCCTACTATATAATTTATTTCTTATGGCAAACACATAAACATGCTACTAACAACCACAGCCATAAATCTATGATAACAAAACTTTCAGACACAATTTGTTGATGGAGAAGTAATTTTGACAACTCACCGTATCCTCTGGGGCAAGCCTGGCGATATACCTAAGGGTCTGGTGTGCCTATCCCTGCATTTGTACTATATTTTTACAATGGAAGAGGAAAGTGGAGGAGTGTTTGGTTTGGGCGGCCCTAAGAGGATAATATTGCATTTGGGTCCTGCTCTTCCTGGTAAGTATGTATCATGCTATTCCACTTTAATATTATTAGGATCTGGCTGGCCACAGCTTGACTTGCATGGTGTATGGATAAAAAGCAAATTATTCAAAAGTTACAATATTCTTGATTTAATTTTCATCATTGTTTGCAGCACCCCATAGTGACTTGAGGTAATAAAACCAGTCTAATAACCAATATGAAGATACAAATTAATTCTTAAGAATCACATTACAATCTGATAAGCAATGGCTTATGTCAGAGTATCAAAGATAAATATTAACAGACAAACAAAAATGTATAACACATATTATAGTCATCTAAGGTATAATGCAATGTCAAGGTCATCCAGGGTGAAGGAAAAAGCATTTTTCCAAAACATTCCATTACCTACACTGACCATTCTACTTCTGGCCTAGGAACTATGAAAAAAAAATGTTTTTTTTTTTTCAATACACAGTAACGTTACCCTATGTAAATATTACATCCCTTTCGTGATAGGGTTGCTGTAGTACTGCACAGAATATCTTAATCCTCATAAATAGTAGCCCTTAGTGAAACTGAACTTATTTGATTGAACACCCTAATCTCTGGAACTACCTGACGGATTAGATATACAGGAGCCCAGCAAAATAAGTAATAGCGCAAGTGAGCGATTGACTGGGAGCTGATAGCGGCCGAGGTACAGCTAGTTTTAAAATCAAACTTTACACTTCACTTTCCAGGTAAACGGCCTGGGCCTGCTGTGGCTAGTCCATACCATTTCGTAAAATTCTCATTCAAAGACGGCATCAATGTTGAATTCATCAAAGTCCTCAGTGACGCTGTTGCTGCCAAGAACTGGGAACGACAAACACCAACCACATCTCCAGATAAACAGATCATGGGTACCAGCTCCTCTCCAAGAAAAGTGACTCCTGTAAATTCTAAGCTACGTTCAGGTATTGTCGGCATTGAGAGAAGCATAGACGAACAGCATAGAGCAACAGATGAAAGTATCACAGTAGCGTTTCAAGACTTGAAGAAATTGATGGAGAAAGCAAAAGAAATGGTAGCAGTCTCTAAAAATATTTCAACAAAGATTAGGGTGAGTTATTTTTTACCGGGATAGAATAAATAAATAATGCTGGATATTTTTCGTACAGTATGATCTAGCCCCAACTAAGCTTGTATTATGGAAACTAAATGACTGTCAAACTACTTAAATACAATATAGAAAACACCTAGACCCGAGACACATGTTTGCACGTCATTCAAAATTGGCCCTGCGGCGGGAATCCGCAACCTTCTGCGTCTCAGGCGGGCCTTCGCCCAATGCGCCACAGAGGTCGTCAGAGGGATGTAAGAATTAACTCCTGGCCTAAGCTCTTTCGTCACTGTGTTAGCGTTCAATCATTTTGGTACACTTCATTTGAGCTTTTAAAGCCTTGATGTTATACAAGCTTGATGTTATAAAAGCTATATTGATTTATAATGTCTCTGGTATACTCCAGAGACATTATATATGTTTTGAGTACACAACACATCTGTATATATATACACAGTATGCAGAACCGATACTGAGAATGTTTAATCAAAGTCAAGTCCAAACATTCAGTAAGAACCTATACCATGTGTATTAATTTTTTTAAAGGGTATTTAAGCTGATTCCTCTCCCACTACCAAGCCTAGAAGAATAACATTTGGTGTTTGGCTTGCACAGTCATTTCACATCATAATTTGCCCGTATAACTGATTATCCAAGTAATTTACTTAATATATTTTGTTTTCAGGAAAAACAAGGTGATATCTCAGAAGATGATACAGTGAGATTCAAGTCGTATCTAATGAGCTTAGGTATTGATGACCCAGTGACAAGAGATGCATTCAGATCAGACTCGGACTACTACACGGGTTTAGCACAACAAATTGCCGATATAATGGTAGCCGTTTTGATTGTAAGTATTAGATAGATAGATATATAGATAGATAGATAGATAGATAGATAAACTCTTTATTGCACACCAAAGTAAAATACAAAAACACAGGAATTAAAAAAATAATATAAGAGGAGAGAATTAGTTCAGAAGGACTCAGAATAATTGTTTTATTTTTAACTGACATAAAAAAAAAGGAAATTGGCTGTTTTTTTAACCTTTTTATATTTGTTAACTTATGCACAGTTATTATAATACTAGTATCTCATGTCTTTGCCAATTGTTAACCGATTTTTATGATTCTTTTGTTGTATACCTGAGGTAGTTTATATATGAATGCTTTCAGGATTGTGGCGGTATGATGTCGTTAGCAGACGTGTGGTGCAGGGTCAATCGAGCCAGAGGATTAGAACTGGTCTCGCCAGAGGACTTACTGAATGCTTGCAAGTAAGAATTGTTAATTTGGTTATACTACCTCTTTTAGGGTTCCTAAGTCAATGGAACCTTTATTAGATCTGATGAAAGGGGTCTGTAAGGGTTGTCCTAGAAAACAAAAAATATTTTGTCCCTCTCTTTTGTTTGATAATAGTTTTAGTCTTCTCTTTTGAACACAAAACGTTGTCTTGGTTGCTCATTCTAAACGGGCTGGTGTTGCAAGCGTCCATTATGTAACCTTGAAGATGTCATCGGGCCATCAGGTGGGGGGCCTTCTTACACTGCGTTGCCTTCTACAATGGCTTGTTCATTATTTCCAGGTTATTGGCTAGTATAGGTGCTCCAATGTCCCTACGTAAATTTCCAAGCGGTGCATGCGTGATACAACTGAACGGCAATAGTGACGAAGAAGTGGCCAAGACTACCAGCAATCTAGTGAGTTATAACAAATCTGTACTTGTAATTAAGCTGAAGAGATTTTGTTTGAACGCGCTAATCTCTAAAACTACTAGTCGGATTTTTAAAAAAGTATTTTTGCATTTCATAGCCCAATTTTTAGGAAGGCTATTTAACATCGCGCAACCTTTAAGAGCTGAGCCAAAGAAGTAATAGCACGTGCGGGCGATGCGACGCGTTGGCCCACGGCGGCCGTAGCACAGATATTTATAAATAAATAATATATATGAACACCCAACACACACATACATAGTCCTAACCCCACACAATCATAGTCCTGGATCCTTGTGTCGTAGGTATCAGGAACTATGAGTACCGAGATACCACAACACCCAGACTCGGAACAAATATCTTTAGAAAATGCAAATATTTGTCGAACCCACATCTCTTGCGTCGCTGCCGGCTACTCGCCCGCCGCGCCACCGAGGTCGTTCGATGATTCATCCAAACGCTTGCGTTTTTAAATCATAGGGGGGCCACAGGTATCATTATCAGCAGACGTGTAGAAGCCCACAGCTGGACATAGGGTTACCCCAGGATCTTTCGCCACCTTTATCCACCGACTTCCCTTTAGAATGTTATGAGAAATCAAATAAATTAGTAACTTCCCGTTTTCTTTAGTTATTTTTTTGTATATTGTATTTTAAATTGGACTTTTTAAGAAACACACTCCTACAAATTATAGCAAAAACAGCATTTCAATAGTTTCAGAGAAACAAACCAAACTCTTACAGTCGCGGGTAAAAATAAATTTTGCGACTACTTAATAAACTCACTAGCGTATCCCCCCCCCCCATACGCTGCGATCAATGGTGGAAATACGAAAAATAATAAAACGTTATAAAAAATAAATATAACTTTTTACGAAATCTTTTTTTTTATTTCAGCTCGAAGAAAATGGCTTTCTAACTCCTGAGAAACTGTCACAAATCGCGCATGTCTCCGTCCTGCTGGCTAGAGAAAGACTGTACACCACAGAGCGGCTAGGGTTAGCGTGTCGAGACGAATCTATCGAAGGACTAGCCTTCTACCCGAATTTGTTTTTAAAAGAAGTCTGACGCTGTTCACTATCGAACCCTAACGCTATAGAACTCTGCACTTAAGTCAAAAAAGCCTAAGCAAGGACTTAAGGCTCGGTCCAACTGACGTGGTGTTCATGGCGGTAAATCAAAGGGCGCTTTTTAGACCGGGTATCTAAGTATGTCTTAAGGCCCGTTCAAACTGATGAGGTAGCGATCACAGGGATATGGTTGTCAGAGTTCGCGTGAGAGTATTTATTGATCGCTACAGCCACCGCGTCAGTTTGACCGAGCCCTTAGTGACGATGTTTCTATAGAAATTTGTCATAAGGCTGCAAATAATGAGCAAAAACCATCAATTTAGATTAGATAGACACAGAAACCAACTCGCCTCTCAGCTTCAAGGAGCTGGCACCCTTCAATTCTCCAGACTGAAGAGACAGCATCCCAAATCTAGCGGATATATTCACAGACAAAACATGAGAGAACACTCACTGGACTCATCTCTGAAAAACCGGATAATATCAACTATCAAATTGGACTACAAGGAAAAAGAAAAAAAAGGCTGACTTATAAGTCAAACTGTCCAGGGTTTAGACAAATAACTGAAGTTTAGTTTTCCTTTCACGCTAACGCAAATACGTAAAGGTAAAACTTGGCAGCTGTCACGTGACCATTCCACAGCTAATGTCATTCCCATTCAATTCAATCTTTCCGCAGGCGTTAACGCCATCAGAAAATGGTATTTGTCTTGACATCCTTATTAGACCCCATTATATTATCTCCATAACTTTATCGGTTCGATACAAGTATGTGTATAATGTTAGAAATAATAAAAAATAATGCTGGACATTCTTCACACAGGATAGCCCCAAACTAAGTACAGCTTGTATTAGAAATGGACTAGAGATATCGAGACGATAAAGTTAGGGAGTGTTTATGAATAACAGGGTAGCACTGATAAGACCACTCCCGAAAACTTACAGTCTCTTAAACTTAACAGGTTTAAGAGACTTAAACCCGTGATTTGCGACCAATTTGCGCAGAAATGATCTAACATAAAAAATATTTTTAAGGCTTTTTAATTTCGTCTATCAAAAACCGATTTCGAAAGTATTAATGTATGTATTGACACATTCGGTCACATTTAGATTCCTTCAAAAATCTTCGTTCTTTTAAGTTCTATAAATAGGTATTTAGAGAAATAGGACTAGTAAAAACGCGTACTTTGAACTTCATTCGGATAAAAAGCTATTTTGTTATCCTGCAGTTTTCGGGAGTAGTCTTATTACACCCAGGACCGACCTATACCGTGAACTATAATGCTGTTCCTAAAAAAAAACTATTATGCTGTTTCTACCAGAGGATTTTTTTATGAAAGAATCAACGAAATTTCTAATATAAGTATTGTTACTTCTGTGAGAATATTGCTGAAATATTGTGTTAATTGATAATAAATTATTATATAAATGTTTAGTAAAAAGTTTTTTTTAACTTCCTCACAGTCAATGTGCAATTAGCATAAACTATATAAAATGTACAATAGTCGACATTTTAAACAGTTAAATTAGCATATTCCATTTAATGCTAATTCCATTAGCAATTTAATCGCAGAAGAAAGCTACCCTCCGGCGTATCTGAAAAAAAAACCCACAACTAATCCTATTAAATCCCAGAGCAGGGAAAAACAACGGTTTCAGGTTGCAGGTACTTATATTTCGAATGTTTCGTGGATTGTTGTCGACCAGCCTGGCCAGGGTGTATGTCCATCTTTCCCAGTTTTCGAGCAAATCTCGGTCGTATATTAGCAGAAATAAAACAGAATGTTAAGCACAAACAGGATTTATTAAAAGCAAGGCTTTTTAACATCACACAAGCTAGCTTCAAAAACAACAATCATTAAGTTGGTAAGTAATTTATCCTTATGTAAACCTTCTCACAAAATATTCTCGATCTTACAATTGTAAATATTATTATGATACAGGATGTACCGTGGCAGATTTGAATTTGATTTGATTTGGCAGATGTCCTTGCTTAAAATTAGCTGCAACATCGTTTTCGGCAGCGCCAAAGACGATGCTCTCTTGCGCACGGACTGGCGCAGATTTTGCAGTACGCTGCCTGCAACACGTTGAATGTTTTGTTCGGTTCTTGACGTTCGACTAGGGCCTGGCCGTGGGTTGTTGATGGTAGAACCTGTTGCTCGGAACTTCTGCACCCACGTTCTAATTAAAATTTACACTGGGTCCGTCACTTAAACGTCGAATATCAAAACGTGTATTAAATCGTCGACGGGCAATGGTACACGAATCGTTGCTTTTAAAGTACGCTTCTACTGCGAACGCGCGTTGCCCACTGGTCCACTCCGACATCGTGACTAAACAATCCGCACGAATGCCGCCCGTTCCCTGGTGCAACGGTTTTAAAAATATTAAAAATTTGAAGTTGTAAATCTGCTACGGTCCACCCTGTACATGCAGCATATACAAATGCAAAAAAGGGTTATTCCAGATTCGCCCCACTGTTTTTTTTTAGTTTGGAAATCCCACATCAACCAAATGGGAATTATTTTCCCCGTTATATATAACCCAATTTGCCATAAAGATATAGGGTAAGGCTAACGAAGATTAACTATAGATTTATTAAGATTAACTGTTTCAAAATCCAAAATGGCGGAAAAACATTTAGACACTTCCCCAAAAACTTTACAATTTCATGCCGTTTTCGAGTCATTTGGGAATGCTGAATACGAAACTGAAATCAAAGATATGTATGTACATCATAAATACTGTGCCCTGCAGGGCATAGCAAGAAGAGGAGATTGTGAATAACCCAAATTAGTAATTCCCATTCCTACTCTATAGTCGAGAATAGGCTATATTTCTAGGAACAGTGTATAATAAATATGTTAGTGATACAAATCCGTTTTAAAGTGTATAAAGCCTTGTCTTTCTATCCTATTAATACAAAAATAATACTAAACCACTACCTTCCACTTAAAACATCTATCGGACACTTGTGTTGATACATCACAGTAATACAAAAGCGGAAAAATATACAATTTAAAACTCGATTAAGTTTGAATGTTGGTAACGTTTAACTATTCTAAAAATGTGATTAGTAAAATGACTGGGTGATTGGGAAAGTGAATATAAACTTAATATTATTAGGGTAAAAGGGGGTCTACCCTCTATCAGCCGTCAAGACAGTACTCATACCTTTCTTATTACAGTATCATTGTTCGCATAATCCATCCTCTTCGGTCTGCCTCTGCTTTACTGAGTAGGTATCTAATATAATACTGCTTCTTACTGTTATCAGCTAGCAGTTAAAAGAAAAAAAGATGGAATGTTAACATTTTTTAATCCCGACAAATGGTGTGTAAAACGCGTGTGGCCTAAATGGCCACACGCGTTTTGGCAACTATTTTAATCAGATGCTCTGATTAAAATAGTTTTTTAAGGGTTTTGTGTATCTTCATTAAAATAATTTTTTTACTAGCTTTCTTATTATTCGTCGCAAATGCGCCATGATGAGAGGAACTAATAGGAACATCCCATTTTTAGTGAAGAGAAAATTATTACTATATTATCTTACTTGATCTGCAATATATTTATCAGCAATATTTATTATATATTCAAATTTTTATAGTTCGCTTTTGAACAAAAATTATTTAGCCATTTATTTAGCCAGTTTTTCGGTTTTCACATTCACTTTCTACCATCTTCGAAGAGATACTTGCCAAGACGCGGTCTCCATTAAATAACGTTTCCCAACGGTTTTCGTTGATATTATGAATATGGGAGTAAAAAAAATTGTGCAAGATGACGTCTAAAATCGAATGAAAATCATTGAAGCGTTTTGGGACGCCATTCGAGACATGAAGCCAAATCTAGGACATTGTCCAGGGAATATCTGGGGTCTAATTCGCATACTAAGACATTAACATTATTATATAGTTTTGACAGTTCAATTGTTATGTCCGAGTTGGACCCCTTGTTGTTCCTAGCTAATGTCCAGCAGTGAACATCTGATTATGATGATGTTGACGAAATACTCTCAATAATCAATAGCGGTCTTAAAGTCCTGCGGTATTTGATTGAGCTTGCTACTCAGCGCCCAGGCTTGGTGATCATCACAGGATCGGAGGCTCTCAATGTAACATTCAACACCTCTGAGAAATGGTAACTGCATCTCATCATTGATCGCTTCTGAGAGATGGTGGAGAAAGGCAATGTTCTTAGCGAGACTTTCCTTGATTTTGGATGATAGCGGACGCTCGGTGCTTTGTATGATGTCATGCTGAAATAACACAATGTTAAAGTCACTGTTTCGTTGTTTTTCGTTTCACTGGTTCTGTCTTGGTTACCGTACATTAGGTCAATAAAAATAACGGTGTATGAGCAGCTAGTGGGAAACAAGGTTGAGTTTTAGTCAAAGTCCATAGGTTTTTATTAATTAAAATCACAAGGATCTTAGAGAAAAGTCGGCTCAAAAACTATGTCAAATAAAGTTTTTAAGTAAATTAACGCTGGTTACTCGCGCGCGGCCATGTTAAAAGAATCAGGCAAAAAAAACTCGCCCATTCAGCTTAGCTTTAGTGTGGTGCCATTCAAATAAGTTAGTTTAGCGGGATCTAATAGCCTTCAACATTGCATTATAGGTGGAATGGTCTTGACAGCTACACAGGTCCTTCGCACATGCTACTAAACATCATCAAATGTTCACTAGTTGTCCAGAAATAAGCAAGTGACCAAGTTCTGTGACCAGGGGGTCTAGACAAATACCTCACGCTTAGTTTTCCTATCATACTAACGCAAATTTGTCAAGCTAAAACTTTGCAGTAGACATTTCCACAGCTAATAAATATCATTTCCATACAATTCAATCTTTCCGCAGGCATTAACGCCAACAGAAAGTGGTATTTGACTACACACCCAGGTTAAGGTAGGTGGAACTGTAGTTATATGACCTAAATGGTCAACAAGTTGTTAGCACTTACTTTATCAGTGATAATATTCTTCTGCAAACCAAGATAAGTATGCAAACAGTCATTCAGACTTTTCACAGTTTTGGGTATTATCCCATTCTTATTTTTCATGATTATCAAATCACCAACCTGTGAACAATCATTTTATAAAGTAAAAAACACCTTGTTCTACTAGGTTGTTTTAATTCTTAGCAGATTTGTCCTATTAGTAGAGACAGTGAAAATAAAAATGACCACTAGAGCACTGGTAGAGATTGTTTATATTTTTTCCAGAAATTTGTATAAGCCATTCTATGCTGTACCAGTGGGTACTTCTTGAATTATATTTCAAAACACCAGGTAATTTTATAGTAAAATTGTCTTGTTTGGGACTTTATCTTTTGGTCATTGTCCCTGCTCATGGGGCAAGCTGGCGGGGAGAATCGGCATAACCCTTAAACTGGGCATAGATGAAGGTCTTCTGTAGATATAATTACCCCCATTTTTGTACCCACTCTGCTGATAAATTACTAAGGTCTTAAATTATTTTATACTTTTTTTTAACTTTTACTATTTTTTTTTAATACTTATATATTTGATACTAGTTTTAGAAGTACATACCTGAGTATCAAACACTGATTTCAGAATAACATTATGTTTATGTTTAAGACAGTCTGACAGATTCCTACTATCATGAACAATCTTCTTAGGAAACTCACTTTCCAAGATTTCCTTCAAGCCAGCATCAAATGCATGGTATTGCATAGCTTGGATATCAAATATGTAGATCTGCTTTGGAGTGGATAGAACTAAAAAAGGCATCTTGCATTTCCTGCCCATACTAGCACCATCCGTGCTCATTGCCACATAATTATGATCTTTTAGATTACCTATAGCATCATGAAATATCTTATCCAATTGATTTACATAAATGTATTTCTTTGATACCATGATCGCTTCTTCAAAATCTTTCTGTGCTAGCTTTAGGTACATTTGCTCATTTGACACTTTCAACTTAACAATATCATGTATGTCTGGTTCATAGTAATGAACGATGCCATTGCTTGACTTGTCTTTAGAAGACTCTTTTGAGTCACAAAGTGTGATTCTGGTTTTATCATCGGACATGGCATAGAATTGTCCTTCAATTACTTCATTGTATTTTGTTTTTATTTGAATGAGGTCACCCTTTTTGTAAAGGTTGTCCATGTTTGTAAATTGAGTTAAGTGATGGATGAGTTTAGTCTCTCTTGATCGGTTTGTCGGATTTATCCGTTTCGTTGTAGGCCTTGAAAATGTAAAGGCCTAGAGTGATATGGAGGATGATTACGGCAACTACCGCCGAATAAACGCTGCTAGTGACAGGTGCCAACCTCAATATTCCATCGAACAACACGATCTTAGTAATTAAGAAGGACAGAACAGGGACGATAATGATGATGAGGCAATATTTTATCACCGTCCGAAACACCTGGAAGTCTGGTAATTCCTGCAAAATTGTATTTTGGTTACAGAAAAGCCGCTGCCTGAAACAATGCCGCACATATTACATATTTGCTATCTACAGTACTTACATTTGCACGTCCTTCGATCATTATAAGACAAAAAATAAAATAAAATAAAAATGCTTAAAACGTGGATGCAAATCTCACTAAAAACTTGTATTTTACACCAATTGAGAGCAGGAAAAAGGCGAAGAAAATCAATTTTCATTGAAATCACATGAATGAATGAAATGCAAGTCTAACGAACGAATGTATTGAATGTTATGAACGAAAACCGATGTGAAGGAACTCACGCAAGGTCCAAAGAAAAATTTAATTTTACGGCAATGCAGTCACGTGGCTTTTACGCACTATTAGAATGTTCACAATATCTGTGACAGAACAAATTATTTATTTACAAAGTATATTGTGTAGTTTAATAAAAACTAAAAAACACGCTTTTATAACGCTCTAAAAATTATTTAACGAATTCCACCATTGGCGAATCCTGGCTCCATCATCAATCAGATTCTCGTTACCAAGCCCAATATATTGGACGGATAGTAGGTTAAGAGTAGCTACTGAAAAGTTTCTCTATTCACCTCCTGGCTCCATCATCAGATCAGCTCCAAAATACCAAATTATAGTATTGTCATCCGAAGTTAGGGTTGCCATCCATCCGGGTTATAAAGAAAACTCTTTGTATGTACGTTATAATAAATATATAGGTAAGTACCCAATATTAAAGTTCATTGCTATAATACCAATGATAAAAATATGTGAGGACAAAAAAAACTGAAGCATGGGCATAACTATCATGTCTACATATTAATAATACGAGGGCTTAGTTAGACCCAGGTAAGCTGACGACGCGGTGGCGTATAAAGGGAAATAAATGGTGGTCAAGAGGTTGTCAAAGTTCTTGACACTCGACTCTAGTTGCAAGTTGGGATTAAGATTGAATTCGTACAATTTGGTACTTTTGGATGGCAATTCTAGCGCAGGGTTGGAATTCGTATTTGGTGGAATTTTATGGAATTAAATAAAATATAATGATATTGGTAGGTAATTTTGATACGATTTTGATGTTGTCATTTGAGATTAAAGTAGAGTTTGCCATTGAAATGCTAGATTTATTTGTAAAAGTTATAAACTGGGTTTAAAGATAAGAATTGAATTGAGATTATTTAAGAATTGAGGAGTGTCAAGAGTAGCCCTAATCGCCACTGCTACCTCCGCGATGTCACCATGATTAAGAATGGTTGAATAGCGAAGGTAGGCTAGGCTACCTAATACTTCTTTAGTTATTGCAAATACCTACCCAATTCGAGATTTGATTAAATTATGAAAATTAATCGGGTTCATCCAATGAGGTAAACATACCTAATAGGTATATACCCAAGTTTCTATACTGACTCATAATGGGTTCATTAACACTTTCACCGCTATCCTTTACGGTATTTAGGCACGAGAGGAAACGCGATAACTGCTTTGAAAATGGCTTTTGTCCACGAAAATGGTAGGTAAGTACCTGTTAGTTGTAATGACCAGCATTCATCTACTTCAAAGCGGTGACCAAACACCACTAACTAATTTCTCTGCACCAAACACATCAAGCAGACGTAGTGGCTCAATCATGTTTTAAACATTTTTTTAAAATAATAATGACCAATATGAAATATGGAATTTTGCTTGCGCTGCTTGTGAGTAGATTTTTTGCTCATTACATATGTTAATAAAATGTATTTGGCCACAGTTTAGCTCAGCTGAGTTCCTACCCGGATAAAATAACAATGTATTATTCATTGTCACTTAATTATCTGATAACGAACTATTCCGAATTTCTTTCAAATCGGTTTTAAAGTTAAGAAACTTATTAACTTACTTAACCTAATGAATAATGAATTCGAATAAGAAAGAGCAACAAACATCATATTTTATAATAGGTAAAATTCATGAAACAAATTATAACGATGCTAGTCATTTTTATTCATAATTTTCCGCCGAGATTTAACTCTTGTAAATAAACTTACTTCTTGAGTATAGATATATTGTCTTTTTGTGTCTACAGATTCCAATAAACGCAACTTTGCTTGATATAAACGAAATTCAAAAAAACATTTTACAATGGAAGAACCAGAACTTGTTGAATCTTAGCGAGGTTAGCAATCTACTTAAGTACTTACAGTGAACCTTATCAAAATGTTTGATGTTATTTTGTATACTTAATATACTTTTGTAAAGATATCTCGCAAAGAGATACTTATTCCATAAATGCTTTATTGCAGATAGGAGTTGCAAGCAACGGTGTTTTCGACTTCAGCGATGTAAAAAATAAAATATTACAGTGGAAAACACAGAAATTAGCTGCTTTATGTCCATCGAATGGGTAAGTATGGGTGATTGGCAATCGATGGTAGAAACTGAAAACTAATGAGAATACCCTTTGTTTTTGTTAAATTATATTTGAATAGTCAAATTATGATTCTAATAGAAATACAAGTAGTATTATTATATTTTCAAAATTTGTTTACCCAAACTTCAAATGCAACGAACTCTTTGGTTCCCAATGTTTTGTAAAACAAAATTTTGGTTATCCTAACAGATATATTGTTTGCCAGAAATGCTATTACAGAATATAATTTATATCATAGTATATAAGGCATTATCTACGACCTCTACAACAATACCTAAAAATAAATCAAGTTACAAGTAAAGTTTTAATCAAACCTAGGTAATAATTAAATGTTATAAGAAACTACCTACTTTAAAATCATATCCTAACTGATTTACAGTGCCCAACTACAGAACCTGCTAAACCTTGTATGCAGCACAGCACAGCCAACGAATGTCACCTTGAGAGATGCCTGTATCACCTGCTTTACTCGCGTTACATCAATGCAAGAAGTAAAATATTTTTTTAAGATGTAGGCTGTGGTAAATAAAACATTCCATAATTATCACATTTTATTCCAGGGTCCACAAGAGTTGAGCGCTCTTAGTGTCTGTGCTGTGCAATATTTTGCAAATACGTCTTACGCTAGCTGTGCAACAGCTCTTATGGTAAGTTCACTAAGAAAATAGGTACTTGTAAATGATGACAGTCATATCTCAACAAATGTCTATAAAGGTATTGTTTAATTTTATTCCAGGCACTTTCTTCGTCAGCTTTAAATGTACAACCTTCTGGCTGTTATATGGGGTACTGTGATTTCGTTCGATGCTTGAGGAAAACCAATTCTGTTAATTTGGTATGCATTTTAATATTTTACATATTTTACATTTATACCTTGTAGCTGGATTTTTCAAGTTTGTTGGCCTAAATATATCCGGCTAGGTACCTACCTATATACCTACTTACTCAAATAAAGTACTTTAGCCAAAAGAGCCGTAATATGTAATATGTTAGTAAAATTGGCACTATCAGTAGATAGTGCCGATTTTGACTAGAATTAAACATTTTGCTTAGAATTATAACTCACATAAGTTGTGTCACACTTGATAGAATAGCTACTTGCAAATATTAATCAAATCGATGCTTTCAGATTACCCAATGCACTAGAGAAGCAAGAACTGGAGTTAACATCACTTTGGACAGTGACAACATACGATTCTTCACCAATGTTACATCTTGTATATTAGCAAAGGCACGATGTGGTTCATACAATCCGATAACGGGAGATATTCAGATACCCGGTTCTTTATCTTCAGGATTACGAGCCAGCAACGCTTTGCAGTTTTCTGAAACTGGTGAACTTCGAATTTTAGCTTTTTCAGCTAATACTCCAGTGACAAATTCATTTTGTTCAACTTCAAGCAATTTAACTCAATCAAGTTGGCTTACAAATGTTTGTTAATGAAACTTCAAAGTACCCTATTTCTGAATAAGGGTAAGTAAGTTAGCAGTAGTAAGTAGTTTGTTCTATTTTTTATGAAGTGTAAAAAGCTTAAGCAATACTATTATAGCATTCTATTAAACTGAAAAATATATTTTTTAAATAAAACAATTAAATGAATGCATTAATTATTTTTTGGTTGAACTCCAACTATAAATATAGATTAAATATATAGGTTCATTCACTTATATTAAATACATCAATGTCAATGTTCTATGATGCCAAAGTCAAAAACAAAATACCAGCTGACTATCAAAAAATAACAAACCAAACAGCTTTTGAGCTTTTTTGATTTTGTTTTTACATTGTAAAGTTATTTTTTAATTAGCATTATTATCTTGTGGTCGTTACTATTTCACACTATATTGCGTAAGTAATTTTGTTTTATTTGATTTATCTATAAAGACAGTAAAACATCGAACATCGCTCTTACGATTTCGAAGACTTGTCTGCAAACATGAATGTGATAATGATAACTGAAAAATGTTATCAGTAACGGTTTTAGTAAAACTCTATCTTTGAACAAAGGAAAATTTTCCTATCTATCTATCTAATTCATCATCAATGCCTCACACGTCCCGCCTTCTGTGTGCATATAATAGGTTAGGTTTGCGATTTACTATTATTTTTTTATTTATATCCTCGAACACTTTATACTTACAATTAAGCTGGAAAACTATGTTATAAATTTTTGGTCTGCAACAACTGGAGCCTGTATGTGTTCGCCGAAATGAGTTGTAAGATTGATGATCTGTCACCATGTAACTTCAAAACAGCATAGTGAACTGTAATGCGGTTTTAAATTATTGTAGATATAGGTATATTTGTTAGTCACCCACTTCACTGACTAGGTTTGTTCACAGCTTTACTTTGTCATTTTACAAATAGGCAATGATAGTCCACACATACAATACTGCTACAATACTACAATACTACAAAACTTGCTAAAAATAATGTAACATTATTTTCAACAAATCAAGTTTTTTCTGGAAAAAAATAAAAACCAACATCAAATACTCCCGGTATTTGTTGACAAAATTTAGATGTGGTACATGCTTAGTTATAAAGATTTTAAACAGTTTTTAGCTAAACATGGCTTTGTCTCAAGTTAAATAATCTTTATGAGTAAGGTCACTAGTCTTTAGTGGATCATACTTAAGTGTGGTATCAGCATCACAGATGATAAAGTCATCTTGCCACTCAGCCACTTGGCAGATCAATTTGGAGACTTATCTGAATTCAGTTAACTGAATAACACTCAACAATCAAGTCAAACAAGACTGAAACCTCACTAGGATTCTTTAAGAACCCTGGTACATTTTATCAGAGGACACTACCAAGGTACATTTTAAAAACAAACAAATAGACACTCTTAATTGTATTCCCCATGATGGACATCATCATCAGATATATGTAAGTGAGTAGATTTTGATGATACCAAGTAGAGGGTAGTTGGCGGTGTAATGTTTGGAACATTACATTTAGTACATGCGGTTTGGGAGGTATAGTAAAAACTAAATGACAAATTATTCTAAACATTTAATAAAAAATGTGGTATATTGCCTTAAAAACCTAATTCTTGGATTTATTTTCAGACATTGCCTTTGAAAATTTGGCTTTCGGGTTTTTAGGTTTCTTTTTATTTTTTTTAATCATCTGAATTGAGTCATCAGAATCAGAATCATCAGAAATTATTTTAGCTTTGTTATTCTTCTTTGTTTGAACAACTGCTGTTGTTACAATCACACTTTTTTTGAAGCGTGCTTTTTGCCTGTTTTCTACTGGGCTGCCCTTTTGTGGAGCCGTGTTCCTTGGTACTTCAGTAAAGCTTGCACTATTAACATAAGTGCTCTCAGACTTTGAATGTTTTAATCTGCAATAAAACAATAATTTAATGAAAGCTATTAAATTTCTTAAATTCTAGCCAAGTTTCTCAACTTGTCAAAATTACTTGTAAAGGTCGCTTTCAGGTCGCAGTGCTTCAGATTCGCTGCAACTATACATTGTCTATCACTTCAATATGACTTTGATGAACCAGACAAGGCAGTGTCCATTGGTTGTATCCCACCCAATGGACCAATAACATCTTAAAGATTGTGGGGAGTCAGTAGATAAAATTTCCCTAAGACTATTTAGTTATTGCATCCCTGGCACTCTTTAGGTGAGGCTTTGGCCTACTATTGGACTCCTATGCAGGCTGATGATGATGACTTACTTTCCTTTTTTCTTTGATGACTTTGGTCCTTTGTTGATAGGTTCCAAGGTCTCATTTCCATTTGGCACTTTGAGGGAAATCTTTTTACTTTTTGTCTTCTTCTTTTTCTTTTCTTCTTTATTTTTCTTTCGCTCTCCTTCTAGCTCTTCTAATTTCTTTGAACATGATCTGTGGATAAATGTTTTGAAGTAAGAGAACAACGATACAACTGGGTTCCAACCCATAACCTTCGGATCTGAAGTTGGGGTACTTGTGTGGGCGACAAGCAATGTAGCTAAAAGTTCAACTTAAAAGTTGAAGTAGACTATTGATACTGCAGCAGAACAAAACTAAAACAAAAAAAAAATGCTGGTCATTTTTCCAGCATTTTTTTCAACACCATCTAGCCCCAAACTAAGCAGAGCTTGTATTATGGGAACTACATGACTGATGTACTTTTTTTTACTGCCTCAAATTGCAAAACATGCTCATGCATGTTCAGTACGCAGATCTGTGGTAAAATCAAGTAGGGGATAGTCATAGGCTCATCCAAACATATTTGGCAACACCCACGTTTGGCGTAGTAGTTATCAATCCGCGTTACAAGTTGCAAGCGCATCGGTATCGCCTCTTTTTTGGAACACAAATCGATATCACATGCCTTTGTAATTTGGATTCTAGAGCTTGCCGGTTTCCTTACAATGTTTCCATCACTATTTTGAGCACGTGTTATTGCGCACATAATGTTTTGATTGGAAAATCTACTGGTTTTTATCGGTTCACACAGGCCCATCGGATTCGAAGTCAGGGTACCGACTAATATTTTTTTTACAGACCTCAGTAGGGCTTCACTGTCAGTAAAGTAAGAGTTCATTGCAAAACTGGATATGCCCCAGGATAATGGCCCTTTCTCTTCGTTCTGGACACCAGTCCAAACATTTTTCTTCAGGACATTTAGTTTCACTTGAAGTTCTGCAGGCTGGCTATTTCTATGCTTCACATCTGATAAGCATCTGAAAATACAACGTTAATTGTTATTAATGGGAATATTTTCCAAAGTGTGCTATGACTTTATTATGTCCCAACTTCTGAACCGAGGATTGTGGTCTGAATGCTCATGACGACAATAAAATAAAAGACTGAACATCCGTTGTTAAGAAGCTAACGAAGTCTTTGATCGTGGCGAGCATTGTAGCGGGCTCTATATGAGTTTCCGTCCAATTCCTGGAACCTACTATGCGGCATATCATCTAAAGACCTGCCGTGGTCGGAACGGAATCTTTATCAGATCTTATCGGTTTGTTGGCCTTTAAATCTAATGATGACGTTTTACTAACTTTGGTGGTGGAAGCTTTCGAAATTGATGCCACGACGCAGGGTTCAGTCTGGGTTTCTCGGGGGGTTCGCTGAACATGGAGACACTACGTGGTCTCCTAGTTCTGAGCATTCTCTTCTCTCGGTCTGACTGGTTCGGCGAATCACTTGTCTGAAAAGTAAAAATACGTTGATGCGTTGCCATAGGAATACAAAACGTTATGCCCACTGAGTTACGCAGATGTAAAGAAGTCCATCAACCTACTCTGTATCTCATATCCACGGCCATCGAGCCCCACCCCATCTTCTATACAAAATTAAAAATAAATTACATACGTGTGTTGCTGGAATGATCTTCAGTTCGGGCGGCATTTTCTTTTTTCTTCTTGGTTTTAGTTTTTCCGAAATATGCAGTAACTTGTGAACTCTTCTCACTGGACTCAGACTTTCGGATTCTCCATCAGTCGAGGCGTCCGTCATTGCATCTGACGTCATGTCTATCGTAGCCCTTGAAACCTGAAATTCCATGTTTTTTGTGTTTTATTTCGTGAAATATCTACCAAATTCATCTTTACGTTTTCTGCGTTTTAATTACCCAGTTGAAAACTGTTGCTCATAATAACTTCAATAGGAGATAGTTTTGTTTCTGATTTCCGCGTCAAACAGCGTTGTCACCGAAAGCTCTTTGGGTCTGATTGAATCTGTCAAATTACCTGTAAAGTTTCTCGCTTTGTTTTCTTCTTCTCGATTCTCTTTGTGTTTTCCAACTTCGGCCTGTCTCTTTGTTTTCTTGTTTTCTGAAACGTAAAACATTATGGTTAATCCCTTTTAGTCCTTACGGTCTTCGTAATAATATTTCGGAGACCAGAGCTATTTTTTACTTCGCTTGTACTTTCGTTGATGTCGGGAAAGATAGGTGACGGTGGTGGTGCAGGCTGTTTAATATCAACGGTTTCCTTCATCCTTCCTCTCCGCTCTCCATCAGAACTGCTACTCGATGTATCACCTTCATCACTGAAATGATGATGAAGCATTGCGAGTGTCATCGCAGTTCGACTGTATCTAAGTGGTATTTCAGGAAGGCTACGATTGAAGACGACATACCTCGAATAATCAGATAAATCTATATTAGTAGGTTCATCAGCATTAGAACCTTCTTTTAACAATCTCGTAACAATTTTATTCCTTAGTCTCTCTTTGCTCGGATCTTCATCGTAGAAATCTAGTAGAGTCTCACAGAAAGTTTTGCCTAGACTCTCGTAATCCTGGACAGAAAAGTGTGTTGACATTCTTCCACCCAGTTCCGAACCTCCGAAAGATGCTTCCATTGTGTAACTGTTTGCTACTCCTAACATCCATACCACCACTCGCCCAGTGCCTTCTTTACTTCGTTGAATTCTAAACTTGCAATTTTCAAACGAGAACTAAAACATATTTCAGAATGAATATCGCAAAAACACTAAAACAAATCGTATTATTATATCTTTTCTGCAATGTCTGTCGTTGCGTTTACCTTGTCAGCAGCGTTTTTGTGTAACATCAGTGGAAATACTTGTTCTTGTAATCGTTTGTCAGAAATTTTACGACTCTCGCATCCATAAATGAATATGTTATGCTTTCTCGAGTGCGCATGAAGGTCTATGTACATCGCTACGCCACATTCTTCCTGTAGTCTGAAATCTGTATGGTCAATGATTTGCTTCAATAATTAAAACTATATCTAGCATTGCAAAATAGACGTACCTTCGTATCATTACTTTTGTGTGCCACACCGGAGGGTATGTTTCCCTGATTACGGTTCGATATTGTCTATTTAGGTCCTTTCCGGTCAGCGAACACCGGTTGTTACCTACTATCACCTATAACAATAAATAATAAATCAACGTCCGCCATATTACATTATATTCACGTGATAAATGTTTATTTCATCACTCACGCCATCCGGATTCAACATTGGCACTAATTTGAAAATGAACTTTTCCCTCAATTCGCGAGCCTGATTTGAATCTCCTGTTAAATAATCCATGAAGCCTTTCATCATCCACGAGGACGGTGTTTCGCCTGGATGTACTCTCGCTGTTATTATGACTGCTTTCTTCTTCTAAAACGAAACAACCTTGAAAGAATTCGTGAACATTTGGCACCTTACGAATCATGTCTTGAATTTTAAGAACTCACCTTTTGCTCCATTTCGTTCGGATTCGGTGGAGCAGTTATCGTCAAATAATACACATTGTTACCAGCCAAGGTCCGGCATAAAAGTCTGAGTTTAGCGAATGTCGATTTGACTGGATGTGATTGCAGTCTTGAAAGGTATTCCTGCAGATCTGAATATGTATAGGGGTAGCAATGTGCTATGTAAACTGTATCGTCGGTGTGCGGGAATTCTATGTTAAAAGTTAGCGTATAACTTGGAAACTGTTCCTCTTCTTCGGTTCTGAAAGAATTAATATGTTCATCACAGTAAGTTGCAGTGCAATTAATTAGCCACTTCCATCAGTAAAACGTAGGTATAAACTTTGTCCACGATTGACGATCGACAGTTTCTACTACGTTCAGAAAGCGGTTGTTGATAGATGTTTACTTACGTAGAGTCGTTTTTGTAGTAAGCTATGTTGTCCCCGCACCGTCTCCAACCGATCGAATGCAGCTGTGCGTCCTTCGTAGAGTATAACAAAGGTCGCATGCCCTCGTTGTATAAGCTCTCGGCTTTCGATAAGTTCACTATTGAAAACCTGCAATTCTTAAGAAATTAATAACGTTTCCTAGAGATAGAAAAGGTATGAGGTTTGGGTTCGATTCCTGATACAAATATTAGCATGATCTAATAATTATCCAACATATCAAGAACATGATCATTTTTTTCGTAATTTTTGGTATTTGTATCAATTTTCAGATCGGCTTGTATTTTTGACTGTGTGCTATTTATATTCACATTAATGGCTTTATGGTATCCGGCTAAAACGTTTGTTTTTATCCAGTTCAAGATTTATATCCCTTCTGAATTGAATCCAAATCAGTTCAGTCAAGAGAAGATTATTAGTAACAAACATCCATACCTTATCATTTATAATATTAGGCGTAGAATAGGAAGTAGCATAAGATTACCTGTACATCATTTGCTTTTTGGTGTTCATAACTCTAAAGTAGAACCATTGCATATGTCTATTCGTGTAGAGATCAGTGCGTAAATGCAGTTCATAGTACGCTGATGTGATCCTTATAGCTTTGGCTAAGTTTCCACTTTCGAAACGAGATTCAAATCGGAGTTCGTCATCCGTTCCTGCGTTGGTGGTTGCACACGCAGAAATGAACAGACGTGACCCTCCTACAGTAGATCTGCTAAACTGTAATTATGAAAGAACTCCGCTCAATACCAACTTAGCCTGCTAAATCTTAAAAGATAGCCATCCTTACGTAATTGACGGCGCTCATGGGGTAATATTGGAATATGACAGTCCCTGCCTCTTCTCCAACTGATTGTGGCTTTAATTCCTTTCCAGTGGGCACGTAGTAGGGCTCTGGGGTGGCTGTACTCCAGACTAGGTGCTGTATCTTCTCTTCTACAACCTACGACAATGACGACTGAGAATATGTATCATGAATATTATATTATTTTTTTCTGTTCATCGAGCTTACTTGACATTCCGAAGGCCATCTAGGAGCTTGCTGAGGGCAATCCAATTCCTTTGGTAGAGCAAAAAGATCTCGTGGCTCTTTTAGTTTTGCTATCGTCCGAAATGTCTTTGAGTCTGTATTGACTTCCAATTGGTTCGTTTTAATGTTGTTTTGTAGGAAATTTGATATGAATGTCCCTGAAATTTCAGTTACCATTGCCTTTATATGCATTCATAAAATTCGTCGACCTACTAAAATTTCGCCACTTATTGATATGCATTGGTGACCTGGTTTCGATTTGTTGATTAAAACGATAATTGTCTATGGGTCGTATCCGTGGGTGGATTGCGTATTTTGAAGAGTTCAGGCATTTAATGTTTCCTAAATTAATACAATAGGCATGCTGATGAATAGTCTGATAAATAAGGTACTTTTAAGATTGACGTAACTAGTTTTGAAATATAATTCAATGCTAACGATGACAATAAAACAACATCGATATAAAACTTCGTTTGGTTTCATTATAGCAAAAATTCCACTAAACTAATTTTATATTACTGCAACTTTAACACGAGCTTTACTAATCTCCTGCTGACGTTTCGTTGACTGGCCCTTCGAGCGTGATCACGGACGGTGATCATGAGGAACGACCTCTAAACGGTTAAAGAAATGTCAACAGTAGAATAGTTAGGTACACGGTAAAATCGTTATATACCGTTTATATATCCTAAAATGATACCAAACCACATAAATTTCATTAGGTACTTTAATAACGACCATGCCTTAGAACTTATCTACAAAGAACCTTAACTTTTATGTGACTAAAAAACTCACACAAAAGCTAATTAGGTAAACCGTTTAGCTATCATATAGCCTCTGTCCTTACCTTTATTACAAATCGGAAATAGAGAAGCTTGCAACGACTTAACGTGCTCTAGATTTGCGAAAAACAAGCTATCTTGCATTACAGGATTTATCGCGGGAAGCGTCAACGTCACTGTTGTATTATCTATGTATTCCCGTCGCCTTTGCTCCTCCATTTCGACCATCATAACGTTGTGCTGCGTATTCTCAAGCTGTTTCCACCATAACATTTTATTTGAATGTGTTAACATTCGTGCGAGCACCTAGGTATCTTTATCATTCGTCTGAGTTTCGCCTGTGCGAAGCTATGTGTCACCATGGCTACACGATTGTTGTTTATTTCATCGAGGCAAAGTTTTTATTATGAAACTGGCGGGTGGCGCGGCGTCCGGAGACGAACTGCCTTCCAAAATAGGGATTCATTATCCGTTATTGAAAGACGATTGCCCCAGTAATATCTGCCCCAATCGTATAAACTTTATCAGGTGGTTGGTGACGTCAAAGAGTTGTTCATGCGAAGAGTGGGGATTTATAATTTGATAGCGAAATGTTGTAGTGAATATTGATGCTCAGAACTAGTTTGATTTATGAGGCCCATAGTCTAGTTCTGAGTTTTAAGTTAATATATATCATGATGAATTTATAATTAGTAGTAAAGCATAATCTATTCATGAATACTGAATAAGCCACGAATGTTTGGCTCCAGCACGAAATGTAGTACGTGTTATCGTATTCGCTATAGCCATGGTATAGATTAGCTGGTTCTAAAGACTTACCATTTGCAACTGCAAGTGATCCATCATCTTCGCTGATAATATTATCCAATCTCTCATCCACTTTCATATATTCATTAGTCACTGTTAAATCTCCCAGCATAATAAATTAAAAGTAGGCACAGTCTTTTGTAAGACAAGATTGTTCTTGGCGAGGGTGGTTAACCCTACGCGTCACAGTCGGCACTCCAGCCTAGACCTGACTGAACTATGCACCTAGGTTTAGGTCGGCTTATATCTACAGGGGCATATGATTCGCATTTAACGAGGCTATCGCACGGGGAGACTTTTTTTGTAATAACATTCTGGTTGACTAACCCCGCGGTATATAAGCTGTATATATTTTTCAGAATCGTGTTCGTGTATATAAGTTTTATATAAGCTTTGTCAGTTGATTGCTTAGTAGATATGGTTCTCCGAAAGCTCGTAAGGTGACTGCACTTCGACGTAGCGTTTCCAAGTTTGAGCGTCCGTGTGGAAAACTTTTCAAACGCGAGCCGGAAAACTTTAATGACTTTATAGCCTTGAGAATGACTAGAGATTCC
Organism: Perizoma affinitatum; assembly: GCA_961405105.1. NCBI lineage: Eukaryota > Metazoa > Arthropoda > Insecta > Lepidoptera > Geometridae > Perizoma > Perizoma affinitatum. Next base: position 11,680,881 of record OY560194.1, on the reverse strand, counting down.
ATAGCTTTAAAACTTTTGTTATACTTAAAACCACACGTTCTATTTCTACATGACCATTTTTTTTTTTTTTACGGAATAACTTTACTTCCTCGTATATTTTATGTAAGTCTTTCGTTATAAAATAATTCTGCTGTCCGAAATATTGCAAATAAATATTATTCTGGTGACTCTAATATTTTCTGAACTCATTGGACACTCATTGAAGGAGCGGAAACTATTTATTATACGTATGTAGGTATAAGTTTTCAATTGTAAAAGGTTTGCCATTTACGAGTAACGTTATTCTTTGTGACACAGATAATGGAGAATTGTATTAGCTTTAAATGTATTTCTACTTTATTCACATTGGCCTAGAAAACTAAAAATACACCACAATATGTTTCAATTACTTACTGCACACAATTTAACCATAAGTCGTACATGGACTTTTCACTGATGAAAATTCAGTTTGTTTTAGTAAAAGTTTAGAAATTTAATTTTTTTATTTTTATAAGTTGTATTAATTTCACATAGGTTTGTCATATACGAAGATCATTGACCTTCGTATATGACATACCTATGTGAAATTCCTTATATTAAACTCTTTAATCGCCTTTGATATTCTAGTAAGAAAATAAAATACAGATGATGTATAGAAAGTGTACCTAGTACCTACCTACCGTTAGTTTTGTATCAGACTAGAGGAAAGCCCACGACTTTGTGCGTGTGGAGAGTTTACATACAAAGTTCAAGCCTCGGCTGCACCCGTCAGGGGTTGAACAGACTCTGATAGCTATCAAACAGCTCACAAAAACTATTCAAATGAGTCCAAACGTGACTGTTATCCATTGATATGCTGTGTGAAAAAAAATGACCAGCATTATTGATGATAATTTTCCTTCAATGAGCATCTGCCCACTTCTTCATTAAACCCTGGTTAAAAATAATTCAATACAGCCCAAATACAACTGTTTTCGTTTTAATACAACAACTGTTTTCAACTGTTTTCCGCAAAGAAAGAAACATTTCTTTCTTTGCGGAAAAAACGAAAACAGTCTTCAATTCTGAAAATTAAAAGAAATCCTAAAATACATGTTTGTTAACTTAGTTTTTGAAGGCTACATGCATTTTGCTAGTGTCCAGTATTAATGGTTTCGGAGATATGGATCTTTTTTGTTAAACCTGAGCTGCTTTTGGACCCATTAGCTAAGCATGTGAATTTTCAAAATTCTTAAAAGATTTTCCTTCCAAATTTCAATGACCAGCGGCTGAGGCTCAGCGTTTTCTGTCAATATGTCGGCGACTATTTTACAATACAATGATTATCGATTTTGATAAGATTTCTGACAAACAGATTCTGGAAAATATTGCAGATCAATAAAAAATGTTGTTTTAAAAGTATAGAAAATAGAAACGTATCTCAAGAGATCTCGATTTGCAACAAACTCTCGTAATCACCTACACAAGATACAAGATACCTACAATTGATCAAATTGATTTTCATAATGTTAAAGATGCCCAATGCTTTTAAGTTGCCAAGGTGATTTCAGTGTGAAATCGATTATACCCTACAGAGCAAAATCTCTCGCAATTTTTTTCCAGGTTCGTTACCCAAATTACTGTATACCTAATCGTGTAATAAATTTTATTTTTTTAATATTCTAATAGACAAACATAGTGGTAAGTAGTATATCATTCAGCTTTTCGTGCTCTCATAACCTTTGCCTTGCTATCATTCAATATCTCTGTATTTACGAGTATGTACTGGAGACATTCAATCTATGGTTTGATCTAATTTCAGTAATATCTGATAGCTATTTTCAAGCATGCGTTCAATCTTCTTATCTTTATACTTACTTAATGTTTCCTTTAAAATTGGCATATTCTTGTTGAATGTAACATTATGATATTATTACGTAAGTATTATCGTTATCTGTATCACCCATATATTACTATCACACATTATATAAAATATTATATATTGGCCGTATAAAAGAGTAGATAAGACATTAAATTAACTACACAGTCTAGTACCTAGAGCCACAAGATTACGAGAGTGCACAACATGCTCTTTCGTCCAGCGTTCCATGAAGTCAAAGGTCAGTGGCCTCAAATGAAATTTATTGCATAAAATACAATGAGGTATCTTATAAAGTAGTATATTATCAGTTGTTAGATCAAGGAAAATTAACGGTCTTATAGCGTACACCAAAGAGTCCCCTGAATCAGTATCCATTAGTACCTGAAAATGATGTAGGGGTCACCTTGTTCTAACTGGTATTTCATGCAAACACGTTTTCTACTTATTTTAATGTTTAGTTAAAGATTTTAATTCGCAAATGGTACTTACACTATGGTTACACAAATGGTACTTACTTACAGTTTTTCTTTTAATTCTTTGTTTAAAGAATTTAAAGAAAAACTGTCACGAAGTCTATCTGTCTGTAATTACAGTTCTATTCTGGAAATCAGGCCGGATATGTTCTGGAAAAATATGTGTGGTAGGACAGGAATAACGCATTTTTTTATTAGGGAGTTTCAGTATTTTCAGATACACGTGTGCATATGAAATTTTCAGCTGTGGGGTGATTGGCCGGATCCTGGTACGGCCTGGTGCGGTTATCGATCCGCCAACCACCGATCTTAGTCTCGTGTCACTCATTCTTTCAATGAATAGATCGTATCTAGCTGTTTTTAGGGGAGTGTCAAGTTGTAGATTGCAGCACCGATATGGAAAATGCCATAGAAATGAAATACGTGTTTAATTACGCAGAATCGGGAGAAAATGGCGGTGACAGGCACTTGAGACTTTTCGTTCGTATAGGGCGACGGGGAAACAATGTAATACCAAGTTTAGCAGGAATATGATGCTTACGGACATATTATTATATATTATTATATTTTATTTTAGTTCTTTCAAAAACTCGTGACCACGATCTTCGGTCATGAAGTAACAGACCACAGTAGGAGATATTTTTGTTTAAATGTCAGGAGGAACAAAGTAGGTTTGTGAGATTACAGTAAAGTAGCCTAATAGATTTCACTGTAATGACCTCGGTGGCGCGGCGAGTAGCTGGCGGCGACGCAAGAGATGCGGGTTCGACTCCCACTGCGAGATGTTTGCATGTTCTGGAATTTGTTCCGGGTCTGAGTGTTGTAGTACCACGGTAGTCGTAGTTCATGATACCCACGACGCAGGAAATAGTAGGACTATATATGCGTCTGTTGGCTGTATATTTACTTATTTATTGGAAACTTTGAAGTGACTTATCCATTTTAATTAAATGGGAGACATATTTACCATATTGAGGAAAGACGTAAAATGGTTAAAGTACAATAAACAGTTAGAGCTAGGCCTTAAAGTTCAAAATGGATTAGTCAGCATAAGAACGAACCTGACCCTGCTACATAGCAGTCGTTTGTTTAACAAGTAGAGCGTCACAATCGCTACATTCAGCTCAAAATTCGATAAGGAAAAATAAGGTGACAATCCATGTTATATGTTTTCTTTGTTTTGCATGAAATTTTTGTGCCAGCATTTGATTTTCGTTAAAACATACCTTCTGAAGTGTTGACTTTTAAACTGGTTTGTCTGTTTCACTGCAGTTCTTCTGCCTGCAAAGTTTTAAGACCAGCCTGGTCTTCTACCCGAAAACCGTCAGAACTATTTTTTCTTCTTAAGGTACTTTCCACAAACAGTTTATTGCATAGCGTCACATAATTCGTTAGAAATATAACAATGCAGTGCTATACTTTTTGACGAAATGTTTCTTCCTGTGAAAATTAAAATCTGCAGGTTTAGCACCAAGACCACACGGACAACGGTTTTAACAACGGAGAAAGAGACAGGAATTCATTATGTTGCTCTTTCCCTACAGATAAAAGTGAGACATAAATAATTGTCTTCTCTTTCATAGACCTTAACCTGTCTTAGGTCCTTGTTGAGCTACGTGGAGCTTAAATAGTGACAAACAAAAATATATTCTCAGCCACAATGGGGCGCAAGGTGACAGTAGCGGTATGCACGCTAAACCAATGGGCGCTCGACTTCGACGGCAACCTCAGCCGAATCCTGCAGTCCATACAGGAAGCCAAGGAGATGGGGGCGCTCTATCGCACTGGACCTGAGCTGGAGATTTGGTAAGAGTCTTACCAATTAGAGCTATACCCTCAAAGATGGTTTCATTCATTCACCACATTTCAATCCGGCACCAGATCCGCAACGCCTCGCTTATGGTCTCGCCTTCAACCAGCCGTCAACTCGCCTCCAAGGTATCGGCTGGATGATAGCTAGTTGATGGCTCTTTATTACCGGCGATTGCAGGAGTCTGTAAATGCGTTTGGTATTAGGGGTTGTTTCTTTGTGTGTTACCATTTATCTCCGAAACAGCATGTCCGATTGAAATGCGGTTTTTTGCAATCGATTTGTAAAAAACATGGTTCTAAGTTTTTATCACCACAAGTCACTAGGGCGTGCTGTAATTTATTAAAACACGTGGCCCTTTTCAAGTCCACCATACCTGCAAGCTAGTAACGTACCTAAAGCAGGTAAGACCCATTTATACGACAATGGAATTAATCCACGAAACTTCCATCATACTACGATCTGATACCTCTTTTCTCCTACAATTGTTATCCATCCACATTCACCTACGAGTAAGTATCTTTTTTATTTCAATAATAGACCTTCATTTGTCTATAATCTCACTGATTTGATGGTAAGTAATAATATGCATGAAGGTCTAGAAGATACCTTTTCACACTTATTTTGAAGAGACTTAGATCATATTTTACAGGAAAGACATAGATGGTGGTAGGGTGTTCCATTCCTTTGCCATTTTCCATTATAAAGGCATTTAGTGCGAAAGGGTGGTTTAATGACAAGATATATTAATAGAGTTTCATCACTATTACTTATTACCAAAGGTAAAGAATATAAGGTTAACAATGCATATAGAATATTCAGGATAGGATAGGTACTACATACGTAGTGGAAATCCCTAACGAGACCCAAACTAAGCGTGCGACTCTTAACGACTCCTTTGATAAGCGTGGTTGTTCCAGTGGCTACAGTTGCGAAGACCACTTCCACGAGCCGGACACCTTCCTACACAGCTGGCAAGTCCTAGCAGATCTCCTCAAGTCCCCGACTTGCAAAGATATGCTGATAGACGTTGGCATGCCCGTACAACATAGAAATGTCTCTTATAACTGCAGAGTTGTGTTTCTGAATAAGAAGATTCTGTTGATAAGGCCGAAGATGCTGCTGTGTGAAGATGGGAACTATAGGGAGTCGAGATGGTTTTCAGGTTGGACTAAAGTAAGCTATCGGTGGTTTTGTGGGGGTATTTTTTAATTTATTGGGGTAGTTGGGGGTTGCGAATTTGTTTGCAAATTAAATCTTGCACGCATTTCTGTTCTTTAATGGATGTCATCATATTTATCGTCCGGTCGACCTCCATAGCCTCTTGTAAAATTGTCAAAAGCCCCGAATATTTAACGGTAAAAAAAAAGTTTTTTTTTTATTGCTTCTTCAGCAGTAGGCTAGGCTGAAAAACAGCGTGGCTGAGTCCTCGACCATTTTACTTACATACAGACATACATACTAATTACCTACTTATTATTATATTGTACTTCAGCTAGTTGTATGTTTGTTTAAGTGTAAGTAAATAAATGCCTTTTATTTTTTATCTTAATCAGCCCATTTTTGCCAAATATGGATTATACGTTTTAGAATCAGTTGCAAGTATGCCGTAATTTTCAGGACAGACAGACAGAAGAGTACTACCTCCCGCGTATGATAACAGCGATAACGGAGCAGACGATAGTGCCTATCGGTGATGCTGTGATAGCCACTAAAGATACTTGTATCGGCTTCGAGATATGCGAAGAGTTGTGGAATCCACAAAGGTATAAAATATAGTAATAATAATAATAATATATATACATATATATACATATATATACTAATGCTAGACATTTTCACTTACTACTTGCAAAACTTGGGCATGTACCAAATGTAATGTTTAGACATGCCTCTGACTACCCACCATCGGGCAGACAGTCGTGAGCGTGTTTGTTTTTTTTTTTGCCAGACATTTTCACACAGCATCATTTAGCCCCAAAGTAAGCAGAGCTTGTACCTATTATATTAGAAAACACCCAGACCCGAGACAAGTACTTGAAGATGATACAAACATTTGTCTCGCGGCGGGAATCAAACCCGCAACCTTTTGCGTCTCAGATGGGCCTTCGCCCACTGCGTCACAGAGGTCGTCATATTCTGTATTCTCATGATACGAAAGGCATGTTCCATCGGTCTCCATTAAGTAAACCTTCCTAACTTCAATATTTAAAGTACTTGTCCTCTATGTAGAATGGCTACGGGACACATTGTATATCATTCTCAATGGTTATATTTTTTTTTCAGCCGTCACATCCCCCTAGGCCTTGACGGTGTTGAAATCATATCCAACGGCTCCGGTAGCTACATGGAGCTGCGAAAGGCCTACGTGACCGTGGACCTCGTGAAGAGTGCCACGTTCAAGAGCGGCGGCGCTTACCTGTTCAGCAATCTGAGAGGATGCGACGGACAGCGGATATACTTCAACGGATGCTCCTGCGTCGCTGTTAATGGACATATTGTAAGCAGAGGACTGCAGTTCGCTTTGCATGATGTGGTAAGGGCGATATTTACTACCATTTAAAGTAAATTAAAAGTGTTTTTTGAGGAAAACAGCTAGGTACAACTTATATAGTATTTTTATTTATTTAAGAAAATCACAGAGCTCTCTCTACTTGATTCCACGGCTAATAAATGAACTACCTTCTGATTTACTCGCTATTATGATTCCAAAAAATATTAAATTCGTACTCAAATCCTATTTTATAGCTAATCTAGAAAAGTGCATTTGTGAAAATAATTAGATTTATTTTAAAAGAAACCCTAAACAAAGCTTTTTTTTTTACCGAAAACACCATATTTTGAAGGTTATTTTTATAATTTAAAATAAATCAATATTTCAAGAAATCGTAGAATAAAAGTTGTTAGTCTTAATATGCAATTGTGAATGTCTTGACTACTCCTACTTGGTCTACTCAAACATCTATTCACTAGGGAAATATAGTCGTGAGCGTGTATGTATGCAAATGAATGAATTTTCTTTCTGCCCCTATAGTTTCAATTCCAATACATTTGTTTCAGGAAGTTGTCACAGCAACTATAGATCTAGAAGACATACGTTCATATCGCAACAGAAACCGTTCTCGTTCGCATTTAGCTGCTTCGAACCCGCCCTTCCCTCGGATCACTATCGACTTCGCATTGTCCGATGATGACGTGCATCTCACTACAAGCCCGCCCATCGACTGGCAGTACTTGACACCAGAGGAGGAGATTGAACTAGGTAGGTATACTCAGAAACTAGCATCCTAGTTATCAAGCCCAATCTATTGCACTCGCCAAAATGAATCATATGTGCCCAAACTCGAGGGGTTTACTAGTAGCCACTGAAGAGTTTCACTATCCAGCTCCTGGCTCCAGCATCAGACCTTAGTTAACGAGCTCAATCTATTGGACTCGTCAAAACGAATCATATAAGCCGAAATTCGAAGGGTTTACTAGTAGCCACTGAAGAATTCCACTATTCATCTCCTAGCTTCATCATTAGACCCTCGTTATCAAGCCTAATCTATTGGAGTCGTCAAAATGAATCATATGTGCCCAAACTCGAGGGGTTTACTAGTAGCCACTGAAGAGTTTCACTATCCACCTCCTGGCTCCAGCATCAGACCTTAGTTAACGAGCTCAATCTATTGGTCTCGTCAAAACGAATCATATAAGCCGAAATTCGAAGGGTTTACTAGTAGCCACTGAAGAATTCCACTATTCATCTCCTAGCTTCATCATTAGACCCTCGTTATCAAGCCTAATCTATTGGAGTCGTCAAAATGAATCATATGTGCCCAAACTCGAGGGGTTTACTTGTAGCCACTGAAGAGTTCCACTATCCACCTCCTGGCTCCAGCATCAGACCTTGGTTAACGAGCTCAATTTATTGGACTCGTCAAAACGAATCATATGAGGTCAAACTCGAGGGGTTTACTAGTAGCCACTGAAGAGTTCCACTATCCACCTCCTGGCTCCACCATCAGACCTTGGTTAACGAGCTCAATCTATTGGACTCGTCAAAACGATTCATATGAGTCCAAACTCAAGGGGTTTACTAGTAGCCACTGAAGAGTTCCACTATCCACCTCCTGGCTCCACCATCAGATCAGCTCCAAGTTACCAAATTATAGTATTGTCATCCGAACTACATAGAAGTAGGTTAAAATTGACTTCCAAGATTTGATTTCTTTGTCTGTTAATTAGGTAAAAGTGAAAATGATATGAGCGTGTTAAAAAAATGATTTGTTTTTCCGATAGGTCCTGCTTGCTGGCTCTGGGACTATCTGCGTCGTTCCGGTCAGGGTGGATTCTTCCTACCACTAAGCGGCGGCGTCGATTCCACCAGTACCGCTTGCATCGTTTTCTCTATGTGCACGCAAATCTGTGATGCTATACAGAAAGGAGGTAAACATTTCTAATATATACATACATACACTCACGCCTGTTTCGCGGATTTGTAGATACATACCTTTGCTTCATTCATTTTCATAATATTCTTCGTGCATGCTCACCGGTTAAGGGTACTCCCTGACGTTTCTACAAAATGTCTCTAGTTTGGTCAGTGTATTTTCGTCGAGGTCTACCCTTTCATTCAAGCTTGCCTGCAATCGGTGTCTTCGGGAAAAAAGTTAAATAGTTACTATCTGTCTCTCTAAATTATGTATTGTGGTATATGTTTTATATTTTCTATATATTTTAGTAAAGTATATACACACAAACACACACACGCACACGTGGGGTCAGGAGAATCCAGAGGTCTGATAAAGTGTTTAAAAAATTGCAGAACATTCGAAAAATAGACTAGAAGCGGGAATCGAACTCGCGACGATTCATTCCTACTAAACTCCTAAAACCTCTAAATTCTTGGGGTTGTATTTTCTAAGCTCTACATAAAATCCCGGGCAATTCACTAGTGTTTTTATTTCAGAAAGTCAAATTCTATACGATGTGCGCAAAATTCTTTGCCAGTCGGACTATACGCCGTCCGATCCTATGGAGCTCTGCAATAGGTTACTGGTCACTTGCTACATGGCTACAGAAAACTCCAGCCAAGAAACTAAGCAGAGGGCAGCACAGGTAAGCATATAACGGTGTAATAAATAAAATAAAAATATCTTTATTTCCACTAAACTATTTAACAAAAAAATATTATGTTAATTATGTTTAGCTTTATTAACTAAAATTGTACTGAAAACGTGAAATTATAAACTAACTAGCCTCTGCCCAACGCTTCGCCCACGTGGTACCCGGATAAAAAATAGCCTGTGTGTTATTCTGGTGTATAAGTTATATTACTGTAAAGTTACATCAAAATCCGTTCTGTAGTTTTTCCGTGAAAGTGTTACAAACAAACATCCGTCCTGACAAACTTTCGCGTTTATAGTTAGTAGGATGATTAGGCGGTGAAAGCCTCTAAGTTTTTCCATACGTTCCTGTCTGTTCAAAATCTCGGCCAGAGTTTTCAGGCCATCTTTATGATGTAAAACCCTTAAACAAAGTTAATTTGAGATACTACCTACTTAACTTTATTTTACTATATATTTACATACATATGAATAGTTTGTCAAAGTCAAAGTGTGGAAAAAATTGGATCACTTTGAAATACACTGCAGGTGACATGGTTACTTCGGCCTGCCTACCTATCTGTTGCTATACCCTTAGACAGGACTCATGTAAGGTAACTACCTATAAACACCATCTATGTACCTACCATATGAAAACAATAAATGTATTGAGTATTGTAATCAAAATAAATAATAAACTTTTCACACAGCATCATCTAGCTCAGTTGGTCCACCGGAAAGATGGGTATAGTAAAAATAGCAGGACCCCTATGGATCCGTTTGGTGCATGGCACAAACGGAGAGAGCCCTTCGCCCAGCAGTAGGATAAGACTGTCTGTACACTGTACATGACGATGAACTTGTACAATTTCAGCTGGCCAGTCAAATAGGAAGCTACCATTTCCCGATAGTGATAGATTCGGCTGTGAGCGCTGTGATCGGCATCTTCACGACGGCCACGGGGCTGGTTCCCAAGTTCAGGAGCAAGGGCGGCTGTCCCCGGCAGAATCTGGCCTTGCAGAATATTCAGGTAACTATATAGTACTTACATATATATATACTATATTATAATACTTACTAACTTTAATTGACAAATATACAAAAAAAATAACATAGGCCTTTGCTTTGCCAAACGCTTATAGACTACCTCATTCTACCGTAACCTTTAGATGTCCTTTAAGTATGGATTCTAGTCACTGAAGTCGCTTATAAACACCCAAAGGTTAAGTCCTAAACGCTAGGATTGTCTGTAGCGTGGATATCAGGGACTACGAGTACCATGTTACCACAATAGCCCCGAAACAAATATCGATATATATAACATGCCTGAGACGCAGACTGTTGCGGGTTCGATTCCCGCCGCGGGACATATGTTTGTATATGGAAATATTTGTCTCGGCTCTGGGTGTATACTATGTATGTATTTACAAAAAAAAATGTTTATAAATAGTATATCAGTCACGTAGTTCCCATAATACAAGCTCTGCTTAGTTTGGGGCTAGATGATGCTGTGTGAAAAATGACCAGATTTATTTATAATTCCAGGCTAGACTCCGTATGGTGCTATCCTACTTGTTCGCGCAACTAGTGCTATGGGTGCGAGGGAGACCGGGCGGCCTGCTGGTGCTCGGCTCCTCGAACGTGGACGAGGCTCTGCGCGGCTACATGACCAAGTACGACTGCTCCAGCGCGGACATCAACCCCATAGGCGGAGTGTCCAAGAGCGATCTCAAGGCGTTCCTGCACTACGCCAAGAACCGGTAAGGAGTTCGAACTATAGTCCTAAGGTTGTCAAGATGAAAAGCTTTCAGCGATAAGACCGCCACAGTTCATTTTTTAGGGTTCCATACCTCAAAAGGCAAAAACGGAACCCTTATTGGAACACTTTGTTGTCTGTCTGTCTGTTAAAACTCTCGATAACGCGTGGGGGTATCGAGTTGAAATTAAAACCATACACTCAGGTCTACAGTCCCTTGAAGCTGTGAAAATATTAAACTTCTGAGTTAACGTAAAAAAAAAGATACGGCCCTTTATGCCGCAAAAAAACGTATATTTCGACACCCTCAAGGCAATTAAAATTTATAGGGTATTGGCAAGTAATATCATTTGTTATTAAATCATAATAAATATAGTCTTTATTTAAAGTAGGTACAAATGTTTGCATCTGCAAATATTTGTCTCGGGTCCGGGTATCTGTAATAAGAAAGTATTTACAAAAAAAAATTTATATAAAGTAGTATATCAGTCATGTAGTTCCCATAACACAAGCTCTTTGGTTCTAGATGATGTTGTGTGAAAATGTCCAACATTATTTATTTAAGGTACGGTATGCGCGGTCATAATTGTATGTACATTTCGCGACGTATGGAACCCTGGGTGGGCGAGTCCGACTCGCACTTGTACTGTTTTTTTTTTCATTTATATTCAGTTAATTATAGTAACCCTGATACGCATTCTTACACTGCCGACGTAAACTTAGACGTAATTATGGACTAGGATTTTTTTCCTAAAAACCTGCTTCCAGTCAAAAAGCGTATATATAATTTGAAAAAAAAAACTGTTAATTATAGTAACCACCCTTATACACTGCCGACGCAAACTGGGACGTAATTATGGAAGTACATTAGTATTTAAAAAAAAAAACAGTGACCTGAAAACCTGCTTCCAGCAAAGTCAAAGAATGCTTATTTTATCTTATGTAATAAAGCATTTTCTATCTATATAACACGACATCTCGCTCTGATTCCAGTTTCTTCCTGCCGTCTCTCTCTGAGATCCTGCAGGCTCCGCCCACCGCCGAGCTGGAGCCGCTCACGGACGGTCAGATCACGCAGACGGACGAGCAGGACATGGGCATGACGTACGACGAGCTGTCGCAGTTCGGACGTTTACGGAAGACGGACAGCTGCGGACCCTTCACCATGTACCAGAAACTGGCGCACGCTTGGAGCGACAAATGCACTCCTGGAGAGGTACTAACGGGACAGACGGACAGATTAGGATGTATGAAGCAAAAGAGGTATGCCAGGACCGTAGCAAGTGGAAATCTGTGGTCTCTGTTTAAACAGACGTTACTATATGTATACTGGAGACTATCACAAATATTTTGAACAGACTTAAGAATAACGTGGAGGATCTCAATTCGTATGTTTTTTTGTGTGTATGTTACGCGATATCTTCGGTCAATTGTGAAGCGATTTTAATGATTATTTTTTATGGGTCTGGTAAACTTGAAGGGTAGGTCCCATATAGGTACATTTTATGGAAAACACCACCCATAACATCATAAGGGTGAAAAAGTAAGGGATGAAATTTATTGGACTTTCAGTTCAACTTCCAGTTATTTGAAGTCGGTATTTATGGTTTCATGAGAAAAAGAACTTATTTAAAAAATCTGTTGCAACTTGCTACCTCCTAAGGTTGAATTTGGTAAAATCCCACTATTTAGAACAGATTATCAAGTACCTACATTTCGTTTCGCAGGTGGCAGAGAAAGTGAAGCACTTCTTCCGCTGCTACGCGATAAACCGGCACAAGATGACGGTGCTGACGCCGTCGTACCACGCCGAGTCGTACAGTCCCGACGACAACCGCTTCGACCATCGGCCGTTCCTCTACCGCGTTCATTGGAACTGGCAATTCAGGGCTATTGATGAGGCTGTGAGTAAAGGCGCTCGTGAATTGGCTAGTTTAGTAACAAATATTTGTTTCGTTTCTGGGTGTTTTCTATGTATTATAAATAAATAATGCTGGACAGTTTCACATAGCATTATATGTAAGTATTTACAAAAAAAAGTATATGAGTACTATATCATGTATTTCCAATTATACAAGCTCTGCTTAGTTTGGGGCCAGATGATGCTGTGTGAAAAATGTCCGTCATTATTATTATTACTAACTTCTGCCCACGGCTTCGCACGCGTGGTACCCGTAACAAACATCCATTCTCACATACTTTCGCGTTTATAATAGTAGTAGGATTATTTATATACTCACTGAGCATGTGTCTAAGGGATACAGTCGTGAGTGTGTTTTATTTGTTTTGTTTAAAGGTATATTATATATATATATATATATTCGTGATAAATAAAAACTGTTATTTCCAGGTCGCACAAATGACGAAGGACAAACGTTCAGCAAGTACTGCCAGCGATGGAAAGGACGCTGGCAAAAGCTCTTCAAATGTTTTCTTGAGTAGCAGAAGGAAAGGTGTACTCATATAAGATAAGTAGATTATTAATCTAAAGTCAAAGACAAAGTAAAAAAATATTAATTAATTAAAATCACAAGGATCACTTTGAAACGTCTATTTATCACTGCCTGTTCCTCTGCGACCAAGCCAGGAAAGAAAATAAGGCTGGTTATTATTTTTAATGATCCTTTTACAAAACAATACGTACCTACATTTTTTTAACGACAGTTTTTATCATCTAAATAATACGATATTTTATAGTACTTATGCCTTTTTATAAAGTCTTTGTTGAATTACGTTTTAAAATTTGTTATTTCACAAGTTTTATGTATCTTTTGGGAGTCTGTTATATGTACACACAATATTCATTTTGTAAAACGGTCCAACGTGATACAGATAGTTATAAAGTTACTATAGGGAGGTACATGTAGGGGTAACATGTAGCTCCCAAATTGAAAACGTTCTAGAGAAGGACCCGCCCGCTTAGAATGAGTACCCAAGACGTTTTGTCTACGAAAGAAAAGACAAAAACGATTTCTGTGGCCTATTCTGTAAAACAAAAGAGATTAACAAAATATTTTTTGTCTTCTCGGCTTTAGACAAAACCGTTGTCTATGGTCTTCATGCAAAGCAGGTCAAGAGTACCATAAACCGACGAGCAAAAGTGAATGATGCGAAAGTGTAGCTCGGTATGTCAGGATCGTAGTTAATGGAAATCCGTGGTCTCTGCCTAACCCTCTGGGAAACAGGCGTGAGTTTGTGTTTATGTATAAACATAGTCTGTTCGCGGAGAAATAGAGGACGCACTTTCTTGCTCAATTTTGTATGAAAGGAGGCATTATAGTCGGGACTAGTGAGTCACCACAAATGACGTGCAGTCCCTGGGAGTCTAGACAAATACCACTTTCTGTTGGCGTTAACGCCAGCGGAAAGATTCTAGACAAATACCACTTTCTGTTGGCGTTAACGCCAGCGGAAAGATTGATTAGTATGGTAATGACATTAGCTGTGGAAATGTCACGTGGCAGCTGCTAAGTTTTACCTTGCCAATTTGCGTTAGCGTGAAAGGAAAACTAAGCGTGAGGTATTTGTCTAGACCCCTGTTTGGTTGTTGATTTCCCGGTTTTTTTCCGTGAACAGATTTATTCGTTATTATTATATAAAATATAATAATATTAAGTGCGATCAGCGTAAAGCTTGCTCTGCAATTTTTCACGCACTGAATCCTTTAAGATATTGATTCAATATTAATAATTGTACGTAACAATCTACTTTTTTACGTTTCTCAATTAGAAAGCTTCGCGGCTTTGCAAATACTGTTATATGTACAACGATAATGTAAACGATTATGATTTTTAATTAAGAAATCTCGAGAAAAGTTCCTTAAGTCTTAGGATAAGGGTAAATGTTGAATTATTTTATAGAAAGCTTTATGTAGATAGTGCATTTTTACAAAAGCACCTAGTAAGGGAATCGCATTGTCACGTACATTTTTCTAAATAAAATTAATATTTGGAAAAGAGCATTACATGAAAAACTAATTTTTTAAATGAAAAATTTAAAAATCAAATAATTTTTGTTACCTTTAAGTAAGAATAGTATGTTGGGGGTTATTGAATCGGCGATACCGATATATCGGTATCGCCGATTCAATCGATTCAATTATTCGATTATAGGTAACCATAATTATTTGATTTTTAAATATTGGTATCGGGATCAGTGGATATAAAAAATAACTACTGTTTTATAGAAGGTAGGAACTATACTTATTAAATGTTGTATTGAGTTGTTTTCGTAACTTAGTTCGTAAATAAGAAACTGTGTTTTAAAGATAAAATAAACACATTTATTATTATTAATATACCTCATATTTATAATCACTTCTTAACTTTACCGATTTAATAACTAATAACTCCGCTTGTTAAAGTTGTCCGATTCTATCAGCATGTCCGCTTCTATCGGACATGCCGAGCGGACAATTTTTATATGTTATAAAAGTATGGAATTATTATGTATACACTTGTTTAAAAAGAAATAGATTTTCATATAAAGTTCGTTAGTTTCTGCTTGTAAAAAAACTCTAGACGTTTTTTGTGTATAGCTGAGAAATATTTCCACAATCTATAACGCACAATGATGGTTATAATGTATTTATTTATATAAAATAAAGTTATGTATGTGATATAATGCTAAATAATTTAAAAGAATAAAATTAAATTCACGCATTCATCAAATTGTTTCATTCGTAGCTGTAATTCTATAAATAAATAGTTACAATATGTTAATAGACTTTTATATGTGTACATAAGGAGTTAAGGAGCCACCCTTTTGTTCAACCGTCGACGTTTTACCACCGCGCGATGAAAGACGTTTATGCGTTTGGGGTAAGAGCTTTGTTTGTTTGTCTGTTATAAATCATAGTCGAAACGGCTGCGAATGACATACGGTTTATTGCAATAAATAAACACCCAATAGTCACATAGTCCTGGCAAAATGGCAGATAGTCATCGATTTTTCAAAGATCGTATTTTTTAAAACATCGGTGGCTCCAATTCTTTCATCTACAATACCGAACAGTGTCTCCTACTCGTGTTGAAATCACTATGTGTGACTATTCGACACTCTTATTTCACTTTATCCATACATTCGTTTGTCGCACTCTATTCAGCGCTGTATCTGTAACAAGAACTTTTTCAATGATAGCTTAATATAATATACTGGGCGTTTAATATACTGGGAAGTGCGAAAAGTTGTTATTTTACTTTAGTTTATCTTATTTTGTATCTATGACAACACGTTTGCCTTTGACGGAACGCTATAAAAGTCGGCTTATCTCGTTTAGACGATGACGATTAAATTTAATTTTACCGCTTCATATTTTCTTCTGACTGTCGAGTTTCCTACATCTTTGACGACAGCCGGAATCAAATTAACTAGAAAAAAGTTAAAAAATATAAACTCGGGCTTTGTGCTATGATGCTGGAATTGAGATGAATAAATCACATGGCATATAGTAATTATTTTAATCATAAATCTTTATTTCACAAGAAAGTTTTACAAGTAGGTAGGGTAGGTTCGCCAGTTCTCGATCT
The DNA here is from genome assembly GCA_961405105.1 of Perizoma affinitatum. Lineage (NCBI taxonomy): Eukaryota > Metazoa > Arthropoda > Insecta > Lepidoptera > Geometridae > Perizoma > Perizoma affinitatum. The sequence goes on along the minus strand of OY560194.1, from coordinate 11,664,384 downwards.
ATTAGTGGAGTTGTCAACTTAAGGAAGCGAAAAAAAATATTGTTCTAGTAACATTTTAAAAAAAAAGTCTGGTCAAAGTTTCTTATAATGCTCTATTTTATTAATAAGTAAAGATTTTCTTTTAATTAACTTGCTTCTTTTAATTTACTAAAACAGACACTCAAAGTAAAAATATGTCATTTTATAAAACTATCTCGAATTTGATCATTCATATTGTTAATCAGGAATTTTCCCGTTTTACAATATGAATAAAACTGTCAATTCTTAACAAAACCGGTAAATAGTCATCTTTTGCTGCAGAAATTTGATTTGATGTTCTTTTTTTACCGCTATGAACAAAAATTAAAGCAAAAACACAATTCTAGTCCAATTTCGACAGTTCTTTACAGATCTGCGTACGGAGTATAAATCAGAAGATATCCGTCATGAGGATTGCAGAATGAGGATTTCAAATTGACACTCTTCGCTCCGGATATAAAAAAAAATAATGTACTTACTGCAAAAAACCCTTAAAGTTACGAAAACGTTTCTAACTAAAAGTACTCGTATCTTAAATGTGAATGGGCTAGATGATGTTGTGTGAAAAATGTCCAGCATTATTTATTTATTTATTTATTTATTTAATGCACTTTAGGTACTACCTATCTACATTTTGTTCTCAACAGCGTTTTCAGTCTATTTATAGATGCTTTGATAATTAGAAATATAGGAAATCTAAATCTAATCTTACATCTATTTTAACAGATATAACACAAATACCTACGGCTTTTCAAAATTATAAATAGTCAAAGCGCTAAACGCTGTCGAATGAATGAATAAAAATAATTTATTGTACATTAACTCCAAACAAATTGAATACCAAGTTGGCCCTGAAAATCTCTGGCCTATGTGACTTTATTTAAGCGTCAAGAAAAATACCAGCTTTCCACAAATATTCCAATACAAATTATCAAGTTTTATTTTAGTAATAATCTGCACGTTTATTCTTCATAGGTTTCTTATCCAAATAAAAAGCCTGGAAATAAAAAAGTAAGTTAAAGTAAATACCTAAGTTATAGGGAGGTACCTACCTAAATATAGATAGATAGATAAATCATTTATTTGCAACTACTTATTAATAAGGTATATAACTAGATGCTTAGACTTCTGATGAGGTAAGTAGCTACAAATTGTGGTAGGACTCAGTATAAAGCGTCGCAGACCTGGTGTAGGTAAGTAGCGCGCTGATCTTCCGTCCTCTAACAATATCAGTAGCAGATTGCTTCGATATAAAAATAAGATTAATTTTCTAACCAGGTACTTACTTATATAATCTTAAATAGTTCAATACATTTTCCCTTCCTACATTTTGTGGAATAGCCACGTCCGTCGGTAGGGAAGGATATTGATTTTATGAAGGCAAAAATGCGTTTGTTCCGTTAAAGGGACAAAACTAAGACAAAATCAACCAAGGAGGTTTTTATTAACGATAACTGGTAAAGCAAATAATAGGTACATACCTATTGAAAATCAATTAACTTTAAATAGGGAATTATTTAGAACGAAATGCAAAACGCGACCAAATGTAATGTTTGAGCTGGTCTCACTGCCCCCATCTGGTATCATATGTGCGTACTGAGCATGGATCTGAGAATCTCCATCATGGTACAGGGATTGTTTTTTTTTTGCATGAACCTAGGTAGTGCAATTCATTCTTACCTGGCATAATTAAGTCCGCCATGTCGCGGCCAGTCGTGATAAAAGACTTGGCTACCTTTTCAACCGCACCCGTTACTGTTATACCAAAAAAAAAAAAAAAGAAGTTAACATTTCGTAATTTTAAAACTTGCAACGTTTTTTTTTTCAGCGCCCTAATAACTTGTAGTGGAAACAGGTAATAGAAATGATTGTGTAAATCCTATACCGACCTAGTCACAGCTCTTTTACCCGTAATGTAAAAAGCTCGTTTGCCATTAAATTGTGTTAGTCTGTTGATACCATGTATCTCAAAAACGGCTTATCCGATTGGAATACGGTTTTTGAAATCGATTTGGATGATTACAAGAGTGGATTTTTAGGTTTCTGTAGTCAACAAGGAACCCTTATAGTTTCGCCATTTCCGTCCGTCTGTCTGTCTGTCCGCGGCTTTGATCAGACTTCTATAAGTAGCCATATTAATCACGCCAATAAATTGGTAAAATTAAAAACTTGAAATATCTGAATATTTAGGTACTCTTGGGATTGAAAATGCTCCAAGTCCTTTTTTTGTAAAAGGATCATTAAAAATAATAACCAGCCTTGTTTTCATGCCTTTCCTGGCCTGGTCGTGGAGGAACAGGCAGTAGATAAAACTGACGTCTCAAAGTGATCCTTGTGATTTAATGAATAAACGAATTTCGACTTTGACCTTTCTCTAGAACGTCTCCAATTTGGTCATAGTACGAACGAGGGCTTCCCTTCCAACTATCCCATTTACGCTTGGCTTATATAAAAGTTTTATTTCATCCATCCTTGTCACAAAAAAAAACATAATGGTCAAATGAAAAACGATAATACCTTTTGGTATAAGCTGGTCAGGAGATGGCGCAGCAACTGGTGGCGAAGGTATTGCTGAAAATATTAAATAATTGCATAAATTAAAATAAATTATTCATCAGAAAAGATTCCAGATGTTTTTCATGGTTATTCATTGCAGGAACGTATTTCAGTGAGGCTTGTTTGCACTAAACCTTTTTCAGGGTTCCGTAGTCAACAAACATTATAGTTTCTCCATATCTCTGAGTCTCTGAGCTAAGCCACGGACAGACGGACTGTCCGTGGCTTAGCTCAGAGACTCTTAGTACTGGAAAGCTGTAATTTGACATGGGTTGTCGGCGTGATACAAATGTATACAAATTAATCACGCCGACAAAGTGGTAAAATATATTTTTTTTTTACCGTTACCTCCCCTACATGTATACTGGGGATGATTTTGTTTTGCTTGTCTAACCCATGGTGTGGGATGTCGTTAAAAAATATTTCGGATGTGTGAAACCTTGAAAATTACTTAGTTGGCAAATACCCTACACTGCGCGTGGCCTGACACGCACATAGTTTACATAGATTGTATCGGCAATAGGGGCGTGCAATACGTAATTAAATATAGTTTCACGGAAGGGTAGGCAGATAACACGGATTCCACTTGCTATGATTCTGGCATATCGCCTTAGCTTCGTTTTAAATTCGGTTTAAGGTACTCTTGACTTGACCTTTCTCTAGAACGAGAACGTCTCCAATTTGGTCAGCTTACGTTCATCGAGGGCTTCCCTATCTACTATCCCATTCTCGCTCGCCTTATATATACTTATTTTCTTTCATCCATCCTTGTCTCAACAAATTGCTGGTATAATGGTCAAATAAAAAACGTTAATACCTTTTGGTATAAGCTGGTCAGCAGATGGCGCAGCAACTTGTGGCGGAGGTTTTGCTGAAAATGTTAAATAATAGCATAAATTAAATAAATTATTCATCAGAAAAGATGCCGTATATGTTTTAATGGCTATTTATTTCAGGAACTTGTGTGAGTGAAGCCTGTTTAAACTAAACCTTTTCAGGGTTCCGTAGTCAACAAGGAACCTTATAGTTTCGCCATGTCCGTTCGTCTGTCTGTCCGTCTGTCTGTGACGATTCCCGCCGCGGGACAAATGTTTGTATGATCTTCAAACATTTGTCTTGAACACCCAGAAGTGTTTGCATGTGTAGTATGTACGTATTTTCCAAAAAAAGTATGCAAGCTCTGCTTAGTTTTGGGCTAGATTATGCTGTGTGAAAAATGACCAGCATTATTTATTTATTTATTCACAGTGAGACCTGTGAATAAATAAATAAATAATGCTGGTCATTATTTAGTTTGGATACCTATGATGTCTCAACCAGGAATATTATTACTAAACTACGAAAACTTTTGTATAATTTAATGTATTGTGACTTCAGTTATTGGAACAACTTTATCTTAATCTTATTTTTATCTTTATTCAGCAGCAAAATCAGATACTTATGTTTTTCACACGTAACTATTTATTTATACCTATTTATTGTAGGTATATCTATAAGATCTCTCATTGTACAACATCGACAAAGTTTTTAGTATTTATCTAAGCTGAAATATGTACAGAAAATATTTTTAATACAAATATCTACAGAACACATTTATCCCGTAGCGGGATTAAATAATTTATATTAATATATATTACAGTTTTCTGTTGGGGTTTTCGTTCACGACAACGCTTGGTTTGCTCTACTGTCCCACAAACGCGATATTCGTCACCAACGCCTCTCCTCTTCCTACTTCACCAGTGAGACTGCGTTCATAGCTGTCACTCCCGTATCGGCCTAACTAGTCATTTGTCCCGCACCTCGTAAACGAGATATTTAAAGATGTAAAAGGCCTATGATGATGATAACTTGATGTGGTAATATCCTACTACTATTATAAACGCGAAAGTTTGTGAGGATGGATGTTTGTTACTCTTTCACGCAAAAATTACTGAACGGATTTTGAAGAAACTTTACAGTGATATAGTTTATACATCAGAATAACACATAGGCTACTTTTTATCCGGGTACCACGCGGGCGAAGCCTTGGGCAGAAGCTAGTAAATAATATATTATAGCTGCGTGTGTAGATTATTGTAGAAAATAATTCGTAATTAGAATTAGAGTTGGGTATGTGTGGTTTGTGTGTTATTTTCCACATTACCGGGGATAGTGTCGGTAGCTTTGGCAGCAGTGGCAGCAGCGGCAGAGCCGGATGCAGCAACAGGATCATCTGTTTTCTGAAATTTTACCAATTTTATCGTGCTATCTGCATTGTCATTGCCAAAACGAGGAAATTACTGCAGACTGCTAGTAGTAATAAAAATTATGCTTGCGGCAGCCCCCCCCCCCACCTATGATAACCCCATGATTGTTATATAAGCTTCTATACTGAGTTACCAATACTTTAAAAATTAGTCGAAATAACAACCAGGTGACAGTTTTGTTAATTTTTGTATGAAAATCTAATCGATTCGTTAACCTTTTCGACATGTCACGGATCTACATATTGTCGTACTCAGTATGTAGATCTGTGAAGATACCAAGTAGGGGGTAGTCAGTAGGCACGTTCAATAATATTCGGCACATGCCCATGTTTTGCATAGAGTCAGCATTCCACGTAAAAGGTACGTACAACCCATTGGAAAAAAACTGATAACTGAAAATAATTTTTGGTTCTAGGAAAAGGAAACTGTCTTACCATATTTCCCTTCATCGTTATGATCACGTGTTATTAATAAACATTTTCATAGATGTTTCTCTTTTAAAATTAATTAAAGCTGGCATACAACTAAAACAGAACACTTAAAAATGGAATGAAATAATGTAAACTTACTCCGTACACACAAAACGTGGCCAATAAAACGAAACAAACGATCTTCATGATTTCAGAGTTCTCGTGGTTTAACAAGAAAGACAACTCTAATAATGAGCCGTGAGATGTTTACTTCAAATTTATACGAAAAATTTGTCTGCAGAACAATTGTTCAAATATTCTTTGCCTGTTAAAAGCCTTTTTATTCACGTCACTTGGTTATTCAAGATTGTACTTACAAATGTACCTACCTTAACGCGGGCTATTGTTTAAGCTGGAGTGAGATCATAGAGTGTGGTAGAACGTAGAGCACTACTAATTTACTTTTGTTTTTTTAGAAGTACTTCTATTTAAAGATGTAAGTTATGACAAACATGAAATCAATCATATCTTCGGCCATTTTTGTCAGCGTAAAGCTGCAAGAATCAATATTTAGGTATAAAGCCCAAGTTTGGTACAGTTAGCGTATTCTATCGTCTCTACAACGATGAATGCTCCGAGGTTTTACCATCGCACCATACGACATCGTTATAGGGCATAGGGCCCATCCACACATTGATATTGATATATATATATGTCTGTCTTACGAAATCCTTTTTCAACATTTCGACATTGACGACAACCGCGCTGACATAAAACAAACTTCTTCACATTTACTCTTCTAAAAACTAAAAACTAATCTAAACTAAACAACAAACATTTGGTAGGTTTTATTTTTGCAGACATTTAAGTGGTAGGTAATATACCAAGTATCGTTGCCATTGAACAGTAGGTTTTTTTTTATTTTTTTGCCAAAACCGCTTTTCTTTTGAACTTTTTAACATAGAAGATATATTAATAGAATGTTATAAAATGAATAGTTTATAGATAAAATGTCCCCGTACTGCAGTGCTAATTAAATCCGTGTATTTACTAAGCCTAAGCAACAATTGTGGCGCCATACGTGACGCTCAACATGTTCGGCGATGTTGCACAACAGAATGTTGCCAGATTACGCGCAACGTGGTGTTGTTTCTATTTATTGCGTACCAAAATGTTAGAGTACAAAATGTCTTGACGCTGTAACAATGAAATTGTTACAAGTAAAATAATCCTAAGTGGCATGTGGAATATAATTACTTGGTAGCCAAACAGACAACTGGGTAAATAAGAGAGGGATAACAAGTTCATTGTAATTGAAACGAAACGTTATTTTTCGTTTTCAATATTAAATTATGCATACGTACGCAAAAGTATTGTATATCTCACAATTTCATAAGTCTATTTAGAGTAGCTCAGGGAAAATGCAGCCCGCATTTTTCTCATTGAAAACTTTTCAACTCTCGTATTTCCTCACTGGATTACAATAAAACAATATATACCTTTATGTGTGGTGTAACTTTGAGTGATAGAGTGAACAACAGCGTGTTAAGAGAGCAGTGTGGAGTAAATGAAGATGTAGTGACGAGAGTTATGAAAGGTATGTTGTATACTTGTTTCACTGTATGGTAACAAGTATACAAGGCGAACGTACTCTGACCAAATTAAAGACAAAGGCCAGGTCAGAAGTACACTTAATCGCCGAGCTTGTATGAAGAATTTGATGAGGATGAATGTAGCGAAAGAGGTATGCCAGGATCGTAGCAAGTGGAAATCCTTGGTCTCTGCCTACCCCTCCGGGAAACAGGCGTGACTATATGTATGTAACTTATTAGTTATTTCCCGACTTCAAAGAGGAGGTTCTATAATCATCTGTTTGGTTTTTTTATGTATGTAACGTGTCTATACAAATCATAAAATGTATCAATGGGATCAGTTGCCCGATTCAAAATATTCATTAGGTCAACTGATCCCGTGGGATAAGTTCGAGCGGCCTCACGTTGACTAACGAGCCTGTTCATTGATATTTTCGTCAATGGTAAATCAATTTTTTTTTTTTTTTTTTTAATTGTATACTCCTGATGTGGTCCCATTTTTGCCAAATCAGAATCTGATTATGGAATCTCAAGGAAATTGAGGGAAATCTTCAAAAAATAAAAGCACGTTAGGTGCGTTTTTTAACTTTTCAAAGCTTATTAATAGTGCATAAAGTGTATGGAATCTCCTATAAAGCAATTATTAACTTGCATTGTATTAATTGCAAGATATTTTCTGCGGAGGTTGATCAATCAGTGAAGAGGATATTTTCATTTTATTATTTACCTATCTTCACGGATTGATCAGTGAAATCAAAATAATTTTATTATCTCCCGTCGCAAAATACCTAGTATCAAGTGCCTACTCTACTTACAAAATAAAATGTATAACTGCCCAAAAAAAAATGTTTATTTGATTTCTACGAGGAGACACCGCTCTTCTTCTTTAATAATATACTTTTTTGAGTATAAGGTATGTAGGATTTTTTTTTTGTTATTTTTATTATATGCGTTTGCCATATAAGGTTATTTGTGAGTTTGTATGTTGGTCTGTTACCATTATCTCTGAAATAGCTTATCGGATTGTAATGCGGTTTTTTGCAATCGATTTGTGCGTCTCCAACGATGATCAATAGGCTCTATTGCCACAAGTGACAGGGGTTACTGTAAATAGCCTACGGAAAAGACGTATGTGGTAATCGTTAAAATCACAGAACGTTGGGATAGGGTAGAGGATCATGGGGTGCCATGTCAGTCAACCTTCTCGTGTGCCTGTAGGCTCTTGTCGCTTAAGGATCAGCCGGATCCAAGTGAACGGAAGCTTACGGGACGGTGCGCCTCGTTAAAGCCCGATAATAACTTCTCATAAGTGGGATCTTATTGTCGAGCAACTAATGGACTGACAGGAGGGGCCCCTCCACGTGTCCCTATGAGCAGCATGGGGCACTGTGGATGGGGCAAGCATGATGGGCTCGTGGAGGAGCACCATGGGAGGGCCGGGGCGGTGTAACCTGCTCTGGGCTTGCGCGTTCCAATGATCTTCAAGGCTATACCGGCAGGGTTACCCATACCGGGCAGGCTTGGAGGGAGGGACAGCGTAAGTTGGAGGGGGCGCCCTTTTCAGGGCGCGTTTGTGGGGTCACTGGCGGAGATCGGGGGACTCCTCCGGCTTGCACGGCCCCACACATGGCCGGGGCCCGGCTGGTTTCCGGGCCACCCGTCGGGGTGAGATGGTGAATGCTAACGCGACCCCATCTTGCCCCACTACGGCGGGGGACTTTTAACCGGGGGGGTTTTAGTGGGTTAGAGTCCCACATACCCCCTTCCGTCATCCCCATGGCGGAAGGGAAATGCGTGGGCATTCCCCCCCTCAAAAAAAAAAAAAGGGTAGAGGATCATAAGGGTCAGTTTATTACATAATAAACATTTATATACAATTATGATATAACATTATAATTTATTTTACAACATAAGTACACGATTTTATTCATATTCACGCTTTTATGTCCTTATTCTGACTTTACACTTTACTCTGAGATGGTAACATTAGATTTTGTATTTAAAGGGAGTTTAGGAAAAGCCAGTTGCAACTGGACAGTTATGTAGACAAGTGTTGCTGCAGCCATTCGTAGTATAAATCCGGTGTCAAAGTAGAACAGATTGTAGATAGAGAGACGAGATTCGTGTCTTTCCAGTAGACGGAGTAATGTCTTTGACAGCTTGTACATTTCAGCTGAAAAAATATATTTTTAAACATGTTAGTAAATATCTGGTCAAATTCTTAAGGAATCGTTGTCTAAACTTTTCCCTTGATCGAAGATTCTCTCACTAGGTATTCCCTAATAATATATGACAGTTTTTAGAGTTTTATCAGATAGGGAACTAAGTGGATTTCCTACTACTAGTCCTCTTTCAACTTTACAGCTGTCTGTTTCTGTCGTGTAAACAGTTAGATCTACTTCCTAACTTATCGATTTAAATATTAATATGACTGACTAGCCTCTGCCCCAATATTTTCGCAAACGTCGTATACCCTGTACCCGAACAGAAAGTAAATCTAATTACAACAAATATTATAAATAAATAATAAATAATGCTGGACATTTTTCACATAGCATCATCTAGCCCCAAACGAAGTAGAACTTGTGTTATGGGGACTACATGACTGATATACTACGTTTTTTTTGTAACTACATACATATTATACATAGAAAACATCCAGATCCCGAGACAAATATTTGCAGATGCAAACATTTATCCCGCGACGGGAATCGAACCCGCAATCTTCTGCGTCTCAGGCGGACCTTCGCCCACTACGCCACAGAGGTCGTCGGTATAAGCAACAAACATCCAACATTCAAACTGCTTAATATTATAAGGATTACGAGTTGAAATCAAGTTTAGACAAAATTGAGACAGACAGTTCATAAGTTACACTGCCTGACTTCGTGTGAACCAGGCTTTACATGTAGTGGCTAGTTCCTCTATCTATGACGCAAAATAACAGACAACCTTGGGGTGAAGCGGAAACCATGTAATTGTTAGAATAAATACAAGAGGATTAATTAATTACAAGAGGGTGATTATTTGTTAGCTGTTGGTAATAATCTCACCAGGTTTATTCGGCTTGAGCTGAATGCAGGCGCAAATCAGTCTGGTCTGCTCGATTTGGTCTTGAAACAGGTCCATGAATAGAGATATAATCATCAAGAAGCCCCAACTGAATAGAGACCAGCCTATGATTATGTAGGTACGCTCCTGCTCCAACGCCTGTGTTAACATTTTAAAAAATCAAATACCTACCATCAATTACAAAAATAGATATAAAAATAAGAAATACGTTGATACTTGTATTTAGATAGATAGAAAATACTTTATAACACACCATCTTAGTTCAGTACCTACTACAAACTTTGACAATGTTGTACAATGTTCTAGTAGTTTTCATACTTTCGCGATTAGATATCATAATTATAAGTTTAACGGAATATAATAAAAAAGGTAAACGCGATAAAGACTCGTTAAACTTATAATAAAGGGTGTTCTTATTATCAGAAAACCTTTGGATGGAACGGTCTGTACGAAAGATTACAAGGGGTTTGATTAATAGTTACCAACTTTACTATCGATGAAGTTGCATATTATACTAACGTGCGAGTGACAGAGTACTCTGCTTTTGGAATCGTCCATAGGTTACGGTAACCGCTTGCCAATAACAGGTGGGCTGATGCTTGTTTAACACTTTAGTTGTATAAAAAAAGCCATTTTAATAGGTCGGCGGTTCCACCGCCGGATCTTCTCAAAAGTACGTAAAAAACCAACTCTTAAGTTCATCGCGCGGCTAAAAATTTACCCGTGAAGTGAGGAGCCCGTATATGCGTTTGCCATAAAATTTGGAAAGCGGCTTATGGGATTGTATTGTGGTTTTTACAATCGATTTGTATAAATTCAAGGATAGTACTAAGATAGATTTTATCTACGCAAGTCAATGTTTTACTTTATTATAAGGATATAATTTAACAGTATTTAGTACCTTAGGAATGCACGCCCACATACCGGTTAATCCTTACTGAGGCGTTATACAATCTTTTTTACCATCACATTTTTTTTATTTGTGGTTTAATTAAATGTAATAAAATAATATTGATAATTATTTTTGTATTCTTGGTTTAATTGGCTGCGATATTAGCTTGACTTTTTTATCGGTAAACTAATATTTAATTAAAACAAAATTTAAAAGTTTTATAAATGGTACAAACCGCATGGGTCTAAAAGTACTGTCGGGGTTACTATAAAATTGTTAAAACATTTGATGATTGTCAACGAAAACGACGTTTCATTGTCATTTGTTACGTATAGGCCAAACCATCTATTTCATAGATATTAGTTCTCAACTTAAATTTGTTAGGTTTGACTCCTACTTCCCTTACCTAAGTACCTACTTAAAAAACAATTTAATAATAATAATGCTGGACATTTTTCACACAGCATCATCTAGCCCCAAAGTAAGCAGAGCTTGTGTTATGGGAACTAAATGACTGATTACTACTTATATACTTTTTTTTTATTAAAACATACATATTATACATTGAAAACATCCAGATCCCGAGATTAATATCTGCATATGCCAACATTTGTTCCGCGGCGGGAATCGAACCCGCAACCTTCTGCGTCCCAGGCGGGCCTTCGCCCACTGCGCCACAGAGGTCGTCAATACAGAGTTTAAATAACTTTGAACGGAAAGTATATATATGTAAGTATGTAAAGCATCATAAAGTATATTGATGCCTAAAAAGTTGAATAAAATAATTCATGGAAATACTTTTTTGTACATCGCAAGTATTATATAAGTAAGCAGAGCTTGTGTTATGGGTTGTTACTGTTATAATACTATTATATATTTTTTTAAAAAGCATACATATTATACTTATAAGACACCCAGACCGAGACAAATATTTGCAGATCATACAAACATTACAAACATATAAACTACATTTACATAAATACTACACTACATATTCATATATGTTAGTATATACTTTGCACTTTATTTTTTAAGACAGTTCTGCACCTTACAAATGGTAATGCTTGTCGACCTAAGCGTTCCCATTTTCAAGTTTTAGAAGTTTGGGACATCGCTGAGCCTGTCCAAATTAGTTGTACCTCATTAACATTTGCTGGTTTAATTATCGAAGGCGCTAATTAGGTTACATTAATTAATTACGTTAGGATTCTTGATCCGCTCTATGAATGTCTGCGATGTGACAAAGGTCCCCACGACGATAGTCCAAAAAGCAAGACCTAACTGAAAAATATAGACTAAATCACTCCCACATCTTATCAAACTTTCATCTATATGCAAAAGAAAAAAAATATACTTACGGGAAATTTATAAAACTTTTCAATAAGGCGCAACATTTCAAACACCATCTCGAAGGCCGTTCTGTAGTCGTCAAGGCTAGCTCTTTGAAACGCCACCCTACCATCATACTGTTTCTTCCAAAACAAAACATTCAACAGCGATCGATTCGACAAATATTTCAAATTCACTCCCCCAAAATTAGCCAAAGCCACGTTCAGATATCGAGCTCTTAAAGCTACGAATGAAGCGTAGAGTAAGCAAAAACCATAGTCGTTATAACAAAAGAACAACCAGAAGAAATACATGGAACCGATTATATGAATCGAAATGGAAACATCATATACTTTGAATAAAAATATACCGCCTGATATATTTGTGATAGCAACCAAAAGACTCGAGCAGATGAAAGTATTCACTTCGACATCTCTCATGAAGTTTGTCTCCTTGATTCCCAAGTGCAAATCAATATTAAAACTTTGACCGATGAGTAATAAACCACTTTGCCTGTTCACAAATGTCAAGTTTACGAGCATCATATTAGCGAATGATCCAAAATGAATGATACACAATCCGTCAGGTATTTTCAAATAGTTCCTTGTTATAATGGAAGTGTATAACAAATATCCGACACAGAGATCTGCGATAATCAGAAGAATGCTCCGGTAAACTAAGGTACTGAACGTCAACTCAACAAACTTGTTGTTTTTTATATCGAACCTAGCGAACCCTAAGATTTTCAATGGCCAGTATAATATTATTTTGTATTTTTCAATGTATTCCTTCACTAATTCTTTTTCGTTTTCATCGATATTCATTTTATCTTCGACGACTAGCTTTTCCGACTTCTTCGAATATATTAATAGAGAGGTAAATTGACCTAAAACCCCAATTCAATTTATTTTATATCATTTAAAACATTGGGCTTGATCATTATCTATACATTTTATGATTGACTTCGAACGTTTAGGATCCCTATCTTATTCCACTGAGAGCAATTACCAAACTGATTTCATTGGGAATATAAGAACAGTTATAATTGTTATAGAAATTGTTTTATAATTCGATTGCAATTTGAAATAAAGGTGTCTCAGTAATTTAACTATACCTATGAAATGAATGAAAATTACTTCATTGAGGAACATAATGAAAGCATGTCCTACAAATGGCGGTCTTATCGCTGACAGCGATCTCTTCCAGACAACCTTACAGTATTGCTACAAAATAAAAAATAATATAGAATTAAAAAAAAAGTAGTTTTTCTTTTTTTTTAATTCTATATTATTTTTTATCTAACTAAACCTAAACTATACCTAACTTTTCCACCGACACGGCGAAGTTGAGCGGTGTGGACATTCACCGTCCCCCAAACTAGTTATGGAACTGTATCTCAGAGAACGCTTCCATCCTAACCTATAAATATTGGCCTTTAAATAAAACAAGATAATATTTTTATTATTGTAATTATATTGCTTATCAATACAGAGTAACAAAATGTTCGTCTTCTAATACGTAACAGTTTGAAAACAATATCGAAATGCTTATAAATGCAACGGACAAGGTATTACACAGGCATTGCGCTATCACAATAATTTTCCAAATGATAAGCCAATATAAAAGTTCTATCAAATTCATACCAAATTTTACAAAAAAAAAATACTTTAACAATAATTTTATAAAATCTCATAAATGCTAAGTAGGTACTAATAATACATTAACGTAATTACGTTCACAAAAATTTACTACTATTTCTTTTCTAAATTTAGATTTTATTTACAAATAAGTACCTAGGTAAATCCACAAGCTTCGCTGTGAAAGCGCAATATAAATTGAGCATCATTTCGTACTTAATTTATCGGAAGCTCGTCTTCACATGAAATAGTTAATATAACAATCGACGCATTAAATAACACATTTACACATTTCTATAAAATAATCAAACACACACACTCACAGCACAGACTGCCCAATCAATACTTTTAGTTTAAGAATAAATAATTCTAGAAATGCATTTAACTTGGTACGACATATCGCGCGACCACGTTCAGGTCAACACGTCCAAATTCAACAATTTTGATGATCGTAACTACAATAAAGAAAAAACATAACATTCTTTACACATAATAAGTAATAATATAACTTGTGACATTTGAGTTAATAATTTGAGAAATAATTAGGAGCTAGTATCACTAATACGAGGAAAAAGATTCCTTATAATGGAGTTTAGTCGTTCTTGACGCCTTTTATTTATGGATCGGACAAATAATTGTCATCCGATCCATGTCCGCTTCATTTCAAGTCAGCGAATTCGAATCGCGATTAGCACCATCCTATTGATCAATAACTTACACATTTCAACTTTAAAATCCTGGCTGTTTTGAAATGAAGCTTAAAATTAAAAATAAATTCGTACTAAATCTAAAGTTAAAGTTAATTAACGTCTAAACTTACAGCTAATCCCGTACCATCACCAAAGATTGCACATAATACCCGATACTTTGATTTTTTAATTGCAGTCGTGCCTTCGCGGCCAGTGTACTCAATTTCACATTGACTGTTAAAAAATTAAGGTATTTTTAGGGAACATAATGATGGAACAGTCCCGTAGTTAATAAACAAATTCATAGGCAGTTTTAAAATTTTGGAATGACTACATAAAAGTTTGGAAGACAGCATACACTTTAAAACTATAGGAATTTGGTATGTGCGTAATAGTAACGCACATCGGAAAGCACTGAATTATTTTGTATTTTTCTACGGCGGAGGACGGAATAAATTCGTATTTAAGTACATAAATTTTCTCCAAAGACAATATAGTTCCCTATTACCGCATTAACGTATAAACGTTGTATTAAATAAGTCAATGTTGAGTGTTCCATGCGGTTGTATGGTCTCATAATCATCACCATCTCAGCCTGACATCACCCACTTCTTGAGTTATAAACTATATATCGACAGCGGGAAATCCATTTCTTTTAGTTTTAGTTGTGAACTGGCATCGGCAGCTGTCCTAACAGTTGATTTGCAAAAGTCGCGTTCGTGAACTTGAAGTGTCGTTTGTCGTAGAACTTCAGGAGTGCGGGGGAGTATGGATGCTGTTTTTTGAGATGCATGTAGTGCTCCTCAGGCTCTGATGTGGTGTGACCGCATTCTTCGCAAACGTACATCTGTAAGACGGAAAGGTACTTTTAAAATTTGTTGACATGTTCGAATAAATTTCAATTTTGTGGGTAATCCTACTAATATTATAAACGCGAAAGTTTGTGAGGATGGATGTTTGTTACTCTTTCACGCAAAAACTACTGAACGGATATTGATGAAACCTTACAGTAATATAACTTATACGTCAGAATAACACATAGGCTACTTTTTATCCAAGTACCACACGGGCGAAGGCGTGGGCAGAAGCTAGTATATAATAAAAAGTCTGTTTATTCCATAACTAAAAAATACAATTTTACAATTAATGCAATTCATTAATTTATCTAGAGGATTATAGTTTATGTTTTAATTGTTAATTCATTTATTAAATACTTAATTTTATATATATTTTTATCATTATAATATAGTTAGAACCCCTCTTGGGTAAAGGCTTTGGGTAATTATTGGTAATAGCAGAATACAATTTTCTTTACATTGTCATGCCGTTACGAAACATTGGTTGATGGATTTGGGGTGTTACTTAGAGCGAGGCATATTTTTTTTTCTACTTATCGTTTCTATTTATTACTTAATATTTGTCACTAACTTTTAAGTTTATAATAGAAGAAACTCACCTTAGTCCTCCTCTCCTTATAAGCGTAAGTATGCTGTACTCCGTGCACCTTAAGACAATGTGATTCGAGCGAGCATCTCTGTGTGAAAGACTTCTCGCAAAGGTTGCATTTGTACGGTCTTACTCCAGTATGCGTTCTCGTGTGCCTTTTCAGATCAAAGGTGTCATTGAACCCTTTTCCACAGAAAGTGCATAGGTATCTCTTTACGTCGGAGTGACACTTCATATGTCGGTTCAATAACCTCTGCAGGCTGAAGTTCTTCGAGCAAACCCGGCATACAAATTTGGTGGGGTCGTCTTCGCTAACTAATACTTGTTTGTTTTTCTCCTCTTCCCTTTGCCGTGCGTTTACTTCGTTGGCCAAAGGATTCTTCACTCCGTGACCACCGTTTATGAATTCTAAAGGCAGTTCTGCTGGTAAACCCAACTGTAAAGAAAAAAAGAAATATTATTTTCTTCAGTTACTGAAAACACGATACGTATCAATAAACTTAGATGGGGATATATATAAAGTTTAAGGGTGTAAACCCCTCAAATATATTAATACAAATTAGACACAGGAAAAAAAAGTAGTACGAAAGTAAGTTAAAGCATAGTTGATTTAGGCTTGGCGTAACATTGTTGTTTTTCATTTAAAAAAATCTAAGTCTTTTAAAATATTGTTCCCAACTATAATTCAATTTGAATGTGACATGGGACGACTTAGAAAATGAAAAACGAACCAAAGCTTCGCCTTTAAATCAAATAATGCTTACCCTTTGTTGCATAATGTTCAATTTGCCATTGTTGCAGCCTTTCTTGAAACTTACAGCGGCAGCAGGACTGAGCGAGGAGTTCTCGATGTGGCTACTTCCGTCCAACGAGTTGTTGCCACCTGGAGAAGGCAGAGACATGCCCGTCGGTGAGTCTAGTTCCAGACTGTGGTTGCTGAAGGGGAACCCGGGAGACAGGATCTGCTGCCTTTGCTGTAGTTGCACGTGGATCTGGAGCTGTTGCATCTGTCCTTCGTTGTGCTGAGACAACAGTGCTGGATTCAATTGCATCAGCAAGTCCGGCCGCTCTTTCGCAAAGCTGTACGAAGATCCCTGATCTTGCCCCGCAAACCCGGCCAAATAGTTAGCCTTTTCATAATACTGTCTACTTAAATTTACTTGTTCCGCTATTGATTCGATGTCAACAGCATTGTGTGAGTCTGGGGATATTGATGACGATTCGCGGATATCCGTATCGGTGATAGAATCAACATGGCTGCCGAGAAGCGATGCGAAATCTTCGGTAGAATCTGATAAGGCGGTGGGGAATGTCAACGTGGTAGTGAAATTATCTATGACGTTCTCATCCATGTCTACGACCATAGAGTTTGTATCAAAGTCGGTTCCGTAGCTGAGCCCTCCTAAATTTTCTAGCTTGTTTTCATAATCTACATCTTCGTCTTTTAATGCCAGGCCGTAGTTTGCGTTTTGCATTAATGAATATTGTTTGGTCTGTTCTGGAAAACTTGGGGTGTTTTCATTATTTTCACAATCCATGTTGAATCCATTAATAAGGTTGAATTCGCTGGAGAAGGTGCTGTTGGCATTGAAGGAGTTTTGGCCACTCTTAGTGGAAGGACCCAGAGTTTCGTAGAATGGTGGAAGGCTTCCTGTGGGTGGACTGTTAGGACCGTAGTTGGATCTTCCATCGCGGCCATTGCCACCGCTTCCTGACCCACCACCCATAGCGCCGCTACCACCAGACGACGGCGCTGTGCCACCACCACCAGAACTATAGCTGCCAGAGCCACCGCTGCTCTGAGAGTTGCCATTGGAACTATTGCCTCCAGTAGATCGACCATGACCGGCAGCTGCGGATAATATTCCGGGTACTTTATTCGCAGGACAATTTCTAAGGACTAGTAAAGGTCTCGCCAAAATTCCATTTGCAATTTTTGAACTACTCGTTCTTCGTTGTTCTCTGATTTTCTTTTCAGTTTCTTCATCTTCTGTCTCGCCTCGTTTTTTTGCAATAACGTAATCAATCGGTTGATCTTGTTCGGGCTCTGTTGTGGGTAATGTGGATGGAAGTGTCACGTCTACCACATCTTTTTTACTGAATTGTGACTGGGCTGGTGTTCTTTGAATAACAGAAACTTTTTGACATATCACGTTGTCGGGTGAGGGTGTTGCTTCTGGTGATGGGGTGTTTCTGGATGGGAGTTTGATAGGTTCGCTGTCTAAAGAATCTTTTTCTTCTTTAATCAAGGGTTGTTTTGCGTCTGTTTTCTTTTCTGCTTTCTTATCTTCAAGGGCGATGGGCAAATACAGTTTCCGCTCTGCGGCGTTCAAAACGTGCCTGTGGCTACCGTAAGGCACGTCGCCTCCAAGAATTGAAGATATGAACCTCCTCGGCTCCTTGCCTTTTTCGGGTAAACTTCTTTTCTCGCCAAAAATATCATGGTCTCGATCTGAAATAAAAGAAAACGAATGTTGAATAACATAGTCAACATGATTGATTGAAGTGAGAGAGGGTTTGGATGAAGTTTCAATGGTACACCAATCTAATAAGTGTCATGTTCATTATCAGAGTTCATCATAAAATTATATGTTCAAGTTATCATTAGAATAGTGACTCTGTGCCCTCGGCTTATTGCTAACGTATTCATGTGGCGTCGGAGGCATGAGACCTCGTTGACGTCACTGGTATGTGCGTCCATAACGGTAACACTCGCCTCCACACGCCCACATAAGCACGTTTTTGTGTGTGTGAGTGTGCATTATTGTGATTGGCGCGCCTGGACAAAGTGACAAACACAATCTCGACCCAAATCTATTGATGCCGAGTTTTCAGCCATGCAAAGTTAATGTGTGTACAATGTCCTACGTCCTGTACGATACCTATTCATATCCGTAACTATGTCAAATTCCATCTAGAAAAAATAATAAAAATGCGTAAAACGTAGGTAAAAACTCATTATTATGTCAAAATCCTGAATGAAGAACTTTTCGATTCGAATATATTTATTAATTTACGTAAAACGAAAACAAAGAGTAAGAGTAACGCGAATAATGAATAAATTGAAGAAGAGCACAAAACATTTATAGCAAAATGCGTAGGTAGTCAGTGAAAGTCCCAAGGCATGGCCAAACGAGTTCCTTTGCCCTTTCTCGGCTTTTGTTAGGGACTCAAGGACGAATCCTGGCATTGTTGGACTTATTTTTTGTACGTAATTGTATGCGTCTGCGCATCCAGGCGTGACGTTGGCGTGCCACTCTCATTTTGAGTCTTACCAATAACGCACAGACCTATTTATATTTTGTAATAGATGTTAGAAATTAGAATTATTTTTGGACAGTTAGAGATAAGATAATGTTTCTTTTGAGCATAATGCCTGTCCTTAAGTATCTTAGAAGTGCATGTTGAATGTTAAATAAGGATAGACCGCAGATAAACAGATTTCTAAGGCAAATACTCGTTTTATTTCGTGATAATGTAGATCTTGTCGGAATGGACAACTTATAAAAACGACTCGTGATTTTATATAAATAGCGATGTAGAAGGACAGGAGTGCATAGCCAAATACCTCAACTTTAGAATCTATTAAATTTTAAAAAGCCCTAAAATTTGGATATTTTATTCGTAGGTGACTATTAATACTGTATCTTGCCACTTAAAAGTAATAGGTTGGTGCTACAAGTGCCTCTGACGCTTTTATGTACGGACACCTATATCATTAATATGCGGTTAGTTAGATCAGATTGAAATCCAGAGGAATTATACAAAGACATTATCTTTAGCGATGTAGAAAAGGAGAAATCACCAGTAGAAAAAAAAAATAGAATTGTAATTTTTTTTTTCTACTGGTGAGTTCTCCTTTATTAATATTCCACCACTTATCGATTAACATTAATCGAAATGTGGTGATCTACTTGAGATTTCTAACACACACTCGAACAGAATAGGGCTGGACTTCGTGGCCAAGTGGTTACAGCACCAACGTACAAAGCAGGTTAAAGTCTAATAGAATATTACTTTGTATACCCCTCTGTTTCCGAAAGAATTACAAAACTCGGTCGACGGACGCTCAGTACATTTGGGGGAAATCATATGATATTACAACATTGTAATTTTTTTGCATGTACCATGATCTCGGGAGGAATATGTAACTGTGCCGATATATCGGGAAACATTCAAACTCACAAATCATGGTTCATATCCCGTTTTTGAGTAAAAAAATTGTTTCAAAATTAGTTTTTTATGTGAGCTGAAATATTTGGTGTGCAATAGTGCAATAGAAAAGTATTTTCTATCTATAAATTAACACCGTTTGCTATCAACATAAATTGAGGAAGCTAAGGCTGCATTGGTTACAATGTGTCTGTGGTGTTACGAAGCCTGACACTGGCCGAGTGACCGTGGTGGCTGCCGTTAGCTTGCGTCACAAGTTTGATGAAAACATACGGTACAACTGGCGCATTGTCTATACATTTAACTGTGCGGATTTTACAAGTTTCAACGCATAATTCCATAGTCACAAACAGTTTAGTTAGGACGTCACTCATCATCAGCTGATCAACAAGACAAGAAAAGATGATGATGATGATTTTCGCTCAGTTACTAGTGATGCAAACAACCTTAGATAAGCAATTTTATCCATATACTCATAGTTCATAGCTGTAATAGTCTTTCTGAGCCATTTAAAATGCTGTTTGTTCTAAAACGGTAAGTCAAGGCTTGTAATTAGCATGTCCGTATCTGCTGTTTCCTAAGGAGCCATGACCTTGGACGAGAACACTCATTATTTAGCTATTACCGACTGACTTCTGCAACAATTGAAGGTACATACATAAATTAGTGATTCTTTTTCGTATATTTACTTCATTTTAGTCTGAAGTTTGAACAACTTTTAAATATTTTACAAATTATGGTGCGGTGCCTGAGTCCTTTACTTTCGATCTGAAGATACCAAGTTCAATTATAGTTGTGCAACAATGGATTTTACCACGCGATTTTTTTTTTGCGTATAATTTTTTAATGTATATTTTCAAAGGTATGAATATGATGATGTTACTTATGCTTCGAGTTTTGAATATAAACTCACACCTATACGTTATAAAAACATAGGACAATGTTATACAAAAAAATGATGTACCTATCTGACTGTAGAGAGTGGAGTCAGAACTATATGTTGGGTGATTATTATAAAACCTAAAAAAATTGATAGTTTTGATATTAATTAACTAAGCTACAAAAGTCAGTCTTTAATATGTCAAAACTTTATTTACAATTCTTAATTATAATTACAAGCAAGACGTTTAAGATTAATTTTCAATGCATTTTTGAACTAGGGCAGTCCCTAGTTCAAAAATGCTTAGGGCTGTAAATTGTCTGGGTATAGTTAGTACATTTATAATAAAACCTTAATCTCATTATTTCCTGTCATTGAAATAATTCTACGCATTTGAACATAACAAAAAATAAACCGTGCGCCTGTAATTACGAGTATTATGCCCGATGTAACTAACGAATGGATTTGATTAATCGTAACCTGTCTAAACGCTGTATACCAAATTAAAGTGCGTAGCATTTAACTGCAGAACTTTAGGATTGTACAGTCAGCTACGTAAGCTGTTGAATTTGAAAAATATATCTTAAACATAAATTAGCTTACAAAATGCGTAAAAAGATCAACTTAAGTGTTGAAATAAGATAATAAATGTGTGAAACTTGAATATAACAATATGAATGAACTGCATTATTAGATATTACTTAATATACTTTATCTATGTTACGACGATTTTGCGGGGTTTAGTTTGAATAACCATACTAGATGGCGTTAGTAAATATGTACGAATACTAGAACGAGGTATCGATGCGTTTCGATTTTTTTTTCATAAGTACATTTTGATGCTACGCAAGTCTGTCTACCGTCTGCCTGTAGAAGAAACACAAATCGGTTTCTTTATAAAAAGCAATTAGCTAATAGCTAGTACCCTGGTTCAGTTTGCAAGTTTGTTCAAATTCTTCAGACAGAAAAATGATTAGGCCTTCTCACAAAGAGCAGTTACGAATGATTGCGTTAAAGATTATGTTATTTCATAACTCTTTATTTTCGCCGCGACGACGGTACTTTGTAAGAAACCTTCAAAAACCATAATTAAGGTACCTATGTGATTGCGTTACACATTGCATGATTGGCTCAGTTTAGTTTAGTTTGCGGCTATTAATAGCGTACCGAAAAATAAGTAAATACATGAACGTACTTATCACCAAAATTAATAAAATTATTGCATGTTATACTGACAGGCTAACTGACTAACTGACTCACTTCACAATCCCAAGCCCTAGTGGGTGGAGTGAGAAGTTTGACTGAAAAAGCAATGAAGTTATAAATCTTATAATAGTTATTATAACGAGTAAGTAGACATTAATGAAATACCTATTGACTTTGACTTTTTAAATAATTTTAATCGTTTTATTTTTACTAGTCAATTTTTAGGTCCTTTCCTGCAGGTCCCTGGTTGACAATTGAAATCATCAATTTATTTCACGGACATTTGCTGTCGCACACTCAGGGTTTCCGGATAAGTATAGCTGGTTGGAAATGGGCATAGGAAATCCTTTTAATTTAAGAGGCATATGAAGCCACAAAAGCATGAAACAATACGACACAACATTAAAAAAAAACAATAAATCGTCAATAACTACCAAGGAATAGATCTACCGGTGAACACCTTATCATTTATACCTTAGCATAAATCTCTTAAACATGTTCCATTTACTATGATGCTAGCAAAGCGTACCCACTACCGCGCTAGCCTGTCCTTGCCGGGGTTATCGGCATTTAACTCACTATAAACCAACAGGCCAACAGCTACGAAGAACCGCTTTGAAATCCTCATAAAATTCCGTTGGAGCCTTTTTTCTACAAGTACCGATAGCATGGTACAGGACCGGCGCGTTAAAAGGTCGACGTGAAGGACATTTTTTGTAGTTTACATGTGGGGATAGAGTGAAGAACAGTTTTTGATAACCTCGGACTAGATACTGACTGCGTACATGTTAAGGCAAACTAAGTTTCAATAGCGTTGTTGAGTGATATAAATGACGCGTCTAGCGTGGAAGGAAAATACTCAAGATTTGTGTTTGAGCAATTGTGTTCTCAAAACGCTCGTATCTAGTTGTTCTGTTAGCCCTCCTTCCTACGCAGGTAACGCCTACAAAGTAATTGTATAACCTTCTATGTGATTTCAAAGCCACTGAGATGTACAAAAAACTTTAAGCAACGGCAAAAACTATTCGGTAGTTTATTATTATTTCGATCAGTGAATCATAAATTGACGAGGGTTAATGACCTAAATATGTTTAGCGAAGTGTTCAAGGCTAGTTACTACTAATTTGGTTGGCTAAATTAAAAAATTATTTGGTATCTAAAAGGCGATCTGTTGGCTTGTTTTTTTTTTGTGTTGAGGCACAATAATTTTATACAGATAGGTAGTTATTTCTTTACCGTTAATGGAATAGGTTCGTATGTCGCATGTAGGAAAATCTTAAACGTTTTATAAGTATAAAGCGTTTTAAACCGTAAATTCTAAATATACAAGAGGTCATACGTTGTTTGAATAAAATAAAATTTTGATGCTGATCACGTAATTTTGAATTATTTCTGTTTGTATTTAGTTTCTTACTTATAATATCACATTTTAAAGTCATCCAAACTATATACTCCTTGTTTTTTTTATGATCGTAACTAGTCCTAGGTCACATGACAGCGTTTTGTGTCCTCAAGTTTATCTCTACAAGATCGTGGGCGGTCCACAGAAAATTGCTCTAAAATACACGAAATGATTATCTTTTACTGCGACATGGCACAACAATGGCGGAGATGACCTTACCAGAGCAACATTTAAAAACTTTATATCACCGCCTATTTATTCAACATTAATCCTTCCTACGTTTTCATGTGGCATTTACTTCCTTTTATTTACGACTCGTATTTTTGAGAGCTCATTACTTTAAGCTTTTAAGTTTTTAGATAACATTTGACTTGTCTCATTGTGTGGTCGTCAAGTCCGTTAAGTGTTATACTATGGGGATGTCATGATGTGATAAATGCTGATCATTAAAACACCCTATATAGAAAATGTTAATATACGGTCTAACCGATACTTTGTGTAATGTAAATGTTATTGCTAAAAAAAGATGCAGGTACCAAAGAATATGTGGTTTGTATCAAAAAGGCAGTTTCTTTTTAGTTTTGCAAATTATCATCAACTTTAACGACTATTTAATCTAGTTTAGTAATTACCTTTATGTCATAAGTAATTTTTCGTCGCCATAAAACGTTGAAATTGGTTGCAAAATTGTGATACTTAATACTCGTATCTATCAACATATGGAGGGATGTTCAAGAATTGCCGTTCATGAGAAATGGAACAAATGACTGAAAAAAATATATAAGATAATTTTTCTTTTAAATTTTGTCTTATCTTTTCTGTAACAGTTAGTTATTATACAATTTGTTTATATTCTTGTTCAATTATTATCTACCGACATTGAAATTCATAACGCATAGTCTATATTAGGATAACAATAAAATTAATTAATACGATTCGACCGTACCTCATTATTTAATGTATTTTTAACATTACAAAGTATGCTATAATAAACGCTTCACTTTTAATGGTCAAAGTCTAGGAATTCTTGTTTCATAGACACTCCACACTTTCCGAGATTCATGTCTTGCAGATGTGTCCCGTTACAAAACCACCGATTTGCAGTAACCTGCAGTCTACAGACTTCCATTTTATTATATCAATCTCGTATTTTATTGTTTCCGCAATATACTAGATTGGATACAATCCCCCCCTCACTCACATAAGCCCCCCTCCATTACCACTACGTGCCACTATATTGGACATAATGACAGTTGGGTTTTGATATTGCTTAGTTTTTTTTGTGTTACTAGTTATTTCATGGTTTGCATTGTTGTTATATATTTCTGAAATAAACGATGAAAATGAGACTAATGTTCATAATGTTTGAGAAACAATAAATACCTATTCAAGTTGTTGGTAATCTTAAAGCAATGAAACAAATACGGCAGATGTCTAGTTTATAAATAAATGTACCTGGATACAATTATTAACAGGAAAAAGCCCGCATTTTCGATATCTATAATCTTGTCAGGGCTGGTTAACTATCTGCTTACTATGTATTCCAACATAAGTTCAGCATGCTTAACAAAAACTATAAATTTCAACATTTGGAAGTGCTAGTTATGTTAATATAATATTATATTTTCCAAAATCAAAATAAACAAACACGCTCACGGCTGTATTCCCCATAATGGATCTTTGAGGATACCAAGTAGGGGGTAGTCAGAGGCACGTATAAACTCATATTTTAATTTAATCGAGCTTAGCAGCAAAGAAAATTGCATAGACCACCTAACTAGGAATGATTTTAATTTTTTATTCTGGACCCGTAGCCTTCTTTGCATGCCACCTTTAAATAATAGGTTTCAAAATACTTCCTGTTTAACCTAATCTACTAAGCAGATTGCGTGCCACCTTTAAAAAAAGTGTCCAAAGGATAGCGGTCTCGGATAATTTGCGTACCCGCATGTGGGCAAAGGATCATTCCTAGAACAACCACACATGTGTGACATCTTGAGAAGCAAAAACTATAATGGCAACCTCTTAACTTATAGCGTCGGTTAGCTGACAACACCGCGTAAATCGATTTTCGTAACTTTTCAGGAGAAACAAAAAAAACTGTTTTGTAACTCCGCGAAATTACACTCTTGACTTATAGCGTCGGTTAGCTGACAACACCATGTAAATCGATTTTCGTAACTTTTCAGGAGAACCAAAAAAACTGATTTGTAACTCCGCAAACCCACAAAATTTAAATTGCTAACGGTTTCTATGTATGAAGAAATGGAGGCCTACGCGGTGTTTGAAAACCTCAAAGACATACGCGACGATGCTTGTTTTATAATTATCTTTAGTTGATTGAAATGCACTGTATGCGAGTATTGGTGAATAGGAAGGCAGTGAAGATCTATCCAATGACATTAAAATGACAAAACTGCCACTTATGGGTTGAGCGGTGTTGTTAGCTAGCCAACGATAGCCGCTTATATCGGCGAGAACGTGTTTGGTGCTACTCTTAAGGTCAGAAATAGGTTCCTTCTAAATTTTACCGTCCTTTTTGTTTGCATTACATACCTACGTGAAATTATATAAGTACTTTGCATTATTTAATGTCATGGCCTTTCAAATATTCTATTTGACTGTTATACAAAATTTCGAAGATTTAAACACCGAAAAGCGTTGTTCTGAATATCGATGAACATTAGTATGAACTAAAACTATATTTACATTAAAATGGCTGATAATGAGGAAGTATATAAGAAGTACAAAATTCATTTATAACATCACAAGGATCACTTTGAAAAGTTGGTTTTATATAATAATAATAAACCAAGCTGGTCATTTTTCACACAGCATCATCTAGCCCCGAACTAAGCAGAGCTTAAATACATCTGTATGTAAAATTTATCTTGATTTCACGCTTAAAAACTGTTTATTATTAGCAGAAATGTTATATTCATACTTATAAAAGAAAAAAACGCTCTTTAAATGGACCATAATATTAATCTGATGACGGACTAAGCAAAGGATCTTTGTTAAAATTTTGAAAAACTTTGGCTAATCTTTTTAAGTCAAAAATGAAGACCGTGCAACCGCTTAAAACAGAATGCACATTTTAAAACAGTAATTTGTACTTGCAAAATCCAAATCCGACTTTCTGAGAAGTTTTTCTGCACCGATTCTGAGAGTTATCGCTTTTTTATGATCGCTAAAGCAAAGCCTTTTGGAGGTAAAGATACTACTATTTTATCTGTGGTAGAAGTACAATAGAGTAAGAATACAATAGAGGCCACATGGCTAAGTTTTTTTTATTCGTAAAGATGCAGATTTTTACTGTTCGCAAATGGCACTGCGATAAGGAGTTTTCTTCTTTTTGTTTTTAATAGGTCTTTTGAAAGGTTAACATGGCTAGTTGTATTCAAAGACTGTTGGGTGATTGTTTTATTATATTATTAATAATTACTTACATTTTACAATAATTTAATTGATAAATATAATTTAAAAAAAAACAGTTTCGTAATAAACTTTGATATATAGATACTTAACACTTTTGTACACTATTTATATTGCTTACAAATAAATAACTAACGAATATGTTACTCCTTTTCAGATTCCTTTGATGCTGGTACATACCTACACATTTTATCTGTTTATATCTAACCTAATTAATTGTATGCACGTTTTTATTAAAAACCATCGTAAATTTGATACTCCTTATTATAAAAAATAGGAATTTTCACGTAACGGTAAAGGCATCGACTAGTTTTCGACTCATTCCGAAAGTCTATGTTTACCTACGTCAATATAAAATACCTTTTGTTCATTCAAACATCGTAGACACTTTACTTAAAGACAGTGCTTAAAATGACGCATCGCGTTGAATAAGTAAAATTACGGATAGTATGTAGACTTGTTCTGCAAGTTAATTTAGCGTTATACAATAACGGTCGCTAATTTCAAGGCTATAGGTACGAAACAGGCTTAGAGTATTATTTCACTGAAACAAAAAATAATTATGATCTTAACGATAATATTTTATAGGCAACTTATACCGGGAAGGTGATAACATCATATAGGTTGTGGGTAGATGGTGGATGTATGCTCAAGACTGTTTGTCGTGGAACTCTTAGGGAGGGAGATTATATTTAGCAGTGGACCGATTCTAGCTATGTTGGCATTGTGTGAGATGAGTAATCGTTGAAAGTTCTTAGTTATAGGACAAAATGAATGAAAAATACTATACATATTTAATATATATTAGGGATTAAAAAGACCTGATTGCCTTCATAACTTTGAATAACTGTAAAAATAAATAAATATGTTTTGAAGCGCGTTGAAGTCTTTTATTCGAGGAATGGCACTCAAGGGAAGATAATTATTATGCAATGAAAATGTTCCATAGCATCATTTTATTTTTGCATTGCATGTTTTATATCTTTAACTAAAATAATACGAAAAATGCATTGTCCGGCAAGAGCGTTAGCACTAAAATGCTCACAAAACAAAAGAAATTACGCCTACGATTGTTGCGTATACTTTATACCTGTCCATATTTAATCTCTCAATTCGAACACACAAAATGAAAAACCAGCTTATAAACAAACAATAAACCTTTAATAGTATGATAACGTATTCACACCCCTCGCAAAGGGCAGTGCATAAGGGTGTGACCTTCAAAGGTTAACCCTCCACAGGTGTAGACGCACCTGTAATTTGAGTACTTTTATTCTGTACTTTAGCATTCTATTTAGTTTTTACGTTTTGGTATTTTACTTGATCGGTAGGTAGTTATTTTTTTATAATAGGCAGAGTTCGAATTTCAAATTATGTTTTTAATTTTTTTTTACAAAGTTTTGAAACAATTTACGTCTTATTATTGAGGTATTTAACATACAATTTTCATTTTATATATTTCAATACTATTTTAAATTACTCCGTAAAATTATAGTCATAACATAAAAATGTTGTGCAACATATATGAGGAGAAGACAAAGTTTTAAGTTTGACAGCAAAAAGGTCGCAGGCATTATGCTCTGGAATCACTTGAGTGCCACTTTACATTTGTTACAATGCTTTATTTAGAGTTCAAAACAATGTTAATTTAATATGCAACAAAACGGTATGAAACTGGTAGGTAGATACACGTCATAGAAGCTAATTGTAATAAAATTGTATTGTAATGCCAGGCGAGATCGCGGTGAGTAACCTAAATACAAAGAGAGTGATGGCTGCCGGAAGTCGCGCCATTGTGCCGCAACCATTGACACCTCGCATCATCCGGTCAAATCCTGTCTATGTGGCTTGGAAGTTCATAACGTCTATATGTGCACCTTATACATTATTTTCGTCACATAATTCAAAAGAAAGGAAGGAACTGTGTTGCAACAATAGATACCTCTACCAGCGCCCGTCAAATTCTTAGATATGGAAGTACTCCTTACTCGAATCTTTATTTTTTTTTTGCGTTCCTACATAAACCATGTTTTAACTTTACTATAAAGAAATTGGCCATGAAAGGCACAACGCAGTTATCAGAAAAATGTTCTTCACAGACGCCGGAAAACCCTACTAGCTGTTACTTACTAAATTCTTGAGATCCTTTAATGGCGATCTTCTTAAAATCGGTAGATACCTAAATCAGTCCTGTTAAATTGTTACTGTACTTCGGTACTCAGGCTTATTTTTGTTGGCAACAGCTGTTTCAAAAATATTAGGTATAATTTGCGGTTATATACAGCTGTAGATATCTATTGAGTTGCACATCGAGCCGGTAACCTGTTTTTAACTTAATGTAAGTCTGTATTTTGCTATATTCGACATCGAGATGATTCGACGCTCTAGTTCGACTATATAGTCTGCGTATCTTTGGAGCGGAACCAAAGGATCATGCTTGATCAGTGTGTGGTTAAAAACACTTCTCCAGACAACATCATCTACGCAAAAGACCTTGTATCTACCTAGTGTAAACAGAATAAGTGCTAACGCTAGCCAAATTTTAGCATGTATCTGTGAGTGAACAATTCGCGGAAAAAGGCTAAATCACTACGGTTATACGTGATTCATGCTAAAGCTAGGTAGGTACCTACCGAAAACCGTTAATGGATGCAATAAAGGTTTAGTATGAATTTTTATAATTCATTAACCTTCCTAATTGACCCGAGTCCAAAATTTCCCATAGGTTTTATACATAATATTCTGTAGAAAATAACTTATCTATATTATCATCAACTTGATACTTAATGTCATGCTTATTAGGGTATCCTCAAATCAAGAGCCTTAAAAACCCACAGACATCCCATAAATGTTACAAAAGATAGGTATCTTGCAGACGCAAGTGGACCCAGGTAGACACTCTTACGGGACGGAGTCGAGAACTGGATTCTGTAAGCGCGCGAGTCGTTTTTTTGGCCAAACAAGTGGCCGTTACGAAGGAAACGATAAATAAAACTGACTTGAAAAAAAAACTGTTGAGACCGTAATAATTGTAAGCCATTTAGAAATAAAAACGCAAAGGATGATCTTGGTAAAGTTGGAGTGAATGTAAAAATCTACTTAGATAACGTCACTAAATTTAATAAATAAAATCTAAATGTAAATGAAAAATATATAAAGATGAGTTATAAACACTTACCGGCATTATCTTTTTTGGAGAGTAAAGCAATAGGGCCATCGTCGAGCGGGGATCCTGTGCATAGCGGGTCAGCCTTGCTGGCGAGGAGCTCCTGGCCCTCCTGCAGTCCGAGCTGCTGCTCATGCAGCCGCTTCTTAATAAGGAAGATCTTCGGCATTTTGAATTCACTGCACTAATTCCGAGTCAAAGTCACTGTCTTCAATTATTCACATAGCATCGTATCACTGCACGTTAAGTTTCCTAATGTTTTGTTGTGAGTAGCGGCACATGCGATACCGTTGGCCGCTGCGAAAGGACTGAGAGGTAGCGTGCGGTTTGTGCACCGTTGCCCGGCCGACGGGTCTGCCCGCGCCCGCGTCGCCTGCGCCCGCGCCGCCCGCCCGACCGATCCTGCGCACACATACGCATCTACAGCCTCACCTAACACACGCACACAAATACAGTTTCCAGTAAAAGTGCTTTGAAGGCTCCAAGCCATCCTTTGTAATGCTTCGGTTATCATTAATGTTTACCTTTCGAGTAATTACCCTATTGTTGACGTTTTGTTTAAACGGGCCGATTTGAACGGCAAAATCTGGAGTTATGTTGCTCAAATTTGAATATGTATGGAACTTGAAACCTACATAATTTAAGTTTGTTCTGAAGATCATTTACTCGGAGGGAATGGTATTTTTTTTTTAAATCTACAACAGTTTATTATTAATTTAGTATGAGAAATTTTACGTAGAACGTGCTACGAAATATGTATAGGTAAATATTTATTACTTTGACTTTGTACTTATTGAGGAATCGATACTTACATGTACCTTAGAAAAACCAATACTAGGTTTATTAGGTGTACTTAGCATAAACATGTAATTGTAAACTTTATTTTACTATAGTACTGCTAATAATAAAAAAAATATGTTTCCGTAATAATAATTAATTATAATTATAATTTACCCGTAGGTAAACTATTTATTTGATAGGTATTTACGAATAATTTTAAATCGAAACTAATATAAAAAACCGAGGTAGATATATCGGGCACAAAAATATGGAATAACGTTTCTTACCTTTATATTTTTTCACCGAAGTGCATGTTTCTTTCGTGTGTACTTTCATTTTATTGAAGTATGCAAATTATCTGACAATATTTCGTTTCAACACAGGATTAAAGCTTGCATATTCATAAGTAATTGCTTAGTTTCAGGTACAAACAGGCCGCTTCGGCAACCTTCATAGATAATAAACAATACAGCGTGCAATCAGTATCAGTGTCTGTTTCTGAAAGTAATATAACTATAATAAAATTTACAACGTGATTGTCTGACCAGGATTGTAGCTTTGGTTGCAGACTGTACTGCAATGGCGGCGTCTTTGTTGTCACATGTTGCTATCAATATTTTACTTCTCTTTTACAGTTATTTCTTTGTTCAAAGATAGTTTTAGTCTGCGTTTAGTAAAATGCTACCTACTTATAGTATCTTAAATAGTTACTATATAGTATTATTATGTTCTTCTGTCGGTCACTGGTTTGAAGTGTATGGGTGCCGTGATATCACTGGGACATGAGACTTTACCGCCGTTATGTCACAAGGTCGGCAAAGAGCGAGTGATCGGTGTTGCAAGCCATAGTAGAGACTATAGGTTACGGTAACCGTTTACCAACAGGTGGGACCGTATGCATGTTTGCCATTTTAGTTGTATGAAGAAACATCTCTGCCTATTTGCTCGGAAATCAAGGTATTTTGTGCCGTGGGACTTATGTTAAGTCGTTGACATCTACAATAAATTTACGCAAAGATTAAGGCGTATCTTACTGACATTATTTTATAGAAGTCTGTTAATAACACAGCTCGAAAATTTGGTTCAGCCGGGCGTTATTTGACTAGATTTATTTTTTCTCCAACAAGACCGTGCCATAGAAATTCCACACAAATCGTTAAGCTTTTTTCGGCAATTTTGACAAATAAAATACTATGGCTTTCTTAAACTACAATAATCTTGCTAAATAGATGAAGAAATCTATTAAAGTTTGACCTTTAGTTATCTTATGATCATTCAACTTTTCTTGTGTAGTGTATTTTTGTTTTAAATAATTGTAGATTCTAATTTTATTTTTAATATTAAATTATAAAATTGTATAATTACCGAATTGTGTTTACTATGTACCGAACTTTATTTAAGTACATTATATACAAATTTGCATTTAAATTCAAATTCATTTAAATAGGCAGTTTTTATTAAAATCTTTACAGAAAATGTTATTCAGTATTATTTCTAAAGAGACAGTTATAAAAAAAATAAATGTAATATTAGCAATGTCTGACCGCTCCAAACTAAAGATTATTGAATCCGATGAATCACTTCTGTAATGAAAAGGATTGTTGAATCACAAACACTTTCGTATAAAGGACTTCCGTCTTTCGTATAAAGGACTATACGAATGTTTTCCGGTAGCGAAGAACGATTTTTGAAGATGTTTAAAATGTATGTTTGGGAGTAATCCTCTGTTAAATTTTGAGTAGAATAACATCAAGGGTGAAAACAAGAATTTTCAGTTCTGCAACATTTTTGGCTAAAAACTGTTAAATGTTACATATTTATGGACGCCATACGAATTGCGAAGTATTCTCGTGCACAAGATTTATTCAAAAATACTTACCAGAAAACAGGCAGAACTAAAGTCGGCATTTTAGAACTATCTGTGAAACATTACAAACTAGAAATACTTGTAAAAAACGAGCTTTGAATACTTTCAGTATAACAAAAGATATCTTTAACCTAATCGCTTGCTGCAAAGAACAGATTATCAGTTCTATCTCATCCCGAGAATAGTTTTAAATCCTTTTGTCTAAATCTTAAGAAAATACTGCATGAGGAGATACATTGTTTGTGGATTCTGTTTAGTTTCTGGAATCAATATTGAACCAAGTTGAAGACGGAATGTTTTTTCAGAGTGCGCGTTGATGTTTTTTGTATAGCAAACTAGTTTAATAATTATTGGTTAAATAGGTACCCGTTTTGAGGTATCACTTTTGAAAGTGTTCTTACCACGTACTTTACTATTATCTTGCTTACGTTTGTCCTCCGCTTAGAGGTCCTTCCTCATAAGCACTGCCGGAGACCACGTTTCATATTTTCAATGTAAACTACGTAATTTTAATTGCATAAAAATATACAATTTTATCTGGTAAAGTGTTAAAAGTATTGAGTTCCTTTTATTTAAATACTTAACGTTTGTTTTATTTGCATTAAATAAATAAACACCAACAGTCACATACATAGTCCTGACACTAGCGTTCCTGTGTTATGGGTTTCAGGATCTACGAGTACTACAACACCCGGAACAAATATCTGCAGACCCTATAAATAGTTGTCTCAACGAAAATTACAACTTTTATTTGAATTGTAAAACCAAACCTAAACCTAATATAAAATAAACACCAGATTTCATGGTTAAAACTAAACAATTCTTCATTTTAGTGACCATAAATCAATTTTTAGTTTAAAACTGCAGCTAACGAGTTCATAAAATGGCTCGATCATGTTTTGCCGGAATAAAAAATAAAGCAAAAATGTAATGAGCTACCGAATTGGTCCTGTCCAAGTTTTTTCTTTGCCGATAAAAAATGGTGGAATCATTTTTTTGGGTAAGTTACAATGGTTTTTTAGTGCGCGGTTGCAGAAACTGAAACGCCTTTTTGGTTTAGTTTACCTTTTTGTGTCATTTTAGATATTTTACGAGCGCTACACATATGGCTCAATCAATCCATCCATCCTTGAATCTTGATTCAGTTTGGGCTTAATCTAGAATACAAGTCATGCCTACTTAACTTCACCATAAATGTTTCTTCTGAAAACATTTCCTAATTTTCAAAGTGGGTCGTTCCTATGATAACTCTTCAATAATCACGCCTTTATAAACCTGTTCGCGTCTTATAACATTTTATTCAATAGCGCAGTGCAAGTTCTTTACCATCTAATAAAGATGAATACTGTCAAGGAGTTACTAAAATTACGCATACCGTGCGGCATATATATACCATTTTTAGATTTACTTTCTATCACTTGACAAAAAATAAAACAATAATGAACGAATTACAATTTGTTGGGGTAAGACTTTGTCCAGCAGTGGACTGGCAACGGCGGATGTTTTTTTTAAATATCCAACAGTCACATACGTATGTCCCTACACTAGAATTCCCTACATCATGGGTAAACTACGAGTGCCATGGTACCATAACATCCAGACCCGTAACAAATATCTGCAAAATATGCAAACAGTGGGAATCGTACCCGCACTTTTTGCGTCTGAGCCGCGCTAGTTGAAGAGGTTGATGAAGACAATCTTTAAATATAATAATAATAAATTATTTATTTGCAATAATTTTCTACAATTCCTAGTTACAGTATTCTCTATAAGGGGTTCAAATCGGATGGTTTCACAGATTATAAATAATCATACCTCACGAATAAGTTAAATAAAAGATCCTGTTTGACGAACCCTGGAGGGACTGAGGGAGACATCAAATCGGGAAGTGATAATCGGATATTATGAAATAATGCGGGATCTGTTTCTATTCATTCAAAGACAACTCGTTTGTTTCCCAGAACGGTATGCAAAGACTACGGATTACTGATATACCTTGTATGCTTTATTCATTATTCATGCATGTAATGAGAGAACATCTTCAATTTGGTCAGACTACGTTCCCCGAAGTCTACTTGTTCCCATTCACGCTTGCCTTATATACATGTTTCTACAATCTCCTTTTGTCAATCCTTTTTACATGCCCTTATCTTAGGTTATAGTGAATCTATTTTCGTCCATTCTTTTTACATCTTCATTCTTTCATCATTCTTTTTAAATATCAGGGGTGCAAAAGCCATAACCAAGAAGTGAAGTGAAATATCAGGGGACCCCTTAAATATTAGGTTACAGTATTAAAAAAAAAATGTTTTTTTTTTTACATTTTGCTTCGTAACTTAAAAAGCCCAATCCACAGTTTCCCACATCTTAGCTAAGCTAGCGATGCGGTCGGCCGGCGTGCGTGTATTGCGCAACTTGCTCGGTTCCACGCCGCTGCTTCGCTCAAGTTCTCGGCGACGACCTCCTTAGAGGCAAGAGGCAAGACCCACTTGAGTACAACATTACATAGTTCCAACGTGGTTGCATGTTGGAGCGAATGTTGGCGATCGGTGATAGATCTTACTCGTAAGTAACACGTGTGTTGATCTTGAAGAAGCTTAGCCAAATTATCATTGTTTGGTATTTAAGGATATATGTATAACGACTATACTAACTGTATTTTACTTTTCTCTTGGTGGCGTTTCCCGTATGTCCTTCCTTGCTCGGTGGTCGTGAGACGGGACGTTGTGTTATAGGTTGCAATTTGTTTCATTAAAAGCTTAGCCAGTATTGATGATAGTTTTGAAATTATAGTTTGAAACCAGCGTGGCAATGATGCCAGTATTTTACAAATGCTTCCGTCTGGTAGTGATTTGGATCAGTTGATCTATAGATCGTTTGCAACGGTCTTTAAATAACTAGCTGTTTCGTCTTTATTTTTTGTATATAATTGTATGAGTAAATGTATTTTATTTATTTGAAACCTATGTAATAAGATATACTTAAAACTACTAAATACTTGTACATCTTCGTATCCAGTAAGTATTGTTTCAAAACGCGCTTGATCGCGTAATTACTTCCTGTTAAAAAATAAAATCTGCAAATATAAACAATATATTTATATCAGCAAATGTAAAAGGTGTTTAACTTCGGGTTGTGTACCAAAAACAAATTCTTTCCAATTTCGTAAAAATTAACCTCTTTTTCCAAAGTTGATAAAAAAACTCTTCAGAGCTTTATGTATCATGCCTTTACGTAGCACCTAGCTACGTTAACAATTGTAGCACACCTTGTATACGAATAACCAAAACTCTGGTTCCATGGGAACAAGAAAACAACGCATTATCACAGATTTATATCCATAAACAGTTGCATTCCTGCATCATCCAAAACGGAAAAATTATCCTCAGTGAAGACCGTACACACTACAGCAATGTGGCTTAAGGCAGACAATTCAGTTAATAAATGAAGTTATGTTTCATAGGTAATTAGCTAATGAACGCACATCAAGCGAGTACCCTCTTAATCAACTCTGTCATATATAGATCGCAACGGTAACCATGCCTTATAGGGGTACGGTGTGGGGCGGAAGCTGTTGCAAATTTATGAAGAAAAACATAGTCATTATTTTTACATGTGATGTGTGTATTTTACAATTTCTCTGCAAAATTTAATGCATTAATAGTATGGCATAGGTCTGCTTTTAGTTTTAATTAAAAGTTAAAGTAAAATGTAAAGATCCTGTTTGTAGAACCCTGGAGGGACTGAGGGTGACATCAAATCGGGGTGTGGCACATGGATAGTTGGACATTATGAAATAATACGGGATCGGTTTCTATTCATTCGCAGACTTTTTGAAAAAAGTTTAACTTTTTTTCAAAATGAAAAACTACTTTAAATCTGTAGTTGCGTTCCAGTTACACAGGAAACAAGCACGACTGTTATTTTCATAAGAGTCAGATTTATATAATTTTATCAGACCGTAGATCCATGACAGCTTTCAATTAGAAGGTAGTCAGAGGCACGTCCAATCATTATATTTGGCTCACGTCCACGCTTTATATAGTAGTTAGCACTCACTGGTTATGTCTTAAAACTGTCTCTTTAAAGTCTAGACAACAAATCATATTTGTCTCTTCCATCATATTTTTTGCCATATGACATAACATGGACATTCTTAAACTTCCACTATCCATAAATGCTAGAGGCAAACCACAAATACGGATTGGAAATTACAAAAAAGAAGTCACATTTTAAAATTGAAAATTACGTAATATTTAAGCTGACACTTTTAAAAGATCCTTGTGATTGCAATAAATAAAAATCAACTAACTTTGACTTTGATTTTAGAACTTATTACCACTGAAGAAGACTGTCTAATTTGATTGTCAAAAGTCAGTATTTCACTCGGACTTAAGAACAATTTCATATCAATTTGTACCTCTACAGTACTCTGATTGCAGTGAAGCACGCGCTGGTCCATCACGGGAATAAATTGCAATAGAATTAATGTAGAACCGGTTGACTGATTGCTGCTGGAACCTCTATTTTTCAATTTGTATCAGTGGTTATGCTTTATTTAGAGTGATCACAGCCAGCCGTTGAGTTCGCTGACTTTAGCGTGAAGAGTAAACTTGCAATATGTTTTACAGCCTCTACGAATCTAACGTTCTGTATAAAAACCTAACTGAGAACAAAATAATAAATATTATTTTGCCAAACAAAAAGTATATCATGTTAACTCAAGTCAAATCAAAGCAACCTCTTCTTCAAAATTCTAACTACCCAACTAGGTACTATGCAAAATGTGCATATGGCAATAATGTGTTTGGGCAATTATTGTTTATTTAAGTTTATTATGTAAATAAGGGTATACAAATTCAAAGATTTATTTGAGTTAGACGACAAATAAATAGTAGGTAATCTCACAGATCTACGATTACAGATACGAAAGATATCTCTAAATCTAATTCAACTAACCAAGATCAGCATTGACGACCCGCATTAGGGTGCATTGTGCCTTATCCGCCTTCTAACCAAACCCTAATGCCTGAGACGCAGAAGGTTGTAGGTTCGATTCCTGCAGCGGGACAAATGTTTGTATTACTATCAAATGTTTGTCTCGTGTTGTTGTTTTCTATCTATAATATGTATGTATTTACTAAAAAAAAGTATTGAAGTAGTATATCAGTCATGTAGTTCCCGTAATACAAGCTGCTTAGTTTGGGGCTAGATGATGATGTGTGAATAATGTAAAGCATTATTATTATTAATAATCAAGCCAACCCAACTACTTGAAATAGCGGAGGACTGTGAGTTGACTTTTTGAGTATTTTTTTATAGCAGTGTTCCAGTATCCCCGACTCCATGGAAGTTGTTGACAAAGGAGAGCATGATTTTATGAGCTCTTGCATGATTTGAACCTGACTGTAGTAAAAAATATTTTTTTATCTATCTATCTGACTAATCGTACGTAATCGTGTACTTTTACCAATTTTATTATAAGTACACGATTCTCATTTATATGTATTTTCTAAAGCTCTGCCTACACAATTATCAATGAATGCCATCTTTTAAGCTTTGACATCCTCCTTTAAATCAAGGCTAAGCTTAGCCGACTCAAGGAAATTGTGTTCAATATACAAAACTCAAGCAGAGCTTTTTGGTTATAAATATAGATTTGAGCTTATTTTACATGAATAAAAATCATCTTTGTTTCATAAACATACAAAGCTTTTGATTAAGCGAATCACATTAGGAAGGCTTAGTGGAAAATAGCACTTATTTTATGCATTATTATCCTGACCTCACACTAACATTCTCTGTATCGTGAGTATCAGGAACTACGAGTACTATGGTACATTACCCAGACTTGGAACACATATCTGCAGAATACGCAAAGATTTGTTCCGCAGCTGGAAACGAACCTACCTCTTGCGTCAGCCGGCTACTTGCCCGCCAGGTCAACGAGGTCAAAATTCAGGGTTGGTTCTTATTCATTGAAATCCCAAGGATCCTATAGAAACGTCAACATATAAACTAAGTGAATTTTAAAGTGGTTTTATGCCAATTTCTCGTGCGCAAGAAATCCTAGAAGAAACAAGCAATAAACTCTGTTGTTTTTTTTATAATCCTTCATACAGATAATACCAATCAAACAATTTGAAATAATTCATCGAGAAAAAGTATTCGTCTAAGAACCATTAGTTAAAGTCGACGAGAATTGACAACACGTTCTAAAAAGGTCGTATATTTTTGAACAGAGACAAAATGCCTACTATACATTACGCCCTAATCTTTTACCAAACCTCTTTTAATAAATATATGAATAAGTAATCAGACTCCGAACATACGCTAGCAGAAGATTCCTGTACTTTTATTCCTCTGACCTAAAATGCAAAATGGGATTCAACGGTACTTGAAATAGAAAAGTGTCTACGCGATTTCGTAATTTATTTCTGTGTAGGTATTTTAACCAAACAAATGTCTATTTTAGCGTATTTATTTTGTTGTATGAGTGATTTTTAGTCTTCAATCTTCAATCACTTCAATTTACTTTAATCACTTTGGTAGTTCGTGTAGGTAGCGAAACTTTTTTAAGCAATACCAGAAGATTTCTTTGCGTTTCTGAAAGACTTTGATTCAAAATAATTCTAGGAATTAATGAGGTAAATCTATTGACTTTGAATCCAACAATTTATTTCACATAGTATTCTCGAAATGCAGAGGAAATTGCATCACCATTCAAAAGCTCCATTAAAAGTTCAATAGTGTCGTTATTACGTGAATAACGTCAGGAAATTCTCAAGCCTCCGTACTGCAAGTTACGTAGCAACTGTTGAGTAATCTATGCCGCAACTACCTACATACCGGTTGTCAAAGGCTGAGCTCACAGGCGCGGGAGGGGGAAGACGCGGGGTGCGCGGAGTGAGGCCGGGTACAGCGACCGCAATAACGCCGCAGCCAGCCACGCCACCATTGCCAAGATCACGGACCGCGCATGCGCGGCGAATGTCAGACACGTCACGACCAAGCTTCGTGCTATCGCGATTGGATCGTTCGAATTTAGAACTTCTAATGCAATCACGATTCCAAATTGCTGTACTCAAAAAAGATGATTTGTGCATATCACCGTGAAATGGCATGCGATAGAAATGTGATAAAAGTGACGTAATCTTATCCCATTTCAATAATAGGTAATTTATTTAAAGAAGTCTTAAGCTATTAAAGTTAAGAAAATTCGTCGTTAAGAAAAATTAAACGTCGTAACGTTTTTATTTGAGTCTCATACAATGACTCCGGTAACCAACGTGCTCATACTTATTCAAAGGAAGAACACCTCGCGGCCCCATCATATTCATTTAAGCACCAATCACGCACCCTCCCGTTCCCCAATCGGCCGGTTATTATGCAATCCGCTCACATAAAGGTACGTTTTTTGCCCATCTCCTTTTCCCCACGGTACATAACGTCCCAAGACGAAGCTTCGCCGGAACGCATAATGGCCCTTGCCCTATCTTTATATGGGCCGAGCCGTAGCAATCCTCTATTCAATTCACGTAAGGTAGCGGCCCTAAGGACCGGGTTTTTGTAACAGCGCAACAGGTAGAAAGGAAAGGATTGCGAGTGGAGCGAGAGGCACATACAATTTTTGCTTTGTCTCGCTCTGGGTCGGCATAGGAATGCCGTACGATTTGTGCTTGCGCATAATACAGACTTGCTTATGTGTGTGGGTGGTTATGTATGGTCGGCATAACACACACTGCCCTAATGCGTACGGGTCGCATAGCGGGACCTACAGAGTTTAGCCAGTGAAATTATATTGAAAGGGAGTCTGATTGTTTTTGACACTTTTATACACTTTTATCTCATTGATGCTGGTTAGAAATGGGAAAACAGTATTTTTTTTCATGTTTTAGATTTTATATTTTAGTTATTCGGCAAAATAAACCAATTCATATAATTTAGTCATGCGCTGAGATTTTGATTTATACATACAACAAAATAGGTTAGAAGGCCCCAATTCGAGTGCTTGTCCAAGCTATATGCAAATGATCTACGTAAACGAAATAGTAATAAATATCCATTTGCCCAGTATTTGTTTTAAAAAGAAATGGAGGTATTACCTCAGGCGATGGCCTAAGGAGCTTCCTAATAAATAAATTGTAACAGACGAACAATCTACGTCCAACCTTTTATAGCAAATGTATATACGGGCTCCTGTCGGGTTGCGGGTAAAAACTCACTACAAAAGCATGCAGCATCGTGTAGTATGAAAATACGGCCCTTTAAACTTAAACTTAAACCTTACGGCTCACAATCAATCTTGTACGAGTATTCATTTATATCAAGAGACCATCGTCCACCACTGGTTAGTTTTGGACACTCTACGGGATCTCAGTTACTAAGTAATGGTTTAAAATGACCTCGTGACCGTTGGAAAAAAACGTCTATGTGACGTGTAGTGCGCCATTACAGACCATTAATTGTTATTTTTTTCTTAGTCAAATTTTATAATGTAACAGAATTAACAGCGAACGTGAGTGTCATTACTTAATGACATTGTTCACCACAAGAATATCTACCTACCTACCTACTTTAATATCTGCAGTGCAAAGATCTCATTTGTAATAAGCGGTTATATCTGGTTAGTCGGTCATATCTGGACTAGGTCTTGATTTTTCTACTTATCTATCTATAGTGGATGAATTAACGAATGAATAAATGAAAATACTTTACACCTTAAATACTTTACAACATAAAAACTTAACAAAACTAATATTTCAAGGGTGGTCTTCCAGACAACCTTCGAATGGAGAGCAATGTATAAGATTGTATGCTAGCTTAGCTATAATTAGCAATGACTCAAGGTGTGCGGGTTCGATTCCCTCTGCTGAGAAAATGTTTGCATGTTCTGCAGATATTTGTTATGGGTATGTTGAGTAAACACTAAATTTATTATAATATAGAATAAAATAATGCTGGAAATTTTTCACACAGTATCATCTAGCCCCAAAGTAACCAGAGCTTGTGTTATGGGAACTACATGACTGATTTACTACTAATATATATATTTTT
Organism: Perizoma affinitatum; assembly: GCA_961405105.1. Taxonomy (NCBI): domain Eukaryota; kingdom Metazoa; phylum Arthropoda; class Insecta; order Lepidoptera; family Geometridae; genus Perizoma; species Perizoma affinitatum. The sequence goes on along the minus strand of OY560194.1, from coordinate 11,622,531 downwards.
TGTAATAAATAACATACATATTATACATAGAAAACACCCAGACCCGAGACATAGATCCTACAAACATTAGTCCCGCGGCAGGAATTGAACCCGCAACCTTCTGCGTCTCAGGCGGACCTTCGTCCACTGCGCCTCAGAGGTCGTCAATATATTATTATTATATTTTCATTATTATTCATTATGGACATTGGGCGCTAATCAAATGCATCTAAAGACCATCTTAAGTTAACTGGGGTCCATTGATGAAATTGAAAGTTTTGGTCTAGTCAGGCGTAGAGGGCATGCCTGTTTCCTCATGATGTTTTACTTCACCGTTTTGAGAACGTGTTAAGCGTACATAAATTGAAAATCCATTGGTGCACGACCGTGTTCGAACCCACGATCCACGACCCGGATCGGAAGTAAGGGCCACTAGGCCAACACGGCTATTAAAACATTAGTCAAAGTCAAAAGGTTTATTGAAATCACAAAGATCGTATAGAAACGTCTGCTTAAAAACTACGTGTATTTAGTTTGGAGCTAGATGATGCTGTGTGAAAATTTAAGCATTTTTTAAATTTATTTATATCAGACGGAGGTTAAGTAGGTATGGTATTACCTAGATAAAGTTTGCGAGATGGGCAGACCGTCGCCGGCCCATTTTAATGTGAATTTGCGCCGATTTCTCCAGCCCGACCAAGCCTGGAAGAATGAGAAAACAAACTCTGCTTGTTTTTTTTCTTATAATGATTAAAGTAGTAAATAAATATAAATGGTTGCGTCCACATAGGAACCGGTATCCGAATCTGTAAACGTCACTTAAAAACTTCGGTCCGAGGCGATAATTGGTCAAAATCCTGTTGCGGCAATTCTCATTTTGAATTGGAGACGATGTCAACTGTTGTGCATACAACGACCTATTTGAGCACAGGTGGAACCTTTTCACATTTACATCACAGAGCCTTCTTTTCAATCAACATAAAGAATAAAATGTAGCTTACTTAGACCAGGTCCTCAATTTTGGACGCGCTTGATGTTGTAGCGAATATTGAATTGGTCAGCAAATAATATTTGCTTGTAAACAAGTCATATTTTTCTATTGTTTCTATCACTGACATTGTCTCTGTTTGGAAATAACTAATGACTCTAAGATTTCAAATAATTTTTGACGGGTTGTTATTTTGCTCTTAGATTAAAAACCGTTTTGTAAATGTGTTGTAAAGAGTCTTAAGCTACATATATTATAAAACGCAGATAATCGTGTGATGCTACAATCCAATGATAAAATTATAGCCGTCCTTTTTATAAGAGTGTATTAGACAAAGATCGCTATAATTTTAGCGCCCTAATCAATAGCTATGGACGCAGGTATCAAACATGAGAATATAAAAATCTGTAGAGCCAACACTAACATTAGTTAGCGTTCCAATAATCGGCGATGGGCTTGCGACCTGTCACATGGAATAATTACTACTTGGGAAACGCGAGCGTGTTCCAAATGACGTGCCTCTAACTACCCCTTATTTGATATACTCAAAGATCAACTAACTGAGTATATATTTGAAAATACATATCTTGGGAAAAAGAGTCGTGAGCGTCGTGAGTTGGGTAAAGAGGCATGTCTGTTTTTTGTTTTGTAGAACCAAAATGATGAGTATTTTTCTATATGATGTTTACATTTGAGGGAATACATTTTACTACACAAATATTTGCAATCTGCACCTACGTGCCCATAAACAGGTTGATATCAGACTCAGAAGTGAATAAAATGTATGTTTCAATTAAACCTCTATAATTATAACATAAGATCGCATGACACGGGCTCAGACTGGTCTCAATTTTTAAAGGTATGTACAGACTAGAAGAGTGTTCTCGCACGACCACAGCGACAGTATGCTGAGCTGGTTACGGGCTCCTACAATCCCACGAGTCTTCATTTGACTGACGCCGACGACATGTCTACATTTTGCTGGCTATACGATGGTTACACGGCACTACAATGCAACGTGTTCTCGCTCAGCTGGCGCTGACAACCTGTCGAGCTGGTGGCTACACGTCCCTACAATGCTACATGTACTCGTTCAGCTGACGGCGACAACATGTCGAGCTGGTGGCTACACGGCCCTACAGTGCTACATGTACTCGCTCAGCTGACGGCGACAACATGTCGAGCTGGTGGATACACGACCCTACAATGCTACATGTACTCGCTCAGCTGACGGCGACAACATGTCGAGCTGGTGGCTACACGGCCCTACAATGCTACATGTACTCGCTCAGCTGACGGCGACAACATGTCGAGCTGGTGGCTACACGGCCCTACAATGACAAATTTTATTAGCACAGCTGACGGCGACAACATGCCAAGCTAGTGGCTACACGGCCCTACAATGTTACATGTCTTCGCCCTGCTAGTGTCCATATAATACCGAGCTGGTGGCTACACGGCCCTATACTGCTACTTATCTTCACTATTGTGGTGGCGACAACATGCGGATTTGGTGCAGCATGTGCTACGTGTTTTCTGATGTAAATATACCGAGCTAATAGCCTTGCACAATATACTGAGCTGGTGACTATACGGTTCTTCAATACTACGTATCTTCGCTTAGCTAGAGGCGACAGCGTGCCAAGCTGGCTATACGGCTTCACATTGTAAAATCTGAAACATTCATTCATTTTGTCCGTTATTAGGGTTTTCCCGACTCTGGGTTTTTTCTGCTTGAAACTAGCTAAGTAATGTTCGAAGAGACAAACAAACAAATAAAATCGCTGTTTGTTTAAACATAGTGGTATTATATTTGATATTATATAAACGGCATAACCTATGTATATTTTGTACATAAATGTGTACATTGCTGTACCTTTAGTAAACACGTTACCTCTAGCTAGAGGTATAAAAACGTCTGTGTGATCCGGTCCTACGAGTCCGAGATCGATGACCCCTTCCTCATGTTTGACTTATGGAAATTATATTTCTCGTTTCACCTGACTTCCAGTAGGTAAGTTGATCAATGTTAATGCCATTAATAATAGCTATCAGTAATTGATTAGTTTAACTTTGCCTGGCTCTTTTGAAACCAATCTATCGTCCTATCTGCCTTTAAGCATCTGTAGATTAATCTTTCTATCTTTATAAACTTTGTAGAGTTTTAATAGGAATTACATATTCGTGTTTTTATGTGGGTACAATAAAACAACTAATAAAATTATAAGTATAAACTTATATAAAGTACAAAAAACTTAAAGTATGTGAACTGCCAATCAAATAAAAATTTGATACCTACCTACCTATTTGACATTTAAAGTTACCTATAAGTTGTGCCATCAGGAAAAAACGTGTAACCTACCTACCTTTCTACCTACCTACCTACTGCTACAGGATTTTTTATAGTATAACGGTAAAAACTTCTACTAAATAAAATAACAAGACGAAAACAATTTATGACTAATAATGATAATATATTTAGGTCTTATACCAAATCACCATTAAAACCTCCATTCCTTACAGAGCATGGGTCTTGGCATACAATTTTATTGAAATTGTTATCAAGGTATGTATACCTATGCTTAAAATAACATAAATAAATATACCTCATAGAATCGTGACGTGATCTTGAAAAAAGTTAACTCATTTCATCCGCATTCGTAGATAGTTCTTCTGTTATTTTACATTTCAATAGCTTGAGTGACTTCTATGAGAAATGAGAAATTTTATAGAATGTATCTTTTGAGATGTTGTCAAGACATCTTTCAATTTGTCTCGTAGAACGGCTGAAGGTAATGTAACTGACTGATAAACAGAGGGTGACCAGGAAAATAAAGGAAGACACGTGAAGCTAACGAGTTTATATGAGTTTATGGACAACCGACATAGACTTCTAACCGCAACCTCGAAATTATAATTTGTGTGTACAACTGCGAGGCAAAACTCAAGGTCAATGAATATGCTGAATATAACTTTAACTAATGGCAATCTACGCAATCTTTATCATCATACATATCTTAGTGTCACTTTTTTATGTATACGTGTTTAGTATAGAATAAAAGAATAATCGTTTATTGTCTTACTGTGTGTACAAAGATGGAATAAATTGGTAACATTTAGTAACAACAGTTGCCCTTTCTGGGCATACAATAATATAAGTAGTTATATCTACAAAAACAATCAGGATACTTACATTTGAAATCATCATCAAAATATTCATTTACGTTAATAGAACAGACCAACTTGAAAAATTGTAACCCTGAAACGTTCCGCGTGTTTGTTAATAGAGTTAATGTGATGAAAGGATTCAGTGAATCATTTTAAAATAGCCATAACATTATAGCATTGGTTTGGTATTATTTTAAAATTGTTATATACCACATACTTTATTATTATCCTGCTGGCGTTTCGCTGACCGTTTAGAGGTCCTTCCTCGACGTGCTGTGCAAACCATACTGTTGCGGGTTCGATTCCCGCCACGGGATAAATGTTTGTATGATCTGCAAATATTGGTCTCGGGTCTGGGCATTCTATGTATAATATGTATGTAAAAAAAAAATGTTTATACGTAGTTTTTAATCGTGTATTTCCCATAATACAAGTTCTGCTTAGTTTGGGGCTAGATGATGCTGTGTGAAACTGTCCAGCATTATTGATTGATTTAATGATATCCTTAGATATGGTTTGCAAAGGAAATAGCATAGTGGCAGAGAGGCAAGAAAGAAGAAAGAAAATTGATTTATTTATCCCCATACACAAAAGTTGTAAATAATATTAGACACAAAACAGATATCATTTACAAAACGAAACAAAAAAGCAGACAAACTAGGTGACTCATTTTGTGTTGTGTGGGGTCAAATCGGTCCCCGTCACAGCATTATGCAGCACTAAAAGTAGTAGGAAAGCTGACCACACCACCATTACATTTTGGTAGAGTATGAGTTCTAGAATAATAATAATAATGCTGGACAGTTTCACACATCATCATCTAGCCCCAAAGTAAGCAGATCTTGTATTATGGGAACTATATAACTGATAAAATACTTGTATATATTTTTTTGTAAATACATACATATTATACATAGAACACCCAGTCCCGAGACACATATTTGCAGATCTACAAAAATTTGTCCCGCGGCGGGATTCTAACCCGCAACCTACTGTATCGCAGACGGGTCTGCGCCCACTGCACCAAGAACAGGAACAAATGGACACAAAGGTATTGATGATGATTAAGGTTACACGATTCTGTTGTGGAAGTGTGGAGAGTAATCAAATGAGAAACCGACGTACATATCTATGTTTGTATTTGCTTGTCATTTGATGATTCTTGGCACAGGAACTTATACCGCATACCTAGCACCCTGTTCTTTATTTTTTATTAAATAAATAAATAAATAATGCTGGACATTTTTCACACAGCATCATCTAGCCCCAAAGTAAGCAGAGCTTGTGTTATGTGAACTAAATGACTGATATACTACTTGTATACTTTTTTTTTGTTAATACATATATATTATACATAGAAAACACCCAGATCCCGCGAGAATATTTGCATCTGTAAACATTTGTACCGAGGCGGGAATCGAACCCGCAACCTTCTGCGTCTCAGGCGGGCCTTCGCCCACTGCGCCACAGAGGTCGTCAAGAGGTTTTAATTTTTTGTCTACTAACATAGTAGGTTCCTAATTATTTTGTTTATCTTCTTGCTAATCCGTCTGGTAGTGATCTGGAGTTGAGCTATCTAAAGATCGATTGCAACGGTATTTAGATAGCTTGGATTTTTTTTATATGTATGTAATATGGATCAATGAGTAGTCCGAAATAAAACATATTTTATTTTATTATTTAAAAGGAAGCCTTGTTGAGCGGCTGAGATGCAAGAGATGCGAGTTCGATTCGCGCTGCAGAACAAATACTTGCATGTTCTGCACATATTTATTCTGGGTCTAGGTGGTGTGGTACCACGGTAGTTTCTGATACCCATGACACAGAAAATCCTAGAACGTTCGATGTTTATTTATTTCGCGGTGTATGTGCTAGTAGGTAGAGCAACGTTCAGTATAATTATTTGTAGGGATGACCCGCAAAGATAGATCTATCTTTGTCTCCACGATTCTCTCGGCCTCCAGCCAAGCTGTAAGTAAAGGCTTTCTCGCTTACATCAGCGCGGGTAACATTACGGCGAGTCGAGCGACCGGTTATCGAATGCGCTACTTCCTAAGTAACTGATCATAATTTTACTTTTAACTTAATATTAACGTTTGATCTATTTTATTAAAATTGGGTTTGCGTTTGTCTACAACTCGCCTGATGGTAAACCCAGATGTAATCTATGTTACAAGAAAAATATAGGAACTAAATAATAAAAAAAAGATATAATTATATGCTAAGGGTAATCTTCTTTTGCTGATAAAAAGATATATTTTGTTATTTTCCTGTACTCAATTGATATTTTGGATTGTTCAGCATTGGTTTTTCAAGTTTTATTGTGGGCTGTCTCATTTCTGAGCTAAATTTCGGCTTTACTAATTATTGTACCAAGAAAGTAAAAATAATTTTGTGCATCACCAAACACGTCGAAATCTGTTCACTAAACACGTCGAAATCAGTTCACCAAACACGTCGAGATCAGTTCACCAAATACGTCGAGATCATTACACCAAACACGTCAAAATCTGTTCACCAAACACGTCGAAATCTGTTCACCAAACACGTCGAAATCTGTTCTCCACTAAGTCTGTCATCATGGACAAAATTAAATCAAAATGCAAAGTGATTATAGAACAGCTATATGAATTTGATGCTGCAAAACTTTTTATCACAGTTGTAAAGCGTGTTTCCAGTATTTTATTTGTATTAAGGTGCAAACGGTTTACAATATCAAGATAAATGTAAAAAACTTAAAAATCTTACACCACTCATGCTGCCGCTAATAGAAGCAACGTTTCAACAAAGATAATGTTGAAACTAGACGATGCTTTTCACACTAAGCTAGAAATAAATATATATAAATATGTCCAGCATTATTTATTTTTATTATTATTCCACTTTATTTATTTAAAATCTCTGGCTTATACCTGGAGCTTTAACAGGCATTAGTGGAGCTGATGCTAACGCTAAGAGGCCTTTTGTACAATACATATTTTGTGGATAGCGACGGATGAAAGTATTGGAAATATGGGTGATTAACTAGGATATTGCAGGAGTATAATATGCTTATGAAATGGTTCCTAGGCTGCGTAGGATGAAACGGCACCTGCCAATTCTGGCTAAAATTCAGATCAAATTATTATTATTCTTAAACATAAGTCAACAACGAAAATTATGTGACACAGAAAACTGTTCATTGTGTAAGTTATAGGCTCGCGGGAAAAAATAATTGCATGAATATGATTATTTCGTTCTTATACATTCATGATAAAAATTCTTATGAATATGACGGGCATTAACACGAGGAAATTATTTTTAAAACAACCTGACGTAAAAGATATGAGGAATCTCCGATATTACTTCACATTTCAAATAATAACTTTTGATATCGGATAGTGCTTCTGCTGTTGTTCTGATAACAAAAGAGGTTTTAACTTCTAAAATAAATTCCTGCAAATTCCAATTTCCAACGCGTGGGTCTAAACTGTTTCTTGGTTTCAGCAGTAAATTCGCATCAGCTTGTGGCCATCTCTAGCGTCATTAGGCCGCCTAATTTTTTTTTTATTAGGTATGTATCGTTGAGCTTCTTTAGCTTGGTGGACGGTACCTCTACTTTTGATCCGGTGGTCGAGGGTTTAAACCCGGTCGTCCACTAATGTATTTTTACACTCGAAAAAATATATGCGCATTAACAAGTGTCCAAAACGGTGATGGGAAACATCGTAGGGTTTTCCCTAAAGCTGAAAATTCGAAGGCATGTGGCCTTAGCTAGTGTTCCAGTAAGCGGCGATAGGTTTGCAACCTGTCACTTGCAATGATAACTTTAGCTAACGCGGGCATGTGCCATTTTTAAATCAAATAATGCTGGTAATTTTTCACACAGCATCATCTAGCCCCAAACTAAGCAGAGCTTGTATTATGAGAACTACATTACTTATATACTTTTTTTGTAAATACATACATATTATACATAGAAAACACCCAGACATGAATATATTATTATGCAGATCATACAAACATGTGTCCCGCGGCTGGAAGCGAACCCGCAGCCATAAAAAACCAAACCGCAAACAAACGCAAAAATTATAATGTTTGGACGTGTCCCTGGCTAGTGGCTACCCCCTCTTGATATCCTCATACGATCTTCTCACTGAGTATGTATCTGAGGTTGTCAATCATGGGGAATACAGTCGTGAGCGTGTTTGTATTTGTTGTTGTAAAGACACTATGACAAGTCTATGGTATTACAATGCGTGCAATTCGAGTGGCGAGGCTGGCGGTCGCGCTTGGCGGTGCAGCACGATCTGCTGTTCCGCTTTGCGCCGGCGCATCCCCTCCCCCCCTTCTTACCACCTCTTTCATATGTAGGGACCCCATGATTTTCAGAAAAACGGGATATTGAACATGAATTATGTGTTTTGTAGATCGTTTTCCTTTGAAGTACTTATACACGCAAAAATTTACAGTTTACGTAAGACAGGATGATGAGGACATAATTATAATTATACATAGGAGAGCTTTCTTGCAGAAAATATTTTTTTTTGTGTTACCAACATAAAAATAATGCTGGACATTTTTCACAGAGCATAATTTAGCCTCAAACGGCGGGGATCGAGTAACCTTCTGCGTCTCAAGCGGGCCTTCGCCTACTGCAACATTGTTTGTTACCAAAACTTTCATATCATTGAAAACCATAATTTCCATCATCTAGAGATTTCTGTTAGTTGAGTAAAAACATAACCAAATCTGGCTTTCTGGACAAATTTTAGTATCCTAAAAAATTGGCAATTTCGCCTACTAATTTCATGAATGCGAATGTTTCCATAGATGTCTGGTTTCCTGTAACTAAGGTTCTCCGTAATGTTTGAACCGATTTTTATGAAAGAAACAGGTATATAACTCGTGAACTGTATTATTTTAAATAGATTACTTTCGGGTACCAAGAGGGCGAAGCCGTGGGCATAGATTTAATACATAAAATTAATAAGATAATATGATTGATTCATCATCTTCTTGTCCTTATCCCACATTACGTGGGGTCGGCACAACATGTTTTCTTCTTCCACTCTCAGAGGAGAGTACTGATCTCATCAGCCGTCTGCTCAGTCCTTTCTTAACCATGTCATCCTTCACACAATCCATCCATATTTTCTTTGGCCTATTATCTCTGCTTTTATTTTTATCCACATTCATATTTAACACTCTTCTTGTAATGTGACATTCTTCCCTCCCCATGACGTGAGCATGGTATGGGCCATGCTAACTTATTACTCCTCAACTTCTCCGTCATGTGTGCTACTTTCAAACTTCCCCTGATGTACTCAATCCTTATTTTGTCCATTCTAGTAAGTACTCACATCCATCTCAACATTCGCATCTAAGCTTTTTTCATCAATCCCTTTGGTTGCCCAACACTCCGATCCATACAATACAACAGGTCTTATAATCGTGTTCTATTGTATGGATCATAAAAAGATCTCCATAAGGGATCTAGAATTCCCGTCATTCGGTTGGCTACTTTTCTTTCGGGTACTATGTGGGCGACGCCGTGGGTGAGATTTAATACATAAAATTAATAAAATAAGAACTATCAGCTATTATCTGTATTCTATAAGACTTGAATTGCTTCAAATATAATTATTAGATTAACTAAAACTGATAACATTATTTGCAGTTTTAGGATCCATTTGTAGGAAAAAATCTACAAGGGTTCTATGTCATTCATGTCCCAGATGTAAAATAAAAAATGCAGTGGACATTTTCGTGTTAAAAGGCTAATATATCGGTTAAAAGTTGCTGTTGAAACCAGCGGCAATGGGCTCGCAACCTGTCACGTGGAATGCTAACTAATTTCAAAATGCGGGCATGTGCCAAATATGTTTGATTGTGCCACAGACTACCCTTTACTTGGTATTCTCGATGATCTACAAACTGAGTAAGTATGAGGAGGATGTATGTTGAATAAAGTCGTGACCGTGTTTTTTTAATTTTGTATAACCTGTACTTAGCTTTCCACGTAGCAGGTTGCAAGGCCATCTCCCCATTTACGTAAGTACAGTCGTGAGCGTGTTTGTTGTTTGTTTTGTATTCAAAACCAAAATTAAATATATTTTATATTAAAAGAAAGTTCCGCTTACCGTTTAACGTGGCTCCCCCAACGACAGGTCTGACTGGCCCTGACCAAGACAGCCAAGAGGCGAAATGTTACGAAATTGCCCATCCACGGAAACTCGTTTCTACACCACGTTCTACTTCGGATTGAGAACATAATATTTTATTTTTAGAAAAGCTACCGATAGAGACATGCAATTTTATTTATTCTCGTATGCACTGAAAGAGGCCTAGTATGTCTGGAAGAGATCGTTATAAGCGGTATGACCGTCTATTGTACTGATTAGCTTGTAATTTACTCTGTTTGGTGTATGATAAAGAGTTTTTTATCTTTCTATCATTATTTGGAAGAATAAAGTTGTAATTATTCTTTTAATGTAGCGAAGCAATACAATATATATTTTATGAGAAAACTTATTGCTTTAGAACTTAGTTTTATAAAATTAATTTTAATTTTATATTTATTATTATTCCTCTTTAAAATTATGCATTATGAATTACAAAATTATGCATTGAAAGCAACACTTAATTTCGTAGATGTTTCATTTACAGTTCTACTAACGTGAAACCGATTTTAACCATTTTTTATGAAAATTTATGATTTTATATTTATTCCATTCTTCTTTAAAATTATGCATGCAACACTTTCAATACATAATTTCGTAGATGTTTCATTTACAGTTCTACTGACGTGAAACCAATTTCGATCATTTTTGATGAACATTTATTTCCAACTTCGGCTATACACACTTTGATGCCATGTTAGTTATAATTACTCCATTTTATATAACACGCTTCAGAGCCATCACTACTTATTTTTTTGGTTTATTTAATAATACTTACTATACATTTTGGTATAATTAACATGACCATGACCATTCTTTAATTTATAGTAAGAAGGTTTTTTTTTTCAGCTTTGAGATCTAAATTATTTTCTGCAATTTTCTTTAAGTATGTCGTATAAATTTGAATTATTGTACTCTATAATGATAGGTCTACAATGACTCAACCATGATAGGTCAATGGTAATGAATTTCTTCCGTTACCCATTGTGGAATTACGCTTAGGATATAATCCTATCCTACTAATATTATAAACGTGAAAGTTTTTGAGGATGGATGTTTGTTACTCTTTCACGCAATAACTACTGAACGGATTTTGATGAAACTTTATAGTAATATAGCTTATACATTAGAATAACACATAGGCTACTTTTTATGCGGGTACCACGCGGGCGAAGCCGTGGGCAGCTAGTAAAGTTATAAAGTCAAAACCAAAATCATGTTTCTTGTTTAAAAAGGTGTTGCTCCTTTTAAATTCTTAAAAAATACTACAAGCAAAAACAACATGACAGCTGAAAAGCATAATTTGCGGAATTCGAAATGTCTCATTTCGGAACTTTGAAAACTTAAATTAGTTTAATTTCTAAATCGTTTATTATAATAATTTGGTAGCAAAGGAGTTGTAAAAACTTTAATTAGAATCTGATAGCTAGAACATCTGACAAATCGCAGAACGTCAAATCAGGTGTTTTAAGGCCTAATTATTATTTTATTGGTTTAAACACGCATTCATATTGAGACATACAACTTTAAACGCTACTGGGTTAAGAGATGGTCGATACTGGTGCAGCATTAAAATGTGAAAAAATCTTTTTTGTGTGTGCAGGTGTTTCTGCTCAAAAATAATTCGCATACTCCAATCATTTGTTACGAAATCATATTTACCGAGTTAAACACACACTGATGTCTCTAGACATATCAACGTGAGATTCTTTTATACACAGAGAACCACTTTTGTTAATATTTTTTACTTATACTGGGATATTTAACATTGTTCATATCGTCGTGCCGTGTAAGCCGTGTTGGCCTAGTGGGCGATACCCCGACTTCTGATCCGGAGGTCGTGGGTTCGAACCCGGTCGTGCACCAATGGATTTTTCCACTCGAAAAATGTATGTGCGCATTAACCCGTGCTCAAAACGGTGAAGGAAAACATCGTGAGGAAACCGGCATGCCCTGGAACCAAAAATTCGAAGGCATGTGCCAACAGTTAGTGTTCTAATAAGCGGCGATGGGCTTGCAACCTGTCACGTGGAATGCTAACTACTTGCAAAACGCGGGAATGTACCAAATGTAATGTTTGGACCTGCCTCTGACTACCCCCTACTTGGTATCCTCAAAGATCTACTCACTGAGTATGTATCTGAGGATGTCCACCATGGGGAAAACAGTCGTGAGGGTGTTTGTTTTGTTCATATCGTTCGCAATAAAATAGTGAGAAAGACAGTACATCGATATTTTGGTTCATCCTTACCTTTTCAGACATAATGAGCCGAACAAATTTCTGGTAATCATTTTAAAGTACCACCTCTACTCTACGTCGGCCTATGTAACCATTACTTTTTAATTTCCGTGCCAAAAAATAAATAGCGTTTATTTTCTTCTAGGTATTCTTATTGTAAACCACAAAATGTTGTTTAAAAAAGCAAAGCGAAGTACATTTTTAGTAACACATTCTGTTCGTTCCATCCTAAGGCTGTCTGGTAGAGATAGATATTTAGGGTCAGACCGCCCATTGTACAACATTATCAAAGATAGTAGTACTTAATTAGTTAAGTACTTAATCAGCTAAGGCTGATGTGTTATTTGGTGTGCTATAAATCACACCAATCTATCTATCTGTTAAGATATCAGCGTAAGTTCTTCAATATATCCTAGATGCCAAGTGTAAGTATTCTACCTATCTGTTCCAAAGATACGTATGTTCTTCAATATATCCTAGATGTCAAGTGTAAGTATTCTACCTATCTATTTATCTGTTCCAAAGATACGTATGTTCTTCAATATATCCTAGATGTCAATTGTTAGTATTCTACCTATCTATCTATCTGTTCCAAAGATACTTAAGTTCTTCAATATATCCTAGATGCCAAGTGTAAGTATTCTTCCTATCTATTTGTTCCAAAGATACATATGTTCTTCAATATATCCTAGATGTCAAGTGTAAGTATTAGGAGTTCAACAGTTGGCAACGACAATAGATCATGAATATTGATACTCTGGCCTAGATGCATAAAGCCGGTCTGACACGATTTCCGTACTAGGTCGTTAGTTACGCCTGAAAATCACTTGTATGCCATCAGCACAAAGGTGTCTGCAGAATGTGCCCTCGATTAATACACAATAATAAACACCGAACAGATGTATACATAGTCCTGTTGTCTCGCTAGGAGTCCTCGTGGGATCAGTAACGAAGAGTAGGTATCACAGCACCCAATCGGAATCGGGAATAGTTAGTGGACCGCACTAGGCCTAAAACCTTATTGAAGAACTGAAGAACTAATTATCTGGAGAATTATATAATAATTTATGAAATAAATATAATTTATTTTATGAAAAAAGTAAATATAGTAGTAGTTTAGGTATATATTTAGTTTTTTCATTCCTGTACGCTTTACTCTCTCTCCTCAAAGGTTTCCTGGAAGAAGTTATGTTTGTTGCCCTTTAGGGTTAAGCTCGCCTTTGTTCATGCATAATTTTATTATATTCCTGATATTTATGTTTCTGTGTAGAAAATAAGAACTAGGGTTTTATAATGGCTGGCATCTCGTGGCTCGGTTGGTATGCCTTCGCATAATTAATAAGCATTGCCATTCAGCGTGCAATGCGGCCAGCATTTTGGGAACGCTTCTGTCTGGTAGTGATTTGGAGCAGTTGATCTATCTATAGATCGTTTGCAACTGTCTTTCGCTATCGAAAGACAGTTGCATCTGTATTTTTTGTACATACTTACATACTTGTATATCCTTTTATGAATAAATGTATATATTTATTTAAAATGTCCAGCATTATTTATTTATTTCTTATCTCATTTCATTTGACCAAAAATAAATTAATATGACTTTTTATTCGTATGAATAAATTGCCACGTTATATAAATATTCCTTTAGATAAATAAATCTTCGAATATAATCCCTACAGAAAAGAAAGATAATGTTTAATACTAGGAATGGCAATGTTCCTTATCTAGATTTAACAATTACCTATCTAGACGCCAAATTTTGGTTTTGAAACCAAACCAAAATTTGGTTGACGCCAAACTCCTAGTTGAAATGCTGGAGTAGACAAAAAAGCCATTCCAATCTGGCAATCTGAAAAAAAAACTAATATTTTTGTTGCTAAGTACGAAAGAATGTTCATTTCCTTGTAATGAATACCAACGATGAATTTGAGTGGTGATTTTTTTTTAATCAATTCGCCATTGTATTTAAATATGTTTGTGCAAGAGTCTAACAGTTTTTTTTTTAACTTAAGTTAGGTATTTAGAAATATTGATTGGTTGTTTCCTGTGTTATAAGGATCTTCGTGTAAGAGGTATCTCTTACAATACAATTGTTAGTTAATAATTTATAAAAATATAAATTATTTGTTTGAGGCGATCGGTACGGCCCCCAAGGTTTCCCCTTTCATTACTTGGCGGGCGAGTTCCCAGTCGAGACGCAAGAGATGCTAGTTTGATTCCTGCCATGGCATGTTTGTATGATCTCCAGACATTTGTTTCAGGTCTGGGTGTTGTGTGTGGTACTACGGTACTCGTAGTTCCTGATATCCAGTACACAGGGAATGCTAGTGTGAGGTTTCCCCTGAACAAACACTTCTACAACATTGGAGCCACAGACAGCCCACTCTGCAGAGGGTGTCTAACCGAAGAGGATCCAGCTGCCCACGTAATCCTGGAATGCGTGGACGTAGCAACTCACCGCGCACAAATCCTTGGCAACCCAAGGTCATCGCGAAGCCTGCGAAGACCCCAGAAAGCTTCTGTGCTTCTGGGCGGAGTTGGGCTGGCTAACCCACTAGCCAAACTCCCACGCACAATGAATTTGGAGTTTGAGTGCGGAAAAGGGAGTCCACGCACATAACACATAACATAACATATAACTAGTGTGAGGTTAGGACTACGTTTGTGTCTGAGGGCTGTTATTTATTTATTTATTATCACTCCATCCTCCTAATAACACAAAACATTATGCTAGCCACTTCTTTTGAATTGTCAATTTTTACCTAAATATCTCATTCTTTAGTTAAGACCCAGTCAAACTGCGGTCGCGGTAATGGTGGCAAACTTCCGAAATGGCCAGTAGGTAGATTTAATTATGATATTCAAGGTGTAATGTCTGATAATCTAATGTTAATGCAACGGTCTATAGATAGCTACCTGTTTCATCTGTATTTTTTGTATATACCTACTTGTACATAGTTGTATGAAATAAATGTTAATGCTAGATTAGGAACATTGTAACCAACAAAATGATCTAATGATTAATAAAATAAACGATTTTTTTTTTATTACATTACATTCAAGGACGATTACTGTGGCGCAGTGGGCGAAGGCCCGTCTGAGACGCAGAAGGTTGCGGGTTCAATTCCCGCCGCGGGACAAATGTTTGTATGATCAGCAAATATTTGTCTCGGGTCTGGTTGTTTTCTATGTATAATATGAATGTATTTACAAAAAAAAATGTATATAAGTAGTATATCAGTCATGTAGTTCCCATAACACAAGCTCTGCTTACTTTGGGGCTAGATGATGCTGTGTGAAAAATGTCCAGCATTATTTATTTATATTATAGGATGTCGGCTTAATGCCTTAAGATCCAATTGATCTCTAAGTTTAAACTTTGGGTTTCGTTAAATCTACGATTAAAGTTAATCGATGGTTTGATCTACTGTAACATAAGAACAATTTTGTGGATCAACTACCATTGAACTTGTGAAATAATCGAAGATATAAGATTAAACTTGTGTTTTTGGTGTAAACAACTATTGATCTTACAGCTTTTAGAAGATTTCTTTGTTCGCCACCGCCACCAAAACTGCACCAGTTACACGATAATCTACTACACTATATATACCAATAATATTATAAAGAGGTCAAGTTTGTAAGTTTGTACGTAGGGGTAATCTTCAAAAACTACTCATCCGATTTCAAAAAATATTTAGAATGAACCTTCGGGGTGGACATAGGCTGTATATTATACCGTTAAATAAAATGACTTTTCGTGGAGACTAATTTGCAACGTAAGTCGGCGAAAAAACGGTCGAGCGAATGTGTTTCACGAGAGCTACTTTTTTCCAGGTACCACGTGTGTGAAACCATATGCAGTAGCTAGACTTCAATAAAATAAATAACCTAATTACCGTGCACGAGGCACAATGGCCAATGGACAATGTACTTTTGCAATTGGGGCATTGCCACCTGATTTCAATGGCTCATGAATATTTAATTTTTATATTCAGGTGATTTGGAGTTGAAGGTAACAAGAAAATGTACTATTTAGAAAGCTAAATATGTAAACAAAAAAAAACACGCTCACGACTGTATTTCCCATGATAAACATATAGATACATACTCAGTGAGTAGTTGTGCTCACCTTTGAGGATACCAAGTAGGTGGTAGTCTAAGGCACGTTCATAAATACATTTGACACATACCCGCGTTTTGTGAGTAGCTAGTATTCCACGTGACAGGTTGCAAGTCCATCGTCTTATTTGAACACTAACAGATAGCACGTGCCTTCAATTTATCGGAATAGAAACAAGTATTTGTAAAATATGAAGTCTTAATGTAAATATCTTCAAGAATAAAAAAAATAAGCATGTACCATTTGTTAGGGTTCTATGTAATACGCGTTTATATGCCATGCACGCGTAATGGTAATATGACAATGCAAAATGTAGGCATGTGCCCAACATGTATTGTTCTACCTAGAATCCTCACAGATCTACGTACTGAGTATATATTTTTTTTTATAAATCATCTAGCCCCAAACTAAGCAGAGCTTGTATTATGGGAACTACATGACTACTAATATACTTTTTTTTTGTAAATACATACATTTTTATACATAGAAAACACTCAGACCTGAGACAAATATCTGCAGATCATACAAACATTTGTCCCGCGGCGGGAATCGAACCCGCATCCTTCTGCGTCTCAGGCGGGTTTTCGCCCACTACGCCACAGAGGTCTTCAATCGGAGGATGTCCGTCATGAAGAACACTTTTATAGCCATTTAGATAAGCGAGATTTATAGTTTTTTTCTACACAATATATTTCCTGTTTCGGGGGTATTAGAAACTAGGAGTACTATGGTACTACGATGCCACAAAAGACAGAAATATTGGTTCCTCTAAAAAAAAGGATGAAACAAACTTGTCCGTGAATGTACAATTTGGAATATAAAATTATATTGTTTTCTATGTTTAATATGTATGTATTTACAAAAAAATATGTATATAAGTAGTATATCAGTCATGTAGTTCCCATAACACAAGCTCTGCTTACTTTGGGGTTAGAATATGCTGTGTGAAAAAATGTCCAACATTCAATGAATAACATTTAGGATCGGACAGGGTTTTTGTTAAATACTGTAGTGCCTCATTCTATTTTATAAACTAGGAGCATTTTATAAAAATGTGTTGACGAATTCAACAATCTCATACTTTTGAACCAGCCGAGGCGAGATTGTGTAAAATGAAAAATGCAATCACAAATTAGTTTTGGCTTACCGGAAGCATTTTGGTGGAGAATATGGTCCGGTTATTGATGGCAACGACCTGTAAAGGGACCACGTAGACAAGGTGGGTGACTAGAGTGACGTCACTTTAAAGTCAATCGATAAAAGCCCGGTCAAACTTACGTGATGGCAATGACGATGGCGAAATACATACATCCACGTGGAATTTGTTTCCATACAAACTGTTTCCCGTTGCAGCCTCTAATAATGATAATAACACGCTCACGATTGTATCTCCATAGTGGACATCTTCAGATACATACTCAGTGAGTAGATCTTTGAGGATACCAAGTAGGGGGTAGTTAGAGGCACGTCCAAACATAACATTTGGTATAAGCCCGCGTTATGCAAAAGTATTCCACGTGACAAGTTGCAAGCCCATCGCCGCTTATTGGAATACTAACTGTTGGCACATAAATTTTTCGAGTGTGAAAGCCATTGGATTCGAACACACGACCTCCGGATCAAAAGTCGGGGTATCGCCCACTAGGGGTTGCAGCCTCTAGGGTTAAAATTTTGAAAAATACTTATATTAACCCAAAATTAGTATTTATTAGTCTTGGAAGGGGATTCCCCTTCCAAGCAGGACTAATATAATAAAATAAATATATAATGCTAGACATTTTTCACGCAGCATCATCTAGCCCCAAACTAAGCAGAGCTTATGTTAAGGGAACTACATGACTGATATATTACTTATACTTTTTTTTTGTAAATACATTCATATTATACTGATGAAACATGTCAATTTGGGAAAATAATTCCATATCCGCAATCACCTGCGTCTCAGGCGGGCCTTCGCCCACTGCGCCATAAAGGTCGTCCACAAACGTTCACACGTCAACTTTGATAATATTTTGATCGTCACCGCGTTAGCTTGACCAGGCTCTAAGTACAGCCGTCCAGTTTGAGACGTTTTTCATACAAACTGTTTTCCGCTGCAACCTTAAATGGGTTGAAATTTCAAAAAATCTTTTCATTTACCCAAAATAATATAATACTATACAAACTTAGTTGCGTTGGTTGTCGGATAGTTAGAAAGTCACGCAATAAATTTAATTTAAAATTCCTTTTCTTATCAGCACTAGAGTGAATCTAGGGTTGACATTTCAAGAAATCCTTCCATTTACCCAATATAATATATGACGAAGCAGAAGCTCCAAGGTGGTCTTTAATAAGTGTGACGTCAGCAATGCTAACGTCACTATCATCTCCAGCATGCTGGTCGCTCATAGTTGATGACGAAGTATTTTTTTTTTGCTGTGCGCTGGTTTTCAGTTAGTAATATAGTCACACAATATGCTGAGCTGATACCTTTTTGGTGCGACATTGAACTGTCTAGGTGGATGGATTAGTAAGGTGCGTGGGACATTTCTGTTTCTGTTATACTTCTATATTCAGTTATACTTTCAGTTATAGGCTATTCTAACTCTAACTTTTTAATATATATTTTTTCATAACTTATCCCACCATAAGTATTTATATAAGTATTGTATTTGCTGTAGTTTGTTTTATAATAATATTATTTAAGGTTTACACAAGTTATACACCTCCGGCCACTTCAAATCATATATAATCCTTCTCCATCCAAAGGTTGTCTGGAAGAGATCGCCTTCAAGCGAGATCAGCCATTGTACCTTGTCTTAATGTGTTATCGTTTATTTTGTTAATATCATAAGGTGTACAATAAAGTATTTTCATTCATCCTAACTTACAAAATTTATGTGTTTTTTTTCGGGATATGTTTTCTTCACTTCTCTTATAAACTTAACTATTCACTTGTTGTGTTTACAAAATAAAAGATGGATGTATTGTATGAAGAATGACATGATTACGAAAGAAGTGAGTACTGAAATGACGGCTGATATAAGGCTTTGGAAGAAGAAAACATGTATAACACTGCTCGTCGAGATAGTTTTTTAACTAGTTCGGCGGGTATGGCGAATCCTATTCGACCACATAACTTGATAATAACCTACCTACATAGTTTAGTAAGTTTATGTAATAAGCTACATAATTACTAAAAACATTCTAAACTAAACTATCTACCTACCTACATAATATTAAAGGAAATAATTCATAGTTATTATTGGTCTGTACAAATTATTTTGTCTTGAAATAAAAAAAAATTGATATTTGATATTTAACTCCACGAAATATGGATAATAAGAAGATGATGTATGAAAAAAATATTTGATATTTGAACTCCACGAAATATGGATAATAAGAAGATGATGTATGTTCACAATCCCATAATGCACAATAGGTTTTTAATTGGCTTGCAATTATTGCTCCCGCCCGATTTGCTCCAGTTGTTAACCATTTAGTTTTTACTCTTTAAGTCAGAAGTACGGTTATGTTGCCAAGTTATGGTTGGTTATAACAATGAAATTGATTAAATCGTTTCAAATTACCGAGGAGTTATTAACCTTCAGCGTTTTGGTCAGAAACTTCGGGTACTTGAACTCGGTACATGCACTTAAATCGAATTTGTGAGTTATTATAATACAAACTTCATCTTCTCAGCATCTTATATCTTCTTATAATTCTTTATTGTACACAGAAATATAACAAAAATATTAGGTAAGGCATATAAAAAGGCAAGCTTAATAATCAAAGGTTTTCTGCCAGCAAACCTTTGAAGAGATAATCTTCATACAGTACGCGACGCAATATTTGCAGTGATTGCGTCGCGATAACTTATGCTGATGATGGCTATTAAAATAATTCGAAAACATGTTGGTACCTTCAGCAGGTCACGTGCCCATGCGCTGTATTTACAAAGGGTATTTTCAATTTAGTAATAAGTTGAAAAGCCGGAAAACGGTGTAGTGAAGACTCAAAATAGCGATCTCTCTCTCACGCGACCTCCATTATATCTCTTGAATGCCAGACATATATACACTACTCCGGAGTTATTCCAAGGCTACAGATCACTGTCACTATTCCGGGTGTCTAAATAATTCTAAATAATCAAAAAATCCTTCTAAAGGTTTTTGTTTTATACCACTAAAGTCGCAAACGTACGGCCAACCTGTTGGTAAGCGGTTACCGTAACTATGGAAGCTTCCAACACCGGAGGTTCACTCACGCGATGCCAACCCTGAGAAATAATGTTGAAAAGACTCGTGTGCCTGTAATTTCAACGGCACCATACCCTTAAAAATCGGCACACAGCAATCCAAACATTACTGCTTGGCGGCAGAAATAAGGTACTTCCGCGGATGAGTTCTATCGAGCGGGTGTTTCCAGATAGACTACACCGTAATCACACTACATCTGCAATTAATATCCTCCAGTCGGCTAGAAGTCGCTAGGCAGAGTCATGTGTGATAGGTCAGCTGCACCTACCTGAAGCTATAAATAATAAATAAATAAATAATGCTGGACATTTTTCACACAGCATCATCTAGCCCCAAACTAAGCAGAGCTTGTATTATGTGAACTACATGACTGATATTATACTCCTTATATACTTTTTTAAAAGTAAATACATACATATTATACATAGAAAACACCCAGACCCGAGACAAACATAAGTTAATCGTACAAACATTTGTGCCGCAGCGGGAATCGAACCCGCAACCTTCTGCGTCTCAGGCGGGCCATCGTCCACTGCGCCACAGAGGTCGTTATGTTGGCTTGAATCTCGTTCCCATAGCCGTTTTGCAAGTGTAAATTATAGTTGGTATTTGATATAACGCAGGCTTACAAAGAGTCAGTGACATGACATATTAATTTATTTTAGCATCTCATTATTTTTACGTACGATATCTTAGCGATCTCACTCTCACGCGTCCTCCCTTATATATCTCGAATGCCAGACAGATATACACTATTCCGAAGTTATTCCGAGGCTACAGTAAACTGGCCGAAAAAAAAAGAATCACTTTGGTCTAAAGAAGACATTTGAAAGAGTTTTCATCATGCCCCTCGTTTCATACTGATATAACCAATCTATTTAATCATAGACCAATCTATGGTTAAATAGATTGGTCCCTTCGCAACTTAGGAGTGAAATAACGTTTGTATGAAAAAAAATATTGTCGAACAAACAAAACTATTTAGAAACGTACATACAAAGGCCAGATCCTCCAAGAAGAATCGAAAAACTTAGCTTACTTCGCTCGCTGGATCAATAAGAATGGTGAATGCTCTTTCTCAAAGGTGAGTTTAGTTGCAACATTAATTACGAATATTCTACTTACTTGGACTCATATTTAAATTCACGGTGACAATGAAACATATATTATCTGTGTAAATTGTATGCGTATTATCAACGCTTCCGTTAATTTGTGGGGGCACCCGCATGCTGTACTTTCAGTCTATTTTTATTTTACGGCAGTTGACAATGATCGCAAACAGCCAACAAGTGTTCCTTATCGCAAAAGCTGACGTATTTCCATATTTATGAAAAACAGGAAACTAGCGAATACTGTAGGACAATACTTTCCATTTTAAACCTTGTGTTTCGTGATAACAAAAAAACATACACAAGATAGTAACTCTGTAACCCCACTAACTCTGTACCTTAGATCTGTAAGGTTACCAAATATAACTTTACTTCAGAGGCACATCCAAAAATTATATTTGGCATATGCTAACGTTTTGCATCGTAACTTTTTATAGTACTCCGTATGACAGGTTGCATATAACTTAAATATTCTACACGATTATAACTGGGTTCTAATTAACTTGGTTTGCTCATCAATAAGGTTGCTGCTAACTTGTTGAAATGAACAAAGCAGTTCTTATGATCTCTTCATTAGTGCTCTTACAGGGCACTAATAATTGAAAAATTCCACAATCTAAGTATTCATCGACTCGAGGTTGTGTAGGGCAAAGATTCAAATATTATTTATAATATATTCATTTTCTTGAATTTTGAAGTGCGCAGTCACTTCAAAATTCAAGAAAAAAGATAAAGCAGTTACAAACGACTAAGGAAAAGTAGAATAACATTAATCATAATCATATATCTTCATTTCACCGGTAAATTTACAAGTTCCTTCAACTGGCTCATGGGTGAGATAATAATATAATAATAATGCTGGATATTTTTCACACAGCATCATCTTGCCCCAAACTAAGCAGAGCTTTTATTATGGGAACTAGATGACAGATCTACTACTTATATACTTTTTGTAAATACATACATATTATACATAGACCCGATCCCATCGGGTCCGGTCTGGACCCGAGACAAACGTTAGCTTTGTCCCGCAGCGGGAATCGAAACCTTCTGCGTCTAATGCGGGCCTTCTTCCACTGCGCCACAGAGGTCGTCAAAGTTACTTAGGAAGGCTATGACAGAAAGCTAAGTATGCAATAGTAAGTACATATAACATACAATTTATAAGGAATATAGTCTCTCACACTAGGATTCTCTGTGCTTTGAGAAGCTAGTCGTCTCTTCAAATCCGGATAAATGGTGAAGATAATAATGAAACGCCCAATTTGACTGAACATTCAAATTAAGTCATGTATGCAGGCGAGACAACTCAGATTACTGTGAGATTCAACGTTTGTTTGCTAATCGCTGTTGGCAGTCATCCTCAGGTCGTTTGAATGTTGTAGCTTTGTATTGGACGTAGCCAGAGTTATTAAAAGGGGAAAGGTATTATTATTATTTCGTAACCTAGATTGATCTAGATGTCTTATAAGAAGTTTTTGTAATTCAAAATGATGAACCGCGCGTGAAATTTTTATTAAGGACTGGCCCAGTATTGTAAGTTAATTAGTTGAGTTTTATTCCATAAAAACTTCATCTTTCTGCTACACCTTTTAAACGTGGAATTTTTGGAAATTCTTTCTTGGTTCACTCTTCTAGATGGGTCCTTAGCGTTAATGATAAGTTAGTCAGTGAGTCTACAACATTTTTTGCATACCTCCCTATTAAAAATAAAGACAAAATAAAGTTCGTCTACCTCTCACGGACATTGGTCTTGCTTAAGAAAATTGCCCCTTTCAATTCCACCTTCGCTAAGCCCTGCCTCACGAAAGAGGTCGCGGCAGTGAGAGGGGGGGTCGGCCGATGACCGACGACAATCTAAATCCAAGCCAATGTCTAGTGTAAGGCCTTCGGATAGAGAAAGGAAATGCTATAGAGCACACTACATGGGTTTTACTATGGGGTTATTGTCTACTTAACTGTCTGCGGTAAAATTTTGACAATGCAAACTCTATATGGATTTTTGAGGAGTTTGACAGTATAGAGTCAAGTCAAGTCATTTGATGTCAATTGATAACGACCTCTGTGGCGCAGTGGGCAAAGGCCCGCCTGAAATGCAGAAGGTTGCGGGTCTGATTCCCCCGCGGGACAAATAATTGTATATGCAAATATTTGTCTTGGGTCTGGATGTTTTATCCTGTCCACCCATAGGTTGTCTGGAAGAGATCGATTTAAGCGATAAGAGCGCCCATTGTACCTTTTATATTCTTTTTTTTAATTCCTGTGTTTTTGTATATTACTTTGGTATGCAATACAGAGTTTATCTATCTATAATATGTATGTATTTACAAAAAAAATTTATATAAGTAGTATATCAGTCATGTGGTTCCCATAATACAAGCTCTGCTTAGTTTGGGGCTAGATGATGCTTTGTGAAAATGTCCAGCATTATTTATTTATTTATTGAAATCACATCATTTTGATCATTTCGAAACGTCAATTTTACTGCCTGTTCCTCCACGATGAAGCCAGGAAAGATAAGACTACACTAGATAGGCCTCCGGAGTCTACATCTAACGCGAAAGCTAAGACAAACTTTTGTAAGCCAGTTGGTCGCCATCGCACTAATTTGCGCGGGCCATAGACTACCACCGATGATAAAATTGAAGTTTTTTATAGTAATTGTCTCAAAAGTACCTACTGTTATGTAGGTACTATCTACCGGTGTGACAGGGAAATCTTGCATAATGTTGCTTAAAACTTTCTAACATTCCTTAGAGACATATTTTATAGAACTGAACATAGGCAGATATATTTCTGACTTCACTTGTTGTTCGTATTTGTTCAAGCTCTGCATTATTTTCACTCTGATGATTGGATCCAAAATTAAAGGCTACAGTGGGCGGATGACACGATTCTTTCTCGACAAAAAGAGGTTGCATAATTTCAGCTTCGAATAAAGAATTTATTACTTTTTCCGTGCGGTTTGATCACCGCGCGATCAAGTCATCACCGGTTTGATTTGTTATATTGTATTTGTAAAGTTTTTCGTTAGCACTGGTTAGCGCCCACGTATTAATTTCTACTGTAATTTACTATGTTTTTTACTTGACATTTTAACTTGTCTGTGCTGTATGCGTATGTGTTGAACAAACTATCAATCTGTCAGTTTTAGAAAATAAATAAATAAATACTGCTGGATATTTTTACACAGCTTCATCTAGTCCCAAAGTAACCAGAGCGTCTGTTATGGACACTACTGGTACATGACTGATATACTACTGATTATACTTAAAAACAACATTGAATAAAAATTGTATTGTCATGCAAAACTATGGGGTTTTCAATGACAAGCCTAATCTGTTTCAAATGGCTTTGACCTATTTCTATAACATCATACAAAAAAAATAAACTGGACACGCGTTTTATTTACCTTTAAGCTACGAAAATAGTTTTATTTACCTATTTGACTTTTCTAGAAAGTTCCATTCATTTCTTTAACGAAAACTTCTTGGTTTATAAACACCAAATTTAGGTTATAGAAAAGATGACATAGATGTCAACTATGTTCTTGGATTCGCTCGTCAAAAAGGTAAATGTTGTTTTGAAAGAGAGATACGGGGTAATGCCCTCGAAGTTGTTTTCGGCAAAAAATGAGGGCGCTGAGGCCAGCTCACTTTTGGTTGGCTATGAATCAGCGTGAGAAACAATACCACTTATTTAGGAGTTTACCTCTTTACAACTGAAGTTAATTTACCCCCACATTTAAACTATAAAGAAAATTAAAAATTGATTTAAATTTTAGGCCTACGGTTTTTTTTTTGTCTCGTGTAGCTTTCATTGTATAAACTTATATACATTATGAGCTTTTAAACCATATTTTTATTCATTTGCTTTATAAAGACAAAATTTTAGGCCTACTGTTTTTTTTAAATATTCCAAAACAATCAAGCGTACCAAATTCGCGAATTGAAATCCCGCCGAGGTTGAGTTTCGAGATATTATGCAATATCTTTTAAAAACCTTTGGTTTGGATAATAGTAGTTATTCTACAAGTAAAATGTTTGTTTACACATTGTAAGGCAAATGACTCTTAGTTCTTATTCAGAATATTAACAAATCGATTCCTAGTTGTCAACAACATTATACTCGAGTAGAAGCTCCAAGTGCTTCTATTAAAGCCGGAATACTCTGCATCTTAAACTCTTTCTTTATTAAGGTCTTTCATCATTATCAACAATCCCAAGAAGTCCACTCCTGAACATATTTACGCACTCCTTAATACATGTGATGTATACCTTCTTATAATTGAATAGGTAGGTTTCCAAAGATAACATAGAGGTGACCGAAATGATTTTTTTATTATCAGCCTTAATCCAGAAAATATATGTTTTCAAAGTATCTATAACTTTTTAGCCTCGAGTCCTAGGAGTATGAAACAGAATTTAACCAAGCATTTGATAGGTATGTTTGCATATTCTGCAGATATTTGTTCAAGGTCTAGGTGTTGTGACACTGGGAATCCTAGTGTGGAGTTAGGACTATGAATGTGTTTGTCGTGTGTGTGTTTTTTGACAGCAAATTATAATATATTTAAGGTAATTTTTCATGTAGTAATTGGTCAAAGATGATTTTATTTTTAACTAGCTTCTACCCGCGTGTTATGTTGATAAACCACCAACTTTTGAGTGTATCAAACCAGGGAATATTTGATTTCCATATAAATTTCAGAAATATAAAACCTACTAGGGGTAGTTTTGATAAAATAAAAAAGACGTGTTATATTATTTATTTTAAAGTTTATTTGTACCGAGTTTTGAGCGAATCTGACCAAGGAATAAAAATTTCCATAGAAACTTTACTACCCTGTTTAACCCCCTTAGGAGTTGCTTTTAGAAAATTAGAGATTAGCCTATGTTTATTTCAGAACCTCAACTATCTACATTCCAAATTTCATCAAAACCCGTTTAGTAGTTACAGAGATACGTGGTTCATTCACACACACAGACTTTCGCATTTATTTTTAAATGCGAAATATATAGTTTTATATTCTGATATGTTAAATATAAGTATGATGTACACATGTTTTGGAATATTGTCTAGATCTAAATTTTTGTTTTTAATTTATTCTATTTTTGTATTTGACTGTATTCTGTTTTGTGTGCCATATTAAATAAATAAATAAATTTATTATATTATAGTAAGACATAGTGCGGATCGCCCCAAAAAAAGATATCAACGAGCAAAATATTAAAAAAAAATCATGAATTTATTGTATTCCTGTGATAAAGATATTTTTACCCGTGATGTAACGAAAAGATATAAGTGTTTGCCTTGTGATGTTTGTTTGTTTTTATATTTCCATTTTTTTCGAAACGGCAGATCGGATTCATCATCGGTTTTTTTTTATATTTTGGTCTTCGAGGATGTTTTTAAATACATTTTATATTATCACGGACTCTGTGCGAGCTGACGCGGAATTGTATGATACAAACGTGCTCAAACTCCACGGATCGTGCTCGTCTTCTAGCCGTTTCTAAATGGGAGTCAGGACTTTGGTTGCAAGCACTTTCGTCAAACAATACTGGTACTTTAATGGATCCTATAACATTCCGGGTTGCAGTTAGTCTGCGGTTGGGTGCGCAGTGCTGTGCCCCACATCAGTGTCAACCCGGATTATCGTACACCAGAGCTGTCGGTAGGATCTCTCGCCATTCTAGCCTTAATGATATCATACGCCGGGCTTTTACCAGCGTCAACGTTCCAGCTGTTCTCGAATCGAATGGCTACGTGACGATGGTAAGCGGCCTGACGGCATGACCCTTGTCCCTTGGGAGAAGGACATGCCTTTGGTATGGGAAGCCACATGCATAGATACCCTAGCACCATCTTATCTTTCGGGGACATCAGTTAGAGCCGGTACAGCGGCTGATTTAGCCGAAGATCTCAAGAGGCGCAAATATAGAAGTCTCGACAGAGCTTACTTATTTGAGACTTTTGGGGTTGAGACTCTGGGTCCGTGGGGAAACAGGGCACTTCGCGTTTTCCAAATTCTTTGTACATAGTTGTATGAATATATGTATTTTAAGAAATAATAATTATTTATTTTCTTTTATTCTTTTATTTTCTTTGAAGAATACCTCATAGAATACCATAATTTATAGAAAGTGAAGGAAATGTTAGCCAACAAGAACAAAAAACAATATGGATTGAAAGTAAAAGAAACCCAAGTTAAGTTTAAGATTTTTACATTATAGGTAATTTCGCTTGACATACAAATAAAAATACAAAGTTGAAGACTATTGTTTCAGGGTCATTAGAATAAAAATACAATTGCATTAATTGTAAGGTCAGCAAATTAAAACAAAATGACACCATAATTGGCATATTTAATCTGTTACTAATGGGGGTGTTCCCGACCATCTCAAATCAAGCTTTCGGCTAGTAGTGCAATAACTAATGTCATGTCATAATTATAAATCATATTGTTTTTTTTCTATACAACTTAAAAGGCAAACAAGTATATAGCCAGAGTTGGTAAGCGGTCATCGTAACCTTTGGACGCTTGCAACACCATCACTCACGCGTTGCCGACCCTGAGACTTAACGGGTGAAAATACTCATATGCCTGTTTCATCGGCACAATCCTTCATACCAGAACACAGCAATACAAGCATTACTGCTTGACAGCAGAAATAGGTATGGTAGTACTTCCCCGGACGAACGCTCCTAGAGTTCATATGGAACTCTAGTACTTCTTCTAACGAACGACTTAATGATGTGAATTTGAGAAGCAAATACCAAAAACAACCAACGGTTGAATGAATTCTTCTTTTATGCATTCGTCAAGTCACTGCTATCTATCGAGATGGTTCTTTAAAGTCTTAAATAAAAGCCCTTATCCAATTATTCAAGTACTCATCTGAATTATATAATTTTTCCATCGAGTTACACACAGAAAAGTTGAAGTATTCGGATAGAATCAACTGTAAAATAGTGATAAAAAAGACTTAGTTGCAGAATTGAGAACTTCCTCATTTTTTAAAGTCGTAAATATAAAAACCGCTCTTTTTACATTATTCTTAGGCAGTCATTGCAGATAACTTGTTCTATGAAATAAGCTCAAAGCATCAATTGTCAAGCTCAATCAAGTTTATTTCCGCATTTTACAGGTTACTGTTAGAATTTTCCCAGCTGTTTTCTGCTGTCGCTACTGTTTCATTTGCCGCGTATTGGTGCGTGGTGGGTAAACGCAGTGTTGCCAACTGAAATGAAGCTATATGGCTAGTTTCTTTACAAAAAGCCTTCAATCTGACTTCGCTGGCGTGGCGGGCGAAAAGCCGACTAAAGACGCCATAGGTGTGGGTTCGATACCTGCGGAACAAATATTTACATGTTCGGCAGATATATGTTTCAGAGCTGGGTGTAGTGGTACCGTGGTACTCGAAGGTCGTGATACCAATGACGACGTCAACTTTAGTGTACAATTAACACTATGCATATGTCTGTTGTAAAAAACAAATCTGTATGCATCTGTGAAAAACAAACCGTAAAAGTTTTTTTTTCTTTTATTTGCAACGTTTTCGACAACTTTTACAATATGAATGTTTTTGATAACGTAGATGATTACGATGCATAAGTTTTACTTATTAATCTCCACCGCCGCTAATTTGAGCAAATTTGCGCGAGCCTTAATTAAATAGAATCGTTTTTGGAAATACCAGTCAAATGAAAAGGCTAGATCTAACCAAAAGCTGTCAGAGCTGTTGGCAGCATTGGCTAACGGTTTGTTCACGTGTCTTAGCGAAGGCATCGACCCTCATCGGCCTCTGCGCAATATTCTATGCGCAATACTTTACCATCCATCACGTAACATCTTATAAACACCTCTTGCACTTGCAACTTTACACCGTAACTCGAAAACATTAGATTACATTTTTGGTTGATCCTCAAGAACGCCATTACTCTGTTTTATTCATGAATATGAGCTTCGATCGATCGGTACTATGATATCTGACGTACTCAATTTTGAATCTGTGTAATTAGAAATAAAAACACAAATATAATTTAATTTATTTAAGAGTAAAACCGAGTAACTGGTATATTCATAATAATGTAATAAGTATTATTCATTGTAATAAATTAAATAAATTTGTTGCAGACGTTCATAGTACGGTGAATTCAATTTTCAAGTTAAGATTCTGCAAAACGTCAATTGATAAATGTTTTTTTTTAAATCGAATAAAAAAAACAACAAAGGTCTAATATTTAAATGAGTGGTTTTCACGGCCATCTTGAATCTAGCTAAAATAAATACTTACTATCTACCGTGTTTCAACCAATTTGACAAGCAAAGATCAACACCAACCTGCTTTGAAGGCCCTCTTCAAGTTAGTGCCATCGCCATCTATCGAGCCAGTTAGAACTATTTTCATATCGTAAATGAATGCTTAGTTTTTCACATAGGACACGTCTTATATCCTTCTTTTGAAAAAAATACTTATTGGTCTAGTGGATTCAAAATTTATGATCCAAAAGACATGGGTCCGAACCTGGTCGTCCACCAAAGGATTTACCACTAAAAAATGTATGTACGTAGTAACATTGTGAGGAAACTGGCACGCTCTAGAACCAAAAGTTCGAAGGCATTATGTAGAAGGCATTAGAACAGTAACCAATGTTTGGTTACTGTTTCTACTAAAGCAGCGATGAGTTTGCAACATGACAATTGTCACGTAGAATGCCATGAATGCAAAATATACCAAACATAATTTTTGGACTGGCTTCTGAATACCACCTTATATATATAGATTAGTAAAACCACCATATAGGTTTGATAAAAAACTACTATAAAATAATATAAGAACTAAAATAAAATAATAAAAACCACATTGGTATCTTTACTGATCTACATAATGAACATGAATCTGAGGATGAACCTGGGGATAACAGTCGTTAGTAAGTTTTTTTTAGTTTTTTTCATGTTGCAGACCAAGTAGGTCTCATAACGTAATACGAAATAGTCGCAAGTCACACACATACCCTTGACCTTCCAACGGTCAAATCGGTCTCTAGACGACTATTTACATTTTGATGTAACGTAGGTATATTTTTGCCGTATTGTTGATAAATTTACAAATAGCCATCCTGTTTTCAACACTTAACACATATAGGAAACTGAGACATCTCAGTAAGTCTCAGTACTCCTTAATCTTTGCTAAAACTTAGCATAGACAAGACTTTGTCTCAAAACAAAAAATAAAAAAAAGACAGCACTACTTTGTGTCAAATTAGTCAGATTTAAGTTTTCCATACAAGTTTAGTCGTGATTTCAAAACATGCTGACTATAAACACGAAGAAGAGTGACACCTATACTGATTTGACAGGAGTTTGAGAAACAAATAAATTAAGAAAAACATTTATACAACACCAAATAAAAAAAAAAAATTTGAAGGCAAGTTACGAAAAAAAAAAAAAAAAATATACCTATATAAAAGTAAGAATAGCCTACTTAAAAGTATAACTGAAACAGGAATGCCCCACGCACCTTACTAATCCATTCACCTAGACAGTTCAATGTCGCACCAAAAATATATCAGCTCAGCATAATACTAGGTAATTCTGCTGACCCTACGCAATGACGTCACAGATGCCAGAAGTACTATCCTTTGTCTTTAGAGTAGCAAACACAACTCTCAAGAAATTAAGTGTTTAATAAGTATTATAAATGTATTTGACTTGATTTTTTTTAAAACACCTGATCTGTTTTCTATCGTTTATTGCAGCGCTTCCTAGTGACTTGTGGTGATAAAGCCTGTCTTAAAATCATCCTTAAGGTAAATTAAAACCGATTGTGAAAACCGCATTTTAATCGGATTAGCCCCTTCGGAGATTAATGGTAACTGACAGACAAACAAAAATCTTACGTTACAAACGCCATATGCGTTTAAATTAAGATGTTGTTTTGCAAGCCTGGTGATCATAATTTTTTACAAAATTTAACGTTTATTTTAATTATCGATAACAGCGCTTCCTAGTGACTTGTGGTGATAAAACCTGTTTAAGAACCATTATACAAATCGATTGCAAAATAACGATAAAACGTTTCGTAGATAATAGTAACAGACAAACAAATAAAAAAAAACAAACAACCTCTTGTGGCAAACGCATAAACGGGCCCCTGTCGTCGCGGATAAAAAGATCCTTAGGAAGTAAACAATTGTCATTCCAATGATCGTCAAAACAAAGAAAACTTTCCGTGAAAACAAGTGAAGTGTGAAAAGTTCAGGGAAGTTCAGGAAATACAAAATATATACTCCGACCATATTTTGTATTCCGAAACAAATTTAAATATATAAATAATAATTAAATTTTATATACTCAATAATGTTATTGCTAATATTATTATAAACGAGGCGAAACACACGTAATATTTTAGTACGTAATGTATTTACCTAAATTACGTTGTATTTTATTATAATATCCCTATTGACTTTCATAAGATAGGATTTTTTATGCACATACACAATGAAGGAAATGTCCAAGAACACAATGTATGTATGTCCTCAGGCGGCCGAGATTGAAATAAATCAGAAAACACATAAATGCAATACCTAACAGTTTAGGTATTATGTAAATAATCATTACATAATTGTCATTCACGGGGCAGTAATGTTCTTGAATGTGGCGAAACGGAAGACGCAATATGAACGTTCCACTCGATAGATTGATAATGTCTTAACGGTCGCAGGAAGTCGATGCACGGCTCAAGGTCGTAGTACAGTCCTGGGATTTAATGCAGGCCAGCAATAAATAATGCTGGACATTTTCACACAGCATCATCTAGCCCCAAAATAAACAGAGCTTGTGTTATGGGAACTACATGACTGATATACTACTTCAATACTTTTTTAAAATACAATACATAGAATACACTCAGACCCGAGATTAATTGCAGATTTGTAGATCTAGAAACATTTAAACAGCGGAAAAAATCGAACCCGCAAGCTTCTGCGCATCAGGCGTCCCTTCGCCCACAACACCGCAGAGGTCATCAATGATTGCTTATTGCTGTTTTTTTAATCTGTAAATATTTGCAGATCTAGAAACATTTATCCCGCGGCAGAAATCGAACCCGTAAGCTTCTGCGTATCAGGCGAGCCTTCGCCCACAACACCACAGATCTCGTCAATGAACGCCAATTGCTGATTCTGAGGCTAACCGCAGATTTCTGAAATGACGGACGGTTAAAAATGGCAGCCTTAGGCTCGGACATTGCAATCGTGTAATTTCTTCTGAAATAAAGATACGCATTTTAATTAAAATCATTTTATTTGTCGAAGAATGCTATCTTCTATGCAAAACGCGGTCATGGGCCAAATATAATGGTTGGACGTGATTCTGACTTCCACCTACTTGGTATCCTCACAGATCGTATGGATCTAGGATCTCCATCATGGGTATTAGTCGTGAGCGTGTTTATTTTAACTTTTTTATACAACTAAAGTGGCAAACAAGCATACATTATAATTATACTAGCCATTATGTACTAGTATTATGCGTCAAAAATATACGTTTTATATTTATAACGCAATAGAATTGTTATAAAGCGTGGAATTCAGCCAGCATTTTATACATTTTTGCTACGGTCTTTGAATGGTTCAACTGATTCATCTGTATTTTTGTGTTAACATATTTTTGTTACTTTTGTTATGTTTGAACACGTTCTGTTAAAATTCATACTTTTAGTTAACACAGTTAAGAATTCCTAAAGTAATTTTCATAGTATATTCAGCATGTCTGATTGCTAGTTTTAACTGTTAGTACTCATTTCATTCATGTATTGTCTACGTCCTGTCTCGAGTGCTTGTATTATAAATAATAATTCATATAAAAGGCTATTCCACACTGGTTTCAAAGCCACAGGTGTTACCATTCATACTCAGTTCCCACGGTCACGATATAGCCTCATTGTGGCCTCCCCCGCTGCATAAAGGAGGTTGGGGGTGAATCTTTGCAGGTAGCTGTGAACTTTTTAAAGGTGCACAGAATACGTTATGTCCGTTGACTGACAATAGTGATAATGGTTCTTACTTTGTACGTTGAGACTTGGCAAGAAGCGTTGGTTTTTATAACTAAACTACGAAATGTAGCAGTGACTAATTTTTTTCACCTTCAATGAAATAATTGACGTCTGAAACAAATAATAAGTTGTTTAAATGCATTATGAAATCAAATTAAATTATTTTCTCTGTTTATATTCTTAGATTAAAATTAAATTATAATATCACAATATTTTGAAAAACGACGATACTGATTAGGTACTTATCATCGTTTTTAGGGTTCCGTAGTCAACAAGGAACTCTTATAGTTTTGCCATGTCTGTCCGTCTGTCTGTCTGTTGGCTTAGCTCAGATACTCTTAGTATTAGAAAGCTGTAATTTGGTATGGTTATACATATTAATCATGCCGACAACGAGTTAAAAAATAAATCTTAAAAAAATGGCAAAGTCTTTTTCCTCGTCTTGGTATGGGGTGTCGTTGGATAGGTTGTTAATTAATATTGTGGGTATGTAAAAACCATTTTTCGATAAAGGGATCCGTTTGCAAAATATAAGTTTTAAAGAGGTAATTTTTATTTGAGCCCCACTTCTTCCAGCCAAACGGTTGTGAAAAATTTACGGCAGTAGTTATATATAACGAAGATAAAAGGAAAACTAGGACAGCTAAGTAGGTTTCACAAGTTAACAAGAAATAATCGACCAACTTATTAGGACCAATCTAAAATTTCGTACAATGTCCATTGAAAATGATTTAGATGAAGTATTAGTTGTGTAAAACAGGTAGTAAATATAAGTTTATGGACAAATACGGAACCCTACAATGCTCGTGGCCCGACACGTACTTAGCCGGTTTTTTAATCTTGTTTAATGTAAAAATATCTTTATTTTAAACATTATCAAAATAAATATATTTTTACGAACCGATTTCTATTTTGAAAAAGCTTAAAGGTGGCTTACGACTTTTAAGCATTTTTTGAAGGCGCGAAAAGATGAAGTACTGTTAATCAGACAAATTAGGCATGCTTTTAATATCTTGCCACACCCGCTGAGTGATTTATTTGATGGATAAAATTAATTACCCAGTCCATCCCACCCCAAAAGCTTTCTTGTGATGGGTTCTTTCGGCTGTTAAGTTATACCAAATAATATTAAAATGTAAATCCAATCAAAATCAGCAGCCCCAAATTATATTGAACTGATTTTTTTTTCACTAAAAATATTGATGTAACTTCTAGCTTTTTTTTTTTTGTTTATACATTTTGTTTAAACACGGATGTGTTTAAACATTCATAATAAAATTCTAAATATTTTATGTTTAACAAGATGTCATTTTATAATTTGAATATCATTTCAACATATAAAAAAATATGTTTACTTTTACGCTAACTTTTTTGAAGTGTATGTGAAGTTGAACATAACTGGAAAATACACCAAGGATGCCAAACTATAACCTACTCGGCAGAATGCGATACTGAATATCTCATTCAAGTAATTAGTTTATAATAAACTTCGCTTTACTATACCCCAGTGCGCACTTTGAATAGCCCCTTGGTTCTAGTTTCTAAAAATCATGTCCAAAATAATTATGACGAAACAATGCCCGAGGAAACGGAAGTTGGGAGGTAACGGCGGCAGCCATTACAAAGCCTTTTTAGTTATCTACGTGACGTGTGGCCTCGAAAATAATGGTTTTGACTACGGTCACAGATAGTCATTAATCATATTCATATTCTGCAAATTTGTGAATGACGTTACCTTATCAACAGGTCTAGTCAAACCTTAGACAAATCTATACCTTATAAACAGGTCTAGTCAAACCGCAGACAAATCACCATTAGGTTTATCAGGTTTATTAGTAGTAGAGCTCCTTGTGAAAGAGCTCGTCCGTGGAAATACAACCACCATACCTATTCCTGCTGCCAAACAGTAATGCGAGCATTGCTGTGTTACGGTTTGAAGTGTAAGGGTGAAATAACAGGCATATGAGACTCTTCAATCGTCATATCTCAGGGTCGGCAACGCGCTAGTGATACCTCTGGTGTTGCAAGCGTTCACAGGTTACGGTAACCGCTTAACAGATAGGCCGTATGCTTGTTAGACAATTTTGTTGTATAAAAAAAATAAAGTATGATTTTGTACCAATAAATATTATTATGAATAAATAAAAAAATAATTTGTCCTTCACTTTGAATGTCTACTTCTTCACAACGTGAACATTTGCCAAATTAAGTTAGGACTTGCCTTCCGACAAAACCCGAAACAAATATTTACATTTGTCCCGCGGCGGGAATCGAACCCGCAACCTTCTGCGTCTCAGGCGAGCCTTCGCCCACTGCGCCACAGAAGTCGTACTCAGTATGGATTTTGTAATATGCATAACGGAGAACACAGTCGTGATCTTGTTTACCGATATTGTATGGAAATGAGAACTTGAGCAGTAATTTTAACCATGCATTTATACAGCTTGATTAAAGTATTGTAAGTTTAAGTATTTATTATAATCGCAATGTCCTCATGAGCTATAAATCTTTGAGGACTTTTTCGTATAATAATTTGCCAGATTCACAAGATTGCCAATAAATATGTTATCAAACTGTAAAATCATTGATTATATAAATACCATGGTGGTTCAGTACACTGAGTAATATGTAGAAGAAAGGGAGATTTTGGCATGTTTAAGGAATAACTACGGGATTTTATGAAAAACTATATCTGTATTTAAAAAAGTAGATTAAGACTTCTTATTTCTAAAATTAAAGAAGGGATTCATTGTCATTTTGTATTTATTTATAAAACAGGTATATACAAAAAATACAGATGAAACAGCTAGCTATCTAAAGACCGTTGCAAACGATCTATAGATAGCTCAACTGATCCAGATCACTACCAGGCGGAAGCGTTCCCAAAATACTGGCCGCATTGCCACGCTGAATGGCAATGCTAATGCGTTGACCCAGATAAGAGCCAGCTCTCTTGTCACGCGTCGCTTCGACCAGTCGCCCTGAAAGAATTATAATATATAAAAGAATTCCTACTTGTACATAGTTGTATGAATAAATTTATAAAACACTTAATTTTGAGTATAACAGTGGCCATTTTAGAATAGAATAGAAATAGAAAATATTTATTTAAAACTATCTTATATACACATATAGTTAGTCATAGTATTGTTAGAATTTAATGCGTAGGTTTATGACAATCACCAAATGCCTTCATTTTTCATGTCAACTGCGCATTTTGCCATATCCGCAATTAGTAACTAACGCAGTATGAATTGACGTGTGAAAGAGATCGCTCATAATAATAAGGACGCAGTCTACCTTAAGTTTAAAGGCGGTGGCGGAAATGGTTGTGAGCCCTGTAAAAAGACTCCCCAATTACATATCTACCCACAATAAATCACAGCCCACCTACAGCATCCATGTTCGACATACTATGAATTTCGCGTGTATTAATTTAATTGATAAATAAGACTCACGACGCGGAAATCATGAATGCCCGTGATTGGGATACATAAAACGAAATTCTGAACACAATGGATGGGTTATCGAACTGCAGTAACATTTTCATGAAGGTCTAGAGACAAGGTTGGCTAGATAGTCTCCATGTTAGAACTACACTTGAGAGCAATAAAATCGCACATCCGCACATTTTTACTTAAAAGTTCAATTTTTTTTTTATTTGGAGCTTACAGCAAATTAAAATCAAATTAAATTAAAGTGCATAATCTAGGCATTCGCAGAACTGATAAAGGGTTGACATTTACCTTTAAAAATAACTCATTAGCAACAAAACAATAGACCCCCTTATGTCGCTCGATCCAGGTAAGGCCGGCGGCGGGATTTATCGCAGGTATAAAAGAGTGCATATTGAGGGAATGGTCATCATTTGCATACCAACGTACAGTGTGAAAGGTTCTCTATTGATATTGGCTTCAAACGGAACACGAAAATGGATACTACACCAGAAGTAGCCGCTCAAGTGGTTGCCCTTGTTGAATCGGGGCTTAAGCAAAGTCAAGTGGCTCGACAATTGAGTTTGAGCCGATTTACCGTTCGGCGTGTATACCAGAGGTATCAAGAGACTGGTGGCTACCAACGGCGACAAGGATCGGGCCGTCCCCGTGCTACAACAGAGCGTGATAACCGCTTTCTTATAACGACATCTTTAAGAAATCGTCGTTTGAACGCAGTTCAACTGGGCCAACGACTTCAAGAAGTTCGTGAAGTAGAAGTTAGCCGGTGGACAGTCAGAAGACGATTGAGAGAAGGTGGCCTGACTGCACACAGGCCAGCAAACGGGCCGAAATTGACCCCAGCCCACCGAGAAGCCCGCCTTCAGTTCGCTCGAGACCATTTGAATTGGACCGAAGAGCAGTGGAGTGCAGTCCTGTTCTCTGATGAGTGCAGCATGTGCTTGCATGGCAACGACGGACGGGGGAAGGTGTATAGAAGATCGGGAGAGCGATTTGCCCAATGCTGCATAACAGAACGTGTCGCCTATGGCGGTGGATCAATCATGTTTTGGGGAGGCATGTCTATGGAAGCAAAAACCGAGCTTGCCTTCTTCACCGGACCGAATACTGGTCGCCAATCAAGAGGATTGACTTCCATACGATACATTGAGGAAGTACTCGAGAGCCACGTCGTACCTTTTGCTGGGTTTATCGGCGAAAACTTTCTGTTTATGCAAGATAATGCAAGACCGCATACTGCTGGCATAGTGATCGAGTACCTTCAAGAGGTGGATGTGACCGTTATGGAGTGGCCAGCTCGAAGCCCAGACCTCAATCCCATCGAACATCTATGGGACGAGCTGAAAAGAAGAGTTCGAGGCCGAGATGCTCCTCCATCGACTCTACAGGAGCTGCAACAGGCGATCGCAGAGGAATGGGAGGCTATTCCTCAAGACTTTATCAAAAGTCTAGTAACATCAATGAAAACACGGATGGAGTCAGTGATTCAGGCTAGGGGAGGGAGCACTCGGTATTAATAACAAACTTTAAATTAATTTTATCTTTTAATTTCATAACTTTGACACCAATACTTGAATAAAGAATTTTGTACTAAACATGCATTTTTGTTATTGATCCACAAAAGCATTTTTATGTAATGATTGAAAGACAAATCAGATACCACTGGATAGGTATTAAAATAGACTATGAATCTGCATTACAGAAACATAATATTTTTTGTTTTTTTTTAGTTATGTCAAAAAATGTTCGATTATCTTAATGATTTCACAACCAATTATCGATGTTATATTGTGTCAGTCTACTTTCGGTCCACTTCAATCTAAATTTTGATGTTTTTTCTTCATTCAGGTAAAAAGTAGTTACATACGTAATAGGTGTTTCTATATTTTTGTTAAAAGAATTATGGTTCAGACATGGTCCTAAAAATAAGTCTGGGCCTATTGTGTTCAAAACCTTGTGGTTTTGAACATATTTGGCTTCTACACATTGTTGTGTAGAAGCCAAATGGCGAAAATTTACTCCTTTTTTCATTTTATTATGTCTGTCTGACTGTAGGTTCTCTCGGTTTTAATCGGATTGAGATAAAGTTTGGTAGGTATAATAGGTTGGTATCTCGAGTATTTTGAACGATTTGTCCAAAATACTCAAGAGGACGTTTTTGCGCAGGACATTACATGCACTACTATGAGGTCCGGTCCACCTTCATTATCATTGAAAATATTAAAATCCAGGTTTTACATATCTGGATTTTATTAAATAATAATAATACTATTTAGGTTTTCTAATATAATATTTGAAGGCACCTTCTAGGAAATATTCGGCTTCCAATTAGTTAGAAACTCCTGTAACCATTTTTACGGTAGTATAGATAGGCATAGAATACAAAATAGTGAAACGCAGATCAAAAAAAAAATTTGGAAATCCTCCAAATCTGTAGTAAATCAGTAGCGCCGCCTACAGCTCTCAGCAGTAAACTAAGTCACGCTTGCTACCCACAACAGCATACAGAAACAATTCGTTCTACTATTGTACATTCAATAAACACGCACACTTACAAACGGACATAGAAAAACGAACATTACGCACCCACACAAGCGCGAATTGTTACAGCCTCTTACGTGAGGTTCGTAAGCGACTGCGGAACTCAAGATGGCTGACATTGGCAATGGCGGGTCGTTGACCCAGCGCGCGCGCAGCCTTCAAAGCTTAGATCTAGCATTAGAGAGGTGGTTTTTGTAAGGTTTTTTATCGTTTGTTGCTATTTTAGCTTTATAAAGTAGTAAGTAGGTATATGCCACAATTTACAATACAAAATTCATCCAGAATTTAGTACCTACCTAATTCATAGTTACTAATGCGTGTTCCTATATATTAAATAAAGATGTAACATTGTGAACAAAACACAAGCTACAAATATTTAATGCTGAAATAAAAACTAAAACAAATAAAACGA
This sequence comes from Perizoma affinitatum, assembly GCA_961405105.1. NCBI lineage: Eukaryota > Metazoa > Arthropoda > Insecta > Lepidoptera > Geometridae > Perizoma > Perizoma affinitatum. Next base: position 11,582,056 of record OY560194.1, on the reverse strand, counting down.
CTCCACTACATTACCTTGTATGTAGGATTACTCAACAGGGATTTTTGATGATTTCTTGTTTTTTTCTGGTAAAAGAATAAAGTTGCACCGTGAGATTGAAAATAAGTTGATTAATAAAAAAATGAAAACCACTAGAGTATAATCAAAAATATCTTGGTGGTAATTTACATTGGAATATGAACGTTGTTCTCAATTAATAATAGACGACACGGTAATAATTGTCAAAATGGTACCTACCTACCTATCTGAAAGTGAGCAGGGTAGGTATATCTTGAATGCTAAACGGAAGTAAACCGTTTCTTACATTCTATACAGCTTTTGATTTTATGATGTTAAAATCAAAAGCTGGACGTATTCCTTCAAAGAATGCCATAATTCATGAAAGTAAAATTGTTTAGACAATTTTCTTGAACACCCCATGCAGTAAAAGAAGACACTCGCAAATTGTGTTAACATTACTCCAAACGTGTGATTTTATTTCCGGTAATAAAATTGCAGTGATTTATTGAAGTAAATGAATTAGTTTATATTGCAAAGTATAACAACGATAAAACTTTATGTACCTAAGTGCTAAAAAACGGTGATTGATGTGACAAATTACGGGTTATACAATCTCAAATTGACATCACTAACCTGTAAATACTATTTGGAAAAAAGCAGAATTAATTTGAAAAAAAAAACAAGTATTTTGTAGTTTGTTTGATATCGTTTCCTCCTTATACCTCTGTACCTTTGTTTTTATACATAAATCCATTGGTTTGGTAACGTTTTTTTGTCGTGCAATTTGTGCTGCTTAGGAAGTTTTATATCTAAGGCATTTTTAATACTGTTCATTTTTCACACAGTAATCTAGCTACAAACTAAGCAGAGGTTGTATTATGGGAACTGCATGACTGATATACTACTTACATACTTTTTTTGTAAATACATACATATTATATATAGAAAACACCACTCATGACAAATATTTTCAGATCATTCAAACATTTGTCCCGCGGCTGGAATCGAACCAGCAACCTTCTCTGTCTCAGACGGGCCTTGGCCTACTTCGCCACAGAGGTTTGGATGCTAGGAGGTAATGAGGAATCCCAGATACAGACACACAGTCACACATACATCGATACGAGCGAAGAACACAACCCTCTACATTTGGGTAAAAATGCTTAACTGAACGCCTGGATTTATAAACTTAATGCATGAAAACTTTTTACTATGAAACGAATTAGTAAGATTAGGAAATCATACTCCACATCATAATTCCGCTTAAAAGCGGAATTCTTCATTTTCTTATTGAACTATTCCGCTTCCTAGCGGAAGTGAGGATGGAGACATCTATCCAAAAATAACGTAATACCCAAATAAGCTAGGAATTTAACGAAATAACTTTATATTGCAAATAGGTTCAAATGTATCCCAATATTAAAAAACTGTAGTATTATTACAGAAATAATTTGTGTTATAAAAATCTTAACATCATGTACAATCTCAGTATTATATAAGTTGATATTTTCGTTTTGCGTTTTCGGAAAAGACAAAGATAAATTATATAAGCACTGCCTACTTTTATACTTTTTTACACTCCTATTTTTCGTGCAAAGAATAAAATAAATAAATCAAAAGAAAAACATCATATTGCTCGAGAATTGCTTTTATCATGTTGTCTATGATTACAGCGATACAAGTGGCGCCACACGGCGAGTGCGCGCGGAAACCGCCGAATGTAGCGCAAGAGCGCATCTAACGGTTCTAGAGTCGAGAGGAAAAACTCAAGTTCAGTATCACGGAAGATTGCGCGTCGTCGTACGCGGCTAGCGTCACCGTGTTATGCCACTGACATTACACAAGATGCGCAAAGGCATTTATTATAATTGTTTTTTAACAAGAAACTGTTTCTGATGTGGCAAGTTTATCTTCTGGCTTCACAGGCATTTAGGAGAAACTGGTTCTCATAAGACAGTAATCTTCTTCTTCTTAAGCACGAATATATATAAAAAAAGAGTTCGCTTAAAAAATGTTTTTATATGTCATCGATCACGAACTTTGTTAACCAAAATCAATTAAAATTTCATACTTGAACCACAAAAACCGAGAACCATTATAATTAATTATAGAATGCAAAAGTTTCGCAAATTTAAATAGAACCTATAATTTGAGTCTTATATCTAGAAATGATCTGGATCAGTTGAGCTATTTGAGCACAGAAAGAATAAGTACATTATAAATAAAATAGATGCTTCATAGAAGTAAACATTTTACAAAAACAGAGATAAAGGTGAAGATTTTTTTTTGCTAATTTGTCCCATCCCACTACCCATCTGGGCTTAGTGCTGAATCAGTGCTGGGCAAAATTCTGGGTTATTACCATTAAATAATTAGTTAAAAATAAAGAAAGAGTATCAATTAAACTATACACGTCATACATGAATCTTTTGCATAAAGGTATCCGAGTCTGGTATTGCTATGGTCGTATAATGAGACAAAACATTGACTATGCGGAAAGACGAGCAGTGTTGGAGACAAACTACGTGGATAGTCAGTAATGTCCTGGCAACACTAATACGACATGTAAACCATCTCTGGTTTACATGTCGTATTACAGGAGTACACATTATTATCTGTAAATAAAAATAATTTGATGAAGAGTAAATTAACAGATAAAAAATTTGATGAGAATTTATGCATCGAAATAGGTATACCATTATCATAGCATGTGGAAATTCATGGTCTCTGCCTACTCCTCCTGGAAATAGGCGTGACTTTATGGATTTGTATATTACCAGAGATCTTCATTGTCAATGCGAAAAGTAACTTTATCGCTGTTATGTTGTGCGAAGCTATTGTTCAACGTAATTGTGGGTAAAATACATTGCTTAATCGTAAAAATGTAAATATGGACAGGTACCAATTGCCATGTGAACACTATATTTGCCGTTCGTTAATGATAGTGTGAGTTCTCAAGTACGACTATTGTAAAGTTGATGAGAAATACAGAATGCGTGATTATGAGCACTGGTTTGGCTTAACATAGTACCCACTAAGAATTCCTAAAACAACTTATCATATTTTCAGCAACCAAATGATAGACTTAAGATTCTATTATTTGGTTGCTGTAAATATGCTTAAAGCTCTTAGAATAAAGCAAGTTAGCAAGTTATTTTTAATTTTCGAAGACCATCCTCCTCTCACGATGGCAAAATGTTATCTTAAAAGTTGCAAAAAGGTGTCATGATACTATTTAGGGGGGACCTGTTTCCAGTAGTGGACTTTCTACAAGCTCTTGATGCTGTAATTATAGACTTACCTGTTACACCTGTTCCAAATTATTACTGACAAGGTTAACAACAACAAAAAAAACACTTTCTCCTAAATCCAAAAATAATAACTCAATGCACGACTCATCCTTTTCTAACCATGACACAACCAACACCTGTCACTAATCTCAGAAATAATGCCTTGTTTTAGAAGATTCATTACTGGCCATTCGTTTGAAATACAAATTGAAAAATGCTGCGTTTCAAAATTGAATCAAAGTGTCCGGAGATAGAGTTGTATGTTATGTGTTATGTGATATTCTAATTGACCTATATTTAGAAACATATGGGTCGAAATAGCAGGTGATGTAGGTCAGGAACAAGAATACTAAGGCCATAATTTGGGACGTTATTATCAATTGATTTGGTTTATTTTCGGAAAAGAGCGATAGCTTCAAGTCGTTATAAGGTGTTCTGTTTAAAGTTTGCACCTTGTTTTTAATCTGATCGAATATATTTCATTGAATGTTTAGGCCAGGGATTGCATGATTATTATTTTAAACACGGTTTTACCAACTCAAAAATGACACACAGCGTCGAAACGTCTGGAAAATAATAAAAAAATGTAATTGCATCAAAGACCAATACAAAAGTTATAATTAATTTTAATGATCAGGGAAGTCTAACACCACGTGGGAGTTTGAACAAAAAGCGTAAGCGAACAGTGCTAATTAATAAATAGGACAGACAATATTGTATTTAATTATAAAATATGTTTAATACCACAGAATAACATAATTATGATATCCACGTAATTATTTTTCAGTCTCTTTGTTTATAATAATACCTCTAATTTATTCGATCCCACAAAAAAACTTCATAAATACGGCAAGTGCATCTGTAGATAGGAAATGCATCGCACCTGCATCTTATTCCCACGATCATACGCCACGTTCATACAATCTAATCTGATATACTTGTAAACTAAACCTTAAACCATGTAAGAATACGATTCCAGACCTTATTCTAAATTATTATATATTTGATGACTGTTTGGTGTTTCTGCATTACAGAGGTTTACTTTACGTCCCAATGTGACGACCTCTGTGGCGCAGTGGGCAAAGGCCCGCCTGAGATACAGAAGGTTACGGGTTTGTTTCCCGATGCGGGACAAATGTTTGTACGACTAGCTAATGTTTGTCTCGGGTCGGGGTGTTTTATATGATAACTCACAAGGATGTATGTATTTACAAAAAAAAGTATTTAATTAGTATAAAAGTCATGTAGTTAGTTCCCATAACTATAACATAGTAACTGCTTGGATTGGTGCTAGATAATGCTGTGTGAAAAAAAAAACGTATCACTATCATAGATTTAATATTTCCAACGAAGCTGCAACAGATATTAGCTTTCGTAAATTATTTCCTGCTTTTCCTACCCCTATCTGTTTATTTTTATTTAATTGTTACTCTCATAAAACAACAACGACGACCTCTGTGGCGCAGTTGGCGAAGGCCCGCCTGAGACGCAGAAGGTTGCGGGTTCGATTCCCGCCGCGGGACAAATGTTTGCATATGCAAATATTTGTCTCGGGATCTGGGTGTTTTCTATCTAAAATATGTATGTATTTAAAAAAAACGTATGTAAGTAGTATATCAGTCATGTGGTTCCCATAACACAAGCTCTGCTTACTTTGGGGCTAGATGATGCTGTGTGAAAAAAAAAAAAATGTCCAGCATTAAAAAAAAATGTCCAGCATCATAAAAGTTTATATATCTGTTGTTGCATTTTGCCTGATCAATATAAAACACGACCGAATTTTTCGATTACTGGAATCTGTAGCACCCAGCTAGGATGTTTGATTTTTAAGTGTTGGGGTTTCTCATGATTAATTAATGGCATCAAATCGTTATAGCTTTGGCCAAAACTACCTAAAGATTGATACAGACAGATTGCATTATCTGCATTATACAATAACATTGCGAACATTAAAAATCAAATTTGTCTCAGGTTAATTATTTAATAATAATAAACAACCTAATCAGTTTCCATTATCATAAAAATCAATGAATACCTAACTGTTGCTTTGTCGTAACGAGCCTTCGGGGATACCAGCATAAATTAATAATCCGGTTAATCAGAGCCCACTAATATATTTGTTTTATCGACTTGCGCATCAAATCGTGATTTATATCAACTAATCTAAATGACTGATGTTGAGGATTTTAGATGGCGCAGATGATGGCAGAAATAGCTTTACAACTCTGTTTTTAAATGCATCGTTACACTTAAAAAAAATTGCTTGTGACCCCAGTGTGCCAAAAGTAACGGCACATTTAACCTGAAAACAAAATGAGGTTCACAATATCGGTCTATGTATTTTGTATATAATTTTAAACTTTGATAGTATGTTTTTTTTTCCAAATTTTCACGATCAATAAACTTAATCATAAGTTTATAAAACTTATGAAGTCTTTATTGCGATAAAGAAAAAAAAGTAAACGCGAGCACCAATATCAAACTTATAAAAAAAAAACATGCGTACGTATTCACAACGATGAACATCCTCTGGTCTAAACTTAATAGGTTAAGTAGTACGGGATAGTCAGGAACAAGTTCAAACCTTTTTAGCACATGCCTACGGGTTGAAACTTTGTCATTAATTTGTGAAGGTTTATTACTCTAATAAATAAACCTCTAGCGAAAGCTAGATAGCGTTTAATAAAGTTACGTAGCTTCTTTAAAAAGCGACTGTGCCACTTAAATTACTCATCCATATAACTTGAAGTTATGAACCAATGGGACCACTTTGTGCATTGTAATTGATAATGCAAGATGGATACTATAATAAAATTAATTGTTTCAATGTAATTGAATACTTATCCGTAAAGTGCTTTCTGATTCGGGATTATTTATGTGTGGGTGTAATGAAATTACCAACTAATTATTTATAGTTATTAGTCACTGGACCAAAGCAGGACCAAGAAATTAAGTGCCCAAACCATGTCCAGGCACGCTATGTTATTATCCCGAAGTTGCCTCATAATTCTTAAAGTTATCATTGGAAATTCTACAAACTATTATTCGGTGGTAGTTCATATCAAAGGCCACTCGTTTAACCATGTTGAAGCCTTATATTTCATGGACAAGGGATGAAAATCAGAAATTGTTCATAAAACCTCAGATTTTTTGACCAAATCAATGATACCCTACACAGAAGGATCCAGTTAATACGCGAAACAGTTGCGTTTATATTTTATTTTCTGATTTTGGGTTATAAAATCTAGTGAGCACAACATTTTATCTTGATACGCTTTAAACTGAACAAGAAATAAACGTATGACACTCGGACAGACATACAGGTAGGATATAACGAATCTATAAAGTTTCGTTTTTTGGAACCCAAAACACCAGGGGGCCTAAGGAAAACATTTAGTCACACAGTTTTTAATTACTACTTTAAATTTCCTAAATTAACAAACAATAAATGATTTCATTTGAACCCTAAAAACAAGTGACGCACAGAACGAAAACAAACTACAGATAATATTCTACCTATCCACCAAGTACTCAATATTCTCACGTTGATTGAATGCGCTTTCACTAACTTTTTGTTTATCAAAACTTCTGTTCTCAATTTTTTTTCTGTTTTCGTTGGCAAAAAAAATCCCTTTCGATTTCCGCCATGGCGCCATCTGCCTTTATTCTCATCCTACATTGAAGCTATCGAAAAAAATAGATACGTCAACTTATAATATATAGAGCTACGTAGCTCACTTTATCTCATATCGTATTTAATATAAATAAATAAATATAGGCGAATTTAATATAAATAAAGAAATTATGCAATAGGCGAAGTCGTGAGCAGAATTAAGTACGCCATATATGTATCTATACTCCGATATAGCTGTTTTTTTTTGTTCGTCGGATCTGAATAAGTCTTTTTTCATTTAAAAGCTCAATTCTTGAGAAAGGTTAACTACGCTACGACCCTTAGGAACCGAGCAAAAGAAGTAAAAGCACGAATGGGCGAAGCGGTGGATTAGGGGCCGAGGGCGAAACAGCGATTTTTAAATAAAACATGACATATCTATATATTTTTAGCCCCACCACTTGTCTCACGTTTGTTTAGATCCGTTTTTTGTCATCCGGGATTTCACCGGAAGCAGGTCGATCAATGGATGTGGTTTAACATTTAATTTTAAGCATAAGTGGTTTATTGATAACTATCAATCTTCTCAACAGTTCAAGTTTGGGAGGAAGTGACGTATTTTTTTTTTTCAAAAAACTGTATGAAAGTCTTCTCCATGTAAAGTGTTTTTAGTCAAGAGAATGTGTTCTTTTTAATATGCGATTATTATCTATTCATGAATATATTTAATAATAACAATAATGATCTCGTAAAACAGGCTCAATAGAAACCTAGTTTGGAGAACAGAGCCTAATTAAGGTATACTAAGTCACCATACTTTTCTGTATTGTAACTTTTAACACCATTGTAACTAACAGAACATTATATAAGACTTAGTAAACATATTTTTATTTTTTTTTCTGTATCTTTAACCCGACTAATACATATTATTTTTTCTACACGGTAATTTGCTTTGATCATGGTACCATCTTGCCGGACGTCTGAGCAAAATAAGATGGACTTAGCGCCACTAAGCAAATTTTCAAATTAAAGAACCAAAAATAAACTAACAACCAATAACCATTTTAAAACATTAGTTTTTATAATTATGAACAGGCAATATTTGGTAATTATAAACTTGTAACCAAATTATAAATACTCACATATTTTTTACATAACATTATGTAAAACAATCACGTTTAAAAATTTAGTTCAAACTAATTTTTCTACGACTAAAAAATCTATAAAAATCTATTCTATTTACCTGACACATTGAAGGACAAATTTCGACTCGTTTATTTACGACTACCATAACTAACAATAGTTACCCTTCAATAGGGTATATTATCCTAAAGAAAGTTTTACGACTAAACTCTGTATGAAAACTTTACTCTCTTTTGGAAGTCACATAAAAAGGTAAATATTTTTATTGCTTCAAAGCGCCGACATCAAAAGAACCGAACTGTTTGCACTTTCTTCAGAACAAATTATTTGGTATCTTTATATCTTGAGATAAGGAAATATTTAAACTTACTTGTACTTTTGTAGAAATTGTTCTAAAGCTGTTCATAAATTGTATCATTGTTATGCGTTAAAAGTGTGACGATAGTAGTTTTTAAATTACTAGAATTTAGGCTAAATATTATACTTTAAAGTCAATAATTAAGGCTAAAAAATATACTTTTAAGACACAGTTTTGAAAATATTTGTCTTGAAATCAGTAAACATAATTGTTTTATACGGATCTATTAAACGAACCGAGTCCATGAAAATATTAGCCAGGAAACAGCAAAAAAACAGTTGTTATAATTATTTTATTCGATACCGTCATCTTTTGCAAAAAGTATTGAGATTTCGCAAAATCATTGAATCTCACCGATATCACGTTTACCGGATACACCCTAGCGGATAACCCTTCAAAGTGAGGTTTGGTTCAATAAACGAATGTTTTCGAAAATATTGTAACAAAAGGAGTCTGTTTCTGTATCCTTTGGTCTGATTGGTTGTTAAAAGTGACCACAAATTTATTTTCATTGGGAATTTTGTCATAAACCTTGAAATGAAAAACATTTATTTAGCACGACATAAAAAACAAAAAAATATGCAAATATAATATGATGATTAAGAAATAAAGATTTATTTTGGTTTGATATAAAAAAAAACTTTGGTCAAGTCATAAATTCATTAGTAAATTAACTAATTTTACTTACAAAAAAAATATTTGCTTTTAATGTTTTTTTATTCAAGCTTAAAATTATCCTACTCATACTATATACTAGCCTATGCCAACAATTTAATTCGTGTGGTACCCAGATAAAAAATAGCCTATGTGTTATTCTAGGTCACGAATTATAGGTACCTGTTCCAAATTTCATTTAAATCGTTTTAGTCGTTACAGATATTATTAGTAACAAACAAGGAAACATGCAAACTTTTGCGTTAATAATATTATATAAGTGGGATAGAACACAAACGTATGAACGCCTGGATGTAAGTTGCTTATAAAATTCGTAACAGCGATTTGGATGGAATTTGGAAAAGGTAGGTCTATATCTACCTATTCATGATCTAGAATAACACAAAGGCAAAAATAAAATGAAGTTAGTACTACCGAATTTAAATATCTTAACGTTTTAACTTATAGGGCATGCATAGCTTTATTATAATTAACTTGGAATTAGTTGAAATAATAATAATCGCACTTAATCTATCAAATGTATGGCAAAATATATAGATATATAAACAGTTTATTCGACACATTCAGATATGTGTGCTGTGCTGAAGTACAAATCACAAGAAAAAAATAAAGAACAATAAAAAGTGATAAGTACTATTTTTAACACTTTATAACAATCAAAACTATGGACATAGCGAAAATTATTATTTTACAAATGTTAAATATACAACAGAATGTTCAGAAGAATCCAAAATCATGTTCACCCGACGAAGGTTTTAGAAAAAAGCCTGTACCGCGACTAGTGGCATCTGTCGAGGTTCCCACGGAAAGGATTGCAGGTCCGTAATGACTCTGATGTTTACCTGTCATATAGCTAATAACAACATGTGATTTTATCAAACTATAGATCGTTTTTTCCCATCTATGAAATAAGTAGGTATTTTTTTGTTTTATTTTTTCAGCGGTGTATATATTGCTCCTTAGAAAAGACTTCAACGCGCTCCCTTCAATTTTCCAAGCCATAGTTAGTACTAAATGTTGCTTTATGAATCCATCTTAGATTCCCGACAAAGGATGGAACTTGATTATTCATTTATTCATACAAGCACGTATTATATAAAAATACAGATGAAACAACTAGCTATCTAAAACCGTTGCAAACAGAATCTATAGAAAGGTCCACAGATCCAGATCACTACTAGACGAAAACGTTCCCAAAATGCTGTCTGCAATACCACGCTGAATGACAATGCTAACTAGTTTACTAGTTGCTCTGTAAAAAGTAAAGTAGATCAATTAATGCTCTGTCAAGACTTTAATATTCTATAATATTTTTATTTTTTAATGGACACAACTTGAATCATCATTTTAGAAGAAAAAGTAAAATTATTTTCCAGTTGGATGTCTCATTTATGATACTCGCTTGCTTGCTAAGTAGAAATTCGATTTATCTTGCCTTTACTCGACTGCTTTTTAAATTCAAACAAGGGTATCAACTTCCACCCTTCTAATAAAGCTATTCCGAAACCTATAGTTTATGTTAACCTAATCATTATCATCATTGCACACTTCCAACTTTTGTAATCTTCAAAATTATAGTCAGTTATGGCCATGCATGATGAAGATCGAATATATAAACACTTGCCAAAAATATGCATCTGCTCTTAAACATTATGTAACAATATATATCTGATCTGAATTAGGTATCGATAGGCAATTATGTAGGTATTGCCCGGAAATTAAATTAATATTTGTTCCTAAATCATAATGATTATGTTTAAATCTAAATTAAAACAATTATTAGTAAGTAAGTGTTATTACAACATTAATGACTTTTTAGCTGACGATCTGAAACTTTGACTATTTAATTTTATGTTCAATTAACAAACAAATATCATTTAAAATAACAACTAAATACAAATATAATTATAAACATTTGCACGCCTAATTTTAAGTTAGAATATAATTGGAAAATTGAATATATTTAAGACCAACAACTATAACATACATTATGTTGATGCAAATAAATGAATCTTTATCTTTATCTTTACTTTTGAATTTATATCTATTATTCTAATTTATTCACCGTAGAAACTACACAGTATACTTGGTTTTGTCAAGAAATCTGTTAAAGGAAGCTAAATAAGAGAGTTATTTTATATCAAAAATAATAATAATATTTATCATACATTCTCTAATATATGCATTACAATTGCAATTCAGTAAGATATATTACTAAATTAGTATGCTACTGTAATGAGGTGTTGTCGAAAATCACCATTACCTAAGACTCTAAGACACTTTTTATTAAAAACTCTCACTTAGGTACTCGCTTCGCTCTTTGGGTTTTTAAGTGGTTCAGATATTATGGTGGCATCGATTAGTTAATAATAACGCGAACCCTTTTAGCGGTTTGTGCAAGCACCACATGACTGGCTATTGCATTGTTGTGACCACAATCGCAAATTGCACAGATGGTTTCACATTTTCAGGGTTCAGTCCTTTATTCTGAAAACTCAAAACAAAACCAACCTTTTGGGTACTCTGTACAACTCCCGGCCAAAAGCTAGATCGAGGAGACGGCGGCGTTTTAGTGACGTTCCTTTTCCGTCCACAAATAGTATTTACAAAATATACAATAGTGCAGGCGTACTCCCTTAAGTATTAAAAAATACGATATGGTTGATATTTTCGTGGATCCACATGAATATTTTTTTCTGAACTACAAATCAGAAATCAGAATATTTATTTGCGCGAATAAAGGTCAGCTAATACATAATGCGATCTCATTTTTAAATCTCAGTTTAAAATTATTATACCTTATTAATTTGTCCGGTTATATAGACTATTTTGAGCTTAGATACTAGAAAATCACTTTATTATGGAAAAAAGAATCAAGTTATCAAGTAGGTAATGTTAAAAATGTAAAACTTATTATTTAGTTTCGATAAATAAAAAAAATACTTATTTGTTTGTGTCGGTTACAATTCACCTTTATACGGAACACTATATCACACTTTCTTCCACTCTCTTTCCCACTTTATAGCACGCGGTCAACAGATGATATTCCATTCTTTGCAAAAGGTGTTCATCCATCCTCAATCATCTAGTTATTCATAATTCACAGCTTTTGCATCATACTTTCAATAGTTTCGCAATGACAGCAACACATTGCGCATTGCACACTATGTTAAAAAAAAAATAGCGCAAATGTCCGGTCAAGGTGCGCTGTAGGAGATTATCGATCATCATTCCCTATTCTTCAGTCAGTTAGTTTTGATATGGAAATTATTTAACGTCAAGACCTATTATACAGCTTTTCAGTCCATTTGTGGAGTATCTATTGCAATTGTGACGTGCCTTTTGATCCATTGAATGATGCTGACAGAACATAACCTTATCGTAATGTGTCGCCTTAAGAACATTTTGACGAGTAAAATCTAATAGTTTGATTTTAAGGTAACAATCTATACTCATGCTGCTAAAACTCAAGTATGTATGTGTTTAAAGAGCGTTGTGGTTACTGTGACAACAGATTTGTACAATAGATATTTAAAGTATTTTTTTAAGAGAATGGAAATCATCTATATTCATTCGAGTGGATCTAAACTACTAGAACTGACTAAAATCAACATAATAATTACAGATTATCGTATCTTTATTGATTGTTTTTTTATATATGCATATGCTTATAATAAGTTTCACTTGTAACTAACTAAATAAAAAACAATGTAATCAAATCTTAACAGTATTAATTTAGAATAAGAAATCTATAACTAACACCATATTGTTATGATCCAATGTTGATTTGAATAAATAAATGAACCTACTTTTAACTGTCGTATCGAAATGAACCTTTGTATTTTTAAGTAGTTCGGATGACAATAATTAATAATGCTGGACATTTTTCACACAGCATCATCTAGCCCCAAAGTAAGCAGATATTGTGTTATGGTAACTACATGACTGACATAACAAATATTTGCAGGTCGTACAAACATTTGTCTCGCAGCGGAAATCGAACCCGCAACCATCTGCGTCTCAGGCGGGTCTTCACCCACTGCGCTACTGAAGTCGTCATAGAGATAATTTTGTATCTTAGAGCTGATCTGATGATGGAGCCAGGAGGTGAATAGTGGAACTCTTCAGTGGCTACTAGTAAACCCCTTGAGTTGAGCTCAAATTATTTTTATTATTTTAACGAGTCCAATAGATTGGACTTGGTAACGAGGGTATGATGATGGATCTAAGATAAAATAGTGTTTTTTTTTTAAACTACACATTTTATTATAGATTTATTCATACAACTATGTACAAGTATGTGTGCACAAAAACTAAAGATGAAACAGCTATCTAGCTAAATACCATTACAAACGATCTATAGATAGCTCAAATTGGAATTGATTTTAAAAAGAAATGCATTTAATTAATTTTAAAACATCTGCAAATCGTCTAAGAAAAATCTATCTTGAAACTAATACCGTTAATTAACGATACTTACTTATTAAAATTATACATTAATTAAAGCTCTTTTTTTAAATGGGTGATTAAGACAATGCGTACTTGCTTACCAATCATATTCGTGCTACCGTATATTTACAAATATCTTAAGCGGCCTCGTCAAACATATCGCAATCTTAGGCCGCAGTATTTGGTTAGCAATTAAGGCTGTACACACATTTTAATCGGTCTCTCAACTGAACTGAAGTTCTATTTGATAGGCTATGTTGGGAGAAGGCATTTTGTAATGAAGAGTCTTCTAGGCAAGGATGAAAAGACTATTATCAGATCACAAAGTTCAAACTATGTTCTCTTCAAACTATAGGGATAAGGCATTTTATAATCTGTAAAAATGAGACTTTTATTATATGACAAAGTGTCTTAAAACTATAGGGATATTTAATCTGTAAAAATAAATAAATTTGGATACGAATAAAAGTTACTAGTATAGCTTAAGCAATCGCATGTTTGTCCGCCCGGGCGTAAATGTTTGTATAATTTGCAAATATTTGTCTCGAGTCTAGGTGTTTGCTATATATAATATAAATGCATTTGAGTAGTATATCGGGCATGTAGTTTCCATAACATAAGCTCTGCTTACTTTTGGTCTAGATGATGCTGTGTGAATTTGTCTAGCGTTATGTGGCAATATAATAATAACTTTTTTAATCAGACAATATGATCCAAGTGTTAGTAAATTTAAGATAAGTGTTAGTACTTAATAACTAAGACAGATTTTCCACACCAGAGGACATGCTTAGTTATATGCTTTTTCTTTCAGGATGCTGTTGTTGCTCGCGCGCACTCTGCTTAACAGAAAGGCAATCTTTTTAGAGAAATATATCACTGTCCATATAGGAAATCCTCACATGGTAATTTTATTTATTTATTTAGGACACTTAACAGTGAAATCACGGTACTCAATGTATTAGGTTGGGGAAAAAGTCTTTTCGCATTATTGTATGTATGAACTTGTAATAAAATCTCTTTGGCTATACTATTTGTATCTGGCTGGTTTTGGTATCATTAAAAGTTTAAATTTTAAAGAAGATAATTCCAAATTCAAATTAGGAAAATGTGTGATTTTTATTTGTTTTTCGTACTGTTAAGATGAGTGAATCTAATGAAGAAATTCGATACATTTTAAAATTTTACTACAAAAAAGGTAAAAATGCAACGCAAGCCGCGAAAAAAATTTGCGATGTTTATGGACCTAGTGCAGTGTCTGTGAGAGTAGCACAAATTTGGTTTAAGCGTTTTCAATCCGGAAATTTTGATGTCAAAGATGCACGTCGCTCTGGTCGCCCTATTACGGATAAAATGGATGCCATTTTTGAAAAAGTGGAGCAAGATCGGCATATCAGTAGTTACGACGTAGCTGAAGAACTGGGAATTGACCACAAAACAGTTTTGGCGCATTTGAAAAAAACTGGGTACACAAAAAAGCTCGATATTTGGGTACCTCACGAGCTCACTGAAAGAAACCTAATGAACCGTGTTCTCATTTGTGATTCTTTATTACGACGTAATGAAACCGAACCATTTTTGAAGAAATTTTTGACCATTTTTGACCTCACACATCTTTAGCCACTCAGCAAAAATTAAGAGAGTTTGGCTGGGATGTGTTAATGCATCCGCCGTATAGTCCTGACCTTGCACCTTCAGATTTCCACCTGTTTCGGTCTCTTCAGAATTCTTTAGGCAGTGTCAGGTTAACATCACGAGAGGACTGCCAAAACCACTTGTCGCGGTATTTTGAACAGAAGCCCCAAAGTTTTTATAGCAATGGGATCATGTCCCTGCCTACAAAATGGCAAAAAGTTATCGAACAAAATGGTACCTACATACTTTAGTTAAATGTAAATAAACTATATTAAAAAATGTTTTGAATTTTCTTAAAAAATGCGAAGAAACTTTTTCCCCAACCTATTATAATATTTTAGTTTTTAATCTATGTGTTTCCCCACATATAGGGTGCCAAAGGGAGCACAAATGAGACAAACTAGGTCGCTTAACACTAACTCAAAATAATTAAGAAAAAGTTAACCGAATATATTTGCCTTTGGTAGGTCTAGCTTAAGAAGCTTACACCTACATAACAAAAAGCTTATGTAAAAACGCTTTAACGATGTAAGTAACAATAATAATTAATGGGATCCCTTAATACATATTATTAATAGTGTTTAATATAATTATGTACTTACTAGCTTCTGCCCACGGCTTCGCCCACGTGGTACCCGGATAAAAAGTAGCCTCTGTGTGTTTCTGATGTATAAGCTATGTATATACTGTAAAGTTTCATCAAAATCCGTTCAGTGGTTTTTACGTGAAAGAGTAACAAACATCCATCCTCATAAACTTTCGCGTTTATAATAGTAGTAGGATGATTGAGTTTTGAAGTAAAGCACAAATAAGTTAAGGTATAAAAATAAATAATATTTGTATGAAAAAAAAAATGTTGATCATTTCTGTGTTGTTCTCAGAATGTTACGAAGTCTAAACCTAGGATCAGTAATGTCAATATAGACAGCTCATTATAAAGTCCAAAATGTATTGGTAAGGAAGAGTGTTTTCCTACAATCGTTCTGGAATATAGTGTGGAGATATCTTCGTAGGCATTTTTTCCTGGGCAAACATGGAATTGAAATTATCGTGGTTTGGTATCATTTTAGTTCGTACGACCGTAGAGCGTGGTCGCGGACGGTGCTCATGAGGAAGACCCTTTAAACGGTCACAGAACGTCAGCAGGCGAATAGTAAATTACGTGGTATAGTCGTTATATTATTCTAAAATCTGACTATGTCATATTAACATTTCATACATATTGTTGTAGAATAAAATGACATAGACCTCTTCTGAAGAATGCCATGGCAAACGATCTTAGCCACCTCCATCTACCGACTTCTCGAAGGAGTTATATAAGTGGCTTAGGTCTATAAAAGTTAATAACCACTTTAGGGACTTCCACTTCTATTATAGTTGAGTTGATGTAACGTAGTAAAATAGTTTACTCAGGTTTTTTGTAGAAATTCAATATATGACATGATAACACTTTGAAATTGATTGTTTAATCGTAATTTACAGTTAGTTCATTATTTTGTTTTGTCTTAAATATTTTTTTATTATTTTACAATTATTTACTATCTGACAAGGCCTATGTACAGACGCAAAAGAATGTTATGTACCAAATAACAAAACCAAGTGTTCCCTGTGTTCCGAAGGTGAATAAATTATGACCATCAATATAATATAGTATATACATAATTTATTGTTTACTTTAAAAACGACCGCTCTAAGATATAAAACCTAGTTCTAAGATATCAAGCCTAATTGTTGATTTTAGTTGAATAATGTCAAATAATGAACGCATCGTCTACTGAAGAACCGGCGTAAGTCACTTCTCAGCTATTTCTTTATATTTTTTGTGCAGAACTATTTCCACGAGCTAGCTCTATCCTTTGCTGGTGGGCAGGTGCCTCTAAGCACCGATGGGAGAAGTGTGGACATGATTGAGTTAGAACTAACAAAATTGAACATTATTTAACAAATGGTAACGTACGCAAGATGCTGGCGTCCCCACGCTGATTGGCACTGATTGGTCATACATAGATAAGAGCTGGTTCTCTCCTTATTTGAAGAAGCGAAGTCCTGATGACCCTGTCATACAAGCTTCAAAGTCCTAGTGTGGGGAATACAGAGCATAGCCTATGGTACTGTCTTACTATAGTTATACTATTTATTATTTACCAACATAGCGATAACAAAATATGTATAACGATATCTGCTTCAGACAGCAATACATACATTTCTTTAACATCTTTTTTATGTCATCTTTTTTTTAAGTCTTATCCATACTATTCTAGCGTATTAGCAAGGGGAATGACCTCTTCTGTCCTCTTGCCATAACTCAGAGACCTTCGTAGCTTCCACCATTTACTTTGTTACTTCACCGCGATACTTTGCACTAACACCACAGGGCAACTGCTAGGTAAAATTGAGTTCGTTTATTATAGACAATAAAAGACTAAAGAATTTTAATAACAAAATACTTACGTTCATATTTCTAACCTAACTGTGGCGTGGGTAATAGGAAACACAAGTACCGTGGTTCCACAACACCCAGACCAGGACTAATAAATACAAATAAATAATGCTGGTCATTTTTCACACAACATCTAGCCCCAAACTAAGCAGAGCTTGTATTATGGGAACTAAATTAATGATATACCTCTTATATACTTTTTTTATACATAGAAACCACCCAGACCTGGGACAAACATTAGCTAATCGTACAAACATTTGTCCTGTAGCTGGAATCGAACCCGCTACCTTCTGCGTCTCAGACGGGTATTTGCCCAATGCGCCACAGAGGTCGTCAATATGCAAAAAATTCAAAATCGATTATCAAGTTTGAGCAAAACTCAGGTGCATACATTCAAAGATTGCCCATCGCCATCGCCACTATCCGTAGACACAAAGTTTCTTCGATCTTTTTCTTATAATTCTATATTGAAGTAGAAATAACACAGAAATTTAAACAACAAAATATAAGGTGAGGCATGTACCGTACAAAGGTAAGCTTAACCCCAAAAAATTTTTTTTTTTTAGTATCTAGTGCATTCCGGTTTCCTCGCGCTGTTTTCCGTCACCGTTTTGTCGATGTGGTTTGGCAAAAATGTATGCATAAATTCAATATAAACACCCAACAGATACTTGAAACATCAAATATGTTTTTTTTATAATTATAGCAGATGACAAGTGTTACCGTGTACGAACCACAGAAAAGAGGGGATTCTTTTAACACAGGTTTACTTAAACTTAACAAAGAAATCCCAACCCATTTTATTTTACGTAACATGTAATTTTGAATAAAAAAAAATGTATTTTTTTTGTGATAATTTGGGGTAAGGTACTCCACATAATGTGGGACAAGGGCAAGAAGAAGAAGACACATAGATAAGTATTATCTATGTGTCACATCCCTAGGATTCCCTGTATCGTTGGTATCAGGAACTATCATTACGGAAGTACCACAATATCCAGACCCTACTAAACGACTTACCTATCTGATGAAAATTATCTTTACGAGACTATCTAAGGTTCTGGAAGAAATCGATTTCGGCGATAAGACCGCCCATTATGCATTTCTTTGTATTTTTTGTTCATTTATTATGTTTCTGTGTTTTGAACTGTAAATTGGTGTTATGCACAATAAAGTGTTTATATACATAATACATGACATAACGCGTCTGAGAACTTATCACAAAGCCGTCACAACACTAAAACCCCCAGATATAATGTATTTCCATGTACGCATTATTATCACCTCTGAAAGTATATTGTATTGAAAATCTTTGGGCGCATTGGGTGAAGACGAGACGCAGAAGATTGCGGGATCGATTCTCGCCGCGGCACAAATGTATGTAAGATCTGCAAATGTTTGTCACGGGTCTGGGTGTTTTCTATGTATGTATATAATATTGTTATTAT
The DNA here is from genome assembly GCA_961405105.1 of Perizoma affinitatum. Lineage (NCBI taxonomy): Eukaryota > Metazoa > Arthropoda > Insecta > Lepidoptera > Geometridae > Perizoma > Perizoma affinitatum. Next base: position 11,563,008 of record OY560194.1, on the reverse strand, counting down.
TTAAAAAATGATGGCGCAGATATTGATGTCTCGACAGAGCTTACTTATTTGAGCCTTTTGGGGTTGAGACTCTGGGTCCGCGGGAAACCGGGGCCCTTCGTGTTATTTTTAATCTTTCAGGGTGACTGGTCGAAGCGACGCGTGACCAGAAAACTGGCTCTTATCTGGGTCAACACATAAGCATTGCCATTCAGCGTGGCAATGCGGCCAGTATTTTGGGAATACTTTCGTCTTGTAGTGATCTGGATCAGTTGAGTTATATACAGATCGTTTGCAACGGTCTTTAGATAGCTAGCTGTCTCATCTGTATTTTTGTATAAACCTACTTGTACAAAGTCGTATAAATAAATGTATATTTAAAAAATAATAATATTTAAGTAGTATATTAGTCATGTAGTTTCTATGTAGTACACATGCTCTATTTAGTTTGGGGCTAGATGATGCTGTGTGAAAAAATGTCTAGCATTTTTTTTTTTTTTTTGTATAATGGATGACACTAAACTTATTCCAAGAGATTATAAACCTGTGGAACGAAGAATGCAATGACGGGATGTACCATTAGGTACATGCCTAGTCATTTATTATTTCAAGTAAAGCTCAGCAAACCGTTTGAATGCGTGACGAATGACTTTCAGAATCATCGTGAGTAGTTATGTCTGGTTTTGTAATATTTTATATTCAAGTTATAGAGATAAAACACGGGGCAAGAACCTCATAAACATAGTAACTGGGATTATTCAGATGCACCGGCTCATCTACAAAAAATTATAGATCGAGTGGACACTATCGGTAACTATACCTCATTGGGTACCTGAATTAAAACATACATATGGTAAACGAGGACGTAGCTTGCCTATTCGTTTCCAGAGAAGCTAGTTTAAGCAACTATCCAGTTCATTATCACCAATGGGTGGCCACAGAGGTCACAGAGGTGGTCTGAAGACACTGTTGGCGAAGGCCCGCCTGCGACGCAGAAGATTGTGGGTTCGATTTCCGCCGCAGGACAAATGTTTTGTATGATCTGCAGATATTTGTCTCGGGTCTGAATGTTTTCTATGTATAATATGTATGAAAAAATTGTATATCAGTCATGTCAAAATGTGGAAAAGCTGCAATTATTTTATTGAAGTAAAATTCGGAATATGAAATAACAGATACGCCACTTATCGGGTAAAAGCGAAGGTAGAAACAATTATTTAGGTACTCTAAACGATTACTTATTATAATTAAGTTTTTTTAAGTTATCTTAGCTTAGGTATTTAAGCCCTTGCAAATAAATACTTTCATAAATAAGTTATTCGGATCCATTAAAACAGACAAGCACAGTGATTTTAGAATGAGTTTGGTAATACTCGATCAGGTCGGATTGCATTATAGTGTCCTCCCGGACTATAATTTGAATTATGCGAATTTGTAAAACCTGACTTAGATGGCTGTGTATAGCAGATGGTAATATAACACCGGTCATAATGCTTAGCCAAAATTAAATGAAATGTAATGGGAATAACCCACTAGAAAAATATATTGTCACCGTAAAACGTGTTACAATTTCAGCAGAATTTCAGAGAAAGAAATAATGGGTCTTTTCAACCGAGTTCAAACAAGAAGGATGTTCTCAATTCGTCTGTATTTTTTCGGGTTAAAATATATGGTATGACATTTCATATTGGACTTTTTTCAACTTCCCTTAATTTAAAGTAGGTGTTTATTGTTTTTGAAAAAAAAAAACATGTCAGAACTGAATAGTTAACTACTTAGGTAAGTACCTAGTAAGACAAAATCAAGTAATGAGGCCCAAAGTACTCATCATCAGTCTGTAGAAGTTCACGTCCAGCTGTGAACTTCTACCTTGCCTACCTCAAAGAGTGCAATGGCGAACGATCTTGAACAACCTCCATCCACCGTTTTCTACACCCTTTGAAATCTATCAGTAAAGCTTTCTTCGCCAATAAAGCTCTTAGTAATAAAAACTCAACAACGGTAGGTAAGTCATTAAAGGTTTACCTCTCAAGGTTTTCCTCGAAAAAACGCATCATCAGAAACCAAGTTGGTTATTTGTACTATGAATCAGAGTGAAATGTACTTACGAACCGGGCCAGGCAGTTTCCTACCACAATACTGACCCACTGTAAGATTATTGACCTCCGAAACTGAATATAGTATTAGCTGGTGAAATACCTATAATATTTTAGCTCATTAGTACATTTTAGCTTTTGTTTTAAAATAAAGCCTTCCTATTGACAAGTTTTTTGAACTTTCATAATTTATAATTAAATACAAACACGCTCACGACTGTACTGCCCAAGATGGACCTCCTTAGATACATACCCATAAGATAAGATAAGATAAGATAAAGTTTTATTTTTACAAAAAATACAGTTTGGTACACTTCCAGTAATACAAGTATGATAACTTAAATTAATAATGACATGTACCTTAAGGAGCACTGTTCCCTACACTAGGTCTCAAAGAGCCTATGTTGCAGGGTCACAGAGATTCACCCCGGACTCTACATCATAAGTTGTTTAATATTGAATAGATCTTTGAGAATACTAAGTCGTGCCCGTGTTTTATAGCATTCTACGAGACAGGTTGCAAGCGCATCACCACTTATCAGAACACTGACTGATGGCACATGCCTTCGAATTTTCAGTTCTAGGGCATGTCAGTTTCTCCACAATGTTTCCTTCGTATAAATATATATCATTCATTGTGTTAGTCGTGGAACACGCCTAAAAAGACGCTATGGAAAGTTAAAGCTAAGTTTGCATTCAAAAAATAGTATAAAGTTGTAATTTTCTTAATCGACGTAATCGTCTTTAAGTAGTGATTAAAAATTGAGTTACGATAAACCAGTTCTTGAGTGGAGACCGCATCTTGGCAAACGTAGTGTGGGCGCCCCCCGGCTAGGTGGAGCGATGACTTAAGAAATAAATAGTAAATGATGCTGGACATTTTCCACACTGCATCATCTAGCCCCAAACTAAGCAGAGCTTGTAATATGGGAACTACATGACTGATATATAATTTTCCGAAGCATCTAATTGAAATCGTATAAAATTCAGTCGCAACTGCCCACGGCGTCATTTTGACCGGGCTTTTAGACTCCTACAATAAGATTTAACCAGAAATAGCTCAAGATTGCCCTGAAGTGGAAAATATTCATCATCTTCCTGTCCTTATTCCACATTACATGGGGTCGGCACAACATGTTTTCTTCATACACTCTCCTCTATCAGCCGTCATCTCAGTACTCACCCCTTTCTTAACCATCTCATCCTTCACACAATCCATCCATCTTTTCTTTGGCCCACCTCTGCTTTTATTTCCATCCACATTCTTATTTAAAATGGGAAACATTATAAAACAAAAATGAATGATACAGATATTAACTCACTCATTCATTAAATGCGCACCATTTAAGAACTTCGCTGAAACAATAAGAATTAATTTTCGTGTAGGATTTTCTCACAATACAATAATTTACAGTTAGTAAGATGCATATCAAACTTTTGGATTAACTTCATTAAGTATTTTTTTACAACCAGTAGTGATTAAAGCCTGGTCGTAAGTAAGGCAGGCTGGCCTACTTTAAGTTGGGGGCTATCGACCTCAGAACTTGGTATAAGTATAAAATTATCCATTCAAGAATTTTGTATCGTAGGTTTTGTGGTAATTCTCATGATATTGTTCACGTTGGGACACCGGTTTCTTGGTCACTCTGGTCAGTGATCTGACTTGGGCGTCTAGACAAATACCTCACGCTTAGTTTTCCTCTCACTCTAATGCTTAAGATGTCTAGGGAAAATGAGAGAGATGAACAAATTGAAAACGTACGAGTTCTTGTCATTCTGGACGAATTCTTTGAAGTGTCTTCAAAGTAAGAGCATATCTCTCAATAAAGCCGTCTCTAAAAAGTGTCTCTATCCATTTGTCTATATAGCTCGGTTCAGTGTTGATTAATGAAAATACTTTATTGTACAAAATAAGAATAATAAATACAACTTTAGTTTTCTTATTGTTTATGAGGTCATATTTTCTAGGCCCTGTCTGAAAATTACACTAAGCTGAGACAGGACCTGTTTGTCCCACACGGCACAGATGGGACTAATTAGCACAAAAATCTTCTCGTGTGTGTTTTTCTTGTTACAAATATTAGGTACCTATTTATAGTATCTTTTTTATTTTTTAACTGTGTACCTGACCTTTTGTTGTTGTCGAATTAATCACTTTCTATGCTATTCTATTCCATTCTAACTTAACAAACCGACAAAACTACAACTGGGCGGTCTTATCTCTTGCCTCAAAAGCCTCTTCCAGCATTTTCCGTTGATATCTCTAGCTCTTCCAGTTAGGGCGTGCTGTATTAAGCCTTTTCCCCCCATCTCCAGTACTGTCCGCCATGGTTAAAAGTCTTAAAGAAAGAAATAACCGTGGTTTAGTATAATTTAAGGATATTATTACAACTATACCATTTAATTTACTATTCCCCGCTGTCGTTTCATTGCCCGTTTAGAGATCCTTCCTCATGAGTACCGTCCGAGACCATGCTCGACGGTCGCGAGTAGGGAACTGATAAAACTTAAAGGTCCAGAATTCCAGAAACCTTCAAAAGAGTTAGCCCAAGATTGAGCATCTTGTCAAAGACTATTTGCGTGAAGCCGATGTCCAGCAGGACTTCTAAGACTGTTAAAGATGATGTTCATATGGTACGTACTTTTTCATTTTAAATCCCAACTGCTAGACATTTTACAGAACACACAGATCAGTTTGTATGGTCCAGTTTCTGGCAGTCATATTTGCGTCTCGAATATTCGCGGTCCCATACTAACTCCTGTATGTTCTGTGTCGAAAGTCTTATTAACTATTTATTATTCCTTGGAGATGTGTCGTAGTAGTTTTGATTAGTCAGTGTCCATGTTTAAACAAGTTACAAGAGGTTCGTCACGTTGAGCCAGTCTTGCTCCGTCGAATTTAGCACATTTCTGTCGTGATGTGGAGGTCGTAGACATTTGACGTTTGCTTTCTCATTAGAGCGTTACATTTCTGTACTAATATGCTCAAGTACCTAGACCTACTCGTCTAGGTACTCGAGTGACAAGTTAATTTTTACAAGCAAACTGTAATTTCAACAAGTTTTTGTGGTTTTTGAAACTCACACGTCAAGTACAAGTACCTACATGCCAATCATGTTTTTTTGTTAACTTCAGAAAAATGTTATGTCATCGATATAAATAATAAAAAATAAATAATGCTGGACATTTTCACACAACATCATCTAGCCCCAAAAAAAGCAGAGCTTGTGATATGGGAACTACAAGACTGATATACTACTTTATATACATTTGTTTTTGTAAATACATACTTATTATATATAGAAAACACCCAGACCCGAGACAAATATTTGCAGATGTTAACATTTGTCCCACGACGGAAATCGAACCCGCAACCTTCTGCGTCTAAGGCGGGCCTTCGCCCACTGCGCTACAGAAATATAAATCCATCCGATTTATATTTTTATCAGAAGTGGGATCAGAAGACTGATGACGTCTTAAGAGTTGCGGGAAGTCGGTAGATGGAGGAGTTTCACGACCGTTCGTCAAGGCGTTCATTGGAAAGATGGTCTAGGCATGGAATTTTACTAGATGGTGATGAAGATTTCTAATAGGTACTTAGGTAGGTACTCCGTATAGCTGTGTTCGCTCCAGGCTTAGAGCAAGAACCCGATCCAGGATTGTATTATGGCTCGAATGAAAATAGCCAAGCCAGTTGATTATACAGCTGATATGCCAAGTTTAGGTAGAAAACAGGTTCGGCGCCTTCCTTCCACGTTTAACTTCTTTGTCTTTTCTTCATCGTGTAGGTTTTTTTCTTGTCTTGTCTAAGGTATTCTAAAGAGCCGTTTTTTTGTGAATAAAGTTATAAAGTGAATTATTCAGTGTACCAACTACGCTTGAAGTAACCACATAGCACTATCAGAATTATTTTTTTATCAATTCTCCTGCTAGCGCCGCGTGCCGTAAGCATCTTCTGCAGAAACTTATATTTTCTCTCGTGTGTATTGACAAAGTCTGAAAGTTGACAAAGTCATTAGGAACAATATAGTGACAGCGAAAAAGTAAGAACTAGGTATATTACTCTAATGACTCGAAAACTACATAGGTACAATTTTAATGAAAAATCCTTGGTGGCCGTATCAAAGTTTTATGCACACGAAAGATTTTAGGATAAAGTGTACGTACTTAAGTAATACATTTTAAAATGCTTGTGATAAGACATGCATTACAAGGAGCCCTACGAAAGCCATGAATAAACTATTTTTATCGCAAGTTGATTTTAAGTGCTTCTGACATAAAATATCAACATAAAAAACTTTTTTTTTTCAACTCTATTTGCGCTGCGCGTTCACACCAAATATCGAGCAAAACCTAGACAGGCGTCGACAACCTTGTTTCAGTATGAATGCGTCTCCACTGCAAGAAGTAAGCTATGCTCCTTATGAGCACAAGGTAGGATGCTCGTTTTTGCAGGAGTCGCCAACCGGTCTGCATCCTGCAACATCGCTACTGGTTACACAACATTCATTTGGTCCCGGAGTACATCAATAAGAACCTTGTCACAGTAAGCGCTCAGCTTTGAAGTAGAAGTCTAGATTCCATCTCATTTATGACTAAACTCAGTTGTTTGTTTTGCCCATTCTGATATGAATCGGATGATCTTATAAAGACCATGTGTTTTCGTCACAAGAATCCAAGCGCAATAATAATTAGTCTCAAAGCATGTTACACAATACTAGTGATTAAATCTAAAACGAGGAAATCAGTAGAACTAATATCACAGACCGAAATAGCTCTCAGAATTTTTGCAAGTAATACATGGAAGAAGCCTCCTCGTGGCATATCTCGGTTACAAACATGGCTGGCTAATTTTCCGCCACAACGGTTACAACCAGGACTCAGTAACACTATATCCTAGGCTGGTTAATTTTTCCACCACAATGGCTCAGTCCTATACTTTTAGCTATACTCGTATATGATAGCACTAGGGAATAAGGGTTCTAGAATGACAACCAAGAACCAAGCGATGCAAATACTAAGGTAGGATAGTCCAAAACTACTTCTTCTGAAAGTAGTTTTGCATATGTAATCTATGAGTAAGCCCAAAATACGATGCAAAGGCTGCTAAGAGCTAGATTTAAGTGATACTTGCGCCTGAGACAAGAGTACTAATGAACGGAGTCGAAAAAAGCGTTGAGGTAAGTAGGCCAACGCACTTGTAAGAAATTCCAGTAATCTGTAGTGAGCCTGTACAATAAAGTGAGGAACCAGCTGCAGCGGAATAACTTGGTCATAACGTAGAACCTACTTTATTATTACGTAGCCGTATATTCGCAACCATAAAGTCGCAACAAGAAATGCGTCCAAGCGCAACGCATGCTTATTTGGCAAAGAGTAGTTTGAACAGAAGGATCTCTCTTTTCTATTCGTTTTTTCTATCTCTCATATGGTATGGTTTGAAACATAAAACGTTAGTTGTAAAAATAACGTTTTAATGTATGATTTGTGTGCTGAAAACCGTGAGTAGCATTTAGATTGAACTAGCTACTGTGCGCGTCTTGGCCCGCATGGTACCTGCATGATAAGTATTAGGCTACTTATCATTCGGGTATCATACAGGCCATGCTATTATTCTTGGTGAACTAGACCTCTAAATCGGTTGCATCTTCACAGAGATCGTTAGGAACAAACAAACTTACGCATTTATAATCTTGTGTTTTCAAAAATGTTATATGTATATAGATTATGCAAAAATCCGTATACATATAACATTTTTAAATAAATGAATTAATAATATATACAATGCCTTATCACTTAGAAGCGATCTCTTCCAGACAACCTTTAGATGGAGAGGATTTAATGAGATAAACGATGATAAAAACCAAAAGTTACTTTCTTTCAACTTGTTTTCGTTTTGCTGTTTTAGGAGCATGAAACTCTTGATAAAGATATCATGAGTACCGTTTTTATATCTATAGATTCATAATACCACACCAATTGTTACTTAGTTTTAAGCATAACTCGCATATCTTCTCAATTTATTTATTTCTTTTGACATTGCTCAACAGTTAACACCAATACGCAACTATATTAATAGTTAAATCTGCAATGAGAAGGCTTGAACTTGTATCAAATACACTTTGGACGCCCGGTAAAGTGCATCATTTGAACATTTGCTCGTCAGGCTAATGCAGTCATCATTGGTTAAGTTGCTAATGATGATTTAATGTAGGCGTTAAATGCGCAACTGTGTTCAACGTGTACATTCTACATCTTGCAGTGCCTAATCATTGTGACGCAGCGTGATTATGACGAGTGCAGTGGAGTGGACCGATCCGCTGCACTTACGGTCAAGGTCCAAGTAACTGATGGATGGTTCTGAATATTGCTATCTTCATGTGAACATCGTTTTAAAAAGCAAGCAAAGCAATTCACTTTTTAAGTTTTTTTTTATCCTAAACATTCAAAGTCAAAGTCAAAATTCATTTTTTCATTAAAATCAAAAGGATCACTTTGAAACAATTTTAAGTTTTTTTGAAACAAATACACACATATTATTAACATAGGTTGTTATAATTATGCGTAGGTACCTATAGTACCGCCAAAAAAAACTTATCTGCTATTCCCACATTCCTTTGTGTCACGATTTGTAATGCGCCCTCGTGCACATATTTAAAATACGTATTTAGTTGCCCGCAGCAGATATTAATTAATAACTATTAATTCACTTTTTATAGAGCTTCCGCCACGTGTTTATGCAAATAAAAACAGACCAGCTGCATTGGTATATGTACTTAGGCACCTACAAATGCTAAAGAATGACCTATTCGATATTATTTGTAAGAATACTGGTCTCGTTTAATTTAGATTACAATTTACTTGTGCTAAATGACCTCTCTACTATAGCTTCTTCGTATTTGTTTGATATCTTAGAATTGAAATTATCGGAGTTTGTATATTACGTCTATAGCACGTAGTTTTCTATTCTCCTGCTTTCTTTTTATTGTTTCTTAATATAGAATTGAAATAACCATAGTTTTATACTTTAGGATAAAACCTTATTAGTATTTTATTTTTTAGGTATTTATACCTAGGTTGGTCCTGCTGACGTTTCGTTAGCCATTGATGTCTGTTCCCGTCTCACGATGGCACATGACAAAGGGCCGCTAAACGGCCAACGAAACGTCAGCAGGAGAATAGTTAAGTACGTGGTTTAGCCGAGTCTATCCCAAAACGTTTCATTATATCATTTTAAGAAAATTTATGAATCTCATCAAAAAGTATTTCAATATAAAGTAGGTACTCTTTTTCCAGTATAAAGAGTCGATAGCGGCCATCTTAGTATTTATTTTTCAGCCATAACTTGCCTAACAGTAAATGCTCTGCCTCATGCCACGATTTCCTGCCACCTCATCCTGTGCTTTCCACTTAGACCCTGAAGGTATAATATTGTTAAAAAAAACATGGCAAGTATCAACATTTTAGAGCGGTCTGTTGTCTCAGACACTGGTGAATCTTAGTTGTCTCCATGATCTGACAACACAGACTGAATTATCACTTTGTAGTACCTGTTATCCGATCAAGGGAATAGAGCGGTTGAGTTCGCATCAAAGGAAACAATGCTCTATTTTAGCGAACGCAAACTCATTCAATCAATCTCATTTTTAAACGCGTGACCCCGCTCAGTTCTTAAAAATAAAGGCGAAGGCACACAAGGACCGTAATTTGTCAGTGTCCATCTGTCAGATTTGGCGTGTAGGTGTTATAGTGTAACAAAGAGTCTTGAGCACAATGCGATAGCCTTGAATTAACTGAGCTATGGCAAAGATTACCGAGCGTGCTATGTAATCTGTGGTCTGTTCTGCTTCAGGGCTGTAGTCTAGATAGACAGATTATTTCATAATTGTACACCATTAAAAATATAAAACCGTTTAAATCTGAATTAATTACAAGGGTGGCCTTGCTAATTGTCTAAATTGATCTAACGTCTAGATAAAATAAAATAATTGCTATAGAACATTTTGTTTTTGATTGAAATCATTTCATTTGTAATATTAGTAGAATTTAATTTAATTAAATCAACTTTGATGTTTCCATTGATTTTAAAAAGCATCCATTTTCGACTGTTTTTTTTCATATTCATGTGTTTTTCATAATATCATTCGGTTTCGAGTTTATTGGGGCCGCTGATTGTTTTTTTTATATTTACAAAAGTGTAAAACTACTGTCCACCTGTTAGTAAGCCGTTACCTTAACCTATGGACGCTTTCAACTGGATGTATCCTCGCGCGTTATTGACTCTGAGACATAACGTATGAAAAATCTTATGTACCTGTAATTTCTCCGGCTCTCGGTCCTTTCAAACCGTAACACAATGCCAGAATTACTGCGTGGCGCCAGAAATAAGTATATTGGTAGAACTTTCCCGAACGAACTCTTTCATAAGGAGATCTACTACTTATTTTATTTTGCAGAGGGAAACACTATTTTCTAGTTATTACCATGACGATATCTAGAGTTTCAGCGGTAGAAAATATAAATAAATAATGCTGGACGTTTTTTCACACAGTATCATCTAGTCCCAAACTAAGCAGAGCTTGTATTATGGGAACTACGGACCTGATATACTACCTATACTTTTTTGTAAATATATAAAAATACTTGTAGATCATACAAACATTTATCCATTTGTCCATCAGCCACTGCGCCACAGAAGTTGTCAAAGATATACATCAATCTATTACACAGGAATAGCTTGCGCGCTCTGTAATAAAATTTATTTGTAATATAATAATGATTTGAAAGTTAAACTGACGTTTCTTCGAATATTCTGCTCGCACAATGCAGTCGAGCAATCATGAAGCTAGCTACCGTAATACTGTCTGCAGTTTTTAGGTACTATCAATCCTACAACATCCTACTATTATTATAAACGCGAAAGTTTATGAGGATGGATGTTTGTTACTCTTTCACGCAAACACTACTGAATGGATTTTGATGACATTTTTCAGGAATTTAGCTTATACATCAGAATAACATATAGGCTACTTTTTATCCGGGTACCACGCGGTCGAAGCCGTGGGGAGATGCTAGTGTTTTATAATTTTGAGGTTTTAATCGATTGTTAGAGCAGTTTCTTGGATGAATAAAAATTACACACCCATTCCAAATTGGAAAATATGTTTTTTATTTTTTAAGCTTTCGCGACCATTTAATATAATTATAGGTTCTTTACAGCTGAAAAGTCGGGAATATAATAAAAGTGGTGAATGCGATAAAGTCCCATAAAAACACATTAATGATTTATTCTTGTCGCGCAAATTGATATCAAGATTAAAACAAAATATCGAATTCTATAATATCAATAAAAATCAGTAAAATCAGGATTTTTTTTTGTAACTTATCTATTCTATGTTATTAATATGTAGTTTACTTTCATTTATCTTATGTTTGTAATCATAAACAAAATACAACTATTTTTCGACATGTTGCAAAAAAAACGTCCGAGAAACGGAACTTAGGTAAATCAAAAGTTAACCTTGCATGTAACTAACCGTTAAACGATGTGAATTTAAGCAAAGGTAAAGTTATTTGGCACTCGTTTTGGTATGGCCACAATTCCTATTAAAATCAAAAGTTAACCTTGCAGATAAGTAACAAAACGGCATATCTATTCCGTTGGACCGTTCGCTAGGCCAAGGCCGGGTGACATAACGCGTTACGTGTAGCGCCGTTACATGCGCCCGCGCACCGCTACATGATCGTGAAACTTCATGTTTCCATTATTACTGGTTTTTTAATGAACTGAGATGTTATTTTTTTTGAGTAATGCTTGTTTTGGGAAATAAAATATTAAGTACCTTCCACGATAAAACAGTTTTTGAAAGATTTCATTGGTAAAACAGTGTTGAAAATCTATGCTGCAGATTGAACGTAAATTTCGACGAGTTTTGGTTTTATTGTAATTAAAGAAAATTTACCTCATTATAATTGTTTTAAAAGAGTGTTTTTATCTGTTAAATCAAAGTATCATATAGAAACATCAACTCATAGATTTGAAAGTGAACCGATTTCTCAGCATAAAATGTAGAAAAGAGTCAGGTAACCAACTTTGCTTATTTTATTTATGATCTTTTAATTAATAAGAAATACAGAATGGATAATCACCGTTCAACCACACAATAGAGAATTAGTAAAGAAATTCGCTACCTACCACAGCCGTTCACTATTAGGTAGATTTTATGTTTCGTAGTTTGCTTTTAATAGCAGCAAAGTGGTAAACAAGCATACGGCCCACCGGTCGTTACCGTAACCTATGTCAAGTGGTTACCGTAACCTATGGATGCTTGCAACATCAGATGTACGTAATATTAACTCCCTATAAAAAGAAATTAGACGATTTAATACCTACTCACTGCTATTGCCTTTCTTTGAATAAGATATATCTATACTTAGTTAAGGACGAGTTCACCAATACAACAAGTGGTTAGATCCTCATCAAAGCTATTTTGACACATGGTTCATAGAATCTGTCATAACAATCAATTAGATTTGACCGTTCGTAATTTTTTCATATGAATAAATGTATATATTTATGATTTTTGCTTGAATACAGGTACATTTGTTCACTGTACTCGACTAAATTTGTCGTGTAAATATTCGTGCACCTCGGAATAAATTTATATTAAATCATTTATTCATACAACTATGTACCTAAAGGTAGGTACAAAAAATACAGATGAAACAGCTAGCTATCTAAAGACCGTTGCAAACGGTCTATAGATAGCTCAACTGTTCCAGATCACTACTAGGCGGAAGCCTTTCCAAAATACTGGCCACATTGCCACGCTGAATGGTAATGCTAATGCGTTGAATTAAATTTAATTGATATATTACATTTTATACATTACAATATAAAATAAAAAATGTCAGAAAAAATAATATTTAAATTTGAAATATTAATCTATGTTATAAAACATCTGTCACAGAGCCATCTATATATTTCATGGTTGAATTTATTTTCTTTAGATAAATGTGTACGGTTGAGATATAATTAAACCTGATATTATTTTCCTTCAGATATATATCATACACAACACGTCAGATAAAGAGAACCTAGTTTCTATGCAGGTGATCGGTCGTGCTATCTAATAGAGCTATCGAAACTCATTTCGGAGGCAGTCCACGAATGTTTGCGTCAGAGCGTCTATGTATGCTTAAATTTGATTGGACTATGGAGATTGGCGTGAATTCTAAGCAGAAAATCTTTTGAATTTACTTTATAAATCGAATATTAAAAGATAATATTTAATTTGACTTTGACTTTTATTCTATCAGGTATCGTAGCGCGCTCTAGTGACGTGTGGCATTACCTAAGATTGTTTGTAACGCATTTAAAGTCATACGAATCTATTGCAAAAACAAGAATCGTATTATCCGTTTTGGAGAAAAACATACAAACAAACAACCTCTTATTTACACTTCCGCACAAACAATGTAGTGCTAGGAGGACTTAATGCTAAAGCATTTTCTACCAGTCATCCTGGGCGTGCAAAAAGATGGTTTGGCGTGTCCAGTATGACTTTAGATAACATAGAAATAAAATAGTAATATAATATATATATATATATATATATATACTTATAAAAAAGAACTTAAATATCGAATGGTAGTGGCATCAGATGGGGTAGTAGAGACAAAGTAATCAATTGATTAACTTCCCAAGAAAGTATTCCCGGACCGATTTTTTAAAAGATTCCTTTGAGTCAATCTGTTTTATTTTGATGGGCAAAGCGTTCCACAGCCGAACTGCCACGACTGAAAAGGAATTAGTCCGAAAAGAGGTATTATGTACAGGGGTGTAAAGGAGAAGGTTGTCAGCCGACCTAAGTTGTCTGTCATGTGCGTCAGTCAGGAATCTGAAACGATCCTTCAAATAACTGGGGGTGTGTGGATCTTTTAGAACGGAAAAAAGGAGACATAGGATTCTTACGTTTCTACGGTCACGAATGGAAAGCCATTTAAGTTTAGCACGGAAATGACTAACATGATCGTATTTGCGCAGATTAAAGATAAAGCGGATACAGGTGTTAAGCAGACGATCGAGTTTACTGAGAAGTTCCTCAGTCAGGTCGATAAAGGCAACATCAGCATAATCAATAATCGGCACAAGAAGTGAGTTAGCAAGAGAAATTTTAGTCGAAAAGGGAAGGAAGTTCTTAAGGCGTATAATGGAGTGCAAGGTAGCATAAAACTTTCTAGATATCTCTTTTACATGAGGTATCCAGCTTAAATTGGTGTCAAAGATAACTCCAAGGTTCTTAACAGTAGAAGAGAGAGGAATAACAGAGCCATCATAACAGAGGGAGGGCAAGTTGGAAGCATTCATATTACAGAGACGACGAGAGCTACCAATCATGATGGCTTGACATTTGTTGGGATTGACTATGATGCCAAAACGATTCGACCATGAAAGAAGGCGACACAGATCGTCATTGAGAGCACGGAAAGCATCATCTATTTTATCTACCGTAGCAGAAGAGTAAAGTTGAAGGTCATCGGCATACATATGGTATTGACTGTGAAGGTTTGGAGAAAGCATATTAATAAAAAGAGAGAAAAGAAGCGGAGATAGTATTCCTCCTTGGGGTACGCCGGCCTCAATCTTTCGCCAATCAGAGAAGACTTCGCCATCACGTGTTCTCTGGCGACGATCACTTAAATATGAGGAGAACCAATTAACAGCTGACGGTGATATATTAAGTTGAGGGAGAAGAGCTAATAAGAGATCATGGTCAACAGTGTCAAAAGCACTACTAAAGTCGATAAGCACCAAGAGTGTCACCCGAGATTCCTCCATGTTAACACGGATGTCCTCTGTAACATTTAAAAGTGCTGAAGTGGTACTATGTCCCTTCCTGAAGCCTGATTGAAAAGGGTTGAGTAGTTGATTATAGGAAAGAAAATCTGTGATTTGACTATGCACCACTGACTCAAGAATTTTAGATACGAAAGGTAAAATAGAAATAGGGCGATATTGATTAAGGAGAATCGGGTTAGAAATTTTGGGAAGGGGAATCACGTGGGCCAAACGCCATTTATTAGGAAATTGGGAGGAGGAGAGTGAGAAATTGACGATATGAGCTAGAGTAGGGAGGGTTTGTTTCAGGATGTGAGAGATCATAATACGACTAATGTTGTCACTGCCAACTGCATTGGTTTTAAAAGAAAGAAACACTTTCCTGATCCTGTCTTCGCTGACGGTTGTGAAAGAAAAAGGGATGGTATTAGGAACGGGTAGGCTGGATATCTCGGAAAGGGCATCAGACTTAGCTAATGGGCTCAATAAACATCTAGCGGTGAAATGGGCATTCAAAGCATTCAAGTCGAAAGTTAGCTTAGAGTTGAGGCATTTCGACTTTCCGAAACCAAGAGTTCGAAGGAATCTCCAAAGATTTGCAGGCGTAGCAAGTTCGATTTGCTCAGCGAAATGGCGCTTTTTGGCATTACGTACCAACATGTTACACCGGTTTCTCAACCATTTGTACGATGCCCAGTTGTCATCAGACCTGTCACGCTTATATTTGCGGAATGCACGGTCTCTCTTACCCATGGCTTTACGAATACTGTCATTTAACCAGGGCGAGGGAGGGTGTTTGATTGTGACCGAATGGACAGGCGCATGCCGATCGAATAGACGAATAATCTTGGAGTTGAGACAGTCAACCTTTTCATCAATAGAATTTGAATTACTAGACTGAGCCCAATCAAGTACAGATGCGTCATCCATAAGTTTAGCTATATCCATGCGCGAAAAATTACGTTGATTAATAATAACTGGTTTTGGTCTAGGTACACGGATTTTATAGGCTAGGAAGAGAAGATCGTGATGGGAAAAGGCTGGTGCAGCAAGTTGACCGTAGGTAGCCACAAGGTCAACGTCAGAGACTATGATGAGGTCGAGAAGGGTGTCATTCGTAGAAGTGTGGTGAGTAGGTTGTGAATTGATGATATTTAGGTTGACAGAATCAATTATGTTAATAAGTTTAGTTGCCTTCGGGTTACTAAGAAGACAAGTATTGATGTCTCCCATTATAATGGAGTGCGAGTACTCGGAAGTTAGATTTTCTAAAACAAGTTCCAGCTTGGCATAGTAGTCGATGGTCGGAGGGCAGTAAACGACCCCCAGTAGCACTTTAACACCAATGTCAAGCTCAACAAACAAATATTCAGGAGATGCGCTGTAGAGTGAAGGAGACTGTGTTAGGATTTTGAAAGAAAAACGGCTTTTAAGGTAAATGGCGACTCCCCCACAGCCCACGCCCGTACGATCATTTCGGATCAACACGTAACCTGGAATCGGAAAAAAAGAAGACGGGAGGGAAGGTTTAAGAAAGCTCTCTGATATGAGAATGGCGTCGGCGCATCCTGAGCCAAAAGATTCAAGAAGATCGGAGAGATGAGCTGGAACACTTTGAGCATTAATGTGGCAAATATTAAGTGTTTTCGGGTACTGAGAAAAAGTATTTTTCAACGTCTCACCCAGTGACAAGGCATCACTGCCTGTACTCTCAAAGGAAGCTTCAGATGAGGACTCAGCGGTCAGAAAAATATCCTCTTCATCACTGCTACCAGAAACCATTGATATAGACTAAAAATAATAATAATAATAATAAAAAAAAATATAAAAATAAATTAATACTTATATATGCTGATGTATAAATGAATCTTTAAAACAAATATGCACTACACACAGAAAACATATTTTTGCACATCCTACTGGCATTTCAATCCATATAACATAAAATTATACAGTAAAATGGGTTTGACAATAAAATAATGGAGCAAAATTAGTACAAACGAATGGAGAACAATGAGAAAGAACAACATCTTAACAGACTTTGAGAAAAAAAAATACGAAAAAGTTATTAATTAAGTACTAAAATAACTTATAAAACCTTGTATGTATGTACTTTTAGAAATAATTATTGGAAGTAGCTTCGTAAACTAAACTGTCAGCTCGACAAGATGACATTGACAAATGAGTTTGATTGAAGGATAATGTGAGGATGTAAATACAATATGATTTTGAAAAGTTGAAAGAAAAATGAAAAAAGTGAGGGTGTTAGAGTTTGTTGAAGATAGCTACAACGCAAATAACGGAGTACAAAGCCTGTAAAGGGGTGGGGGAAGAAAGATAGCCACTATCACCACTACTTGTTAGCCTTGCGGCTCAATGCGGCGACTTTACGAGTCGCAGGCGGAGGCAAGCGCCCGGGGCCGGCCGCTGACGTCGATGGTCCCGCCTGTGGTCGTGGGGACGTTCCTGATGCATGGCTAGGGGCGACCGCTGGCGACCTCGCAGGCGCAGGCGCCGCCGTAGCAGGAAATTTCCCTCTAAACGTGTTTAGTTCCTCCATCAAAGTGATGCGTTTCCGATCATTGTTAGGCAGTTTAACAAAAACAGCACCGTCGCGGGTCCAGCAGTTTCTAATACCAAAGTGTGAGCGGGCAGCAGAGAACAAGGCTTGTCTGGGCTTAGTTAAGAACTCACTGATTACCGTAGGTGATGATTTTAGCCTTTTCTTTTCCAACCAGATGTGGTTACGGAGCCTCAAATTTGAGAAGCGTACTAGGACTGGGCGACAGCCTATGGTCTTCTTTGTGCCCAAACGATGACATAGCTGAAAAGCATCTGCATTAATGCCATC
Organism: Perizoma affinitatum; assembly: GCA_961405105.1. Lineage (NCBI taxonomy): Eukaryota > Metazoa > Arthropoda > Insecta > Lepidoptera > Geometridae > Perizoma > Perizoma affinitatum. The sequence goes on along the minus strand of OY560194.1, from coordinate 11,545,241 downwards.
AATATTCATTGAGGAGTTAATAACACCAAGAATGGTTGCAATACAGTCTTCACTATCAGATTCAGGGATGCCACTGAATAGCAGAGCATTCCGTCTATTGTAGGAATCAATTTCATCCACTTGGAGTAAGAGAGCTTGGATCTGGGAGCGCATGGCCTGTAACATGGCCCAGGCAATGTCACGGAAGCTTTTGAAGTCATTGCTTAGCTCCTCCAAGCTACTGGGCTTATTGTGAGCATCAGAGGCAGCCAGTTTCAATGAATTTTCATAAACATCCATCCGCAATGAAAGGGAAGCTTCCAAAACTCGCTGTGCATCCAATAATTCTTGAACATTAGCCATTATCGATTTGAGGTTATGCCAGTAGGTAAGTGCAAAGTCAATCCACAATCACATACACATTTAGAGACACTTTACAACTAAAATCACTCTTTTATTCAAAAGAAAGGTAATTTATTTAAATGTATTGATGGATATTAGGCAACAATTGTTGAGGATTTGTTTTTAAATTAAAATAATTGTTGGAGCAAAAGAAGATAAACAATGTTAGACAGACGCCATTTTTGAAAAAAAAATCTTACACCGAACTGTAATACGAGCTTTTTGCGTCGCGGGTCAATTAAATTACTTACCATCTTACGCAATAAACCTGCGTGATATGCATCTTATTCCAACAGCATCTACCATAGATTATATTTTCTTAATAGGTACTGCTTCTAACACAGATTATATTCAAGTTACCGGTTAACCAGCGTATATTGCGTGCTTTATCTGCGAGTTAATTCATAACGCAAGCCTCGTTGAGCAGGCCTAACTGTAACTAACGTAATAACAATTATTATGTTCGTATACGTATAATCACGGCAAATAGTTTTGTTATTGCAACTTGTGTGATTCTTTCAATTTCTGTGCTAGAGAATGTGATCCTACGCAGAAACGTGAGTTTCCTAAAGTCATATTTCAACAATAGACAATAGAATTTGACAAGATTTTACATAACTTTAAAACGACAGAGAATGTCACACACATGTGTCTAGGGCCCATTTTAGATATGTTCTAACGTCACAATTCACTAGACGGCGCTGCAAAACGAAGATATTGTTTTTTTGAGTTAAAGAAGTTTTATTAAATACAAATAAAGAACATGGTTCACTTATAATGAGCTTAAGCTACAAATATAACTAATGGGTTACTAGTTATTTTAAGTATAAGTATTACAGAGGTCTGGCGGTTACTTAAAAAATGTTATCATAGACATATTTTTTTAGTTTATTTTTAAATATAGGAATTGATTCACAAGTCTTTAGGTCATTAGGTAGGTTATTGAATAATTGTGCACCCTCGTACATAATATTTCTTTTTCCATAATTTGTTCTATGTTTATTAAGTTTTAATTTATTGGTGTTTCTAAGGTGATATCGGTAGGTCCTTTTTGTAAATGTTATTTGTGATTGTATTTTACCTGATAATATCTTTTTGACTAGAATGCATGTTGTGAAATTGTAAAGTTGTCGTAGATTAAATATTTTCGTTTTCCCGTAGAGGATACGTGTGTTTGTTAAGTAGTCGTAATTAAAAAGAGTTTTAATTAATTTATTTTGCGAGATTTGAAGGTCTTTAAGATAAGATTTACCAGCACATCCCCATACTTCTATGAGATACTCTAAATGTGACTTAACCAGAGAGTTATAGATGGTCATGCGTACTTTGCGTGGTATGCATCCTACAGATCTTCGTAGTGCTCCTGTAAGGGCTGAAAGTTTAGACCTTACGTGCGTGATATGTGGCTTCCAACATAGCTTATCATCTAAATGCAGACCTAGATATTTTTCTTCATGGGATCGATGGATTGTTGTATTATTTATAGTTAGTGGTGGATATGGTGGTATTTTTTTGTTTCTCTAGATTTTCCTCTATAGGCATTGCCATTCATAAATAGATAGACAATGCTTTATGCATATGATAAAACGAGTGCATATGCGAACTAACTGCTAATAAGCATTTCCTTCCTGCTAACCTTTGTGTTATGAAGAGGAGGCCGGCTTATTACCAAATTAAGAGAAAATCTTATTAAATTAAATAACTAGCTATTTAACTCTTAAACGATGTGAATAAAGTGTTTCTTTAAAGCAAATGTAAAGTTATGTGGCACTTTTGGTATGACCACAATTCCTATTCAAATCAAAAGTTAACCTTGCAGATAAGTTAAAAACATACATAAATGAAAAATAATTCATACTTAAATACATACTTTACAAAACAACTATTATATTTTTTTCTTTCTACTATTCTATTGCCGCTGAGAAGAAAGATGCTCAAATGGCGATCATGAACCTATAGTATCTATAGTGGACTGATGACATCTCAAAAGTTGCGGGAAGTCGGCCCAAGATCGGCCATCATGAAACTCTTGGAGGCTGTTGTCCATCAGACTTTTACAGGCTGTTGACGATGACGATTATGAACTTCCTGTATGTTAATCCTCAGGTACATTCTCAGTGCATCGATCTATTATCATAACTATTGACGACCTCTGTAGCGCAGTGGGCGAAGGTCCGCCTGAGACGCAGAAGGTTGCGGGTCCGATTCCCGCTGCGGGACAAATGTTTGTATGATCTGCATAGATTTGTCTTGGGTCTGGGTGTTTTCTATGTATAATACGTATTTATTTACAAAAAAAAATATGTATATAGTAGTAGTATATCAGTCATGTAGTTCGCATAATACAAGCTCTGCTTACTTTGGGGCTAGATGATGCTGTGTAAAAATGTCCAGCATTATTTTTTTAACTCGCTAATTGGACAATACAAAATGTAAAGTAAAACAGTGTCCTTCGATTACACGATCACGAACTTGAATCAAAATTCGACGAGTAACAGTTACTTATCGATTCGGCATAGTCCTCGTCGCCAGAAACATACGTGCTCTGAATGCGACGCTCGTGAGAACGACCGGTGAAGTAATGCTTTTAATGTTGAGCATACAACGGAATGCAAAGCAACTGGAATTCCACGAGATGGAAACAAGTCTGGGGGATACTAAATCAATAATAATAATGCTGGACATTTTTCACACAGCATCATCTAGCCCCAAACTAAACAGAGCTTGTATTATGGGAACTACATGACTGATATACTACTTACATACTTTTTTTTGTAAATAATAATAATAATAAAATAAATAATAATACTGGAAATTTTCACACAGCATCATCTAGCCTAAAAGTAAAATACATATTATACATACAAAACACCTAGACCCGAGACAAATAGTTTGATAAATTCAGTGGGGTGGACTTGTATGCTGGTCCTAGCATTTAACATAAGTAGGGTGAAAGATAACATAACGACGTACTTCTGTTTGAGATGTGTTCTTTAAAACCTTTGAGCAACTATTATTTGGTTACCATAACTCTACACTTATTTTCTGTGACGCCTCCGACTAAAACCTTTGAGCAACCGAATCATATGGGTTCTTTCTAAGTGTTACTGGACTTTTTTCGTGATCTTATGTCAATGCCTAGTTTGGAGTATGAAAAGGGTATGTTATATGACCGATGTCAAATTCAAAGTCAATAGGTTTTTATTCATTGAAATTACAAGGATCATATAGAAACATCAACTTAAAAACTACGTAAATTTACTCCGATGGCGAAAGAACCATCGTGATCTCCTTCTGCAACGTTGTTTGTCGTGTTCAGTTAACACGACAAGCATAACGTTGCAGGAGGAGGAGGCTGGCCAATTAGCTCGCAGAACCTACAGCCAATGGGGATGAAGCGTAACCATGAACCGGATGAAACAGCGTAGGAAGGCCTACCTTATGGACATACTTTAAAGGTAGCGGGAAGTTGGTGGATCTGGTGGCTCAAGATCGTTCGTCAGGGCACTCAAGCGAAGGTCTATGTCCAGAATCCACTTCGTCTACAGTCTGTGGATTATGGTGATTACCTTTTATTTGGGTGCCCCAATTTTATTTGTTTCTAAAACAACTATTTGCTTATTTATTTGGTTTACAATAAATAAGCACAGTTAAATCTAGCACGGAGTATACGGTTTTGTAACTACATACCTATTATGACATGTAGTAAATTATAAAAAGTTTAAGACCAGAGCAACTTTGTAGGTATATTAGTTAAGGTTTCTAGTTTATAAGTTAAGTAACAAAGAATTTGATTTCATATCAAATTGAAATAAAATTAGGAGGCTCGGCAGACTTCCGATCCGGAGGCGGTTCGAAAATGGTCGTGCAACCAACAGATATTTCGACTCGAAAAATTAATGAACTCAATAACACGCCAATGGATATTTCGACAATTGATGCGCACAATGACGCGAGCTCAAAACGGTGAAGGAAAACTTCAGGTTTTTTTTATATATTTTTTTTAATCAGTTACAGTCAGTCAGAGCGGAAAAAACGCAGACTTGTGCCAAATGTTTTGACTGGACGTGCCTCTACCCCTACTTGGTATACACAAAGATCTACGCACTGAGTATGTATCAAAGGATGCCCATAATGGGAAATACAGTCGTAAGCGTGTTTGTTTGTATGATGTGTTAACCAACCTAATATGGATTTATTTTTGAGATATAATAAAAAAAACAATATGCTTGCTTAGCAACTGCATATTACGTAATTTCTCCTCAAAGATATCTGTATGCCTCGACCTAAAAACTCGAGGTGGACGAATAATCAAAACACATAAATGTATGCAAGCAGCAAATAGTCCAAGGTCCGAACACGTGGCACAAGACCATCGCATCGGGAAACGTGAGGCCAGCTTTAGAAGTAGAGCATCTAGTCACGTGAGCCGTACATGCTATTTTATATACAACAGCCTATTATCTGGAGATGGTCGGCTGAGGACATTCAGACTCAACCAGAGTACTAGTAGGAAATTGTTATTATGTTAAAAATAAATCTAAATTGATTTGTTTTCTTTTTAAAAAATTACTCACTAGGTTTTAAGAGTTAGTTACATATTCACTCTTATCTTTCAAAGACCCAGATTGTATTTTTCAGGAAAGAGGGAAAATGTTAATTCCTTCACGGTTCTCATTATACAGGTGGAACTGAAAGTGCAAGTGGATGGTATACTGACCAGATACGGATAGTACTGAGCTGGATGCCTGCTTGTTTTTAGATGAAAAGGGGATGGTGGTTGTAAATCATGTATCATCAATAATTAAATCATGTATCATCACCAGGGGAGGATGTACCCAGGAAAGCCCTGTTCACTGAAACCCATGAGGTTGCAGTGAACAGGGCTTTGAAAATCCGTAAAAAATGTTGAAGTCCCACTCAGGAAATATATGAAGTCTTTAAATTTAGCTACATTTGTGTCCATGAATTGTATACTAACATGTATACTTGAAGTATGAGACAAGAGACTAGCCGCCCACAACACAAAGAATCCTAGTGTGGGAGCTTCTTAATCTAATCCTATTTATTTCCCAAGAAGATGATGAAAACTTATTGTTTTTCGTTGTTTTTGTAAATACGTAAATAAATAGAATAGAATATATTTATTAAGGCGGAAAAACACATTAACAATTATTAAACTTAATTAATATAATTGGTGTGGCATCAGTCTTTCGTCAATTTAATGAAATTTAATAGAATATTGTCCTAATAAATTCTAATCATTTCAATAGTCAATAATTTTGTGAAAAAGTAATACTATATACATATAATAATATGTGTATTGTTGCAGATGAATGCATGTCCATATAAGTTTAAAAACTAACCAGTAGTAATAAATAAGTATACCTGTTTTATTAAGTATTAAAGTTACAATTTTTCGGATTTTAAGTAATAAATTTAGAGATTTAGGCACTTTGGGCTTAAATATAGCGTGTCTTGTTCGAAACGCCTTGTGAACTTTATTTACCTGGCTTACTTTATTTAATAGTAATGTAATGTAAAAAATCTTTAACTACATGCGATGTGCTGAGATACTTATTTGACCTAAAAGGGTGTACTTAGGGAATTAAATTGAATCCTAGACTAAGAAGGTGCTTTTAGATTTCAGCAATTTCCTGAGGCCCAATCTGTTTCTAATCAGGTTTGGGAAATAGTAGGTAGATAATAACATATAAGTTACGTCTCGTTCTGTCGGCTGAAACTCTACACATTGTCCAAAAGACATAAACATTATTAGTAAGTGTATTTTATTTTCAAACAAGCATACTGTTGCTAAGAGGTTCTCATAACCTATGGACGCTTGCAACGCCAGAGGTATCATTCGGTGAAAAATCACTCTAAGGATATTTGTATTTTGAGTACCAGAAATTTGTTGATCAGAAATAAATACATTTTGTACTGACTGTTTGTATTTTTTTCTGGGAAAACATGCCCGTTCTATTATACTGTGACATTGACGAATCGCTTCCCAAACGGTAGGTAACATTTCGGTTTCATCCTTTTGTCCTGACAATATAGACAAAACAAAGCATTTCGAACAATAGTTTCGACTTTCTATTTCATTTAACTTTTGTTTATTGCAGTCTCACAAAAGTGCATTGAGTTTTGTACAAAATATTGCAGTTATTGTTCTTCGAAACAGTTAAAATGTTTTCGTTACAATTTCGGCTAATAAAAATGAAAGGAAAGAAGTTTTTATTTTTAGTCAGCCCTTACAGGATGAGAGGATGCCGTAGATTAGTAAGGTATTTGCATAAAATAGTTATATCAAATTAAAATTTATTTAAAACAATAGCATTTTCGGAAGGTATATTTGAGGAAAAAACATGTCTGTGCGTAATCTAATTTACCTTTTCACACACACACACGCTCACGACTGTATTCCCCATGGTGGACATCCTCAGATACATACTCAGTGAGTAGATCTTTGAGGATACCAAGTAGGGGGTAGTCAGAGGCACGTCCAAACATTACATTTGATACATGCCCGCGTTTTGCAAGTAGTAAGCATTCCACGTGACAGGTTGCAAGGCCATCGCCGCTTATTGGAACACTAACTATGGGCACATGCCTTCGAATTTTTGGTTCTAGGGCATGCCGGTTTCCTCACGATGTTTTTCCTTCACCGTTTTGAGCACGTGTTAATGTGCACATAAATTTTTCGAGTGGAAAAATCTATTGGTGCACGACCGGGTTCGAACCCACGACCTCCGGATCAGAAGTCAGGGTATCGCCCACTAGGCCAACACGGCTCTTACCTTTTCAATAAGTAAGTTACCTACCCATAATCGGAAATCAAAATTATTTACACTTCGATTACCTGAGTAAGTTATTCTATTCTTGTATTAAATAAAGCAAACAAATACAAAACACCCAGGCATTTTCAAACTACATACAATATACCTACTAGTTTTGAGGGGCCCGATAATTTTTAAGATTCTGTAAGGGCGACACGCAATCTTGTCTCTCTTTTACACCGAATACACTGGAGATAGGTGAAAGGGGACAGCTATAGCCCCTAGTAAGTTGGCCAAAGTGAAATGACCGAAGATGACCATTTTGATGGTTGCGTCATTTGCCATGGCACGAATTCAAAAAATTCAACGAGACCTGAATAAAAATGAAAATCTTAGAAAGATAAATTAAAGATTAGAATATCAAGCGATGCCCTGATTCTGCTGAATAAATCGCACACGTGCTCTTTATGAAATAAAAGCTTATTATTAGAATACATGAATGAGAATCACGTAGCAAATAAATACATTTGTACAAAATTTGAAAACTCCCGATTTGTATTTCGATCATCTATCGCAGTGCCCTCTAGTAGCTCGTGACGATAAAACCTAGTGACATATCTAAGAAGTTCAAGAACTATCCTGGAAGACAAATCGATTAAAAAACTACCGCGTTATAATCCGATACACCGTTTTGGAAATCAATAATAACAGACAAACAAACAAACACACAGCCTCTTAGTGCAAACGCATTGACCTACGCAATCCTTACGTAGCGGATAATATCGAGGTTATAAGGGTCGAGGTTAAAGGTTAAAGGGCACTGCAACAAAGCATGTCAAAATTTTGCAAAAATAAACTTGTTCTTAAAATAACTTAATTTGTACGTACTCAGCAAAAAAATCATTTTCTAGTTTAAATTTAGGCAGACCACAACAGACGATATCTGTGGTGTAGTGGGTGAAAGCTAGCCTGAGACTCAGAAGGTTGCGGGTTCGATTCCCGCGGCGGGACAAATGCTTGTATGATCAAAAAATATTTGTCTCGGGTCTGGATGTTTCCTATGTACCTATAATATATATGTATTTAAAAAAAAGTATAAAAGCAGTATAATGAGTCATGTAGTTCCCATAATACAAGCTCTGCTTAGTTTGGGGCTAGATGATACCAACAGTGAAAAATAATTTTTCTTATTTAAATTCAAATTATTTGATTTTATTTCGTGGGATATGTAATCTCTCTTAATTATCCTTTACAAATAAGCTTAAAGATTTTGCCTATTTATTAACATATAAATATTTTTGGGTACGCACGAATTATTTATTAGATAATTTGAATCTCGAATGCAAAAGTTACTGTTTTTAAGAATCGGATTCGATTCAAACAATTATCAAAATAAATTCCATGTAACATACACAAATGTCGCTATCTCGATGTAATAATACGTGACCTGCAATGAAAACTTGTATAACTAAATACTAAAAACTCATTGTCAGGCTGTTTGTCCTGCCGCGCCGTGTTGTGCCATTTTCCAAACACGTTGCAAAAATATTCCGGGAGCGAGCGAGACAGTTGTACCGTGCTATAGCTTGCTTGTAGTGTAAAAGAGAGAAGGGATACCATGCTAGGCTGATGCGGAGGTCAGGGAACCACAAGTAGGTCGCGCCTCCTTCCTCTATTACGGCTAGTGAACTTGAACGTGGAAAAACACGGTTTGTGAATTAGAGCCAAGATCGTTTGTCATGTTTTTAATAAAATGGAAGGATGAACTGCAGATGAGGACGATCGTTATGAAAATTATGTATGTAGTCTTAGGAACTCACTTTGGTGGCATGACGTGAGGATATTTTTACTACCACTAGAAATGTTTTACAATATCGTATCTCTAATCGGAGAATTATATACCTCTTGTCTTGGTTCCACTGGAAATTTTATACGTTCTACGACCAATTAGTAGACGACCAATAGTACAAATTTTCATACAAAATTACTTCCAAAATATTTGTGAAATGTATTGTAGATATTAGATGTTTCAGTTATTTCTGCGCCAAACAATTGAAATCTAGGACCAAATTAAAAAAAACCAATAGCTATTCAAACTTTCGCATATTGAATGAAACGCATAAATACTACTTATATTACAAATGCAAAATATTTAATGTTTGGATGTTTATGCTTTAATTTCCGTATCGCCTGTACCGATTTGGAATAAATTTGTAACATGTATAGCTTATGACCTAAAATAACAAAAAACTTTTATTTACTTTTACGCGGGCAAAACCATTAGCAGAGTCTAGTTAAAAAACGAAAAATTTTTATCATAGTGCTACTTTTAGCTTGTGTAGTCTACTGACTGCACAAGCTAAAAGTTCATTAAAAGTTTAGATTCATAAAACTCGAATATTACCAGAATCCGAAGATTTTCGTCCTAAATGTCGGGCTACATTAGAAGATCCGCCATACACATTAACTGTTTGCCACCCAAGTCCTAAAATAGCTCAAATAGTAAATCTACTTTGGTCAGTGCTTGTAATTTTTGAGAAATAGGCCCATAATATTCAGGGTGACGTCATTGTACCATATTTTATGACACGGTCAACAGCAACGAAATCGAAGGCTTCCCCGTTATCCTGTGAGACCGAAAGCTCCCGTTACTGCGATCAACACTGACTCCGTATAGCGTGGCCTTGCTGCTAACTGTTCCCGCATCATGACAAGGACGTCTGTTCTGTTGATGAAGCACTGGAAACTAGACTCTAGCCAAGTGCCATGTCGCAGACACACTAGCCCAGTGTCACAGTGGAATGACAAACGTTAGGTAATTTTAGGATAATATTATGACGGTTTTAAAACGAGAACGTCAGCAGGAAAATAATAAAGTACGTGGTATAGGCGCAATAATGAACTAAAAAGTGTTAATCCTATTATTTGACAGAGGATCACAGGAGACGACAATGCAGCCTACTTTTATGATCATACCGTATCAGGACGTCATAGTTCAAACGTCACTGTGTCTTATGAAAACGAAATCGAAGGCTTCCCTGTTACCCTGTAAGAATATCACAGGAGAAAGACGACAATACAGCCTACTTTTATGATCATACCGTGTCAAGACGTCACTGTGTCTTATGAAAACGAAATCAAAGGCTTTCCTGTTACCCTGTGAGACTATCACATGAGAAAGACGACAAACAGCCTACTTTTATGATCATACCGTGTCAAGACGTCACTGTGTCTTACGAAAACGAAATCAAAGGCTTTCCTTTTACCCTGTTGTGACTATCACATGAGAAAGACGACAATACAGCCTACTTTTATGATCATACCGTGTCAGGACGTCACTGTGTCTTACGAAAACGACATCGAAGGCTTCCCTGTTACCCTGTGAGAATAACACTTGAGAAAAACGACTATACAGCCTAATTTTATGATCATACCGTGTCAGGACGTCACTGTGTCTTACGAAAACGATATCGTAGGCTTTCCTGTTACCCTGTGAGAATAACACATGAGAAAGACGACAATACAGCCTAATTTTATGATCATACCGTGTCAGGACGTCACTGTGTCTTATGAAAACAAAATCAAAGGCTTTCCTGTTACCCTGTGAGACTATCACATGAGAAAGACGACAATACAGCCTACTTTTATGATCATACCGTGTCAGGGCGTCACTGTGTCTTACGAAAACGAAATCGAAGGCTTTCCTGTTACCCTGTGAGAATAACACATGAGAAAGACGACAATACAGCCTACTTTTATGATCATACCGTGTCAGGACGTCACAGTTCAAACGTCACTGTGTCTTGCGAAAACGAAATCGAAGGGTCCCCCGTTATCCTGTGAGAATGAAAGCTCCCGTTACTGCGATCAACAATGACTCAGTATAGGGGGCGTTGCTGCTAACTGTTTCTTGTACGCCCAAGGACGCCTGTTTTGTAGTTTTAATAGGTGTGTGGGTTGATGGTTGTGGTAAACAAACAAGAACCATGTTATCAAAGTAATTTTAAATACCTACATGTTCTCGATGTTTCGGTTCGTAAATCGATAATCATTGATATTTACAAAATAGGTACTAAGCTTAGGAATACCTACTTGATATAACTAGAAACTTAATTTGTTTTTAGAAAATTAGATATTCCAATTATCGTTTGTGACCCTGGATTTGTATTGTGGCGCGTTAATGTCTTCTGTATGGATAACATGATTTCCGTAGGACTACAGAAACATATCGTTATTCAGATTGAATTTAAGAAAATATTAGTAAAACCGTGCTCTCGACGACAGTTACCGGGTACAAATTCAAATTCTTTATTTACTACTAAATGTAACATAACGGGTAAATCAGATCGTTACATTTAAAAACTATAAACATATTAACAAAAAAACACATTGTAGGCCATTGTAGGCGATATACGTTCTTGTATTATTTTCTTATGATTTCTTTATTTTGCGTACCTATGTTTACCTAACTCCATCTGCTGGCAAACTTATGATCTAATAAAAAAAATTACTTTGAGGATGAGCGCAGATCTTATCATTTATATGTTCTTTTAAGTTAGGGTAGAAGGCGCAAACCGATTGCGAGACACGACGTGGCTCCATAATAACGTAAAATTTTAGGTTTTCAAAAAGCCATGTTTTAACTCCGCACCCAAACTTACTTCTGAAGTTGACCAAAAAGTTGTGTTTGAACACCTACACCCATGTTGGATATCTTTAGAAAGATACCAAGACCAAGTAGGTGGTAGTTAGAGCCGTGTCCAGGGATTATATTTGGCACATTTTAACCTATAATAAATATAATAAATAAAATAAAATCTAATTTATTACACAAAAGTATAAGATATAGCTAAAAAAACAGATATTGTTGTTTAGGATTTAGTTCGCTTCTGTGAACACATTGTTAAGAATTTTCATTGTATAGAATAGAATAGAATAGAATTTAATAATTTATTGGCATAGAAGTAACACATTAACAAAATATTATATGTAACTTAGTCAAGTTCTACATACTACATTTCGAAAAAAACTAATATATATCTATGAACCTCTTAAGAGAATATATACAAAAGATTCAATTAACAAATTTAAAAATGTACTTAATTAAATAAAAGCTTTTAGAAAGGCATACCATAAAATATCGGTTTATTTAGATGATAAAAATTGTTGAGATTGAAAATGATCCAACTCGACCTACAAAAAAATTTAGGTAGGGTATTATTGTTTTGTAAAATGATAATTTAAAAGAATAGCCAGCCTTGTTTTCTTGCCTTTCTTTCCTGGCTTGGTCGCGAACGAACATGCAGTAGATAAAACCGATGTTACAAAATGAGCCTTGTGATTAAAATTACTTTTAACCTTATATTTGACTTTGAGACGCCAGACTTATCAATACATATACGGGATTAACATCCACGAAAAGGTAGAATAATATGTTTACTTATAAATAAAGTAAGACCTCAGTATTGCCAGTGTGAATGTAATCTCCACACGCAGTCGCGTCGCTCGTGTCCCACATACAGCTAACGGTACCAAGTCCTGACCAAAACAGCGACGCGAATGTTTCCGCTAATTAATAAACCTGCCCAGTCTATGAGGGCTTTAACCTTCGTTTTCTTTAAAGGTAGGTATTAACACTCGTACCTAGATTAAACACAATTCTTAGGCTTGACTTCAACAACACAATAACAGGTGGTTAAGTAGGTCTTAATCAAAAGCTTTTTGTTTTGACACATGGTTTGATTTTTCAATTAAAAAAAGTTCGATCTGTCCCCCTGTTGCAAAAAAGGGAACAAATCGAACTTTTTTACCAACTGTCACCCTAGAGGGGGACAGAGCAGGGTGACAGATGGGAATAATTCTAATAAACAATGGTTAGATGAAACCCTCTTTAAAAAAAACATGTATTTATTTTAAACAAGAATTTTCATACAAGAACAAAGATTGTGATTCAAAGCTAAGATACCACTCTTGAGTAGATAAACTAGGATGACAAAAGCAGGTGGACTAGCAAAGAGTCCCTCACGATAGGAAAAATCTCAGCTGATGAAATGAAAATACATTATATTCGGCAATTGCCAATAATTATTGCACAGGCTCTATTGATCATTATTAAAAAGATATTGACATCTTTTTAATAATGATCAACAGAGCCTCAACTGCTTTGAAATGAGAAACACGGTGCTTTTTTATGTAACTAAACTCAAGTTAGAAATCTCATAACAACGCCATCTATCAGCTATACTTCATACTCGTTATTCAGCATAGTTGATCATAAAATGTGGTGGCTGGTTATTACGGCTTAACATTGCGGAGCAAGTTCTAACTTGTATGGCTATGTGGCGCCACAGTGTTCTATTTCACTAAATAATAGGTCCAATAAAGGTGGAAAATTTATAATAAAAATAGCTACATATAAGGGGTAGGCTCATCGGAACTCTACTCTATATTAGTTTTAAAAATCGAAGTTTAGTTATTATAAGATATTTTTGAAGATTCCATGATAATTAAACTTTTTAGCTTATTTTCCCCCGCAATTTTGGGAACAAAAAACGTTCCAGCTTTATTATTAGTATAATGTAGATAATAATTAGAATACATAAAGCTGAAAAGTTAGTTTATCTTTTGTTTATTTGTTTTTTTTGACAGAACACGTTTATTTCTGGAACTAAAAAAAAAACCGACTCCAGGGATTTGAAAAAATCTGATAGCCCAATTCATGAAGAAGGTATAGGCTTTTAACATGCTACGAACCTTAGAAACTGAGAAAAAGAAGTATACGCGCGGACGGGAGATGCGCCGCGATAGGATGGGGTCGGGCGGTCGATTTAAGCCATGTTCGTCCCTAGAAAGTACGGCCCGCTTCAAAAATTTTTTAATTTATCTTATTTCGTCCTACTTTTCAGCTCCACGTTCGGCCCAAGTTTTTTATATAGGCAAATATGTGTCTGGGGTAAGCCTAGGTAGGTACTTACACTTTCATATAATAAGCGCAATTTAAAGCTACGTTTATCTTAGTAAAACACTAATTTTATTTGCTTAGCTTCGTATGACTTCTACCGTCATAAAAGTAAGGTTAATCTGTAGCATGTAGTTACTTACCTTATGCAGGAGTAGGAAGGTAAATAATACAAGACGACATTGATAGGTACAAAGTTAAGATGCGATAGAGAAGCTTACTTTTATAGCTCGTAGGCAAATAAAGTCGATAGTTTTTTTTAATTTATTTCGACAAAGTCTTAAAATTAATTTATTCTAAAATTAGCCTATATTCTAAAAATACAATAATCATAAGCATAATTTATTATTTGAGCCAAAAAAAAACCATATTATGCTACATTAGGTACCTAAGTACAATTGTTTTGAAATTGGGAAATAGTCAATCTTACAAATCATGGTAAATATTCCGTTTTTTTAGTATACATTTTGTACAATTGTTTGGTCTCCGAGGAATAATAAGTTTAATAAAACAAAGGTACCTACATTCAAAATATTTACGTAACATTTAATCTAATTGAAAATATGAAATGGGTACACATTGATATGGTAAGTCTCAGATGCCTGAGTTAGACTAAAACGCCTGTGATATAGGCAGATGCGCTCCCCCTTCATTAATTGCACAGATTATACACATTATCTTCCATGAGTTTGAAATAATTATTAATATACATTGGTTATTGTGAATTAGCATGCGAAATAAAAATTAAAACTCATGAAGTTCTAATTATAAATAAACATAAATTCTACATTAATTATATTGTGATGTGAATAAAAGTGAATTGTTTGTGTATTATGCTGAGTTGGTGTGTTGTGTTGAGAGTGTGTGTATTATTATGAGAATCTCCAACTCCAATACCGCCCGTACAATGTACCTTGGTTTAACCAGAATAAATTTTGTTTGATATCTTAATCGTTTATGGCGTACAATAAAATATTCATTTATTTAAATCATTAAATCTGGAGTTTCACAGGTATCATCCTCACTTGTGTTTTGTGTATGTGTAAGAAGAGTGCCAGATGCCAGAATAATAACAAAGCTGTATCTACCTATTTATTTATTTTATTTTAGTTAGAACGGTTTTAGAAATAAATAATGCTGGACAGTTTCACACAGCATCATCTAGCCAGAGCTTTTATTATGGGAACTACATGACGGATAAGTGATAGACTACTTTTTTTTTGTAAATACATACTTATTATGCATGGAACACCCAGACCCGAGACAAATATTTGCAGATCACACAAACATTTGTCCCGCGACGGGAATCGAGCCCGCAACCTACTGCGTCTTAGACGAGCCTGCGCCTACTGCACCACGTCATCAAACCACTCCAAATAAATCCACTTACGCTCAATTAAATAAAGATATAATTATTACAAAAAATCATAAATAAACGCAAACAAAATAAACTTATATAAAAATACCTAGTAAGATGTCAAAAAGTAATTCAAACTATCATATTTTAAAAACAACACAAGTACAAATATCCTAGTCATCACTTTCACAGTACTTCAGAGCAAACGGATCACAGTGCGGGTTGGTTACAAGTAGTTCGTTGAGGTCATAGAAGTTCGTTGAGGGCAAGGTCATAGAAAACAGTTTAAGTTTTCTAGCCTGACAATAGTTGTTTGGAGTGTAGAGCCACCTCATGAAATCAGCCTGCTTATCAAGAAGACCCAAGACAACGGTTTTTGTCTACCGCCGAGAAGACAAAAAAATTTTTGTACCTATTTTGTTTGACAGATAAGGCGACAGAAATAGTAATTGTCTTCTCTTCCATAGACAATTTTTTTTCTTGGGTGCATGAGCACCCGTGTTGGCCAAGCCGTGTTGGCCTAGTGTGCGATACCTGAAGTCGTGGTTTCAAACCCGGTCGTTCACCAATGGATTTGTCCACTCGACAAATTGATGTGAGCTTTACACACGTGCTTAAAACGGTGAAGGAAACCATCGTGAGGAAACCGGCATGCCCCAGAAACAGGGCATGCCAAATTCGAAGTCATGTGCCAACAGTTAGTGTTCCTATACGCGGTGATGGGCTTGCAACCTGTCACGTGGAATGCTAACTTGCAAAACGCGGGCCTAATTGGTATCCTAAAAGATCTACTCACTGAGTATGTATCTGAGTATGTCCATCATGGGGAAAACAGTCGTGAGCGTGTTTGTTTGTTTTTTTTTTGCTCATGCTAAGCGGACAGGGGTATCAACCATTCTACGTAACAGTTTACAGACCATAACAATCTGACCTACCAATCTGTATACCTACTATTCGTTATATTATAAATTAAAATATCTGACCAACAAAAACTACCAAACATCATTTCGTAGGAAATCATTGTTTTCACGGTAGCCAGTCAACATTATTAGCCTGAAAAAATCTAGATCCAGACGTAGTCCTTCCCCAAACTTAGTTATGACGAAACCGTCTTCAGCCACCCCCACCTTCCCGTAACTATCGATCGGTTCCTCAAGATCCTTCCTTCCGAGAGCCTTCCTAAAATACGTCATCCACGTGATATCATACGCAGTACATACTATTATTCCAGATGATTCCAGATGCCGTTCTGAATAATGGTAGCTAAGTTTCCACATCTCGATTACGTAAGGACATCATGTCATCTGTGTCCGGACCATAAATATGATGATACTAATCATGTTATTATTCTCAAAACCAAGCAATATACATTATTTAAACTGCGTACTGACTGACTGACTGAACCAACGCAGTATCGGAACCAAAAGTAATACAACAATTCTTTAATGAGACAGAATAATCAGAATAATTAGAATAATCAATTTATTAGTAAATACAATTTACACGTTAGTTTAAAGACTTTAATTAACTTATTGACTTTAATGATGTCATGTAAGGGGAATAAATAAGATATTCACGATGAGAACTTTTCAACTTTTGAAACAATGTCATAATTATATAAAAAAAAAGCTGGATATTTTTCACACATCATTATCTAGCCCCAAACTAAGCAGAGCTTGTGTTATGGGAACTACGTGGCTTATATACTACTAATATATTTTTGATGGTAAATCCATACATATAAAACATAGAAAACACCCAGACCCGAGATAAACATTTGCAGATCATACAAACATTTGTCCCGCGGCGGGGATCGAACCCGCAACCTTCTGAGTCTCATATATCTATCCACCTAGCTGTTGTATGTGTCCAGGCTCCTAATAAATACTCTCAACCATTTCACAGTCAAGACCTTACTCCAGACGTCAGTACTACTACTTATAGTTTATATTCTAGGTATAACTTGTATATAAACTGTAACTTTATAAAATGTAAATCTCTCATTGGCTATAAGTTAGATTATTAAGGTTAGAACTGTTTATACATAATGAACTGTTTGCATAAAATCAATAGCGATTTTGTTTAAACAATAAAATTAAATAAATAAAATAACAAAAAACAAACACGCTCACGACTGTCTTCCCCATGGTGGAGATCCTCAGATACATACTCAGTGACTAGATCTTTAAGGATACCAATTAGGGGGTAGTCAGAGGCTCGTCCAAACATTACATTTGGTACATGCCCGCGTTTTGTAAGTAGTAAGCATTCCACGTGACAGGTTGCAAGCCCATCGCCGCTTATTGGAACACTAACTGTTGGCACATGCCTTCGAATTTTTGGTTCTAGGGCATGCCGGTTTCCGCACGATGTTTTCCTTCACCGTTTTGAGCACGTGTTATTGCACACATCAATTTTTCGAGCGGAAAAATCCATTGGTGCACGCCCGGGTTCGAACCCACGACCTCCGGATCAGAAGTCGGGGTATTACCCACTAGGCCAACACGGCACAAATAAAATAACTTTATACGAAAATATTCCAAGCGACCAAAGTCGAGGGCGCTCTAATATAATGACATTCAAATTAGATACAGTGCACAAATTGCACGTAGCGCTACCGGTTTTCCTTGCGAAAATAAACTCAGGCGCATGTCATGTGTAAAATAAAATAATGATTCAAGCTGATTCAAAATGTTGCGTAATAAACTGCCTTGCAAAGCCGATTAAGATGTATCTAGAGATATCATTGCAGTTGAATGAATTAGTGAATGAAAATACTTTATTGTACACCTTATGATATAAACAGGTTCCCTGGGCGGTCTTATCGCTTAAAGGCGATCTCTTCCAGACAACCTTTGGATGGTGATTATATGTGATTTTGAAGTGGCCGGGGGTGTACTTAATAACTTGTGTAAACTATCTTAAATAATATTATTATAAAACATACTACAGCAAAATATACTACATAATAACATATACCTACTTACCTATTTAAGTATATCTATAGAAGTTATCTTGGTTTGGTATCATTTAAGAATATTATTTGACTACACCACGTACTATAGTATTCTCCATCTGACGTTAAATTGCCCGTTTTGAGGTACATACTCATGATCCGCGACCAAGATCTAGAAATCTTGATATAGGTAATATTAGGTTGGGGAAAAAGTCTTTTCGCATTATTGTATGTATGAACTTGTAATAAAATATCTTTGGCTATACTATTTGTATCTAGCTGGTTTTGGTATCATTAAAAGTTTAAATTTTAAAGAAGATAATTCCAAATTCAAATTAGGAAAATGTGTGATTTTTATTTGTTTTTCGTACTGTTAAGATGAGTGAATCTAATGAAGAAATTCGATACATTTTAAAATTTTACTACAAAAAAGGTAAAAATGCAACGCAAGCCGCGAAAAAAATTTGCGATGTTTATGGACCTAGTGCAGTGTCTGTGAGAGTAGCACAAATTTGGTTTAAGCGTTTTCAATCCGGAAATTTTGATGTCAAAGATGCACGTCGCTCTGGTCGCCCTATTACGGATAAAATGGATGCCATTTTTGAAAAAGTGGAGCAAGATCGGCATATCAGTAGTTACGACGTAGCTGAAGAACTGGGAATTGACCACAAAACAGTTTTGGCGCATTTGAAAAAAACTGGGTACACAAAAAAGCTCGATATTTGGGTACCTCACGAGCTCACTGAAAGAAACCTAATGAACCGTGTTCTCATTTGTGATTCTTTATTACGACGTAATGAAACCGAACCATTTTTGAAGAAATTTTTGACCATTTTTGACCTCACACATCTTTAGCCACTCAGCAAAAATTAAGAGAGTTTGGCTGGGATATGTTAATGCATCCGCCGTATAGTCCTGACCTTGCACCTTCATATTTCCACCTGTTTCGGTCTCTTCAGAATTCTTTAGGCAGTGTCAGGTTAACATCACGAGAGGACTGCCAAAACCACTTGTCGCGGTATTTTGAACAGAAGCCCCAAAGTTTTTATAGCAATGGGATCATGTCCCTGCCTACAAAATGGCAAAAAGTTATCGAACAAAATGGTACCTACATACTTTAGTTAAATGTAAATAAACTATATTAAAAAATGTTTTGAATTTTCTTAAAAAATGCGAAGAAACTTTTTCCCCAACCTATTATATGTGAAGTGGTAGATCCAGTGAGGATTGTTCGGAGGTGGTTGTTTTGGTCGTGAGCGCGAGAGTGAGCGGTAGTTTTGACTCTCCCGTGACTGTGAGTGTGAACGTCCTCGATTTGTCAACTGTCCAGAAAGCATGGCTACTTGCATTGTCAATTCGCAAACTTGTCTGTATTTATCATAATTTGATTAAGGGCTAGACATGTTCAAAATTTATCGCTCACCGCTTATGAATCTGACCACACCTTTATTTCAAATTCCCTTCCGATCTAATTTCGTAATTTTCCAGCGGTGTCATCCGATTCCACGATGCACGTCGTAGGGTCACCTATGGCGTGAGAGGGGCAGCTGGCACTCCTCTCGCCAAGAGTATGATGATTTGCTGAACTAGGAAAACTAGAAAATAAAAGATGCTTTTCATTCAGAATAATCGTAGTCAACAGCAGTAGTAGATCTTTTTGTAAAATGTCTCTGCCTTTTGTTCGGGGAATTAATGGCCTCCGGTACCGTGGCGTATGCATAGCCGAGTGTGATTTTTATAACAGAGTGGTTTGGCATAACCAAACCAAAATGACAGCGACAAAAAAAAGCACGATTTTGTTACAAGAATCGTCGGGTAGAAAATCCGATGGATCGATGACAGCTTAAAGATATCGGAAAGGTGTGGATGGAGGCAGTTCTTTTGGCAAGACGGAGTTTGGTAAGGTCTATGTCCAGTAGTAGACTTCTTTAGCTATTAATTATGATGATATTTATGACCCAATAAATAGTAAAGAAAAACACAAATCTTATACACCGCCCATTCTCAAAATCATATTAGAATCCTCTCCATCCAAAGGTTTGTTTTTTGAAGAGATCGCTTGTAAACTATAGGAACGCCCATTGTACTTGTTAGCGTCTTCTTTAAGTTCATTCATTTAATATAATATATTAGAAATTCAGAAAAAAATAAAAAAATATTACCTACTCCTAAACTTACCTAAGGAAGGAATTCAAGTACCTAGCCAGGGTGATCTATTATGAGACCTCTGACATCCGGTTGACTTTATAATTAGGCATTTGCAAATATATGTAGATACAATTTGTTGGTTTATTTAAATTGCCTACTTTGACTTCAACTAAATAGGCGTAACTATTTTTTTAGGAACATCAATCAAGCGAATACATCAGTTCATAAAGTTTAATGAAGTGATTATAGAAAACACATGAAAATGTAATTAACCTTTCAGATTGCGTCAATGTTCCTACTCATTAATATAAGAATCACTTATAAATATCTACACGACCATTAGAATTACCTATGCTATTAGGCTATGGTAACCGCTTATTAACAGCTAGACCAAATGCTAGCCACTTAGGCGGATAAAAAGAAAATCTTAACTTCTAAAATAAAATAACGGTTAGTTTTGTTGTTTCTTTCATAATTCGTACTTTAAGTACATACTAAAAATGTAAATCTACAAAAACAGTAAAAAAAAAATATAAAAACAACACAAAATAGTTAAACTTGATTATAAACTTGCAGATTAATTTAAATTCGTAGGTCACGCTGTAACGTATCGCCGATTTTTTTGCACGTCAATAAGGAGTTCTATTTCACATACCTGGTAGCAAGGAGTCGTGGTCTTTCTCGAAGCCACGAAAATCATCTTTGCGTTCTCTGCTGGTTTCTCGTTCACGTCATCGTAAACGAAACCGAGATTGAAAGATAACCCTGGTGGTATCCTTTTGCATCGCGATAGAGACATGTTTATATACTTGATCTGCTCTAAATCGGGGATTAGTTTGAATAGTTTCACGTAAATCGGTTCCAAGACAAGATTACAGAATTTGATGTGTTCCGTTGTGACACTACCTCTTTTGTATTCCACTCTGAATGAGCTAGGATATGAGACTAGAATGTGCTCGCTCATGTACGATGCTGTTTTCCGGAGAGGGCTCGAAAAGTATTTGGATATTTCTATGAATCTCTCGACTTCAGATTTGAAGGCTTCTCTTTCTTCGCTTTCGTACGTCTCCTGTATAGGTGGTTCTTCGACGAGGTCTGCTTTAGTCTCCTCCTTGACAGGTTGTAGATCTACAACGGCAACAGGTCTTTCCTGCATGTTTAGGTCGCCGAGACTGGCTATGGGTCGGCCTTTTCTAACTGGAGGTGATTTGGTCAGGGCTCTTTGTTTCCTGTTCATGATTTTGGAAATTGGTAATTTTGGGTCTAAAAAAACTTTGCACTTGAATTTGTCAATTTGCACTTGGCATAGAGGATCTAACCACTTTGGTGTGTCAAATATTCATAGATAATATTTTGATCGTTTGTCGTTTGTCATCAGCTGCGTTTGTCACCAGCTGGCACCAATCCTTTTTGTTATTTACGTTTATGTACGGTTAATAAACTATGTAGTCTTGATAAAAAGATTTTAGGTTATTGATATATTAGGTTGGGGAAAAAGTCTTTTCGCATTATTGTATGTATGAACTTGTAATAAAATCTCTTTGGCTATACTATTTGTATCTGGCTGGTTTTGGTATCATTAAAAGTTTAAATTTTAAAGAAGATAATTCCAAATTCAAATTAGGAAAATGTGTGATTTTTATTTGTTTTTCGTACTGTCAAGATGAGTGAATCTAATGAAGAAATTCGATACATTTTAAAATTTTACTACAAAAAAGGTAAAAATGCAACGCAAGCCGCGAAAAAAATTTGCGATGTTTATGGACCTAGTGCAGTGTCTGTGAGAGTAGCACAAATTTGGTTTAAGCGTTTTCAATCCGGAAATTTTGATGTCAAAGATGCACGTCGCTCTGGTCGCCCTATTACGGATAAAATGGATGCCATTTTTGAAAAAGTGGAGCAAGATCGGCATATCAGTAGTTACGACGTAGCTGAAGAACTGGGAATTGACCACAAAACAGTTTTGGCGCATTTGAAAAAAACTGGGTACACAAAAAAGCTCGATATTTGGGTACCTCACGAGCTCACTGAAAGAAACCTAATGAACCGTGTTCTCATTTGTGATTCTTTATTACGACGTAATGAAACCGAACCATTTTTGAAGAAGCTGATAACTGGTGATGAAAAGTGGATCACGTACGACAAGAACGTGCGAAAAAGGTCGTGGTCAAAGGCCGGTCAGGCTTCACAGACTGTGGCGAAACCCGGGTTAACTCGCAACAAGGTGATGCTGTGTGTGTGGTGGGATTGGAAGGGCATTATTCATTATGAGCTGTTACCACCAGGCAGGACCATCGATTCTGAACTCTACTGCGAACAACTGATGAGATTAAAACAAGAAGTTGAGAGAAAGCGGCCGGAGTTAATCAACAGAAGGGGTGTGGTTTTTCATCATGATAACGCTAGACCTCACACATCTTTAGCCACTCAGCAAAAATTAAGAGAGTTTGGCTGGGATGTGTTAATGCATCCGCCGTATAGTCCTGACCTTGCACCTTCAGATTTCCACCTGTTTCGGTCTCTTCAGAATTCTTTAGGCAGTGTCAGGTTAACATCACGAGAGGACTGCCAAAACCACTTGTCGCGGTATTTTGAACAGAAGCCCCAAAGTTTTTATAGCAATGGGATCATGTCCCTGCCTACAAAATGGCAAAAAGTTATCGAACAAAATGGTACCTACATACTTTAGTTAAATGTAAATAAACTATATTAAAAAATGTTTTGAATTTTCTTAAAAAATGCGAAGAAACTTTTTCCCCAACCTATTATTTATTTGAAGGTTTTTACTCGCGACTGTATGATCTGGTATCAAGTGATTGATTGTTGGTTAATTGTTTTGTTGATTGTTTGTCTGTTATCATTTTTCTCCAAAATAGCTAAACCGATTTTAACGCGTTTTTCACAATAATTTTGTGTGATTATGAGGGAGTTCCTTAAATTGATGGCGCAATAGTCGGTGTGAAAAATATAGATAATTAGGTACAATATACTTTATAAATAAATAACTTATTTGTTCAATTGTTTACTTATTTATAAGTACAAAAAAGTAAGTATTGAGTTATGTTTCAGTACACAGATAAAAGTAATTATGTCTTTAAAAGAATGCAGTTCTTAATCTTGAATTATTTCAACAAGGCGCAGTATCTACGTCTCTTTGTATTGAACCAGTATAAACCAGATTACTCCCGAACCCGACTTCCCTAAGATCTCGCGATGTAGTCTACCCGACTACGAAATCAGCTGGCTCCTTGCCCGCGGCACCGCCGAGGTCACCTTTTAAAAGTGGTAACTAGCCATAACTTTATAAATTTTTAACACCAAACAAAACATGGTAAGTTAAATAGAAAATAAAATGAAAATAGCTTTATTTTTCCTATACACTACAATCATTCTATGCTACCTTTCAAATTAAAATGAACTAATGAAAAAAAAAATTAAAACTTCTTTTAAGTTTTTGAAATTTGATTTTGGACCAAATTAAAAAAAAAAAAATTGAGGTTAGGTAACGCGCGAATGACACCTCGTGGCGCGTTTAAGAACCACGTTTAAGTTTTGAGCACGTTATGATTCCACGCCTTATTGGTAAGAAATCTCACAGTGAATAAGGGCCCAGCCTGCATAGCATGAAGACCCAAGACAACGGATTTCTCTACCGCCGAGAAGACAAAATATATTTTGTCCCTCTCTTTTGTTTGATAGAATAGGCGACAGAAATAGTTTTTATCTTCTCTCCCGTAGACAAAACGTTGTCTTGGGTGCTCAGGCTAAGCGGGCAGATTGCAAGCGTCCATCGGTAACCGCTTACAAACAAATGGGCTTGATTGTCACAAATAGGTATGCAATAACTTAGTCTACTTATTTAATACTATTTATAGAATCAGTATATACTACAACTATTTAGTGTGTTCCACTTCAAACAACAAATAAAACATGATACAGATAAATGAACTTTTAGAGAACTAAACACCCAACTGTGTCTCTTTGATCAAAATACTAGTGGAAAATAACTTTACAACCAATACTGGATATTGGATTCGCAAGCTTTTTGCGTAGCCAATGAGAATCGTGCAAAACAAAGACCAATATAGGCCGTTATGCAGACTACAACTTAAATGACGTCAATGTTTCTCTGTGGAAACTTACCTATTCAAGTTTGGTTTTACGCTCATGGGTTAAAGAGGTTATATCGATGGCCTAAAAACAAAACAAACACGATTATGACTTTAATTCCTATGGTAGAGATACTTAAATAAATAATGCTGGACATTTTTACACAGCATCATCTAGCCCCAAAGTAAGCAGAGCTTGTGTTATGGGAACTACATGACTGATATACTACTAATATACTTTTTTTTGTTGTAAATACATATACATATTATACAAAGAAAACATCCAGATCCCGAGACAAATATATGTTTATGAAAACATTTGTCCCACGGCGGGAATCGAACCCGCAACCTTCTGCGTCTCAGGCGGGCCTTCGCCCACTTTGCCACAGAGGTCGTGGACTTGATCCACACTCATTACGCAGACCTGTGATACCAAGTAGGGGTAATCAGAGATACGTCCAAACATTTTATTTGACACATATCTACGATTTGTATAGTAGTTAGCATTCTACGTGACAGGTTATAAGCCAATCGCCGTTTATTGATTCTTATTTGGCACTAAGGTTTCTTCACGGTGTTTATCTTCACCGTTCTGAGCACGTACTAGACATATAAATTTTAAAATTAATTGCTGCACGACCGGTCAAGAATCTACGACGTTCAGACCGGAAATAGGGGTACAGTCTTACTACCTCACGTTTAGCCACGGCGATGAGTTTAAATTGAGTTTGTTTTTTGTATGTTTGTTACACCTCTACGTTTTACTTCGTGGTTCGAGAATCTTCGAGATCTATAAATATTGCACAATAAACAAAACATCTTGCATGTTTTGTTTTGTCGAAGATCGGGAGTTCATAATCGTAGTCTGCTAAGATCAGTTATTTTTGCCCTATTTCACTCTATTGATAGAAAACTCTATTGCATACACCAGAATTGATCAAACACTTTACATATGTATCTTATAAACTAGGTTGTGGTGATACAATGGGCGACTTTATCGCTAACAGCGATCTCTTCCAGACAGGAAGGCAGGGTCTTCAAAAGAATGTGAAAAGAGATGGTGTAAATGCATTAAAAAATAATTTACTATATAAAAAAATATACTTATTCAATAATATACATAATTCAGTATAATGTATATAAACAATACAAATATAATTATTGGTTTTATATTTTATTAGCTATTAAATACAAAAAACAACTGGTAGTTCCAGAGATTAATCTTGACGACCTTTGTGGCGCAGTGAGCCTGAGACGCAGAAGGTGGCGGGTTTGATGCCCGACGCGACAAATGTTTGTATCTGATCTGCAAATATTTTTCGACAGTCTGGGTGTTTTCTATGTATAATATATATGTATTCACAAAAAATAATATTAGAAGTATATCAGTCATGTAGTTCCCATAACACAAGCTCTGCTTAGTTTGCAGCTTGATAAAACTATGTGAAAATTTCCGGAATTATTATTATCATTGTTATTATTACTATATACATGTATGACCCATTCTATTTCTCGATAGATATCTAATATAAATATATACCCTAATACATATATCCTATATCTATAGTGAACCGAATACGAACTGCCGGTCTAAAATAGATTTTGTTCTTAGGAGGAAAAAAATATAATTAATTCCGAAAACCTGTGTATACGAAAAATAAAAACTGTTCACCGTAAAGTTTTGAGACAGTTATGATTGCTGCTTCTTTGCGTATCCTTATCATAGGCTATGGTAATCGCTTACCAGCGGGTGAGCCGTAAGCTATGTTATATTAAAAAAAGCCAAATCACGTTCACAATGGAGAATTCCACTTACGGATTAGTTCAATTCAACTTAGTTAGGTGTTGCCATGTTTCGTTACCGCAAGAAAAATACCCTGGATCTGCGCACTTTCATTGTGCACGCGACTAATTAATAAACCTTAAATAATAACAATACATAGAGTTTTTTTATACAAATTAATTAATTATTATTTAATTAATTAATTTCTCGTATGGACGCTTGCAACACTAAACTGCTTACTAATTTAGTTGTATACAAATCTGGCACGTTGCCGACCGTGGTGAATGGGACATGAAATGAAAAGTTTCATGTGTAAAATTTTACTGGCTTTCATAACCTTCAAATTGAAACACAGCGATGCGAGCATTTCTGCTGGGCGGCAGAAATAGGTATTGTGTTAGTACTTTCCCGGAAGAGCTCTTTTAAAATAAGCGTCACTACTTCTCTAGTCCAGGCTTTTCGAGTTTTATCTCACTTCAGTTTCTTTTTATGTACTTAAACTGTATCATAAACAAAATCTGAATAACTGAAAAAAAGTACTGATACTAGGATTCCATGTATCGTGGATATCAGGATCTACGAGTACCGTGGAGCCAAAACACCAAAAATAAAAAGAATAAAGGCAAAAATATCTGCAGAATATGAAAACTTTGCGGAATCGTACCGGGTTTTGTTTTGTTTATGTTTCCATCCGTGAAGAGTTTTTTTAGGATGTCCTAAGTTTTTGCGAATTACCTATTTAAAACAACGCTTTTTTTGGTTATTGCAATTAGTACCGCTAACTATTTGAATACGTAATTCGTTAAAATACACATAGCTCAAGGTTTGTTGGAAGAAAACTCTTTTTAGGGTTATGCTCGCCTTTGTACCATGTCATTTAATTCGGCCTTTTCGTAAGTATGTATTCGTGTGTAAAATAAAGAATAAAATAACATAATTTATGTGATTATTAATAATAATTTAAATGTTTTTTTTTAATAATATAATTACATTTATTTACCTATCACGCAGTATGCTGCGGCGATGGGCTTGCAACCTGTCACGCGGAATGCTTACTACCTACTTGCAAAACGCGGGCATGTACCAAATGTAATGTTTGGACGTGCCTCTGACTACCCCCTACTTGGTATCTTCAAATATCTACTCACTGAGTATGTATCAGAGGATGTCCACCATGGGGAAGACAGTCGTGAGCGTGTTTGTTTTTTGTTTGTTTTTAATTACATTTACGTGAACTTTGACCACCACTTGACAACCATTTCGCTTTGATCGCGACCGCCACCGCCACCGCATCTGTTTGTAAAAAACCGGGTTTTGAGTGAATTTAAAATTGTATTCACAATCCGCGTAAACTTTTGTAACGTGTTGTTTTTTCATAGAAATCTGTCAATTCAACGAATATAAAGTCACAAAAGAGTTACCTATTTCTCTTTTGTGACTTTTGTGTAAACTTCCCAAACTAGTGGTACAATAATTATAGGCGAATTATTCGCTAAAAGAGATAATTCATGTGCCAGTAACTTCACTAACAAAATTACTTGTTGAAAAAATGCAATGTATATTGTTATTTTCACGGAATCCGTGGGTATATATTGTTACCCACATATTTCGTGTTTAGCCCAAAGATTCGGAGAAAATTTTATAATAATAAAATTTAAAAAAAACTTTCCATCCTCTGTTTATAATATTTGAAGACCAGATAATGCTTAATTTATCTTTAAGTTAACTTATGAGAGTAGTCAAAGCTAAACTCAATTGGTTTTTTTACTCATAAAATAAATTAATAATGCTGGTCATTTTTACACAGCATCATCTTTACCCAAACTAAGAAGAGCTTGTGTTATGAGAACTGCATGACAGATATATTGAGTATGAAAAACACTTGACCGGTTAATTTCATTTTCAAATTTTATAGCAACTGCCAATTACAGCTACCGTCCGCTCCAGCCCTTTACGTTTTATAGGGTCAAAGCCAAATTTAAATTATTGTTTTAATTAATCGTTTGTTTTTCTGTTTGTGTGATTTACTAACGTCACAACCTGTGTTGTTACCTATGGCCTGTGTCACTTCAATCGGCTTTCAATATAAAATGAGCTGATATTCGATTTAATAAGGCTCAGATTACATTGGTGTTGTCAATGTCGTGCGTGAACGTGCTTAGATTTTTACAACTAGTATCTGCCCCTAGTTTTCTTCAGGTAATACCTACCAAAATAAAAAGTAGCCTAATTGTTAGTCCGTGACGACGTGTTTGTTTGACCACGTTTTCAAAACGGGGAAGGAAAACATCGTAAGGAAACCTTGCTGTTATAAAAATAAATATAATTAAAAAAAAGT
Source organism: Perizoma affinitatum (assembly GCA_961405105.1). Lineage (NCBI taxonomy): Eukaryota > Metazoa > Arthropoda > Insecta > Lepidoptera > Geometridae > Perizoma > Perizoma affinitatum. The sequence continues at coordinate 11,516,432 of OY560194.1, read as the reverse complement.
ACCTTGGTACCATAAAAATAAATATGAGAAGTGTATAAAAAGATCACCTTTGCAAGACACTGAATCTTTCTATCAAAATCGCTCGTCAGATCATCACCTTATCAGTTACTAAGACATTTTCAGGGTCTTTGTAAATCAGGATTAAAATAATCAACTTGCAATAAAATCTGTGAAAGTTTAATGAGCGTTGGAAACCTAACTGATGGAAAATTATTGTAATTCATTCTATACTTAAACTATCCTAAAAATGTATCATTCTAAAGTCTTCTTTTCTCGCTGCAATTTTTTTAAAGTAGGTTTTACCGCTTAGCATCAGATGGGCAATTTAGTTGTTATGTTATAAATAAAATAAAAAAACGATCATATCGCTTTACATAATAAGGGCAGACACAGTTTAAAAACAGCTGACGGGAATAAAGATAAATATACGATACGGTGTAGTATATACAGTTACGGGATAAAGAAATTTTGACTTTCCTGGCTTGGTCGCTGAGGAACAGGCAGTAGATAAAACCGACGTTTCAAAGTGATCCTTGGGATTTTAATGTATAAATGAATTTTGACTTTGACTTTGACTTCAAATTCCTAACCTGAACAAAAATTGGAAAGAAAACTTTTATTTCAGAAAACCTCGTTCCCTTTTATGAGCAGAATCACCCTTTTTGATAGCAAACATATTTTTAAACACCTGTATAAATATGGACCGTGTTGAATTAGTGGCCGATACCCCGACTTCTGATCCAGAGGTCGTGGGTTGGAACCCGGTCGTGCACCAATGGATTTTTCCACTTGAAAAAATTATGTACGCATTAACACGTGCTCAAAACAGCGAAGGAAAACATCGTGAGGAAACCGGCACCTAGTACCAAAAATTCGAAGGCATGTACCAACAGTTAGTGTTCCAATAAGCGGCGATGGGCTTGCTACCTGTCACGTGGAATGCTTGCAAAACGCGGGCATGTACCAAATATAATGTTTGGATGTGCCTCTGACTACCCTCTTGGTATCCTCAAATAACGACTCACTGTGTATGTATCTGAGGATATCCATCATTAGAAAGACAGTCGTGAGCGTGTTAGTTTTTGTTTTCTTTGTATAAGTAAGGTGGGAGTGCAAATTCTCTATGCTAGTATTATATACGCTGTAGTCAACCGCGTCGATAATACTAGCGAAGTAAATACTAGCGATAGCGTGTTGCGCAGGAGTGTCATAAATAGTCGGAGCGTACGCTCGCCGCATCATTCGGGCGTAATCATCAAGTCATTACAGTACCGCGGCAGAACTGTCATTAATAAGGTACGCCAGTTCTATTTGCTAAGTGTTTTGTGATCCTTGGGATAAGGTGTTGGATGTGATGAATTGGTTTTAAAAGTTAAGGTCACTTTGATTTCTTATAGTGTTTTTTTTTTGTATTGTAAAACAATTTTGTATTTTTTTTTTAAATTCATAACAAACGTAATTATTTGCTGTAGAAATCAAGAGAGATATTAAATTGACAATATTTTTAACATTTATAATTCCAATTCATCGCAATAAATAAGGTAACGCAGTTTTAGTTTAGATTAAAAATATTCGCGTAATTCTTGAAAATTTTCCCTTAATATAAAGTAAAATAAATCACTAAGGACATTAGGTAAGCTTAATATTTTTCCCAGAAGATCTTTATTTAGTGATAAACTTAAATAATTGTATCTTAATTTTAATTACTTTTTCATAAAAAAAATTGTTTAATCCGTACATTTCGTTAAATTAAGAAAAGCCGTTCCACAAAATCACGCATGGGACAATTTTCGTGTCAGTATCAGGATAACCAGTTTTGTGGAGAATAAAGTATTTTACTTTCAATTTTTCTTATCAAAAAGTAACTATCATATATTTTGATACAATTTATACATACTCGTAAATATCAAGAAATCTAATTTACTTTAATAGAGTTGTTTAATAATTAATTTTTCCTTTTTTAGAATTGATTTGTACGTTTAAAAGAATTTGATATTTAGATATCAGAGATATTTAAAGATAATTATGCAAAATTATGTGTCAACAAGATCACATTTTGAATATTAGTGTATTTTTTTGACAGTTTATATCTAACTAAAACTAATATCCAGGGCTTTGAAATCAAACTTCTGCACGTTATCACTAATGAGTATAAAAATCATATAACTGCGACAAAAAAATAAATAAAAACTACGGCACCAAAAATTAGCAAATACGTAAGTTTCTTGTTATACGGCTCTAAATAATATGATGACGATGACAATGTTTTTAAACTAAACGATTCCATTCATTTATAAATCGTTGAATGTAACCAATAAATGAGAAACTTCAATTAAAAATAACCTTAATGTATACAATGATTATGAATCGGCGGAAAATTTCAAGCGTTTGAAGTTTTACGCACCAGTAATACAGGTGGTTCACAATTAAACTATGTCAAAACTCATTGACTTCATGAATTAAACCTAAAAAAAACGAAAGCTTCATCTTTTTGTCCATAAACTTCAAAACCATATTTGAACATTGAATTTAGCGAAATAATGATATGAATTAGAAAAATAAAACTTTGTTTTCATTTTTTTTTATAAAGATCACCGTGTAGTCTATATTATGGTGATGTTTATTCAGTTTTATATTTGTAAAATGTATCTTAAAAAGTTTTCTAATTAGATATTTTTACTAATTCTGTTGTTTGCTCTTATGCTGAACTTCCACATGAAGCGACAGTCCCGTAAAAGTTAGATTAAATATACGCTTTTATACTTTCTTTTCCAATCAATCAGTAAGGCATGAACATTTACCGATTTTACAATAAATCGTTGTAACTTCCGATCCAAAGGTCGCCGTGGGTTCGAATCCAGCCGTGCACTAATGTTTTATCAATTTATTGTGTAAAGGCATCGTGAAGAAACCGGCATGAACAAGAACCAAGAATTTGCTTACTATTACAATTCACCACCAGTAGCCACTGCTATGGGCTGACGTGTAATACAATCCAAAACGCGAACGTATGACAAACTTTATGTCTGGTCATGTCTCTAACCATCGTATAGTCTCTGGTCATCGGTATCCTCACGAATCTGTGTACTGAGTACGAATCTGAGCATATCTTTCATAACAACCTACACACCTAAAACATACCCATAATATAGCCTACCTTCATATCTGATTTGAAATTGTCTAGGTAATGTTTTGGATAAGGTAAAGCTGTTTTAAATTGTTGCAATTTGGTTCTAGGAATTCTATTGTAAATCGCAATGCATGTTGTGTAAGAGCTTATGAAGTGCAAGTCTTATGTAATAAACAGTATGTTCATATAAGGTAACTTTAATCAAGTTAACTTTAAGCTTTGTGTGACTTACATAATGGTTATTAAACGTAAAGTAATGATACCTTTGTTTTAATAATGAGGAAGAATAATACCAAATCAATCAAATATTAATACAGCAAACGATCTTTACATAGCTAAACTGATCCAGATCACTATTAGACGGAAGTATATTACCTGGGGAAATTAAAGATTGATATTTTATAATTCCCAAATACTAATAATTACTTATCATAAAGTTCATAACACAAGCTCTACTTACTTTGGGGCTGGATGATGCTGTGTGAAAAAATGTCCGGCATTATTTATTTTTTATAATAAAAAAATAATAATGCCTGACATAGTCACGACTAGGCATTATTTATTTTATAACGTTTATGTTGAATAGAATAAAAGTCGAGGTCAAAAGGTAATTTATTGTAAACACAAGGATTATTTAGAATAGCCATTTTATACTAGTAAATCGTAATAATCGTAATTTGAATAGAATGTGGAAAAGGTATACTTGAAGTTCGTGACTTATAAGAATACATTTTTATGTAGGTAGGTACTACGTCCGAATCCGTAGGCAGAGGCTAGAATACAGTAAAAGTAAATATACCCTGTAATTATAAGTTTAATACGGTTTTTTAGCATATACCTTTTTTATTATTTTACCGACGTTTTAACTGAATTGCAACATCCCTTGTCATGGGTAAACAGTAAACTTGTATTTAAAAAAGGCGATAATGACCCATATAAAACTTATGTTTACTGATCGCGAAATATATTCTGATTACTCACGACCAAGCCTAGAAGAAAAAATATAGCTTGCAACAATTTAGTCAAGGGAACATCGTGTTTTTCCTCATCGTGTTTTTTTAGGTATGGAAATGTTTTTGTTTGCGGTCTAACTATAGCTTCTGGGGTCAGTTAAACCCAGATGGGAGTAGGTTAGGCTTAACCTTTGTTTAGAAAGCCCTTCACGTAATCAAAGTAATGGGCATTCAACTAGTTTTAAAATAAAACGCAATAGATTCAGCAATTTATATATACATTAATTGCGAAAAATAACTAGAACCTTCATTTTGATTCATGCTGATTTAATCGATTCTTGTGGATTTAATCGATTCTTGTGAATACAAGGAAGTTTACATGCGCAAACGATTATAGATGTCGTAAAATTATGTATTCAAGCAATCTACAAACTCGTGGACCCGCGGAATACGGTGATTAGTTATGATCCAGATGGGATTTGAGGTCTTTTGTTGTTCTTAACCAGCAAATTTGATATTTCTAGAACCTTAGGTAGGTTCTAAGGTTCTAGAAATATCTATTAGCTGGTTATATGATAAGTATACATCATAGATAGATATATAGATAGATAACTCTTTATTGTACACCACATTATATGTTGCTTACAAATAAAACAGCAAATTACAAGCTAATCGCGGAAGTACAATGGGCGGTCTTATCGCTTATAGCGATCTCTTCCAGATAACCTTTGGATGGTGTATAGACAATTAGAACATACATCATACTTATCATAATATGAAGATTTTTTTTGTTTCCAAAATACGTTCTTACTAAGTGATAGTTCTCGATTAAAAACAACAGCAAAGTTACGTCTTAATTATCACTGAATATGAATTTCTGACGGGTTCCTGGTTTTAATTATGTATTCTTTAATGTATATAGGTAATGCTAACCACCTATGACCCAATGATTAAATTAACATTAATTAAATAAAACATTAAATAAGCTATTTTATTACATTTTAACTAGTTTTTCGGGTATATAAATCGTTAGCAAAACACCTTATTTTAATAAAAACACGTAGTCTTCACACGTAGTCAAAAAAACTATCTTTGATATCTAAACTTCATTTTCTTCTTCACCAGCTAGGAAGTACAAGTTATCCAGGATGAGTTACACGGCGGCCGAGAATGTGGTGCAGAGCAGCACCTGGGCGGCCACGAACATGTTTTACGTGCTTCTGGTGCCCGCTTTAGTGCTGTGGTACGCTTACTGGCGTATGTCGAGGAGACATCTTTACGAGCTTGCTGATAAACTAAACGGTCCACCTGGATTGCCGCTTATCGGGAATGCGCTGGAGTTCATGGGCGGGTCAGCCGGTAAGTTGACTTACCTTCGTTTAGCTATCGAACTTCGGCAGCTACTCTCGTGTAGTGATCGAGGCGAGTCGAGCTACTATCATGCAAGTACACAGTGACAGTGCTGTCCACTGTCATGTCAGCAGCTCTTACTGTGTAAGGTTGTCGGGAACGCGTTGGAATTGAAGAGCAGGTCTGCCAAGTTGATTTACGTTATTTTACTTTTTTTGAGTTTATTTGCATCTACTCTTGTAGTTCGACTGATTGAGCGAGTCGAGCTACTATTTTGCGATGACACAGTGACAGTAGCTGTCCACAGTCACGTCAGCAGCTCGTACTGTGAGACCAGTTTTTCAGTCTTCTACGTAGATCGTTAGATCAGTTTAGATTTTTTTTAACAAAATTGCTTTCTCAAGAAAATATATAACCTTGAAAAGCGAATATTGTTGTTAAATTTTACTAAGTAATCAAGCCTACTTATCTTTATAAGTAGGCTTGATCTCTTCAAATCTATGCTAAAATTACTGAAGTATAAAAACTAGTAAGCATCATTTTAAAGTTGGCACATACGCAGACGGCCATCATGCTATATTTTGTATCTACAAAGTTTCCCTATGTCTTTTAGAAAATGACACAGTTTTTACTTCTGCATTTTTTCAGCGTTTTGTATATTATGTCCTCCTATAAATCTGTATAAAAAAAAACAATTTGTTTTTTGTGGTGATCTACTCGTAGTAATTACCTTTAAGGTTCGACTGAAAAAGTAAGTTATAAATAAACTAAAATAAAATGTTTAGGTATATAATTTATCGTAAATACGCAACTAGGATAACTATTTAACTACTAAATTATTCGCATAAATTTATCGCATTTTAATATAACGTAGATTATTATTCCGGATACGAATATGTTCTTATAAAAATAAACTTGGTGTTTACGACGTTATCAAGAAATACCCGTTTTCTTGATTAACAGTTAGTTATGATATAATACGATTGGTTTAATCTTTGTTTATAAAAAATGTTTTTAAAAAAAATACTATATTGGAACAATCATCGACCTTATCCACAGAAGTAATATCTTCAAGGCACCCTTATAAACTTTTTTAAGCTAATAAAATTTATTTTTTACAAGAATACTCATAGCATAAATTATGTTTAATACTAAAAAAAACTAAAAAACTAGAATTTTTAAAAGTACTTATATAATTAAATATAATATAAGTGGTATATCAGTCATGTAGTTCTATAACATAAGCCCTGCGTACTTTGGGGCTAGATGACGCTGTGTAAAAATGTCCAGCATTATTATTATTATTCTTCCTACAGATATATTCAAGAACGTGGTCGCGAAGAGTGCGCCCTATGACAAAGAAGCCGTCGTCAGATTATGGATCGGTTCTCGTCTTCTGGTCTTCCTGTACGACCCTCGCGACGTGGAGGTCATACTCAGCAGTCACGTGCACATCGACAAAGCTGACGAGTACAGGTTCTTCAAACCCTGGCTCGGAAACGGTCTTCTGATCAGTACTGGTGAGTTGTAATTGAAGATATTTAACTTTATTGAAAAGACTACCCAGAACAATGTGATTGAAGACGGCACAAAGAAAATATGTGTTATAGAGAGGAAATATAAAAAAAACTAACGACCGTAAGTTATTCCCAAAAACAAAAACAAACACGCTCACGACTGTCTTTCCCATGGTGGACATCCTCAGATACATAATCAGTGAGTATATCTTTGAGGATACCAAGTAGGGGGTAGACGGAGGCACGCCCAAACATTACATTTGGTACATGCCCGCGTTTTGCAAGTTAGCATTCCACGTGACAGGTTGCAAGTGCATCGCCGCTTATTGGAACTCTAACTGTTAGCACATGCCTTCGAATAAATTGTAATTCCCATAGTGGATAAACTCAGATCTACGTAAATCCTTGAGATTACCAAAAAGGGTTTAGCCAGAGGCATATTAGTTGCCTTCCGCGAGATAGGTTGCAAGGCCATCGTCGCTTATTGGAACACTCACCGATGGCAAATGCATATCTTAGAATCTTTGGTTCTAGGGCATGCCGCTTGCCTTCGTGAAGAAAACTTCATAGATTATGTTATAGATACAAAAACAAACACGCTCACGACTGTCTTTCCCATGGTGGACATCCTCAGATACATAATCAGTGAGTATATCTTTGAGGATACCAAGTAGGGGGTAGACGGAGGCACGCCCAAACATTACATTTGGTACATGCCCGCGTTTTGCAAGTTAGCATTCCACGTGACAGGTTGCAAGTGCATCGCCGCTTATTGGAACTCTAACTGTTAGCACATGCCTTCGAATAAATTGTAATTCCCATAGTGGATAAACTCAGATCTACGTAAATCCTTGAGATTACCAAAAAGGGTTTAGCCAGAGGCATATTAGTTGCCTTCCGCGAGATAGGTTGCAAGGCCATCGCCGCTTATTGGAACACTAACCGATCGCAAATGGATATCTTAGATTCTTTGGTTCTAGGGCATGCTGCTTGCCTTCGTGATTTTCTTCAATGTTAAAGATAAACATTTAGTTTTTTTAGAAAACCTGCTTACTCATAAATCGGTTTTCTAAACTAGCTTTAGTGTTTTAATTGCTTTCACACATAATACTAGGTATTTACCTATAAAATTGCCGTAATAACAATTTCATAGGTAAATACCTACTAGTATACACTTTAAAGTCACCATTTAACGATATATTTACAATGTCATAACTGAACCTACTCTAAAAAATACCAAATTAAATCAAAGTAGGGTGCTACCTTATCTGGTTTAAGCCTCTAAAAAATACTCCGATAGGTATTTATAATGAATATTCCGTTTTCTATTTTAAAGTATTTCATTAATACTGCTATAATATCCCATAATGTATGAATTTATAGCATGTTCTTTATCTAGGAACTAAAATAGTCTACGACTCCAACGTAGACGATTAAATACGTTATTCCAGTTTATATTAACATTTTTCTCTGTTATTATAAAGATTGTATTGTTATTATAATAAAATTTAACAGGGTATATATTCAAAAATAAACAACATACAATGGAAATATACAACGGAATTAGAATTTTGGTATCATAACCTTTCTAGAATATTGTTTTCTAATCCATATCTAGATTTATAGATTTATTTATATAAAGAGAGACGTCTTTGAACAAATGAATTCGTTTATTTTTGGTGTTTTTATTTAATTGATTTGACCCTGTTTGTATTTTGGCAACATAATCGCTGCATAAAGTTTTTTGTTTCCTAATTGATAAATAGACATAAATGTACATAATAGACTTTTATATGATTCTATATACATAAATGTCAAAGTCTGGATGTTTAGATGTTAGTATATTTGTTGCCAAAAATTTTAGTACGGCTGAACCGATTTGAAGGAAATTTAATAGAGGTATAGTTCGTGAATTAGCATACAAAGAAATACAATTTATTTGTATACTACGTGAGCGAAGCCATGGGTAGAGGCTAGTCTACTATATTTTGGATTTGATTACCTACTAGGTCTAGGTTGGCAAACTTGTTTACCAATATTTTTGGTAGTCATGCTTTATGGACTTCCGCGTGTGTGGTTATATAACTGGACCCATAATTATTCAAATCATGTACCTAATAATATAGACTAGCTTTATTATTTTTCCGGGTTTTTTCCGCATTTGTTTAGGCAAAGGCCATTCTATTTTCCTCCAAAGTTCTTGGATACAATTTGACAATTCGCAAATTATTCTTTGAGACACTTTAGCATAGTGAGAGTCTGCAGTAAATTATTTTTTTAAGTGAATACGCTTTTACCATTGTTTTAAAGACTGTAAAATTGTGCACCATTATTCTTGCGTATGACTAAGCACTTGGTTTCTACAGCTTAACACAGCTTTCCCTTAAATTTATTATTATATTATATTTATTTTTATTCTTTTTGGTCATTCAAACATATTTCCTACAGTTCTTTTCTGTGATTCCAGAGTGTTATATTTTTTTAAAAGATTGTCCAATTCCATGAACCGAAATACTTATCCGGGATCAGATCAAGATCGCCCATTGCACAACAAAGAAAAAATATTCTAGTAGGACCATGCATCATCATCATCAATGAAGGATGTAATGCACACAAAAAAAATAGAACACCTTTTGTTCTGTGACTTTGGAAAGTCTTTGAAACTGATAATATGCCAATCCTTCCTTTTCCTTTTTAATGTACATTTTCTCGTATGAAATAACACATGTTAGTTTTTAAGTATTCTGCAACACCTTTTTCATGTATTTATTTTCGTTCAGGACAAAAATGGCGCTCTCACCGCAAACTGATCGCTCCCACATTCCATCTGAACGTGCTGAAGAGTTTCATCGACCTGTTCAACGCCAACTCAAGAGCCGTTGTTGACAAGCTGAAGAAGGAAGCTGGTGACTTTGACTGTCACGACTACATGAGCGAGTGCACTGTGGAAATCCTGCTTGGTAAGTGTTTAAGAGTTTTGAAGCTTCTATTAGAGTGTTTTAGTTCACATTTGTAGATGTCATATCATTCTTCCTTTTGTATGTGTTAATTTGTATGTACAATAAAAAAAAGAAGAAGTTATTATTCTGAAGAATGTCGCAGTGACTCACTGCAACCTCAGATATAAAATGGTCGTAGTAACTGTTGATTTATCAGTGACTAAGCAACAGCCACTTTCTATAGAAATGTCAATTTGAAGCAACATTTTTTTTTTCATCTTTCTAACTGCAGTCGTGTTCTGAATTCTACTTGTAGCAATTACATTTCATATAGACTGTGAGAAGTGTTGGAATCGGTGCAAATGAGCATTCGCTTTCCGATAAATAAACCTAATGTATTTTTTATTAATTGTATCATCACGTCATTTATTTTCCAATATCAGTATAATTATAGTCACGTTGGATGTCGTTTCCAATTCACTAGATAGTGATCATATTTCAAAGTATTATTATCTTGCCTACGTCGTTATAATAATATTAAGATATTAGCATTTTATTTGATTATAGTTCTTTGTTTAAAGTAGTTGTTTACTAAATAGTAGAGCCTTTGTCATCCATGGCCTTATAGAAGCGAAGGTCTTTAAAGCCAATCCCTTAATGTAGTTATTGTTGCTAATTTTCTTTCTTTATTTTCAAAAATTCTATGATCATTAAATCTTTTCAAAACTAGATTAACTCGTATCTTTGAAAAGTCGTCGTAAGAATCTCAAGTTTATCAGTACGATTTAAATATCATTGTGGCATCAATAAAAATGGATCATGGCATACAGTTAACCAACAAAATAAACGGACGATCAAGTTTGACCAGTGATTATGATAACAGATTTCTATGAAAACATGTGTCTTAACGAAATTATTGCAGAGTACGCCATTCCAAGAGTTTAAGACCCGAGTTCACTAACACAATAACAGGTGGCTATGGTGGCTAATCAAATTTGATTAGGACATCAAAGCCAACTCTTGGAATGGCGTACTCTGCAATAATTTTAAATTCCAGTGATGAACGCCAATTGTAATTCATATAAGTAGGAATAACAGGTGTCTATGTCCTAATCCTTTGATTAGGACATAGCCACCTGTTATTGTGTTAGTGAACTCGGGTCTTAAACTCTTGGAATGACAATAATTTCGTTAAGACACATGTTTTCATAGAAATCTGTTAACACTGTTATTGTGTTAGTGAACTCGGGTCTTAAACTCTTGGAATGGCGTACTCTGCAATAATTTAAAATTCCAGTGATCGAACGCCAATTGTGTTTCATATAAGTAGGAAGATATCTTATTTGGGTTATGGTCCTGTATATGGCTATCTGAATTTACTATACAGAGTCATCCAGATGCTTGTTTTTCTTGACATATAAGTCCAGGTACAGCCATGCATATTAAAAAGATTATATTGTAAATTGATAGATTTTAGCCATGCTTAACTGTAACAGATTGAAATAACATGAATGTATAAATAAAATTACAGGCAAATAAGAATTTTCACCCATTATGTCTCAAGGTTGGCAACGCGAGAGTGACACCTCTAGTGTTGTAAGCGTCCATGGGTTACGGTAACCACATGCGAAGCCTTTACTGAATAAACCGATTTAGGTCAGGGAGTCACTTCCCAATTAAGTTGATAACAAATATTTGCATGCTCTGCAGATATTTGTTGCAGTATTATTTCAGCACAGCATTGTAAATTTAATATTTAGAATAATAAATATAATATGTCAGCCAGAAAGGTTCACAAAATGGAGACGTTATGTGACCGTTCCTGTCCGAATTCGTAGTTTTGCTTGGTTTTTTTTATACAACTAAAGTGGCAAACAACCTGTTGGTAAGCGGTTATCGTAACCTATGTACATTTGCAACACCCAAAGGTAGGTATTACTAAGGCGCTGCCGATCCTGAGACATAACGTCTCATGTGCCTGTAATTTCACCGGCATCCTTCAAAACGTCGGTCATGCTTAAAGTTCTGACACTGAGCTGATCTGATGATGAAGACGAAAGGTGAACAAATGAGCTTAACGGATATGAGTTTGGAAGTACTTAGTCTCATTCATAACTAAGTTTTGATTATTGAAACATACGAGTTTATATTTTAAATATAAAAAAAACAGAACCAACATACTCTTCTATAAACATAAATAAAATTAGAAGCGTTTTATGATTTATAAAATTTACAGTCAAGTAGGTATTTACTACATACAATTTTCAATCGAATACTTATAAGAGAATATTATAAATATGACTGATTGAAAGTTGGGTTTAACAATAAGAACACTTCAATATTGTTATCTTTATTATTTATGATATTATTGTTAATAGTTTTTCAGAAATATATTCGTATAACAAATATATAGTCATATTATATAATTTGTCATATGACTCGATATTCATTTATAAATCTCTTCGGCTATACTCATTGATTTTATTCATTGAATGAGAGTCGTACGTGGATTGAATCACAATTAGAAGGCTGTAAAACAAATACAAAATAAAAACAAATAGAACAAGCAAATACTTGTTCTATTTGTCTTGTCTATTTGTATTCAAATTTTATGAAACACCCTCTGTGGCGCAGTGGGCGAAGGCCCGCCTGAGACGCAGAAGGTTGCGGGTTCGATTCCCGCCGCGGGACAAATGTTTGCATCTGCAAATATTTGTCTCAGGATCTGGGTGTTTTCTATGTATAATATGTATGTATTTACAAAAAAATATATATAAGTAGTATATCAGTCATGTAGTTCCCATAACACAAGCTCTGCTTACTTTGGGGCTAGATGATGCTGTGTGAAAAATGACCAGCATTATTTATTATTATTATTTACTTATTACTACCTGAGTGAAGACAGATATGGCCACGAGTTTGAATCCCTTACTACCATAATAATAATAAGCCTTTATTTCTGAAACATCATCGTTACTCACATTACAGTTTTTAGATAATCGGCAAAGGCCTCCTCTAGCTCTTTTGTTTAAAATTTTAGGTTATTTTTTCTAAATGGATTCAAAGAAATTATTTATTCATCACTCGTCCCAACATTTAATCAGTGGTAATTTACTACCACTGATTAAATGTTAAATGTTTACATTGGAATTTTGTATGTTTTATATTTTTTTCATGTTCAAAGTTAGGTATAGGTAATTAGGTATGCCATAATACAGACATCTATCTTAGTTTGGGTACCTTTGGTTACCACACTGAAACGTTTAAGCTAAGAGAAACCTTTGTTAAAGAACTTAATTTTTAACGTAAATTTTCTTTATTTTTTATTGTACACAAAAAAAACACTCACAAAAGGTAGAATAATATGGTATGTACAAAGGTGAGCTTAACCCTAAAAAGTGTTTTCTACTAGAAAACCTTCAGCTAGATATAGGTACTTATATTGGTAGGGTCGTGTACCATCGTGTGACAGTTTTAGTTTGACTAAAAAAATACTCCATAATATTTTACAAACACGGAAAAATAGGGCTTGTAGGTTTTTGTCGTAACATGTGTGTTTCTTTTTGGTTTCATTCGATAATTTTGTGTAAATAGCTCATTATATTATTTAGCTTTTCGGCTTTGTCACATTCTCAAGAGTTTCCTGCATGTAAGTCACAGAAGGCAGAGAAGTAGATGCAGTATATCCCATGCGAAAGCCTGTATTATTATATAAATACATACATTTAAATACATACATATTATTCTAGGTATAAAATGTATGTATTTACAAAAAAAAGTATAAAAGTATATCAGTCATGTAGTTCCCATAATAAAAGCTCTGCTTATTTTGGGGCTAGATGATGCTGTGTGAAAAATGACCAGTTTTTTTATACCTCAAATACTTGTTTGGCGATTTATCGTAGAAATGTGACTAAAAACAAAGTATACAGCCAACACCATTAGAGCGAACTGTCTCAAATTTCAAGGAGTAATGTAAAATTATGCTGTATAAACTGCTATTTGAATGTACAGTCACGTAGGGGCCGACTTAGTGACAACACGTTGGCCCTCACGGATCGCAGACTGGACGGTAGTACATCTGAAATTAAGAACCACAGCTCTGCGTCCTTGAAATTCCTTTAAACAAGCCCTAATGTGTGGTAACGGCTTAATTTCTCCGTTAAACTGACGAAAGACCCTCCCATGCAACATCATTTTCTACAAATAGTAATGACTATTAACCTACTTATTCAATGCCTAGTGGAATTGATATGGACACATGGATGGGTATACCACGTAATCACATATTCCCATGTATAATAATCCAATATTGAATTGGAAATTATATTACTTTTCTCTTTCATTGCCATATGTCTAAGCCTTGATAGTATTTGTACTACAGCCGTACCAAGAAAAAAATGACAAATCTATTTCAGTATCGAACAATTTGTGAAACAAGAATCATGGTTCACTTTTTTAAGAAGATGTAACACTGAAAAGTCTGTACAGTTCAATTACCTAGGCAATAGACCGTGTTCTTGAAGCGAATACCTCAAAATCCATTAAAACGTTTGCGAAACCAAGAACCAAGCACCTACGTGCTGATGTAAAAAATCGATCTTGCTAAATTAGATATCGATAGTTATACTTTATCGATATAATGATGTGTCGATGTCACAAATAATCGATCACCTGCCACTGTCTTTTTATTACGTGATATATTTGCTTATGATCGGTTTTATCTTTATAATGCTATCATCATTAACAGTTGGATGAAATTGATAGCTTTCTTCATTTTAATCAGAAACTAACACCGAAACAGTAAACAGAAAAAAACAGCTGTTTTTTTGCATTTGTGTCGTTTTGTATCGGACGGTACAGAAGCATATTGTATAAAGGTATAATTAATATACTTTTCCACTGTTAGTGTTTGGTATTTCTAAGGCTAGTTGACACGATGGCAGTGGCTGGGCAGACGGGATGACGACTGACTTGAACGGTCTGGTAGCGGAAGCAACTGGCTGCGAAAATAGAACGGGTGGCTTTATTTTCAAGCCTAGTCTATGGAACTGACTCGCGAGCGTGAAGTCAGCACTAGACTGGGTTGTAACTAGTATCTACACAAATCCAGTAGCAAGCCAGCGTTGGATTGGGTCACTGTACTGTCACGTTACTTTCATCGTGTAAACAAGGCATTATGTGTGTAACACGAGATATTATTTGATCAACATCCACATTCAAATAAATTGTATTCATTTCAAAGACACTGGGCTGGCTCATTCAATCATTATGGTAGTAGGTAATATTTTGGTCAAAAGACGCAAAATATTTAATAAGACCCCTGTCGTGTTCGGCCACAGAACATGGACCTTGTTCTGTGGGTATGCCGATAATACAACACTATTATATTGCGTGATCTAGCAAATGGCCTACCATCAACGAACCTAGTTAAGGTAATTATTCTTTATAATAACAGTCGATGTATCGAGGAAGTCTAAAATAAATTGCGATCTGTATAATTCCGCAATGCATAAGGTTCTAAGTAATTACTATAGTTGTTTGTATACAAGACGATATGTTACAAAGAGTTTAACTAACCCTTGTAAATGCATGAGAAAGGCTACGCTTACGCAAAAAACTCCCATCGAGTAAAAAAAATAAGAGTCCTTCAGAGCAGGCAATGCATTAGCAAATGCTCCATGTTATGCAGATGTCAATAGGTACACTCCACACTTACGAATTTATCACATTTAATATGCATCAACGAGAAACACTAAATCATTTCATCGCGACTGTTTTAATAAATAATAAATAATGCTGGACATGTTTCACACAGCATCCTCTAACACCAAACTAAGCTAACTACTTAGATATTTTATTTATGGAATTACGTTAAATTATTATACATAGAAAACATCCAGACCCTAGACAAATATTTGCAGATCATACAAACATGTGTCGATCCCGCAATTTCTGCGTCTCAGGCAGGCATTCGCCCACTGTGCCACAGAGCTTGACTTTATCGGTTTTTTATCCCGGCATCTTGAGAATTCGCTTGAATAAAAGCTGTTATATTCACCCGTTATGTTTGGCCTATTGAATTCACCTACTGGAAGTGTTGAGTAATATCACACTGATATCGCGTAGGCTGTGTGTCGACCCCCCACATCACACGTGCTGGTATCTAATGGCCAATATTCGCCATATTCGTTATCCTAGGGGCGAATTCAATCCTTTAATTTAACGATTACGCCACTCATTGCCATTCAATGGAGGTCAGTCTTGAAGAAATCAGTTGAAATTATAAAGGCTTCATTAAAATCGTTTTGAACTCGATTCTTTCGTTTGTGTCTACATTCTAAAAGTTGTTTTGATTAGCGGTCTATTGATAACTGTCTATGTGTTTGATAACAAGAATAGAAACGAATATATTTTATTGAAACAGAAAAATGCATGAATAATTATTAAACTTAATTAATAAAGTGGGTGTGACATAAGCCTCTCGTCAATTATATGCCATGTAAAAAATCTTTGTATATCCTATTATATGAAAGTAATTTTAATAGTGAAATTAACAAAATCTCTGACAAAAAGATAGATAGATAAACTCTTTATTGCACACCAAAGTAAAATACAAAAACACAGAAATTAAAAAAAGAATATAAGAGGTACAATGGGCGGTCTTATCGCTTAAAGCGATCTCTTCCAGACAACATTTGGATGGAAAGGATAAAATGGAATCAAAAGACGGCGGTGTACAAGTATACCTATATTAAAATATAATATTATTAATAATAAATACCTGCATAAAAGCTTTAATTATACAGCTTAATGAAACAAAACTAATATATTCATATTCAAAAAAAAATAAAATACATTTTTTTATGCCATAAGTAGTTATAATAAGTACCTATAAGTAGATAAATACAAAAAATAAAACAGCTAGCTTTCTAAACACCTTTGCAAATGATCCAGATCACCAGACGGAAGCGTTCCCAAAATGCTGCCAGCATTGCCACGCTGAATGGCAATGCTAAAATTAAACCGTAGTTATACGTGATTGGATTCCGATAACGATATCACATTCTAACTTAAGTATGTCATATAGGATTCGAAGTGTATAAAACAAGAACCTTGTTTAAAACTATCTAAAATCAACAATAATTATAATATTTGGATTATTGGCGAAACGTCAACCTTGAACACATTGAGGTGAGGATAATTATTTTAAATTATCGGTTCATTATGTTATTGATATCTATGCCACAGTATTCAGTCGTAGTCTTAGATAATGAGGTTAAAATATACTTCTAAATGTCGTAAAATTACCGTAAACTTGTTTGGTAGCCGTGCAAAAGAAGCTTTTTTAGCTAGAAGGGCATATTTTTTTAACAACACCACGGTTTCCCACCCAAATGGTCACCTAACAGAATGTTGGTAAACTTACCTGTCAACAACGACCGGGGAATTGGAGGAAATGACCAATTCTGACGATCTCTGTGACGCAGTGGGTGATACGCAGAAGGTTCTCGCCGCGTGACAAATCTTTGTATGATCTGCAAATATTTGTCGAGTCTTTTCTGTGTTAATTATGTATGTATTTACAAGAAAAAGTATATAAGTAGTATATCAATCATGTAGTTCCCATAACACAAGCTCTACTTACTTTGGGACTAGATGGGCTTACTTTGCTGTGTGAAAAATGTCCAGATTTTTTTTTATAATCCCCTCTTCTTTGCAGAAACCGCCATGGGAGTTAGTAAGAGCACGCAAGACCAGAGTGGCTTCGAATACGCCATGGCTGTTATGAAGATGTGTGATATCCTCCATCTACGCCACACCAAGATCTGGATGAGGCCTGATATGCTGTTCAACTGGACCCAGCACTCCAAGAACCAGAACAAACTGCTCAATATCATCCATGGTTTGACCAAGAAAGTAAGGATTCTGAATCATCTTTTTTAGGGTTCCGTTTAAAAAAGGTGTCTACGGTACCCTAATATTAAACCTACGGTGCTTATCTGTCTGCCAAACAGCTGTATTTATTTATCCGTTTTATATAGAGCCAGTAACGCTTTTGCCACGCAGTGGGAACGCACAGGCTTAAAGAAAATTAATTAAACAAGTTAAAACTACAAACGGTTCGCTTTCAAAAAAAACGTTGAAAACTTGCAACAATCTTCATAACTTCCAAAAAATAAGTGTTAAAATTGCATGATGCTACGGAACCCTTAGTGCAAAAATCAGACACCAGACAGGTTTTATTCCACCATTTACTCGATACGTGATCTTGTCTGTTAAATTCCTAGGAATAAATTAGGAAGGAACTTGTACAAGTTTCCTTATAACCAGTTCCTTTTACGCCTTCTGACGTCAGCCTCTAGGCACATGCGTAGTTTAATAAACAAGCTTTGAAATGCGATCGATAATTTTTTTTCTCTTTAAATATTTTTTTTTCTTTCTTTGTTCCGGAAGACAGCGAAAAGGACTGATACAGTTCTTGAATATACTCAAGATTTGTACTGGCAATCAGCCAGATCCTGGCCGCCTTCAAAATTCGTGCTTCTGTTTCACGCGATCACGCCGCCTCAGTTTTTGTGCGGCATTTACGACATTAGACTATCGCTACACTCCTCTAAACTAGTCACTAGTCACGTTGAGGAACAGAGATATGTAGCAAACAATTTTTAAAAATAACGGCCAAAGGAACATAATAAAAAAACAAGAGAAATGCACAATTGGCGGTCAATTTTCAGATAAAAAAACGTTAGTAGAAAGTCTGTATACATAAATAAGAAAATAATCACCAATTCTTCACTTTTCTTAATGTGTTATTGTTTATTTTGTTTATATAATAAGGTGTACAATAAAGTATTTTCATTCATTTTAATCATTCATTCAATATTTTTATCTCTAAAGGTAATCAAAAGGAAGAAGGAGGAATTCAAAAACGGAAAGGTATCTTCAATTGTCGAGACCAAAGAATCAGAAACAGGCAACTCAACAACATCAGTTGAGGGTCTCTCCTTCGGCCAGTCGGCCGGTCTCAAGGACGATTTGGATGTCGATGACACTGATGTTGGACAGAAGAAGCGTCTGGCTTTCCTTGACCTGCTGTTGGAGAGCTCTCAAAGCGGCGTTGTTATATCTGACGAGGAAATCAAGGAGCAAGTCGACACTATTATGTTCGAGGTAAGAACTATTAAAATCCCCAAATGGTGCGAGCCTTCATAATTCGTTGAAACGTTGTCATTAAATCTGGTGAAGCCATTCTGTTTGCTTATTGTCTTTTTACGCTTCATTGTTTAAATTATAACGACCTTGGTAGCGCGGTTGACGAGTAGCCAGCTGCGAAGAGGTGCGGGTTTGATTCCTGCTACGGGACAAATGTTTGCATGTTTTGCAGATAATGGTTCCGGGTCTGGGTGTTATGGTACCACGGTACACGGTTTCTAATACAAATGACACAGGAAATCCTAGTGTGGGGTCAGGGTATTTTAGGTGTAAACGACTCGAAGATTCCAAGATAAAACTTAACTTTTATTTTTTTATTTATTTGCATATGAAGGCCATGAGCTACCCTATGCCAAAAATCATCCATATCTGTTTAACCATTATGTATGCTTGAGAGCTTATATGCTTTTAGAGTTTTCGGTTGTTCCTTTGTCAATAAACACTGACGAACATTAAAATTTGATTATTTTATCAATTGTTTTTGTAACCTCTTATTATTTATGCCAACAAGCATCAATGCTCGCATTGCTTTGTTCCGGTTTGAAGGGTGTGGGTGCCGGGCACATGAGACTTTTCACTCTTCATGTCCCAGGGTCGGCATCGCGCGAGTGATATTTTTGGTGTTTCTAACATACGTTACGGATGTTAAACGTATCCGTGTACGTTACGGTAACCGCTTACCTTTAGGTGGACTATAGATATTTGCCACTTTAGTTGTGTCAAAAAAACTACAAGTAAGATTCTTAGATATATATGCATAAAAAATGTGACAAATTTTACCTTAACCAAACGATTCTAGGGTCACGATACCACGGCCGCTGGTAGCAGCTTCTTCCTGTCTATGATGGGAGTCCACCAAGACATTCAGGACAAGGTTATTGAGGAGCTGGACCAGATCTTTGGGGACTCTGACCGACCCGCCACCTTCCAGGACACCCTTGAAATGAAATACTTGGAGAGGTGTCTTATGGAGACCCTTAGATTGTACCCACCAGTACCCATCATCGCCAGACACATCAACCAAGACATCACTCTGCGTAAGTACTCTCAGAAATAATAAACCTATTCCAAGAACAAACGTGAATTAATTATCCATGATTGTAAAAACGAGCGTGAATGGGATAGTTGGAAGAGGAAGGCCTCGGCGAACGTACTCTGAACAAATTAGAGAAATTTTAGAGAAAGGCCAGGTCAGAAGTACACTAAACCGCCGAGTTCGTATGAAGAATTTGATGAGGATGAATGAAGCGGAAGAGGTATGCCAGGATCGTAGCAAGTGTAAATCCTTGGTCTCTGCCTACCCCTCCGGGAAATAGGCGTGACAATATGTATGTATGTAAAAACGGGAATCCCTGAATTACTTCTGTATTACGGTGCATTCACCGATATAGTAAGGTACGTGAAAATTCTCGTTTTTACCTGTTCGTCGTACGTAACTTTAGCTGTTGAAAAATTATCAAACGCTACATTTAATGAATGAATGAAAATACTTTACTGAAAAACTTATAACTTATTAAAACGAAAGCAAAAAAACTTATACTACAATGGGCGGTCTTATCGCTTAGAAGCGATATCTTTCAGGTAACCTTTGGGTGGAGAGGATTTAATGCTAATTTTGAGGGGGTGTACTAATACTTTAATTTTATTTAATGCATAGAGCAATACGCAAAACATATCACATATTTATAATTTTGACGCAGAATTGCATTGTGTTACTTATTCATAAGCCAAAGCTCGTATTAAGTATTCAACTTGTGTAATCGCTTCATAGCAACCAATGTATATAAAATTGTTGCCTTTAAGCAATTCATATAACAGTGTTCTATAGCAACAATGTTATATAGTTTTTTTTGTAAAAGAGCTTGTCCGGAGAAGTACTATCGCTATTTCTGCCGCCAATCAGTAATGCTCGCTTAGCGATGTTCTGGTTTGAAGGGTGTGGGTGTGGGTGAATTACAGGAACATGGGACTTTCAACCATTATGTCTCAGAGTCTGCAACGCGTGAGTGTTACCTCTAGTATTGCAGCAGTTCATAGAAACCGATAATCAACACCTGGGTCTTACTCTTGTTTCCAACTTTAGTTGAAAAAAAAACAAGATGCCTGATTCATAATGGTATCTTCAAAGATAATCTAATTTTGACATTGAAATAACTTAATTGGTAGTAACATAACACGGAAACGATGTCTGTAATTTAAAAGTATCACCGTGCAAAATCAAAATTATTTTTAGCAAGATAAAATCGCTAATTTGTGCAGCAAAAACACTAGATAAACGAATAGTTAATTTACTTTAGGACTTTGAGTTTATGCTGCACATTAAAACAAAGCCGAACCGAATCTATAGATTTAGTATGAGATGACCTCTGTGGCGCAGTGGGCGAAAGCCCACCAGAGACGCAGAAGTTTGCGGGTCCTATTCCCGCCGTAGGACAAATATTTCTATTTATAAAAAAAATGTATAAATGTAGTATATCAGTCATGTAGTTCCCATAATACAAACTTCGCTTACTTTGGGGCTAGATGATGCTGTGTGAAAAATAACCAGCATTATTTATTTATTTATTAAACAGTAGTTTTAAGTTCCGCTTGAAAATTAAAGGAATTAAACTTTGAATGATCTTACGTTTCGTGACTCTTAGAGTTAACTATTCACATAAACGGGCGCCCAGTAATTGCAAACTATACTGTCCGAAGCCACCGTGATTTATAGCTTTGTTATAAACAGACCTTTTCATTTATTTGTTGTGTGTCCGCCCTTGTTCTTAGTTAGTGCTAAACATTTTTTTTCCATAGCATCCAATGGTAAGAAGATACCAGCGAATACCACTGTGGTCGTAGCGACGTACAAGTTGCACCGTCGCGAGGATGTATACCCGAATGCGACCAAATTCGACCCTGACAACTTCCTCCCCGAACGTTCTGCAAACCGCCATTACTACGCATTTGTTCCATTCTCCGCTGGACCTAGGAGTTGTGTTGGTACGTATTACTACATAAAACACTGGTACAAATCTAAACTTCATATTATTCTCTATGAGTTATATGTATTTAAGTACAAAATAAAAAAGTATTTAAGTAGTTTATCAGTCATGTAGTTCCAATAATACAAGTTCTGCTTAGTTTGTATCTAGAAAAGGTACATTTCGCAAGTTTTTATGTGGTCCGAAACTACCCACCCGATTTAAAAAACTCGTATTTTTAGAATAGACCTTGACGGTAGATATAGGTTATTATGTCACGTTAAAATAAAATGGCTTTTCTGTGACAAATTTTGCAACGTAAATCGACTAAAAACTTGTTGTGCAATCGGGTATCACGCGGGCGAAACCGTTGGCAGTAGCTAGTTTCTTATAGCCACAAAAAACAGTATCATTCACGGTAACGTTATTTTTCAAAGTGGAAAGAAGCGTTTCTTTGGCTATAAGCTCGTAGCTTTAACTTGTATTGTTTAAGAAAAGGTCACTTTTAGCAAACCCGACTAATCCTAGAGTTTAGATCCAGAAAGTGTAATATTTTTTCTACACATAAATGTATTGCACTATGATCTTTGAAACGGTATATGAAACCATTTCCTTGGACCGGAATGTTTAAAAATAGCCTAAAATATCCTTCACCTTTTATTCACTAATCACTTAAATTAGTCAATTAACGCAGTATGACTAATAAAGCGCCAGCAAAGAATACTAACTATGGCGCCAAGGACATGGCGGAAGAACTTCTACGCTTTTAGAGCCATAAGAATAGCCTATTAGGACTACTTCCCTCGCCTGTTTGACACCACAAACACAAAAGCAATATTTTATTCCATAAATCTGCTTAATGTGTGAGAGTGTGAGGGCTGGTTGGTAATAACCCTTAACATTATACTTTCGCCTAGTTTTCGCATGACTCTACATGTATTTTTTGTAGAGCTGTAAATTAGTACTAGCCTGTGATCATGAATTATAAATAATTCATGATATGATGACATGCATATAAAACGGTTCACAGTCATAATAAATAAACTACATGACTGATATACTACATAAACATACTTTTTTTGTAAACCTTACATATTAGTCTCTCAACGTTCGTAGGTTGCGAGACAAATGTTTGTATGATCCGCAAATATTTGTCTCGGGTATGGGTGTTTTCTATGAATAATAAAAGGTTTACAAAAAAGTATGTTTATGTAGTATATCAGGCGGGCCTTCGTCCACTGCGCTCTGTAATAAACAATTTTACAGATAAACTTGTTTCATAAATGACAGACTCTTTGCTAAAATAAACGATTTCTGTCAAGAGTTAAAACAAAAATAACATCATCAATTACTATTCTAATGATCAAAATATTCCAATAGATACCTGCTCGCTCAAATATAAAATGGTATTACGTGTCAGTCCGATCTAGAATAATCTAGAGCTCGCGAATAAGTGGATGAACTAGATTGACTGCTTACGACTTGGTTCATTGCCGCTCTATAATGTTTTGTTTTCCTTTAAGGAATATCCGTTTACATATACCTACATACCAGTTAAGGACATCACACATGCGGCTTTGAGAGAACACGTTATCTGTTAAATTAAAATACTTCTTCGTATTTTCATTCGTCTATTGCGCCCCCTAGTGACTTAGATAAACCTATCTAAGAACTATCCTTGAAACCATACAAACCGATTGCAATAAGAAGAGCCTTTTCAGAGATAAATCGTAACTAGGAAACTTCGAAGCGCAAAAAACCCGTCCAAATCCACGACATCAATGATTTTTACATATATTTTACTATCACTAAAATTCTAATTATAGTCACTGAAATTATGCAAAAAGTAACTTGTAAAAGTAAAACAACATATGATTTTTTTGACTATATATTCGACAAAATAAGTCTCAAGTAAATCACAGTGTCTGATGCGTTTTATAATTTTAGATAATAATCTAAATCACAGCATCCTAACACATATTTGTGACGGCTTGTATACCTATTATCGGATATAAAAATTCCATTTATATTCTAGGTCGCAAATACGCAATGTTGAAGCTCAAGATTATCCTGTCTACCATACTGAGAAGCTTCCGTGTGCACTCCGACCTCAAGGAGTCAGACTTCCAACTTCAAGCCGACATTATCCTGAAGAGGGCAGAAGGATTCAAGGTCAAACTTCAACCCAGGAAGAGATTTGCCAAAGTTTAGAACTAAAATCTCATACATGAATGATGAAACGTTTTTCGATGACCTATCAAAATTGAAGATGTTTTTTATAGGGCTAAGACTAAATCAACTTCAAACATTATAGTTTTCACAATAGCGATAGTAAAAAAACAAGTTAAATCACGTTATTAAAAAAACAATAACGGGTTTGCATGTTTTTTGTTGTATCTATGAATTTAAAATTGCCTATACAGAATTACTCTTAAAATTACTTATAACGATCAGTAGGCTAAACAAAAGGTCACTTGATTGATTTTCACAATGTATGTGTTGGCTGGCACAGATAATACACAATTTTTCCTACAGATAATTAATTAAAAATTTTTTATCTGTAAAACCTTCCTACTTCTATATTTTATTTTCATTTGGCAAGTTTTTTTATTAAATTACAACGCAGTTAAGTAGGAACGCATTGTTTATGAACGAAATGTTTCTGATTGATATGATATCAACATAATATATTGTGATATTAACGTTACCATTTTAGTAAAATATTTTGAATTCACGGCATGGTGGCAGAATACCTAACTAAGGATAAAATGAAGAAATGAGGGTACCCGGAAAGCATATTTTGCTCAAACTTGTTATTAACTTTAGTTTTTATTGTAAATAGTTACTTTTTATTTATGTTGTTAAAATTAATTTGACAACTAATAAATGTACGATTGGAATGTCTTATTTTTTATTAACCACCTTTAACAATCTAGGGTAAGGTACCATCATAAAAATACGAATTATACATATTTTTGAATATTAAAATATTATGCAAAGCCTTGATCTTGTACCTAGTCACATTACGTAGTGCTATAAAAAACCAATAAAAACTTCTCACAATATTTTAAAACAACTAATTGACTTAGTTAAAACCGAGCATAAAAAAAAGGTGATCGTTGAAAATGACTACTTTTTTAAAATAATCGCTGACAAAAACACCTTTGCTAAATAAAAATAAAAGATATTGACGCAAGGAAAAAAAAAGACAAACACGCTCATGACTGTATTTCCCGTGATGGACATCCTCAAATATACATACTATATCTATATCTTTGAGGAGACCAAGTAGAGGAAATCATAGGCACGTCCATACATTGAAGTTGGCATGTACGATACTAAGTTGTTCGCATTCCACGTGACTGCAAGCACATCGCATTAAAATTATTCCATGTGAGGAAAATCAAATCAAAGAAAATATGATTTATGTAGATAGTCGTGGTGAAAATCAAATCAATTTTCAATATGGAGGCGATCAACAGGTAGTTTTGAAATCCTACTACTTTTATAAACGCGAAAGTTTGTGAGGATGGATGTTTGTTACTCTTTCACGCAAAAACTACATAACGGATTTTGATGAAACTTTCCAGTAATATAGCTTATACATCAGAATAACACATTACTTTTTATCCGCGTACCAAACGGGCGAAGCCGTGGGCAGAAACTAGTACTTTTGCATAACTATGAATAAATCATTAAATTTAACTATACGCGTACTTTTGAATTGAAATAAATGATGGTAAGATAACCACCCTTTTTGTGTTGAGCCAAATATAAAATATTAGACCCTCGTTTGAGCACAAAACTATATTTTTATATATTTTATATGCTTTATATGATATTACATACCTAAACGTTTTTAAAAATAAAAAATAAAACACGCTCACGACTGTCTTCCCCATGGTGGACATCCTCAGATACATTCTCAGTGAGTAGATTTTAGAGGATATCAATTAGGGGGTCACAGGCAAATCAAAACATTACATTTGGTACATGCCCGTTAGTTAAAAATTTTAAGAAGTTAAAAAAAACTTAATAACTTGAAATAACATTTATTCGAGCTCAAACAAGATAATAAGTATATATTTAGGTAATAAGGAAATATCATCAAGCAACATCACCTTTATCGTTGAAAACTGCTGCGTAGTTTTCTGATATCTTGCGTGGTATCGATCCTGCCCAATAAGGCGTCCCCTTGGGAGAAATCCATCGATATATTTTCCATCGCCGCCTTCAGCTCCAATTGGATTCTGAAACAAATTATTCAGTTGTTATTTTTGCTGTCATGAAGTTGACATGTACTTAATGAATATCTGAAACGGTACTCGCTAATCGGTGTCGATTCGATTCTCGCTGCGGGAATAGTTTTCATGTTTCCATTTGCATGTTTGCATGATTTCTAAAAGTAATAATATTGTTATCACTGAGCCTTTGTCAAAGTTTAAAAAAACTTCTCCGTTAAATTCTGATAACAACCAAGAAATTATCGATAATTTTTCGGCGTTAAAAATTCGGGTTTTTGTTATTTACCCCATATAAATTTAGATAATTACCGACTCTCATAGAAAATAAGTTATCGTCTATTATAACTAATTACTATTGATGGTTATATAGTTTTTGCTTTTTAAAAAGATATATAGAATATTTTTAAAAATATATTATATAGTTGTGCTTGCTAGATCTAATGGACAAAATGTTGAAATATTAACGATTTAATATTTCAACATTTTGTCCATTTTTTTAGTAAGTGTTAAGCTAGTTTGTTTATTTTGTGCACGCGTCCTTTAATTGGAGAACACACAAATTTAAACCGACAACATTTAACACTGGATAATACTGTGATCTCTCTGTAAGGTGTCTTAAATAAATAAATAAACAAATTGTTTCTGGACCCAGATATTAAGACCCCACAAGTTGCTAAGAATAAGCAATTTGAGGTGCCGATGACTACACTAAATATCGAATTTCGCTTGTGAAGAAAGGTTCTCGAATAGCGAACCAGACGACGCGACGCATGTAACATGGCGAAGTTGCGGGAAATCCATGGTGCACTCTTTGGGGTAAGTTTATATCCAGCAGTGTACTTCTCGTCTCCTTCTCGGAGCTTGAAGGGGAAGAGCTCTTGGCACTCTTGGTAGAGTGGTCGTGATTATGCAGGTCTTGCTAGAGTTATAAATAAATAAATAATGCTAGTCATTTTCACACAGCACCATCTAGCCCCAAACTAAGCAGCTTGTGTTATGGGAACTACATGACTGATATACTACTTCTATACGTTATACACACAAACATTCGCAGATCATACAAACATTTGTCCCAACATGGGAATCGAACCCGCAACCTTATGCATCTTAGGCGGGCCTTCACCTACTGCCCCACGAGTCCACGTGTAGGCACACGTGTACGCGTGGCTGACGCCAACGGCCATAAATTATGTTTAAATAAATATAGGTCGCTCCTATCCTACTACTATTATAAACGCGAAAGTTTGTGAGATTAACGGATTTTAATGAAACTTTACAGTAATATAGCTTATACATCAGACTAACACAAAGGCTTTCAAAGTTTTATTTTTCAAACATTTGTACCAATCGTTTTCTTCTAAATATGAGCGTTGTATTTGGAAGAAAAAAAATCATTAAAAATCAGTTCAGTAAATAATAATATATATATAAAGCGTTTATTTACTCTCACAAAGGTTTTTTCCTTGTCTTAAAATTATGTAACTATGACTTCAGTAAAAAATATATGTTGTTTTCTATTTAACCATTTTGCATTCTGTTTATGATAAAGCGCTAACTTTACAACCGAAAAGCTTAGAAATGAAGCATTTATTTTATTAGCACTTAAACATGATATTTAATCTGTTATTTAAGCTGATGCCAAAAAATTGTATTTGGTGCAGTTTTAACGAATTAAGGCCAAGAGTCATTCCAAATCACAAAAACAACTTCCAATAAATGAATAAAATAACTATAAAAAGTTTCATCTCAGGTTTTCCTCTTTCAAAGAATTACAATATTAATGTGGTTTACATTAATATTGTATTCGATGTTTGTTCTATTTTTCCGGGACTATTGTGTAGTCTATTGATCTCAGCACAAAATACTAAGACTCCCTATGATAAACGTCCTCGAATCTCTACATAATACACAGTAAGCAGATCCCTGAGTCAGTATACCAAATAGGGGGTAGTCAAATCCAAGGCACGACATCTTCGGTGCCGTTTTAACGAATCAAGGTCAAGACAGTCATTTCTATATGTATAAAAATTTATTCCATTAAATGAATGAAACAACAGTAAAAAAACGCTGAGACACATGCTCAGAATGTCCATATGGTAGGTAAGACATTGTAAGCATGTGTCTGAGACAGATTGGAAGCCCATCGCCGTTTATTGGAACACCTAACCGATGCTGGCACAAGCCTTCGATTTTTTGGTAGAGTGTACTGGTTTCACCACATTATTTTCTTCGCCGTTTTAAGCCTGTGGAAAAATGCATGCAAAATGGTTCGGACCTACGGCCTTCGGGTCCAAAGTCTGTAAAGTCAGTACTGCCCACTGGACCAATACGGCTCCTGGGGCCTAACCATCAAATGTTATTGCGAATTCAATTCAAGCAAAGATGTAAAATCTTTACACTTTGCGAATGACAAAGCTTTAACAACTCCATAGCGTCCTCATGCACAAACCGAAAAGTGACATCTTTGCATGAAATGAATTGCTGTAACACTTCATGGTAAGACCCTTTTACCAGGAAAATAAATAAACCAACCGTAAAACATCCAACGGCGTCCGTTTGTGGAGCGGACAGAGACAGGGCAGGAACTCGTGGTGTTGCCTCTTCACCCACCATCCGGCTCGCGACAGCTTCCACTCTATACACTTCATCTGTGACACGGCGCAGACGCTCGCTTCCCTCACCAAGTTGAAGTATGATGCCATCAGCTCTTGGCCTATGACAAGGATAATTTATATAATCCTTCAAGACCTATAATTCAACACGTATCACCGGTCATGTCATCTGAGAACCTTTCTTGATTCCTTGAAGTCACCGTTTTTGGAGAAATATGGTATACCTACACAGGAGGACAAATAATCATCAAGGAATCTTTCCCATTGCAAATGGGGCCACCTAAATGATAAGTTCTGAGTTAAATCAGTAAGGTATCGGTGATTGATCCTTAGATTAGAAACCGGAGTCGATGTACCCCTTGTACAGTAGTTATACTTGGCCATTCAAAATTGGGTCGATAGTTGGACATCTGCTTTCTATGACTTATTCTATTAATATTATTAATGCCAAAATGTTAAGAAGTCAGGATGTTTGTTGCTAAATATATCTGTAAAGATTGATAATATTTGGATGACATTTCGAAGGTGACCTAAAAAAACATAAAGGCCACGTTTTATCCCGGTACCATGCAGTTGAAGCCGTGGGCAAAGGCTGGTTATTAATATTGCCTATAGCGTCCTTCTTCAGGGCAAAGGACTCACATTCTTCTTTCTTTACCTCTCTATTGTATGCTACTGTTAACAAGTCTTTCATATTGGAATCCAGTAGCCTCTTTCCAGCATCAGCGTGGACTAACGCGTAGTCATTTTCTCTCAAGGCATCACTCCGGCGGTAGACTTTGCCAACATCTCACCTGACATTCGGCAGACGTACCTCTACTTCAACCACAAAATTGTTACCTGC
Source organism: Perizoma affinitatum (assembly GCA_961405105.1). Lineage (NCBI taxonomy): Eukaryota > Metazoa > Arthropoda > Insecta > Lepidoptera > Geometridae > Perizoma > Perizoma affinitatum. Next base: position 11,486,664 of record OY560194.1, on the reverse strand, counting down.
CGAGATTGCCATCATAAGTCTGGACTGCTCCGCCTCTTCTTCAAAGATTTCGATCGGTCCAGATTTATAAATAATCTCAAAAGTTGATTTTGTCTCGGACTCCACATTGATTGCGGTTGAGCCACGCTGCAAAAATAAAGTTTAAGGTCACCTGGATGGGTCCCAGGTTCATTAAATAATAATGAGGATGGCTTATTTTTAATGCTTTCTAACGACCTTTGTCGCAGTGGGCGAAGGCCCGCCTGAGACGCAGAAGCTTGCGGCTTCGATTCCCGCTGCGGGGCAAATGTTTGTACGATTAGCTAATGTTTGTCTCGGGTCTGGGTGTTTCGTATGTCTAATATGTATATATTTAAGCAGCAAAAAAGAAGTATATTATTAGTATCAGTCATGTAGATCCCATAATACAAGCTCTGCTTAGTTTGGAGCTAGATGATGCGGTGTGAAAAAAGTCCAGCATTATTTATTTATAATTTTATAAACTATCGTGGATTGGTAACATTTTAGAATATTATTACGACTATACCACGTACTTTAATATTCGCTTGCAGTCATTTAGTGGTCCTTCCTCATGTGCAATGTCAGCGACCACGCTTGACGGTCATGAGACGGGTAAACGGAAATGTCAGTATGAGAATAGTAAAATATCCTAAAATAACATTGATAGCAAACCAATAATTACTTTCTGAAAGCCGAATCCCATAAAGCAAGCGAACGCTTCGGATAGATGCTGAGTGCCAAGCTCTGGTCTCTCCCTTCTCAGGTGCAGTTCCCCGAGCAGATGCAGAGCTCGGCCCAGCTGTCTGCGAAGACCGTGCTCCATGGCCATAGCGCCCATCTCAGTTAGCAGTCTTGCGGCAGACTCGTGGTCGCCCAATCTGAAGACCAATTCTCGTATTTAAACTACACTTGCGAGCTTTAAACTGGAATCGCTTCATGGCGGGTTGTTCAAGACTAATTTTGTCAATTTCTATGCAGTAAACTATGAATTGTGGTATATCATTTGAAAGGTAATTTTGTTAGCTATCAAACTCTTTTGATATGATAACCAATAAGTATTCACCTTGTGTCATGGAACGTAAAAAGAAAAAATATCAATTTTTCAAACATTACCGTTTATGAAAATTGGTCATCTGTCAATGTTTTACTTTACTGGGAACATCAACTGTTCCCAGTAAAGTAAAACATTGACAGAGAAGAAGAAAAATGGAAACCACAGCCACAAAAGCCGCTCTAATCGTCAGCCTAATTCAGCATGGGTTGTCAGCGTAGTATCGCTCGACAGTTTCACCTAAGCCAGTCCTGTGTCTCCAAGGTGTACAAGAGATTCAGGGAGACTGGGAACTTAGTCCGAAGTACTATCACTACTTCCCTTCGGAATCAACACCTGACCTAGTTCCACAATCCCTAGTTCATTGGACAGAAATTGTAAAAAATTGTCTTGATCAACTCGCGCTGAAGTGATTCCAGTTTAAAGCTTATTTATATACCCCGATTTATATTTACTTATTAGAGCGCTCCCTAGTAATTTGTGGCGATAAAACCTATCTAATGTCGATTGCACAAAAACCGAATTTCATATATAAATTATAGCATACAAACATACACACCTAATACTTGCTCTATACATCAAAGGTACAGTCAAAGTAAAGGCTCATATAGTTTCACGGTTACATTCAATATCTTGCATAAATTACAAAATTTTTGCATGTGTCGCCCTTGAATATGGTAATTCACTATTTAGTTGGTATCAAAAAATTCACTATTTTGTTGGTAAAAGGTAGTATGGAACCTGCCATGTCTAACATAATATTATTTTAAAGTTTATGGCCTAACTCATTTTCAAGAAGTCTACATCAAATAATTACGGTAAAACAGAAACCGAACGAGTGTCATTAAGACCAATCTCTTTACTGTCAGGCTTTACTGTCAACTTAGTACATAATCATTCATGCAAAATATTCTAGGAACCTACATAAACACATATACTAACTTATACATTATAGTCACGCCTGTTTCCCGGAGGGATAGGCAGAAAAATAAAATTAAATAAAATTTATAGAAACTTAATCCTAGCTAAATTACTTTGGCAATACAAACAAGGCCAGCCGGAGAATGGCATCAAATATTAGCATTAGCGTACTACATATTCAAATATTTTATATACAAAACCAGCATAACTTCGTTGTGAAAATTACCAAGCAACTCGTACAGCCTCGAAACTAGTCCAGATTCTAACTGTTCGTTCGATAACTCACTTTACGTGCAACAAAAGTATCTTATTGTGTATGTGTTATTTGTTGTATGTTCAATTAATATATATTCAATAATGGAACTCCAGTCCCACTTATATTGAATATAGGGTGGTAGCGTCTTTTTCTATCAGTCGGCCTTAGAGGCGGTGAAAATAAGTTAAACCCGTTGATATTCTATAAACTCTCACCGTGGCTCCAAGTACCTGCATTCATGTAGTGGCCACAACGCGGAAACCACGTCAACTCGTGAGCAAAGCCTAGTAGAGGGGAGCTTGAGTGACACCTAAGTCCTGCGGTTGCTCTCCGCATAATGCACACAGTCTACCTCGGCCGTATAACAACCCACCATCAAGGCAGTGTGGAAGGCTTACCACCAGGGTTCCAGGAAATGGACTAGGGTTGTTGCATCAGTGACGGGTGCAACGTAAGAAGCAAATCCGCGAAGTAAGCACTAATGTGCTGGAAAGGAGACGTATAAATATGGCAAGAGACGAAGTGGAAGTAAAAGCAAGATAAATTGGAGTGGGCTATAAATTTTATTATTGTGGGAGTGATAGCAAAGTTCTGTATGAGATAGTGAGCTGAAAAAGTGTGCGACTGATATTAAGAGAAAGAATTACGGATAGTTAAATACTGTTAAGAAATTTAGTTTTAAATATTATAAGTGTTTATGAATCGCAGACTGTATGTAAAGAGGCAGTGAAAGATAAGTTTTGGGAGGAATTTGATATGGTGATGAATGGAATGAATGAAAGAACCAGAGAAAGTGATGATTTCAATGAACACGTGGGAAGAATGAATAGAGGTTATGAGAGAGTGCATGGCGGATGGGGCCTTGGAAATAGGAATCAGAACGGAGTAGCATTCCTACTAGAGAGCTCTCATGGCAATACCTATACTCATAGTAACACCCATAAATAAAGAATAGCTAAAGAAAGAGAAAATAGTACCCTTGCATTCTTTTCGTGGAACTTACGATGGATCTGAGAACTGGGCTACCAAAGTGACGGATGAAAGAATGGTGCATGCAGCTGAGATGTTAAGATGGATATGTGGAGCTACAAGAATGGCTTAGATAATAAATTAGTATATCAGGGGAAGTCTGAAAGTAGCTAGGGACGGAAAAGTTGAGGAGTAATAAGTTGAGGTTAGCTAGGTATGAAAAGATGAATGGATTGTGTTAAGGATGACATGGATATGAATATAATATAGAATATAATATTGACTAATTTTCTCTCCATTATGCACACATGTGGAAGAATATGTGGGATAAGGGCAAGAAGAAAAGATGACTAGTGGAAAGCCAGTTTTTGAATGAAACAAATTCAATCTTCCCTCACATAATTTGGATAAAAAAATTAGTGCAAAAAAAGCTACCATCCGAATAACATGATAATATCAGGTCTCTAGAAATACCAGGCAGTTCGTTGATTGTCAATAAGCCAGTATCTCAGGCAACAAATTCATGCTGGACAAAGAATACTCATTCATTAACAATATATAATACATAAATAAAATAAAAAAGATCTTTAATCAGACACTTGTTACTAAGTTTTCTACACATATTAAAAAGTTAGACATCGATAACTTCCATTGCATCTGTTTGCCCCATTTTTGCAAAGGCCATTTCCATTTACTTCCACTCTTCCACTCTTCCACTCTTCCACTCTTATAGTTATTGACCATAGCTGTCCTGCTATAATTTTAAACTCATCTTCCCATCTTTTATCTTCCCGTCCTGTATCCGAGAAACAGAAAGAGGAAACGCAGAAGCGTTTCCTCTTTCTGTTTCTCGGTTCATAATGGTTTTGCTCCATGTCCCCGATCCACGCAGAGTGTGTCCCGTCCATCTCCATTTGTGTTTTCTTATGTGACATTCTCTGTTTCTGATATATTTCTGATCGTGATGCGTCTTAGCTTTTCATACTCCTTTCCATTGATCTCTGGCGAAATAAACGGGTTTGATATAATCTGCAGGCACGTGGCAGGTATCTACTTAGATACTAAATACTATGTACAGCAACGTTAATGTGTATGTTAATTTTAAACATTAATTAAATGAATAATTCAAGTTCTTAGGAAGTGTAAGGTAACTACGTATATGTAATTAGTACATTACAATGTTTTATGTATCGTACTTACCCATTAGCACTAAGTATTTATGCATTATTTTATATCGATGACTTCATACTATGGAATTCTAAAAGATAGCTCGTTTCAGACCCTAATTCCATCAATTTTCTGCGATAAAAGTAGGCAGTAGGATGCAAAAACGCATTGCGCAGCTATGTGGGGGAGTTTTAACCATAAATAAATAATTTCAAACACCCACCCGAGTATTAAGTTGGCGCATCTCTGTTTTAAAATAAAATTGATCTCTAAAACTCATTCTGAGGTATTCTTAACCTTTTCGATCTAAAGCATTGCTATCCAGAAAATATAAGGTTTCGAAGAAATTAAAGTTCTGCTCTAAAATTTAACCTTTTAACTGAAAAGTATTAAAAAAAATATAACAAGTCGCATTATGATAAGAACTTTCGTCGAAACTTGGTTTCAGAACAGGATTCCTAATGATAATTTTAATGCAAATGACGTGATAAGGCACCTTTCACCTGCAAAATGCCAACCCTCCAAACAGATCATCCGATCGAAATACATTTGTTGCAATCGATTTGTAAAACTTCAAGGACGGTTATCAAATAAGTCTCATCACCACAAGTCACTAGGAGGCTAGTCTAGAAATTACAAAACGGAACTAGGATATTTTTTTTTTTCAAAACATATCTTGTAATGTTATTTGTGGTAAAAGAATTTGCCTACTTTTGCATGACCGCAGCCATATGCATCCTGGTCTCACAAAGACCGTCAACGTTGTAGCTATCTGTGTGAATCTTGAAGGCTCGCTCCAGGGTCTTCTGTGCATTGTTCAAGTTATTCATCATCAGCTGACAGATACCGATCTCGATAATCGCTTCGGCCGTCTTCGCTGTTTCACCAGCTGGAATTTTATGTCCGAAATGAGAAAATCCGTATAAGAACTATCATCATCTTCTTGTCCTTATACCACATTACGTGGGGTCGGCACAACTTGTTTTAATCTTCCACTCTCCTCTATCAGCCGTCATATCAGTACTCACTCCTTTCTTAACCTTGTCATCCTTCACACAATCCATCCAAGAACTAACGACACCTTTATAGCTCTCAAAATTTGCAAATCGATGTAGATTGCTACAATCTGGGTAGACATAGCTCTCAGAATCGACAAACACTGGGATATTCCGACATAGGTACTAAAATAGCAACTATGAATCGGAAGACGTTGCGTTGGTAGGCCCCTTAACCAATTTACCGATGACGTCTTAAATAAGCGACCTAGAGCTTAGGTACGAAGCCAATAATAGTCAGCATAGCAACAAACTTTCTGTATCCTTTTCTAACACTATATAATATAAAGAGATGCGCATACTTTTATCATATACTAAAAGAAAAAGTAATTATTGTGAAAAAATATTCTTGTTGTTTAAGTTTCGATCTTTCTTAAATAACAATTGAACGATGCCTGCTATCCTGACCTTACTGAGAAACAACTTGACAAGCTTGAGCGCCTTCAAAACTTTAGTATTAGGCTTACGTAAATATGACCACGTCTCCGAATTCCGCACTAAGCTCAAGTGGTTGTCAATCCGCCAACGCAGGAATACTCACCTTCTCACACTCTTGTACAGTATTTTATTTAACCCTTCTTCCCCTCCATATCTCAAGGAGCGCTTTGAATATCTTCATCTATCGAACTCTCGTTTAATGCGCTCCTCTGAGACCTTGCAACTTAAAACTCCTGTGCACACTTCTAACTTCTATAATAATTCTTTAACTGTACAAGCTATCCGCCTATGGAATGCTCTACCCCTAAATATCAGAACTGCCAAATCTCTTCCTATCTTCAAAAAGCTATTGCACAGTCACTATCTGTCCATATCTCAAAGCTGATGAATTTCTATCAAATTGTATATGTAATAATGTATGTATGTATGGTTATATTTTTTATCTAATATAACGTCACTTTGTTTGTTTTTTATTATCTATACACCACCGTCCTTTATCGTGCATGTCAATTCCTGTCCATCCAAAGGTTGTCTGGAAGAGATCGCTCTCTATCTATCTCTCTTTCATCACTATAAGCTAAAAATGACCAATAAATTCGGACTCAGCATCACTCGATTTATGACGTAATTGGCCAACGCTTTGCCAATTTATGCCCAGTTTACATTATTCTAGACCAGTAATCCAGTGAATCAATCCAGTGAATCATCAGACCTACCTAATTCGTTATATTATTTAGGTATTCTAATATTGACAATTATTTTGACATTTTGACATTTATTTTGTATTCCAACTATTCACCATTTGTTATCATTTACATTTTATATTGTGTTCAATTGTAAAAAGAATACCTACCTCTGCAACGCCCTGACAGGGCCGATGTACCTACCAACCTACTTGGAGCCAAACTAGATCTAAGCTTAACCATTATATGTAGGACATTAAGCATGAATAACTGAAATATGAATTTGAATATTCAAGTCCCGCTGAATATTTTTGGGACACTTTAAATGTAACAATCGCACCATCTTTCGCTCTCCTCTCCGCCAGCCGTGACAGTCGCTCTGACTTCCCAGTATCCTGTTTCCTAATCGCCCTTGCTTTGCTGAGAAGCACTCTATGGAGTTGTATAGCGGTAGCCCCGAACACGGTGTCTGAAGGCACAGTTTCATCGTCTTCTGATTCGTACAACGGCCAGTCCTAGAAACCCATCATAGGTTAGTACAAGATAATAATAAAAATAAATAAATACAATATATATGATACATAGACAACACCCAGACCCGAGACAAATGTTTGCAGATCATGCAAACATTTATCCCGCGGCATCGAACCCGCAACCTTCTGCGTCTCAGGCGGGTCTTCGTTCACTGCACCACAAAGGTCGTCATACCTACATCATTTATAGGCTCCAAGGACAAGTAGAGTTTTTAGGCTAATTTAAGGCCAGCATAATACAATACGATTATTCTAACAGCTAAGTAGAGACTGTAGAAGAACTAACTCCTTAATTTTGCAGAATAAGACCGCCCATTGTGCCTTGTATATTTATAAATTTCTGTGATGTTGTATTTTTTCTTTAGTCTCCAATAAAAAGTTTATTTATAGAATATTACTTCTAAAACACGTTCGGGTTTGATATTATTAATTGTGTTTGAACTTTGACTTTAAGAATCCGATGAATATTAAGTCCTGTTCAAATGACAAGTTGTTTTTCATAGTAACTACGAAAAACAACTTGTAGTCCGAAGACTATTAGAGTACCGAAGTCAAATGGCGAAAGCGGAACCCTTTTTGTACGTATGTTTCTCGGCCTTGTCAAACTGATTCTTCAGGGGGTTGTGACGGTGAAATGGTAGACAAGTGGTTGTCAAAGTTAAATATTATACCTATATATATGTCATACGTTAGGTAGAAACGGTACTACCAATAACGTGTTTAGTAGCATTAAATTCACTATACAGTATATTTTAAAAACTTAGTGGCGATCAAAATAGTTCCTACTTAGACAACAAATATGGATTAAATTATGTACGGACTAGTTCATTTTATTTGAGAACCGCTCTAGATGAAATGAAATGTTTAATTCTACCTCAAACAGATATCGTAGGTACATATTTTGTTATCTCTACTTAGGTAAGTAATAAATAGCCTGATTCTAATAAAACAGTACCATAGGTACTCTGTTCCCCACACTAGGACTTTTATAGTCTGTATGGCAGATAAAAATCCAACATAATAAATTTGAAACGCTAAGGTCAATTTTAAGTAAAATATTCATTACTTAATTCAAGCTAAAATTAGCACATTTTTTAACAAAATATCGTTATGGTTCATGCATTGAACGTCCACGACTTTGATTGTATCAGCGCGTCCTAATAAGTGATTTTAGGTTTCAGTCGAGCCAGAACTAATTATTTAATGAAATTGTTGAATTTACCGTCAACGAGTGCAAGTGATTTGCCAATTTCGATACTTGATAAAACGGACCAGACATAGCAAACCAGAAACTTCAATCTAAGCAAACTATTCATTTATCTCTAAAACATAATGGAAAAATTGCAAATAACAAGCACATTATGATTACAAGGATAACATAAAAGATAGAAAATCTATTGCGTCTTGAGATTTGTGCTAAAGCAATGGTAGACATAGAAGATATTTAAAGAAGCAATTACCTTTCCAATAGCGCTGTCCCGGACTTCGGTCAGTATCAGGAAAGGCTCCTCAGGATCTGATCCTGGAACTTGATTCAGTTAAATTTATACTTTTTTGAGTAGCAAGAAACATCGTTAGATGATCAAGGTGACCAAATTTAAGAGGAATTTAAAGGAACTAAAGTGAACTCAGGCGTCATCATAAAAGTACAACGCCTTGTAAAAGAGCTAGGCCGGTGAATTTATTTCTGCCAAAATGCAGCAATGCTTGCATTGCGTGTTTCCCCGTCGCTTTCGACTTTTCTCCCGTTATATATCAGGGTAGGCAACGCGCAAGTTACGCCTCTAGTGTTGAAAGCATAGGCTTTGAAATCGCATACCAACAGGTGGGCCACATTCTTGCCACTAGTTTGCCACATTAATTGTAGAAAAAACAATAAGTGACACCCAAGCATAGATTTTTAATTAAGTTTTTAATTGAGCAGACAATATTGAGTTGTACAAGAAAAACTATAATTAAGCATAATTGCTATCTTTAGTTCTCATAAGACACTATTTTTGAGGCAAACTGAATTGCCTTACTCAGTATAACCACATGGATAATCCTACTACTATTTTAAATGCTAAAGTTTGTGAGGATTGATGTTTGTCACTCTTTCACGCAAAAACTACTGAACGGATTTTGATGAAACTTTACAGTAATATAGCTTTTATATCAGAATAACACATAGGCTACTTTTTATCCGGGTACCACGCGGGCGAAGCCGTGGGCAGAAGCTAGTTTGATATAACCTCAAAAAATTGGCTGTTTCCAGCATTAGAACAAATAACTCGTATTATCCACATAAACGTAACTATGTAAAATATCGGTAAATTTGAAAGCAGCTTTATATGAGTTTAGGAAAAAACCATAAAATATGCAGTAAAGAAAATACTGAGCTTCTGAGTAGCCACAGGTATTTACGAGTGAGTACTCGTAATTATTAAGAGTTAAGAAATAGTATCCAAACATAAACAGCAGTCAAAGGAAAAGTTCAGAGAGAAACTTACATTTGTCCAGTAGAAACTTGGCGTAGTGATATTTACAGCAGCCTTTTTGCCGACCTCCGTCAATTAAGTACTGGCTTGATACAGCTATAGACGCTAGGAAAAACTTCTCAGCCAACCATAGTATGCCTTTCCCCTTTTCAGCATAACATGTCGCTAGTGTCAATAGTTCGAGGCATTCTTTCTTGGTATTACCTTAAAAAGTACGTTAATTTTGTCGTGTACCACGGAACACGTAGTTTTTTGATATTGAAAGCAGAAAATCCTATAAGAAATTGTTTGAGAATTACATCATGTTAATAAAGAACTTTATTTTTATACATTAATAAACATATAATGGCATTCAAATAGCTATTTATAGAAGCTAAGCGTAATATTATTCAGATACATTCCGTCAATATTGTTTTTAAAAATATATGTAACTAGTTTTTCAAGTTTGGTGTCTTCGGCCAATGACTATGGTCTACAAAATGTATAATATAGCAATAAAAAAACGTATAACATAGACACTGACGTTCATCAAAAAAGAGATGAGATATTCATGTTGAGATGTGCTCAATCACTAACTCTTTTCGATAAAACACTGTGCACAAGCTCTCATTTATAAAACGGACTAAAATGTCAAAATGGATTAAAATGTCTGCGCTCTTCGAGTTTTACGGAGATACTTTTTCACGTCGTGATAATACATCATCACACTGAGCGGTTCACCTATTAATAATAAGTCAACCGATTATAACATAGTGACAAATTAAGATCATTATAAAATAGTCTATTATCACTAAGCTAGAAGCTTAAAATTATTGCTTCCTGGGCCTAATTAAAAGAAATACTAAATCCTCATGTTGAATTTTAAATTGTCATAAAACATCTGAAACTTTATTAAAATCAAAAAAGATACTGACCCCTTCGCCAAAGGGGAACTTTCTGCTAGTGCAAAGCTCAATTTATGTATTATGGACCATCAATTATATTAGCGAGGTCTTCGTTGTTTTTTTTTTCACTACATAACATCGTTTTTGTTTTATAAGCAATCGGATAATTAGTTAGCCTTAAAAAGCGTTTGCGTCAGTCGGTACAACAATTATAGTTTATAGGAATGGTGGCAACTTCAGAACCCTAACGTGAAATAATCCTAGAATATTATTACGTCAGCAGGAGAATAGTAAAGTACGTGGTATAGTCGTAATAATATTCTAAGGTGAAATCTTACTTCTACAAAAACTAAATCCACTTATGAGTTTTACCAATACCTTTGTCTCTTTCTTTTTCAGCCCTCTGCAGCCCAGCACAAATGTGCTCTAAATAATCTTCTTTCTTTCTCAAATCCACGACTATACCTATTTCATCCTCAGTCACAAGCTGAATGTTATCATAAATCAGATCTTGGAGGTAGTCGGATGATTCTGTAAAACCTGACTCTCTCAGTTCTAGAATGAGGCATTCATGTAGGGGTAACTTTCGTCTGCAATAAAGAACGAATGGTTTTCAAAACTTCAAGCTGAGCGGCATTTGACTTATAAGGAAGGGTAGGTATCAAACACGACATAGTTTGTATTTGAAACATGTTTAGTTCAATTTCAAACTAGTTCTGCCTTTGTGCTTTTATATATTTTGACTATACCAATGGAATTCTACTTCTGACGTTTTGTTGACCGTTTTGATTTATGAGGAAAGATCACTAATTAAGCGTTTAACAAAACGTCGGCAAGATAATTGGTGAACGTGATGTAGTCGTTAATTAAGGATTAATTATATTTAATATTATGGTCGTTTGTTTACTGTGGAGACGGCAAAAAACCATTTATGGTACTGTTGTATCGTACCATCAATGGTTTTTTGTCGTCTTTCCATTACGTCGATAGTACTACAGAAAATAGTATGTTTTGTTATCCGTGGTACATTCAGGAGATTAAAATCAAAATATAATTGATAAACTTACATAAACTTCATTGAAAACACAAATAAATGACGTACCTATTATTAAATTAAATTAGCATTAGCATTTTTACAATGTATTTCAACATAATTAAATATGTAATTTTATATATTAATATCATACATTGAATGATAAATTCATAAGATAATATCATTTCAAATGCTCCCTTTCTTAGGTACGGTGGCGTTCACCGAATACACTTATTTCAAATCTTCCTTCATAACACTGTGTCAAAAACCGACAATTTAATGAAGAAGCTTTAAAAAGACCTAAATATGTTTTATGTTTTTGCTATTGTAACACATTATTATTCTGTGATTAATCATTATAAATGTATGTATGTATGTAGTTCATAATTTAAAAGACAATTTATTTATAACTAGTATTAATTAATCAAGGTTTTTATGATTTCTGAAAAGTTATGGACCTCTTGACAGGTCAAAAAATAAAACAGCGCCCGCACCACCTCCAATGAAGATACATGACCTTGTCAGTCCCGGAAAAAGATTAGTGGGTAAGGGTCAAGATCGTTCGTCATGGCACTCTGGCTGCTAATGGTACTCACCGCCTGATACCCTTTGCATCCAAAACATCTAAGCTGAACAAGGCCTTGTTTCTCAAGTTCTCCAAGCTTGTTTTCGTCATGCAAGCCATCAGCTTTGGCAGAGTGCGCCTGTTTGAAAACGCTGCTTTGCTAGTCATGATTTGATAACTTATGCAATTGAAAAATACTAGAAAACTACGAATTGATACGTAGGAAATAACCACTGATTTCCTTTATAAAATTGACAAAGATTTATTTGTAAGTCTGTAATTTGATTGACAATCTGAATCAAGTTAGTTCCTCTATGGCCGGTGTAAACAATAAAAACTTAGCCGAAAAATTTAAAATAGTTGAAGGTTGTTTCTGCAAGGAGTCTTTTACGACGTGTTAGCAAAAAGGTTTTAAAACAAATCTACGATGGTAGCCTAATCAAACAAAAAATTTAGCCATATGCTTATAAATGGAATACATTTATTTTTTGCAACCTCTCTGATGAAGGTTTTTAGCCCAGAGGTTGCGAAGCCGCGTATCTGTACCGTTTTATTTTAGCGCAGCGAAGTCCTAAATCTTTGTTTTTCTCTCTTTTGTTATTCTAGATCGAGTACAAAGATTTTGGACTCCGTTGTACTGTTCAAAATCTTTGGCTGTCCTTTTTTACCATAGACAGAAGACATTTTTTTAATAAATTATTTTTTGTAAAAAATAACCATAGAGGTTGTAAAATCGAATATTTTATTTAGATACACTTTATGAAGATAGTATTCATATCCAAAGATCTTGAATAGCGGTCATGGCGTTGATTCTCTTGTACACCAACCAAACTTAATTTATACTGTCGCTCTTTTTTATGGCTCTTAAGAAAAGGATGTCAAGAATTTTATTTCTGTCAAATTAGTTCACGTGTCACTCTTCTTCGTGTTTATAGTCAGTATGTTTTGAAATCGCGACATAACTTGCATGGAAAACTTAAATCTGACTAAAATTGTTAATCTCTTTCTTTTTTTACTCTCATTTACTTACATTGTGAGCGATACATTAAATTAACAAGAGAACCGACGTCAATATCTCTTTGTTTAATACCAAAAACACACTTCAATTCCTTTTTTTCTCTTACCCTTCAATTAAACAAGATCGACTGTTACGTTTAGTTCCCAGTTCGTTATTCCAACAGAAACTCATAATATGGGACACCTTGTTATTTTTTATGGTATCAGAAAAAAAACCTTATATGATCGGTTTATTTACTATAATTATTACAGCGATCCGACAACCATTCGACAGCTGGGACTAGTTCTTCCTATTGGGGCGCCAGAACGACGCCAACTATGACGCGATACATTTCCACTCTTAAAGTAAAAACATTATATAGGGCACACTTTGTTCGTATATATCACAGGTTCATTTTCAGCCGGTGATTTGGTCAGCTTTCTAACTGATTGTGAAAGAGCTGATAAGGAAACAATTCCCTTACGTTTCTTTGAATCAATTAAGCCGAACTGCAAGTAGTTATTTTTGCGTCTCTCATCAAAAAGCTTCACCTTGAGAAAATTAATGCATGTTGGTAAATAAACAGACGTAACATCGATCGCCTGCTGTGTAGACTGACGTTTGACAGCTAGAAGGACGATAAAAAAATCCTATGTGTTATTCTAGGTCACAAACTATACCTGTTCGAATGTAATCAGTTCAGAATGGCTAACCTAAATAACCTGTAAGAATCTGTAAACGGCAATTAAACATGCCTGTTAATTGAAAAAATCTCCTTATGATTGCTGCTCACATTCTGCAATTGTTTTAAGTTAAATGATTCTGCTATCTTAAGCATGTCAACATTATTATCATCAGCAACAATCTTTAGTAGTCCACAGTAAGCCCCGGCCTCTTCTAAAGAGTAACATGAAGAACTTTTTCAGGCCATCTTAACACATCAATATCACGCAAATACGAGTACCTACATCTGGTGAGGAACTGACCTTTTTTCCACAGCGGTTGTCAGCTTTGCGAGCTATATGGATTGCTATGGGGAAAGCTATGCTTTGATTTGCACTACGTGATAAAATCCGTAGAAGAACGAAGGTCACCGACATAGCTCTTAGAATACGCAAGTCGAAGGCATATGTATAGTCGAAGGCTGCCTTAATGTATCAAGCGCGCTCTACTATATTTCCTCTCTGATGAATCTACCCTTGACTTCATTTCCACAAACAACTGCCCGACATTGAATTACCAAATAAGATAAGATAATATTACTAAGGTAGGTCTGAAGCATGAGTTAAACACATGCTAATTCCAATGCGAAATATAGTTTTTTTGGGAATTTTATTTGGATGGCTATTGTTTTTGTAGGATACCGTTCCTGCAAGTTTTCATCGGGTATTTTTTATCAGAGTACAGCACGGGCGTAGCCGTGGGCAGTAGCTATTACTTTTTTTTCTTTTCGTCCGTTGATATGGAGTTTGGTAACTTTTCGCATCACACGCAACTTTGAGATTTATGAAATCCGCAACGCTGGAAACATACTCGAATGGCGCTTTTTGTAGGAGAGGCCAGCCCGCTTAGACAACATTCACATCCTGTTGGCGTTAACGCCTGCGGTAAGTTTGTATGGAAATGGGTTAAGTTTTTTAGAAGTCACGTGATTATTGCCAAGTTTTTCCTTGACGTATTTGCGTTAGCGTGAAAGGAAAACTAAGGGTAAGGTATATGTCTAGAACGCCTAGACCCGATGTCCCCTGTGATATGTGGCAATTCGGCGATAATTAAAAAAAAAAAAAAAAAAAAAAAAATAATCCAAAAACGCTCATTTTTTCGGACACAAAAACTGTTGTATAATTTGCATAAGTTAGGTAACCTACATAAAATATTTTTAATAAATAAGATAAGAGAACCCTGGTTGTTAACCAATCTTATACCCGAATACAATCGAATTGGTTGTTAAATACATTCAACAAATTCATTTTGCCATATAAATGTTGTCATTTACGTTAAATAATGTCTGAATTTGTTCAGTATATTTTTTTAGTTATGCCTGTATTGGTAAAATTTTAAAAGAAAACACATTTCAGGTTACTATTAAAAAAATCTTGGAAAATTGAGTATTTAATATTTCTTTTTATACAACTAAAGTGGTAAACTAGCATACGACCCGCCTGTTGATGGTTACCGTAACCTATAAACGCTTTTAACTTCAGAGATATCACTTGCGTGCCGACCCAGAGACATAACGGGCGAAAAGTATCATCTGTAATTTCAACGGCATCCATACCCTTCAAACCGGAAAACTACGTCGCGATTAAAAAATAATCTTTAGAACTCTTACAAATTTATTCACAAAATAGGATACCTATGGTTTGTCCGTGACTTTTTTATCCACTGTGTGCTTCGGTGTCATAACACTAGTCTCAGGATTCTGGTGGACTGACATGGGTTTACTCAGCAAGGACGGACTGCTGTCCATGACGTCACTGGATTGAGCTTCTGGGTCTTCGGAACCTTCTGGATCCTCCCGCTTGTCATCTTTTGCCTTCTTTGCATTTTTTATGGCGGTTAGCATTTCTGCAAATTAAACTGTCTTATTTAATAAAATGTCTGTTTGCACGTTTACTATTCTATCGGCGGAGGCAACCACTGTTTCGACTCATTAGAGAGTCTTCATTACTTATTATGGCTATTATTCCCTGTCAGAGACAACACCCGATTCTCGTGGTCATTGACCTAATACAGGGTTACCAAGATAGAACCAGTGATACGTCGAACGAACAAACAAGCTTACCACGTCTGAAATTTGCTGAAAGCGGCATTCCACACTTTTTATTTTACCCGTGCATTGTAAAATATTTTCATGAAATGAAATTACGTTTTCCTTGAAATGCATTTGCATTCAACAATGACTGATGTCAAAGTGACAACACATTTATTAAAGAAGTTTTGTCGACCTTAATAACTTAACTTGCTTCAACAACATACTACCTATTACAATACAAATTGTTTTAAGCTCTTTGTTGAAAAATATAAAATAATTTAAATCTATGGTTTACTGTATTTTTGGTTTTTCAACCTCTTTGGTGGTTTTAGGAGTGCAATACGGAAACAAGTTTGTTTGCAAACAGGTTTGCAACCTCTTTGTAGACACCAACGTAATGTTTATTTCACAAATTGTTTGAGTAATCATTTGTATGGTAGGTACATACAAAAAACAGCAGTGCAAGCGGCGAGGCACAAATAAGTTAGTTACAACCACAGACTAAGTATGACGACTAGGATCGAACGCAAGGAGGACATTTGTGGAATCCACGTGGAATCATACAGAGGTGATTTTAACCCCATCGTTTTTTATTTATGTAACCTTTGACGCAATAGTACCCAAACTAGTTCTCATCAGCGAAAATATTAAAAATACGCGTTTTTAATATTTTAACGTACGCAAGTACCAAGTCGCAACATGAGGTCCAACGGACATAATTAATGGACCTACTAAAAACATAAATCAATGATACCATTAATTAGGAACACAAGTATACTTATGTGTCTACCATGGTAATGATGTTAAGTATTATCCTAGTATGGGACCAGGAAACGTAATCTGCCTTCGCCATAATCTTATATATTATAAGTAGGTATATCATATGTCCTTTATCATTACTAGTTTGATGTTTTGCTATGTGTGATGGTAACGTGATAACAGGATTCTGTATATTATAATTTATCTCCAAAAGGGTTTATCAAATTGTAATGCGTCTTTTGCAATCGATAAGTATAACATCAAGAATGGTTCTTAGATAGATTTGATCGCCACGAGTTACTAGGGGGCGCTGCTTTAGAATGTGATGGAAAACACATCATTTTAAAATTTTGCAATATTAACTTATTATTGTTGAGACACACATAAATATTATCCAGTGGCGTAGTGGCTAGAGTACCTGACTTTCGATCTAAAGACTGTGAGTTCAGTTCGTTAAAATACATGTAAGCTAGGGCTCTCAAACAGTGAAAGAAAACATCGTGCAGAAACCGGCATGTCCTGCCCGCTTAGCATGAGAACCCAAGACAACGTTTTGTCTACGAAAGAGAAAACAAAAACTATATCTGTCACCTATTCTGTCAAACAAAATAGAGGGAGAAAATATTTTTCTATTTCTCCCTCTTAGACAAAACCGCTTTCATGCTAAGCAGACTGTAAACAAAAGTTCAGATACATCTGAGACTTGCATGAAAGGAACACCATTCATAGTCCACTTGGCTCTTATAAGGGCCAGCACATCTCAACCCTGCTCCTTAATTACATAAGCTAAATGACAATGGAAACCAGACTACGTAGGCTTATTTGCAAAAAAAAACTCAATAAATAACTTTGCAAAAATAAGTTTTTTCATATTTTTCCCCAAAAACATGTTCACTTGATACCTACATATATCATGGGGTGAAAAAAAAATAGTGGTTTGCAACTATCCATGAACCAAGCACCGAACAGCCCTCACACGTTTTTTCTGAACCCGGAAAGCTCTGGTATAGATCGCCTTCGCCACCGCGTTAGTGTGACCGGGCCCTTAGTAGCAAGTAGGGCAACCAGATTCAGTGTGTACATGGTGCGTATCAAAGATGCTTTGCCCAAGAAGTCTAGGTCCCTTTTCGTAATAGAATGATCTACGGATATTCGAGCCTTACATAAAGCTTTTAAACAGTAGTTTAGTTGTACAGTGTTTTGTATTTTTCTGTTAAGTTTGATACGGTACCTACATATCAAAAAATGGCTCATATAAATGAGACAAAGACGACCTCTGTAGCGCAGTGGTCGAAGGCCCGCCTGAGATGCAGAAGGTTGCGGGTTCGATTCCCCTGTTTGCATCTGCAAATATTTGTCTGGGTGTTTTCTATCTATAATACGTATGTATTTACAAAAAAAATGTATATAAGTAGTTCCCATAACACAAGGTCTGCTTACTTTGGGGCTAGATGATGCTGTGTGAAAATGTACAAAAAAAAAGTGTCAGGTTAATAAACTATTAAATAACTTATATAAGCACAACCCTTATTCTCTAAACAACTGTTTAAATATGTATTAGTAAACATGTTGGTTCCGGCCAATTACGAGAAGACACTTAAATCCTAGAGTAATGGCGATTTTATTCAAATATTATAAACAAGTTCTAGAAGGTCTTCCAAGCTTTTTGGTAAACATTTTATTTTGCACGGTTGATGAACCTACTCACGGGTCTGGGTGTCTGGGAGTTTTAATTAGGTATGTATTTACAATATATATATATATAAACAAAAAAACAAACACGCTCACGATTGTCTTCCCCTTGGTGGATCCATCCTCAGATACATACTCAGTGAGTAGATCTTTGTAGTCAGAGGCACGTCCAAACATTACATTTGGTACATGTCCGTGTTTTGCAAGTTAGCATTCCACGTGGCAAGCCCATCGCCGCTTATAGGAACACTAACTGTTGGCACATGCCTTCGAAATTTTGGTTCTAGGGCATGCCGGTTTCCTCTCGATGTTTTCCTTCACCGTGTTATGCGCACATATTTTTTTCGAGTGGAAAAAATCATTCACTTATCCATATATATGTTTATAAGTAGTATATCAGTCATGTAGTTCCTATAACACAAGCTCTGCTTAGTTTGGGACTAAATGAAGGTGTGTGAAAAATGACCAGAATTACTTATTTACTTAATAAGAGTTTTTGATCTAAAACAGTCCACGATTTGATGACCAAAACTACCAATGGCGCTAATTCTCTAGTACACCAACAAAACTTAATTTGAACTGTCGCTCTCTTTTTTACGTGTTTATTTTACGTGACGCTCTTCTTAGTGTTTATACTCAGCATGTTTTGGCTAAAGTTTAGCGAATGGTAACCATGAACTTGCCCACCAAGTGATTGCGGGAAGTCAGTGGATGGAACTGGCCCAAAATCATCCTTATCAATCAATCTTCAGAATCCACCTCTCTGACATGACGAAACTATAAGGTTTCCGGTTTCGCCATTTGGCATCGGACCCTAAAAAATAATGCCCTCATAAAACATCTCCATCATTGTAACGCCTGAATAAAACAGGAGTGCAAAGTAAACGCAAAGCACTCCTAGCGCCTTCATAAATTTTCTAAGCAATCTGAATTCTTTCGCATCAAGACAATATTGGACCTAGTGTTTTCTTTAACAAAGCTCCTTCTTGTTTTCTTTAACAAAAAAGGGGGCGCTGACAGACGATGGAATGTGTAATACCAATAGTCAACCAGTTTATTGTAATCATTTAGTAATACTAAGAAGAAAGGTCACACGATACGTCACTAGGTGGCGCTGTAATAGATACGTGATGAAATATATGTCAGATGTTTTCAAAACAAACACGCTCACGACTGTATGTCCCATAAGGACATCCTCAGATACATACCTACTCAGTGCGTAGATCTTTGAGGAGACTCCATACCACGGGCCCGTGTTTTGCAGGTTAGCATTCCACGTAACAGGTCGTTAGCCATCGCCGCTTTAGAACACTAACGCATGCCTTCAAATTTTTGGAAGCTGGTTTCCTCAAGAAAGCTGTTTGAACAATTTGTATAAGTTTATTTTTCGAGTGGAAAAGTACTTTGTGTTCAAAGTCAAAGTCAAAATTCATTTATTCATTAAAATCACAAGGATCACTTTGAAACGTCGGTTTTATCTACTGCCTGTTCTTCCGCGACCAAGCCAGGAAAGAAAGGCAAGAAAACAAGGCTGGGTATTCTTTTTAATGATCCTTTTACAAAACAACGAGTTGGAGCATTTTCAATCCTAAGAGTTTTATCATCTAAATAATCAGATATTTTATATAGTACTTATACCTTTTTATAAAGTTGTTTTTTAATTACGTTTTTAAATTTGTTAATTGTCTATTTTTGTATATCTCTTGGGAGTTTCTTGAAAACCTTGCCCTTTAAACGATTTACTAACATAATGGAGTCAACAAGTGGAAACAGTGAGTTTATCTTTATTTCTGGTATGAACAATGTAATTATCGCTTTTTTTTTCATAAACAAATTAATATTTTTGTGTACATACATCAGATTTTCATAGATGTATTGACAAAGAAATTACATTATATTTATTTCTTTAAACTTCTGACGAAGTGATTCTCTGGGACCTATATTATAAATTGCTCGAACAGCCCTCTTCTGCAGCACAAAAACGGTATTTATAACAGCAGCTCCCCCACAGCAGTATACCGTACGACATAATGACATAATGCTGTTCGAACCAACGACCTTCGAATCAGAAGTCGGAGTTACTAAACATCACACACACACACACACAAAATTCATATGAAAGCGGACAAGGCCCATAATATCTGTTATTTCCAAGACCCCCTCAGTTTTATCTTTAATCCTTATTTTATTTATATTTTGTGTTTTACCCTATTTCTGTTTTTTCAACTCTTACAATAGAGTATTTCTAGTACTCTAGTAGTCTATATTTTTGGTAAATATGTATTTGTATTTACCTAAGACTTGAAATTCTTTTGATAGTCAAATGAAACCTCTTTAAATGTAAATTCTCGACTGCACCCACTTTAAAATGAAGAGTCGCCTTCAATTTATACAATAGTTGCAAAATATGTTTGTAAAATATTCCGTTCCCTGACAATATTTTCTTCGTTTTTTTTGATAACTCACTCGGATTGTTATGGGGTGGGGGGTACAAAGGGGGAGGGGATTTTCTGGGTGGAATATAACGATACAATTAAACGATCAGCACTCCTATGTCGTGTTCCTTTATTTTGACGAAAAATGCTTTTCATACTTATACTTTTGACTTCAAATATCTCAAAACTGCCGGTTCAGGTTTTAATGTATAAGTAGGTATATACAAAAAACACAGATGAAACAGCTAGCTATCTTAAGACAGTTAAACGATCTATTGATAGCTCAACTGTTCCAGATCACTATCAAATATTTGTCAATAGATTTCGAGTTTCAATTCATTGTTTAAGCAACAATGAATTGAAACTCGAAACCTCTTTCAAATCATAACTCCCAAATAATATAGTTATCACTTTTTAGATTTTATAGGTACCTAAGTTTTGGCAATAAGTTATTAGCGACTACGTTCAGACCAATTTTTACCAACGCTATCTTTATCACCGGAAAGCCATCATGCATTTAGGTATCGGAATTAGCAAGTTAAAGTGGTATTCAATTCAATTCAATTCAATTTATTTCTCAAAAGGTTTATGTGCCTTAAGAAGTCAACTTTATAAAATAATAAATAATAATGATCGCATTAATATAGGTAAAATAAAACTATAGGTAACTAGATTTAAAATAAACATGTCAACTAAATAAATAATTATACGGATAGGCATAGTAGCTAATTCCATATATTGAAATTTCCCGAATATTTGTAGTCAGAAAGAAATTCATTGATGTTAGAATATGCTTTGTCTGACAGTTGCTTTTGAATAGTTTTCTCGAAAACTTTCTCATTTAAACTCGTTATACTTATTGGCAAAACATACTCTATGTATCTAATGCATCCTTAGAACTCGAAGAACCGACCAACGCTGTGGAATATAGGTTCTCCAATGGTAAACATGAACTTGACCAACAAGTGATTCCGGGAAGTCAGTGGATGGAACTGGCCCAAAATCATCCTTATCAATCAATCATCAGAATCCACCTCGCTGAAATGACGAAACTATAAGGTTTCCGTTTTCGCCATTTGGCATCGGATCCTAAAAAAGAATACCCTCATAAAACATCTCCATCATTGTAACGCCTGAATAAAACAGGAGTGCAAAGTAAACGCAAAGCACTCCTAGCGCCTTCATAAATTTTCTAAGCAATCTGAATTCTTTCGCATCAAGACTATATTGTACCTACCTAGTGTTTTCTTTAACAAAGCTCCTTCGGAGTTGCATCATATTTTCTTGTTGCAAGGGTAAATACGTGTGTAGCTTTTGTCCTTTGAAGCGTTTAGTAGTTCCTACCTACCTAATCATTATCACCAGTCTAAAGAAGTCCACTGCAGGACAATAGGTCTCCCGAACGGGCCACTTTCATACACTGACTTTCCGAGGCTTTTATGATGTCATCGGTCTATCAGATAGCCAGCCTCCTAATATATTTATATATATGGTAGAATAGTTATTAAGAAAGTCTTACACCGCAAAGAGATTTTATTAATACAACTAAGTATATGTTATGTGTTGTTGACTGTACTTATATTTGATTTATTTTTGTGCCTGTCAAAACAATGAATGATTCCCATCTGTCACACTGCTCTGTGACTATTTATTCCTACCTGTACTCCAATGAAAAAAAAAACATTTAATAGGTACCTACACTATGCACACATAAAGCTGTATACATTCAGTCTGTTTAGTTATTGAGGCTGGCCCCACAAATTTTGATGAAATTTATAACAACGTTTAAACGCGAACTAAAAAGTTCGGCCAAGGTTAACACCATTTCTGTTACAAAAATCTTGAAATCTAGGTAGTATGATATGGTGAAGTTGGCAAAAACATAATTTTGAACATAACCACTTAGCATTCCTAATTCAAAATGTCAGTTAAGTCACTTTGTCAGACAAGCGACGAGTAGTTAGATACGTATATACTTACCTAATAATACATTCATTTTATGAGATGGTATGCATCTCATAAATTCTGAATCTCTCAATAAGCTTCTATATCGAGGTTACTCCAGTTCTCGATGATCCGAAATACAAGCGTAAATACTTAGGTAATAGACTATCAAACTATTTGTATAAAATAATTCGATTCAGTATTTAGACTAGCATGATACTGAGCAGAGTTTGTCAGGATGTTGTATTTAAGTGTGCCATTAGATGCTGAATTTATGCACGAGATAGCAAGACAAATGTGCAATAAAATTATCGATATAGGTTCCTACTATTTAAATAAAGCTGATGAAAACAGAATTTTAATAGTAGCTAAGAGATAATAGGTAAGATTCAGAAGGCGCTGCTCCTGGAATCCGCTATATTAAGCTATAATCCGCTGCTCTTCTATATTAAGAATAAGAATATATTTATTTGACACACACACACACGACATAAAATATGGAACAAATAACAAATAATCTTGTAGTCTAGGTACTACAACATAAATAAAGAAAAGCAAAGTAACTAGGATATGTGATTATTTAGGTTTTGACTTAGTGAAACTTAATTTCATAACCATGGACATTTTCTTGTTACAAAAAATTTGCCGCTGACTGTACAGGGTATCCTAGTGTTGGATCCGGACTATTTCTTTATTATGTTTGTTTGCCCCACAAAGCAGTCGATAGCTGTGATTGTTTGGTGTGTGAATAACTACGCACTGACAATTACAGCAATCAACCACGCCCATGTTTTTAATTACATGACACACCCGCACGATATCCGATGCCATGATATGATTGATGGTGAAAATGTATGTTTTCGTTTGGAGGTAGCAAGGAGTGTCCACTTTTGTAAAAGTGATCCAATTATTTGGCAAAAAATGTGTTATTTTTATAGAGCCGGCACTTACTGAACTGATGTAGTTAAAACATATCATATCTTACATATCATAACTATCTATTTGGTAGCTGAAAAACATGCAAGCACTCCCATCTCCATGTCACTTGAGGCAAATTTATCATCTGTGGAAAGCAGCCGCAAAATTTCGCTTATTTTTAGCAACATTGTGATCGTTTCTTTCGCCTGAGTCAATTACTATGGAGTTCTTATCTAAATTGGGTTATCCAAACTAACAAAAAATTACAAGGCCTGTTTCAAGAGTATTTCCCAAGACAATACATACGTACAACCGTAAATCAGCCAGTTTAATGTAAGCGCTCAGCGTGGTCATCCGCCAAGTGTATTTTATTATTGTCTGAGGTTGTTACTATTGCACAGTTTAGGTATTCCAGATATTTAGCGACGGAAAAGTTCACTCTTCCGCATTGGTTAGATTCTTCACCTATATTTTGTGCATGGAATGGACTGGACTGTAGGTACTAGGTATATGACACCTCTGTGGAACAGTGGGCGAAGGTCTGCCTAAGACGCAGAAGGTTGCGGATTCGATTCCCGCTGCAGGACATTTTATGATCTGCATACATTTGTCTCGGGTCTGGGTGTTTTCTATTTATAAAAAATGTATATAAGTAGTATATCAGTCACGTAGTTCCCATAACACAAGCTCGGCTTTGGGGCTAAATGATGCTGTGTGAAAATGTCCAGCATTATTTATTATTATTTATATATTTATATACAAAACGACACAATGTAGCAAAAATCTAAGATTTCCTTAGAATTTATTAATTTTAGGAGGCAGGAGGATATTCTTATCGCTCTCTGACTTAAACAATGGAGATATATAAATCATTTATTTGCAATTTCTTATTAATTAAGTACATCATTGTAGTTATAGATAAGTTAGGCTGGTAGTAGTTATGTAGATACATAGGTAAACTATTAATTGAGTATATAAGTAAATGTATCGAACCGAAACGAGTTAGAAAACTAGGTAAGAACATAGATTGTGTAATTCAGATCTGCTAAATATGCACTGTGAATGAGGTAATAGGTGAACAGACACAGTTTGGAATAGTGCTTAGTGTAAAGCACCACAGACCTTGCTGTTGGTAAGTAACGCTCTAATCTTCCGTCCTCTCCCAATGTCAGTCAACAGATAATATATACCATCTAGTCCAACTACGAAGACATAAACTACAATAACATTTATTGTTTCCATGATGAAATATTGGCAGCGATTGAACGTTAATATAAGGTCGTGGTCGGCGCATAAATCTTCAACGAAGTAGCTCATATTGTTTTTATTATTTATGGCTCATATTAAAACTCCGTGAGTAAAATTGTTAGGTTGTATTTAATACAACAGCACGGATGTGGATGAAGTGGATGCTGTTGATAAGCACTCATTATACTTTGTGATAAAACTCTGCCATTGATCTTGAATACATAATGCAAATGTAATAATGTATAGCAAATGTAATTATAATAAGGAAAAGGTTATCGCGTCATTTACATGTATGAAATCTACATTTAAATGACGCGCACAGGGAATCTTTGTGTTGTTTTAACTTGTGACTGCTTTATGGCAAACTCCTATGTGGACAAATTTATGAAAGAAAGCCAATGCCCAGCTAATTAATATTATTAATATTGATTAGCTTTGGTGTGTGGAAAACGTGACGAACTGAAGAGCAGGCCGCCTTCAAATATAATCTTCCATTATGGAAACGTCACTCTTACGTGCAATCTTTGAAAGCGCACTTTCAAAAATTAAAATGTATGTGAGTCATATAATATTAGAGGGCTCCATTGAAGCTCCTTCGTCTAAAGTAGAAGATCGTCATTAATTCTTATTTAATTAGTCTCCTAGGGATAGTGATGAAACTAATCGGAGTCCATCGAAATAAAATAGTTTTTATAAACCCCCTTCATAATTTTAAAACTAAAACTAGAAGCTACAAAAATATAAAATAAAACGAGAAGTAAAAGTAAAACTGTATAATATTGTAGAATTTGTCCATCCAAAAGTACTACACAGTGGAATATTAAAAATAATTAAATTCTACTTCAAGTTCCTGTGTCAACGTAAATAAGTATACCAATTCTTTACAAAAGATCATGAAAGATCTTAACCAAATTATAGCAATTGTTATAACATTTTATTATGAATGAGCTTTTAAAAATGCTTTGATGATCTCGCACTTGCCAGCCGCCTATAAAGACTAGTTCGATGGATATAGTAAACTCAATGCTATGTTTACTTTGTATCGGCACATGGTGTATCATCTAATGATGCATTTTATGTATCCTTATAACGAATAAAGCTATTTTATATTTCCAAGAAAGCTTGTAAATTGAGTACCTTTTGATCTACTTACAGAAAACCGCGAGCTGGTCTTATCAGATCTTCTCGATGGAGTTTTGTGATCCGATTAATCGAGAATTCGAAGAGTTCTGTTGTCCACTTCAGTCTCCATCATAGCATTTCAGTGACTTGTTCGGCAGATAATCAGTATGAAATATTTATCTGCAGAACAAGTGTATGTAGCGGTAGGGTCTGTCGAAGTAATGGTCTTTCGAAGGTGTGTGTTGTCGAAGTATTTCAGTCGAAACAATGACTTGTCGAACTATGTTTTTACGAAGTTAGCGACGTGTCGAAATTCAACATTCATAGCAGTTTGCTCTACTAATAATTTTGACATTTTCAATTTCAGCATATTATGTTGTCTTTCGCCATATCTTCCAGTTACAGATACACAGCACAGCCTCAACTCGAAAGTCTACAATCAGTGCGTGTTGACACTGAGACTTGATCGCTAAATATTGGCCTCATACACAAACTCAAAGACACGCAACGGTCTATAGAACGAGGACTCACACTACGTGATAAAATCCAAAACGAGGAAATCCGTAGAAGAACGATCCGTAGCAAATTGAAGTGGCAATGGGCAGGCCATGTAACTCGCAGAACCGACAGCTGCTGGGAAATAAAGATTCTCAAATGGCGACTAGAAATTGGACGACGCAATGTAGAAAAGCTCCTAACCGGATGGGCCGATAAAATCTTTAAGGTTGTGGGTATTAGGTGGTTGGAGATGATCCAAGATCGTTCGTCAACACTTTGAAAGAGGCCAGCAGTGTATTTTATAGGCTGTCGATGATGATGATGATAGGTAAGCATGGAACATTGTATCAGCTTTGAATCTAGAATTTTTATAAAAAAACATGCTGAAACAATTCAAGTTTACGGTATACCCAATGCGAAAATATCTAGCCGAATTTAAATATTCAATAACAGAATACGGTGTCTTTTTTAGGGAAGAAGGCATATACGGGGACAAAAATTGCAATGTTCTTATGAAAAAGAGGCGTTGTGTAGTATAAATTTCCATGTTTCCATTTTTCTCGGGCTTGAATGTAATAGTTGTAAGACTTTGGCTCTCTTTTTAAGCGAAAATGGTACCCAAGGGTATATATGTAGGTGTCATTTTAGCGAGCTTTGTTTGGTTTCGTACTGATCGTGGCGTACCAAATTTCGTTTATACTCGTAGCAAAATAAGCACCTTTTCGGAGACATATTATTGGAGGGGTGAAGCAGCTGTTAAACATATATATATATATAATTCTGCTATAAATATATCCTATCCTGATCCTCAGGAAGAACTCTCATATTTAGTTTGCAAAGATTAGATGAGTATCTTATAGATCAAAGAAAGGTTTTTAAATGGCAACCATTAACCGGACGATGGATGAAAGGTTCTGGGAAGTCTATGGATGGAGGTAGTCCAAGATCGTTTGTTGTAGCACTTTTTAGGGAAGGCATACTCGTATTTTCAGTAGTGGACTTCCACATGTTGTTGATAATGATGACACACCCCGTTTTAGACCTCAAACCAAGGTTGTATGCGTAATTTAGAATTTTTTGGAAGGCCATCCTCCGAATTGGGTCACACAGGGGTAGGTGGAAAATCGTGATGTCAAATCTAAATGCCAGGTTTGTCGTTTTGACAAATCGTACCACGACGCACCCAGCCATTGTGCCGCTGAAGCCTTGGATGGCCCAAATTTGGTAATGGCTCTGGAACGGATTCTTTTGAAATTCGTTACGGCCGGATTTGGATAGCTTACAGAACTAACACGCCAGATGTGATATACCGACTTGGAATTGCTGCAATGGGACGGTATTGCAATAGAATAGTGATTTATTTGCGCTACAAAATATGTACTTACATATATTATAATGCATCTACTTAAAAATATATGTAAACTACTTATGTAGTTTTATGCAATACATATCACTAAGTAGCAACATGTTGTTTGATAACCCAGTTTAACATACCTATCTGGTACTACTTACCAAAATTGCTGTAATAATAAGTATATATTTTTGAAAACCCCTTTAATTTAAAACGTACGTATAATTATTTTAATGTTTCAATAGCGTTAATATAATGTCAACAAAGGCCTCCTCCAGCTCGTTCCAGTGAAGTCTGTCTGCAGCTGTCCTTCTGAAAGTTTCAGCTGCCAGTTTATTGTATTCTCCCATTTACACATTATTTTATTTTACACTTTTCTGAGAACATTTAAGCAACAGAAAATGAAAAACACTTAACCTACTTGGACAATTATTAAGGCAATGCAATTTCAAAAAAAATGTACCCAAATGTATCAATGATAAGGTTCAAACTCGTATATAAGAGCAGCGCTGGTTGTAACCAGTGTTATGCTGAGTTAGGACCTTTTTTGCAACTACTGTTTGTCACTGTATTTATTAATTATTGTAATTATTTGTATCGTGTTTTTGCAATGCAAACTAAATTCTATTCTATTCTATAACCACTTGTTTTTCTGGAGACGAATAGAACTTGACGAAAACAACAATTTCATACAAAATCACAAGTTTATTAAATGAGGTGACGAACTCTCCCGAAACAGCAGAGTTCCTTGAAATGCCATTCACACGACATCGGCATTCGGTACCTAAATGTTTGGACAGTTTATTTTTGGACGCGTGTGATTGTCCTCATTTAATCTTCTCGGGAATACCTGTACGCACAAATTATACATGTTGGTTTTGTCACATTGATACAATGGACTGGTGGACAGATTATCATCAGAATTTATAAACCGCACAGAGGCCTCGACATCAGGGTGTAATAAGGATAAAAAAGGACTCCGGATAACAAATGGGCCTAATAAAAACTCGCTATTCTCTGCTGTCTGGTCAAAGGAAAGTAAAGTTTAGTTAGCGCGCACCAAAAGTTGATAAATAGTCATACGAGTAGATTGAACATGTTTTTCACCTATGCATCATTATCAGAAGGTGACTTTTGAAACGTTTCAGGTGATTTTTAACTACGTCGGGTTACTTCTAGGTTACAACACATGTTTTTTTTTGGAAATTGAATGCAAATTGAAATGGAACATAGAAGCGTTCTTGTAGTATATTTTGCAAAAAAATGTTGGCAAAAATATTATCATGAAATGCAACTTAAAATATAAAACACATCTAAGTATATTATAAAAGTAAATAAAACCAATATCTGTCTATCAACTTTTAGTCCCTTATTTTTGAGGGGAAAATATTTAAGATTACTTTTTACACATTCTTTTTAATCTATTTTTAGGTAACTTTTAACAAGACCCGGCTGGCCACACTGCACCTATGGTCTACGTGGCCTACTGCTATACCACCCAGGATGGTGTACTGGTAGTGTATTATGTTTGTACTGACACGCCTTTTATACTAGGAACTATAAAATTTATCTTATCTTATCTTACACGTTAAAGAGCAGGATCCGAACGTTTACTGAAGCACGGAAGCGCACAGTTGTAAATGCCACATACTTGTCTATTTCAGCGTCGTCATGCGTCGTGCAAAAACATTTATCACCCGAAGCTGTCGCGGTTCTATTGTTGGACTGTAAAATTATGACTCGTCGTAGAAATCGAGTGTTTTCCATTATTATTGAAACTATTATTTTCGTAGGACAATAGGGAAATCCGATGCCAAGCACAAAGTGCAACATAATGGATGATTTTTCTTTTCAGAAACAAAAAACCCTTAATTTAGGTACAAATTTACTTTTTCATACAACAAACCTAGTCATAACTGATTGTCCATGTGGAGGAGTCTAGCCAGATGGTATGAAAAGTTTCCCACAAACCTTATCATCATCAACAACCAAATGAAGGGAAGAATCAACTACATATTATACACTATACAAATTTTATAGATAGATAGATATCTTTATTGTACACCAGATAATATGTTGCTTACAAATAACACAGCAAACTATAAGCTAATCGCGGAAGTACAATGGGCGGTCGTATCGCTATAGCGATCTCTTCCAGACAACCTTTGGATGGGCAGAAATTGACGATGAATGGACAAATAGACAATTTTTATAGCAGCATTGTACTCTAAAGTACAAAACGCACTTCGAAAAGTGCAGAAAGGTAAAACTTTATACTGAGAATATTCATACATAGGCGGATATGGATATATTAAGCTTAGCTAAGCTTAATATCCATGTCTGTTAAACTAACCAGCTTGTCAGAAGGTTAGGTTAACTGGCAGCCGGCTTTTAGCTGACAATCCATTGTATTGACGTGGGATAATGGATTCTAATGCGGAAACATTACGAATCTCCTGGTATCTACTAGTTTCCATACGTCAGATGTATATGGCTCGTGGCGTGGACAGTGGATGATGTTGCTGATGTAGTCGACTACATCAGCAACGTAGCATACTTACTTTAGTAAAATTCAAAATAGACTAAAAGTTGACAGTAAATAAATTAAACCACTGTTATTTATCACCCTGCAAAGTCACCATCATCGATGTAGAAATTATTTCCAGGTCCTTCCAAAAAAATCCTTGAAATTTTACCTATGATTTTTTTTTTCATGCTATACTTCAAATGATTGATTTTTCATTTGAAGAAATCGACTGTATCTCTCATCGCTAAACGCTCAATAATCCTGACTGGAAGCAGTCGCAAACGAACCATATTCTAACCATAACACATCTTGCGGACTGTTTACACCATAAATTATAAATTATACAAACATTTGGATATATTTTATTGCGCAGTAAAATCGAAAGATTGGTGAACCGCTTATAGCTTTCCTGGGATATTGCAAAGCCCACTTTCCACTAAAGCACTCCACACCATATGTATGGCGTAGATTTAATCTCGTACCAAGATCGACGCATCTCATTGATATTGTATATGGGATACAGTTCCATAACTAGTTCGGAGGACGGTGAATGTCCACACCGCTCAACTTCTCCGTTTCGGTGGAAAAGTTAGGTATAGGTTTAGGTAGGTATAGTTTAGGTTTAGTTAGATTTAGTTTTTCTCTTTTTTTTTTTAATTCTATATTATTTTTTATTTTATAGCAATAATGTAAGGTTGTCTGGAAGAGATCTGTTGAAGCGACGTATAAACTAAAATAAGTAGTTTTAAGAAATAGGAAATAAATATTTTAATATGATTTTTAGATAGGCCTAGCTTTAAGTAATATGTAAAAGTTTAGGTTATTTTCATTTTCTGACCCGAACCAGCCTTCTGTGTATTAAAAACATTGCGGCTGAGCCATAGTAGGTACTGAGCTACGAAGTGAACGGAGGCCGGTCGCAATAGTTTTCTTGGTCCTTCGAGCACCGGATCGAGGAAGGAGAGAGGATGCCGAACATCCGTTCGAGGTCGCCAATTACCACCAGATCAGAGGGGCAAGAGGACTCGGAGGAGACGTCGACCACGGATTGGTCCATGAACACGCCAGCGTCGACAGAAACCAGAACGACCACGTCGACAATGGCATCCACCGGGACATCCACCGCCGAAACGTCTACAGCAAGCTCACGTCAAACGATCGCCGCCGGTAATGCCGCCCTAGGGCCCGTTACCCCGGCAGGGAGGACAACTCGCGCATCGTCGGCCGCCGCCGCCGCTGCGACATCCGCGCCTACCCAAAGAACATTGACTGCGAAGGAGGCTTTGTCAGCTATCACTCGAGCCCCAAAGCTGAAACCATTACTGCACCGCACCGCACCAACTGACCAAGCGCCCGCTTTTACGGTCCCTCAGGCGCCAGCCGTGCCTCCCGCGTCCGTATCTGCGGCTGCTAGCACGCGTCTCACTACCGCATCTGTAGTGGACGCTGCACGAAATAAAAGTACATCGAAGAACATTGGAGGACGTCCTGCTGCGCCTCCGTTTGCGTCTTCGAGTACGCTGGTCCCAGGGCAGACAGCCAGATCGACGAAGTCTTCTAAAAGGTTAGAACTGGAGGCTCGTCGGGAACTACAAAGGCGACAGCTTGAAGTCGCTCAGACCGCTGCTGCTTTGGCCCAGACCGACTACGAACTCATGAACTGTCCATCCGAAGAGGACCTTGATGAAGAGTTCGAGATAGAAAGATCTACGCATGTCGAACAATGGGTTGAACGCACGACCACGTTCATTGAAGAACCAAAGGCCGTGGAAACTGAATCAACACCTAAGAGCGAGATCAAAGAACTTGCCGACGCCATCATCAAAGCTACCCGAACGGTACAGCCAACAATGACCGCATCGCCGAAGATATGGGACCTACCTGAATTCTCCGGCTCCAATGAAGAATGGCTGCCTTTCAAAAGGGCTTATGAAGATAGCGCGGCAATGTGTACAGAGGTACACAATATGGCCCGTCTAAGAAAGGCCATCAGCGGAGCAGCTAAGGAAGCCATCAGAGGTCTGCTTTTCGTAACATCAGAACCTAAAGACATCATCACAGCACTGGAGCGAAGATTTGGAAGACCAGAGCAGTTGGTACTGTCGGAGCTGCAGAAGATAAAGGAACTTCCACGTGTCGGAGATTCGCCGCGAGATATCTGCATTTTCTCCAGCCACGTTGGGAACGCGGTTACGACCATAACCGCTCTGCAGAAGCCACACTACCTCTACTCTCCAGAAATAAGCCGAAGCATCACAGAAAAGCTATCGCCAATACTGCGATACCGATGGCTCGACTTCAGTGCAAGGATGGGTGATGAGGAGCCAGAACTCCTGAAATTGAAAAAGTTCCTCGACGGGGAAGCTGATCTATGTGGAAAGATCGCTCCACCAGAGCAACCAAAGAAGAAGTTTGGGAATACACGACATCCAGTACATGCAACACAGGAAAATGATGATGATGATGATTCAAAGGAAACTGTTGCCTCTACGACGGATGGATATAAAAAGTACTGCATTCTCTGCGAGGAACAATCCCACTGGCTCACAGAATGTAAAAAGTTTCGAGAAGCAAGCACCAATGAACGATGGAACATCGCTACCTCCAAACGACTGTGCTTTAAGTGTTTACGCCGGCGACATATGAAGATTGACTGTCGGGGCCAACCTTGCAAGAAATGCAAACGACCCCACCACATCATGCTGCACCGAGAACAAGGACCGAAAGTGCAGCAGGAAACGCATACAATATCGCCACGTGAACCAGCAAACAAAAAAGAAGACACGAACTTCGTGAAATCCGTATACGCGGCAGCAGATGGAACGAGAGTCTATCTGAAGATGATACCAGTGGACGTCTACGGCCCGAACGGATCCACCCGGATCCTGGCACTGCTCGACGAGGGGTCGACAGTGTCTCTGCTGGACAAAGACATCGCCTGCCGCATTGGAGCCACCGGCAAAGAAGAATCACTGATCTTAGAAACTGTCGGTGGAAAGGTCATTGAGAAAAAGGACTCTCAAAGAATGGACCTGAAAATCAAAGGAGTTCAAAGAAGAGACAAGCGTACTCTCAGAGGAGTACGAACTGTCGAAGATCTGAGGCTGTCACCACAACACATAAACAAAGAAATGATCGAAAGGTGCAGCCATCTAAAAGACATAATGAACGAGCTTCAGTATGAGAAAGAAAGACCATCACTACTGATCGGTCAAGACAATTGGGATCTCATCATATCCCGAAAGATCCTGAAAGGAAAGCGGAACGAACCCGTCGCGTCACTCACGAGCCTTGGATGGGTACTACATGGGTGCCACACCGGAGCTGCTGATCCAGTGAAATATGTAAATCACTGCCATACTGGGGACAATGAAGACACGATCGAGGCAATGATCAAACATCACTTTGACCTGGACTCGATCGGAATACAGCAACGACGCCCCAGCAACGACGCCGACGGGAGAGCAATGGAACTACTAGAGAAGACAACGCAACAACTGCCTGATGGAAGATACGAGTCTGGACTGCTGTGGAAAAAGAACGATGAGATGCTACCGAACAATTACACCCAAGCACATAACAGGCTACTGGGTGTTGAAAAGAAACTGAACAAGAACGCATCTCTCAAAGAAGAATACCACAAACAACTGCAGAACCTGCTAGACAGTGGATACGCCGAAGAAGCCCCAGCAGTCTCCACTCCAGGCCGAACGTTCTACTTACCTCACTTCTCTGTGGTACATCCGATTAAAAAGAAAGTCCGCATAGTTTTCGACGCCGCTGCAAAGTTTCGAAGGAAAGAGCCTGAACGACGCACTGCTGCCGGGACCTGATCTACTCCAATCACTCTTTGGAGTACTACTGAGATTCCGAGAGGGACCAGTAGCAATCGTCGCCGACATCAAAGAGATGTTCCTTAGGATCGGAATCAGGAAAGAAGATCGCGACAGCCTGAGATTCCTCTGGAGAGGAGATGAACGAGCTAAACCCCGTGAATACCGGATGAAATCTGTCATCTTCGGTGCTACATCATCTCCAGCAACAGCCATCTTCGTAAAAAACTGCAACGCCAAGAAATACGAAGACCAGTACCCAAAAGCAGTTAGAGCAATTGTACGAAACCATTACATGGACGACTACTTGCAGAGCTTCGCAACAGAAGAGGATGCAGCTGAGGTGGCTGAACAAGTAGACAAAATACATCGAGCAGCTGGCTTCGAACTAAGGCAGTGGGCGGGAAATAAGACGAAAACATTGACAAAATTAAAGAAAGAAGAACCGCCGACAGAAAAACGGATTGGCGATGAGGAAAAGACTCTCGGAATGAGATGGCTGATCAATGAAGACACGCTCGCTTTCAACATCGGCTTGCGAAACACAAAGTCTGAAGTCGCCGATGGAATCCGAGCTCCCACGAAGAGAGAAGTGACCAGCGCAGTGATGTCCACATTCGACCCGATGGGACTCGTCGCTCCAGTACTGATCAAGGGCAAGAAGCTCATGCAAGACCTATGGAGAACTGGAGTGTCATGGGACGAGGCCATCAGCGAACGACAAACTGAAGTATGGAAAACTTACTTAGAAGACATCAAGGCGCTTAAAAACGTGAAGATTCCCAGATGCCTGTCACGAGATGTCAGAAAAGGAGAACTTCACACCTTCGTGGATGCAAGTGAGACAGCATATGCCGCTGCTGTCTACTGGAGGACCACAACAGCCAGAGGGGAGAGCTGCATCGCGCTGATGGCGGGGAAGGCGAAAGTGGCACCTGTGAAGGCCACATCCATCCCACGTCTTGAACTTCAGGCTGCATTACTGGGAGCGAGACTGGCAAACACAGTCACCGAGGAGTCTGACCTGGAGATCACATCTCGAGTCTTCTGGTCGGACTCAACTACAGTGCTGCAGTGGTTGAAGGCGGACCCGCGACGCTTCAAGACCTTCGTCGCTCACCGATTGGCGGAGATTGAAGAAATAACTAAACCCCACGAATGGAGATGGGTTCCTACTAAGGAGAACCCAGCCGACGACGCCACGAGAAATGTACCCAGAAACTTCGACAGCAAGGCAAGATGGTTCTCTGGACCTGCATTCTTGTACCAGCCGAAATCTGAATGGCCGGTCAAGAAAATAATGAACGGAACTGCAAGTCAAGAAGAACAGAGAAAAGTCACGTGTACGGTGACTCGAACAGTCCGTGAGCTGAGCCTGCCAGATCCGTGCAGGTTCAGCAGTTGGACTCGCCTGCTGAGGACTACAGCGAGAGTGTACATGTTCATAGACATGTGCCGCCAAAGGAAAGGCACAAGGAGCGTCGCCGGATACAAGAAAGATGAAAAGAAAAGATGGAAGCCCATTGAACCCGAACACTTTATGAAAGCAGAGAGGGCTCTCATCAGACAAAGTCAAAAAGAATCATTTCGTAAAGAAATAGAGAATTTGAAGAAAGACAAGCCCATGGAAAACTGCAGTCGTCTAAAGAAAATCGACGTCATACTCGATGAAGATGGTGTGCTCCGACTCAACAGCCGAGCAGTGAAGATCCAGGATTATGGGGAAAACCTGAAGCTCCCAATCCTGGAAGGAAGAAGCCGTCTGTCACAGCTTCTCATAGAACACTGCCACCGCCGTTTGCACCACGGGAACCACGCTACGGTCATCAACGAGCTACGGCAGAGATACTGGATCCTGTCACTCCGAGACGCCGTCCGAAAAATGGCACATCAGTGCCAGTGGTGCAAAATCAAGCGACTGAAACCGGAGATGCCACCGCTCGGCAACCTACCTCAAGAACGCCTGGCACACCATCAGCCGCCGTTCACGTGCACTGGGGTCGACTACTTTGGCCCTATGCACGTGACCATTGGCAGAAGACGCGAAAAGAGATGGGGCGCCCTCTTTACCTGCCTGACCACGAGGGCCGTCCACATCGAGCTGGCTGCGTCACTAAGCACCAGCTCCATGATCATGGCACTGCGGAGAATGGCCTCCCGCCGAGGTTTTCCCAGAATAATCTTCAGTGACAACGGGACAAACTTCGTCGGCGCCAACAATGAACTAAAAGCTGAAGCTAAGAAAGTACAAAGTGAAGAACTCATCGAGGCGGCTGAAAAAGAGGGATTCACCTGGAAATTCATCCCTCCTGGAGCTCCAAACATGGGCGGAGCATGGGAACGTCTGGTGCGATCAGTGAAGATCGCTCTGGCCGCCGTCCTCGGTGAAAGAAGCCCGCCAGAAGAAGTGCTCCACACCCTTCTAACAGAGGTGGAGCACACGATCAACTCTCGTCCGCTGACCCACATAAACGCGGAACCGGGAGAGGAAAGCCTGACTCCGAATCACTTCCTGATCGGAAGATCCTGCGGAGCAGCCATCCTCAGCAAACACGATGACAATGACCTCGTGGGAAAACCAAACTGGAAAACGGCGCAGCGACTGGCGGACCACTTCTGGAGCAGATGGCTGAGGGAATACCTCCCAACCCTCATGCCAAGGAAAATGAACAAAACACAGAACGTAGAGCTCCAGAAGGGTGACGTCGTGATCGTCGCAGACTTCTCCCTCCCACGCAACACATGGCCACGAGGGGTCATTGAAGAAAAGTTCCCGGGACCAGACAACCGAACGCGCATCGTCAACGTGAGGACCAGAGGCGGCGTGATGCGGAGGCCCGCCTCAAGACTGATCCTGATCGCCCCACGGACGTCGCAACCAACGGGTGGAGTGCTCGGACCACCGTGCACTGGCGGGGAAACTGTTGAAGCGACGTATAAACTAAAATAAGTAGTTTTAAGAAATAGGAAATAAATATTTTAATATGATTTTTAGATAGGCCTAGCTTTAAGTAATATGTAAAAGTTTAGGTTATTTTCATTTTCTGACCCGAACCAGCCTTCTGTGTATTAAAAACATTGCGGCTGAGCCATAGTAGGTACTGAGCTACGAAGTGAACGGAGGCCGGTCGCAATAAGATCGCTGTCAGCGATAAGACCGCCATATGTAGGACGTGATTTCAATATGTTCCTCAATAAAGTTCATTTCATTTCATTTCATTGTATACTGTCGTAGCGACAGACTTGTGGGAAAAAAGTACCATCATTGTAGTTATACAAATCGATTTCAAAAAATCACACACACAAACGACATCTTATGGCAAACGCATATACGGACTTACGTTGCTCTTATCAATGGTTTTCATTTGCAGGAATTCTAAGCGATCTAATTGGTGTCGTCGCAGAATTTTAAATTTAAATAAATATACCAACATATTGATAGAAATCTTCTACGAACGAATTGATATACCAATTCGTTCGTAGAAGATTTCTACTATTCAATAACATTAATATTATAAGTGATCGATATGGATACAACATGATATGAATGGCTTTATTGGACATAGTTCCTTCTTACTTTCCGTGGTTATTGCAAAATGGATAATGCAACCATGTTTACTTAGTAAATACATAGTTTATTATACAAATTGCTAATAATATCTGCTCCGAAATAATTCGGAAAAGAGTAGAGTTCTGTTAGATGAATAAATGAAACCAACTCTTTGACGTCACTAGAGTCATACGATCCTAATGGTACTTAAGTGGTAATTGGCAACACCTGGAGTCAGTTAAGTCTGTAAGAAGATTCCTTAAAATTTAATTTATCGCGGTTTCCTATAATTTTGATATATCTTTTCTTATCCCACTTCTTACTATCCTACTAATTGCAAAAGTTTGTTATTATAAGTGCGAAAGTTTTGGATACCTAGATCTTTGGTTGTTGGTTGCTAGTAATCTTTATAGCTGAACCGATGTAGATGAAATATGATATAAATATTGAAATAGATTTAGAATAATATGTCATATATACCACTTGTAAACTAGGTATGACGTGAGCGAAGCCATGGTATTAGCTTATAGGTTATAATGACAAATATCGACAGTGCTTACTTGCTCGCTGACAACGCTGATGTTGAAGAAGGACCTCCAAACTGTCAAACGAAACGTCAAGATAATAGTAAAATTCATGTTAAGTTCAAGGTCTTTTTAATTAGTTATTAAATATAAATATAAGGATTATTTGGAAGAAAATATAAAAAAATAACTATATAACTGTGAGAAAACTTTATTTAACAGAATAGCAAAGGTTTTTTTTCTGTCAGCTTACTGGTATTATTTTAGAACAAGCATCCAGTGAATAATAATGTATAGAACTTTTTGTTCATTGCAATAAATACATTATAATAACTAAACGTCAATATGCACAAGTTATGAAAAAAAACACATTTTTTGTAGTATTTATTGAAATCTGAATACATAAGTTAAATAGCTATACATATCTACATGAGTACGGTATATAATATACTGTGAGAATGACTAAAGGCACAATGACCAAGAAATAACCAAATGCGAATACGCGTAGATATGAGTTATGTACTCATGTACATTTTATAGAACAACATAATAGCTTTTCTGAGGCATAAGTAAATAGGTGTTTATATAAATAGGTGTATTTTCTAATAATAAATTACCTACAATTGAGTTTCATAACTTTCGTTGTATAAAGTAACTTAATTCCAAGAAAAAATAACATAAAACAAGTATTCCAAGCACATATCCCTTACAAAATTAGGCCTAACCTTTTACCGACTTTACCCAGACTTGAACAAAAGGCTCTAATTCTTGATAGGCCTTATCAGGCTACCGAGTTAATCCAAGTCTAATTTATAGGAACGTCGATATTACTGCGTTTGGATAATGATACGGTTTTGCTAATTTTGACATGGTTACTTCGAGTATAATACAGATTGGCGATATTCTCTCAAGAAACATTCTGCAAATATTTGTCTCGGGTTGGCTGTTTTCTATGTAAAATGTATGTATTTACCAAAAAATATATAAAAGTAATATATCAGTCATAGTAGTATGTACCTAGTTCACATAACACAAGCTCTACTTACTTTGGGGCTAGATGAATGAAAGAATGACCGAATGAATGAATGAAAAGACTTTATTTTACACCTTATGAGATTTACAAAATATACAATAATATATTCAGTTTAACGGTACAATGGGCGGTCTTATAGCTTAAAAGCGATCTCTTCCTAAATGATGCTGCGTGAAAATGCTTTATGCTGGTATGCTGGAGGATGACTAGTAGATAATGTTTTAGCATTAAATCCTCCTAGCTCTACATTGTTTTTTTTATAATACCTTTATAAAAATAAATAAAACAAAAACTTAGTTTGTCTGTTTTTCTTTTCTTTTTGTTTTATCTGTTTTGTGTGTTAAATATGATTTACAACTTTTATATCTAATAGGAATATAAAAGATTTTCCCTGTTTTCTTTCTTTTAAAAGTTTTACAAAAGGCCCAGCCAGGGACTATTGGAAAACTTGGGCATATGACAAAAATCTTGTGGGCATGAGTCGTATTCCTAACGACCTTGCTGCTTGGTGTCCTCATGGGTCTATGTGAGCATTGATCTAAGTATTTCCATCATCATGGGAATTAAAGTTGTGTGAACACATTCTTACGTTTTTTTTATGGAAATCTGTCACTAAGACATTAGACATTTGTATCCTACCTACCTTTTGTAAATTTTCACCTAAGCTTCAATTTCACAAGTACTTAACAGGCCGTTTATGTGATATAGTTAGGTACCATAGCAAACAGAAAGTGTAATTACTCCAATGATTATTCCCTAAACGAAAAAAAAACACGCTCACGACTCTGATACTTAAAATGGACATCCTTCAGATCTAATCTATTGCCAGTAGGTATTTTGTTAAGAGTGAAAGTTATTGTAAGAATTTACCTCATGTTTTTTTTTCTATTCGCACCAGTCCCCATTCACGCCATTTTATCCATTACAAAGTTTTTGAACGGTTTAAATTTGTTACGAATCGCGAACGCCGAAAGCTGAAATGACAGACGAACAAATTGTACCAATTTGTTTGGGATTGGATTGTGAGAATCCCAGCTTTAAGTTATAAGTTGGACCAAGATCGATCTGCTCTGAAATATGGAATTCAATGAATTTTGATGTCCCTGGAGGTGTATGTAATGTACATAAAATATGAGGGCGAATGTATGCATAGTTTAGGCATAGTTTGATCAAGCATGCATGTCGTAGATTCGAAACCCGATCATACAACACCGCATTAATTATTTCACGCTAAAAATGATGTATCTATTAAGTATTATACTTAATGCGGTGACGAAAACAATCGTACAAAATGGCATATCCTGAAACTAACATACTTGAAAAGTCGAAGGGCTATAAATCGATACATTACTCTGGCGAAACCTTATGACCTTGCAACATGGACAATTGTAACCAACGGATAAAGAAAATTAAAAGTTCAAACACAAAGTAAACGTCGGATATTTAAGAATTGTTTAACAATATCACAACTCTTACATATCTTCTACTTCTAGACATGTTGTAGGCTTATATAGACAAACATCCACTTGAGCTCGCTAACTAGCGAATACTAAATTATTACATAGTAGAAAGAGCTAGTGTGCTCGATGCGAGTTTATTTCCATAATTCAGATGGATCACAACACCACAGCCACACGACATTTACATAAAAACGGAAGGACAAGGTTTATATGAGATCGCGTAGCTCCATTCACACGATCCGCGAAACATCGAAAGAAGATACGACATACGACATTTACATAAAAACGGAAGGACAAGGTTTATATGAGATCGCGTAGCTCCATTCACACGATCCGCGAAACATCGAAAGAAGATACGACATACGACATTTACATAAAAACGGAAGGACAAGGTTTATATGAGATCGCGTAGCTCCATTCACACGATCCGCGAAACATCGAAAGAAGATACGACATACGACATTTACATAAAAACGGAAGGACAAGGTTTATATGAGATCGCGTAGCTCCATTCACACGATCCGCGAAACATCGTAAGAAGATACGACATACGACATTTACATAAAAACGGAAGGACAAGGTTTATATGAGATCGCGTAGCTCCATTCACACGATCCGCGAAACATCGTAAGAAGATACGACATACGACATTTACATAAAAACGGAAGGACAAGGTTTATATGAGATCGCGTAGCTCCATTCACACGATCCGCGAAACATCGTAAGAAGATACGACATACGACATTTACATAAAAACGGAAGAACAAGGTTTATATGACAACGTGTACAGCATTTTTGTATTCACACGATCCGCGAAACATCGGAAGAAGAAAGAGAATAACATTTATTTAGCACGACATAAAAAACAAAAATTTTGTTAACATAATTTTTCACATCGATTTTATACATCGCGTTCATCATTTCTCGTTCCGTTTCTTCGTCAGTCGATTCTGCTGTTTAGTCACTGGAAATACACAACTATCTGATATCCCAATTGGTAGCCGCAATAACGCAAATTCAGGTTCAACTTGCATCAACTTTTGCAGATGTCCCTCGATATTGCTAGTAAGCAATTTTGCGTTACGCCAACATTCGCATGGTTACTTTGTCTACCTACACCTACGCCAGTTTATCCTTGAATAATTGACAAGAGTAACAAATAAAACGGTTTCATCAAATGACTCTAGTCTAGACATAATGCCGCCCGCGTGGAAACATCTTTACTCCACACGTCAAACAAAAAGTATTTATTGTGCCAGGGTAGATTTCGTAACATGCATTGCTGTTATTGATAACGATACATAATACATAAATACTATATCACATTGATTTTATGTACGGGGTCTATATAAAATCGCTGTGATATGGTACGTGAAAATTTTCGTTTTACAATAATTTGATCATTGAATCAAATTTACGATAGTTTTTGGAATAAAATTGTAATTAGTTTTTTGAAGTGTCATCATTATTAATCATTATTAATAGGTACATATACCTATGTTGAAATAGATCATGAAGCAAAAACGTTTTATAAACAATTCATGATTTGGATAATTTTATGGGTGGTTTTAATTTTTACAAAGGTAAGAATTAAGGGCCGGTCAAACTTACGCGATGGCGGTGGCAATCAAAAATGGTTGTAAAAGGTTGTGTGGCCCTCGCCCCCCGCTTAGCGTTCTTTCTGACTTTTTTCGATTTTCTCGGCTCCTAAGGGTCGCTGCGTAATGTTAAATAGCTTATACCCTCTCCGAAAATTGGTCAAACAAATGCAAAATTCTTTTTCAAATTCGATTGGAAGTTCCAGAGATTAGCGCGTTTAACCAAAAGAAACAACAATATCTTCAGCTTTATTATTTGTGTAGTTTACTACTACATGTTTATTTGGCCTTTTTGTTGTTGTTTGAAATCACATAATCTAATTATTATGATTGCAGTAACTCACAGAAATCTACCGGAAAATTCATAGGACAGTGTAGGTACATATCCGAATCACATCTTTTTCTGGTTTTGGCACGTGACGGACAAGCGTCACGTTATAACTAACGTATTATTGTAACACAAATCTCAAATCACAATTTGTGGGAAATACGAGAGATGTTGGGAAATTGTGACTACTTGACTAGTCCAAATGGCATGACCCTGAACTTGTAAACTTTGTAGCATCAAGATTATTTCGGCGTCCTTGATCGAGCCCCTACATGCACACCTAATGGCGGCGCGGCATTCAACATTTCAATTAAACTTACCATAAATACCGAGTCGAGTCGATACCGAGCGATGGTTCAGTAGGTAAACAGGTCCTTTTAAGAGCGACTTCGAACCGTCGATAGGATAGTCGCTTCCGCGATTTATAGTACCGTCTTAAATAATTAACGCGGTTTAAGTTGCAGCGATTCCGCAGGCCGTTGAATCCATATGCAATATCCATTTCAATAACCTGAC
The DNA here is from genome assembly GCA_961405105.1 of Perizoma affinitatum. NCBI lineage: Eukaryota > Metazoa > Arthropoda > Insecta > Lepidoptera > Geometridae > Perizoma > Perizoma affinitatum. The sequence continues at coordinate 11,443,544 of OY560194.1, read as the reverse complement.
CTAACCTGCGACGTGTGTTGACCTGTTTGGGGTAGGTAAACCCGCAAAATATTTTAGTTCTAACCTTACCTGTCATAATAATCATAAAAGAAAATCTGAGCCGTTTATGTAGTCAGACAAAAAACAAAACTCTGTCTCTGTACTGTTTAGGGTTAAGCTCGCCTTTGTACATGTCATTTAATTCTGCCTTTTGTAAGTGTTTATTTGTGTGTACAATAAATAATAGCGGGTAAGGGCCTCTTGTTTGCACTACTTACCACAGTTTCTTTACAAAAACTACGCGGCTCGCCTCAAGCCAGTAGACTAGTTGCTGATGATGTTGAGTTGCGGTTCATGTCTAAATCAATCAAGCCATATGCGTTTCATGGACCGAGTTGCGAACTGAACCAAAGGTAAAGTTTTTTGATCGAGTTAGTTACTCATCACATTTAACGCATAATGCAGGCTTTGTTTGATTGATCAAGTGATAACAGTTCTAGTTTATTAAGGTGGAGAACGAAAAGGATTAATTAACACGGCTTATTGTACTGTGTGAAGACTATAATGTGCTATCGATTATGAGCTTTGAAATAACAAATGAATAGACGGACCTATCACCAGTTGTTACAAAAGGAATAGTCTCGGCAATTTGTCTACTGAGAACTAATGTTAAATGCAAGTAATTGTTATGTTTAATTGCAAGAAATACGGCAAAATTATCTATGTATCGTTATGTGCTATCTGAGCCTTGATATCTATCATAGGGGAATAAATGGCTGATTACAAGGGTTTCTGCTGAAATATGTCTCAAATTTAGGCAAGAGAGATTGTGTAATAAGTTTAACCGCTTGTGATTTTAGCGTGTACTTGAGCGGGATCAGCGTGCAGCTGCCCAACTGTTTTTTAACCTTAAATCTATTGTACAAAAGCTATCAAACTGAGGATTCGTATATAACTATTTGGACCACCGGAGGTTTCTTCTCAGAGAGAGGAGAAGTGATGTCTCTTATGACGGCTTCCACTGCGGCTTCCCATTCCAAATGCCGCTTGTCTGACAGGCCGTTTGCTCCTGACATACGTCGTGGCATTGTTACCTAAAACAAACAGATTTCTTTGAAAAAAGTTTGTACAAACATTATAATTGAGAAAGAATGATGGTTTGGGCATGACAAAAATGGACAAAAAGAGACGAAAAATGTATCACGGCGAGTGTAAATGGGACAGCTGGAACGGAAAAAGATTCGGCGAATGTACTTCAACCATATCAATCAACCAACGTTTTAGAGGAAGGTCAGGTCAAGAGATAAAGATGACAAGCATGTATGAAGAATAGGATGAGAGTGATAAGGTTTGTCAGAATTGTAGCAAGTGGAAATCCATGGTCTCTGACTAACCCTCGTGGAAACAGGCGTAAGTTTATGTATTTGTATACTACATCTATATTTACCTATGACATGTAAAAACAACGTTCTAATGAAATAACGTACAAATTAGACAAAGCAAATTATAAATTCTTTTATCTTAATATTCATGAGAGGACTCACTCCGAAAAAAAATAAACAATAGTAATTATATCTAATTTATTTATACCACTTTTGATTCTGCACAAACCCTTTTCAGGTTTTGCGTTACTTTATTATTTAAATGGCTGCTTAAATGTAAGCAGATTATTTTGACTTACCTACATACGAGTACCTTTGTAAGTTTAGTTTGCTCATGAGAGCCAAAGCATGCATTAAAATTACAAAATAATATACATGTACTTTAACCATCAATCAGTATAGTCCTTGATATAGTAAAGTTTTTAATTAAATGTCATAAAAGCGATGTTCTATAATTATGAGTATGAGTGCTAAAAAATGGCTTAAGGTTTTTTGCAAGCTGCTTATATTCTAAGCCTTTTCTAGTCTAAGCTTTATTTTGCAGCATTAAGATACAATATGCGCTGCTAAAAGTAGCATGTGTCCAGCCTCCTAATATGTACTTGTACAAACAATTCTGCTTAAATCAACTGCAAAAATAAAAAAAAAACAGACCGGCCTTAAAATATTTAACATGTGATATTCCAACTCCATAACGTTAAATGAAATACGTTATTTAAATAAATCTTGTTCATCCCTTTTGACGTCGCTAATATTCTTGGCTACTACATGAATTGAACTGCGAAATGAAATAGGCCAGGGGTTAGTGATAACTATTTCACGTCAAATGCTCTTGCAAAGTCATACATACATACATGTACTGAGATAAGTAGAGAAAAATATACTTTATTGATCCTTAAATGATCGCCCCTAGACCATACAAACTACCTAACTGTCGGCAGTACACAAATTGTAGGTATAACTTTTTGTGGAATAAAATACAAAACTCTTTCTTTAGCTTCCGATCTAAGACTCAACTTGGCTCGAGCATAATTCGCGGAAGTATTGCGAGCTTAATTGCTAGTAAAAGAAAATAGCTGTCGGAAAGGTTCATTTATTTTCCTTTGAATGTACGTCGTTTTGTTTGCGTTTTTTTCTGCGAGCTTTAAATCCGATATTCAAAGGGTGCCATGCCATTGTCATATAGTGCAGTAAATACACCAAGCTCATATATTTTTCTGCAGTTTTTATAGGCTCAGTCCGATTTTCACAGGCTGAACCTGTCACAGATTCACAAATTGTCACTGACATAGCTCTTAAAATAAGCTAGTCGAAGTGGCAATGAGCAGACAATTTTAGACCTCAGAACCAACAACTTAAAACAAAAAACAAACACGCTCACGACTGTCTTCCCGATGGTGGATATCCTCAGATACACTCAGTGAGTAGATCTTTGAGGATACCAAGTAGGGGGTAGTCAGAGGCACGTCCAAATATTACATTTGGTACATGCCCGCGTTTTGCAAGTAGTAAGCTTTCAACAACCCGAGTATAAATGTTCTCGCAACCGAAAACCGGAGAAAGAGAACGAAAGAAAGGAAATACATTCATTAACTCAAATAAACACAAGCAAAGAAAAGTTTAAATATAAAAAAAAATTGTTGTGTGTGATCAAAAGGTCCCTATCTCAGCTTATGCTGCACCAAACCTAGGAATGGTGCAGCGCTGAAACGGAAGCAGGGTACCAAGTATGCAGCATAGAATCTAAACGCTTTGATTAGCGAGTCTACCAATGTTTTTGATAAGTCCACGATCAATTAGATTCGATCAATTAGACCACGCGTCGCCTTAAGAAGTGAATTTAAACCGATTCCTCACGAAAATTAAGAGGAATTATGCATGAAGCTCTTGAGACTTGGTGTCCAACCAAAAAAACTAAACAAGCGTGACATTGCGGAAATTCATTCAAAGTTTAGTCATTGAATAGCAAGTCCTTAGAATCTTAGAATCAAACGGTTCTAAGAATGCTTCGTGGAGAGGCGAAACGCGTATCGATTTCTTGTTGAGTTTTTCTAATGTAGATTGTATGGACTTAACGGACGCGTCTGCGTTCTGTTGGACTTAGCACAGAGAGAGAGATAAATTAATTTGTTATTAAATATTTATGTCTATTTAATATCTTGGTGTGTCGCAACCTAATTATTCGACAGGCATTGTACTGGGTTACTTGTTTGAGTTTGTCATTCTTTATGAGTTCAGGGCTACATTAGGGGATGGTAAAACGTATCAATTTTATTATTTAGATGCGTGTTTTTTCTTTTACTGCGGAGAAAGATCTCCGATTTGACATTATAGTCCAGTTTTACCGTCCAAGTTATGTACTTAACAAAAATACTGCATTTAAAAATACACAGCTGAATCTTGGAAACAAGAAGTAACTTGAAAAACAAATTGTTTGCAGCAGATTACTATGCTAAAAGTTCAAATCCCTTTTGAGGATATTCCTTTTCATGAGAATATACGTGCACTAAGAAAGTAAAGAAAATGAATTGAAATTTGTGATGATCGCAAATATATTAGATTTCCTTTCTGCGAACCGCGGGCTTTCCAAACAAATAGTAAAAGAAAGATGACCTCTTTTTTTCTAAAATGGATTTTAAGTAGGGAGGCCATGTTGCTTTTAACTCTTTTCTGACAAGATATGCTTGTTACAGTTTGCGAGAATAATAATGTATTACCGCGGCATGTATGTTGCCACAAACTGTTACTTGGTGTTTGATACAAAATCTCTTATTTATATTTTTTCAATTATGTATAATTTGGATAAAAATTGTTTCCTAAAAATTTTAAAATTTTCCTCAATTATTATTGATGTTTCTGGCTGAAACTGTAAAGTGTATTCTTTTTAGAATACTAAAAGCCTTGATTTTAAAACTATTTTTATAATAACTTTCATGTCAAAAAGAAGTTTATTATGACTTTTTTACAGCCTGAGTATAAAAGTTTTATAACTCACTTGTTTTTGCCACTTATGCAGCTTACGAGCACTAAAAGTGGTTACAGCTTAAATCTATAATAAGCTAGCTAGATATTCTGATCAATAGTTCCCAAGAGGAGCTAGCTAGCATAAAAATAATTATTGATGAATACTAGTACACAGAGTACTGAAACTAACGGGCTACAGACAGACTGCCGTGAGAAGAGGAATTTAAACTTTTTAGTACCTGCTGAAAGTAACAATTAAATTCTTTGGGATTTTTATCTAAAAATAATTATGTACTTAGTATATTTTTTTATTAAAAACTTAAATAACTCGACTTTTCAAATTTAATTCATGTTCTTTATCTAATCAAAAATGTACCTACCTATTTTATGCAATAACGCAAAATATTGGGGATGATTCGGATACCCATTAAAGTGCATTTTCGCTTGACACTAGTTTTTTGGACACACTGTTTTATTAATATAAAGTACATTTGAAAAGAACGGCAATAGTGTGAAACACAACAGCGTATTAAGCCGGTCCTATAAGGTTGTTGGAGTTGCGCTTCTATACTACGATCTGCCTTATAACAAAAACAAACAAACAAACTTGCTCACGACTGTCTTCCCCATGGTGGACATCCTCAGATACATACTCATTGGGTAGATCTTTGATGATACCAAGCAGGGGGTAGTCAGAGGCACGTCCAACAATTCCATAAGGTACATGCCCGCGTTTTGCAAGAAGTAAGCATTCCACGTGACAGGTTGCAAGCCCATCGCCGCTTATTGGATCACTAACTGTTGTTGCCTTCGAATTTTTGGTTTATGTTCTTGTAACATTTCAACTAATTCGATTTAAACCCCTGAGATTTATGACTACATCATAATCTTCTACGAATAACATAATGTAACCGCATTCGTACATTATTACAAAATAATGGCAAATAAATTGTACATTCTGTATCGACCGACTAACCCCATTTGATGGCGACGTAAAAGCTTAAAGAAAATCTATTTCACGCAAATATCGGAAATATTATTAACCTTAAAAAATATCTACAAAATTCATGCTATTTAGAGCTGCAAATGTTTTAAAAGTTATCAAAGTGTTTTCATGCTCAGAAGGCCCTTGGGAAACAATTTTAATTGTAATCGTTTATTTGGCCGGAGTTTTTGATGTGACAATTTAGAACCTTACGACATCTTACCAGAGTTTTTTGTTATTAGTAATGGGGAAGACATAGAGTCAAGTGAAAATACCTCTGTGGCGCAGTGGGCGAAGGCCCGCCTGAGACGCAGAAGGTTGCGGATTCGATTCCCGCTGCGGAACAAATGTTTGTACGATTAGCTCATGTTTGTCTCGGGACTGGGTGTTTTCTATGTATAATAAGTATGTATTTACAAAAGAAAAAGTATATAAGTAGTACATCAATCATGTAGTTCCGATAATACAAGTTCTGCTTAGTTTGGGGCTAGATGATGCTGTGTGAAAAATGTCCAGCATTATTTATTATTATTATTATTTTAAAGCATATCTAAGATAACAAAAATGTGTTACTATGGCATGTGGGTAGGAACTATAAACTAGAGAAGCGAAGTAGACTGAAGTTGTCTGAATGGAAAAAAAAACTTTGTTGAATCAGAAATCATAAACAAAATTATAATTAAAATAAGGAGTAATTGGCAGTGCTATCGCATCAAAGCAATCTCTTACAGACAACCTTTATATGGAGATGATTCTATAAATAAAAAAATCGACTTTAGCGTTTCAGATAGCCAGCATAATTTCTACTTTTGACCTAGATCTGAGAAAAAAATATTGACCTTGACTGTACCAAACAACCAGATTCAATCCGAACCAAACGCAAAAATTGACCTTCTTCTATAGTTATTGAATTGATTTCCAACACTCAGCATAAACTATGGAATAAAATTTTATCTGTTACAAGGTCGGAGGTCAGCCGATCGAGAAAATTTATTATAGGAAAGTTTCCGGATAAACAACGATAAAAGCACACTAGTCATAAAACTCCTTTTGAAAATATAATTCAAAGTCACATACATAGTCCTGACCGCACACTAGGATTCCCTATATAGTGTGTTTCGGAAACTACGGGTAAATTATACTTTTGACTCTAACTGTACTTACACTAAGTTTGGTATGCGAGACGAACATGGACAAATATCATCGTGAGGGACGTATAAAGACTTTTAAATAATGTGGGCCGAAAACAAGGGACGAATATGGCATAAATCCACATAAGTGAATTTGAGTCGAGTCTTAGAATATGTCTCCGTGGCAAGCAACGCAATGCCATTGGTTTAATAAATGTCACATATCATCTCACGACGTAGGCTTGATAACCTCCAAATAACATTAAAAAAAATATGACTGGCTGATCTTTTGGACGCGGCTTCTGACGCACATTTTTAATAGCAACTTTATTGCCTTCCGATCGGAAACTATAAAAATACACCGATTCATTTCGTCTTAAGAGATTGTAAAATGCGATCACCGCTGTACTTTTTGTGAAAATCTTTGAAGGCGGGATTCTAAAAAGTAATTTATTTTAATGGGCAATATTCATGTCATATGCCTGTATTCACATAAGCCGCGTTGATATATGTATGTGTTTGGGATAAGATATTGTTTTGTTTTTGTTATTGTTTGTTTTCATTTTTCCTCAAATATGTCTAAACATATTATTGTAATGCGGATTATCGCCGCATGTCACTAGGGGGCGCCGTAACACATTATGGAATATATGTCATTATATTATTTCATTCTCATTTGACACGAGATGGAATGGACATAACTTTTATAGAATGAATGATACAACCAATAGACAAACAAATCAGAGGTGGTACGTATAAACCAATGAAATCGTGTCTACATGACGTGACGCATTCGTACTCATACTTTATAACGGTTTTACACATTCCCATCTGCTCGCCTTCGGTAGCCCCCTTATTCATAATCACTATAACTCTGCTCAATAAAAGCTAGAGTTATCCAGCTGATAGACTTAGAGAGTTCTCATTTCATTTCATTTATTATTATTATTATTTATCCGTTGACACATTGCGCATTCTTTCATTCAAATTTACAAAAAACGGTTTAAGATTATAATAATAACAAGTGTCAAGACAAGGTTATTTACACAAACAAGTACCTACAAAGCATTAAAAAAAAGAAACATTTTACACAATAGTACAAAATATAAAAAAAACACTAGGTACCTACGTCATCTGTAATAGCATCGTAAGTAAAAATTAAGTAGGCAGATATATGAAATTCAGAAATTAAAACTTAATCAACACAAACTTACACCACATTCAAATATGTTTTTATCAGCAAAAGCTTCCTTTAATAACTTTTATTAATCAAATGTTAAAAGACATTATATTAATAAAAGTTCTTATACAATTTAAATGAATTATGTGTCATACTTACATTGTCTACATTGTTTTACATTGTCTGGTATTCTATTTTATAATTTGATTACTGTACAGTGATAACTTTTGGATATCTTAGATAACCTAGTTTTTGGCAAGACAAAGTGGTTTTTATATCTAGTATTATTAGAGCGATTATTAATAAGAGGGTTAAACCCGATGTGTTTGGCGTTTTTCTTCAATAACACCAAATTAGATGACTACCCCATGGAACTACCGTAGAACCTACTAGTAGTGTCATGGTTAAAATAATTCACCCATGGATTTACCAGACATTACTGGTAGACATAACTTAAATATATGATTTTTTTTTAAATTGCTGTTCCGTTCTTTCTCAAAAATGTTTGTGATTACATGGCATCTACAATTGGAGCCAAGCAATATAAAATGAGGTATCTCTGGTCCGTTACGCATTTTATGGCGCACTAAAACTAAAAGGGTGCCCCATAATTGCGACTTTGAAACATACGACCTCGATCTGGGTTATGCAAGCAACATTCGAATTGTGCTTGTGAAAACTTGCTCCATAAAATCGTGTAGTAATGAATGCAACCAAATTAGTTTTTTTTTTATCATTTTCTTCTTAGTACAAAACCAAGCTCTGTTCTAGAACTGGAATGGCCACCTTGTCATACCTCAACTTCTTCCAAGTTTACCTCATTATAGACATTTTTTCGGCTCTGGATTATATTCAATCTAGATAGATTGGTTGGTTGATTGGAGGGTAGTCTAAAACCCTATAGTGTAACTTTTACAATCGAAATCGTTAAAGCTTTTTCTCTATATACCAACTGCTTGTGAAAACTTGCTCCAAACATAAAATCGTGTAGTAGAGAATCGAATGAATCGACCAAATTAGTATTTTTAATCATTTTCTTCTTAGTACAAAACCAAGCTCTGTTCTAGAACTGGAATGGCCGCCTTGTCATACCTCAACCTGTTCCAAGTTTACCTCATTATGGGCATTTTCTCGGCTCTGGATAATATTCAATCTAGATAGATTGGTTGGCCGTCCAAACCCTATAGTGTAACTTTTATAATCATAATCGTTAAAGCTTTTTGTCAGATTCTGTGCGGTCTAACAAACTAACATAGGAACGTTTCTCGTTTACGGGATAAAGAGATAAGGGAATAGGCATTCAGACTTTCCACCTTCTGTCTTAATAAAACGTAAAAAATACTGAATTATGCTTTTCATAAAGTAATTCTATCGTTAATTATGAAATAAACTCACATATCGCCCCGTCAAAGTGTTTACGCATAAGCAATAGGTTTTGATAGGTATGAATATAATATACGATAGTTTTTAAAGTACATTTCCACAAGTAACTCAAAACCTATCAAAATAGTATTTATAGTCAGCATTAAAGCTTATGAAAATATTACAGCAATTTAAAATAGTATGGAATGATTTTTCGTCTATCTTGAAACGAAAAAATGAGGGAATCCCATGATTATGTGTATAATCATGGGATTCCCTAATTTTTTTATAAGGGTAGGTTGTTTTATCGGCAAATGCATATTATTCTGAGTTCAAATTGAGCATTACTCGATGTCGCGATGGATGTGACGCTAGAGGTGCGGATTCGATTCCCGCTGCGAAGCAAATGTTTGTATGTTCTGCAGATAATTGTTTCACGGTACTTGTAGTTCCTGATACCCACGATGCAGGGAAGTGTGTGTTGCTAGTGTGGAATCGGGTCTGTTGTTTTAGAGTGATATTTTTAATCACTCTAAAATTTTCCAGTCTCGTTTAACTCACTACAGTGAAGAAGGAAAAAAGTTTAAAGGCTGAAACTAAGAAGCTTTGATAAGCCTGAAAGATAACGATATTTAATGAAATACTGTGTAGATAATAAAGAAGTTGAATGGCAAGCACGAGCAAGAAGACCTCCCACCCGATAAATCGATGACATCTCCATGGCGGGAAGTTGGTAGATAGAGATGGTAGGGATGGCAAGACCGTACCTCGTTACGCTATTCTACACGCTTTTGAAGATGAATAAAGGCGTGTTTGATCATCTATTCAAAATAACCTTTTGGGTGTACAAAATAGCCAATACGTGATAGCTCTATCGTTTTCAATTGCAGCAGTTTTTTGTTTCGCTGAAGCAAATCGAAATAGCTTGTTTAGATTAGACAAACCTCCGGCATCACCTTCGTGCGAGGTTTTAGAAACGACTCAGGGCCCATATAGCTTTTCTGTGGAATAATAACCATTTCATTATATTGATAAGTCAATGGGCAAATGGATGACGTTGGAAAATGAATGATTTATGTCCAAACATGTTGATTTTATGTTCAACAATTATTATTATGGTCGTAAATTATGATGGCTCGTTTCTCCTTAAAAGAATGTCAAAACTTTGACAGTTTTTTCACAGAGGTAACGAGACGTCATCCGTAAATGGAACCCGTAATTATTCGGAAAACCGTGTTTTTTCTCGGAAAACAATTACGGTAAAAATACCGTTTTACGTAAAACTTATATCATCAGATTATAAAAAGAACACGCCACGCCGGCAGTAAAATTAGAAAACAATGGAATGGTTTATAGGCCTTGGTTATTTTTTTATGTTTTACTGCTAATAAGTATTTTTCGTGAGTCTCACCTACGGTAAAATACGGTAAACACTAAACTGTAGGAAGGTTCGTAAGAATTCCTCATTGCGCAAAGTTTACAAATTCAAATCATTACCCACGACGGAACGAAGAAGGATATACAGGGTGAGAGGTTGTTTGTTTGCTTGTTTAATACTATATTATAGGTACTTATTTCGTGTCCGACTTTTTAAACAGAATGTCATTAAAGCGGTCCACAAAAAGACTACGAATTTAATTCGCAGTTAACAAATTAATTTTAGCTAAATGGTTATTCCACTAAAACTAAAACTCTGTTTAGTTCCCATAAAATTGAGTGATGTCTTCAAAGTTTTGTCCAGGGTTAAAAACATACTCTTTGAAACTCATTATGAAAACTTCATAGTAATTGTTTAAAAATTGTACATTGTTTGAAAATCCTTCATATATAAAGCATTTTTTCTAAATTACTACGTATCAAATAGTAGTAAAAAAAATGTGTACTGCTCACAAACAACTGTCTTATTTATAAACGCGGTTTATGGTATGTTGTTTACGATAAAATTATATATTTTTTTAAATTAAGTTAACTGTTACATGATATAATACATAATTATGCTAAATACACCAAAAAAATGTTTTTAATGGTTTGTCTAAGGTGTACATTCCTTATTTAACATTCCCTATACCTAAATAGGTAATATAAATATGGCAAGTAAGTTTATTTTCCGTAAATAGTAGGTTCGTAGGTAATAGTACATTCTCCATTCTCTTTCTCAGATGGACAGCTAACAAAACCAGAGCACAACGAGTCTAAAACAATTTTATAAGTAAGATAAATTATCTAACTAAAGCATAGTTAACCTGAATAAACACTGCGGCAAAACAATAGCATTATTGACATAGCTTACCTAAAATAACAACTCCATTAAGAGTTTTTTTTTATGATTTTGAACTTTCTCTTGTTGGGCGTTAATCTTACTTACTCTTTATTTTTACGAGGATTAAAATATTGTATCAAAGAACGTTAAAATACTGTTAATATAAAAAAACTATTGAATTCCTATCTGAAGGTCGGAATTCGGAATTCCGGCCTGAAGGTCGAAACCCGGTCGTGCACCTATAAGTTTATAATGTGCGCTTAACACGTGCTCAAAACGGTGCAGGAAAACATCGCAAACTCGCGAATCTTAGAACTAAAAATTCAAAGGAATGTGACATCTGTGAGTGTTCCAATAAACGATGATGAATGCTAACTACTATGCAAAACGCGGACATGTTCCAAATATAATGTTCGGACATGTCTTTGACTACCCCCCCTATTTGATGTCCTCACAGATATGCGTACTGAGTATGGAAGGGATCCCTGTCATTGGGCTTACAGTCGTGAGCTTATTTTTTTTAACCTAAGTAGGTAGGAAAATAAATTTTAATGTTTAATCAAAATAAATTTTTCAAAGACGGAAATAATCCCAATACCTTCACCATCCCAAAATAAAATAACTTAGAGATACATCATTATAATGTTTTATAAATAAACAGCTTATCATAATTATCATACTCAATTGTTTAACAAACAAAATGCTGATGTGATCGCAGTCGTTAAAATCAATTCCTCCGATGGCTCATCTCTGTTTACAGTGAGCCTGTGAAAACATCTCATCAATCACTTGCTCTGAAGTTTGTAGTAGAGCTCGGAACAGCTAGCCCACTCCAATAAGCAGACAGTATGTGCATCAACTGCCATTTATGATTCACTGTGAAACGGGAATTTTCACAAACCGTGCTATTGGCGAAGACACCGGCTTAGTTTCGACTCATTCCTAGTCTTCATCAGCCTGCTTATCATAAAGACCCAAGACAACGGTTTTCTCTATCTAAAATATTTTGTCCCTTTCTTTTGTTTGACAGAATATTTTTTGTCTTCTCTTTCGTAGACAAAACGTTGTCTTGGATGCTCATGCTAAATGAGCAGGTCATCAGGACTCTCCCTCTGCATCGCGTCTTGCACTGTGCGCTGGCGCTCTTCGTGCGGGATCCACAGGGCAAGTGAGGGGGCGCTTGTATTCCCCGCGTTGTAGTAATTGCATGTTACAATCACACCGTCAAAGTTATTTCAGGAAGAGCCAGCCATGCCGCACTCACTGTGGCAATATCAGACTCGACTCCCGCACTCTCATGTTTTTCTAACAGATACGACTTCCAGGCGGAGGATAAAGCTCATCTACAATATTTGTTTTGGTAGACGACCTATATCGATAGCTTCACGGATCTTGCGATGGTCGAAGAACTTTTCACTTGCCAAGCCCCTTAAAAGTACTATCACAATGCTCGAATTACTTAACAAATTGGTACCAATTATGTTGTGAATAAATTTAGTCCATTATAATTTGATTCCTTTTAAACGCATTTCAACGCGTGGTTAACACAAAATGCCAACGAGTAATTCGGCGCTTTGCGTTTATAAACTAATCGCCCTCGCAAGTTTCTTTAAATCACACAATGTTAATAACTCCAAAAAAAAAACAGTTTTAGGGATAAATGTTAGGTACTAAAAAGGAATAAATAAATGTACAAATTATAAAAAATGTACAATATAAATGTTTCCCAAACTATCATCAGCTGTGGCCATTACTTACGGCGAGTCCGTGTCTGTCCGTGTCAAGTGTTTCAACGAAGCTTTTATGTGAATAAAAAAACAATCACGCTCACAACTTTATTACCCATCTCAAGATAGTATGCAGATCCGTGAATTACATTTGGCAAAAGTCCACATTTTGCAAAACGGCATTCCGTGTGACAGGTTCGAAGCACTTTATTAAAACACTGATGGTACCTTCAAATTTTTGATTCGAGGGTATCCTACTAAAACAATCATTTCCATGGATTCATGTTTTTCACAGAAAGACCAAAGCGGCGGCCTCGTGGCAGACCACCTGTAAAATGGACAAGAGTGCCAGGAGTGGCGTAATTGAGATTATGCCTTTACTAAGCAGTGGTTTTTACCGGCTGATTAGATAGATCGATGTTTTTAATTTAGATTGCTTCAAAATCTATAAGGTAAGTACTAGCTCTCTCTGTACTGTAATCACTACCTGTCAGCATGCCATAGTGTTCTATCAAACTAAACTTCTCCGTATTATCTTTACCTATTTCATATGTACCAGCTCTCTCGTCATCAGCTGTTAGCGTCTTTCAGTGCCACAGTGTTTTGTCGAATGAAATAAAGCTTTTCCGTGCATTTGCATTTGTAAATCATTCAAGCTCGCTTTGATCTATTAACTCAGATCAAAGTGCAAAAGTATCGACACATTTTTGTAACAACATTTTTGTTTATATTCCTTTTATGAAGAGCATTAAAGGAAGATGATGTAATGTTCAGCAAAGACGGCCACTTGCCAGATGCAATCAAGTTTAAGAACATCTTTTTAAAACTAGTGGTCGGTTGAGAATTAATCATGACTGACAACGTAAATCTGAAAAACTTCCGACGAACCGGCAAGGCTTAGGAACTTATTTCAGTCAGTAAGCTCTTGCAATGATCTCCATTCAGAGGTTATCTGGAAAATATTGCTTAATAATACTTACTAGGAAAAGGAAATATTTTGTTATTTGTTAATGGTGTACCATAGAGTATTTTTCATTCATAAACTTAATGCCTCATCACAAAAGTTTATTTCGTTTAATTGTGTTTTATGAAGATTTTTCTACCGCAAGGAAAAATATAATTTGTCGATGTCGCTGACACGATGCCTAGCCTGTCACATTCCGTAGACTTTGGCACAGTTACAAAAATGTTTTGTGTCAGGTACAGGTCAAGTAGGTAGGTGCCAGCTTAAAATCCATTTGTTGAAATTTTCACGAAAAAGCTTTTTAGCCTGACAGAAAAAAATAGGCCTATACTTAGTCTGGGTGAATTTGGGTCTTCAATTCGATGAAGACGATGAACTTTGTAGTAGGGTCTATCATTATTTACTAGAACAAAATGCAACCTAAATTATTCAGGTAAGTACAGTGAGCAATGTATATAAACTGTTAACTCAATTTCAGCTAAGACCGCATTGCAGGGGTATAGAGAAATTGTAGGTGAACTTTTAATCAAGAAATGAAAGTTCAGCTGCAAAACAACTTTAAGATAATAGCATTGTCTTGTTCTGATTTGGAAGCAACTTCTAGCCAAATGTGATACATAAAACTTCAGACGGAAACGAATTCTCAATGTTTTTACGTCTTTTTAACTTGAAGAACTTAATCTTGTACGTAAAAAGGACATGTGAAGCGCATTAAATCCTTTCAACATACATGTTTTTTCACGGTCACCCTATTCTAGGCTAGACATTATTCAGGCTATTTTGCTACTTTTAAAAGCCATGTATTGTTTTGAGATACCTTGTATAGTTTCTTCATATTTGCATTTTAAGTTAACTATGTACAATTTTTCGTCTTAGCAAAAAACCTCTCTGTATTTTAAAGCCTTCACTTTTTATATTCACTTTTGCCATCATTATTCAGTAAATATTGTAAAAAAGTTCAAAGAGTGCAGCAGATGTTTAAAGCCTAGCCAGCAGGGGCCAATACGATCCATCTCCATCAATCTTTGTGCTGCTGTCTTTACTCCCGTAGTTGTTTTCACAACTTGATGTTTCAAAACTTTCTACGCTATCGTAATTGCGATAGGCTAGACACGAAAGCTTTTATCAATGGAACTTAATGTATTCGTAAGTTGCTATATGTATGTTATGAAAGGAACCGCACCGCAAATTACACTCTGATTCATTTAGCACACTGTTTTTTGTGATCACAGTTAAATCTTTGTTAGCAAGTTACCGAAAACAAAACACGCGCGAGCGAAGAATAAACCGCAGTTTCATTTGTGCTTCTACACACAGACCAGACAAAATTCTGAATGGGATGAGTTTCGCATCTAGTTACTAGTATCATCTCAAGGGCGAATCTCTCTGCTTTTGTCTATCTTTTGTTTAAGTCCTTGTGGGACAGATTCGTGTCTCTACGTGTCGTTAGGGTTCCTATCGTAAGTGCAGTGTCATGTAGTCTCGACATTAGACTTTTATCGCAATTTGGAAGATAGCAGAGTTGGTGCCTCGTGAAAACTTGTGGGAGGTCAGTAAGTTACTTTAATCAGTGAATTACTGTTTACATAGAAACATAGTCTCACGACTCCAAGTAAGATGTTATGGAGGAAATTTGAGGAAAATATACTCAAGTCGGTAACTGATTGGTACATGCTCAGTTTTGGCTATGTCAAATCAAATTTTACATTATCTATAGGAATCTTTTTGACCTTACCTTCATGTAAAATGTATCTCACTTTTTATGTAAAGAATACATGATATATAGGAGTATATTAGGGTTAGAAACCCCTTGAATGATAATAGCAAACTTACCAATTTCAAAATTGCGATGGGCACTTGTCTTTATGCACACAATCTCAAGTCTATAGTGAAAAAATCCTTTAGAAAATTTGATCCCAGCCGCCGCAGTGTTCCGACCGTAACTGCCTAAAGACGACAAACTAAATTACTGCCAAGTCCTGGCATTGTATTACTCCCTGGCGCCATAATTGTAATAGCGCCAAGAGACTCATTACGTCACAACTGAATACTTTAGTTACCATGAAATACCAAGGGTTCAATATAGCATGTTGAAATTTGAACTATTGTTCTGTAATATAAGATAAGGGGTAAAAATTGTAGGTTTGGATTAGGCTGAGTAACAAATTAAAGCTCGATTAAATTACAAAATCAATTTTGGCAGGTACCTAAATTGCTAGCATTTATATATTTCTGAAGTCGGTCAAGCATCATTCTATCAGTTTTAATTCCACGGTCTTTCTGAAGGCACAAATGCACAGTAAAATACTAAATAAACAATCACAGATACATAAAGCCATACACTGTTCATCAAATTGGCGAAATCAGTCCAACCTTTCACAATTTCATATTTTTCATCGTAGGTTTTCTCAGTCCCCCATCGAGGAAGGACGACAAACTTGCTGTAACTATTGAAAGCATACTCGTTTAAAACGGCCATCCACAAAGGTACAGGTGTCACTCTATAACATAGAGTTTTCATAATAATTGTAAGAGCAACGTTGATGGTAGTCATGACTAAGGAACCGCGGAAATAGAGCAGAATCTCTGGTGGGTTATTACAGTGCTCAGGAATTTCCATCGCAAGATCAGATATGAAATAGAAATGGCACAACATACTGAAGCACGACAAAAATAGGCGCAGATCACGTCTCACGTCAAGGACCAACGTTGATAAAGATAGAACAGATAGTATGACTACCGGGTATATCACTATGGCAACTAAAACTTCCGCGTGACGTTCCAACCTGAAGGACATCTTCAGCTTCCTTTTACCGCTCCGATCCACCTCCTGCTTGTAGTCCATTATGTCCCATTCCGTTCCGTATTCAGAACCTATCATTGATATAGCTCGGTAATCGAAATCAAGCCGTATATTTTCTTTGGTATCCATCTCAAAAACTCCAAATTCTAAAGTACATGTCTGTGCGTCGCGAGGCCATTTGCTCAAATCAGAGATGCATTTTGCCTGAAAACGCATTTTGGACACACATTCAACATGACCTTCACTAAAAATTGTACACTGTGAGTTTACGAACCTTACGTCCAAATCGTCGATACTGTTTAGGAGCTGGATATTGGGCACCCATATGTGATTCGCATGTCGTACAATGCTTTCGATCCCGTTGAACTTATTTGGATCCCATTTTAGTCTCTCATCATCCCAGGAGAATGCAGCCCATGTATCTATGAGAAACTCCTGTTCAGAACTGAAGTAATCAAACCGTTTAAGTGTAAAACTCAGTTTGACATCTAAAGTTTCAGATTTGTTTCTGTATGGTGGTGTCGATGTGTTTTCGCATGAATTTTGGTGTCGCTTCAATTTTACCTCCCATTTGTTAAATTCAGAGAGCTTTATAAGACATTTTTCTTGGCTGAATTTTAAAGTGAAACAAAGGCACAGTATCAGAGTTAGTAGTTTCATTGTCTGTCGCTTACTGACACGAATTGAATATTTTTTAAGTAGATAAATTAATCGATACGATTGACGCCCCTTTTTACAATGTTATTTACAAAACATCCTGGATCAGAAACATCTGTTCCCTATCAGTTTCGTAGCATAGTTACTGATTGTCAAATTAACCTATAACAATATTCTGAAACTTGTTACAATACCTAGTTTATTGTTAATCACCGATATATTCCAGCTTTTGATAGAACAGCGTGTTATCGATAGTAGTACGATCGACCCTATCAGTATCAGTCTTTTGAAAATATGGAGATACGAATGGGCAAATCTCAATATTATACAAAATAAAAAAATAATTATAAGCCTTTAACGCTGTAAACTTACCACAGTAAGGACTTTTCTAAGATCACTATGAAGGCTTGATACGTCGACCCCTCGGCCGGCATCACCCAGTCTTCTCAGGGTATCAGCAAGCGGACCTGACAAGGCTCTCAGCTGCTGCCAAGACCTGGCATACTGCCGTCGGACCAGCTCTATGATGGTAGACGTCAGTGCCAAACCGATCAGTATGTAGAATGTGCAAAGGAGCATGTATTTCGGCTTTTCTGTGAAAAAAAATCAGATGAGGACAGAGAAACCAATGGGTTTTCTCTTAATAACAACTTTATAGATGCGAGTTAGTGGTCTCAATAAATAAGAGTGTATGAGATCTTGACAGACCAACAACAAAATATGGCTGAGTAAGGGACAGCTTGATAGAATGAACAAAAAAACAAACACGCTCACGACTGTCTTCCCCATGGTGGACATACTCAGATACATACTCAGTAAGTAGATCTTTGAGGATACCAAGTAGGGGGTAGTCAGAGGCACGTCCAAACATTACATTGGGTACATGCCCGCGTTTTGCAAGTAGTAAGCATTCCACGTGACAGGTTGCAAGCCCATCGCCGCTTATTGGAACACTAACTGTTGGCACATGCCTTCGAGTTTTTGGTTCTAGGGCATGCCGGTTTCCTCACGATGTATTCCTTCACCGTTTTGAGCATGTGTTAATGCGCACATAATTTTTTCGAGTGGAAAAATTCATTGGTGCACGACCGGGTTCGAACCCAGGGCCTCCGGATCAGAAGTCGGGGTATCGCCCACTAGGCCAACACGGCTGGATAGAATGACAGGGATTTTAGTAGCGTATAACTTTTTTGGGTTAATGTTTAAATTGAGCTGCCGACAAGAAGTCTTACTTGGCACGAGATCCCCGAAACCGATCGTAGTCATGGTGATAAAACAGAAGTAGAATCCATCGTAGAAGGTCCAGTCGTCCTCCCACATCTTGAAGAGTCCAGCACCGGCTGAGAGGTATACGAAGAGGAAGCCCACAGCGCCCAGCGCGTAGAGAGATCGCTGACCAGTGGGGTTCGCTTCGGAGACCTTTGCGCAGCATTCTGGCATAGAGATAAGATTTGACACACGAGCTTTTAAGATTGCACAAAATTTTCTTTGTAAATTTTCTAGCTGTAAGTACCATTCTTTAGTACCAGGTCTAGTAGACAAAGTAGACACATAATACACTCTCCTATGAGTTTAAGACTTATGTGAGTCACTAAAAATGTTATCGTTACTTAAACTTGTTTTTCGGAAACTTGGTCATGGTCAAAGATCTTAGAAAGCCTAGATTTGCTAATAAGGTTAGAGAATACAATAACTTACTGGGCATAGCCGGTAGCTGCTTAGCGATCACAGACACGACAGTGGCAAACACTTTTCCCAAGTCTGCTATGACGGTCAGTGTCAGTGGTATCCCGATAAGCGCGTATGCGATGCAGAAAAGTCGGCCCCAGAATGTTTCTGGAACTATGTTGCCGTATCCTGAAAGATAAAAACGATTTAGACTATCCAATTCTACACTGTGGATAGCCCGGCAAATTCCCGGCCGTGTGTGAACGAAAATATGCAAATGTACCGACAAATATTTTTGGTATCCCAGCCCATCACGGCATTTACATATCTAAACAAATACCTCTAACTTAGTTTTCCTTTCACGCTAACGCAAATTTATCAAGGAAAAACTTAGCAAACAGACATCAAGGTATACCCACAGACATTCGTGTTATGTATATTAAAATGATCCAACATTGGGTATGCTTCTATATTGAATTTTTATGTGATCCTTTCCATTGTAAAACTAAGATCTAACTGTGTAAAATGTCAATGCTTACATTGTTACACACCTATTGTGGTGAGCACGGTGGAAGCGAAGAACACAGCCTGGAGGATGCTCCACTTCTCCTCGGCAGCCGGAAAGTTTCCTTTCACGTCTAACGACAGTCCACCATCAGACGCCTCTTCCAATACCTAGAAAAAGACAATTTATCTTCTGAATCACCAAAAGACAATGTCGTTTACATTGGCTTTTGGTGGTTGAAAACTATATGTAGATATTTTTATTGTAGGACCCTAATAATAACTCGTAGAAAACCGAGCTATGCTCCTGGCAGCAACACGACATCTTAAAAATTGTTCCTAATGATGGGGACATTCCCGGCTCTGAAATTTTCCCAGCTATAGGACCTGGTAATATCATGTTCCCGTGTGTGTATTGTCTGTTTGTTTTATGTTGTTCAACGTTGGCAAATAAATGTTTTTTCTTTCTTTCTTTCATGTTTTTATTTATCTGTATTTTTTCTATTTACAATAAAGGATTATAAGAAAAAAATAAAGAAACATAGCCCCATACAACTGCAGCTGCAATAGCAACCACGGTGTTTTTTTCACAATCATGTCTACTGACTTGCTCCTTATATTAATGTACATATTGTAATGTACAGTAATATCCATATTCATTGCTATTATGTACACAGTTTAGTATATGTGTAGTATATTTAAATATCTGTAGTAAAAGTGTTTTCTTTTGTAACATCTGGTAAAACAATTGTGTTAAATTTCAGTTTAGAGTTGGATTCATAGGTCACTTTTAAGGACTTCACTTCCAAAACGTTATATTTGTAACTGCACGTTTACACTACAACGTTATTTGTATAAATATAACGTTTTGGAAGTGAAAAAGTATTTATCATTATCAACATTCTGTGGTTGTCCACTGCTGGAACATCTACCAAATTCCCGCAATTAAAACGAAAAGATGGAATTTGTATTTTCTTACCCTCTCATAAAAAGCTAGATGTTGACTGAGCTCCTCGCTACTATTCCCGCTGTATTCCACGACGAACTGTATCAGATACTCTCGTTGTGATACCAGCCTCTCTCGGTGGAACTCCTGCTTCGCCAGCTCCGCTGGGTATTCCAGGGCTCGGAACACCTGGACAAGACAAATATAACAGTATGAGATTCTTCAAATAGGGCGTTTTACAAATTTTAAAGGGTCCGCAATGCGCGTGGTTTTCCAAGCATCCAGAGGTGGGTATACTTGCTTGCCACCTAGGTGGTATAAGGAAATAAAAATTAAAAAACCTTTTTACTAGATTGCGAAGGGCTATTTAACTTCTGTAATACACAGAATATTTTTATAAATAGTAATATTATGCTGCTAAGGTATTTTAAATTGTATAAATAGTTCATTTTTGTCTATATTCTATTGAAATGTAAATTTTGTCTTTTGGTTAATAAAAAATAATCAATAATATTGTCTGATTAATTAAACTAGTTTATTGATTAAAGCTAAATACACTGTTTATATTATATTCATAAATTATTATTTCAGTAAATCTAAAAGTTCTCAAACTCTTTCTGATGCAGACAATCAGGTCCCTTTTTCAGTTTAGTATCACTACAATCTGGAAAGTTGGCGGCATCTCCTGGGTTTTTGCAAATGGGCATGTAAGGTGGGAAAACCTTCTGATGAAGTATTGATTGCCACTCTATTTCTTTGAACCACAGATGGGATTTTATATCGAACACTCCAGCTTTCAGGGACCCCAATCGCTTTATAGGATCCACTTCTAACAGGCTCTTCACCAAAGACTTGCAGAGAGCAGTCATGCACGCTGGAGTTTTGAACTGTCCAGACAAAACTTTCTCGTAAAGTTTCATAGGATCTGAACTATAAAAAGGAGGATATCCCGCGCACATTTCATATATCAACACTCCTGTCGCCCACCAATCGACAGAGAAAGTGTAGCCTTTTGACAAGATAATCTCCGGAGCCAAATATTCTGGAGTACCGCATAGCGTCCACGTTCGACTCTTCAGAATTTTGCAGAATCCAAAATCACCAAGTTTGATATATCCTGATTCGTTAATCAATATGTTCTCTGGCTTAACGTCTCTATGGATAACAGAACAATGATGCAGATACTCTAGAGCGAGAACCATTTGCGAGGCATAAAACAACGACAGCGGTTCCGACAGCACTCCCAGTTTCTTTATCAAGGTGTACAACTCTCCTCCGGCTTCATAAGGCAAGATAAAGTACACGTACAAGTTGTCTTTGCAAGTGAAATCTATAGAGATTACGAATGGGAAGTTGACGCACTGTAGTATTTTCTTTTCTGTGTGAATCTGTTTCACGTTCTTCTTTTTTATCACTTCAGATTTTTCCATTACTTTCATCGCATGGTAAGTGAAGGTCGTTGTGTCTCGGACGAGGAACACAGTGCCGAAAGATCCTGTGCCAAGTGTCCGTACTTGGTCAAAGTCTTCTGAAGACTTTGTGTAAATTGGAGGGTTCGCATAACTCCTTACAAACTCCTGCTTGAGCACATCCAAATATCTATTGTGGTTTATCTGAAGTTCATGCGTAAATGTCGACTTCTCTTTTCCTACTTTATCAAATGTCATGTCGTTCCAGTCGTTGATAAAGTAAAACAAGTCTAAACATAGATGAGAAATGTTAGCTACTTGCTAGCTATATACACTATAATTGAAAGGACTGTACTTCACTGTATAACTATAACGATTTTATTGTATTTATTATTTCATATCTTGCACCAACATACCATTGTCAAAGTCTTCGTGACTGACATTTGTGACTTGCTCAGTTTGTCAATTAATTAAACTATCAAAAAGTTTCCAAAATTATTTTCTGTATTAAAAAAATACGGATATTTTTTTACTTAGTTACTCAAATGCGACCAAAAAGGTTGATCTTCTCTTTCTCTTTTCTATGGGTCTGAATATACTCGCAAATACTCGTAATGAAAGAGAATATGTTCAATTCTAATGTTGTGCCTTTGCCTAAATCGTAGTGGTTATCATAGAGGAACTAACCACCATTGTGGTTATTTCTTCTATGTAGAATATATCAAGCACTGAGTAATTAATCACTACTACTTATCCAAGAACCGTAATAAATAAACAGTTAAGTAGGTTATTTATTTTTATTTCCTTTATTGCATCGAATAAATTAAATCACATAATACCTATTAGTTCACTTATCACAATCCAGATTTCTATGGCAACTTGAAGTCCTCTAAAAATCATCAAACTCTTTTTCGTATAGGCATTTCGACGATCTCTTCAGCTTGGGTTGATTTATTTCTGGAAAATTGCTCGTATCGCCAGGAGAAGGGCATGTGGGGACGAATGGCACTTCAGCTCTTTGGTGAAATACTGCCTGCCAATTGATACCGTTAAACCATGGATGAGACTTGATATCGTAAACGCCACCCTTCAATGAACCTACTCGCTTCGTCGGGTCTACTTGCAACAAGCCTTTAATAATTCCTTTGCATTCCCCGCTCATTCCGTCCGGACATTTGTATTGTCCTCCCAACACCTTTTCGTAAAGTTTGTTAGGATCTGAGGCAAAAAACGGTGGATGTCCCGCGTTCATCTCAAATATTAACACGCCTAGCGCCCACCAATCCACGGCAAACGAGTAACCTTTGGACATAATCACCTCTGGCGCTAAATACTCCGGAGTTCCACACAATGTCCAAGTTTTCTTCTTCAAAACCTTACAAAATCCAAAATCACATAGTTTTAAATACCCATTTGTATCTATTAAAATGTTTTCTGGTTTAATATCTCTGTGAACGATTTCGCAGTAATGTAAATACTCTAATGCAAGGACAACTTGGCTCGCATAGAATTTGGCTAAAGTATCGGAGAAATTTCCATATTTTTGAATGTAAGTAAACATTTCCCCGCCTGCAATGTACGGCAAAATGAAGTAAAGGTACACATTATCTTTGAAAGCCATGTCTAGGCTTACAAGCAACGGGAATTGAATACATTGAAGGATTTTCTTCTCGAGTATCAAGTGCTTAACATGCTTTCTTTCGACGACTACTCCTTTCTCAACCACTTTCATCGCGTGATAGGTAAATGTACTTTTATCTCGTACAAGAAACACTTCGCCGTATGCTCCATTGCCAATAGCTTTAATTCTATCGAAGTTTTCAGGACTTTTATCAAAATTGGGTGGATCTGCAAATTTTTTTGCGAACTCTCCTTTCAACATCTCCAAATATCGTGAGTGATCTTGATGATTCTGAGGAGTGTATGACGATTTTGCCATACCCCTTTGTTATTATCGTTAATTCCATTTAAAAACCTTGTATAAAACTAAAAAATCACCTCAGAAAAATATACAATTATATCAAAATCATGATTTGCAGCCACTCACACTGCACACTGTCGCACTTTTTGACAAAGATTAGACGCAAAATGTCAAAGTGTTTGTCAATTCCAGAAATGCAAATTTTGATGAGTCCATAACTGCTCACAAAGAAGTCATAAACAAAATTTTAAATTGGCTCATGAAAAAGAACCACAGACTACGAGGATATTAACGAAATAACCAACATCGTCAGCCTTCTTATAATTCCTTATTATACACAAAAATAATTCACAGAAATTAAAATATTAAGTAATGCATGAACAAAGGCGAGCTTAACCTCAAAAAGAGTTTTTTTTAGCAAATCGTGGCGTAGAGATGTGCCAGGAAGTAGGAAAGACCAAGCCAAGAAAGAAGAAATAAAATTTACCTGCTTGACTACCTATAGACACACGTAAACCGAAAATGTCAAATAAATATCATAATAAGCGCAAAAACCTCTTTGCTATCAAACTCCATAGAATAATGTTTTCTTGTATTTGTCTTTTTCATTGACTTAATGAAACAGAAATAAAAGAAAAAGAAATATATTTTTTCTTTAAAGAGCAGACAATAATTTAGACACGGGAATTTTTTCTTCGCTAATGTATAACCTCGATAATTTTATTAAAAACGTTGAATAACTGGTCAAACTGCTTTCGCAACAAGAACTTTCTATTATGGGAGAAGATGCCAAGAGGCATATCTACTCTCCGCATCCTGGAGGCTACTCCCGCGCCAAACAGGAGCAATACTCTCAGTACCTTCGTAAACTGCATCGTGATTTTATTGACTCTTGGAATGAGAAATCTGACAGTAATGCAAAAGCAGCTGACTTCGAAAGACTCAAAGTTCTCGGCACCGGAGCCTTCGGAGTGGTATTCCTCGTCAAGCATCTCCACACGCAAAAGTACTACGCCATGAAGATGTTGGAAAAAGAAAAAATTGTGAAGCTCAAGCAGATTGAACACAGCTATTATGAGAAAAAAATACTCTGTGGCTTAAACTTTCCCTTCGTTGTGTACATGAAGTACTATTTCAAGGACAACGTTTATCTTTACTATGTTCTCCCCTTCATAGCTGGGGGTGAAATGTTCTCACACTTACGCAAGATGGGGAAATTTGAAGAGACTTCTGCCAAATTCTACGGTGCTCAAGTCATTCTAGCATTAGAGTATCTGCATTCCTGCGAGCTAGTATACCGAGACTTGAAACCAGAAAACATCTTGATAGATAGAACAGGGTATATTAAGATTACTGACTTCGGGTTCTGCAAGCTGATCAGAGGACGGACTTGGACTCTATGTGGGACCCCTGAATACTTAGCACCAGAGATTATTCTCAGTAAGGGGTATGGCATGTCTGTGGACTGGTGGTCTCTAGGCATACTTCTGTTTGAAATGAGCGCTGGACACCCACCATTCTTCGCTGCGGACCCAATGAGGATCTACGAAAAAATAGTAGCGGGCAAGTACAGGTGCCCAACTCACTTCTCCATCGAGCTAAAGGATCTGATTGGGCACGTTCTCCAAGTGGATATAACGAGGCGGTACGGAAACTTAAAAGATGGGATCATGGACTTCAAGAATCACAAGTGGTTCCGGGAAATTGACTGGGACAGCCTTCTGAACAGTCGGATCCACCCACCATTCATCCCGAAGATTCGTTCTCCTGGTGACACGACCAACTTCGATCTCTTCGAAGAAGAAAAGATCAAGGACAGTCCTGTGTGCTTGTATGAAGAAGAGTTTGCCGACTTTTAACTTATTTTACGTTTTTCCATAAGACAAGATACTGGAAAATAAGGATATTTTTAAGTTTAAGTATTTCAAAGCATTGTATCTTTCTGTTTTAGCTTTATTGGAATGTCGTGTTTTAAATGTTGTGTAAAAGCTTGTAATTAATTCAAAACATGCAAACGTTTTCACAATAAAAGTTTAATTTTAGAGGTCATTGTTTTTAATTTAAGCGTTTAATTAATCGTAAGGTTAATGTTCATTATATTCTACTTTACACATCCTATCCTACTAATATTATACTACCTTCGCCCGCGTGATACCCGGATAAAAAGTAGTCTATGTATAAGTTATATTACTGTAAAGTTTCATCAAAATCCGTTCTGTAGTGTTTTTGTGAAAGAGTCACAAACATCCATCCTCACAAACTGACGTGTTTATAATAATATTTCTTAACGAACAAAAATATCAAGAATATCAAGAATATTTTTATTAATTCAAGCATTCAGAAAAATCTTTGATTGCCAAAAAAATTGTTACCAATATTTGCCAACAACATTTTTGCGTATTAATACCCACTTAAGTATAAATAACACTTATTCACTACATTAAATTTATTGCGGCTTGCCAGAATAAAAGCCCCCGCGTTGTATTTCAGTTGTATTTTGTTGTAATTTACTTACCAGTCCACCACCCGCAGTATACAGCATCAGCGCTACGAACAGCCCTGCATGAGATAGGGCGGATCGTGGGCACAATCCGCTCTTCTCCCTGGGTGGCCCGCCCATCAGGGTTTCCGTCTCCCACGCCACACCGTTCACGGCTTTACACATTTTGATATAGTTTTAAGATTAGCTCTTGAACATTTTCACTTTTAACTCCTGTTTATAGTCAGCGTCACTTGCAAATGCATTATTTAATTCGTCACTGTTTTAGCCATCATGCATTCTTTTACGAACACTGATGGTGATCTATATATTCACTGTTTTAATAAAATAAGTAATATATTCAGCCATACAGCTATATACAAAAAATACAGAGATCGAATCGAAACTGCACCTCTTGCAACACTAATAAAAAAAACACTACATAAGATCCTATAAACTAAGTTTACTAGGTGACTGCTTTATTATTTTATAGTCCATAATAATATGCAGCAAGTTTTAGGTTCGTTTAAAGGAAAGTTATTTGAGTTGGTAATTTCCCTTTTCCCAGGTAAACATTGAGGTCACAATTAAAGAGGCAGGCTTGCGTGCTGATATTCCGCACGGAAGCCTTACTTATAGTAGGCTGTTTTCTGCTAATTTATCATACCGAATTAACAAAAAATAAAAATCTCAAAAATCTTTGCCTTAGTGCACTTTTTCATATGAATAAACCAATTTAGCAAACATTTATGCCACTCATAAACTTTTATGACCTCGGATACATGTTTTTCATACTCTTCAACAGCCTCTTCGGGTGATTAAAATCTTTGACCGCGTATTTGGTTCTTAAGTTTTGGAAGTCACAAGGTGCCAGGTCGGAACTGTACGCGGGATGGCTCATTAATCCTTAGTTTTTCATCTTTATAAATTAGTTTGTCTGTCTGGCACTGTGAGAGCTGTTATTGTCATAGTGCAAAATGATAATCAAGTGAAGAAAACTACTTTATTCCGAAGTAAATTATACGAGTGTTTTCGTATTCTTGAAATATCGTATTTACAGAATCCCTAATTTCCTGTAAATGCTAGAAGTTGTGTAGGAAGTTACGTTGACTTCAACAAAACCAATACAAATCTGATTTTTTTTTAACTTTCATGAATAATCCTGATTATAAATTACGAAAATTTAAATGTAATTTACGACAATTGCAAAATATTGTTTCCTTAAACAACACTATTTTGTAGTTTTGGACGTTTCGTTTAAATTTTCGGCAGTAGTATTTTTGGCAGTAGACGACCTCTGTAACGCAGTGGGCGAAGGTCCGCTTGAGACGCAGAAGGTTGCGGGTTCAATTCCCGCCGCGGGACAAATATTTGTCTCGGGTCTGGGTGGTTTCATGAATAGTACGTATGTATTTACAAAAAAAAACATTATTTATTTATTCATTAATTTATTACACGCTGTATAAACTTTATCCTGTGTACATTACGTTACGTACTTATGTTTAAAACTGTGTACCAAAGCACAACAATTAGGTATAATTAAGCGCTTTAAGAACCTATGTCACAGGCCTGATTACAACAAAACCGTTAACATGGCGTGAAAGCCCAACGAATGAAAGAAAGGAAATATTAACTAGGCATTCTCTGTTACGACATCACGTAGTCGGAAATCTTGTGAAAATATCACGAACGTGACCTGACGACGAAAATAAAGACTATTATATAACCAATGTTTATAATAAAACATTATATATAAACATATACCTACCTAACTACATTGATTTAAAAAAGTTGACACTTTGATTACATTTTATTAACCTTTATCCGGCTGTGGAAAAAAATCACAAGCACATTCGAAAAAAAAAGTCACATGCCATTGTGGAGCGTTCTAATAAGGACGATGGGCTTACAACCTGTCACTGGAATGCTAACTACCTACTTACAAAACGCGGGAATGGCACAGGCAAATGTAATGTCTGGACATGCCTCTGATTACCCCCTACTTGGTTTACCCAAGCATCTTCTCACTGAGTATCTGAGGATGTATTTATGCACGTCTGATGGACCTTACTTTTCAAATGATTTATTCGAGCCGGGGCAGTCCACAAATTAACGACCAAACCAATCCATACGTCATTGATTCCAATGAATCGAAAGTGATTTTCGAAAACAGCTCAAATCAAAATAATAATCTTATCAATTTTTATACCGTTAATTACAACAATGAATGTTATCGATATAAAACAAATATTCTTCTATAGAAATGAAAAGATACCATAAATTAATTATGATTTATGAATTATTTTTTCACGGGTGTCCTATGCCCATAAATAACATATACTTCGGCCAGCCAAATAATTTCCATGCATGCAGACAAATTAAAGAAATCGCAAAACTTACTGAGAAATCCTGGAGGAGCTATTGATCTATGAAAGAGCTCATGCAGTTAATCTTCCGATTGTACTATAGCACAATCGGACATGTCCCTCCTTCTCGTTATCATCTTTGGCTCACAGATTCGATCTTTGGCATACATCCAAAAGTCCAAACTCAAGATTTGTCAACGGGCGATGAAGCGTGGTTTTGGAGTTATGTTAACTGAAAACTTGCGCTCAAAAATCAAAATCGAGTATGTAGGAGAGAAAGCCGCTACGCTAAAGCGGAGTTGGGTCACGTCTGCCGTATGCCCGATGAGATGTGGCGGCGATCCTTGACACTGTGAGGTGGCGTCGCGGCAGACCACGAAGGTGTATGAACTGAGCGCTTATGAGAGAGACTGGCCCAATGTCTAAATGGGGGGAAACGTTTGCAAAACCATGGGACAACATGAGCTGATGGTAATAGGTAGTATTTTTTTTGTTCATTTTTACCCACCACGTAAGGAACCTGTATTTGCATTTTCCATTAGAGTTTGTTTTATGTTTAGATAGATAGATAGATAGATAACATACTACAACTTTATTGTACACCACATAATAAGTTTACCTGTGATGTTTACCTGTTACCATTTGCATATCTTTGAAACGGCTAATCGGATTATAATGCGGTTTTCAATCAATTTGTCTACAAGGATGATTCTTAGATTGGTAAAAGACGTCGGATTTTTGTAATCTTCCAAAATTTATGTGAATAAATAATCTTAACAAAAGATAAAATACATGAGAGAGTTTTACAAAGTTGTTTATAACTTTTTGTAAAACTACTCAGCGAAACCGTATTTGTTCTGTATTTTCGTTTTCCTCGTCACCATTTTGTTATTTATCGGTGCTTACGCGATCTCTTTGCTAATATTAGGCGAATTCAATATTCATCTGGCTGTATTCACCACTCGATGAATATACATAAGCTACATCTATCTACCACATCCTCTCTAAGAGCACATCGTCTATTGTAATTTAGTAGAATTAAATAGAATTAAATTCACAAAGTAGAATTCCTAAAGTAGAAAGTACCGTCTTAACTAACGAGAACCAGACATTAATTTATGTTTTTTGGTATGGGACGCCACATGCGTAGATGCGTAGACCCTAGCACCATCTCATCTGTCGGGGACATCAGTTAGAGCCCGTGCAGCGGCTGATTCGGCCGAGAATCTCAAGAGGCGCAAATATAGAAGTCTCTACAGAGCTTACTTATTTGAGCCTTTTGAGGGTTGAGACTCTGGGTCCGTGGGGAACCGGGGCCCTTCGCATTTTCTAAATACTTTCAGGGCGACTGGTCGAAGCGACGCGTGACAAGAGAGCTGGCTCTTATCGGGGTCAACGCATTAGCATTGCCATTCAGCGTGGCAATGCGGCCAGTATTTTGGGAACGCTTCCGCCTGGTAGTGATCTTGATCAGTTGAGCTATCTATAGATCGTTTGCAACGGTCTTTAGATAGCTAGCTGTTTCATCTGTATTTTTTATATATACCTATTTATTATAATATAATCTCTATACATTTATATTACAGATATAGTAAGTATCACACACCACACATAAATTAAACTAGCTTTTCCTCTGTTTCAAGTATAGGGTATGCTGCGAATAACATATGTCTACTTTAAAAGTGCTGAAAGAAGCAAATATTAGACGCACAAATATTTATTTAGTTCAAGTAGGGATGTGATATAGCACCCTTTTATCAGACACGATTTATGGGCGTCCCTATTAAGGTCCCCTGCATATTTTAAAGAGGCTCTTAGGTTTATCTTAGCTGCCTCCTATTTTACAAGAGATCTTAATAAATGATTCAGCTTTTCAAAAGGATAATTTCATTACATGAGTTAATTTTTTTCCTTACCCAGAATGGGCAATGGCGACGGATCCTGAGTCTTCATCCACCTCGATAACAATTTTTCACCCCGATGATAGATGCCATTGACCCATCCGCCTTTCTGCCTCGTCCTGTTTAGACTAAGGTACTGTTTTAAACATGAAGGCGGGGTTTTTATGGGCTACCAATTTATATAATGCGTGAATCTTATCACCTTATCAGACGCAG
Source organism: Perizoma affinitatum (assembly GCA_961405105.1). Classification (NCBI taxonomy): domain Eukaryota; kingdom Metazoa; phylum Arthropoda; class Insecta; order Lepidoptera; family Geometridae; genus Perizoma; species Perizoma affinitatum. Next base: position 11,412,741 of record OY560194.1, on the reverse strand, counting down.
ATCACAGCGCACATGCGACCAGCTCCTTCGAAGGTGTGTACCCATACATTAGATTGCCGTACAGGTAACCGAGCCATAAATATTTTCTTTATCTTGATAATGGCTAGCTCAACTATCTGGCAAATGATTATTCCATAGGAAAATACAGCTAAAGCCTTGAACGAATGACTTCAGATTATAAATAAAAGACTCTATATATTAGACTCTATATTGATAGAGGAAATAATCTAAGTGGATACCGATTTTTATTGCGGAAAGCACTTTGGCCCGAAATCCATGGTTGTTATGGAAAAACAAAAATCATGATATATTTAGTGTAATAAAAAAGAGAGACAAGAGAGCTGGCTCTTATCTGGGTCAACGCATTAGCATTGCCATTCAGCGTGGCAATGCGGCCAGTATTTTGGGAACGCTTCCGCCTGGTAGTGATCTGGATCAGTTGAGCTATCTATAGATCGTTTGCAACGGTCTTTAGATAGCTAGCTGTTTCATCTGTATTTTTTGTATATACCTACTTGTACATAGTTGTATGAATAAATAAAAAAGATATAAGGCTGCTCTTCAAAAAGTCATTAATTTTCACAAATCCTAACAAGCATCCCTTAGCTCTATAATATCAGAGTTCGATAATAAAAACAAAACAAGGTAATATTCTGTCGTGTATGTAAAAAAACAACAATGTATCTAAAGTCTGGATCTGATAAACACCAAAATCTTATTCCATAAACTATCGTGAATTTGATTATTCATATTGTAGAAACGGGATTTATCACGTATCTCGTCACTCTATTGAGGGTCTAGTGCACGACGCGAGGCGGAGGGAGAGCGTCGCGATCACTCACCCTGATGAAGACTCTCGGAATGAGCTGAAACTTAGTCGGTGCCTTCACCGATGGTGCGGTACTTGAAAAATTCCGTTTTTACAATATGAACACCAAAATCGGTACCTATTCTCCTCAAAAACAGTTGAAAATCCTGCTTTAAGAAAAAGTCAGCATTGAGATTGAATGTGGACTGAAGAATGACGCAAAATATATACTAATAATATATATATATATATATATAATATACTAAGACTTGGTTCTGAAATAATTACATAGATACCAAAATTGATTTTCTGTTCAAATATGAATTAGAGCTATGATCTTGGAATTGTATGGAAAAGTACCAGCAATATATTTCCTAAAACATCAACTTCCAAATATTGGTGGTTAAAGTTCAAAATAAAATCTCTACGAAATAAAAATCTAACCCCATTATATTCGATTCAACTAAACGTGTTATTTTTTCCTGTTCCTATACACTTATACAAATATATGGTGTTTTCAGAATAAGGTATACCTATTATTCCTTACTAAAAATATGAAAAAAGCAAATAAAATGCCGCAAAGGCAAGACCATTAAATTTTAGCTTTCCACGAAAGCCAAGTAAAATTTACTTCAGTCTGCATTGCTGTAAAATTACATAAGTACCCACCAAGTAGAACAAGAAGGAAAACAAGGTCCTGTCTAGCTTCCCTTAAGGTATAAACTCCGATAATACTATTTATTAACCAACGCAATGTAGGTAGGTTAATAATAAAGAAAGGCTTTGTTAAAATTACATCATTACCAACAATAGCCTGTAATAAAAAGATATACAGACACCTCCTCCTATTTTCAAGTCGGTTGAAAAGTTCACTGCTTGAAATAGGACTCCCTGACGAATGATCTTCTACCACCTTCATCCACTGACTTCAATCAGTGAAATGAAGGTTCTTCTTACATTGCGTTTTTCGGTTTCAATAATAAAAAATAGGTACAAGGGGTCTAGACAAATACCACACGCTTAATTTTCCTTTCACGCTAACGCAAATTTGTCAAGGCTGAACTGGGCAGAAGTCACGTGACATTTCCACAGCTAATGTGTTCTTCATACAATTCAATCTTTCCGCAGACGTTAACGCCAACAGAAAGTGGTAATTAATTTGGTTTCATTGAGTTTATTTAGACAAATCCTTTCAAACAAATAGCACAAAACTAAACAAATAGCAATCGGCCTGCAACCTGTCACTTGGAATGCTAACTACTTGCAAAACGCGGGCATGTAGCAGTAATATCTGGACGTGCCTCTGACTACCCTCTACTTTGTATCCTCAAAGATCTACGCACTAAGTATGAATCTGAGGAGAGAACCAGTTGAGGTTTAATATTTTTATCATAGTTCACAAGAACTGTGATCTAAATATTAAGTCTCTACTCTCCCCAGTTCGTTTTAAAACATTAATATATTATATACTTACTTAATGATAACTTTTCAAAAGATTAACCTTGCTCACAACATAAATAAATTACCGCATAAAAGCAATATCTACCAAAAACTAATAACAAAGTTGCAAACTTGCAAATCCTTATCACCCTTCAAGAAACGTGAAAAAAATCACCAAACAAATATCATTTGCCACACCAATATCGCGTTTAAAACACCATTATAGTAAAAGAGTAAAATTGTGATTAAACTAGTTTGTAGATATCACTAGTGCGGTTTTTACAACACTATTATACTGAAAGTGGACGAAATGATTCAATAATCAGCGTGATTCACTTTCGCCGCTGTTTTCGCGAGCAAAGTTACGTAGCGTGCTTGGAAAAGCTGCTGACAAAAACATGTTGTCTTGCCAACGGTTCGCGCGTAACTGAAAACTGAAACGGATTTTGGCAAGCTTTAAGCTCATGATGACTGAATGAAGAACAATTTCTTTACCGTCTTTCTTGATAAATCGTAACTATCTAACGAACTAAATCGATATTAGTTGGCCTAATGTCTTTTTTCTACCTAAAGGGTAAAAATAAAGATATTTTTTAGGGGTTATGTGTAGCACTGTATAAGTAGTTCCTGATACCCACGATACAGAGAATCCTAGTTTAGTATCAGGACTAGTATGTGTATTTTGGGTGTTTGTATACATTATTACTAGCCTCTGCCCACGGCTTCGCCTGCGTGCTACCCGGATATAAAGTAAGCTGTGTATTCCAGGTCAAGAACGATACCTGTTTCAAATTTCATCTTCAATCGATTCAGCCGTTACGGAGATTATTTGGTGAAAGAACTAGTGTGGTGAATAGATTCTTTTCATAATCGTCCTCTGACATTGCATCAAACCTAGCACCTTTTTTAATAATTTTGATGCAATTAGTATGACTTTTGGATAGGTTTTGTCACAAGTGACTAGGGTGCAATAGGCTATGGAATGTGAAACGGTTTAACCGATTGTCATGCAGTTTCTTGTAATCGTTTTGTATGACTCAAATAATTGTTCTTAGATAAGCGCTGGACGAGACAGTTGCACACTCATAATCTAGTGGCTCTATGTACCTCCTACCTAGGTTATGTAGTTTTAATTGAATATTATGTACTTAAAAATACTATTTATCGACTATATAAGATTCTTATGACGATGGCGTGTCGGGCTAGTAGCCGGCTACGATGTAAGAGTTGCGGGTTTGATACCTGCTGCGGGACAAAAATGTTGGTATTTTCTGCAGATATTTGTTCCCTGTCTGGATGTCTTGGTACCACGGTACTCGTAGTTCCTACCCGTAGTGTACTAGTTCGTAGTGTGTCTGTTGGATATTAATTAATGTATTTTTAATATGTACAATATTATATTTGTGTTTTATTCTAATATTTGTAATTCAATTTATTGAATATTGATTAAGTTGGGTTCAACACCTAGGGTATAAAGCTAGTAAATTGTTTAAAGGGCAATTCGCTTTTATAACAAAGTCCCAAGAAATAAGCAAAAATTGTCAATTAAAAACATTTAAAAACCTATATCACTAGGGGCAATAAATAAATAAAATAAATCATCTCGCAAAAACTCATGGAAATATTATCACGACTTACGAAAAAGAACACGCGAAGTGTCGTTTTTAAACAGCATCAGTTTTGAATTTGGAACAAAAAACGCGCCAGCAATGTTGTATGTAAATCCATTGCCGGCGTGCTAGTGCGTTTTTTGTCCGGTGATTTATGTTGAGACAGTAATGATGGCTTGTCTGAGTCTTTTAAATAGGACTCTATTTTATAATTCAGTTTCAGTTCTATTATTAGATTCCTTTTTATACTCCTGACCTACTTGTATAGAGCTAGAGAAGTGGCATGACTAGAACAACACTTGAAATCAAATAGCCAGTATACACTGCCACTGTGGCGCAGTGAGCGAAGGTCCGCTTAAGACGCAGAAGGTTGCGGCTTCAATTCCCGCCGCGGAATGTTTGTATGATCTGCAAATATTTGTCTCGGGTCTGGGTGTTTTCATGTATAATATGTATGTATTTACAAATATATATATATATATATATATATATATATATAAGTAGTATATCCGTTATGTAGTTCCCGACGGTTACTTTGGGGCTAGATGATGTTGTGTGAAAAATTTCCAGCATTATTTATTAGTATTTATTGATCTAGCGAGCGAAGTCAGCCAAGATCTCTGAGTTTACTTGGACAATCTGGCGTTTTTATGTATGTATGTATATATTGTGTGTTTGTATGTCCAACGATAACTGCCAAACCATTTTTCAATCTTGATTACATTTTATTTGGTTAGTAACTAATTTTCAACGAAATTATTATAATAATATACCTACTTGTAATTTTAATATGGTAAGTAGACAATACCGGTTAGTTCCGCTATGCTGATTTAAGCCATGTTCGTCCCTAGAAAGATCGGCCCGCTTCAAAAAATGCTCGATTCTCTTTATGCTCGGATTCTAAAATACCTCAATAAAAGTGCATAGCGGCTCGGAATCCGATTCTCGGACTGTCGAAAGGAAAAGGCTTATGTTAAAATATCACATCTAAAATGTACTATACAAATTGTGTTGCAGCTTCTTAATGGAATTCCATAGTAATACCTACTTAGGTATCTTTATAGTTTTGTAACATTAATTATATATCAATTTGAATAAGTTTAGTGTAAATAATAGTATAATATAGTGAAATTCGTGTCAGTGCTACCTATAAAGAACATTTATGAACAAAATGTCTTCCCCTTAAATAGAGACAGTAAGAATCGTGTTTATAGACACATTCTTAGCTAACCATTATTTTATAAAACTAGGTCAATGTTAAATTACTAATTAGCCTAACATAGACTAGACTGTAATATTACTAGGATACATTAATTTATTTTAAGTATTATTGTAATCTGGACAAAAAAAATAAACCGTTTTCATGTACTTTTGGTATCATTTTTTTATAATTTTATTTATATTATTAGTCTACAAAACCAGGTTATGAGGATATCAACCCCTGAATCTGCTTTATTACGTGCACGCGACCGCCTAATCGTTGTTCTGATAAAAGCGCAACTAATGGATTTGTGCAAGACATTTTAAAAAGCAGAAAATTTTAAAATTAATTAGTAAATATAAAAAAAACAGGATTTAAACCAAATGGTCAGAGTCAAACAGCTTAGTTTTAAATCCAACTAAATCTTAATTTATGATTATGATTGAAAAAAGAAAATTTAAAAAAATATTAGAACTTAATTTAAAAAAAAAAAAAACACGCTCACGATTTTCTTTCCCATGGTGGACATCCTCAGATGCATACTCAGTGAGTAGATCTTTGAGGAGGTAGTCAGAGGCACGTCCAAACATTACATTTGGTACATGCCCGCGTTTTGCATTACACGTGACAGGTTGCAAGCCCATCGCCTCTAACACAGGATTTAAACCAAATACTTAGTAGGATGGTCAGAGTCAAACAGCTTAGATTTAAATCTCAAGTTATAAGTCAAATTCAAAGTCAAAATTCATTTATTCATTAAAATCACATGGATCACTTTGAAACGTCGGTTTCGGTATGGCCGGTATGGTTCTAGGATCGAAAAATCAAATTGATAGCATTATATTATGATATAATATGAATTTAGCCAATTAAACGCAATCATCTCTTATTCCAATTTGTGCATTAATAACATGAACTGTTTGTATACATGTAGGTATACAGGGTGATATAAACTTTTTTAATTTCGCATAAAATAGCCATAGCTCTGAAGCTGTCCTAAATCGTAGAACATACATGAGGGTTATTCGTAAAGTTCACGACTCCCCAGATCTGCCATAACCCTGTGAATATTAGACCATCTCGCTTGTATCGCCCTGCAGAGATATCGGCAATACCCAGAGAAGTAAATTTGCTATTAAACTAACACAGGCAACTCACACGATAAATGCGCTGAGCTATTCCCTCTGATTTAATCGCATGAATATGTAAATAAGGTCCTCTGAGCTGACGACCCGCGATATGTTGGTGAAGAAATAAATAAATAAATAATGCTGGACATTTTTCACACAGCATCATCTAGCCCCAAACTAAGCAGAGCTTGTGTTATGGGAACTACATGACTGATAAAGATACTACTTATTATACGTTTTTTTAATACATTCTTATACATAGAAAACAGAAGTCCAGACAAAGATTTGCATATACAAACATTTGTCCCGCAGCGGGAATCGAACCTTCACCCACTGCGCCACAGAGGTCGTCAAAGTATATTGAAAAGTGAATATATGAAAAGTTGTAGGTAATACCATTTTCTACTCTATGCTCTTAATAGCGAGTCTTGATAATTTCTCTCAGCTTATGCACCCTTTAATCCCCTGTTTATTTGGTCTTCCTGTCTACCATAAGATTAATTTTAACAAAATGTTTGACATCGGGAAACAGCTTGTTTTTAACCCCAATATTTTCACTAGCAAGTTGGCTTGAAAGCAGCCGCATTTAGAAAAGGCTCAGAACAGGCTGGTATACCTACATATTTTGGGACACCTACATAAATAGAAATGTAGGTAGGTTAATACAATTAGAACTTACAAAATCACATGGACTTAGGTATCAAATGTACCTACCTAAATCATTTCTGTTTCTTTTTTTGTGCTTTTATTTTTAAAACAGTAAAATTGTACTGTACAATAAATGGATCTCGTGTCTGAAAATAGATAATTTATATATTATGGCCAAAATAACATAATCAGTAAAGTAGCCTTGATACGGGTTAGTGCCCATAGCCCGCCAGATTGATTAGTTAGGAAGTAGGATACCCGACAGATACAGAGGTTACAAAACAAAACAATTAAGTAACTGCTCGTTATCTCAGTACAGAACAAAAAAATTAACCCAAGTAGTGCCTTCACTGAGAAAAGTCTAAGAATTAGGTTCGAGCACTATAGAGGCCCATTTACACGGAGATAGTTTATCGCACTCTATGGCGAAAATATAATCGCATAATAATCGATTTAGATAATCTTCAGTAGATTCTGGTACTCACGTATTTACGTTCAACCAAAAAAAACACGTGTCTTGAGGCTTCTAATATTCAAAGGCGAGGCGAAAAGCGCCCTTCTACATGCGGATATTGTACACATTGTTTACATAAGGCAAGTTTTTTATACATTCTTTCGATACTAGTACCCTCAAGACGCGAAACTCTCTCCGTGTAAATGGACCATCTGTATTCAGAGATCGTTTGTTTATCAGAGATCCTTTTACAAAGAACCCGAAGTTTCTTCAGTTGATCCTTCTATTTCTGGAAATCTCACAGTTTTAACTCGTAAGCATAAAGTAGGTTGGACATGATCCCGATTCCTATCTCATTTTATCTTTTGAATAATCGTATCTTTCTTGTACAACAGTATCTCAATTTTTTTTTTATCCTACTAATATTAAACGCGAAAGTTTGTGGGGATGGATGTTTGTTACTCTTTCACGCAAAAACTATTGAACGGATTTTGATGAAACTTTACAGTAATATAGCTTATACATCAGAATAACACTTAAGCTACTTTTTATTCTGGTACCAGGCGAGCGAAACCGTGGGCAGAAGCTATTAAACATATAAAAATAATTCATACTTATCATAATTATCTTACAGTCAATAAATCGAGTTTTCTAAACGGATTTAAAAAAACATTGACGAAGTGCAAAAAGTACGCTCAGTTTAGTTTTATTTAACTAACGTGTAAAATATACATAATGAGAATACAAACGTCAATATACAAAGAAAGTTGTATTGTGTATATATATAAGTGTATATATACACAATTGTATATTTGTGCATATACTAAAAATGGTCCTCTTTCATTATTTGACGACCTCTGTGGCGCAGTGGGGGAGGGCGAAACTATCGCCTACTTATTTTTTGTTGACACATCGCTCCCCGTTGTTCGTGCCATCACAATGGGCCTGTCCAAGGCCAGTTCTGCACCGTTCCTATATTTCGAGCAGCATAAGCTGAAATAGAGAACTTTTGACCCCACAAATCAAATCTTTTAACCTTATTTTTTATGTAATGTAAATATATTTTCTTATTAGTCCTGGCTTCGGCCCTACTATCAAAGCATCTCATGTATAATTATGTCGGCCTGCTCTTTCATAGCGGCATCGACATGTAACGAGATCGACTCTATGAAACATTGGTTGGTAAGGGTCTCTGACAAACTACGCGTAACTGGAAAGGTAACGAGTGTATAGGGAAAATGTATTGGTATACTTGAGGGGGAGATACCGATAATTGATAGCCATAAATGTTATGCCAAAAGACAGCCAAAAAGTCTATCGAGAAATGCGCACTGACAATAAAAATGAAAACAATTTATTTCCGACATTTTGGAACATTTTGGAACATTTATGTTGGTGACTGTGCACGATGTATTTTACCTTGATATATTATACCGAAAGGGGATGATTCTACTCGTGAAATAAGATTTTTAACATCATTTCCTGTTTACTATAAATCAGCAGTTTTTTTGGGAGGTCAATGGCTTTTGAGTTCGTTAAACTTTCGGCTTATTGGTGTTAGGGTTGTCACGATGTGTTAAACTTTGCCAAAAATTACAAAATTTGATTCAAGGTTCAAGTCGTTGAAAAATGTAACCTTTACTGCTTTCGTGAGAATCGCTATAGATCGGTAGAACTCTACGTAATAAAATAAAAATCCGGAGTCACCTTGTAGGTAGTGTCAAATTACGGATATAATTATACTTAATGATAAATAATTAATGATTATTGCGACCATATAAATCAAATGGAGGAAATCCCTGCTCAGAATATTCCTGTTTCCAAGTAAAGCATCTTTTAAATGTCAACGCCAATGCGATAGTTGTTACCCACGACGCAAAAGGCTGGTATTTGTTCACGGTGTTAGTGATTGTTTGTCGGTTTTATCGTTTTGTATGAGTTCGGGGATCCTTAGATATGTTCTGTCGACACTAATCACAGGGGATGTTGTAATTGTTGATGGAATATAAAAAGGCGAAAGCGATTGTATTAAAAAAAAAAAATTTTTGCGACCCAGACATGCCAACATTTCATACCAAGCCAAGACACAGGAGTAAATTTATATTGGTTGAATTTAAATTCTTATGCATAAGTAGGTACAAACCCTGATGTTGACAAAAGCTGGTAATCCAAATTGAGATACCATTTGCCGGAAGCACCATGAAAGCATGGACATAGTCCTTGTGAAAGTAAGTGTAGTGTAAATCGCTTACTACAAGTATAGAGAGAACCTTCGTAATCCGAACAGAGTATGAATGGAACATTGTATCCGTGGTCTGTCATCTTAAAATCTTAAATTAAAATGTGAAAATTGTTTTTCCTTGTTATTTTTATTAAACAAACAAAACACGAAACTAAACCCAAATATTTGGCTACTTTTTATAATGTCAATAAATTCCTCTAATTAACATGTAGGTATTCTAATTGTAAGATGATATAATCAATTGCTTTATTTATTTATTTGATTTAAGAAAATATATCCTTCAATATCTATTCTCTGAGTATGTATCTAAGACATTCTAATACGGTCGTGAGCGTGTTTGTTTTAATTTTATCTGAATCTACTAGATTGGGTATTTAAAACGTAGGTACGGAAATAATCAAGTTATACTCGCGAAATATAACAAATACCTAGCACAGAGCAAGGTTTTTTACATCATAAAAAAATGCTTGGCGCTTATTTAAAATACCTAATGAGATATGAACCACGCTTAACTACAACTTATAAATATTTATAGATGATTAATGTGCTAGAGCATGATTTGCTAAAATAGTAAATATTTAGTAGATTAGAACAGGTAAATCCCGTTTAACATGATAGTATAAAATAGCTGATAACATAATAAATATCTACAGTGTCTTCTATATAAAAAAATATCGATTGCCGTTTGTATGAAAGATGATCACTTGAGAACCGCTCGACCGCAAATCGTAATTGTCAGGACAAGGTTCCAAGAAAATCCACCTGAAAAGTTGGAAATTTGTATACTAGGGTCATCCAAACGTAATTCAAAACGTAATTCCCAAACGAATTTAAATGAAAAAAAAAATACTCCATTCAAAATTTTCTGAAATCTTAGGCTTGGTATTTTTTCTTTAAGTTCTTACTTTCCAGGACTATAAGTTTCTCCACAAACGATAATTCGAGAAACATGACACAATATTTGGGTGTCTGGATGTTTGTTTTTGCTAATGAGTAATAACATGAAATTTGAAACACATATGGAGGCTCCATGTTACGATAGATGTACAGGTTTTCTTACTATTTTACCGGACTGCCGAAAAGAAGGGTCTTTCGGGTGAATGTATGTATTTATATCTGTTCCTTTGGCTCTCGTTGTAGCCAAAACGGCTCGATAGATTTTGATAAATGAGATGTCATTGGATTCGCCTTGATCAAGACGCAGAAGGTTGCGGGTTCGATTCCCGCCGCGGGATAAATGTTTGCATCTGCAAATATTTGTCTCAGGATCTGGGTGTTTTCTATGTATAATATGTATGTATTTACAAAAAAAAAAAGTATATAAGGAGTATATCAGTCATGTAGTTCCCATAACACAAGCTCTGCTTACTTTGGGGCTAGCTAGATGATGCTTATGAAAAATGTCCAGCATTATTTATTATTTATTTATTTAAGAAATATGGAAGCTTCAAACCGCCATATTCGATTTCCGACGAACCAAAAATCCTTTAAAGCCGTAGGCAGACTACAGACTATAGTCTGTAGCCTACGGCTTAGTGGATTTTGTGATACTTTTCAGATAAACTACACCATTCACACTGATGACATAGATATATCAGTCGTTGGTACTGTTCAAACATTTCAATGAACAACCTTGGTGTCAGATCGATTCTTCCAGACCTCTCTCCAAAAGACCGTACCCGTGCAGTCCTTACAATGTTAATAAGTTTGCCAACATAGGAGCAATAAATAATCAATATTATAAGAAATATCTATATGTCAAAAAACCAGGAGAGTGACATAGAATTCTATGTTTAATATGTATTTATTTACAAAAAAACGTAATTAAGTATTATAACAGTCATGTAGTTCCCATAATACAAGCTCTGCTTACTTTGGGACTAGATGATGCTGTGTGAAAAATGTCTAGCATTATTTATTTATAATATAATAGAATATACAAAATTCATATTGTAAAAACGGGATTTTTCACGTACCGCACTATCGGTGAAGGCACCGACTAAGTTTCGACTCATTCCGAGAGTCTTCATCAGGGTGAGTGATCGCGACGCTCTCCCTCCGCGTTTGGAATAAAATACACAAAATGTCAAAAATGTTTGCTATTATGGTGGTTTTATGCCGCCTTCAACGATTTCCGATTTAAAAAACAATCATAACCGGATGTGTAAATGCGGATAACTGTATCATTGGATTCGTCTTGGCTTAGAGAGTGAATATATTAATACAAATTGATTTTTATTATTAAATTTTATAAAGGAATACCAAGATTATAGAACCACGCTTAAGAACTCCCTACTGCAGTCGGGTTTATTTCTTTTTAAAGTGATTACTTGTTCCTTCGCCGTTTGGGCAATTAACTCTTAGGGCCAATTATATCTGAAAGTCACTTGGTGACGAACGTTAGGTAACTAAGTCAAATGATCATCGATCAAAGAGTGACGTTCAGATACAAAATAGCTGAAGCCAAATGGCGCAATGAAATCCTTGTTACGTCTAATGTATACTTTGTATATGTATATTTTAGTGTGTCCGTCTCTCCGTCCGTGTGTCACATTCTCATCCTCCCTCGTATAAGCGTTTGCTACTTTAATTGTAGGTATTACATTTAAAAAAAAACTCGTAAATGTAACTTCAATGTACCAGGGAAGATACAAAAAGCTTTTCATTTTCCGGTTTTTTTATATTAAATAAGTCAGCAAAAAAAAACTGGTATTTTAAGAACCTGCTTGACTTAGTGAATTAGACCAGTTTCAACCTTACTTCCTGGTATGATTGTTGAGTTTACCATGGGCTATTTGCCGGAGACGTCTCAGTAAGGCATCGTACCTACATAAATAAAGAAACAACTCGCACTCGCACACAGAAGGTACAGGGCTGCAGTGAGAGACGCGGATTTTTATTTTTAAATTAATTTAAATCTCTGTAAAATGCTGTCCGTCAAAAGTTTAGTGTTCGTAGCTGCGTTGTTATACAGCACAAATTGTGAAGACAAGTTCTTGCGTAAGTTTGTTTTAAATACTATTTTTTAAGGAAAACTTTGAGGAAACCTACATGCCCTACAGTCAATATTTTTGGCATATGCCAAAAAGTGTTAGAGTTCCAATAAGTGGCGATGGATTTGCAAAAGGTCACGTGGAATGTGAACTATTTACAAAACGCGGGCATATGCCAAATATAATGTTTGTATGTGTCTTTGACTAGTCTTCTAAAAGATCTACGAACTAAGCATGTATCTGAGGATATCCTTCACGAGGAATACAGTCGTGAGCGTGTTTGTTTTGTTTCGTTTTTTTATTTAATCGTTTAGATGCGTTTTGCTGATTTGTAAGTGACAACATCTGTAGTGGTAGGTGCAACTTATTTTAATACATTCTACAAAAAATACAGCCGAATTGAGAACCTCCTCCTTTTTTGAGGTCGGTTAAAAATGCCCCGAAGCGAGTTTGTCTATATATTTTTTTTAAATATAGTTTGTAGTTATAATTGACAACATCAGCAGTGCTATAATACAACTTTTTCTATCTTAACTTAAGAAAACTAAATCATATTTATTGCGTGATATTTCTCGGTTTGATGGCGAGGATTCGATGTGATTCGCCTATTTTTATGATATCAATGAAAACCTGAATAGCTATGGAAAACCATCGTACAGTCATATGGGTGGGACTAACGAATGATTATGGCATTACTTGTGTTCCCTTGGTTCAATTTGGTAATTTAGTTGAATTTCGTGGCAAAAAGAAAATTAGGCTTAGGTATAGGCTGCGCTAGAATTAACGAGACGCGTCCCTTATTCTTAAATATTTCAAACAAAATATTTATAATATTTTTAGGTAAGTTATGTACTACTTAAACTATTTTCATTTATTTATGTTATTAGTACGTATGTAATCTACTTTTGCAGAGATCGGTTAAATTCATAATAAAATAACTATGACTATGACGCAGAAAATATTAGAAATTTTTAGAATTTTTTATGTTAGAAATTTCACGAAAATCTGCGTCTCCGCTGCGCGTTGATAATACAAAATATCATTTATTCTCATTACAAGAGACAAATAAATTAATGAAAAATATTTATAAATCCATTAACGTTAAATCCATCACGTTATTATACCAGCACAAGTTTATTTAGTTTATGTTTTAAGTTTATACATCATTCGTGACGTGTGGTGTTAAAACCTTTCTAGAAAACTTGACGTCACACAAGACAACTAAAAGCCGCATTACGCCATATATGAGAAAAAATTACAAACATAGACTAACAAACGAACTAAAAAAAAAAATTACCTCATACCCCAAACACATAATACCGGCTTCAAGCATCGCGAGTAAAATATTTTTTTTTTATTTTCAAAAAAAAAATCTCATTATTATATTGGGATAGATATTTTTGTTTGAATTATTTTCTTGTCACTTATATTATATTTGTAATTAGTATGTTATGGAATTAACATTTATTTTTTGTTGCTAGTTATTTTAAAACTAAAAAGTTTTCTCTTATTTTGATAATCTTCTACAAATGCACTTCATAAAACAGAGGTTAGCTCGAAGAAAATGCTTATTAGCATTATGTTCACCTACGTGTTTTATCTTAAGCATTATCTATATGTATACCTATCTATATGTATATCTATCTAATAATTATAATTTTCTGAAACCTTTGTAAGATGGTTTCTCTTCAGAAAAGTTAAATGATAAAAAACTTATAAAAAAACCGTCAACCACTCAATACTCACCTTGATAATTGAACTATAGTTGAATGCATTTTCAAGGATATCGATATGTGACCAGTAAATAAAATACAACATCTGCGTCATAACCAGAAGTACACGACACAAGCCGAATCCAAAGATCTGATCGGATTGAATTAATCTAAATGAATCATGATCGGGGTCTTCACTAGAATTATTTTTAGCAAGCCTGTATGTATTATTGTTCTTCAGATATTTTTTCCGGTTCTGCGTGTTCTGGTACCACGGTACACGTAATTCTTGATCGACACAGGGAATCCCAGTTTGGTATCAAGACTATGCACTCGATATAACTTCTTTTCAGACAATTCTTTTTAATATAATTATTTACATTTTTACCTATATCTAAATTCTAAATTATTACTGTTATTCTGTTTTTATGACCTTTTTTTATATACTTAGTTAATTTTACTCTGTTTTGTTGTCTACCTTAAAACTGTTTTCTTTTTCTTTATATATACTTTAAACTTATAAGTGGAAACTTGTTATTAGCCATCAGCAAAATATGTGCTTGGCATGTATTTTTTATATGTTTTTCTATTATCTTGTCTAGCTGTAAGTTTTCCCAAATTTTTGAAAATAAAAATAAAATATTTTTATTACAAAAGGAAAGGTAAAATAAAATGTCGATTTCAGTAAATAAATAGGAAATACAGTAGTGAGTTTTGTTGCTTTAGCAAATCTTCATACACCGACTTAGACGAGATGGCCGCTGGTTGTGGGAGCAAATGGTTGTCAAGTGTTGTCAAAGTGCACGTGAATTTATTACTGCGAGCTGTCTCTAGACAGTCCTGGCCAAAGCCGGCGCTGTAGTAAATCCCGTAGCCACTATGGGAACTTAATTTCTCGTCCTCGAGGCAATTTATAGAATTAACTGTGTTGGTCTACTGAGCAGTACTCCGAATTTGACCCGAAGGTTTTGGGTCCGAACCTGGGCACCAATGAAGTGTTCCACACGAAAAGTGTTTATACGCATTTACACGGTGTAGGAAAGCTACGTGAGGAGACTGGTATTTCCTAGAATCAACAATTCACAAGCAAATGTCATCATTTAGTGTTCAAAGAAGTGTGTGTGCCAAATATGCCCTTGAAATCTCTGGATCCGTAAAGTCACGTGGGAAGAGGCACTGTGCGAGGCTGTCCGAGGTGATCTGCTGTGCCTGGTATCATCCGTTTAATCACGGACCGTGTGAAGCTGTCTACGGCTACGCCGTAGCAATTCCCGTAGTTGCAACAGGAATTGAATTGCTGATCTACCGGGACAGTCTTCATAAGGGAAGTGCACTGAACAGATCCTCCAATTTTAAAATATCGAAATTTTCTGCTATAAAATCTTCATAAGTCAATAGGTTTGGTGCAGCATATCCTGAGATAGGGATATTTTGACCTCAACTTTTGAACAACACATCTTTTTATTTTTTGTGACGTTTAATGTAACCTTTCGTGTTTGTGTTTATTTATTCTGTATTTTGTCACCTGTTGTGTTGTGTTTTGGTCAATAAATGTATTATTACTATATCAAACTATAGTAGACTCTGAGTACATGACCCTATATTATTATTATGCAAGTACTTATAACTAGTAACAAGGATCGAACTGTCTCAAAGTGCGGATATTAGATTTTCAATCAAGATAATCATGAGATCATTACAGTACCTACTCGAGACACAAATCACGAACATTACCATCAAAAGTGAGGAAAACTACATAATCCATTTGAATAATAGGAAGAAGCCGTCACTTCGTATGCTGTGTTCATAATTAATTAGGTACTTACCTATCTAAGTGGCGATAAAACCAATAAAAAAACCTTCCTGGAAGTCATACGAGACAATTAGCACATATTGCAGTTTCTGAGAAAAATGGTAACAAACAAACGAACACAAACGTACTACGTATTTACTCCTACTCCTATACAGGCTCTTTGCGTCGCGGATAGAATAAAATTTGGTCAATTACACTTTAAAATTAAACTAAATACTTCATCATCATCATAAACATCCTGTAGAAGTTTGGCCATAGGCCTCCCCCAAAGTGTAAGGAATGTACCTAATGAATTTTGGGCTTCCGCAACCTTTAAATTTAGTCCTACCTTTTAAATCCCGCAAATTTAGTTGGTGGCCACACCGACACATGTAAATTCACGTTTTAGTAAAGTGAAGTAAATATTTATTGCAATAACTGTGTATAAAGGTGGTATTGTTTTTTTTTAAGTTTCAACAGCTTGCCCGTTTCGGACAAAACATATTTGTTTTTTTATACAACTAAAGTCAAGGAACTACTTGTCCTCGAGTCGCTAACTATTGCCTGTTTCTGGTTTATCTATACATAAATAAAGTTTGTCTGGTAGAGATCGCTATTAAGCGATAAGACCGTCAATTGTACAACATTGTCAAAGTTTATTAACTAAGCTGATATGTTATTTGGTGTGCACGAAAATATTTTCTATCTA
The DNA here is from genome assembly GCA_961405105.1 of Perizoma affinitatum. Classification (NCBI taxonomy): domain Eukaryota; kingdom Metazoa; phylum Arthropoda; class Insecta; order Lepidoptera; family Geometridae; genus Perizoma; species Perizoma affinitatum. Next base: position 11,396,002 of record OY560194.1, on the reverse strand, counting down.
TCTAAAGTTGGAAACAAGCATACGGCCCCATATGATGGTAAACGGTTACCGTTACCTACGGACTCTGGCAACACTAAAGATATCACTCGTACGTTGCCGAACCTGACACATATCGAGTGAAAAAACTCATGTTCCTGTTATTTCAGCGGCACCATAACCTTCAGACCGGAACACAGCAATAATGAGAGCATGACCACATAGCATGCTTACCGTTTTAAAAGAAGTTTTTATTTTATTCTATCTCTAACCTATAGTGTCCCACGGCTGGGTAAAGGTCTCTCCTAATTCCATCTGCCTTTATCCTTGCGCCATTCCGTCTCGATCGCATAAGATCGTCATGTCAATGTTTTCCCGACAACGAAGTCGTGTTCCATCATCATTGTCAGGAAGCCAATGAGTTACTGCGTTAGCCTACTTCACGCGCTGCATCCAGCTCACTTGGCAAGGAATAATTAAATGTTTAATTATTGTTCCAGCTGCTTACATCACGGCATGCGATCTACAGAAGAAAGATTACTCAGATTGCATCAAAGAGCAGATCTCACTCGCCCTCCCCAAGTTCACGCAGGGCATCCCAGAGCTAGGAGTACCCTCAACAGATCCCGTGGACTTGGATGATATACACATAGATGGTAACGGACTTAAGCTGACATTTACCAAGGCCCAGATGCATGGACTCGGAGACTCAAAACTGTCGAAATTAATGTAAGTCTCTACCGACTCAACTTCTCTAGACGACCTCTGTAGCGCAGTGGACGAAGGAAGTTACGAATTAGATTCCCGCAGCGGGACAAATGTTTGTATGATCTGAAAATATTTGTCTCTGGGCTGGATGGTTTATATGTATAATATGTATGTATTTACAAATATATATAAGTAGTATCAGTCATGTAGTTCCCGTAACACAAGGTCTGCTTACTTTGGGGCTAGATAATGCTGTGTCAAAATGTCCAGCATTATTTATTACTCACAATCTTATCCCTTAGTTCGGTTATTTAAGGGCAGATTCTGTTTAGGTCAGATTCTAAGGCTGAATGAAAATTAAATAAAAATATGGTACTTAGTTTTTAGTGAAAGGTAAAGTATGTAGGTTTAACTTAATGTTTATGAGATTGACAGAACACAGCCTGTGTTCAAACACTTTAATACAGAAATATCGTTACGCAAGTCACAAGCAATACTAATGGTAAATGCGATCATTTTGATACTTAGGAGTTTGGGTGTTCATTTCTTATAATCTCCGAAAAAGCTGAATCGATTAAGATGAAATTTGAAACAGGTATAGTTCGTGACCTAGAATAAAAAAAAACACTTTTTATCGATACAGCACGTGGACAAAGCCTTGCTTGCAATCCTACTTACTATTATAATTCGAAAGTTTGTGAGGATGGATGTTTGTTACTCTTTCACTCAAAAACTACTGAACGGGTTTTGATGAAACTTTACAGTAATATAGCTTATACATCAGAATAACACATAGGTTACTTTTTATCCGGGTACGTCGCATGAAGGTCGTCATAAGCATAATAGAACAAGTTAAAAATCTCTAAATCCGGGATCACTTAAATCATAGTTGCGTTCAGCAATAAGTGATCGGTCTAGCACTTATTTATTCGAAGTGATATTTTTCAAACAAAATGATTTGAGAAATAAACGCTGCGAGGTAATATTCGTTACTTGTCTAAGTTTAAAGGTTTTTAGTAAGAAAATAACTTTAAGTTGTTTATAATTAGGTAATGTCGTTACCAGAACAATCGCAGGCTTTAAAAAAATACTTTGTTGTTAATTGTGCAATAACACGTGTAAGCTTTGCTAGTGTCTACAGTAAAGGACTATTGAAATAGCACATCAGTTTTAAAGAGACTCTGTCTCTAGTGAAAAGTCCCACGAAATCGTCCGCGTGATTTTGTTTCCATACAAATTAATCTTGCCACTGTACTCTCTATCGATTAATTGTCAAAAAATACTTTGTATGTGCAAGTCCTGTACACCAAAGGAACGTATCCCACAGAAAATGTAACAGTATTTCACGCCTACCCTCAAAACTTTAGCCTCATTACGAAACGTTTATCTAAGTATTACCTAGATTATATATATATATACCCAATGATCTCCAACATGCCATCACGACAGCCGCGAACTGTATGTACTTATCTATATTACTGTAATTACGGATCAATTAATGAGATGTAATGATTATCAAGAACGCATAAAAACCTTGCTCTTTGACATAAACACCGGAAATGATGGTCTATCGAGACTAATCGATAAACAATGACATTGTGTGCTGGACAATGCAAACACGCGTAATGAATTATCTATAGAGCCGCAGCGCAACAGGGTGACACCCTTTTTCGGCAACTAGCCGACTAAAAATAAACACGCTAACGTCATTATCCGCATAATGACGTTAGCGTGTTTCCTCTGACGACCTCTGTGGCGCAGTGGACGAAGGCCCGCCTGAGACGCAAAAGGTTGCGGGTTCGATTCCCGCTGCGGGACAAATGTTTGTCTCGGGTCTGGGTGTGTTCTATGTATAATATGTATGTATTTACAAAAATATATATATATAAATAGTATATCAGTCATGTAGTTCCCATAATACAAGCTCTGCTTAGTTTGGGGCTAGATGATGCTGTGTGAAAAATGTCCAGCATTATTTATTTATTTAATGACGTCCTCAGATATTTGTGATAAGACTCTGACCACGGCATCGCCGCGTGATACCTAACCGGATAAAAAGCATTTAATAACAAAAGAAAGAGATAACAAGAATGTTGGTACCTTCAAATTAGTCAGATTTAAGTATTCCATACAAGTTTTGTCCTTTGACCGGAGTAAAATTATTGCCATCTCTTTTTTGCGTGCACTATCTATCAGTAAAAGAGAGTGACCGTTTAAAATTAAGTTTAGTTAGTGTACAAGAGATTCGACGCCATTGTATAGGGTATTTATGACGCAAAACAACAGACACCCCAACTGATTTTTAATATAATAAATTGATCTATTACCCAATAAATAAGTTATTTATTAAGGTTTATTTTTGTTGAAGATTCGTATTTATGTTGCAAGTACTAACTGAACGTTCTGATCGCTTTGTTAATGTGGCTAGGAATGTCAAAAACATACTTTTTACGCTGAAGTATTATAGGGAAAAGTATCTGAAACTAGAAAAGCACTCAATGGTTTAGAAAACTGCTATATAGTACAGAACCCACAGGACGCGAGTCTCGCTCTAAATTCTGTTTTAATTTGAAAGCAATATCTCTATACTATACGATATTCATAAGTTTTGTTTTATTTCAACGGAAACACCTCATGACCACCTCACTATCAACTATGTTTTAATGTGTTGTTTCAGAGTTAAGATCGGTAAAGAGGACGAGGCTTTCACCCTGGCGTTCAAGAGTAATTTGAGGCTTAAGGCTAAGTACGAAATCGATGGCAAAATCCTGATCCTACCCATTGTGGGTAATGGAGACGCTGTTGTCAGAGCCAGTAAGTTTATTGAAGACCATAAACTTAAAATTGTAAAATGTAACTTATTGTAAAATTAGCTGGACCTGGGCGGGTAGACAATTAACTCGTGCTTAGTTCTCCTTTCACGCTAACGCGAATGCGTTAAATGGAAATTTGGCGGCAATTATGTGACATCTTTGACTGCCTTTGTAGCGCAGTGGGCGAAGGCCCGTCTGTGACGCCAAAGGTTGCAGGTTCGATTCCCGCCGCGGGACATATGTTTGTATGATCTGCAAATATTTGTCTAATATGTATGAATTTAGTGTATTCAAGTGTATAAGTTTACTTTTTTGTTGTTCCCATAACACAAGATCTGCTTAGTTTGGGACTAGATGATGCTGTGTGAAAAATGACCAGCATTGTTTATTTATAATTATTTATCTCAAAAAATAATGCTGCTTCCATACAATTCAATCTTTCCGCATCCGTTACGCCAACAGAAGTGGTTTTTGTCTAAGGGCAGGGGCCTAACCATCAAGTCTTATTGCGATTTAATTCCGGAAAAGATATCAAATCCTGGCAGTTGAGGATGTTGTCATATATACGTCAACCGCAAAGCGGGATTTAAATTGAATCTGAATTCTTTGCCTGAATTTAATCGCAATAAGACTTGATGGTTAGACCACAGGACTTGTTTTCTATCACGTATTCAATGGCAGATTTCCGCGACCCTTGCAGTTTTTAGCTATAACTGAAAATTACGGTTTATGTATGAGACATTTTTTCTCCAAGTATGCGGTTTACAAATAGATAAATACATGATAAATGTTAAAACATGATCGAGGTACGAGTGACGGAGGGAGGTCGCCTCCAACTGAGATCTTGCGAGGTACAGTTTTTGCTCGAATACCAAAACTGCCTTACCCCATACCATAGATCAAAATCTGAATATGACGGTTAACCCCAGATAAATATTAGGTTGGGGAAAAAGTCTTTTCGCATTATTGTATGTATGAACTTGTAATAAAATATCTTTGGCTATACTATTTGTATCTGGCTGGTTTTGGTATCATTAAAAGTTTAAATTTTAAAGAAGATAATTCCAAATTCAAATTAGGAAAATGTGTGATTTTTATTTGTTTTTCGTACTGTTAAGATGAGTGAATCTAATGAAGAAATTCGATACATTTTAAAATTTTACTACAAAAAAGGTAAAAATGCAACGCAAGCCGCGAAAAAAATTTGCGATGTTTATGGACCTAGTGCAGTGTCTGTGAGAGTAGCACAAATTTGGTTTAAGCGTTTTCAATCCGGAAATTTTGATGTCAAAGATGCACGTCGCTCTGGTCGCCCTATTACGGATAAAATGGATGCCATTTTTGAAAAAGTGGAGCAAGATCGGCATATCAGTAGTTACGACGTAGCTGAAGAACTGGGAATTGACCACAAAACAGTTTTGGCGCATTTGAAAAAAACTGGGTACACAAAAAAGCTCGATATTTGGGTACCTCACGAGCTCACTGAAAGAAACCTAATGAACCGTGTTCTCATTTGTGATTCTTTATTACGACGTAATGAAACCGAACCATTTTTGAAGAAATTTTTGACCATTTTTGACCTCACACATCTTTAGCCACTCAGCAAAAATTAAGAGAGTTTGGCTGGGATGTGTTAATGCATCCGCCGTATAGTCCTGACCTTGCACCTTCAGATTTCCACCTGTTTCGGTCTCTTCAGAATTCTTTAGGCAGTGTCAGGTTAACATCACGAGAGGACTGCCAAAACCACTTGTCGCGGTATTTTGAACAGAAGCCCCAAAGTTTTTATAGCAATGGGATCATGTCCCTGCCTACAAAATGGCAAAAAGTTATCGAACAAAATGGTACCTACATACTTTAGTTAAATGTAAATAAACTATATTAAAAAATGTTTTGAATTTTCTTAAAAAATGCGAAGAAACTTTTTCCCCAACCTATTATATGTGCATCTTTCCAGCCGACACGGACAAGAAGATTGTTTTCTCTCTTGAATTTAAAATAACACATATCAGAAAGAGACAAAGCAGTTTTAATTAATTGACTATTAAATAACCTTTATAAATAAGGCTTATAGTATTTAATTACATAATTGTTGCCCACTTTATTGACCTTATCTTCTCAATATTATAATTAAACAAAAATTATCTATAATGACGATGAGACTTGTAAATAAATACCCATCTGAGTTTCAAGTGGACATAAAAATATAATGAAACTATAAAAACTATTGTATAAATAATTGGTTCGCCATTTTATAAAGTAAACCTATCTGCTATTAAATATCTATACCTACGTATGTCACTACCTATTAACATAAGTACAGTGTGGGATGGACTTCCGGCCGATCGATCGGTAGCGGAAAGTCGGTGGAGGAAGGTTAGAGGTATCTCAAGATCGTTCGTCATAGCACTCTTTTGGCGATGCCTTGATGTTCAGCAGTGGCATTCTATCGTCTTAATGATTTTTTTAAGGATTCCGTAGACTCCAAGGAACCCTTAGATATAGTTTCGCCATGTCCGTCCGTCTGTCTGTCAGTCTGTCTGCGGCTTAGCTCAGAGACTCTTCGTACAAGAAAGCTGTAATTTGGCGTGGGTATATAGTATACGTACATATTAATCACGCTAAGAAGCATTCCTCATTGCATGCACTATGGCCTGTATTAGTTGAAAGTGAAAGCGCTAATTATGTGGACAAAATCAACAGAGCTATATCACAGTTAAAAGTTTATCTTCACACACACAGTTTTTTAGGGGTTTCTTGTCTTTTTTATTAACAGCTTGTTTTTTTCCTACAGGTAACGTAGAAGTAACTATCGACGGCATACTGACCCACGTGAAAGACGGAAAAGGCGAGCACTTGAAGCTAATCACTCCTAAATACAAATACGACATCGAGAAAACTACGTTTGAGCTTGAAAACCTGTTCAATGGAAACAAACAGCTCGGTGAGTCTTTGTCTCTTTTTTTAATTATTTATTTTGTATTTCCGGACAAACAATATAGTGTTAGGTGGACTTAATGCTAAAGCATTCTCAAGCATTCAAAACATGGCGTGCCCAGTAAAGACTATCAATATACAGTCTCTTTCGCAAACCAGACTTCATAACAATCGGAATAGAACAAAGGAATAGAACCACTTTGGACAAAAGAAAACGTTTTCAGTGTTTTAAGACGTGTGACGTTAAAAGAAGAATGGTTTTTACCATTCTTGGAGTCATACAAAACATTTTTTTTTTGTAAGGCATTAATTGTCAAGAACCGACTTAATTAACGGCAAATTAATAAAAAGTCCAATATGCAATTTCATCACCCATTTTTTCACTCTTAGGGAGTGGGATTTTTCATAAAATGTATATGAAACAAACCTTGAAGTATACCACTCATTAAAAAAAAAACATTAAAATCGATTCATAATTGGCGAAGATACCGCGTAACATACACACAAAAAACGAATTGAAAAGTCCTCTTTTTGATGTCATTTAAAAACAGTCTTTCTTATTTCATCGTATTTTGCAGTCAACGCTTACTAGACTTCCGGCTATATAATATATAGGATATTATAATATACTTATGTGGTATAGGTAACCTATTTAAGGACTAGGTATCCTTATGGTCACATTAAATGATTACCATAATTACCTTTTAGAGAAAAAAAAACATCCTCTAACTACAAACCCATATACGGGTTCCTTCCGTCACAAGTAAAATGGCGCGTTTACAAGACTTATGATAAATACCTAGCTTACTCATTCTGATGTACAACTCTAGAATTAAGAGTGTCTTCCCTTATCGAATTCTTTATAGATACAAATTCAATGTATTTACGACTTGGCGCAGCCGCCGCGATTGTTCAGCTGTGACGCAAGAGGTGCGGGTTCGACTCCCGCCAAACATTTGCATGTTCTGCAGTTATTTGTTACGGGTCTGAGTGTTGTGGTACCACGGTAGTTTCTGATACCCACGATAGAATCCCAGTGTAGGGTCAGGACTATGTGTGTCTGATTGGGTTTTATTTAATTTACAACATGCTACACCAATAAAAGTAAACAAATATAATAATAAATAAGTAAACAAATTTAAACTGATATATACAATTTATATACTTTTTTTTGTAAATACATACTTATTATAACATAGAAAACACCCAGATCCCGAGACAAATATTTGCAGATGCAAACATTTATCCCGCAGCGGGAATCGAACCCACTACCTTCTGCGTCTCAGGCGGACCTTCGCCCACTGCGCCACAAAGGTCGTCCTACTGTAAACCGGTTGCAAAAATAAAATAAATATCGTAAATGATAACAATCAGGAATCTGTGGCGATGGATGGCCTTTATTTATTATTATTCATTTATTTCAGATTATAAAAATCCATATAATATAAGTATTCACAAACACTTTACATACATGCACGATAAAAATAATTAAATAAAATGTCACAGTAAATTTAAAATAAGAAAATAAAATGTTACGCAAAATTAATTATTAAATTAAAATTAATTAACAGATGGATCCCCAACATTTTATGATATGGCCTTTACCAGAGAATGGGTATTATTGTTAAGAGAGAAAAAAAAATATTTATGTTTAAAATCCAGGAATCCAGGAAAACTAACAAGTCTATTAGACTGTTGAACTCAAGAACAAAAAATCCTTATTTCGCATATTTCATCACAATCCACCATCCATTGTTAGATTGCATAAATTATTATACCATTCTTTATAGATTCTAAGTAGAACGGTAAATAATGAACTGGCGAGCAGGCTGCGATGCAAGATATGTTCGATTCCCGATGCGGGACAAATATTTGCATGTTCGGGTTTTGTGTCACCACGGTACTGATAGTTCCTGACACTCACGACACAGGGACACCTAGTGTGGGGTCAGGAATATGTGTCTGTTTGGGTGTTTATTGTCCCGCTGAGGTTGGGGGGTTCCGAGGGAGGCTTCGCATTTTTTTTAATTTCAACGACGATGAAATGATTTTCATCATCCATAGTAGCGCCTCTTAGTAACTTGTGGCAATAAAACATTTAAAAGAAAAAGCCTTTTTTTAAATTAAATTAACAGGAGTCCCTCTGACGTGATCAGAGTCTGTATCACTAAGCTTATAGTAAAAAACAGGGCTTGATTTTAATTACAAGGGAGAGCATAAGCTCTCAGCATAATCTAAAATAATTACGCTACTTTTCTCACATATTTTTAATAGTGCCTATTGTTCTATCATATACTATATTTTTAGACAGACAAGAATCAACATTATAGTCATACAAATTGATTGCGACAAACGGCATTTCAATTGGATAAGCCATTTTGGTGTTAAATGGTAACAACCTCTTGTGGCATAATTAAACTGATTTAGCCTTGAAAACATCGGAAAGAAACCTGTTATTAACACGGAATCAAATAGTAGCAGAGATATATTTTTGGTTTGGGAAGTTAGACCAGTTTTAACATCTCCAAAACTTGATTTTCATGTCGTTCAAGTTTTATTATAAATTTATCCGGGTTTTTTTTCTGAAATATTAGACTATTTATAACTGGAAGACGACCTTTGTTTTTACCAGCTACGTTAGGAGCCCGAAGCAACTTAATAAGCTGTAAGCTGCAATTTAAGAAGTTGTTAGCTTGTGTAACCAACAAAACTCATATTCGCTGGGACCTACCCAACTAATACTTAGTATTTTTTTAACTCATGTCATGATTTCCATCGTCTATTGCAGCGTCCCGTAGTGACGTTTTGTGACGAATCTATCCAAGAAACATCCTTGAAGACATTCAAAATAAAAAAAAATCGTAACGCTCAAATTATATTTGTCTATTGTCTATTGTAAATTCAACCATTAATATGAAATGAAATTAAAAATCACTTTATTGAGGAACACAATGCATGTACGACCTACAAATGGCTTATCGCTGACGGCGATCTCTTGAAACAGTGCATTATTGATACCAAAATAAATAAAAAACTAAATCTAACTAAACCTACCTAACTTTTCCACTGACACTGCGAAGTTGAGCGGTAATAAACAAGCAATGTATATTTTATTATCTGTGCCGAAATACAATTTTTTTTTCAGCTCAATCTACACTTCAATTTGCGATTTTATTATCTGTGCAGGAATACAAATAATACCTATTGAATTCTTTATTTTTTCAGCTCAAACTACACTTCAATTCGCGAACGAGAACTGGCAGCAGTTGATGGACGAGCTGGCGCCGCCAGCCATCAAGCAGATAGTCAAGACCATCGTGAGAGCCATAAACAAATTCTTCGCCAACGTCACACTCGACCAGATCTTCAAGAATTACGAGCATGTAATCGCTGACAAAGCTTAATTCCTTATTTTAGGGTGGTAACATGCAGTTTTACCCAGTTCGGGTAATCTTGGTTGGTAATAATAAGAAAGAACTCAATTTTCGTCGAGTCATCGCATTTGTTACAATTATGACGTGATAGAAAACTGTTTTTTTTTCTCAGGTAGGGTTTACTTCTAGATATTTTTGTAATAAAAAACTAAATTATTGAATTTGGATATTTTTTGAACCTCTATGAAAAATATAAGTTTGATACAATATTGAGGTAAGAATTTTTGCTATTTAGAAACAATTTATTTTGGTTTTTTAATTTGATTTATGCCATATTCGTCCCTAGTTTTCGGCCCACATTATTTAAAAGTCTTTATACGTCCCTCACTATGATATTTGTCCATGTTCGTCTCGCATACCAAACTTAGTGTAAGTACAGTTAGAGTCAAAAGTATAATTTATCAGCGCAACCAAAAACGGTCATCATCAATCATTATAGGTTAAAGACTAAGAAGTATTTTATCGACCACCCAGCACTTACCATCATCCAATAGTGATGGTCATTACTAGTATTATTAGTTTACACAATAATCGAACTCATAGCTCTCTACTACCTAAATCTCAAAAATAAGTATAAAAATTAAAAGAAAAAAATGCGGCTAGAAATATTTATTTAAGTATATATATTATGGTACTTATCACAATGAATCACAGAACCTCTCCAAATAAGATCCATAAAAACTTTCCTTAAAACTCAGTAATATTATACACATAAAAGTAAAAGTAAGTAACACATAAAAGTAAGTAACTTAACCTATGAAACATTTTTATTAATATCCATTCGTCAATCATAACCTCAGTATTATAAAAAAAACAAAACCTCTGAGGAAACAATAAAAAATGTAGTTTCAAAAAATTAACGCTTAATTATACTATACCTATTCAGTTCGGTTTGTTAACAGTAATCAGTCTTATAACAAGTCAAAATAATTAAAACAATCAAAAACATTAGTAAACAATCAGTCTTACAGTAATTTAGTCTTAGTATTAGGGTAATGATAATAAACGCAAGTTTAAAAATCAACAATGAAACATAATGAAAATATGATTAATAGTAATGGTAATGTACATGTCTCTGTCTGTGTGTGTGATATAGTAAACTTGACGCATTTTTAAAATACGAAAGGACATATTTTCTCTAGGCAATGGCCGAGAGATATGTTTCCGTGGAGCATGGATGTTATAGATTGTTGTATATATTGGTCCATTTCAATAGTGTCTCGGTGTCTCTTAGTCCCCTCGCCATGAAGTCGGCTACGATTGATATTTGCATCATTTTTTATTGTTTTCATGAATTAGTTTTCCTTTAAAAGTTTTATTCAGTCTAGAATTAGCGCCCTCAGCTGGGTTATTGGTTCTGTATGTGTCGTTGAAGAAATCCCACTTTCCCCTCATGCAATCATTTTCCAACCAATATGATACGAAGTAGTCATTGAACTTCTCGATGTTTTTGTTTTTGGGACAGTCTTCCATAATATACATAAATCCATCAGATTTTAATTCTGAAGGTAGTAAAGCTAGTGCAGTACATAGAGCGACGTGCTTTCGGAAGATTTTTTTTTCTTCAAATCCAATGATTTAGCTTTTTTCCACACCGCTTTAGTGATGTGAAAGTAACACCCTTTACTTGCTACATTTGGAAAGATGTTTGATATACCGTTCATCGCTGCTTTCTCATAATCCGTTCTGAAGGTACAAGGTTCCCAACTAGGTATTTCTGATTTTATAAGTGCAAACATGGTTTCATACGTTGATTGTTTCTTATCCAATGTTTATCTTCTCTCCTGTGCTTCCGATGTCTCCATAAACAACGTAAAGCTGTTTAAAAGGCTTGACCACACATTTAAAAGTTCCGTCTCCGAGGTAATCCTTTATATGGTGCACGGATTCCCGGACTTTTTCATCAGCAAAAGCCAACATTCTTGTTTTTTTGTAGACATAATCAAAAAGTAAAAACTTGTTGTATTCTTTCGGTATTTCTACATCTAATACCTTTTTAAAAGTAGACTTTTTGATTTCATTGTATCTGTTTCGAGCATTGTATAAACCCGACTTTACTTGAGACAATTCTGGTATAAGCTCTACCAAATTTATACCCTGTTCATTTAATTTCACTAGGCTCTCGCTATATATCGATGGAAATGACTTTCCTTGGGAAGATGCTGCTTCTTTTTTGCAACGGAATAATTCTTCTTTTATGATGTTTTTAGCCTCGCTGGGTACACACACATCATGTGTCATTAATTTCATTATTTTATTTTCACCGTCGGTTAACATTCCACCGTGACAGCTTCTATTAACGCATCTCCAACTTGTTGATTTATTTTTATTTACTCGTTTTTTGGAATGTTCATATCCATTGTGTAATAAAATTGGGTCTCCTCTCTTTGATTCTATGAATGTCAAGGCACTCTGACTAGGGCAATATATTTCATCTGGTTCCATCATTATGAAACCTGAAATGTTATGTGTATTAAAAACAATCTATACTTAGAGAGGGATAATAGATATCCAATAATTGATAAAATTATAATATTTTATCGTGGACGGTTCATTCTGTGCGAATTTAAGCAATGAGATATAATTTATTCCTTTGAGATTTATTGGCTGATTTCGAATAAGAATACGTAAAGTATTTCACTTAATACTTTGATTTCATATTTTTGGTGAAAATTTTAATGCTACGTTCGATATATTATATTTGACATTGTTTTTTTTTATTGAGATGCACAAAAAATAATATAATCACAAAATAAAAATAAACTTAAATAATATAGAAGAAATATAGAGTGTTAACTTTCTTCGTTAAAATAAATTAAACAAACGTAACTCACCATGTGAAACTGCTCACAAATAAGATTCTTTCCAATTTTAAAGTACACAAATTCACTTTTCACATTTTTCACAATATAGCAAGTCCACTTTCGAATACATTTGTACAGCTATGCGTTTAACTCTCAAATGCGAGCACCTGATGTTTGACCTAGTCATTTTTACTGATAAGATAAAACGCGATGCTATTGGTCGCCTGAGCAACCCTTTGTCGGAGTTGCGAAGTTCCCAGGTAGGAAACATACCTGGGAACTTCGCAACTCCGGCAAGTGCAGACATCTTTACTGAGAATTATGTGAACAATTGAGCTGTTTTATGTCATACTTGAATTTTAGAAACCACGTGCACCTTTGTTTAGTGCCTTATCAGTACGCATTGTTGTTAGGGCTTGAACGCAGCCGTATCCTTTGCCGCAGCTGTCTTTTGCATCGACAAAACATGCGCTCTACTTGAGACTTGTTCATAAATTTAAATTTAAAAGTCAAGTGAAGACTTATTGCCTCAACTGTACTAAAGTGATTATAATTTGCCTATATAAAAAACTTGGGCCGAACGTGGAGCTAAAAGTAGGACGAAATAAGATTTATTAAAATAAAATTTATTGTCGGCCGAATATGGCATACAAAGTGGGACGAAAGCAGATTTTTTGAAGCGGGCCGAACTTTCTAGGGACGAATATGGCTTAAATCTTTAATTTTACAGGAGAGGGATTTAAAGTTTTTCGAATTTTAACTTTAGAAGTTGTTGCGTTATTTTTATCTTAAAAGAAGACTACAGTATTATAGTTCTATTTTCAGTTTAAATCAACCTGATATATACATCAATGTTAGTCATTATTCCTCCAAAAAAAAAACAACGACGGATTTACGTATTTTGATACAGTGCTATTTTTTGTTAAAGTTAAAGCACACTAGATGCTACCTGCATGTACTCTAGAAAGCAATTTGATTTAGGTTTAAATCATGCAATATCGATACTTTGATTGTAGTATGAAAAATCAACAAAATTTCAATCATTTAATAATGTCTTGCTATTTTAGATTTATTTAATTAAACACTTTGGTAAACATATTATTATTATGATACGGCCCACGTAAAACGCTAGACGATCAAATACCCCCAATTTCAAAAACAAATAACGCCTATTAGATCAATATTTATTTGTCTATAAATTTATATACCTAATTTCAAGGTTGAAAACAGTTGTCATTTCAAATTTTCGCATGTCCATATTACCGCCTGTTTCAAGTTCGATGAAGACTCTCAGAATGATTGAATATTTCACAATATTAATGATCACAATTCACAATTATTTTTATCCTATGCCACTTGGTTAAGGTCGATCATATTAGGGCTGGCTAAACTAGGAGTAGGCTGGGTTGAACCCTCACTAGAGTTACTACCCCCACTGCTAGAACTAACTCTCGCAATATCTTCCGTGCGACCAAACTGCGGGCGAGTCTCGACCGTCCCAGCTACAGCCCCAGCGCGATCTTCTAACGACGTACGAACTCCGAAAGTCATGGTGTCCGACCTGCTAGAATTTGTGGTTTTTCTCCATGGAAACGTTAAAACATCAGAGAATTTGCCGTACTTGTATAACATAGCGACGACGAATATGAGGAATAGAGCGGGTAGTCCGATGCTCATGGCGAGCACACCCGCCAGGGAGCGCGGCTGTTCTGCAATAGAGAATCAGGCTTGAGTTCACCAACAAAATAAACGGACAGTCAAGTATAACCATAGATTAGAAAATACAAAAACACAGGAATTCATAAACAGAGAAGCTACACGTATCGCTGAAAACGATATCTTCCAGACAACCTTTGGATGGACAGGATAAAATGGAATCAAAGACGGCGATTATAAAATCTAAAATTATGAATATTATATACCTAAATACATAACATATATACATATCCTTAAATAATAATACTATGATATAATAAGTATGTAACGATAAAAACGTTTTGCTAGCAGCTATGAGACATGGAAAGGAAACGGTCGTAAACCATAACTTTAAAAATAGCGAGTGTTGATGACAGATTCCTATGAAAATATGTGTCTTAGAGCTCTGATTAGGATCTAACCACCCGTTATTGTGTTGGTGAACACGGACCTTAAGCTAAAAAACACATTCATTTACTGCCGCAGACAATAATATAGGTCTTTAATGTTAGTATTGTGTAAGTCATACTAACATTAAAGACTATTTACTATTTACTTTTTATTTATAAGTTTATAGGTTTATTTATTTTATGTGTAAACAAAACACAGAAAAAAATGCAAATCAACGTACTAAGCAAATTCGAGTCCCGCCTCGCTGAGGTTGATATTTTTAGGATAACATAAAATCTTTAAAATTACAACTGTCCATCTACTTTTGTCGCTGGCTGTACGTGTGGGCTTCACAACCTTTTTTTCGTTGGATACAACATATAAGAGTATCAAACGCTTACCTCCGACCGTAAGGCTGATGGTATCCCTGGACTCCAAGGTCTCATTATCCACTAGAGCGGCGCAGGTCCACACTCCAGCATCCTCCTGCAACACCGGGTCTATGGTGAGAGAGCAGTCACCATAGTTCAACGCTCGGTCCGCTGTGAAGTAGAAACGATCCAGGATAGAACTGAAAATTAAAAAGTAAGTTTATTTAAAAGTAAGTATGAGTGTGAATTATTCTCATTTATGTATGTAGTTTACTTCTATTTTTTGTAACTAGCCCTTTTAAATTATTATTTTTTTCTCTTGGAATTAAAATTATCGTGGTTTGGTATCATTTTAGAATATTATTACGACTATACCACGTACTTAGACGGGCGTGCTCATGAGGAAGGACTTCTAAACGGTCAACGAAACGTCAGCAGGAGAATAGTAAAGTACGTGGTAAGTATAGTTGTAATAATATTCTAAAATGTTTTCCTCCTCTTATTTTATTTGGTAATCTCCTTCGAACCCGCTACCACCCCACAATCTATTAAACAAAAGTTAGCTTAATGAAAATCCTAATTACCATAAGTTCGCCTAAGTACTCGTTTTATCGTTTATCTATCTATGAGTTAATGACTTCCATGCAAAAATCTTTGCCTATAGTTAGGCAAATATTTTTACACAGGTCCAATCTTTCTTTAACAACCAAGCTTCGTTATAGTATTGCGTCAGTCGACCCAGTCTCAATCTCATTCGGAGATTTTTTTTTAATTATTTTACAATTTAGTAGAATACTTCTACGTGGATGAACAATGTCCCTGTCAGTTTCGCTCGAGGAGGCTGTGTATAGCCTTGTGTCACCGCCTTGAATTCACTAGGGGACAAATTTATTTATTTATTTAGGACACTCAACAGATAAATCAGAGTAATTATCCAGTATAAAATATTGTGGATCTATATGTTACAGGACGCTATATGTTATCATACGGCATGCAGACTTTTGTTTTGACATTTCGTTGTCTATTATTTACGGGTATTTGGTTACTCTGCACACTTCAAAATTACGAGTCGAAGTGTCGACCAAGATGATGATGCGCTTCTGTTCATTAGGTAATACAAACATTGTAGGTATTCATCCAATCACAGGCCGTTAACCTGTCTAACTAATCAATTTCTTCATACAGAAAAACAGTTATATTTGAATTTAGTTGATTTGCATGGTTTTGATGAAACAGTTTCTACCGAAAAGTTACGAATATCGATTTACGCGGTGTTGTTAGCTAACCGACGATTTGCTATAGCAACGCTAAAATGAATTTTACGTGCATCGATCGTTCGTGCTAATATTTAGGTGCCGGAGACACTCCGGAACTCCACAAGCACAGATATATCAGTCCCCTTCCAAGAAAGCTTACCGTGCTCTGCGAAGGACAGAATCACTAAGTCGTTAATCCCACGATCATCCATCCGATATTCGCTCTATATTCGTATCACGGTATACTAGTTGCTTCTGTTTTCTACATCTTCACCGTATTCCTTCTCACTTAAGACATCATTGACTACCTCTGTGGCGCAGTGGGCAAAGGCCCGCCTGAGACGCAGAAGGTTGCGGGTTCGATTCCCGCTGCGGGACAAATGTTTGTCTCGGGTCTGGGTGTTTTGTTTTCTCTTATGTATGTAATATGTATGTACCAGGTGTCCAGAAAGGGTATCGGGTATTTGTAAGTTCAATAAAACAAAATTTATTTGTATGCAATAAAAAAGTTTATTATTTATTATTAGCATATGAATTGGAGAATTATTTGGAAAAGATGATGTTATCCAAATGATGACCGTTACGTTGCTGGCACTCTTCTAAACGGGAACGAAGATTGGCAATAACACGTTGACACATAGCTATCGATATTGCTGCCATTTCTGACCTAATGTTTTGCTTCAACTGGGTACTTCAACTGGTAACTTACCCGATACCCTTTCTGGACACCTTGTATAATGTGTATATTTACAAAAAAAGTATATAAATAGTATATAAGTCATGTAGTTCCCATAATACAAGCTCTGCTTAGTTCGAGGCTAGATGATGCTGTGTGAAATATGACCAGCATTAGATCAGCAGCATTAGTCGTTCTCCATCGTTCTATGTCTGTCGATTGTGGATCATTCAATGCCCTTGGCTTCATAGAATGTAATTATCGAGGTTTGGTATCATTTAAGTATATTATTTTTGCGTGAAAGAGTAACAAACATCCATCCTCACAAACATTCGCGGAACTTAGTAGGATTTCATTTCAATGTAAAATGTTGAACATAATATTAACTTTATTTGTTTCATCTAAGAAGTAAATAATATTATTTGTAACTGTTTAGTGCAATAAATAGCTGCTAGCTAGGTTCGTCTATTAATGGAGTGTTTATTTGTATTAAAATTTATTTATTTTTATGTTATTGTGAAATGATTAGAGTGTGTCATACATAAGTTAGTGATGGCAATTCGCTACTTATCCGATTCGAGAAAATTGATTCGATTCGATTCCCGCTGCGAGACAAATGTTTGCATTTTCTGCAGATATTTCTTCCAAATTATAAGTTTAACGGGTCTTTATCGCGTTTACTTTTTTTATTATATTATTTAAGTACTATTTCTTCCGAGTCTGGATTTCGTATTCGTAATTCCTGATATCCACGATACAAGGATTCCTAGTGTGGGGTCAGGATTATGTATTTGCCTGTGTATTTTTAAAGACCTGATGTATTCATGTGAATAAATCAAATCAAATCAAATCATTTATTGTTTGTGACTAATATGTCACAGAGCAAGGTGGTAAATAAAAAAAAAACGATTTTATAACTACATACCTATTATAACCTGTGGTAAAATAATAAAATGTTTAAGACCAGAGCAACTTTGTATCTTAGTTAAGGTTTCTAGTTTATAAGTTACCTAATGTTAAGTTACAAAGAATTTGGTTACATCTCAAATTGAAATAAAAGTATCTTTATCTTTACACTATGATAATAATTTCAAAACAACAAAATCTGCCATTGAACCAAAGATTACCCTACTCCAGTATAATCGCATTTTTACATTATACATTTTGTTTAATGTTATAAAATTGCAGAGCGAGAGTTATTGTTTTGAGTTTAATGTTTCTTTAAGTACAGCTACCGCCGGCTTAGAAGATTCAACGACGGCTGCTTTGCCCAACTCAATAAAAACATCGCCTGCCTTCGCAGCTGGACCGCTGCCACTGAATCCTATGTTAGGAGTGATCTCCGCGGAAAGAACCCCTCTCACTTTACTCTCCCCGTAACCCCCACTTCTGCATCCATCATCGCAATTACAGCACGCAATATTACAAGCTCCGTTACCACAGCAGTCGGTCCACGGGACTTGTTTTCCATCGTCACATATGCGACCCAGAACCAAATGATCGTGACCCCTGCAGCAATTGTTGAAAAAGTTCCAGCTCAAAACTTCGGCAGTGCAAGCCAACAATAGAATAAGAGAGACGTACTTCATTTCGCCACACGTTAACCAACTGCGGCGGCCGACAAGTTAATTATATTATAATAATGTACTCTTCGGAATATAGTTTTATTTATCGGGTTTGACCTGTCAAGATGGTGCATCCCGGATGTAACTAATTCAAAGAAATCTAATCTAATCGGGGATGACCTTTCAACCGAGATGCGCTAAGTTCACAGATATCTAGGATTTACCTTTCAACAGAAAAGCGTAAAAAAAATCGATGTCACTTTTCTAGGAAAAAATCAAAGATTTATTTTGATCTTATCTCCAAATTATGGACATTTCAATAACAGCTTATTTTGTTATTTTCACCATGTTAACCCGTTAGGTTCAACATATCGTAATTCTACATATACTATCCTTAACTTTTTTCAGGAAATTATCAAATTCGGTACATATATTTTGAATGAACCTTTAGGGTGGACATAGGCTGTACTATGAAACGCGGCCAAAGCGTAAACGACAAGACGCTTCTTATAAATAATGCATTTGTATAAATAAATAAATGCATGGAAAGCGATACTGCCGTTTTCTTTTTCAACCGACTTCAAAAGAGGAGGTTCTCAATTCGTCTGTATTTTTACTGCTCGTAAGTAGCTAGTTAATAATAATAATACTGGATATTTTCCATACAGCGTCATCTAGCCCCAACTAAGCAGAGCTTGTATTATGGGAACTACATGACTGATATACTACTTAATTATTTTTTTTCTAAATACTTACATATTATATATAGAAAACATCCAGACCCGAGACAGATATTTGCAGATGATACAAAAAAAATCTAGCGGCGGGAATCGAACCCGCAACCTTTTGCGTCTCATGTGGACATTCCCCAACTGCGCCACAGAGGTAGTTCAGTATAAAACAAGACTTACTTGTCCCTTGTGACGGTTTCATCGACGCTGATGCCCAAAAAGGTCGGCGACAGGAACCGGCAGTAATCAAGAGGACGGTTGCCGTTTGACGAGTGGCAGTAAAGCGTGGTGTTACCACCAACTGTCGCTGTCACTTCCTGGAAGATAAGATAAGATCATCACCAACATGAGTCGAAAATTCCAGGCTTTCCCCAAAGAATGTCTTAAGATGGGGTATTATATTTCATCACCTTGTATGACCTAATAAAACAAATTGTTTTATACAGTTGTATTAACACGTGCTCGAAACGGTGAAGGAAAACATCGTGAGGAAACCGGCATGCCCTAGAACCAAAAATTCGAAGACATGTGCAAACAGTTAGTGTTCCAATAAGCGGTGATGGGCTTGCAACCTGTCACGTGGAGTTCTTACTACTTGCAAAACGCGGCCATGTACCAAATTAAATGTTTGGATGTGCCTCTGAATACCCCCTACTTGGTATCCTCAAAGATCTACTCACTGAGTATGTATCTGAGGATGTCCACCATGGGGAAGACAGTCGTGACCATGTTTGTTTTGTATGTTTTTTTTTGTTTTTTGTTTTATAAAGGATCATCAAGCATGCTCCCAGCACGTTTTTTATTCCAAATTCAAAACAAATGCTGTAAATAAATAATTAATGCTAGACATTTTTCACACAGCATCATTTAACACCAAACTAAGCAGAGCTTGTATTATGGGAACTACATGACTGATTATACTGCTTTTATACTTTTTTTTTGTAAATACATACATATTATACATATAAACACCCAGACCCGAGACAAATATTTACATTTGTAAATATTCTGATATCAAATTGATACATCCATCCCACGGCGGGAGACGAAGCCGTAACCTTCCGCGTCTCAGGCGGGCCTTCGCCTACCCACAGAGTTTGTTTACGCTGTGTACGTAAATACGATATTTCGTGAATACTTTTGTCGAAAGCAATGACAATATTTCCGTGGATGTTTCAGCAAAATACCTTTTCTCTTGCCGCGAGCGGGCCGGTGACTCGCACGTTGACTCGGTCCGTGATCTCGACGCCCATTTCCTCGCGCGGTCCCATGTGACACGTCCACACACCGCCGTCCTCGACGGTCACGTGTCTGAACGTGATACCGCAGTCACCGACAGAGAGACTCTCTCCGGAATACCTGTGAAAACAAACATTTTTATACGACCTCTGTGGCGCAGTGTGCGAAGGCCTGCCTGAGATGCAGAAGGTTCGATGAAAAAGGGTCAATTTTAATGCTATTTTTAAAGTTATCGTATTAAACCATTCCCTTTCCATCTCTCAAAGCTGCTAGTTAATAATTATTTTACATACCTACTCATAATATCCCATTAATTTTAAATGAAGGGCATTTCTTTTTTCTGTACAAGGTTACAAACACGCATACCTGTTGGTAAGCGGTTACCATGTCTATGGTAGCGATGCCTATGGTATGGAAGCTAGCAACACCAGAGGTATCTTAATTTTTTTTGGCCAAAAGGACGAGAATCCAGGCCGGTAAACAAACAAAAAAAAAATTTTTAAAACCTCATTTTAAAAAAAAAGAGCCTCGCACGGCTGTCACTTGGTAAAACCTCAGCAGGGAGATCATTCCATAACCAATGCAATGCAGAGGGCTTACCAGAACAGTTGGTGATCATCAATCAGCGGTACCGGCGTGAACTGTGTCCCGTTCGGATGTTGGAACCAGCAATAGGACAGTGACGCGTCCGCCTCGCAGAACAACGTAACTGTCATGCCTTTCTGAACGAATATAGTTCTGTCAGTTATAGCTCTTTGCAGAGTTCTCCTTGTGTTTCGCGCAGCTGAAAAGTGAAGTGATTATTTGATGAGTGTACCTGACCCATGTGGCAGTGTCTGTAAGAGATCGCTTCTATGCGATAAGACCGCCCATTGTACTTTCTTTATAATAAGATTTTGTTATTATTTTATTTGTTGAAGGTATACAATAAAGTATTTTCATTCATTCATTCATACAGAAGGCCCTGAGACGTAGAAGTTTGCGGAACATTTTTTTATAATCTGCAAATATTTGACTATGTGTTTTCTATGAATAAATAAATAATGCTAGACATTTTCACACAGCATCATCTAGCCCCAAAGTAAGCAGAGCTTGTGTTATGGGAACTACATGACTGATATCATAATTACTTATATACATTTTTTTTTTTGTAAAAACATTTATATTTTGCATAGAAAACACCAAACCCGAGACAAATGTATGCAGATCATACAAACATTTGTCCAGCGGCGGGAATCAAACCCGCAACCTTCTGCGTCTCAGGCGGACCTTCGTCCACTGCGCCACAGAGATCGTTTATTAATATGTATGTATATTGTCCGTCGCTCGGGCCAACTCCCCACTACCTCGCACCCTCGCTGGACTCAACAGACTCCTTGACCAGAACCCAGACTGCGATATCTTCGCAGATGAATGGAAGAGTTTAATGTTGGTATGCCTGAGGTTTTGCGAGAGTGATTAATGAAAGGATGATTGTGTGTTTTGTTAATAATGATTTATTCTGTATTAATTTATTTTATGAAATGTTTTTTACAATAATTTTAATTTATAATTGATGCTTTATCAGTAACTAGTGTAATTGATTTTAAAAATCGTGTTAGTTAAATAAGCAATAAACAAACAAATTTACAAAAAAATATATAAGTGGTATTGGGCGAATTGGGCTTAGAAACGCCAAATTCTTGAGGAAGGTGATATGCTATTTATCCTGAGTACCACAGCACTCAGGCCCGGAACAAACACATGCAAACATTTGTCCCGCAGCGGGAATCGAACCCACACCACTTTCGTCGCAGAGTATTTGCTAGTACCTGCATTTTTAACGTCAACAATGGTGTAATGTGCATATACGAATAATAGATTTACCTATCTCCCAAAACATATGTTTCTTTCCTTTCCTGCTGATATTGGGTATCCATACCCAATATCAGCTATCAGGCAATGCCTAAATTGTAATCATAATCGATGTAAAATCTTATCATACAACCAATCTAAATTAATGAATTATACATAATTCTTATATTATAACATTATTTTTATGGATAATATTTCTTTCGTCATTAAGAGTAAGATAAATTTCATAAAATATAAAGTTTTTCGAATTTCTTATGACTATGGAAAATAAATTAAATCCCACGTTTTTTTTTACATCAATTTCAGCGCGCCCTAGTGTATTTTGGCAATGAAACCTTTCAAAGAATCCTTGAAAACGAACAAATCAATTGCGAAAACAATCCAAGAAGCCGTTTCGGTGATAAATAGTAACAAGAGTCTGCCTGTTACTATTTATATTTATATATTTTACACAAACAAAACCAACAACCTGTTTTGCAAAACGCATATACTGTGTTTCATGTCGTTGCGGGCAATGAATATCAAACACAAACGCACATAAACGCGCGGTTCGCGTGCATTACATTGCGGGCTACAAAAAACAGCAATTCTTAATGCTGTATAAAAAGTAATTCCCAGCAATTTTTCCTCACAATGTTACTCGTTAAGATGAACAGTAAGCGTTGATTTCGGCTTGGTGATGGGTATTTTTACACCCTGTATATAAAACCGTTACGTGACTGACTCACAGCCAACACACAGCATTAACAGTATGTCCTACAGACCGACAATTTGGTGGGTAGGTTTCTTTGTGTAACAGTAAACTAATAAAGAATTTTCCGAAATTCCAACCCTAGAGGGCGGAGTGGGAAAACGAGGTTTGTATAGAAAACTCTTGGCAGGATGTTCCACTACTCACTAGGGTGACGTAATCCAATTAGTTTGCAAAAGTTAAGAAATCCGTTTTTACGTTTATGTGTATCTAGCATATTATTTACTATAATAATATAAAGTTTATTTGTACACCATCAACAAATAACAAATACCAAACTCTTATTCTTATGAAATTACAATGGGCGGTCTTAACGCTTAGAAGCAATATTTTCCAGACTTTATCAGGCAGTGTTGATTTGTTTTTTAGCTTAACGACGCGTTCGCTTTATATGAATGAAAAACACATACCTGTTACTCTGACGAGCGCTTGCAATGGTGTTGTCTGCTGAATTCCAGTAGCGTTTCGTTCCTGAACACCGACTGTACAACGCCAAGAACCGATGTCTGCGGCTGTAGGGCTTTCTATCGTGATTCCACACTGCCTTTGAGCAAAACCGTCTCCGTAATAACTGGAACAAATTGCTATTTTTTTTAATACTTAAGAGACTAACGGCCCATCTATTGGTATTTTTTTTTACATACCTACTCATGATATCCCATTATTTTTAAATGAAGGCATTTCTTTTTTTCGTACAATGTGACAAACACGCATACGTCCCACCTGTTGGAGAGCGGTAGCGACGCCTATGGTATGGACGCTTGCAACACCAGAGGTATCACACGCATTGCCTCCCTAAGATATCAAGATGAAAGATCTTATATGCCTGTAATTTCACCGGCAACAATACCCTTCAAACCGATACACAACAATGAGAGTATCACTGCTTGAATTGCTGTAATTGGACCGCTTCAACAAACAAAATACCTACATTGACGACCTCTGTGGCGCAGTGGGCGAAGGTCCGCCTGAGACGCAGAAGGTTGCGGGTTCGATTCCCGCTGCGGGACAAATGTTTGTCTCGGGTCTGGGTGTTTTGTATATTTGATGTATAATATGTATGTATTTACAAAAAAAAAGTATATAAGTAGTATATCAGTCATGTAGTTCCCATAATACAAGCTCTGCTTAGTTTGGGGCTAGATGATGCTGTGTGAAAAAATGTCCAGCATTATATATTATTATTTATTGTAACGCGCGTAGATTGAAACTTCTTTGGAGCAACGGGTGTCAACCGTGCCGCCTGCATGCAGTCCAAGATCGCTAGTATCCGACCTACATGGATTTTGACGGAATGATATTGGCATAATTAAATTCCCCTCCCTCCGGACCTCTGACCAGTGCAGACGTGTTTATGAGCTAAATCCGTATCTCTTTATTTTACAAATTTAAATCAATTTCACTGCAAAAATTCAAGTTAAAAAAATAGGAGAACATAAATCAACAGAAAGTCTCTCGCGCGCTCACCCACACCGCAGCAAACGTTTACCCTCAAACGCACATGTAAGTGACCTGCCATTGTCTATCTATAGCATTGTGTCGCTCGCTACGCACGCACTGCCACTTGCTAGACGGACCCATCAATGTGCGCCTGTCTACAATAACACATAAGTGAGTGCAAGACGCATACTACTCCATCAGCGACGCGTGTGGGGCCTGTGTAGACTGGACAAATCTAACAGAAAACTCCAAAGGCATTCGCAAACGAAAGCGATGCCACTCAGATGTGCTAAATGATTTCATGGACGAAATGCGTAAAATGTTTAAAGATCTTAAGGAGGAGCAAGAAAAAAGGTCCGAACAAATCTACTCTGCGGTGGAGCTTATCCGTTCAACTGTTGACTTCTTGGCAGAAAAGCACGATGAACTTAGAAACAGAGTTGAAAACCTGGAAGTTGGGCGAAAAGCCGACGCCCAATATATTAAGACGCTGGAGGATAGATTGGACGTCTTCGAGCGCAGTTCTAGATCTACATGTTTAGAAATCCGAAACATACCTGCAAAAACTATGGAAAGTAAGACTGCTCTGCTGGAGACATTCATCAATACCAGCAAGGTTCTAAGTGTACCGATTCAACAAACTGAAGTGAAAGATATCTTCAGGATTAACAACAAAAATCCTGCTCAGAGGACGATTATAGTAGAGCTTACTAGCGCCCTACTCAAAGAAAAGGTGATTACCATGTACCGTCAATTTAATAAAGGTACTTCCAAGCTAACTACTGAACATCTACACCTGAGTGGCCCTCCAAAACCTATATTCATTTCAGAGAACCTCTCTTCCAAAATGAAGAGATTGTTTTATCTTGCCAGGGAGTTTGCAAAAGGCAACGACTTCATGTTCTGTTGGGTATCACATGGAAAGATATTTCTTCGCAGAAGAGAAAACGGGCCTCTCATCAGAGTGATGCACGAAACTGACCTGGACAACATCAAGGACCCAAAGTGACTAAAAATACTGCGTGCATCTTCGCATTCTATGCATGTCTACCTGGATCGATTTTGTTATTTTAAGCTACTTAAATCTCTCTTCTTGCACAGACCATATTTTGTATATATAGTTATTTTAACTAATTTAGTAACTATGTATAATAAAACTACACTTAATATACACTCCACACACATATACACAAACAAACACAAACTCACTCATATTCAGCATAATTATAACTCTTGTATATCGTATCAATTAAACAAGCTCGAGATATTACATCGGCAATATAATATCCTTCTAGCATACCTTGAAATGCTACAATTTGATTCTGCTCCTCTCATTACCGTTCCAGATACATTGTTAATCCTTGTGCACAATTATGAATGATTTCGACAAATTAAATAATGACATCGAACAAGTATCTGTATCTGATATCCTGATTTGTTCCCCGGAAGATACTGGCATCCATATTTCGAACGTAGACCACGGCTTGAAAATTTTTCACGTTAATATTCGGA
The DNA here is from genome assembly GCA_961405105.1 of Perizoma affinitatum. Taxonomy (NCBI): domain Eukaryota; kingdom Metazoa; phylum Arthropoda; class Insecta; order Lepidoptera; family Geometridae; genus Perizoma; species Perizoma affinitatum. The sequence goes on along the minus strand of OY560194.1, from coordinate 11,369,850 downwards.
GTATTAATAAAAACTTCAATGATCTCCTAGTTTTATTACACAGAATTAAGATTAACATTGATATCATTGTCTTAACTGAATGCTGGTTGAGCAAGTGCCCTTTCACCCCATCACTGCCAGGATTTGAAAATTTCAGAACGGATTATAAAAATCAAAATGATGGAGTAGTAGTTTATGTAAGATGCGGTATTCAATGCAAAGTTGAGTTTCCTATGTTAACTGATGCTAGTGGAATTATTATAAAGACCTCGAAGGATCTTGCGATAATAGCTATTTATCGATCCCCTTCATATATAGACGTTAACCTGTAACGGTACAAAATAGCCCATTACACTTTATGACTAAATAAAATAGTTAACACTACATTATTAAAATAATTTTATATAAAAATGATATTATCGCAATCTAGTATAGATAAATTGCAACAGATCGAATCAGCGAGTAGATATAAAAATATAATACTCGCTGTCTTATGAAGTAGTTTTGTTACAAATCGACAGAGGGCGCTCTGTCCATTACAGATTGCTAAGTTGCTACCTTGTAAAGTAGTTATAAATTAACAGAGGGCGCTGAACTGTTGGCTTCGATCAATAGTATGGGACAAAAATAGTAGATGGCGCTTTTGTTAAATGTTGTGATTAAGTTTCGTTATATTTTTATCATTATTGTACTTCATTGATAAAGAATTGATTCTAAAGACATAGTTTTATACTAGGGGAAATATTCCTTATTTGTCTGGCCTTTGCGCTCACGTAGAAATAAGTTTTGAGTCGACGTTAGTTTTCTTACGAGATGCGGGTAGAGATTTAAATATTTCGTTTGAATAAATTCTGTTTGGTTGGGAATTTTCCATACAGATAAGAAGTTGTTTACTGCTGACTATAAAAGCACTGGTTATTCAACGATCGGGATGAGTGTCTGCTTGAATTTTGTACGGGTAAGACGTTACTCTGCCCGTTTAGAATATTATTTTACTGTGTGAATCCCGGTAGATTCTTTATTTTAATTTTCATTTGTTATTTCGTTACCGTTTACGAAAGTAAAGTAAATAGTGAATTAAAGTAGGATATTCAACGATACAGGCAGTTTTTCTTCTTGAATTTCGTACGGGTAAGACGTTACTCTGCCCGTTTAGAATATTATTTTACTGTGTGAATCCCGGTAGATTCTTTATTTTAATTTTCATTTGTGATTTCGTTACCGCTTACGAAAGTAAAGTAAATAGTGAATTAAAGTAGGATATTCAACCATCGTGATCAGTTTCTTCTTGAACCTTGTAGTGGTAAGACGTTACTCTGCCCGTTTAGAATATTATTTTGCAGTGTGAACCCCGGAAGATTCTTTATTTTAATTTTGATTTGTGATTTCGTACCGCTTACGGAAGTAAAGTAAAGAAGTGAATTTAAGTGGGAGATTAATGCTGCTACTTTCTAGAACAGTAGTTCTTTATTTAGAGTATTTCTTGACCAGAAAACTCATGTTCTTTTATGTCTAGGGAAAACCAGTTGGATTTCCGTTTATTGATTTAATTGTGAATAATGATTTTATGTGTTTGCTTTAACCTCCGAGTGAGAGGAATGATGATGATTTGTCTAACGAGACTAGAACGGTGGTTTCTTTTACGAGTATTTCTTGACCCCCAAGACATTTCAGCATTGTATTTGCTTATCTACCTACATTATTGAGACCAGAGTTTATTATTACTTCATGGGACAATAATCTTGCATTTCAATGTAGTATTATCTACCTAGCTTTATAAAACAAATCGTTTTGCCAAATATATGATTTTTATAACAACTTGTAGAGGTTTTGATTGGAGGTAGCTTGATATTTTGACGTCATATTGCCTGCATTGTAGTGAATTATGTCACAATACTATTTCAAGTAGTTTATTTGAATATTATCATAATTAAGGTGGATTCTTTCCTTCTTGAATTTTGTAGTGGTAAGACGTTACTCTGCCCCTTTAGAATATTATTTTGCTGTGTGAATCCCGGAAGATTCTTTGTTTTAATTTTGTTTTGTGATTTCATACCGTACGGAATTAAAGTAAAGAAGTGGAAAAAGTGGGTAATCACTGCTGCTACTCGGTGAGTGAGTGGATTTATTTCTAGAACAATAGTTCTTTATTTAGAGTATTTCTTGACCAGAAAACTCATGTTCTACTAAGTCCTAGGGAAAACCCGTTGGATTTCCGTTTATTGATTTAATGGTGAATAATGGTCTTATTTATATTTGATTCGACCTCCGAGTGAGAGGAATGATGATGATTTGTCTAACTAGACTGGAACGGTAGTTTCCTTTACGAGTATTTCTTGACCAGAAAACTCTGTATTCTTCAAAGTCTTGGGGGTGGCCCATAGACATTTCAGCATTGTATTTGCTTATCAACCTATGTTATTGAGACCAGAGTTTATTATTACTTCATGAGACAGTAATCTTACGCTTCTTGGTAGAATTATCTACCTAGCTTTATCAAACAAATAGTTTTGCTGCTAAATATGATTTTTATAACAATATTATACAACTTTGAGTGAGTTTTGCGTAGGAAACGCTAGAGGGATTTCACGCGTAGCTTTATCGTATGGGGTCATATCGCCGCGTTGTAGTGCGTTATGTCACAGTACTATTAGAGTAGTTTATTTGAATATTATTACAATTTGAGTCGGCTCTTTTCTAACTAAAGGAAATTTCTGATTCAAACTTACCTAGGATATGATTAGGCTAGGTAGGAAGAGATTTTATAGGATGGGCTTTTTTCTATTTATAGAGAATTGCCTATCCGACGGTAACATGAGGGATTGTATGAGAGAGATTGTTTTGCATACTTAACTAACGTAAAGTAAGATCCCTTGAATGTCAGAGAAGTAAGGCCAAGCAGAATTTGATAAAAGATTATGTCCTCTAGTCCCTAGCTGACGGAACATACAGACTGAACTATTACAAAGTAAATTCATTAACTGTCCCCTATTATAGTTATGGTACTGTGTGCCTACTATACTTGACTGCGGAGGAGAGACATCCAGTTTGGAGACGCATCTCACTGCATAGCGCGGTGGCGGGGCGCATGCCAGAGCCGCAATTAGATTCAGTATGAAAGACTCCAGATTATTTGACAAAACTGTAGGAAATTAGTTATTATAGTAAATATCATATAGCTACTATATATGTAAGATTAAACCTTCTTTACATTAAAGATAGTTAGATTTAACTTATGATTTGTTTATATGCTAACGACCATTTCATTATGTAGGTATAACTAGTTAGGTACTGTTCGCTTCTAATTCCTTAAAAGAACTAGAGTTATTATGGAATTCATGATGTTAGGATCCTACAATCACTAGACGTTTCACGTGGCCACTTTTTATGTTATTTAGTAGGGTTATCTATAATTGTCGTGATCGGGATACTTAGATCCTTCATAGCTAGTCATAGCTAGTTTTAGTAGTTTTAGTATAATTAGGTAGTATTATTAGTACTATTTAGCGCGGATTTAAGGGGGGGGTTACAATATGGGGATGCCGTGACAAGGATAGGTAGGTTAGATTATGCTTAGTTTAACTTTAAGTTAAGTTTAGTTAGTTAGTATTAGTTTTATTTGGGGGGGAGTTACAAACCCTTTCTTGCATTGTCTTGATCTAACCTTAAGCACCCTTAATGCGTACAAAACTACAATGATCGTTGGAGATGTAAACATCAACATCATTCCTGAGAACTTGGAATCCTGTGCAGACGATTATCTAACTCTAGTTGCCTCACATGGTATGCTGCCCGCTCATCGCTAACCAACCAGACATGGAAACTGTCTTGATCATGTCATACTCCGGACTCCCAATCATGCAACCACCTTAATTTACAACTCTATTATAACTGATCATGCTCCCGTTCTTGTTCACTGTAACTGTAATGAAAGCTCAACCTTTACAAAGCGCGGTTCTGTGCGAAATGATATGCCAGCAATTTTAAATGAGTTAATTAATACAGATTTCTCCTCCCTTATGCATTTAAGCGATCCTAATACAATAGCTGAAATCCTGATAAATCTTATTTCCGCAATCATCACAAATCACAGTCGCAATGTCCATACTCCGAGCCGGAAAAGAATCATCAAGCCCTGGATCACTCCTGGCCTCCTTAAATGTATACGCCACAGAGACAAACTCTACCGAAAATTCAGACGAAATCCTAAAGAAGAAATCCATAAAACCATATACAATCGTTATCGGAACTACTGCAACAACCTTTTAAAAAAACTTAAACAAGAATACGAACGAAATGAAATTCAGAAAGCCAAGACAAATCCAAAAGCCACTTGGAACATTATAAAACAAATTGCTAATTTAAAAAATAAAAAATCTGATTCTTATCACTTACTGAAATTGTGTACGAACCCCTCCTCTTCCGTTGATGCAGTGAACTTATTTTTTGCAAATGTCGGTAAAACCTAGCTTCGGAAATTCAATCTCAGACACCTCTCAACTCTGTACCTATGCCTACCTTACCAACGCACAGTACTAGCCAAAGTCAACCTCCCTTGGAATTTATGGTTCTTTTCAGTACCGACTACACAGAAATAGAAAACATTATCCTAAAACTAAAAGACAGTTGCGCCGTGGGTTGGGATGGCATCTCGACATCAGTAGTTAAATCCGCCAGGCATAAACTTATACCCGTACTTAATCATGTTTTTAATACAGCACTCGCTTCCGGCGTTTTTCCACGGGTATTCAAGACGGCTGTTGTGCATCCTATTTTCAAAAATGGAGATAAGTCTATGTTTACTAATTATAGGCCCATTTCGGTACTAACTGTAATATCTAAAATCTTTGAAAAACTTTTAAATACCAGGCTAACTAAATACCTATCGGAAAACCATATTTTGTCCCCACACCAGTTTGGCTTTAGAAGTGGAAAATCCACCGAGGATGCTGTATTGGAGCTGACAGATTTGGTTGTCAAGAACATGGACAACAAGAAAAAAACCTTAGGTATTTTTCTCGACCTCTCCAAAGCCTTCGACACAGTCTCAGTACCCATTTTGCTGAACAAGCTGGAATACATAGGGATAAGAGGTGTTGCCCTGAATATGTTTTGCGACTATCTGACTAATCGAGATCAGTACGTATTAATAGATGGATTTAGAAGTAGAGAAGAAACAATCAGCTTTGGCGTTCCACAAGGAAGTGTTCTTGGACCTACCCTATTTTTAATTTATATTAATGATTTATGTAGTTTATCTTTACCAAATTGCCATATAATTACTTACGCCGACGACACGGCCCTCCTTGTCCATGGTCGGAGCTGGCCAGAAGTTCATGATCGCTCGGAAAGTATCCTTAGAACGGTCATGAGCTGGCTTCGAACTAACCTCCTGACTCTGAACGTTTCAAAGACAAAATTTATCCCCTTTAGCTTCAAAATAGCCTCACAACCTTCCTCTTCATTTTCCATCTGTGCCCATGTTTGTCCAGACTCTGTTCTAGCTCCATGTAGCTGTTCTAATATTGAACGGGTATCTTCTTTGAAGTACCTTGGGGTCTATATCAACAGCACTATGACTTGGGAACCCCAAATAGAATCTTCCATCTCAAGGGTCAGAAAATTGATATATGTATTTAAGGCCCTAAGATCGGTCTTGGATTTTCATAGTTTGAAAACTGTATATTTTGCACTAGCTCAATCAATACTATCCTACTGCATCACATCCTGGGGATGTGCAGTCAAGACCCGAATGCTACGACTTGAAAGAGCTCAGAGAGCCTTACTTAAAGTGCTATCCAAAAAACCCTTTCTTTTTCCTACCTCTGATCTCTACTCACTATGCCAAGTTCCGTCGGTTCGAAAACTCTACATCCTCCATTCTATCCTTCGCAAACACTCCCAACTTTCTTTTGACCCTGAGTTCGTGGAATCGAGACGAAGATCTGATAAGATTTGTATAATCGAACGTCGTCGCACGGCCATGGCTGGCCGCCACTTCTATTTTAGCAGTTCGTCGCTGTACAAAAGAATAAACCAACAGTTGAATTTATTTCCTCTACCTCGCTACAAATGCAAATTAAAATGTCTTGAATGGCTCCTAACTTTAACATACGAAGATACAGAAAAACTTCTAATTTTTGCTGAATAGAAATCACGTGTTGTATACACTCATACCCACACTTTACACACACACACACTCCACACACACACACACTTCACACATACACAGTCCACACACACACTCCATACACACACTCCACACACACACTCCACACACAAACACAGACACCCTCTCACCTCGTACACTCACACACTTTACACTCACACCAATACACAACCGCCTACCTACTTACTCGTTTCATCTGTTTTTGTGGAACCTTGTAAGCTAGGTATACGGAGGAGGGCGTTGATGCTTGCGACACAGTATTGTTTTACTTCTGCGAGTATCATCGTTTTCACTTGTTATTTAAACCACATGTAACTGTTCCAAATAAAAATATTTTGTTTTTTTTTTTTTTTTGATAATGCGGGATTTGTGGTGATATTAAATATTATCTGTGAAATAGACTCGGAGGGCTGGAATATTTTCAAGATGGGTCTGAGTCTGCTTGGACAATCTGTGGCGTTTGTATGTTTGTTTGTCCGACGATAACTGCCGAGCCGTTTATTCGATAATAATAAAATGTATTCATTTTGAAGAAAAAGGTATACATTCAACCTTGATGAAACTTGGTAGGTAGGTTATAATAATATAATTTTTAAATTCGAATATTAGCTTAGGTATGGGGATTTACCCCATACCTATTAAGTAGCTATGGGGTAAAAAAAACTATGGGGTAAAAAACTCGAGATTTCAGTTCGTGGCGAACACTACTAGTAATAATTTAAACCCGATTGAATTTGAAACCGATTTGGAATTCAGAGTGTTCAGCCAAATACCACAATCGTAGTTGTCCAAAATTGTACCAAAATTATATAATAATAATCCTGTCAAAATGCCCTTCAGATTGCGCCGACTACGGCGCTGTTCCAAGCTGCATATTTAGTCATCTCGTGTTAGCCCTCTGTTATTTAATAAGGGTTCGAATAACTCGGTGCGCTTGCCTGTATGACTACGAATCACATACCTATTGTTTCTGTGGATGAAAGTTAATACGGATGACGGCGGGTTTGGTAGCTCGCTGCCCTTGCCAATATGGCTACGATTAACATACCTGTGGACGCCATCACCCAACCCATCCATAACATTGTATCCGGACTGGCCAACAGTTCGCTGGAATCGGCAGAACGTAATGTTTTTCTCCGTGTGATGTAGATTGCAGTAAATATGCAATTTGTCGTTTCCGTGTACGAAACCGGTGTCTAAGCGCTCGGCTGAAATGTAATTTCATGATTCATGGGCTTCGGACACTACAATACAAAGTTATGAAGTTCTTATAAGCTGACACTTAAAAACTAAGCTCAAAACCACCAAACAAGTCCTATCAATAGGTATCTTTATCGACAAATGGAAAGTGCTGGAATGTTTTTGGCATGAACAAAATAATTAGCTGTATAACACCACTTTAAAAGTATTTATATATTTTATATTATTCTTTTATGTATTTTTATATACATATTATTTACTATAAGTATTTAAAATTTATTCATAAATAATGTTATGTCGTGTAATTTGTCAATGCGTTGGCTGTGTTGGCTAGTACTAATTGACCTAGGTTATCAGAACAAATCCAATGTTTATACCTTAGCTGTTGGTGCTTCTTTAAATAAATATATAAATGACAGTGTTCATATCGACCGGCATCTCAGAGACTCTCATGTAGACCGAGCAACACATGTCAGTTGCCCAGCAAGGCTCTAGACATGGTCCTATCTAATGTCACACTGCAATGTCATAATACGAAAACCCTATCAGTAACCAGAGGATCACCTCTGGTTACTTACATTCAACAGTGACGCTCCTATCAACAGCCAACTCAGAGAATCTCAAGTAGATCGAGAAACCCATTTCAGTTGCCTAGCACGGCTCTAGACATGGTCCTATCAAATTTAATACTGCAATGTCATGGAACGAATGCCCTATCAGTAACCAGAGATGATGCTTACATTCATAATGACACGGCAACTTAGAGACTCTCAAGTAGACCGAGCAACACATGTCAGTTGCCTAGCACGGCTCTAGACATGGTCCTATCAAATTTAATACTGCAATGTCATGGAACGAATGCCCTATCAGTAACCAGAGATGATGCTTACATTCATAATGACACGGCAACTTAGAGACTCTCAAGTAGACCGAGCAACACATGTCAGTTGCCTAGCACGGATCTAGACATGGTCCTATCTAATTTCATACTGCAATGTCATGGAACGAATGCCCTATCAGTAGCCAGAGGTGCTACTTACATTCAACAGTGACGCTCCTATCAAAAGTCAACTCAGATACTCTCCCAGGTAGACCGAGCAAAACATGCCAATTGCCTTGCACGGCTCTTGTGGTCCTATCCAGTGTCACGCTGCAATGCCCTGGCACTAGTGTCCTTTCGCTGAATGGCTGGGCCACTAAGCAGTAAGAATTATTAAGCGACGTCAGATTTATATTTGTGTGGAATTCTCCGTCGTGGAGTAAAATTGGCGGTCCCGTGTATTGGCTGATGTTGTCTGAAACCAAATGGACAATGTTAAGAAGTGCGTCGCGTTTTCCCTGATTATGGCTCTCGGAATGAGTTGAAAAAGTCAGTACCTTTACCGATAGAACGGTACGGAAGTTACCGTTTTTACAAAATGAATAACATTTCAAGGAGTCCAATGCAGGATAATCATGCCCGATAATCCTTTTAGGCTTTTGCCAGCTGCATTCAATGTTTCATGCCGATATTCGATTTGCCTACAATTCTTATCCGGTCTATTAGATAAACTGCGAATACTTACAAAGTACGTTATTACAACTTCAATAAATAATAATCGCCGATTTCTGACAACATTGATTTATTTTATCAGCTTATTGCTTGTCTTATCGTGAATTTCGCTACAAAGTTGCAGGTCTATCGCACAAAAAACACGTATGTACGTCTGTTTGTACAGACGTACATACGTCAGACATCCATACGAAATAACATGCACTGTATGTGCATGTTAATTCATCATCATCATCATCTGCCCATATAGTTCATCAGTAGTGAGATTAAGTAGGGGGTAGTCTAGTCAGAGTACCGGGTGGCGCGTGAATGTATCGATCGCTATCACCACCGCCACCGCGACAGTTTGACCGGGCCCTAAGTTTCGCTTAGGCTTTGTTTTCGACGACAACACCAGTCCAACTCGCTCGGATTTTTCTCATCCTTTATACTCTAACAAGAACATAAAACTAGTACCTACGACGTGTAGTTCTGTCCAGCCGGTTATATTGTTGTTTCCACTCGCAGCTGTCAGCCTCCATCGCCCCTCATCCGTGTGAGCCACGTTCTTCACTCGAAGACCGCAGCCTTCGTCAGTCCAAATTGCATATCTGTAAACGGCTTTTACCTCGATAATTGTAAACGAATTTTGTGAGATTGTCAGTGCTCATGAGGTCGAAGTCAATTTAGTAAGATGTGGTATCACTATATCTGGAGGTCCAACATTAAAACAGTAACAAATTAGTCATGCATTTCAGCTCTCATGTCTCAAGTCAATAGTCTCAAGTAGGTACGTATTTTATGTGTCGAACCAACTAGCATTATTGTCGTGACTATTGCCTTCTTATCTGTAAATGAATTTGTCAATTCAATTCAATTCTTTATTTATGGTTACGGGGTCCGCAATTTCGCCAATGTTACGTTGCAAGTTCGGCCTTTGCACAGAGGAGAATGACCAGTGGTGAGAAGAAACGATAGTGGTGTAAAGATTCAGCTCATTGAAGGCTCGGTCAAACTAATGCGACTGCGGTGGCGTTTGCGGTGGCAAAGGTAAAACGTTGTCATATAGTTGTCAAAGTTCGCGTTATTTTAGTGATCGCCACCGCCAACGTCGCGCGTCGCCGAAACCGCGCCAGTTTGCGCGGGCCCTTACTTTTTATTTACAGTAGTAGCTTCTGTCCCCGGATTCGCTCGCGTCTTATCCTAATAAAAAGAGTATTCATAGTTTATTCCGGTCACTGCCTACTATTTCTATAAGATTTTCGTTAGTAGTCAAAAATCTAATCAAAAATACTTTCACTTGTATAATGTAGATAGGTATTGATTATCTAGCATCGACAATTATTTTATTATTCAATAACTGTACCTACTTACTAATCTTACGAAGGTCGTTACTATACCGAGTATCTAAAAAGTCTGCCCGAGGCGTATACAGGGTGTAATCGTTAAGTGTGCACAGGCGATTATTCCGTAACTATTGCAGATATCAAAAAACTTTAAACTGATATCGAAAGTACTTTACCTAATGAGTAAAATGACATTAATAACTTTTTAAAAATAAAACGAGAAATATCCAAAAAAATTACATTAATCACTCCCATACATTTTATTTCTTAGTAAGTACAAAATTTTGTGTTCAAAGCATATGTTCGAAGTGACGTCCTCCTTGTGCAATACAATGACGAGCTCTATTTACAGTTTCTAAATGAACTTTCCTTAACATTTGCGGAGTAATTAAAGCAATTGCACGACGTACACGATTCTGTAACTCTTCTAGGCTGTGTACTCTCTCAGCGTACACGTGGTCTTTGACAAATCCCCATAGGAAGAAATCACAAGGCGTGAGATCCGGGGATCTGGCAGGCCAAGGGGTTGCACTATTATTGGCTATTAAGCCATTATAATTGTTTCGTAAGAAATTCATTACAACATTTGTATTATGTGCAGGTGCTCCATCTTGTTGAAAAATTATCGACCTTCTTTCATCGTCTGGAATTGGTTCTAAGAGACTTGGCATATCGTTTTGTACAAAGGAGAAATATCTCTGTCCATTTAAGGTTCCACTGTAAAAAATATGGCCCAATGATCCGATCTCCAAGAATACCACACCACACATTAATTGAGAATCGCACCTGAGCTCTAACTTCAGTAGTTAAGCGAGGATTGTCAATTGACCAATAATGCGAGTTTTTTCTATTGTAAATGCCGCAGTTTGAAACATTACTTTCATCGGTCCATAAAATTGACCTTACATTGACATAATTATTGACTAGCCAATTGCAATAGACCAGCCGACGAGCAGGATCATCATTGTGCAGCGTTTGAGTAGGTTTTATCTTAAATGCTTTGAAGTTGTGTTTTTTTAATAACTTGTGTACATAATTGTGGGACACTGGAAATGATCGGGCCACTGAACGCGTTGATTCTTGTGGATTATCTACTACGTAGTTAATAATATTGTTATCTAAGTATTGTTCTGTTAAAAGATCCATAATTTATCAAATTGTTATCCAACTTACGTAAATACGTACCAGAAGGAACTTCTCTATCTGGGTACTCTCTTCTGTAGGCGATAATGGCCGCCCTATTGTTACAATCATGTTTGTAGTACATTATTGTCCCTCTTTTCTGTATTGGAATATGCCATTTTTCAATCAATAAATGCAACAATCACGATTATTAACGCAAATTGAAAAATACAATAAATTGGCGGGAACGAGAACCCGCGATAAAGAATTTGAATTTAGAACGAACACCAAAGAGTATCTTTCTTTTTGTTTTTATTTAGTATGTTGCTTTTCAGCTAGTTCAAATCAATACAATATTGAAACAAGGTTTATTATAAATTTGAAGTGGTAAGATAATTAATCTACACGTGTATCTACTTGAAATTCATTAATACCTTCATATCGTACATAATTATAAAATGACAAGGGTATAATGAGTAGGTACTATTCCACTTAAAATAAGGAAACTAAAACCTTTCTACTATCTCATACTAAATGTATGGGAGTGATTAATGTATTTTTTTTGGATATTTCTCGTTTTATTTTTAATAAGTTATTAATGTCATTTTACTCATTAGGTAAAGTACTTTCGATATCAGTTTAAAGTTTTTTGATATCTGCAATAGTTACGGAATAATCGCCTGTGCACACTTAACGATTACACCCTGTATACACATGTCTATAGCTAGCAGAAAATAATGCCGATACTGGCAAGTTCTAGCTATTGGCATGTGTAATAGTTAATCTCGTATGCTAGAAGATCGGGTGCCTTTTTTTTATATTTGCGGGGAAACGTGCAGAGTGTCTCACAAGGCAGTTACAGGATGGTATGCGAGGTACACAAACTGACCGGCCAGCTGTACCATAAACAAACCATTAGGTTTATTATGTGTAGTTAGCATAACCATGTAACTAAAATAAAAACAAATGCTTAACTTGAGCTTATTTAATTCTCGGCAAAATATTCTTTAGTAATATTATCACAAGTGTTAAAGCTTACTGTTAAATAGTAGCATTGAAAACGACATACAGTAGTGCTAATATTATCAAAGTTTAGGTATATTTTTGGATGTCTGTTGCTATTAATCTCCGTAACAGCTGAAACGGTTTGGAGGAACAGGTGTATACCTGTTCCTGTTACCTACTTTTTATACGGGTACTACGCGGACGAAGCCGTGGGCCAAGGCTAGTTCTATATAAATATCAATTGTTGTCTTCAAATTACACGTAACGAAACCACGGCATAGTATGTCAACTATGCCGATAGCTGGCTTACCAGTTTTTAGATTCCATTAGTTTGACATAGAATGCTAGTACCTATCTGGCATGCCAGCTATGCCGATAGCTGGCATACCAGTTTTAGAGTCCATCCGTTTGACATAGAATGCCAGTAGGTATCTGGCAAGCCAGCTATGCCAATAGCTGGCATACCAGTTTTTAGAGTCCATCAGTTTGACATAGAATGCCAGTATCTGGCATGCCAGCTATGCCGATAACTGGCCTACCAGTTTTTAGAGTTCATCTGGCATGCCGGTTTTCCAGTATCTGGTATCCCACCTGCAAATATGAGAATAACGTAATTGTGTTCAAGTGCTTCAAAGTAGAATAGAACATACCTGTCGCTTGGCGGTTGTAGAACATTGAACGAGACTCCATTCGGTGTCGTCACTTCGCAGGATTGCTGGTTCTCCAGGCTACTCGCCAGCTTAAGCAGAGCTTCGTGGCCTTCTACCACTTGAAGGGAGTGGGGCCAGCCTATACCAGTCTGCATCTTATACAGGTCGCCCAATTGTAAATGGTAGATTGCGATTTGAGCAAAGGCATTTGGGAATAAAAGGAGCGCTGTAAAATAAAAGTGGAGATAAAAAGATGATGAATTTGTGAATCAACCTGAATGAACGAAACCATACTCGCTTTCGTTCATTCGTTGGGTCACTGGCTTTTTTTGGTCACCCTGGGATGAGGTATAGTGGCCCTGAAATAGCCTTGTAATGTAATACAAGAATGTGTGGAAAAAGGAGTCAGAATTCAGAGGCATACTTTCATGTACAGAATCACAATGTCTTTAAATATTTGATACCTAGGTGCTTACATGCCGGTTTTTCACGATATTTTCAGTCACTGTTTGAGAACATGAAGTAGCCTTAATACTAATCACACGATTATGGCGCTGGTCAGTCCATCGACTGGCACTCTAATCACTCTAACAAAATGGCAATGAGGAGAGACTCATATTCCGAAACTTCTTAAACTTGAAAATTAAAAGGTTAAGGTCAGAAGGGTCCTTTCTATAGAAATTGTTAAGCCTGTAAAAAATGTTCCCGTGCCATTTATTTATCGTCCTTATCGAAAGTCGGGCCGGGCCAGTCATTGTTCAAGAGAGAGCATGAATAGCTTAATAAATGTAATTCCAGAAACATAAATAAATCTTAAGCCACTTACCCAACATCCAAAATAAATAACTGATGCACATCATTTTTGTCATCCTAATTTAAACACAGTAATAAAACAATTCAAAATCAATGTCAATAGAAGCAAAAAATATTGAACCTTTTTACTAAAAACGTTAAAAATTATACACAAGAATAATAGATAATGTAACAAGTAACCAAAGAACTGTATGTATTGATTACAATTACTTGTGATTCTATTGGAATTCACTTCTTCCTTTCACTTTTTCCTAGATTCAAGATATCCGCCCGTGGCGAAAATAACACTGTTTTTCACTTATACTCGTAGGTACTTGGTACTACGAGAATGTTAAGTTTCTAAAGTCGTGAACTTTTAGTTAAGACTGAACTGTCGAAGTGAAAAATGCGACTAAGCTACTTGAGGTATAAAATTATACCTAAGTAATTGGTTTTTATCTTTATCAATTAAGACAAAACTTACGAACAGATAAGTAGATAGAATAATACCTGCCTACTATTATTTTTAGGTATGTAGGTATGATAACAATGAGTTTAGTACTTTTCTAAATATTCAACCGATGCTATAAACCTGGTGCCTAGCTAGGGGAAGTTTATCTTCAGATTTATGATTTAGTTCTTTCCTTGTGTAACAGATTTTTTATTGGTCATCCTGCCCAGAATAAACAGGGTAACGTTTGAGGGAAGAGGCTTATGCCCAACAGTAGACTGCGAGATGCCAGTGATGATGATGACCCTACGTAAGGTCAGTGACCAGTTTGATTTATGATCGTTTTGTACTATACTTACGAGTTACATCAACCGATAAACGGAAACGCGGCCTTTCCACAGCTTAGGTACGTAAATACGAACTTGATCAAGTTCCGTGATAATCTACCTCTCGAACTTTGGTACAACTGAACAATACTAGTGATGGCTCCCCGATTGTGCCGGTAAAAAGTGAGGAGCAATTGACGACACTGAAGCCCCAAAATTTAGTCTGACTATCAATCACAGTCACAAATTCAAAAATAATTACTGTACTCTCTTTAAATTTAATTTATACCTCGTTCTCTAGTTGCATGCTGTTTTTAAACATTTTTATTTTTATTTTTATTTTTTACACTACGATTATTTACATTTTAGCTTATACCAGTTGGATAATCTACAGTTTTCTCATCTATAATATTACTGCTGCCACAAACATCCACACACAACACACCACATACAGTAAATCGATAAAACCTAATAGTTTACAGGTCACCGAGATGCTGATTGGTGCTTATATTACCGATAAACTGAAGTACTACCAAATATTGACTAAATGCCGAAGAAACAACTCTGTTCCCACCTCTCGTTCCAACAATGGATAGTAACCTACTCCATCACGAAATAGATAGTTTTAAAATCGCATGCCCATTTGAGTGCTCCCCTTCGGAATGCTATAACAAAATTAATAAACCTAATCAATACCTCAAAATTATTACTCAGAACGTAAGAAGCATTTACAAAAACTTTGACACATTTGTAGTTTTGCTAACGTCCCTTAACATAGAATGTGACATTATCATCTTGACTGAATGTTGGTTAGACAAAAACAAAATTCTTCCTACTCTGCCGGGCTATAATGTATATTCCTCGACCACCTATTTTAACCAAAACGATGGAGTCGTGGTTTACGCTAGATCTGACCTCCCATGTGTAGTTACTGAGCCTACTTTCCAAGAAGCTACTTGTCTACTTGTCAATATTCATAACACGGCCATTCTAGCCCTATACCGGTCTCCATCCAGAAATTTTGATAGTTTCATGAACTCTCTTGAAAATTCCCTAAAAATAATAACCGACACACCAAACGGAGTTGTCATCGGAGATATTAATATCGATATTATGGATAATAACCTAGATAAGATGAGCCCTGATTATCTTAATTTAACAGCGCAATATGGGTTCCTGCCTACTAATATATTTTCGACCCGAGATGGTAAATGCCTTGATCATGCCCTTTTGAAATCCAAACATCCTGCTCTTTCTTTCGTAGTGCAAAGCGCCGTCACTGATCATCTACCGGTATTGCTCTGTCTTTCCTTAAGTGCTGAAACTAAACAACGACAATCACACTTTAAAAAAATTGATTACAACATCGTTCTAAACCAACTAATTGACAATTTTATACTAAAACAAATTTTGGAAATGACCGATGCCAACCAAGCTTCCTTCACACTCGTAGATGTCTTGACAAATGCCCTACATTCGGGTACCATTCACAGACCAATTCCATGTAACAAGCGCATAGCCAAACCTTGGATAACACCAGGTTTATTAAGATGCATCCGCCATAGGGATAATATGCACCTAAAGGTAAGAAAATATCCCAATAACCTAATTCTAGTAAAAAGCTACCGCAGATATCGCAACTTCTGTAATTGTCTGCTTAAAAAACTCAAATTGGCCTTCGAACGTTCGGAGTTAGAAAAAGCAACAGGAAACACAAAGCATACTTGGAAAGTAATAAAAAATATTGCCAATATTGTTCAAGATAAAACACCGCCTGTCGAGCTTCTACAATCAGAAACAGACCCGGTTAAAGCTATTAACAAAATAAACTCTTACTTTGCGAGTGTTGGTAAAACTTTAGCGGAGGAAATTTCAGTAAACGTAACCACCAGAAATATGCCCTGTGATATCAAACTTCAATCACATTGCCGATCGTTTGTACTATTGGATGTGGATCAAAGTGAAGTTCAGCGCGCTATACTCGGACTAAAAAACAGTAATGCTACCGGATGGGACGGGATCTCGTCAAGACTCTTAAAGTTGGCAAATGATATCATAACGCCTCCACTGACCCACATTATAAACCTTTGCTTTTCCTCAGGCATATTTCCTGAAGCTTTCAAGCGTTCGATTATCCATCCTGTTCACAAATCCGGGCCCCGTGACAGTGTCAATAACTTTAGGCCAATTTCCATACTGCCAGTGCTATCCAAAATTGTTGAAAAACTATTAAATAAAAGATTAGTCAAATATTTAGAAAACGAACATTTAATTTCGGAATCGCAATTTGGGTTTAGAGCGAATAAATCAACTGAAATGGCGGTCTCTAATTTAACACAGTATATAGTTAGTAATCTTGACAAAAAGAAAAAAGTACTTGCTCTTTTCTTAGACATGGCTAAAGCGTTCGACACTGTCTCGATACCTTTACTCCTGACTAAACTCGAAAATCTGGGGATACGTGGTGCTCCACTAAATCTGTTCAAAAGTTATTTGACTAATAGAACGCAACGAGTTATAATCAATACTCTAGTAAGTGATGATGAACCTGTCTCATACGGAGTCCCTCAAGGAAGCATCTTGGGTCCAGTTCTTTTCTTGATCTTCATAAACGAACTATGCCTTTACTCACCCTCGCACGGTAAAATTGTTACCTTCGCGGATGACACAGCACTCATTTTTGAAGGAAACAATTGGGATCTAGTACGTACGTACGCTGAACAAGGCCTTCGCAATGTAATCGGCTGGTTAGGCAAAAATCTGCTAACCCTTAATTTTGGCAAAACTAAATTCATCACCTTCAGCATCTTAAAAAATAACACACCCTCTCTTAAAATCCAAGCTCACACGTGCACTCTCCCCTCCAACGGCACATGTGGCTGCCTTCTCTTGGAACAAGTAAATTCAATAAAATATCTTGGCATAGTATTGGACTCTCAATTGAACTGGCTGCCCCAAATTGAGCTGATCTCCAGCCGGGTCCGTAAACTCATTTGGATCTTCAAAAACCTAAGATCAGTAGCCAACTTTCCCTTGCTTAAATCTATATATTTTGCGCTCTGCCAGTCTGTACTCAGCTACTGTGTTCCTATCTGGGGTGGAGCGTGCAAAAAACACCTCATTAAGGTTGAGCGAGCTCAAAGATCTGTGCTTAAAGTCATGACCTTCAAGCAGTTTCGATATCCAACTTCCTCTCTTTACAAGGAGTGTGAACTCTTATCGGTTCGCAAATTGTTTATTCTTCACACTATTTTGGCATTTCATAAAACACTCCACTTTGAGCCTACAAATATTACAGAAGCAAGATCATTAAAAAACATTAAATTAATAAAATGTAACACAACATTCGCGAGAAGACATAATTATTATATGAGCTCCTATATCTATAAAAAAATAGACAAAATTCTTAAAATTTATGCACTAACATCCTATAAGCTTAAACACACAGCAAAAGCCTGGCTTGTTGAACAGGATTATGCTTCTACAGAAGCCATTCTTACTGCCCTTGCATAATAAAAATAAAATATTTAATACAATTAATACCTAACTAATATATTCAATTATATTTTAGTGTACTTTTTTTCTTTATTTTACTATTTTCTTGTTATAATTATTGTACTACAGTCTTTAGTAATTATATATACATACAGACAACTTTGTCTGGCGGAGGGCATTAGTACGCCATACCACAGGGCATCCTAGTTTGGGTACTAATGTTGTCCACATGATTATACAATATATGAACATATTATGATAACTACTTTTAAGATTGTACCTACATGTATAATAATGTTTGTTGTTTTCAATAAATAAATAAATAAAATAAAATAAATAAATAAAATACTAGTCCAGAGTCGCATAATGTTCGCCGTACGCATCATCACTCGTCTTCCAGAGGTTCTCTGGGTGGTGCGCGAAAATGATGATGCCGAGTGGCTCGATAAGGACGATGTCTGTCTACCTAATCTTCGGCAAAAATAAGTCCCTACAGCTGAGCTGCAAAATGCTTGTCCACTTATAAGTGTGGAAAACAGTCAAGCAAACCAATTGTCCGAAGAATCTGCCTTCAAATGTTTTTCACATAAAATTTGGGTGTCCAAATTATACCACATTGTCTTTCAGTTTGCAAACTTGCAACCCTTATACCTGCCTGCCTGTTATACCTATCATAGTGCTTGTAGCTTCAAGTGCAGTAAACACTAAGCAATGTTTTTTTATTTATATTTTTAATAGTTTTTCAAAATCTAATTTTATGTTTTTTTTATTAAAAATATCTGATCTTTTCAATTAATAATAAAAAATACACGTGATGCTGGGAGGGGGAAGGGGTAGCCTTAACTTCACGACGACGTATCACCAAGGGGGAGGAACTGGTAAAAAAGGAGCCTAAAAAAACCTCGCGTAAACGATGACCCCTTAGTGGGGCCAACCGCACTTTATGGTGTAGCTTACAAGCTGATTTAGATTTTTTTCAATACGGGTTTTTTTAAGAAATTTAAATATATATACTTATTGCATACATTTATTACATTCTTAAACCAATATTATTACCTAATTTATTATTACTTTATTTATGCACATGAGATCTTTTGATCGAATGGTAAACAAAAAACTTTATTTATCTCAAAAATTATGTCAATCTAAGTACTGACTCCTACCCCCCTACCTAATAGCTTGTAGGTACCTAGTGTGTTTTTAAGCGTTTTCAATTCAGGGCTTCACTATCGTGCCATTTTTTTTTGGTCACACCAATGACAGTCAAGAACCATGATGTTATATAAAAAGGAATGAGCACGCCTCGCGAAGAGGTTTATTTCATTCACCGCAGTAAATTAGATTATTTTTTACAAGAATAAGCTCTACAGGTATGTATTACATCTCCATAATTTATAGTCTCTAACTAACTGCGGTCGTTGGTTCTGCGAGCTATATGGCATGCCCATTGCCTTCATCTAACTGCAGTTGCTGGTTCTGCGAGCCATATGGCATGCCTAAAGCCTCGCAAGTAACTGCGGTTGTCGGTTCTGCGAGCTATATGGCGTGCCCATTGCCTTCATCTAACTGCGGTTGCTGGTTCTGCGAGCTATATGACATGCCTATAGCCTCCAAGTAACTGCGGTTGTCGGTTCTGAGAGCTATATGGCAAGCCCATTGCCTTCATCTAACTGCGGTTGTCGGTTCTGCGAGCCATACGACAAGCCTAAAGCCTCCAAGTAACTGCAGTTGTCGGTTCTGCAAGCTATATGGCATGCCCATTGCCTTCATCTAACTGCGGTTGTTGGTTCTGCAAGCTATATGGCATGCCCATTGACTGCGATTGTCGGTTCTGCAAGCTATATGGCATGTCCATTGACTGTGATTGTCGGTTCTGCGAGCTTTATGGCATGCCCATTAACTCCTAACTGATTTTAAAAGCTAAGTAAATACTTTGTACAACAAATCTTGCCCTATCCATTTCACACCAGCTGAAACATTCACACATTCATGCAGAATTATGGATTACTTTCGGATTGAAAGATGAGTTTATGTGTCACTTTCTCTTTTATAGGTAGGAATGGTATGACGTCATCGGCTTCTTTCATTTGCGAGGTGGGTATCTGAAAAAAGAAATAATATTTTTAATGAAAAATATATTCATAACTTTTAAAATTATTATGCATTAGTAGTAAAAAAGTAGTAAACTAAACAGATTTATTTTGCTAGTTTAATATTAAGTAGATATATATTTTTTAAGTAGGTTTAATCCAGACTTTATCCAGTAAATTTAAGTCCTTAAAGTCAGTTCCCCCTATAAATTTTTGATCCAGTAAGCTAAGTAAGTCTACTAGGTAAATCTGACTAATTTATGTGAGCATTACTTGTCGAATCATTCTCTTTAAACATAATTTCTATCCTTGTTGGACAGACAAACATACTATCTATGTATGTTTGTCTGTCCAACAAGGATAGAATTATAGAAAATACTTTTAAAAAATTATATATAATATAATTATTATATAAAAATATTTATTCATTCTTAATAAAACTTGGTAGGTTATAAGAACTAATAGAATTTTTAGTTGAATATGAGCTTAGGGTTTTTGACCTATGGTGGGTTTGTTGCGAACTACTTGTTAATCTTGTGGAAGCATACTCTCTAAACTTTATTCATAAATTATGTTTAAAGAGAATGATTCGACAAGTAATGCTCACATAAATTAGTTCCACTAAATATAACTTAGAATTATTTATTGTACACAGAAATATAAAACAAAATATTAGGTGAAGCATGTACAAAGGCGAGCTTAAGACTAAAAAGAGTTTTCTTACTGCAAATCTTTAATGAGAGATAGAGAAGTATGACTTTAGGTGAAAATGAGGCAACCCTAACATGGCGTGTTTTCTCAACACATTTAAGAATTTTTTTATCTCATGAAGAATTTATAATTCACATCTATAAATAGAATGCTTTATTGCACAAGATAAAACAAGTATGTAGGCGAACTTAATGCTAATTAGCATTTTCGGAGGTTAGCACCTTTGTGTAATGAAGAGTGGGGTGGTTTAGTGCATTTGAAGGATTACCAAAATAAGAGAAAAAATATCTATGAAAACTGATGACTCATAAACATTATGAAGGTACTCAGTTACCGGTAAATTATTAAATTTTTAAGAACATACTTACATTCAGGTCTTTTGCATTGGATTCCTTAATAGTGTACTCTCTGAGAACGTAATTTGTATTTACTACGTGAAACATCCTGGTTTCGTGCGATCGTACTAAAACGTCGTCTACCCTCAAGAAGTATCGTTGAAGGATATACCAATAGTCTTTCATTACTCTCTGAAAACAAATAAATTTGTACAAAACTTAAAAAAACGCGACTTTTTTTCCATCATCGATTACAGCGCCACCTAGTGATTTGTGGCGATAAAACCTATCTAGGTTTAAAACCTATTGTTTTTTTAGTATTACCTATATATCATTATATAGGTACTACTAAAAAAATCTGCCACATTCAAATGACACATGAAAAACAATACATTCATTACTAGAATGTTTAATATTTATGTATAATATAAATTTGAATAGGATATTGGTGTCACAGTTGTGGTTCTTTTAATCTACACAATAAACAGTAGTATTTTAAAACTAGGATTTTACTTAAAAAATAACTACAACAATAAAATAAGAAGCAAAGAGGTACAAACAAACAAAAAACCTCAAAACAAACAAAAATTTGGTGTTTTCATAACAATTTGTTGCAACCAAGCTATATTTACAACATAATCAGTGGGTGAAAGCCGAAAAAATCACATTAACTTTAATTCTTTGCATTTATAATACATTAACAGAATAGGATTTGCTTACAATTTTCACAGACAGCTTTGAAATCCCATGATCATGTAACTCATCCTCAAACAGTGTAAGATCATGGTAGAACAGGATTTGATCTTTCCTCTTAAGTAGTTCAAAGTTGATTGGTTCATCTGTTGGTTCCACGGCAAAGTCCTCTGTAATGGTTCCCTTGTAGTCAGTGGAAAATGTCCAGTCGAAAGATTTCTTTATTTTCTCAGCATCTGGCCTGGAATATGAGTTATACTTCAATAAATAAACATTCAAGAACACATACATAGTCCTGACCCAACACTAGGATTCCCTGTAGCGTGAATTGAACCCACATCTCCTGCATCAACAAAAAGCACAGCCAAAGTGGTCAACTTCATAGTTGTTCACAAGTAAAATATTATTTTTACATAATTGGGTCTAGATAAACATATCACGCTTACTTTTCCTTTCACGCTAGCGCAAATTTGTCAAGGTAAAACTTGGCACCAGTCATGTGACATTACCACAGCTAATGTAATTTCCATACAATTCAATCTTTCCGCAGGTTCACATGAAAAGAAAGTGGTATATGTCTAGACCCCCTGCTTGTAATTCCATCATCAATTGCTGTGCAGCACCCCCTACAGCGTAGTGTAGAAACAAGGTTCTTAGCCTTGAAGACACAATTGTTTAGCCGTTGATTGCCTAAGGGGGATGAAATAGTCCTCTACTAAGCTCTTACCATAGACTCACTATCTGTATGAATTAGTCCCAGACTATCCTGATGTGTGTTAGCTTTATTTAAAGTCTACGGTAGGCTCTTAGTAGCAGGCAGGCAATCAGCAGGTTAAGGTAAATGTTAACAGACAAATAAACACAGGAATAGAAATACCTAGTTTCTTGCCAAGCCTCGGCACAAGACACTTCAATAGCCTTGACACTGCTTGACACACATTTCAAGGCATCAAGAGGGTTGAAGCTGATCTGCGCACCATTCTTGTGAGTTAACTTCAGGATATTATTTGGGAACACCATGTCTGGGAAATGTGGGATGGCAAGCTCCTTGCCATATCTGGAACATTTTTACAAATAATAAGTTGCTCAAGCTGAAAATAAACAATGCACATAATTATAACCATTTCAAAATGTCAAATATCTAATATTAGCCAATCAAATTAAAAAGAATGCAAGCAACACTAAATAATAATAAATAATGCTGGACATTATCACACAGCATCATCTAGCCCCAAACTAAGCTTATGGGAACTACATAACTGATACTATTCAAATCGCTTGCATATGGGGAATTTATGGCATGCATTTCACTGAGATTTGAAGCATTATGAAGCAATCAGAACTTTTCAGGACAGCATAAATATGAATGCTGGGGTGCAAAAGATAAATAAACTAAAAAACCATCTAGGTAAGCACTATTTGTTATGTTAGGTTAGGTAGGAACCTACTCATAGTTCCTGATACCCACAATACTAAGTGGAGGACTAAGGACTCCTAGAGTGGGGTCAGTACTATGTAGGTATGTGACTGTTAAGTAAATTCAGTTAAAGTTTTAGTAACCATTTTTACAATGTTGGGTTTTTATTAAACTTACATACAAAACTTGCAAAATTGGTCATCAGCACGATCACACACAACCTTCGTAGAACAGACGCTCGGCAGTATACAGCTCACGTCGTACGATATATGCCATGGTCCGAACTCAATAGATTGCGAGTTAGTCGCAAATCGACCGGAATCAATAAGAAGCCCCTGAAAAAATAATTTTCAAAGTTTACTCTTTTGCCGGTAATGCCCATCGATCTAAGATCTTACTGACTGTATTCACCTCGACATTGAGCATGATGTAGTTTTTGAAGGAAATTAAATCTCTACTAATATTTAGATTTAGATTTTCTTTCTAGTCCAGAAGATGAGAATTTGATTGTGGACAAAACAAAATCGAGCAATGGGACTATGCGAATAAATAATGGCACAAAAAACGAACAAAATGAATCGGACGGAGGAGAACGCGAGCGCCGTCGAATCTCATAATCTGTGCCGCCGAATAAATCAAACAAATTTTGATAAAACTAGAGTAGAGGTGAATGAGGCGTGGGTATTTAGTTATTATTGTAGTAGACAGGTGAGGTATAAAGTAAAAGTAACAGATTATTTTGCAGTCTGTCATTGCGACAGAATTTCAATACTAATAAGTTTGTAAGAATGTATGAATGTTTTTCCAACGATAACGCCAAGTCGGTTAGTCAATCTTGATATCTTTCTAGTAACAACATTACGTTTTTTTTACATAGTATTTTGTCACATAAATATACTATACTTCAATTTTACTTAGTTGAGATAGTAGTGATCTCTCGGTAGAAAGTATATATGTTCTGTGGTAGTGGTCTAGTATGACCGGTATGACCCAACTCTAGCTTTTACTTTACTAGAAACTAACTTGATTGACTATGACAATTTAAATGTGCTGACAGTTACAGTGATAAATCGAATACTCTGTCCAAACCGTAAAACCCATACACACACACGACTCGTGTATTTCCGACGATTTTTCATAACCCAACGATGTTCTTTGAAAAACGTTTTCTGTCCAAAGCTAAGAAGTTGTAACGAGCGACCGAATTTTTTGACAGAGTAACAAGTAAAATCGCAGAAACACAAAAATCTACTTGTTACAAAAACTACTTCCGAACAAAGAAAAAGAAAGCGAGCGCAGGTGTGAAATATGTTGGCATAGTTGAGCGAGTCTCACACATTTTTTTTTAGATAAATTTAGAGGGTTTATCATGATCAATTTATTCGGAGTACTATAGTAAATTATAGGATAAACTGGAAATTTAACATTTAATTGCAAATGTTGTTCGCAAACTAATAATTAAAAGTAGACTCGCAGTAACGTTATATATAGGTACAAAAAAAAAATATGTATTTGTTCATTATGGTCCCGGTTCCTGAACTTGTCTTTATAAAATATATTAAAGTGTCCAATGTAAGGTTAAATTAGGTTAAATAGGAGTTAAATTAGGTTATGTGACTTACATCAATACGCTGCGCTCGACTTGTGCTTGTGATTTTATGTTCCCTAGTCCCTAGTATACTGAACAGTGACGGACTGAAATTAAGAATTGGATAGGGCAATTTCGGTTCTGGTACTCGCCGGCCGCTGCTGCGGCACGCTGCGCTCTGTTCGTGCTTGTTTTTTATGTTCCTTATTATTTTATCAACTTTTTGTGGCTCTCATATCACTATTTTCCCTAGTTTACTAAACAGTGTCTGACTGAAACTAGGATTTGAATAAGGTCAATTGCTGTTCTGGCACTAGAGCTGGCCAATAATTGCTGCACTAATTGCTGCGCTCGGCTCTTGCTTGTATTCTCTAATGGACTAAACAGTTCGACACAACTGAAATTAAGATTTAAATAGGAGGATTTTCATACTAGTTAGTCGAAGATTGGTCCATTGTAAATATATCAAATCGGAATCCAGAAAACAAATTCGCAAATATGAAAACGAAATTGTTTCCACGTTATGTACTGACCATCTTTTCATGTTTCTAAACATAATGAGCCTCACAAAACTAAATAAAATCAATACAGAAATATTTAGCTTAAAATATTTAAATATTAATTTCTAGGAAAAAAACCAATTCCTAACTTTGTGAATGGTGCCGTTGGAATGGGGGAGTCCACACACAGATAAAAAAAGCACAAGCTTTTTTTATCGAAATTCGAGGTGTTTTCTCTTATGTTATTTTCTATTTTGATTAAACTTTAACCCAATATACATATTTTCTCCCAATCAGCCCATCACTATTCAAAGACCAAAGACAACAATTTTCAGGACGACGATTGAACAAAAAAAATATAGAATAAATTCAATATGGCCGACTTTTTACCGGTTGGTTTGTCTGTTTTGATTTAATTTGCTTTAACAATTTTCCTTGTTACATAAAACATCGTGATTTGTGGAAATCATATTTTGTGTATCTAAGATTAAATAAATAATTATGGAAGCACTTATACCAGTAATTAATAAATTACAAGACGTTTTCAACACTGTCGGAGCGGATGCCATCCAATTACCTCAAATCATAGTTTTAGGAACTCAGGTAAAATATATATCATTCATTATAAATTATATTTATTTCGCATACTCTTTATTTAGGACTTGCTGGGAGACAGCGTGATGTTTTTCATGCTATGAATACTTGCAATGGTTATGTAAAGGTGTCAGTTCGGTTCTTTGTCCTCATTTTCAACTGAGCTACCCTGTCATTGACCAAGTACGACCTATTTCAAAGCAATTCATAAGTAAAAGGCAATACTTTGCCTTGTAAGTAGGTAACGAGGCTTAAGCACCTATACTGGACAAGAATAACAGTCTGATGTTGCTGACAAGTAATTGAGATCTAATTTTAAATGAAAAGGCTCCACACTTTTAGATTAGATTTCACTATCGAAATGGCGCTCTGGTCACTTTTACCAACAAAGTCAAATTCCAAAGGTAGCAGCAGCAACTGGCTGTAACAACAGACCATAGAAAGTTGTAGTAACCATTCATCAATCAGTGTTTGAACAACAGCAATTTTCGATAGAAAGTGTTAGTCTGTAGCTGTATTGCTGCTGCCTTCTGCGGTCTGCAGTTGTATTCAGAATCATCCATAGAGTTCAGTGTCTTGGAAATTTTATGACAAATCATCTACCTAGACAACTACCTAGAAAACTAAGCTCTGTTGACAGAGCTTTGGCAAGAGTTCTTGGTAGAGCTTTCATTAATGTATATTTCATAAAATGTTACTATGCATATACTTTTATTGACTATGCACCACCATCCTTTATCATTCTCATAAAATCCAGTCCGTCCAAAGGTTGTCTGTAAGAGAGCTTTTAGCGGTAAGATTCCTGATCTCCTGATTAGTTTGTTATTTGCCATGTTTGAATTTGTAAGCAACATAATGTAGTGTACAATAAAGTGATCTATCCATTGGTGAACATCATATCCAAGCAAGAAAAAACAATTCTTCATATAGCTGAAAGATGGAAGATCTTATCTGCCTGTAATTTCACTGGCAACCATACTCTTTGTGTCAACATTCATTTCTTACAAGGAAAAAAAACGAATCCCTATAATAACAATGCTTTTCATTTGTCAACAGAGCTCAGGCAAGAGTTCTGTGATAGAGAGCTTAGTGGGACGGTCATTCCTGCCTCGAGGACCGGGGATTGTCACGCGACGCCCGCTCGTCCTCCAGCTGGTGTACAGCCCTAAGGACAGTAAAGAGCACCATTCTGCTGAAGAAGGTGAGATAATAATTTTGTTGCCCCTGATGCAACAAAGTTGAAATTGTGTAGGTTTTTTTGTTTAAGACTGGCAGCCAGTTTTGTAAAACGTTTTTTTGAAGCAGATAGTTATAACCTTCATACAATCCAAATAAGATTCAAATTAGCTTGTTTAAGTTACAGTTACGCCATGATTGTGCAAAAAAATATCTCATATTGGAAGGTTTTCTTACAGTTTCTTCAAATTATCACTTAAATGTGATAGCTAACAAATAGTTTAAAATAATGTGTTGTAGTAGCTCAAATTATTGATAACCTGCAAAATATTTTTTTTTCAATATGCTGTGTATTCTTCTGTAACTATAACTTTACACAAGGTGATGAAAGATCAGAGTTTATGGCCCACCCCACCTAAAGATTTACTTTATTGTGAAAATGAATCATTTAAGAACCTGTACCTTGGCTTGACCATCCAAGCCTCATCAGAAGTTTGTGGACAATAACTCTGACACAAGCAGAATTAGCAAAAGCAAGACAATAATTTTGTCTATGGAAGAGAAGACAAAAATTACTTCCATGTGTACTTTCTGTTAGGCAAAAAGTCTGCACTAAGCAAAGACTTAGGCATATCTTAGTGGCAGATTTCTATGGAAAAAGTGTTTGTAACTGACAAGCCTAAGTCTATGCCTAAGATAAGTGCTGATGAGCGTAAATCTAGTAACAAAAGAAATAATCAAACTCGTATATCTTAAATTACTCACGATCTAGTTTTACCATTGTGTGTAATCAATACACAAGGTCATTGTTACAAAAGTGCATTCATCCATTGATCTTCCTGCTATTGTACTCATTATCTATGCGGTTTCGTGTTTATAAATAGGTGGTTATAAATGAGGTTTTCATTGCCTTCATTTATGATCATAAATGGCAACATGCCATAACAGTTGGTCTGATAAAATGCATAAACTGACTTACGAGAGTTTATAAGTAAATCAATCATTGAAACTAATGACTCAATGTGTCTATTATATATTGATTCAACAATGTTTCTACATATTGAAAATCCAATAGATAGCCTTGCACATTGGTTATAAAATAGTAACATAATTAATAGCATAATAGAAACTTTATATTTATTGGACATATACATATTTACGTAACTGAACATGCAGGTATTTAAAAAAAAAAGTTGGAGGTATAATTTTTATATTTTGCAAAACATGGTGCAACAGCAAATGAAGTCAATTATATTATTATTAAAATCATGTTCATTAATTTCTGGCCCCCTATGAGATAACATTATTTACGTTTGTATGTCAAAATATCGAAATAAATTAACGATTTCTACTTTATCTAGGTAAATCAGATTGTCAGTAAAAATGTTGACATGTTGGTGGTCCACAAATTAATGACCGACAGCTATAATTATGTATTTCAAAAGTATTATTTTGTGTTAGTTTGTTGTAGAAGTAATACTTTTGTCCGAATAGCTCTGAGAAGCCAGGATACTGAGACATCATGGAATCCAATGGCTCATCTTTCGCGTTCTATGTTTTCTTCAGGTTCGTACGTTATGAGCTTTTTCAAAATCATTTCGAAAATATGAAATGCACTGTGAAAATCATAGAATGTACCATTGTCCTTTGAAGCATGGACAGGACTCATCAAAAAAGATCTGAAATAAACTACCTACTTACTCCAAAATCCTAGAAATATATTCACAAATTGAGCATACTGTTTGACAGAATGACATTTATAAACACTTAAAAACATACTAAAGGCATTACATTCAATGAAATCCCAAGAATAATTTTAATGATCTTATATACTGAATTTACGCACATCTATGTTTAGAAGATCTTCTCATGCATGTATATTGAAGTGCTCTCTAGTGTTTCATCAGAAGACTTTGCCTGGAAACTAGATATGTACAATGTAAACCAATAAATAGCTGAATACTAAATAATCAGCCACCGAACGCGGCTCGTTTATTCCTACAAACGTTCATATATAAAGCCGAGTCCAAACCACATTCAGCTTGCACTCAAATGTCTAAGACCCCCCTTTCTTTGCTCCAGGTACAGTTAACCTAGAAGAATGGGGCAAGTTCCTACACACGAAAGACAAGATCTACTCAGACTTCGATCAGATCAGGCAAGAGATCGAGCGCGAAACGGATCGTATGGCCGGCAGCAACAAGGGAATATGCCCGGAGCCGATCAGTCTAAAGATCTTCTCTACAAGAGTTGTCAACTTAACGCTGGTTGATCTACCCGGTATTACCAAGGTTTGTATGGAGGAAATACATAGAACTAATGGAACCGACGTAACTAATCGAATTAGCATGTTGAAGTGGCAATGAGGCCATATAGCTCGCAGAAACGACAAGTGCTGGGGACGAAAGGTTCTCAAATGATGACATATGTGTAGAAAGGCCTACCCACTGGGCACATCGTAAAGGTTATGGAATGTGAATTGATGGAGGTGGCACTGTGGAGCATGTGGTGATACACTGCACCACCACAAATGAAGTCAGGTCGAAGATGGGACTGCAAGAACTCATCATCACATGCTCTCCGTCATCATTAACTGACAGGAGGTCAGGGATACTGGTACACTGCTGTCATCAACCCAGAGTCCTTCACCGCTACTTCAAGGAGTTGGGCTGGTTGGGGTCAGGTTAGAAGGGGGATAATGCACAATACACCCCAATGCGAAACGTCAGTGCAGACCTTAGTTCCCCCACTTAGAATTAGGTGGCATAAAACCGTTTGTGATATCACTTATTTTGCATATGTCCAGTAGTTGATTTCTACAGGCTGTTGATAATGAAGAATCGTAAGAAACAATTCGCGTTATGAATACTTTTTCATAGTTTGTGCTAAAGTATTCTTAGTATTCACATGGATGAATTACATATGCTTCTTGAAACATGCCAAAACACAACACAGTTCAAGATCATCTATGCCTCACTTATTAAACTAGCAAAATTGATATGGGAACTAGACAATCACACTTTTGACCTAAGAGCTGACAACCAAAACGAGGATTCAACTTACCTGAGGGACCCTTTTGTAAAAACCTTCGATCTGGCAGGCCGCATTGGATTTAGGTGTTATGGGGTGGGGAAAGATTACTAGTGGTTTAAGTGGTGTATCACATGCTATGACTATACTATATTATTCACAATATACCTAATGAGGTATCTGATCTGCCCACAGGTGGCTATTGGAGACCAACCGGAAGACATTGAAAATCAGATCACAAAACTGATCATCAAATACATTGGCAACCCGAATTCTATAATTCTCGCGGTGACGGCCGCTAACACTGACATGGCTACCAGCGAGGCCATCAAGATGTCCAAGGAAGTCGACCCTGATGGAAGACGGACCCTCGCGGTGGTCACCAAACTGGATCTCATGGATGCAGGTAAATCAACATTTTTTTCTAGGGATCTGAAAGATGTTAGATTATGTTCTTGGGTAAGGGCTCCAAAGGTTTATCATTAAAATTGCAGTCAGCATTACTCTGAAATCGGTGTAGAAAAACATCACGAGTAAACCAGCTACTCCCATAACTTCGCATTATTTTAATATTAAATATTTTTAAGAATTATTGGTCAGCATATAATTATCTGTGCGCGGCTCAAATGTGTAGCCGTTTTACATACATGGGGCGCCGTTTTGTCATTTTTAGTTCAAAAATTAATACAATAAAATTTATTAACAAACATTATAAATTTATAACCTAACCTCTCTTCTGTTTACAATAATATGGCTAAACATTGGCAGCCTTTTTGTTAAACGTATCGCATTGAATTTCGGGCTGGACTCATGGATTCAATACCAAATTACAAAACAGCACTGTTTTGTTAAGTGGCTAACCGTTATGAAAAAGAGCGGATTATATGTACGTTATGGCTGCGACATATCTACAAATAGTTGTCATCTATACTAATATTATAAATAGGTATAATTTGTATGAAGGGGGTAATCTCCGAAACTACTCATCCGATTTCAAAAATGATTTCACCAATCATGGTGAATCATGGGCCTCCATGGTGGACATAGGCTGTATAGTGTATATTATCCCGTTAAAATATAAGGTATGTTCGTGGAACCAATGCTTTATCTTCTAGACCATTTACTACAACAAGCTGATGATGATAACATGACAAACAAATAAGTAAACCAATTTTTTATCTAATAATTAAAGGCGTGCCTCTATTAGTTATCCGCCGGTAGCGTGGCTACCGTCAATAAAGGCAAATTCAAATATCATTTGCATTGCAATCGAACGCCGTGGTTATACAACAAGACAACAATGGCTAGTCGCATGTCATCCGAGCCTATAACTCATGTTTCCCTTGGTCAAATCAAAACCAACTGAACGAGACTAAACCTTTGGTTCATCTTTATGTACCTCCGATGTGGAAATACGTCTGTGAATCTATATATAATAAAATCGATGCATGACTGACACGATATCCTCATTTGCTCCATTGTAAAATCCATTCCTAGACCATAAGCCTACCTGACACTGGAACTTTTCAGTTCTGAGTTCAGATCTTTATTTAGAATACGATTTAGTTTGTTATGCAAAAACACGATACAAATAATCACAATAAATAATAAAGACAATGTAAAGTGACAAACAGTAGTTGCAAAAAAGGTTCCAACTCAGCATAATACTCGTTGCAACAACCAGCGCTGGTCTTCCGTTAGAACCGTTTTTTGGGGTGCGGATTTGTAACATTTGGCGTGAAAGATATAAGTTTCGGAGAAACAATAACGTTATGAAGACGTTTGAAATCCAATAAACGCGAGTGAAGACGCGGGGGTTTCCAATAACAGTTAAAGACCGTAGACCAACTTACATCATTCTCTCGTGGAATCATTAATCGTTAATCGCAAGTAATTGTCCAAGGGGCTTACTTATCGCGATCGTAAGTGCAAGAGCGTGAAGTCTTACCTAGTCATTAACCATTTAAAAAATAACTTTCCTAACGCGTGAGAGATATAAAACAATTAAAAAATACTTTTCTAAACGTGTTTGAGATTCTTCTGCTTATATGTGTTATTATTTGGTTTTAAACGTATTGCACTGAGACGAAGTCACTATTGGGCTTATTATAAGCTCAAGGTCGCGCAGCGAGGAAAGAGCTATGCCCGTCTCATTGCATACGATAAAGACTACGGGATAAAGACACGAAGATTTAAAGTCGGCGTGATAGCTCTTAGAATTTTACTAGCAAGTTGTAATGGCACTGGGCAGGCCATATAGCTCGCAGAACCGACAACCGCTTGGAAAGAAGGTTCTCGAATGGTGACCACGAACCGCACGACGCATCGTAGGAAGGCCATCCACCCGATGGATCGATGACTTCTTAACGGTTGTGCGAAGTCGATGGATGGTGGTGGCCTCAAGATCGTTCGTCATGGTGCGTTGTTTTATAGAATAACCAGTTTGTTATTTGCCTTTCCTGTCTAGCTTGGTCGCCGAGGAACTGGCACTAAAATTTACGTTTCAATGTGAATCATGTGATTTTGAAGAATATATGAATTTTGAAATTACTCTAAGGGGGATGCCTACATCCAGTAGTGTGCCTCTACAGACTGTAGATGATATTGATGTTCTGTTTTGCAGGTACGGATGCGATCGACATTCTATGCGGGCGCGTGATCCCGGTGAAACTCGGCATTATCGGAGTCGTGAACCGATCTCAGCAGGACATCATTGACAGGAAGACTATTACGGTAATAGGAATTGAGATTCATAATATTATTGTGCACGAACAAATAAAACATTATTGCGCTTGAACCCTTTCACCGCACTCGTTCTTTTACCATCAGTCACTAGGACATTTTTACCACACCTCAACCTGGGCGTCTAGACAAATATCTATCTCACGCTTAGTTTTACTTTTACGCTAGTGCAGAAGCATCTGCGTCAATAATAATGTAAGTAATAATGATAATGCCTGCGGAAAGATTTAATTTGTATGAAAATGACATTGAGATGTCACGTAACTGCTGCCAAGTTTTACCTTGTTAAATTTTAGCATGAAAAGAAAACTAAGCGTGAGGTATTTGTCTAGACCCACTGATCAGCTTACTCATCTAATGCAGAAATGCCAAGATAGAACGGCGAAGGAATTGATTAACGTCCTTTGACTTGTCTGACGAAGCAACGTTGAAACACTCTAGCTAATCTCAGGGGTATATAATATGTATTGGATACAGAATGAAATGAAAGTCAATTTATCTAAGCACTCAAAGAATAGGGGCTCATTGTCTTATCGTTTAAGTATAACTTAACATATAAACTGTAAATTAAATTAATTATTTATTTTTTAATTGAACATGGTTTGTGTACCGTGAAAATTAAACAATACACTTCATGCTCAACGAGTTTGAGTTAATTACTGTACTAAATACACACACATTTATGGACCTGCGCAGGCTGCTAAAATCTTAAATATGTTGCCATCATGATATTGACAACATTTTACAAATTATTCATCATATTTTCAACTATAAAACTAATTGAGTGGATTCTAAAAGTCCTTGTCAAACAGTAAAACAATAATAAAAGAAATGTCAAATAATGGTTGATAATGTTGAACAATGTCTGCATGTTCTGCAGATATTTGTTGTGGTACCATGGTACTCGTAGTTACTATTACCCACGTCACAGGGTATCCTAGCGTAGGGTCTGGCAGGACTATGCATGTGACTGTTTATTTATCGCTTTTATCGACGGGTACAAACTTAAAACATTTACATATGCGACATTCGCATACGAATGTTGAGTAAGTACTAATATGTGGCGGAACGGAATACCCATAAGTACTTATACCGCCACAGATTAGTAAAGAGTGGTTAAAATTACCCAAAATCGTTGAAAGGGCGAGTTCAACGCAATCTTTCAAAAAGGCATGGCTTATTCGTAGATCGTTTGCAACGGTCTTTAGATAGCTAGCTGTTTCATCTGTATTTTTTGTATATACCTACTTGTACAAAGTTAAATGTAAGATTATGTACGGGTTTATTTTAATTGTTATAATTTTATAAATACGTGATAAGGTACCAAGCTACATATTTATAATACTAGCTTCTGCCAAACTATTTCATGATCTGTAACTTTGTTATTAATAAATAACATTAAAAAATGATATAAGTATGACTATAATATCCCTTTTGTTTAACAGGATGCATTGAAGGACGAAGCGACGTACCTACAGCGGAAGTACCCGACTATCGCGACACGGAACGGCACGCCGTACTTGGCCAAAACACTTAACAGGCTGCTCATGCACCATATAAGGGACTGCTTACCGGAACTGAAGGTACTTTTCATTGTCGATCTACCGCCATTTTGCTATACCCTAACACAGGGTACTCATATGCGGAGAGACTACCTTCTAGTTTAACAAGTTTGTAACAATGTGAAAGGTTTTTTTCCCCCCACTTTTTTGTATTTTTCAATCAGCATCATCTAGCCCTAGAGAGTTTGTGTTACCTGTTAATAATGGTTACCGTAACATATTGCCGACATTGAGAATAGAAACGGGTGAAAAGTCTCAAGTGCCTGTAATTTCACAGGTACCTTCACAGATACCAAAAAACCATGAAAATTAGCTTTGTTTCCAGTTGCGCGTCATAAGGGCATACATTGGCTCCTTACATGAGGGGTAAAAAATAACTTTAATTCCAGGTGCGCGTTAACGTGATGATCTCTCAATTCCAATCCCTCCTCAACTCGTACGGTGAAGACGTCTCCGACAAGTCACAGACCCTCCTGCAGATTATCACCAAGTTCGCGAGCGCCTACTGCTCCACCATCGAGGGCACCGCGAGGAACATCGAGACGACGGAGCTGTGCGGCGGTGCAAGGATCTGCTATATCTTCCACGAGACCTTTGGGAGAACCTTGGATTCTATACATCCTTTAGTTGGTGAGAAAACATACATAGTGGACCGGGGGTTCACATTCATATTTATTGAGTACCAGGACGGGTCATACATGGGATTAAACTGGACAAGAAAGAAAAAACCATTTATTTGACTAACACAATTACACAAAAAGGATATATGTAGGTATAGACATATATAAATATTTCAGCCCTAGGTGGTATTGTGATAGGCTGTTGGCATGAAACGGTAGTTACCGTCGCCTTTGATCTAATACTAATTATAGCATTCAATTTGCCTATAATAATAAATCTGGTAATTTTTCACACAGCATTATCTACCCCAAATTAAGCTGAGTTTGTATTATGGGAATTACATGATTGATATACTACTTTTTTTTTGTAAATACATACATATTGTGTAACACCCATACCCTACACTATGTACTTGTTTAATATTGGGCATTAACACATTTTCTATCTATGATCCCGTTTTCTAGCAAAGCAGAGCACTATGCTTTAATCTTATTATCATTAGTAAAGTATCATTTAATCTTGTTTTAATTTCAGGTCTGACGCGCATGGATATCCTGACCGCGATCCGTAACGCGACCGGGCCGAGGCCGGCGCTCTTCGTTCCCGAGGTGTCATTCGAGTTACTAGTCAAGAGGCAGATTCGACGGCTCGAAGACCCATCCCTGAGATGTGTTGAACTGGTATGAAAAACTTTTTTTTCGTGTTACACATATTTCTAGTGAAATTTATGGTATGATGTCAACGTCGATGACTTTACCTATGGAGTTTATCACGTAGTGAAACTCCGAGCATAGTAAATTTTTATTTTTTATTAAATGAGTTTTTTGAGTTTACGGCAATTCCTTGCGCGCACTAAAGATCCCCTAGAAGAATAAGGCACACTGCATGTTTTTTTTTGATGACCCTTTCCTGGTCCCTATCGATAGCCCTTTCTATTGTCCGCTGCGCGACCTTTATGAGGCCAATATTAGGTTTATTGTAGCGACATCTCTCGCCGTATTATTGAGCTACGTTACATCACATCAACGAAGAGCTACCATAGTAAATACACAGATGGCATTATACCTCCGACTAACAACTAGGTCCTAGGACCCCGAGCAAGTGGATCAGGTGGATCAGCTCGGTGGAAAATCTTCCCCTTTGCAAATGGAAGACACACCACCAACCGTGTGCATCATACTAAGAATGTGGCCGACAGTTGGTGACTAAGTCTGAATGCCGTAATGTCATCACTCGCATTTTTATAAAGAGCTTTATAATAAGGTTAAAAATGATGTCCGCAGGTGCATGAAGAGATGCAGCGTATAGTCCAGCACTGCGGTACGGAAGTGCAGCAGGAGATGCTGCGGTTCCCGCGTCTCCATCAGCGCATTGTTGACGTCGTCACTCAGCTGTTGCGCACTAGGCTGCCGGCTACTAACTCTATGGTGAGATATGCTACCTAGTATTAATTATTAAAAAAAAAAAAGGATTTGGTATAGTTTATTAATAATAAATAGATAACGCTGGACATTTTTCACGCAGCATCATCTAGCCCCAAACTAAGCATGTAGTTCGAACCCGCAATCTTCTACGTCTCAGGCGGTCCTTCGCACACTACCCCACAGCGGTCGTCAATTATCTGCTTCATCCCCTTAATTATTCTGTGCTCCAGGTGGAAAATCTTGTAGCAATCGAGCTAGCGTACATCAACACGAAGCATCCGGACTTCCACCGCGAGGCCGCTCTGGTGTCCGGCCTCCTCAAGTCCACCGACGAAGACCACAGCCCCGGGTACCGTCAGAAGCCGCGGCCCGCTCAGTCACCGGTAGCCACAATGCTCAGAGTATTTATTTACTTTTGATTACTATCCAATGCACGTGGGATACTAATGTGTGACTAATCTATATCAGAGGCATGAGTATATAGTATATATGACCATTTTGACGACGGAAGAGCAGACAAAAGTAATTATGTGAAAGTATTTAGAACATGTTAGGGACCTGGCTGTCTGGACAAATACCACTTTCTGTTGGCTTTAACGCCTGCGGATAGATTGAATTGTATGGATATGACATTAGCTGTGGGAATGTCACGTGACCGCTTCTGCACGTGAGATTTTGCTTTCTCTTCCGTAGACAAACAGTTGTATTAGTGCTCTTACTAAGACGGCAGGTAAGATATCACTGTAATTTGTAAACTTTGATCTGTACCTAAGTACGTCAGTTACAGTACCTAAGTTCTTCTCTAAAGAACTTAAAAAAAAACGTATAATTCATTATTATCTCGCGTTATTAATGAACTACCTACTGACTTAATCAATGCCATTACTCCAAAAAAAAAAACATTTTTTTTTCTTATCCAATTCGGAAAAGTATTAAGTTCTTTATATGCGTTTATTGAATTTCAGTACCTACCTGTGCTATTAGAAATGGTACCTATCAACCGAATCTGAATTTTAAGCTGACGTTTCTATGATGATCGTTGCTATTACAATGAATAAAAACCGTTTGAATTTGACTTTAATCCAAATATAGTTATACTAGCTTCTGCAAACGGCTTCGCCCGTGTGGTATAAGTTT
Source organism: Perizoma affinitatum (assembly GCA_961405105.1). Taxonomy (NCBI): domain Eukaryota; kingdom Metazoa; phylum Arthropoda; class Insecta; order Lepidoptera; family Geometridae; genus Perizoma; species Perizoma affinitatum. Next base: position 11,332,164 of record OY560194.1, on the reverse strand, counting down.
TTGTGTGAAGAATAACAAACATCCATCCTTCAAACTTTCGCGTTTTATATAGTAGTACGATTTAGTACTGATTCGGCTACAACTTTATTAAATCCATGTAGATCTACAAACAAACAAAACATTTTTTTTTCTTTTTTAAATATAAATAAATAAAGCTGGACATTTTTCACACACCTATATTCGAAGGTAAGGTAAATAAAAATATCTAGTATCTAAATATCTTTGCAAATATATACAGATTCACTTTGGTCTAACAATCATACTAAAACTCATAGTGCCTAGGGCATTTATTTTGTTTTACTTTCTTTCTTTCTATCTTTTCCTGCAATAACTGTAAATTGTTTGTAGTTGATCCTACGGCAAATGGGCGAAAGAGGGTCACTCCTAGTATTCTTGACAAGTATATGGAATAAGACCAACCAGGTAAAAGCTAGATGTATGCTAAAAAGTCAGGACACTGAGAAGGAAGCATAAGGTCATTGACATTGTAGTTTTAAACCCTCGCGTGCGAATATATTGCGGTCGCGCTTGATTGTAACGTGACAAACGCCGCTTTTTGAGCGCGACAACAATATTACCCGCTATTGACCGAAATTACCTGATTTCTTTCTACTTTGCGTCCGGACTAAATGTATGCCACAATCATTAGAATCCATACTAAACTTGTATGAACATCTCGGCTTTTGAATACTAAGTGGGATACTCTTTCGAACGTTGCTAATCTACCATTAGTTGTCATGTGTTAATTTTTTTTTCGCATGTTATGGTGGTACGGTCACGGTTTTTAATTTGTGGACCATTTCAATGGTGTTTTGGTTGTAATATTTTTCTTTTATTGAAAATACCTACAGCAGTATTCGACAAACTAACTTATGTTACTGAAGTTATACAGCCTATTGTAGGTCTCTCTAAGTAGAATAAATTGAGCTACGTTAATTCCTGCAATTATTCATTTTTAAAAGTACACAATTAGTAATCTGTAATGTTCCTGACTGTACCTTGTTCCAGAGTAAATCACTCGCTAACTCTACCTTTTCTTCAACTAAACAAACAAACGGACAACTTTTAGCATGCTGATAAAGTTAGCGAGAGATTATGAATAGAGGGGTGAGGGGGGGGGGGGGGGAAGAGGGTTAGAATGCAGTAAGCCCTTGTTGTGAAATCACAGTTGGCGGCTTTTGTATGGCACATCGGTTTTATAAAGCGTTCTCGTTTGACGTAGGCCTTTCCCATCTCATTCCATAATAAGCGAAGATCGGCTACTATTGCCATCCATTGGGTTTTCAGTTGTTAAGTGTCCACTGATTTCCATACATAAATTAGAAATTCATTGATGAATCTTAACGAAGGAATGTGTAACATTTCAGCAAGTACCAGCTATCACAGACGGACAAGACAGGTCACCGAATTCGGCGAACAGCGAATCTCCGGTCACGCCCCAGGTCAATGGCAATGCTCAAGAGGCGAAGGTGCTAACTCCTCAGAAGCCGGTGAACTTGCTACCGGAAGTACCGAGCCATACGTCCCGGAAACTGTCGGACCGAGAGCTACACGATTGTGATGTTATTGGTATGTAAAACAAAAAGATGTTTATTTATCTTGACAAGTTTGAAACAAAAGAGACAGACCTACTTAATACAGCAGGTTCTTAAAAACTAGAAATACGTTACCTGCATTATAGTACTACTAGTTCTACTATTATTTCCAAGGGGCATTTTCATTTCTACCGGTATATTTCTTCTGTTGAAGGGGGCATTCGAGAACCTTTCTTCTCCAGCTGTTTTTAGTTATGTGATCTACTTGGTTTTCCTCTTTTGTGATTTGTCACTAATAAATGTTATAGTTGCGTATTCGGCCAAATAGCTCTTCACCTCATCAATCAAATAATATGATTTCTTTGTCCGAATGCAAGCTAACCTTACACTGTTTTTGGTTGGGATATAACGATACTTGTTTTGTCGATATGTACACATACGCTACCTACTTAGAGCTGGTATTCTGCTGATCCTAAGCAGTAACATCACAATAGTCGTCGGCAATTCGGCCCTGCCGAAATCCTTACATCCCTAGTTTTTTGCATCATTGCACTCGACAATATAGTTATGTTCTAATATCTACCTATTAGGATTAAATGTATATTTCCCCAATAATAAAACATAATTTCACTTTAAAAAAAGCATGTATTTCTGATGCTAGGTGGAAGGAGCAACATCATACTAAACAATAACGCAGTTATAGACGGCGTGGCGATGATGCATTTGAACGAAAAGGGTGATTTAGTTGGTGAGGATACCAGCATTGAATGAAAATTACACGCAACCGCCACAATGCTTTATTCATCGCACTGACTGTCTTCCGACCACCTATCATCTATCAGGGTATCACAAACATATTCGGATTCTTCTAAAATTTACTTTATTAGACTAATGATAATCACGACGACTCTGTTACAAATGATAAGTTTGATTTGTGACTTTAAATATGGCAAAGAATGGGCTACCCTTAAACCTATAAGTCAGTGTACAGGATACCATCTGAAGCACAAATGATTCAGAGGAAGATTCAAGCAATATAATTTGGCACATGGCCATCGCCGCTTTTTTGGGACACTACCTGATGGGAGATCTTCGAACTTTTAGTTTCTACATGACTTTTATCATGATTTTTGACCACAATTAAATCAAACATCAATACATGAGAGGACTCCGTAGCTCAATTGATTACAATGAAAACTGCATTAAATTGATCTAACCAAACAATTTTAGAAGAATTTTAGATTCAAAAATAAAAGGAAAAACATTGATAATATTTTTCTAATATCCCTTCTTACAAAATACCAGTTTGCGAAACCCTGTTTTGCTGTAAGCTTGCTTCCTGTTTTTTCATCGAGCATCAGCTCAACCAATACTAGGACTAGCTTTTATCTGCGGCTTCTGTCTCAATGTCTCTTTTTTTGTAGACGCGTATTTTATGCTATTCTTTTTGTAAATTCATCTGGTAATATATATTTTCTAAAGGCATCTTAGATGTGTAGGTGGTTATGCTTGCGTTGAAAAAAGAATGCATGAGATTAGTATTTTATGTTCGCTCCCTGCATGAATGTCACTTATGTTATGCAATTTGTGTGTTTGTGAGATGAATATCATATTTTAATTCTGTTAATATGTAATAAAATCCAAACTAGAACTATTAAAAGAGTCTGAAGTCTGTAAACTATTTTTTTTTCTGTTTTTCAGAGCGCCTGATCAAGTCTTACTTCTACATAGTGCGCAAGTCGATCCAAGACTCGGTTCCGAAGGCCGTGATGCACTTCCTTGTGAACTTTGTTCAAGATAATTTACAATCGGAGTTGGTTACGCATCTTTACAAATCCGACCAAGCTGAGAGTCTGTTGAATGAATCGGAACATATCGCTCAGAGGAGGAAGGAAGCCGCTGATATGCTGAAGGTAACTTGTCACTTTGACATTCTGCCTCCTAATAATAATAGCAAAATCGCGATGGAACACTGCCACTATATTTGGCAAAGTTTTGTTCGCGAAGTGTTCCATTTTCAACATTTCAATGTTTTGGATATTGTTAATCACCAAATAGAAAAACGCTACACTTGTTTAATAAATACTTAAGGACGATTAGAAAACAGTTTAATACATTGCTTATAGCACCAAATCTACTAAAATCTTGAGTAGCGTTTTCTTTGGGCCGTTGTGTATTTGTCTCCACTGAAATCTTGATTAGCGTTTCTGTATTTGACCGTGAGCCTGTCAAAGGAGTCGATTGTGTTTGTTAGTGTAATTATTATTAGTGATTCCGATTTGACCTCGGTGGCGCTGCGGGCGAGTGAAACGCGAGCGGTGCGGGTTCGATTCCTGCTACGGGACAAATGTTTGCAATGTTCTGATTTGACCATTTATTTAATAATATAGATTATAACAGAAATATTATTTAACATTGACTTGATTGGTTAAAAGTAATAACAATTATGTAGTCAGAGATTAATATGCAAAATACTCGGTTAATAACATGTAGAACTGGTGAGATTTATAAAAGCTTGAGGACTTTATAAATAGTTTCAATAGATTGTAATGGTTGTTGATGTCGTAAATCCAGATTTAATATAAATACACCGTTTGTTTTTTTTACAGGCGTTGCAACGTGCTGGCCAGATCATCAGCGAGATTAGGGAAACTCATATGTGGTGATCGCCATAACACTGAAACTAGTCTGTGAATTAAGTAATTTTGAGCTCAACGAGCTCTGTACATACATACTCTTAGGCGAACGTTTGCATTAGGCTTTTTTACTTACAATACCCATTTACTTCTAACTGTCTGCTCTCTTTAGGATAGTTCGCGATAAAACAGCCTGAAACCAAAAATTTCAAAGCAGATATTTTAGAAGGAAATGGTTTATGGTTTAGCCAATTTTAAACATGCTTATTAGTTGAATGATCCGTTACACGCTCAATGTGATTTGCGTAACTAAAAACGACTATTGGAACTTTATGCTACTGATATTATAAATGTCAAAGTTTGGATGTTTGTTGCTAAACATTGGAACTTGGATTGGATATGGAACCGGTATGATTCGTGATCTAGAATAACATATTTTTAATCCGGATATCGTGCGGGCGAAGCAGTGGGCAGAGGCTAGTTATTAATAGTTTTCATAATTAATTTTGACAGCAACTGTAAATTTCCTCCAAATACATACTGGCGCCGATTCTTTAGTTCACCAACTAAACTTAATATAAGCTCTCTTTTACCTATAGTACGCAAGAAAGAGATGGCAAGAATTTGACTCCTTTCAAATTAGTTTACCTTTCGCTCTTCATGTATATAGTCAGCATGTTTTGAAATCAGGACTAAACTTGTATTGAAAACTTAAATCTGACTATTTTGACAGCACTAAAATTGTTGCTATCTCTTTATTTTGTTACTGTGGAGAGCCATAAAGCTGGTGGACAATACTACGCTGTTAAATAACGGACGGCATTTACATAACGGATCTAATCAAATTATGCAATGTAACGAGTAAAAAATAACAATATTAATAAATTGGCAAATTGATCATTGATAGTTGAGCGTGCGATGGTCGAAATTTAAGTAGGTACTTAAAGTTATTTTGTGCTGTTGGTACGCCACCATTATAAGGTTACATGATAATGTTAGGTTTGCATTACGCATGGACCGTAGCATTATTATTCTTATTTTGTTTGGGAAGTGCCAATGTTATTTCTATTGAAGCACTGTTTTTTAGGAACGCAATTTTTAGTCTGGTTGTATTTATAGTATGTTGCACAAATGCTGTCGATTACAGTTACCATTGCATGGGTGGATGTATTTAAACGATGCACTTATTAGCGTAAATGTTACTCACACTATGGTAATAAAGAAACAGTGATATTACTTTAGATGTAGTTTGGCCTTCGATGATTAATTTGTATACATTTGTATGGAATCGAATGTTTTGAGTGTTCATTTTTTTTCAGTCTGCTGGATGCGTTGTTCGTTTATTTTGTGTCAATAACAGAACACAGGGTTGGTTATTTTAATTGTTTTTTTTTTATATATTATTGAAGAATTGATGTATATTATATACCTAGTTCCTTTGGTTATCGATGTAAGCTACGCATGCTGTGTTATCAAATTTCATTGAAGTTTTTGAGTCGTTTTGTGTCATGTCCACGATAAAATAATTTATTCGTTTTTAACGTCATTAGATTAGGGAATATTCCAATGTTACACAATGTATTTATTGTTAAGAGTTGTGTGCTTGTGTATCGGAAATAGCTGCAATGATACGGAGAGTAAGATTGTATTTAAGTCTGTTAAATATTAAATAGATTAATTTCATCGACAAAATATGTTTAATTTATTCAAACCTTAACAGGACAAACAATCTACAAAATGTAGGCTTCTTTTTAGGGTTGCGTAGCCAAACGGCGAGGAAAATCGTGTTAATTGGATTAAGTTTTTGCATTGCAAAATGCCAGTTCATTGACTAACTGCAGTAATCAGCGTACCCTACGTATCAGTGAATTAAAAATAAAGATCGGTGACCGCTTTATCATAGTGTTCAGTGTTGACATACCGAATGACTCGACGGAGAATCTACTCGAATTTACAAAGGTATGTTCTATTGTAGAAAACTAATCAGTTAAGGCTATTTACTTTTAATATAAAATAATACAGAGGTCCACTGTTAGAAGGAGAGGGGGGGTAGGTACATTATCAATAACAAACAAATCTATGATATGTTAAAAAATATTTATTGCAATGAAAATAAAATTATCTGCATGCATGAGCCGAGATAAAGAAGTGATCAATATCTATTTGTTTGGCATAGAGAAAATGCTTGAAGTCACATTTTAAATATTAGAACAAAACAATCTCATCGATTGCAGCACTCCGTAGTGACTTGTGGCGACAAAACTTATCTAAGAACCATCCTTGAAGACAAAGTTTGTTAGTGTAGTGTATCTCCTATGGCAAACGCAGTATATTGGCTCCTTATGAGTAATGAGATTACAAAAAGTATTTTAAAAACACACCTGTTTCCCGCGGGAATGAACAAAGGTGGATTCAGGGGTCTAGACGAATACCTCACGCTTAGTTTTGCTTTCACCCTAACACAAATTTGTCAAGGTAAAACTTGGCAGCAGTCACGAGACATTTCCATACAATTAAATCTTTCCGCAGGCGTTAACGCTAACAGAAACTGGTATTTGTCTAGACACCATGAGCATGCTATCAGACTTAAAAAACAACAAAAAGATCTTGTAGCGCACTTATCCGTCCGTGAAAAACAGTTGCTTGCAGATCTCACATCATGATTTATGCGTTTTTTTCATAGTAATTAGCACATATTAGCAACTCATTACTACTATTATGTGATTACTACTAATCTCGTAGTGTGTTCATACGATCTATACTTATTGGCCTTGGCTACATCAAGACCGATGACTACATTAATAAACTACCACGACCAAGTTTGATAATCTCCGTAATAATGCCGTTCACAAATTCACAATCATACATTCACGACCATTTACCACGGATTTAGCTAAAATGTAACTCTATTCGTATAGATTGGAACAATCCATAGGGAGCATTTGAATTACGATAAAAAATATAATTTTAACTGGCTCCATAGATTCCATTGACGAAGGCAACAAAAGATTGCTTCTGGGGCTTGCTCGTAAAATTCACATTATCAAAATGACTTTATTAAAGACATGAGACTGGCTGCTCCACTCATGCGCCGCGCCATCTGTTTTCAAAGCTGAAAGCTTGTTTCCAAATGGTCGTGAAAATCCGTCTTTGGAATATATGGTATATTTTGCAAAATATACCATCATATAGTACTAATTCCACAAAAACAACATTGAATCACATATTCACAATAATTTGTCAAGTATTTTAAAATTAAAATGTATGGCAAGAAATGAGATTATATTTTGTATCATTCATTAAATTACTTATAATCATTAGGCTTTATAAAAAATATAATAATAGGACCGGGATGCCATATTCAACTACAGTCAACTTACGTGGGATGAAACAAGACACAAAATAGCATAAAAAGGCTGTATGTTGTTTTAGTGTACGTGACGCTTTTGATTGGTTTCGACGGAAGATCAGCGTTGTGATAGCTATGCGCAATAGCTATTACAACATTAAGCTGAGTCGGAAGCCATTTTGTAGCATTTTATATTGTAGATTTTAAGTAGATTATTATGGTGTTGGTTAATTTAAGTAATTAGACTAAGTTTGAAATGAATTGTTAAAAAAATGCTCAAATAAAGACTTCTTTCTTTCTTTCTTTCTTATCTGCCACGGCTTTTAGCAGTGTTTTGGGCACTGTTTTTCTTGACTGTACTTACCTAATCTAGTATGCAAACACCAAATTCCAATGGTACTGTATATTTGAGTGTGTTTTTGTTCTATTTCACCCCATGTGTGTCTCATGAATTGAATCGACGATTTCGCCAATTAGCTACCGGGTTAAAAGAAAACATATAAGATAGTTAAAAACACTTTGCCTGCTAGATGATAAAGTCAAGAAGAACTGGTATTGTAATTCTTCCAAGGACATAAAGGCAACTAAGGTTCTCTTTACGTTATTTTGTATTCTATTACCACATATATGATTCGTCCTGGTATTCGACAGGTAGGGTAGACGACTGCTGCCACCCAGTCTATAAGTGGATGGTTGAGTTATCTATACAACTGGAATTTTCAAAAATTCCTTGTATGAATTATACCCATTTCGGCGCAATGCGATACCAATTCAGGTAACAAAGGTTTTTATTTACCTATTTATTAATTAGTACATTTGTGCATTGTTAAATTTGTACTTTTTAGTCTTAATTTACTTACTCATTTAAATTTGGTGCACAAAACATTGGTAAAGCTACATTTTAAGAGTGTGGGATGTTCAATAGAGCTACATACTACGGCAAAAAGTATTAGTAAAACAACAAACATTACAAAAATATTTTCCAAAAACAACACATTAGACCAATATTTGGGACTTGAGTATTATTGGGGCAATTTTATTTCGGTTTGGACCCTAAATTATTTTTATTACAATGATTTAGTAAATAACTGCTAAACAATATTGTTTTCAGTATCGGTAACGGCAAATTTTGTTCTAATTTTACTTCTAAAACCACTTTTTTGTTCATTGTCCAATCGATAAGTTCATTCCATTCGTTCGAATTCACACATTTTGAACAACAACGAAATTGTAAAGACGCCATTGAATAGAGACGAATATCATAGTGTATGCAAATACCGTATAATAGGGCGAAACTCAAAGTGAAATTCCTTCTAAAAAACTAACAACTAGTGTATGTACAGTCAGCGACTAAAATACATTTACTAATTTAAACTGGGAAAAAAAAAATAGGAGAATTTTGTTTACTTATATATAGGCTATATAATTAGGGTTTAAAGGTGCATTGGGAACATAGCCGAACAGTTTGCACCAAAAACGAATGATGATACTTTTACCTATTTTTTCCCCTCTGGCAGGCTGTACTGTAATCCAGGTGCAGCCTGCCAGATCGAAGGTTTTCACAAAAGGTCCCTTAGGTAATTTGAATCCTGAGTTTTATCGATGATAAGAATACCCGGCCGTTTTGGTCGTCAGCTCCCCGTCCATACGGGTTTCAAAAATATTTGAGTTATAAAAATTTAACTCCAGACGCAAGAGGAGCAGGTTCAATTCCCGGCCCGGCCGGCAGTACTCGTTGTTCCTGATTCACGACAAAGGAAATCCTAGTGGGGTCAGGACTATGCATATATGACTGTTAGGTGTATAAATAAGACAAATTATATTAGTAGCTTTTAAGGAAATATTATTGGAGGAATTTCACATTTAGTTTTGATTATACTCAGCCTATTTAATCCGGTATTTGATTTAAAAACGTCCTCTCAAATAATAGGACCTGTGAATTGACATGAGTACCATACATTACGATATTCGTCCTCAATCTACGTCTAAACTCGTCCGTTCAACTTCACACATCAGTGATGATTCTGGAGCGCGACCGCGCGGCCCTGTGCTAGGAGGTAGCAGTCTTTTTATCTCCGTCAAGGAGTTTCTCATCAGCACACAGCTTTTCCAGCTGTTTTGCGTAGTACGTATTGAATTTCAATCTGTAAAATACAAAAATATACAATCTATCTATAATATAGAAAAACTAAAATCTATTCAATTCAATTCAATTCAATTCAATTCATTAAGAGTCCTTATATATATAAGTATTCGATTATACAACCAGGCTAGCTAATGTCACAATATTGTATATAATGAACAAAAAATGTCTATGAAATGTCAAATTCTTAAAATTATCTAAAATTTGTCAAAAAGATATTCATTTATACTGTAGTACGCCTTTAGTAATAAAAGTTTCTTAAGTTTCAATTTGAATAAGCTTAATGTATTAATTTCGAGAATGTCAGTAGGCAAATGATTAAAAATACGAGTCTATCTAATTCTATCTACAGATAGACTAGCTACTGCCCACGGCTTCGTCCGCGTGGTACCCTATCCGGCGAATGGGTTTCGAAAAGTAGCGTTCGATTCGCTTTGCCCACTTGACATAAATTCTTATAAACGAAATCGCGGTGATACATGACGACCTCGGTAGCGGCATGTTTACATGTTCTGTTGAAATTTGTTACGTCTCGGGGTACGACTCTTAGTTCGAGAACCCTCGACACAGGGTATCCTAGAGCGGGTTCAGGACTATGGATGCATCATCTAGCCCCAAAGTGAGCAGAGCTTGTATTATGGGAACTACATGACTGATAATACTCACTTATATACTTTATTTTGTAAATACAAACATATTATAGGTACATAGAAAACACCCAGACCCGAGACAAATATTTGCAGATCATACAAACATTTGTTCCGCGGCGGCAATTGAACCCGCAAGCTTCTGCAACTCAGGCCTTCGCCCACGGCGCCACAGAGGTCGTCAAATAGTGCATTCGCTATGTGGTACCTGGCGGAGATGTTGAGTAGTTTGTTGATGTTATTATGCCTGACCATTGATTTGTAATATCTTATGATGTTTGTATGTAAAGAGTGAATGAGTAATGTGGTACCTGGCGGAGATGTTGAGGAGTTTGTTGATGTTAATATACCTGGCCATTGATTTGTAATATCTTATGATGTTTGTATGTGAAGAGTGAATGAGTAATGTGGTACCTGGCGGAGATGTTGAGGAGTTTGTTGATGTTATTATGCCTGACCATTGATTTGTAATATCTTATGATGTTTGTATGTAAAGAGTGAATGAGTTATGTGATACCTGGCGGAGATGTTGAGGAGTTTGTTAATGTTATTATCCCTGGCCATTTGTTTGTAATATTTTATGATGTTTGTATGTAAAGAGTGAATGAGTTATGTGGTACTTACCTGGCGGATATGTTGAGGAGTTTGTTTGTATTGTTATCCCTGGCCATGCGCTCGATGATCGCCAGCGCGGAGAGCAGCGCCGCCGTGAACCGCAGCCCGTAGCGCGCCACCGACCGCGAGAACGAGTCAGCGGACCCGCCACCGGCCGTGACAGCGCCGCTGCCGCCGCAACCCGCCTCTTGCTGAAATTCAATTCTAATCAAGAACAAACAAACAAAAACGCCCAGCTATCATAATGCTCCTTATAGATCTACACACAACAAAAAAAGCTTTTCTACAGTTTGAATACTTTACATATTTTCTGATATGTCGAAACATTATTAAAAGTAATAATTAATACTCAACAAATTGTTTAAAAAAATATATACATATTATGTTATAAAAACATTAAATTATTAATTTGAATAAATAATTAATTCCTTATATTTCAAAGAATCAAAAATATTTCTACTTTTCAAAATAAACTTTTTTTAATGTGTGCATACAAAAAACATTAGGTAAACTATTAAGGTCCGTTATTTGGATGGTCTGACGATTTTTTTTACAATATTGTTATTTACATAAACGCTGTGTACAATGGAATGGTGCTGAGAGAGACTGTATAATTTATGAATATTACTAAATCAATGTTTATCACTAAATTATAGTTAACATATATTTCATTGTATACTTTACCAATGTATCAGATACCATACTTACAGTGAAACTCTAAAAGAAAAGTCATGAAATAAAAAAAAGCGAGTGTTAGTAAATTTTGAACATCACAAATACTACATGGAAGCATTGTTACATGACACTGTGTACTTCAAACCGTGAATATTAATGTGAACAACACCTCCGTTTTCGCTTAAAGTAGGGAAAGTATTCGGCAGCAATCCCGATAAAGCGCTGCAAGAGATTCGATACCGCATTTTAAAGCGCTAAATAATCCGCCTGCCTCATACATAATTGAGTTGTACTATATAGAGTCACATTAAATCAGGCGATATTATATTCAAAGTGATCTATTCATACAACTATGTACAAGTAGGTATACTTATACCAAAATAATAGATGAAACAGCTAGCTATCTGATGCAAATGATATATAGACAGCTCAACTGATCCAGATCACTACCGGGCGGAAGCGTTCCCAAAACACTGGCCGCATTGCCACGCTGAATGGCAATGCTAATGCGTTGACCCAGATAAGAGCCATCTCTGGTCACGCGTCGCTTCGCCCAGTTGCCCTTGAATGAAAGAATTTTGAAAACGCGAAGGGTCCCGGTTCCCCACGGACCCAGAGTCTCAACCCCAAAAGGCTCAAATAAGTAAGCTCTGTCGAGACTTTTATATTTACGTCTCTTGAGATCCTCGGCCGAATCAGCCGCTGCACCGGCTCTAATTTATATTGATATTAGCGTAGTGTGGTCGTCATGACGGGCGGTGCAGTGCAAGGTGCGGGTTCAATTCCCGCTGCGGGACCAATGTTTGCATGTTCTGCAGATATTTGTTCCGGATCTGGGCGTTGTGGTACCACGGTACTCGTGGTTCCTAGATACAAACGACACAGGTGATCCTAGTGTGGCGTCAGGACTGATAATTTGGTTGTTAGGGTGTTTCAGTTTTCACGAAAGGGGTTCAATCGAGGTCGAACTTTGGTTCATGTTCATTTCTAAAGGAGATTTTTGTTTGACCATTTTCACTTGGACGAAAGACACACAGGACAGAGAAAGAAGAAGATATAGGAGGAATACCCAGCAGTGGTTTATTCCGGGCTGAGATGATGATATTTATTATCATAAACTTGAAAAACCAAATCGGTCCTATCCCAAGCAAGCTTTGGAGACAGTGGCATTTTCCATTCCCCCAACACTTTTCCGACCAATTACGTCCCTGTCTCTTTCTAAACAAGCCACGCAATTGGCCCAGAGTTCGCAGACGAAAACAAAGGTGCGTTCACACATTGCTAAGTGACATGACTTTGTGAATTAATCTTGTGTAATATTCTACTCTGTAAGTACCTCACAGTACTCTGTACTGTCATAAGTCGATCCAAGCATACTGTTAAGCTCTGCGTCCACGAAGTACTTGTGCATCTCCTTTGCCAATTAACGTGTTCGCGTTAAAAGAAAATACATAAATTAATATCTATTCGATAAGCCATGTACGTGTATATTAATAAATTGAATACATAGTGTAATATAAAGCAGTTTAAAGTCTGCATTCACAAATAATGCAGTGCAAAGAGAAGCTCACAGTATAGCGTAAGTCTTTTTTTAAAGGCATTTTCCATTTGCAATGGCGACTTCTGTGGCAAGTTAGGCGAATAGCCGCAAGATGCGGGTACGATTCCCGCAGATGTTCGCCTGTTCTGCAGATATTTGTCCCGGATAGAATCCTAGTGTGGGGTCAGGACTATGAATGTGTCCGGTAGGTTTGCTGACTGTTTATTTAATAAAGAGCTTTCTTCGCAACGCATGATTCGAGAAAACAACAAAAAAAAAGATATCGAGCTAAAACTCAGGACACAAGTATTTAATGAGCTGAAAATAAATTATGTACAAAAGTACATACAAAGATTAGTTTGGTAGTCAGGGGTTTTAATATCACATAACAATATGAATAAAAAAGGCTGAAAAAATACTGATCAAATCTATCCTACTACACAGTTTAGAAGCCAATTTGAACAAAAAATTCAAAAATTAAAATTAATTTATTCATTAAAATCACAAGCATCACTTTGTAACGTCCGCGTCGGTTTTATCAACTGCCTGTTCCTCCGCGACCAAGCCAGGAAAGAAAGGCAAGAAAACAAGGCTGGTAATTCTTTTTAATGATCCTTTTACAAAACAACGAGTTGGGGCATTTTCAATCCCAAGAGTCATCTAAATAATCTGATATTTTATACTATGCCATTTTATAAAGTTTTTTTAAATAAAGTTTAAAAAAATGTATTATTATAAATTTTTGTATATGTCACGTTATTTTGGTAGTTTTGTTAGATGGTGACATAAGAACTCTATCTGTGATGGTCGTGGTAAGCACCCAGGAATGTAACTTAGGTACCTACCTACTTTAAATTGTCACACGAGCTATGTCACATATTTATTTGTCACGGATTACCGTGACTCGGAAACGCCAACCACTACTGTTTTCCGTCGATTTTGCTTACTATTTCCGCGGCCCACTTAGATGTGCTCGTTTTTTATAAATCATCGAGGTACCTACTATAGTTTCGATTTTATAAGCTAATGACCTCGATTCTCTTGTACACCAACTTAATTTTATCTATCACTTTCTTTTACGATCAGTAACAAAAGAAAGATATAATTTTATTGCCGTCAAATTAGTCGGATTTAAGTTTTTAATACAAATTTAGTCGTGATTTTAAAACATGCTAACTATAAGCACGAAGAAGAGCGAAACGTAAACTAATTTAACAGGATTGCCATCTCATTCTTGCATTATCATTAAATAAGAGCGACAGTTTATATTAAGTTTAGTTTGTGTACTAGAGAATCGGGCCCCAATATATGCTTTTAAAGTTATATCTAAACTGTCTGTGCTACGGCCGCCCTCGGCCCCCTATCCACCGCGTCGCATCGCTTGTCCGCGCTATTACTTCTTTTTCTCGGTTCCTAACGATCTTAGCGTGACATTTTATAGTCCATAACCTTCCTCAAGAATTAGGCTTTTAAATGCTTTTTTTTCAAATCCGAATGTTAGTTACAGAGATTAACGCGTTTTTTATTTCCAAGAGGCTATTTAAAGGCTATTTAATGGTACGGCCGATAAAAAGAAGTAATAGCGCGAGCGGGCGATGCGTCGTGTTGGACAGGGGGCCGAGGGCGGCCGTCGCACAGCTAGTTAGAATATAGATAAGACAATAGACCTACACTTCAGCTTTATTATTATGAACCTGCTAATTGCCTATAAGAGACGAAATAGTCTAGTCTCTCTAATAACCTCGTGTGCGTTTGCTTTACTTAACGCACACGAGGATAGTCAGGGACTAATTCGTACAGATAGCAAGTCTACGGTAGGCGCTTAGTAGAGGACTATTTCATCCCCTAAGGCAAAGGTTAAAGATAGATTAGAAAACATTAGACCTAGACTACGTGCAATGTCTAACCTGTATGAAGTTGCAGAACTGCACGCACACGAGACAGAGCGCTGTGACCGCCTTCAGCAGCTGAGGGCTGGTCAGCATGCAGTCGCCGAGGCAGGACTCCAGGAAGTCGTTGTGGCGCTCCAGCACCTCGTCCACGTTGTGCACCTGGAATATCATATGCCGGACGAGATTAGTAACCATTAAATTGTAATAGCGAAAAATAAACATTTATTTCTGGACACATGAACAAAATTTAAAATAATAACAATAGGCCCATAACATAAATACCTTAGAGACTAAATACCTTAGAGATAGGTATTATAATACTAACAATATTTGTTAACACGTAAAGTCTGCGACGTGTTACGCAATTGCGCTGTGTCCAGTATAGTCGCTCGCGGAAACGACGAAAAATGAATTAAATGAATTAATTAATGAAAATACTTTATTGTACACCTTAAACCTTAATGAAGAGCTACTATAGCTCCATGCTACGAGTAGTTTAGTTCACTTCGGGACAAATGTTTGTATCTGCGAATATTTGTCTCGGGTCTGGGTGTTTTCTATGTATAATATATATATTTTTTTATTTATAAATATAACTATAGGTAAACTACTAAAAAAATATTCCCTGGTATAAAAATATTCATTCAAAAGTTGATGAAAACTTTAACGTAGGTAAATAATGAAACACGTTTTTTTTTTCAAAATTACGCTTAGTTAGGTAGGTACCTACCTAGCTGTGCTTAGTTTGGGGCTAGATAATGCCAAGTGGGACACCACTTTTACCGTCCAAGATTCCTTCAAGATAAAATGCGCATACCTACGTGCTTGAATCGGAGATAACAACACAAAAAAAACTATGCCATTGTCAATACAAAGAGATGAAGCAGTCAGCTTATTTGTCCGAAATCAAAGAAGTGAGTCACAGCCTTGACGTAGCTAGGAAACGCCTACGAATTAACGCAGGGTCGCTCCGCCCACTGCAAAAACTAAAGACTCTAAAAAATTTCAAAATGGCTGACCTGATTTAGATAGAGCCTACAAGTGCGTCTGAAAATACATATCTTATGAGAATACAGACGACCTCCATGGAAGAAGACGGAAGGCGAATAGTCGGCTGGGGAACAAATGTTTGCATAATCTGCAGATATTTGCTTACTACGGTACTCATAGTTCCTGATACCCACGGCACAGGGAACCCTAGTGTGGGGTCAGGAATGTGTCAGTTCGCTGCTTATTTATTTAATAAGTTCTATGTACGAGTTTAATTTGTAAATCGGAAACTTGAAAATATCGCAGTACGTTGACTTAAAGTTTTAAACCCTTATCGGTCTTCGTAAGAGTGAGTCGTTTTCGCGCTTTTTATATTGTGTCGGAGAATACAGCAGTATCAGTCAACTACCGTACTCAACGATAACCATTAATTACTGACTAATCAGCAGTGATCGGAATTAGGTGAGCTAAAATACCTAAAGTTCGAAAAATAACAGAGACTAAGTGGAGACGCCTTGCGACTAAATATTTTTCCGGGAAAATTTTCCCGGGTTTCGAGAAATTACTTAGGTCCATCTAAAATTAATACAGTAAAATAACAATCGAATTAATTTCCTCTTATTATTGATAACAAGAAGAGGAAACGAATTCGATTGTTGTAAAAAACGGTAAGCACGATTTTTATTGTTTTCAACAAATAAAATGAACGATGTAAGTAAGCGCGGAAGCTAATGTGATTTATAAACCAGCTTTAGTAAATAGCTATAGTAATAAAAACATTTTTTTAAGCAAGGGAATAAAAAAGCCATTTTATAGTTTTTGTACCATTTATTCATTTTGTACAGATAATGGAACTCAAAATCAATAATTAAGAAAGTAACCAGTCCTACCTAAGATACACAGTCGGAACTCTAAACATTATTTCCATTGATGTTGAATTTGTCCCTTAATCTGAATCGCTAACGTTTTCATCATGGACGGAGTATAAAGAAATATCTTCGTCCGGAGAATTAAAGAAAATCATTAGGAGTTTTTCCATATTATCTATTTTCAAACGATTTCTTTTTGTACTTAAAATCCATTTATACGTAGAGAAGGACCTTTCAACATCAACTGAAGTTACAGGTACATATTTATAGAATGACAATAATTCATTTTCATTATCTAATCCTTTATCTATATTTTCACAAATGTCTCTTAATGCATCTAGATCGGGATTTCTGTCCAT
Source organism: Perizoma affinitatum (assembly GCA_961405105.1). Classification (NCBI taxonomy): domain Eukaryota; kingdom Metazoa; phylum Arthropoda; class Insecta; order Lepidoptera; family Geometridae; genus Perizoma; species Perizoma affinitatum. The sequence continues at coordinate 11,314,914 of OY560194.1, read as the reverse complement.
AACGTTTTCTAATTTTTGTTTTACTGGTTCAGAAGAACACCAGCTTAGAACAATTCTTGCTTCATCAAAAATATGGAAAGTTTCCGTCAACAATAAGTTAGACTTTTGCAATTTTTTTAATGAAATTTGAATTATTTTAAAATATTCGTCAATGTAATCTAAATCAGTTTTTAAACTTTCTTTTCCTAGGACAGTTTTAGCATGCCTGATAGACAAAGAATCAGAACTTCTTAGAAGTCTTACAATAGTTTTTATTTCTTCGTAATATTCAGCATAATACGAAGCTGCTTCTAGCCATGTACCCCACCTTGTTATGACAGGTTCAGGTGGCAATGGCAGGCTCGGAAATTTTTCCCTTAACAATTTTACTCTATTAGGAGCTTTTAAAAATATTTTTTTTACATTTGAAATTAAAGTATCCACATCCGCATATTGTGTCCGTATTTTTTCTGCAACGCGGTTAAGAGCGTGTGCTAAACAGGTAACATGTATCATATTTGGCAAGGAGTTCTTTAACATTCTTCCTGCTTTTAACATATATGCTACGCTATCAGAACATAAAACTAAAACATCTCCTACTTTGTCTTCATACGAGTCACCCCACATATTTTCTAGGCATCCAATCACAAAATGAGCTATTGTCTCTCCATTTACTTTTTCTAACATTTTGCAAGCTATTAAAAATGGTTTGTTTGTTGCGAGATTTAAAGGTTTTACAAGAAAATTTACAATATAACGACCTAAATAGTCGGTAGTTTCATCTAGAGATATCCAAAGTTTCTGATTAAGAATATGGTCATGGATTGATGCAATTTTTTTTTTAAAAACTATGTCTAAATAAACCTTTCTCAATAACGATTCATCGGGAATCCTTTTAACATTTGTACATTTACAACACATATATTTCATTAAAAAAGTTTTAAACTCTGGTCGATTTACTCGTGACCAGGGTATGTTACACCATATAAGAAATTGTATTAAATCTAAATAAAATTCTTTGTTCACTTGCCTAGCAGTACCTTGATGTTTTGGTCCGTCAATATGCCTCTGTATATTGCTTTTTTTGCATACAATAGAATTCTCACATTTAGAACAAAATATCGTGTTGCTAGCGGGGTCGTGGTACAATTCGGGGTGATCTCTAATCCACGACTGTACAATCCCGTCGGTAGGTTTGGTCGCCATTTATTTGCTAGTTGCGTTGAGGCAGAAAAATTACTGAAAACAATGAGACAAATATATAGTTTCTACACTTTTCCAGGGACGTCTTCGCGTAAAATATAGTTTGATGATAGAATTGCCAGTAGCTCCAACATTTGTGCACGAACTCAAATATAAAACACTGAATAAAATTCCATAAATAAATAGTTGCATAAAATTGTTTGAATTTGGTAAATTTATCAAAAGCAGTCTAATATTTAGAATGTTTTAAAAGTGTAGTACAAATCAAAGACTTACCAAGTAATTTGATTGCCGTAAAGCGCAGTAAATTTCTGGTTGCAGTAAATCGTAGTCCGTAAATTCAAGCCAAGGTAGATAGGTACAAGTAGTGATATGGTTGCAATAAATCGCAGTCCGTAAATTCAAGCCAAGGTAGTTATGTGAAGCAGATCCAATAAACGATACGAAAACAGGTTAATAAAATATTCACGAGTCTAAGATACACACGCTGCCGAGGTAACTATAGAAGTGATGCACGCACGCATACAAGTTATGACGCCGTTTGGATGCAAAACACCCTCACCCTTCAACCCTTTTGTCATTGTTTACTTAAACAATGATTCGTTTCCCAGAATAGCCAAAGCATGCTGTCCCTTTCTTAGCGTTTGTTGTTGTTGTTTATCACTGGTTTGCAGTGTATTGCTACAAACACTTAAAGGGACAGCATGATTTGGCTATTCTGGGAAACGAAAACATAGGCGAATCCAGTTTTTTACCTGAGTTAATAACAAAATAAATCTTATTGAAGTTTGTTAAAAAGGAAAATTAATTCAGTTAGTTTTCTGTATGAATAACATTAATATTAAATGTACTTAACTGATATCCTAAAACTTGGAACAAATTCCCAATTTCCGGGAAAGATTTCCCGGAAAAAAATGTTAATGGTAAGGAAGTCTCCATTTTTTTTGACTCTGTTCTTTGAACTTTAGGTAAATTAGCTCACCTAATTCCGATCACTGCTAATCAGTAACAAATAACCGCAACATTTTTCCAGTAAGAATATATACTACACCATTTCTGCAGTAAGAATATATAGAGGTAAAGTTTTAGTACTTTCGAGACTCAAAAATTGTTTCACCAATATTTAAAATTAACTTTAAGGGTGGACATAGGCTATATTTTATCCCGTTCAATTGAAAGGGCTTTTCGTGGACACCAATTTTGCAACGTATGTCGACGAAAAACGGTCGGTTTCTTACGAACGCTACTTTTCATCGGCACCCTTGAAAAAAATAATCATTAAAATCTGTTCACAATTGGCGAAGACATCGCGTAGCATATGCGAATAAGTCGGTTGAAAATAATACGAGTTAAGTGTGGTTTGCTGAAGTAGTGATTATCATAAAACTTATCTGAACAGCTAAGACCTGTCTAATAGAGACTGGTCGCTAGCGTATGGCCAGTAATTGAGTTTGGTCACTGACAGGATCAGCGGACCAGCGGGCTGCGGGTTTGCGATCGCCTACGCTGCGCGGGCGCTCACTCCGCAAACGGAACCGAGCGACGTCGGACCGCGACGTCAATAAAATGTACCAGTGACTGTGAAGTGCAAAAACCAGTGATTTTCAACATAAAACCATCATTCCACTACTTCTTTCAGGTTGGTTGATGTTACTCGTATCCGTATCTGATTTTAATGCGGTCCGAAGGTTGTTTAGTGAATGTGATTTATGTGATTTATGCACAAGTTAATCGCAATAGGATCGGATGCTGACTTAGCAGCAAGTATGAGTACATAAACGGGTATGTTCGTGGAATTTTTCGTTATAAACAGTGGCGAAACAATAATTATCGATTTTGACAACCAATTAGAAAGCTGTTTACTGTATATAAATCATATAAAATGGCAAAACGCAAAAGTATTCAGGAGGTTGGTACTAGCTATAGGTAGCTAGAACGTTCAGGCAAGTACCTACGTCATCGATATAAACATTTTAGAACGATAAGCATTTTTGGTTACCTTTTCAATTGTTTATCTACGAACATTTGGGTACCATCTCTTCGTGATAACAGTATAAAAACGAAATTAAAAGATCTCTTACAAAACTTCCAACTATACAATTTGTTCTTTATTCTTTACTGTACATGGAGAATACAGTCAACATACTTAAAGGACATGCACAAAGACTAGATTAACACGAATAAGTTTTCTTCCAAAACCGTGTTACTACAACATATTGGTTACCGCGAAACTGCGTTAGTCTAGATAGACAAACATATCCACTCAGCGAAACATATGTGGGTGTAAACATTGAAAGATTCACATGTAGCCCGAGCCCTCAGCCAAGGTCGATGACGTCATTATATTATGGTGCAGGGACATCTAACGAAGCAACACACCACTCGTCGGGATGTGTCGGATCACTAAATTGATTAAGTGGCATGTACTGGAATGAACAATACCGTATCCGGTGTAAGTTTATAAATATTTCAGAGACTACGAACGCATCGGATTGCAAATGCACATTGCAAGTAATGGAATAGGTACATAGAATATGTATAGTGTTATAACTGGTCAGGCTAGACTCGCTAGGTGAATGAAACAAGTTGTTAGTAGTCATAATTTTACGGTCGAAACATTCTGCTCTCTTGGTTTAGCGAAAATCTTAGTAAAACGTGAATATCCTTTACATCAACGCTTATACAGCCTAGCTATAGAAGAGCATATTTCTTTGGGATGAAAGGGTGTTTTTAAAAAAATACGAAAAGAATTGTGAAAGTTGGCGATAAAGCACAAAGGCAAGGCAAAGTCACGGGCGTTCTACTAGTAGGTTACTATGTTAAAAATAAAAGCTCACTTTTCTCAAAAATGCTTTTCAACGATACATTAGACGTTATAATAAATAATATTGCCTGTATAGCAACAACATTATACAAGCTTTAAAATCACACGCAACTTTTATGAACCGTTGAAAAATTAAATAATCAATTTGATTGGCGTCAGATGACCCATACAGACCTTTGCACAGTCAGGTGCCTATAGAAAAACCATTAATTTCATTCAGCAAATATAGGATAATTTCTCACGCTTCCCATAGGTTTAGATTACGACCATTATTTCTTTTATACTCAGTCGAGATTGGTCGGGTTTAATTCGTCAATCGTTTGTGCAGCACGAACTGACTGTGTGACGAATATCATCAATTTGTATAGCTATTGCTGTTTGATATGTTTTATTTGTTTAAGAGAGTTCTGTGGCTGTGATTTCTCTTTACATAGTCAACTGACTTTTGAAACTATTATGAATAAAGAATATGAACAAAATGTTTACTAAACAACGGGATATTTTTATGATAATATCCCGTGTTCTAGTAAAATTGTTATTTCTTATCCTGACCTGGGAATCATTCGGGTATACAAAGTACCCTTGAAATACTCATAGTTTCAAAATATGTAGTAGGTAAGTATTTAGACTTAAAAGCATGACGATCGCGCTTAAAACGAGTACGCTCGCTTTTGACCGGGTGTTTTCAAATAATGACCTAGTTGAACCTACCCTGAACTTCCAGTTCTTTTGTTTTGCTACCGATAAACAGAGTTTTACGACATGACAGTTCATCGAAACATCGATGCAGGCAGTCGATGACGCATTTCGCCCACATATTCCACACCGTTCTTCCAAATACGGAGCACCAGCACTTGTCATTTGAATTAAATTATCGACATCCATAATAGGTAGCTCAACGGTAACCCGTAAAAGAGTTCACACCAATTACGCTACGACCATATCAATATTTTGTCAACTATGGCTATGTGGTAATCAATGTAAGCATATAGGATGCATGGTATTTTAGTTAGGTTTTGACCGGCTATCATGATTATCAATGTGATGATGTATGTTGGCCTAGTAGGTTCGACCTCCGAACCCGGTTGATATTTTTTCTATGTGAGCATTAAGACTGCTCAAAACGAAGACATGAAAGTAAACATCGTAAGAAGAACGGGTGCCTTAGGAATTCGAAGGTTGGTGTTGGGCAACCTGTCACGTGGAATGTTAACTAATATGCAAAACGTGGGAATGAGCCAAATATGATGTTGTGACGTGACTCTGACGTTTTCTACCCTACCTTGTATCCTCACGGTACAGACCTAACGGTGGTACTTGCGAGAATGAGTTTTTTATCAGGCTTTACTTGAATTCCAGTTTCACAATAACAGTTGCAGATGTCTGTCTGTTCCTAGTCTACTCCTAGAGTTTGGTAGTATTCAGTGGAATAATTATCAGTAACTCAGCCACAAAAAAATGCCACCACACATAGTTAGTTTAGATTAAAGATTGTTCATCAACTCTTTTAGGGGAGGCCAATGTCTAGCAAAGGAATTCTACAAGCTTTAGATAACGATAATGAGTTTTGTTTAGGATATTTACACAATAGTCGCGATTGCTATAATAATCTAAGGATAGACTATCTTGCTTTACCGCAGTAATTTAATTTGACCACAAGAAGACCTCATTGTGCAGATTATTCTTGCCTAACATATATCTGTGTTGTGGTGTTGATTAGGTGCACTCAATTCAAATCATGTTAAAGGGGCTGTGTTTGCAAGCTGACTTCGCAAACTAAGCGCCACCTTGAGTTTAGAATAGAATAGAATAGTAATAATGTTACGAATGTAACCTTAGGAATGTTAATTGTTAAAATGACAAGCAAAACAAAAGCTTGTTAAGAGAAACATAAAATAATCAAGCAACACCTACACCGAACTCTTAACAATACCGAATTTAAAATGAGGCAAAACAGCATGTCTAATGCACTTGGCCGCAGACATAATCTTGACTAGCGAGAGTGACAAAACAAGCAAAAACCATTAAGAGTACAGCGTGCGTAACAGAAATTTTCGATCCGAACACCTTAGAGTTTAAAAGTAAAGTAAAAATCTTCATAAAAACAGTTGATCGCTAAATGTTAGATTGCGCCGCTCCAGTGACTCGAAATAGAAATTGTACACCAGAAATGCAGGCTGTAAACACAGCAGACATAGAACACCTGGTTCATTATATACAAACACAAAACCTAGCTCAAGGACCAAGTCTTTTAACATCTACAGCATTTAGCGGCGTTCAAAATTGGTAGAGTCACAGAAAAATAAAAATGCTCACGATTTTGTTTGTATTCTGCATGACAAACATTTTTAGATTTATATACTCAGTACGTAGATCCGCATTCCAAGTTTGGGGTAGTCAAAGGCAAGTTTAAACACTATTCAACCAACATATTGCATAGTACTACGTGATAGATTGAAATACCATAATTGTTTGTTCTCAGGCAGTCAGAATTTATTGAAATTGAAAATGATATCTTTGTTTATCTTGCAGTAATGTAATAGTCGTTTATGAAGTTGCAAGCCGAACAAATTGAGTCATGGTATGGAATGACATAAAATCGCGCAGCAAAAACTGCAGTATTAGGCCAGTTCATTAAAGCGGGAGGCCAACAACTTTACTACTCTTAAAATTATTTTATTGCTTAGGTTCGGTCCAGATATATGTATAAGACATAGAATCACAGCATTGAACATTTATAATGTAACCCTTAATTTAGGACAGATCTCCAAATAACTTAAGAAAATAAACGAATCCAAACTCAATAATTCGTGGAAGAGAACCGAGCCGGCGTGCCTCTTTTACGGTGATGTTTTGCGCACACCGGCACACCACTACACTAGCAAAATGGAAACGGGAAATTAAACAATCGCACACATATTTTACAGCCATAGCAATATCCAAATATTTAAAAGTATTCTCGGGAGTGATCCAACCAGTTTCTCTAGGCTGTGGTGTAAGTAAGCCCAGAATCGCTCAGATTTTATAGGCTATTAAGTGTTTGTACGGCTCATTGGCTAAATCCTGATTACATGAATATCGGAATTCCAGGCGCAGAGTAATCCTAAAATAAATTTCAGTATTGCTATCGTGTATCCTCGACCTTAAATATTGACTAAGCTAATGACTCACGCACTCCTGATTGCTAATACATGGTCTATAGTCTATATCATATAGATACTTACCAACTCTACATTATCAAGAGTTTTACCTACAACAAGGATGAATGGAAATAATTGTATTTTTGTATCCTATTGGGTATGATTTATATACGTGTTTGTCTCTAGTAACTGTCAGTCGGTATAGTGTGAAATGTATCCTAAAATAAATCTCAAACCGAATCTAGACTCAGTATACATTTCTACACTTTCGATTTCTATTGAAAACTGTTACAAATCTATGATCGGGCCTAGATTTATAGATTCTATAGATATCTATAGAGATAGATTTTTCTTGGATATGTGAAGACAGGATAGTACGATTGGTACAATCTTACTATTCTGGCCCTGTCCACTAGTCCCGTGTGAGCTAGGCATAACTGCATAGGAATTGCGCACAAATGAATTTTTTTAAAGTATGTTTTTCATATTCCAAGTTGAGAAAAGTTGGTTTTGAGGGCGTAGCAAATTAAGCGCGCAGTTGACAAAAAGTCGACCCACTCGAGATGGAGCAACATACGAGTAGAAACGCGGAGCTACTTATCCACAAATTGAAATTTCGTGTGCGGAGCGGAAGGGACAAGGAATAGTTAACATTTACTATGAAATTAAGATGTACTTTGTAGGCCAAGCGGATGTTAAATAATGTTATCTTGATGGCAATTCTCTATTTGACCGTAATTGAAGAGTTTTTTTTAATGGTAACTTTTTATTATTTTTCGAAGTTCAACAGGTTACAGCCCCTATTTTGATTCTTCAGGGTTAATGCATGAATGTTAATAAATAAGTATAATTATATCTGTGACATCTGAAAATCGTGGGCGTTGGCTACGGGACAAAGTTGAAAAGTCTCATGTCCCTGTAATGTCATCGGTAATGGTTATGTTGTAAAGATGAAACAATTCTGTCCTGATACGGTCACAAAGTTAAAAGCTCTCCGAGGTCAAAAGCTAGAGCTTTTTCGCTGACTGTTACATAATGAATCTTCAATGGCTATGAAGCTACGTGATCTGCGTTCTGTTCAGAATTAGGTAAACACTTAGCGGCATAGAAATTGAAGTTTACGAAGTTCGAGTTCAAGATTTGAATAAACCACACTTTTCCCGATTTCTCGAGTTTTTGATGACCAAATATTCAAAACGAGCTAGCCCGTTAGGGCAATGATATACTGCTGGTTGGTAGGTAATTCACAGAACCAGTTTATAATATTATGATAGTTTAAACAGATTTTATAGGGCAATTCAGTAAACGACTTAGTTGGTTGGTCGGCAAGTGATTAAAGTAACAGTTTTTTTTAATTTGCTCAATTAAAACTTCAACTTAATAAATAAAAAAAATGGATCTTTTACACCTTAGTGACGCTGTAACTTTGCCAACAAAATTCAGTTCAGTTGTCATGGTGCATTTTATTATTATGTTAATGACATAATATGTATTATTGTGAAATAATGTACAGGCTTTCAAGGCAATCCGGTTGCAAGTTGACTCAGTACAACACAACCTACGCAAAGTTGGACGTCATTCACAAACAACTTTATGAGTAGATGATGCATTTTTAATTGCAGCATAACTTTGATATTTAATTTTATTTTAAATTGGAAAACTTACAGCTAGGCAAGATAATAGAAAAATATATAAAAAATACATGCCAGGCACATATTTTGTTGATGGCTAATAACAAGTTTCCACTTATAAGTTTAAAAGTATAGTATAAAGAAAAAGAAAACAGTTTTAAGGTAGACAACCAAAACAGAGTAAAATAAACTAAGTACATAAAAAAAGGTCACAAAAAAAGAATAACAGTAATAATTTAGAATTTAGATGTAGGTAAAAATAAATATGGAATCCAAAACAAAAGGCATAATGCTTGACGTAGTAAAATAGTTTTTACGTATTATTTTGTTTCATCACAAAACATGGATTAATTAGGTAATTTTGTTTTTGTAGCAAGTTACTTTTAGCTTTAACAAGAATCAGTAACCTCAGACAAAAGTAAATATATTCGTAACTTTAATAGAATCATGCGCCACAATTTGAGTGGCTGTAGGTACTGAATATATCGATTCTGTTTGTTGACCACCGACAAATTCAATTAATTTTACCGCAAGTATGATTTCATTTTATATGAGCAGGGCGAAACTTACAATAACAAATAATTGATTCACTCATTTTAGAATAACAAATCATTGATTCACTAATTTTAGAGCGACACACGTAAATAATTTAATACAAACAGGTTAAGAAGACAAACTCATGTGCGACTTAAGTGATGCAAAATACAAAAATATAACACAAACGAAGACCCAAAATACACCGGTCTGAGATGAGGACACCATAAACAAAACGGGGGATGTTTTTTTTTTCCTGTCTCGATGTAGACAAGTTTTTAGTACCTTTTTAGTTTCATTGAAATCTTACGCAAACAACTGCGTAAGAACTATAATTACATGAACGCTTAATGAGTGAACGAAATTATCTTAGACCCTTCTTTATAATCTATCAAATGCTACCTGTCAGTTCACTACACATATGTAGTCCTGATATAATCATATTCTGACTGTAGAAACTCACTGCTGAGCATAGGTCTCCTCGAAAGAGCGCCACTACAAACGATCCTTGGCCACCTATATCCACCAAATTCCCGAAACTTTTAAGACGCCATCGTCCCATCGGTTGTGGTTTCTAAACTGCGTAGATCGTCCGGTTTGTGGTCGTCATTCATCAGCGGTTGAAGTCGCGAATTTAGCGCAGAACCGATCTGAACTCATACTACATAATATATTTGTTATTACACAAATATTTTTACTTGACACCTTCAGCTACCAGTGGAGTGTCGTTTGCGGTTAGCCCTTAAATATTGAAAACTTGCGGCGTATGATTTCCAAACGGTGGGTTAATGTGCAACATTCGTCAAAGACAACAACAACAAAATATGTGAAGCCGAATTCTGATACAGACTGTTGTTTGTATTTTACCACATCCAAGGGCAAAAGCCAGTTATCTATACTTATAAAATCGTTTGTCCTGACTGACTGATCTATCAACGCGCACTCAAAACTACTAAGTCTAGAAAGCAGAAATTTGGAACATAGTTTTATTGTTTAAGCATGTTAAGAAAGGATTTTTGGAAATTTTCTTTTCAAGGGGGAAATGGGGGGGGGGAACTTTGTATGAAAGTCTTTGTTCTTTGAAACGTGCTTTAAAGTTTTTGGATTTTAACGGGCAAATGGGTGTGTAAACACACCATTACACACGCTGGGGCCATTGTGTTTTTTTTAAACACGACTCCACGTGTGCAAAGCCGCTGGCAACAGCTAGTGTAGTATATGAAAGTAATTTAACCACAAGGCGTGTCCGACTATTAGACCGGGCACCCGTCCCGGTAGCGTGCGGATAAAAACTTATTCCTAAGTGCAGCGAGGTCTCTCATATCCCCATTGGAGACATCACACTAGAACACGCTCCAATTCCAGACGTATTAGAAAATTTAGTGTCTCGACCAGAACTGCGCTTAAACATACGAAGGGTTAAAGGACACGGTCGTGTGTGGACGAGTTCCTACAAAATAGATAGATAGATAAACTCTTTATTGCACACCAAATAAAATACAAAAACACCGGAATTCATAAACAGACAATTGACAGTCTTTTCGCTAAAAGCGATCTCTTCCAGACAACATTTGGATGGACAGTATATTGTATGCACTAAATGTACTAGGTAAACGGTCTTTTTGCGGTCCACGGCACGAATAGGTGTACTCTTAATTGTATATTTTAGTGACGTAACAAGGAAGTTGGAATTGAAACAGACTTCACTGTTATACTTTTAACTATTTAGTTGATCGAAGCTGACAAAGATGTTTTGTATAAAATTATTTTATTCCACTTAGACGAGAAGAGGACCAAAATTCCGTGATAATTCCGTTATATCACGGAAGTATTAATTTTGCCAACGGGAAATGTTTGCAGTATGTCGGTTTAGCCAACAGCGGGTATAGTGAAAAAAATATGAAGCGTTTATTCGGTACGGTCTAAAACGCACCGTTTGAACTCTCATCAAGAGTATTAAGAAAACTAGACTGTGTGGTGTTCAATGCGGGAAACTTATCAATGCCAGAGCCGCTTTTATCACGGCCATACCATACTAAGTATACCACACAGATATATTGAGAAACAGCGGATACGACTAATAGCTAAAACCGTTTGTGTGCTTCGCTTCTTACATTATGTTTTAGTCAATTAAATAATTTGAAATGCATTTTAGATAGCCACTTCTAGGCCTCTACATACGATTGTACATACATACATAAAGTCACGTCACAAAAGATAATGAGTAGGCATATATGGGTCAACTATCAAAAATATGTATGTAGGTTAAATCAATAAATTAGTAGATCTCTCTAGAAAGGGTCACCAATTATGTCACATAGTCATGTTTCGATTAACAATAAATTATAAGATAAAAATTACATTGTTAATCAATAAATTAGTAGATTTATCTAGGAAATATCTAAGTTACGTACATAGATACTTATTAGAGAAATCTACTAATCCTGGAGTGTAACCAGGTCAAAAGTACCCCAAACCGTAATGTATTTAATTTGGATATTTCATTGCATTTTACGTAGGTTTCAGTAAATTATTTGCGTAAACACAATCAGTTATATTTAACACATCACAATAACTACAATATCATATACCGTCACGAAAATTTTAGACGCTAACAGAAACCAATATGAAATACAAACAAAATCTTTCAAACTATTCTTGAATATACTGATATGATAGGTTTCAATATGAGAACAATTATACTTGAATAAATACAAGTATACTTACTTTAAAAAAAAATGTTAAAACATGTTTTCCATTGTCTATTTATTGAGCCTCTAGTGACTTGTAGCGATACAACCTACCTAAGAACCATACTGCAAAACAGCATTTAAATTGGATAAGCCATTTCAGATATAAATGGTAACAGACAAACAAACAAACTCTAACGTCAAAAGCATATACGGGCTCCTGACGTCATCACTGGTAATCAGATTTATATGTCAGGCTTTCCTCATTTTTTATGCAACCCGTGACATAATTTAGAAAGTCTGTGCCTTAATTCTCCTGACATTATGACCTTCGAGCCGGATATCAGCAATCACAAAAATAATAAAAGATACTGACTGACAGTAATTCTATACAATGAAGATCAGGTCAGATCCTCTTGGATCAGATTATGGTAAAAGGTCATGGGTATTGGAAATTGTGACTCTTTGAATACGAATAATTTGTGAGCCAAAAGAATAAATTGGTTTCGTTTTTGTTTGCACAGTTTCTTAGCAAAAACAAGCCCTTCTCGTGCCACTGCTTGTTTTCGGTCACTCTTTAGTAAGTGGCTCGAAAAAGAACCTTTGATTTGCTTTTGGTGAAAAGACGCAGCCTGCTAAAAGGATTACTTAACATAAGCCCTGCTTTACTCTAGAAAATAAAAAAAAAACATTTTATTTTACTTTTCCTAGCACTGTCTTAAAATAAGTTTATATGTTCCTCATATAAACTTATTTTAAGACAGCAGGGCAGGAAAAAGAACCTTTGATTTGCTTTTGGTGAAAAGACGCAGCCTGCTAAAAGGATTACTTAACATAAGCCCTGCTTTACTCTAGAAAATAAAAAAAAAACATTTTATTTTACTTTTCCTAGCACTGTCTTAAAATAAGTTTATATGAGGAAGTACATAGAAAACTTTACGATTTTCTTAATGTCTGCAAAACCACTGTTTTATTGTAGTTACGACTGCGTCTATTTAAAAAGAGTTCGTAATCGTAATCGTAATCCGATTGGAAATCGATAAATCAACGACGTGCTAAACGTCTGCTTTAAACAAAACAGGTGATACGGATTCCTAGCACAACACATCTCTTAAACAGCTAACGAGCCGTTCTAAAATCTATCAATCAACAAGAACAAAGCAATAGGGTTCGGAATTGTAACAATTATAGTCTCAGATGATATCTGATTCATCTGCATTAGGAAAGGAACGGAAAGGCATAGGACTCAAACTTCTACAGATTAGAACTCTACATGAACTATAGGAACTTTATTACGAGGGCACATAGTTTATTGATAGAAGTATCGTTATTGGATCATAGTCATAGTATTTAAAAAAAAAAACACGTCTGATTTTATAACACTAGGAAGTCTTCTAACTAAAGGAATACGGTTCAGAATAGTTGAATTGTGAGACATGTAGGGCGTGTGGCATCTCATCGCGTTCCGATGGGCGCACAAGCATTGTTTGGTGTAAATGGCTTTTTGTTGAATTCATGTTTTATTTTCGAAACGGTATTGTACGGTTGCTGAACTTTCTCGAAACACTTGCGCGAGTAAACATAGTTAGGATTATTTTAACGAACACACGAATTCACTGGTATAGATACTAAAGGGATGTGCAGGTATACGAAATTTACATTAGAATTTTATTGAGACCCCTATCAGCTTAGATTCAGTGATTCAAACGAAAGCAATGTCGGTCTCCAAATCGCAGCATAAATAAAAAAAAAAAAAAAAACACGCTCACGACTGTCTTACCCATGGTGGACATCCTCAGGTATATACTCAGTGAGTAGATCTTAGAGGATACCAAGTAGAGGGTAGTCAGAGGCACGTCCAAACATTACATTTGGTACATGCCCGCGTTTTGCAAGAAGTAAGCATTCTACGTGTCAGGTTGCAAGCCCATCGTAAACTTAGTATTATAATTTATTATATTTAAAATTATAAAATCACACAGCTCTCAACGAATTAAACTTTTAACTTATGAACTTCTTACAGGCAATTAAGGATTTCAATTTTTTTGTACTTAACCAATAAATTGACGACAGTCACTAAACTAACTAGACTAATATCTTTTACGCAAATAAGGAGTATGAAATATAAAAAATTTAAACGTCTACCGATAGTGTAGAAGTAAGGCTTTAAAATAATAACGACCATAATATTTTCTACCAGAACCAGAAGTTTATTCATTTCACACTGTACTCAGGTACATAGTAAAACTCGAACAAATATTATCCGAGCTAATCCGACAGCCATACAAACTAAATCTCTCTTAGTCACGGCGCTCGCATTTGTGGCCGCGGCTTAAAACAACACACGGCAATTACATAGGTCCGAATTAAAATATTTTAAAATAAAATGTTTCCTTCCTGGTAGGTAACACAAACAACTCACAACTGTTATTCCCATGGTACATACCCTCAGATTTATCATCCAGGTAACGCATCATGTCAAAAGTAAATAATAAATAAATAATGCTGACATTTTCATACAGCATCATCTAGCCCCAAAGTAAGCAGAGCTTCAACTATGGGAACTACATGACTAATATACTAATTATATACTTTTTTTTTTATAAATACATACAAATTATACAAAGAAAACACCTAGACCCGAGACAAATATTAGCTAATCGTACAAACATTTGTCCCGCAGCGGGAATCGAACCCGCAACCTTCTGCGTCTCAGGCGGGCCTTCGCCCACTACGCCACAGAGGTCGTCAATTGCTAATTGCTTAACTTTAGTTTGACCGTGTAAGTAAACCCAGCTGCCTTGAAATAGCATTTAAAACAACATAACTATAAAGAAGAAATACATTGTCAAGGCTTTGACCGTATTGAATTTAAAGTCGATGAAACGCGGTAAAATCGAAGGCATACCAATAATTAAGTTTGTAAAGGTAGGTTGGTAGATCAAATAACTTAACATGCGGGTACTCAGTGTGCAAATTGTAAAACAACAAAGCACACAAGCGGCGCTACTCAAAACAATTGATCAACGTATTCCTATGAGCAATAAATGCTGCTATAAAATACACAAATTAGAAATCAATACACAGCAAAACCCACTGCGATATTCGCGTTTATTCCGTGGCGCATAAAGTAGAGTTTACAATTATCATATAGAGCAATTGATCCAATTACTCGATTAGAGTGTTGCCATAAGCACGTGCGAGGCATAAAAGACTGAAGTGAAATTCGGAATAATTGCCCTTTCGTTAGACTGATGTAGATAGAGCATAAATAATGAGCTCATTAAATTCAATGATGAATAAACCATATTTGCATATTCATTTTGACCACGATGGCGCGGCGGGAGAGCAGCCGGCCGCAACGAAAGAGGTGCGGCTTCGATTCCCGCAGCGGGACAAATGTTTGCATGTCCTGCAGATATATGTTTCGAGTCTGGGTGTTATGGTACTCGTTCTTCCTGATACTCAAGATACAGGGAATCCTAGTGTGGGGACAGGACTCTGTATTGGATATTATTTTTTTCTAGTCGGTGCTTTACTACTTTAAACGCTATTGGTCTGGAGGTAGAAGGGCCATCCACCATGACAGCTCATAGTGCTTGCCAATACGAACCCTCGACCTTTGAACCTTAGACACTACTTGTTACTTCACAGTACACAAGTAACTTCAAAATAGCCACATATAAGGTTCTGATCATGTTTGTTTCACACGTATGTTTGCATAACCTTTCGTTGTTTTTAATGGAATAAGAACGGATTAGCACGTTATCGCTTACGGGCATGTTAGTTCCGCTGAGAAAGCTGAACAGATGGTTCAATCACCAATCGAATCCAAGTGGATAATTGTTCTAAACAGTAGAGTACTACAAACGTGACTGTAATAACCATTTGTATCAATGAACAAATTGTAATGGACGTATTGTATTTTTTCAGATGCCAGTGTATTGTGAAACATGACGCGAGACAGTTACGAGATGAAGGGGAACCGTCAGTTGTCAAGAGGCAGTTCCTTATTTGGGGCTGATCCTCAAGTGCAACTCAGAGCAGCTCTTCAAACCAACGACTACGCAACCTTCAAGAAACTCGTCGGCTACGGCGCTGTGGACCTAGAGTTCGTCTACCAGCATCCAGACTACAAAACATGTTTAGAATTAGCGGTGTCAGAACCCGATAGGCAGAACTTCGTCAAGCTTTTGCTACAGCATGAAGTGCAAGTGAACAACGTTAATGAAACTCATGCCGCGGCTCCGATCCACTTCGCCGTGGAGAATGGAAACATTGACGCCCTATCTATTTTGCTCGAAGATGACAGAATTGATGTAAACATCAAAAGCAAGGGGAATACTGCACTACTCATGGCAATAAAGAAGATCGAGGATCTAGATGACGATCGCGAGAGAGACTTGACTATTTACGAAGACATGGTAGAACTGCTTTTGAAAGCTGGTTGCAACGCTAATTCACCTGATAGCAAAGGCGTGACTCCTGTATATTCCGCAGCAAGACAAGGGCTCGAACGAGTGATAACTTTTATACTAGATTACTCGAAAGACGCAGTGAATTTAGACACATACAAAGATAGAAGAGGTAAGACAGCCAGAGACTATTTAAGCGAAGCTTTCCCACATTTGGTATCAAGGTTTGATTCAGCTGCAGTCGAAGAGGTGCCTATAGATAGCGATGTTCTATTTTCTTATCTCAATAGACATGAGGAGGATAACTTCGTTCTTTTCTTTTCAAAACTGGCGAATAAAAATGAACACCGTCCAGCTTTAGCTGCGAATAATGGAACAGGCACAATGTTGCAGTTAGCTACGGACAAAGGTCTTGAAAGAGTAGTGTCTACACTACTGAACTATAAAGCAGATCCAAACGCAACATGCTCCAGTAACACTATAAGGCCTATAGCTATCGCTTGTCGGAAAGGCTATGCTAAGATTCTCAAAATGTTCATTGACAACGAAGACACGCTATTTGACCCGGTGAATGGAGAATCCCTTCTGCAAACTACAATTAAAGGCATGAGAACATATTCGAACACTACCAAGGTAAATTTCGACGATTGTCTGAGACTGCTACTTAAACATCCAAAATTGAAAATAAACGTGAACCATACTGATATCAAAGACAACACAGCTTTGCACTACGCAGCGAGAAATGGGGACAGCGAAACTGTGTTAGATCTTTTAAGGAATGGTGCGTGTGTAGGACTTCGTAACAGTTTCAACGAACCACCACTGGCTGATATCAATGCAAAGACATTGGAAACCTACTTGGATGAGTGTATAACGACAAATGGCGAGAGGCCAAGCGATGACGACTACGAAATACACATGAAATACAGCTTCCTAGTATACCCTAACAACTCGTTTGAAGACGAACTTTGTAAGAAACCTCTCATGGACAGTACTAACAATAACGAAAAGGAATATGATGCTATTTTAGCTCCAGAAACAGATGCTCTTTTATACATGACGCAAAATGAAGATTTGCGACCGCTTTTAAAGCACCCTGTCATAACGAGCTTTTTGTATCTAAAATGGCAACGTATCAGCTGTCTTTTCTACGCGAACATAACATTTTACTCCTTTCTGTGGTTGTGCTTAGTACTTTACATCATTCTGGGGTATGGAGTGGAAAAGAAGCAGGCCAACGCATTCGAAGCTTTAAACTTGCTAACCCATATCGGTGCCGTGATTGGCCTTATCATGCTGATATTCCGAGAGCTATTTCAACTGCTGGTATCACCAACGCGATATTTGCAAAGCATTGAAAATTGGATGGAGATCATGTTGATTATAGTAACGCTTATGATAGTGAGTAACGATTCAGCGCAGGACTCTACGAAGCAGCAGTTATCTGCAATAGCAATCTTACTATCATCAGCAGAGTTGGTATTACTGATCGGTCAATTCCCAACGCTGTCGACGAATATTGTGATGCTGAAAACTGTATCATGGAACTTCTTTAAGTTTCTACTTTGGTACTGCATCCTGATTATTGCGTTTGCGTTGAGTTTCTACACGTTGTTCAGACAGGAGGCCGATGATGATCAAAAAGCCCCAAACCCGAATGTAACAGGAGAAGAAGAAGAAGATTTCTTTGAGGATCCAGGCCGATCTCTGTTTAAGACTATCGTCATGTTGACGGGAGAATTCGACGCTGGTTCTATCAAGTTCAGTACATTCCCGGTTACGAGTCATATCATATTTATTATTTTCGTATTTATGGTTCCCATTGTACTTTTCAACTTGCTAAACGGTCTGGCAGTGAGCGATACGCAGGAGATCAGAGCAGATGCAGAGCTAGTTGGACATGTAACAAGAGTCAAACTGATTTCTTACTTCGAGAGTGTTCTGATTGGGAACGCTAGAGCATATTCAAGGGCGCCAAGGTTCTTAGGTTGTTTACCGCTTAATTTTGACACGCTTAACTTTATAAAGCCCAAAACATTCTGTATAAAGCCGTTCGCAAAGCGAATCACTTTGTTCCCGCACTTTTTGCCTAAGTACAGGATCATCGTGAAACCTAATCAGGAGAACAAAATTGAAATACCGCACGCAGAACCAAGTGGCAAATACGGCGATGATTATGAGGACGTCGAGAACGGCGGATGTTGCTTTGAAAAGTGTCAAAACTATAGACTTGAGCGTAAAATTGTGAAGAATGCAAAAGTGGTGATTGCTAAGAAGACGAATGTTACAGAATTCGACGAAATCAAAGATCAGTTGTCCAAATACGAATCTAAGATAGATAACCTTGAATTCACACTAAAGAAAGTTATACAATCTTTGGAATCGTCTCAGAAGTATTAACACCTCTTTATTAATGTTCCATTAATTTAAGCAATTTTTTGTTAACTTTTATGTAAACCAGTGTCGTTGCTAAGTATCGTAATGTTATTTAACAAATACCGTAAGCTATGTTTTGTTTTATTCAAAGAGCATTTATATTTTTTTTATTATTATGCTTATGCTTGTTAAAACTGCCTCTTTACTTTTTATTTTAAAACCCCATTTATTCCACGTAGTTTTTAGTTCCAAGAACTAAATTTAATAAAATTTAATGATAATTCTTGTGATTTTATTTTAAAATTAGTAGTGGTAATGGCCTTCCCATTGTCAATTCAACTTAGTCATTCTTAGAGCTATGACTTTCGTTCTATAGATTACTTTTCTCCTTATTTTTACTCGCGCGGTAAGGAGCCATAAGCCAGAGTTTGTTTGTTTGTGTTTGTCTGTTACCATTCATATCTGAAATGCAATGTTTTGCAATTGATTTTTATGACTTCAAGAAAGGTTTTATCGCCACAAGTAACTAGGGGTGCTCCAATAGACGAAGGAATAGACGTCAGGATTAAAAAAAAGGGGAATAATGAGCTAATCTGGTAGTGAAACTCCGAGTATTTGTCTCTTGGATGCCAGATTAGATTATGACGACCTCTGTGGCGCAGTGGGCAGAAGCTAGTCCGTATTCAAAACGGCCATCTTGGATACTAATGACATTATAATATAAATACTGGACATTTTTCACACAGCCCCAAATTAAGCTACATGACTGATACATGATGGGAACTATATGACTGATATACTATGTGTTTTCTATGTATACTTAATATACATAGAAAACACCGAAACTCGAGACAAATATTTGGAGATCATACAAACATATGTAACGCGGCGCGAGCCTTCGACAGAGATCGAAGGTAATTAAATTACAGATAAGCAGGTAGGATGGTGGGCTTACCTTGTCGAGGCTGTGTATGAGCTGGCACCACGACGGCTCGATCACTTCGACGCACATGTAGTACTGAAGATGCTGGATACAGCTCAGCATGCGCTGCCGGAGTGCGAACGCGTCCGCGTACAGCCGCGCCTCGGAGAACCGCTTCACAACCTTGTTGTACAGCCACACCCTGTACAGTGTACAGATGTTAAGGACAAGCTCGATAGTGGGCGGGCTCGTTTCCCATTGCGGAACAAATGCACAGCAATTTTGGATTGCAAATATACAGAATAAAGAACATTAATTCCCCCATTTTACACAAAGTTGTATATAATAATAAATTAATAAGGCTGGACATTTTTCACACAGTAAGCAGAGCTTGTGTTATGGGAAACACATCATTGATATACTACTTATATACATTTTTTTTTGTGAATACATACATACATGAAAACACCCAGACCCGACACAAATATTTGCAGATCATACTTTTGTATGATCAAAAGATTTAACATAATAAACACACAAAACAGTTAACATAAAACAATTAGACATTAAATGTCAAAATTGAAATTAAAATAACACACAAAAATATTTCGGCTAGTAGTGATTCCATAAGATTACGATGTTTTTTGAGCTTTACGGGAAAAGTAGCGATCCCTCAGGAATAAAACTTTTATGGGACCATTTCGGGATCAGGATCATTCTCTACACAACAACAAAAGAAACATCAAAATCGGTTAACAACTGGCTAACAAATCAAGTAACAAACATGAAATATATACAACCTAATTGAGAATCTCCTCCTTTTTTGAAGTCGGTTAAAAACGAAACGAAATGAAGAATATAATGTATGAACGAAGGGATTTAATGTTTAACATAAGTAACTTTATAATATACTCGAATATTATTAAATATAAAATAATAACGAACGTACACATATAGGTATGGTAGTGCTTTCTAACGCGTTGTTCAAAATATTTGATTTTATCAAATCGAAAATGTTTCGTGGCAATACATTAGCTAAAATCCAAAGCGGATTTTCAAATGTAGCCTGAATTATGGTGCACTAAAGTTCTACGGGTAACGCAAGAGATTCGATTCCCGATGCGGGACAAATGTTTTCATGTTTATTCCGGGTCTGGATGTAGCGCTACCACGGCTCTCATAATTCCCGATACCCAAGACAATAGAGAATCCAAGTGTGGGGTCAGGAACATGTGTCTGATGGGGTTTTATTTACGTTAGTTTGGGTTTTCAAAATATGCTCACAAAGTATGTCGGTACCCGAAAATGCCCATCATGGGGAATACAGTTGTGAGCGTGTTGGTTTTTTTTCTAAAAACGGGATAGGCATTCGCCCTTATTCGTGAGTTTGAATGTTTCCCACAGATTATATTTGTATGTATTTGAAAATGCCCATCATACAGTCGTGAGCGTGTTTGTTTTTTAATAAAAACGGGATAGGCATTCGCCCTGATTCGAGTTTGAATGTTTCCCACAGATTATATTTCGGTACAGTTGCATGTACCGTGTTCACGGGAACCGGTCTCACAAAGCATGTTAAATATCTCGTTTTATTTAAAAAATATATTCAACCATGATAGTATTAAAATTGTATACAAAATTGAGTATTTATTCGTTGGACTTGTTACCCCGACAAGGCTTTTATCTTGAATTTATTTATTCATTTCAGAAACATAATTCATGCAACACTCACAAGTTTGATCAAGTCAATTGAACATGTTATAGGTTGTCTGGAAGAGATTGATTCTCAGCGATAAGACCGCACATTTTACCTTCATAATACGATTTTGTTTATTATGTTATTTGTACAATAAAGTATTTTTATTTATATTCATTCAGGTTACCTGCAGAGCAGCCTCTCAATATGTTTGCAGTAGAACAAATGGCGGAATATCATTTGGTAGCAGGCGATGGCTTTGTGGTTCAGTATGAGGGAGACCGGCCATTTCACTTCCATACCGAATGAGAAAGTTTCGATGCCCGTCAGCGGCGGGCAATCTTTGTTCTGCTTGTACTCTGAAACAAGACATTTTTAAGGAATAAAAAATTCCATAAAATCTATCGTGAATTTGATAATTCATATCGTATAATCGGGAATGTTCACTGACCTTATTATCGGTGAAGGCACCGACTAAGTTTCGACTCATACCGTCGCGTCGTGCACTGACCGTCTTTAGACCGTTGCTTTATTTCCCGTTTTTACAATATGAATGTTAAATTGTTACAAGTGAATTGCCGATTAAAGGCGTAGGTGTGTATTCAAGTCCCGCTGAATAACAGAGATCGTTGTTCGAATTTGTAAAAAATATGTTCCTTACAAATTCAAACAAATTACTAGCTAATCGCGGGAGCATAATAAGTTGGGGCTAGATGATGCTGTGTGAAAATGTCCATCATTATTTATTTATTTCTTTATTATGTGGTTATCAATAAAGAGTTATCTATCTATCTATCTATCTATCTATCTATAGAGGATGTTAAGTGCAAAGATGGTAGGGAGCATGTGAAAGGTACCTTTTTCATCCTCAGTCTCAATAGACAGAATCTTAAACATCTGGAACTGAAGATCATAAGGCAAAAGTTCCACCCTCATGTCTTCGTTGTAAGGGTCGTGGCTTGCAGCGGAGAGTCTGTGAATGAACACAATCATAATTTAAAAAAACCGACTTCATATACCGGGAAGTTAATAAAAAAAACAATATTACTTTGAGGTTCACATTCATTTCATTTCATACCCTAACCAATAAAAAATAATCATTTAAATTGGTTCACAGTTAGCGTTACATATACACAAAAAAAATACAGACGAATTGAGAACCTCCTTTTTTTTTTTTGAATTCGGTCGATAGTACGAGATATTGCTGGGAAAATATACATGAAAAGTACTATAAAAGTAGGTGTCCCTAAAGTTTGTAGGAGCTAATGGCCAACCTTATTGTCGGAGTCAAAGGCCGCCAACCGAAAGCCTCCGACATCTTACATGGCTTATAGCGACTTGAATGTCGGCCTAGCGGGTACCAGTATTGTTTTACCCGACTGCGCGAAGCAAAGGAGTATTTCATGTCTCTTGGGAAATCTGTCCAATGTCAATAGATTTAATTCAAGAAAATCATATGGGTCATTTTTTATAGTTAGTTTATATACTAGGTGATTTTATTCAAATTCTTTGCGAGGTGTCAAACACTACATAAGATCTTATAAAATAGATTGTGGTGATACAATGGGCGGCCTTATCGCTAAGAGCGATCTCTTCCAGGCACTCTTTGGATGGATATGGATTGATCTTCGGCCATATCATCACTTACCATCAGATGAGATTATGTCTAAATGAAGGTCTATTATTAAAAAAAAATATACGACAACCGAACCAACCTTAGACAAAGTCCTAGCAAAGATTCGAGCTTTGACGGTATAATATCATCAATCTTCTTGGACAGCTCCTGTTCCGTCGCATCCATAAACTGCACTATAAAATCACCCTGGCTCATCAGGAAATAGTTCTTCACAGACTTGAGTCTCCCCATCAGATCGTATTCCTTGAGGAGTAGCTCTAGCAGGGATTTGCTGGCGAATGCGTACGCTTTTTGTATGATGGCGCCGTAGTTTTGCTCCCGGAGAGAGTATTTTATCTCTTCCGTGTTTGTTTTTGTGATGGGCTTACCTAGAAAAATAAAAGATTATAAAAAGACCAGGATCGTGACAAAGTATACAATTGGTAACGAGGAAGCAAGCTAGCCAAATGGGGGATAAACGACCCACGTTCAGTGAACAGTGGCAACTTGCTTGAACACATTTAAATTTAATCTAAAGCACTGGCTCATTCGTAGAGCTATATGATAGTAGAGGTTCTGTGGAATACCTCGTCCAGGGAAGTGCTACCATCATGCCTATTTAAAAACCTATCTAAGAATCATTCTTGAAGAAATACAAATCGGTTGCAAGAAACCACATTAAAATCCGTTACAATCGGAAGTAAATTGTGAATCAAAGTACAGTCGAAATTAATTAATCCATTAAAATCATATGGATCACTTTGAAACGTAAATTTTACCAACTGCCTGTTCCTTCGCGACAAAGCCAGGATAGAAAGACAAGAAACAAGGCTGGTTATTCTGTGATTCTTAACAAAGAAACAAAAACGTTAACATGTAATGTTAACAAACCAACATTTTAACATGAAATGCTAACAAACAAACATGTTAAAATGGAATATTAACAAACAAACAAACACGTTAACATGGAATGTTAACAAACAAACAAACAACCTCTTACGGCAGATAGCTTACGTCGAGGGTAAAAGATAAAACGCTTACCACACTGGCTAATAACATTGAGATATTTCCCTGTCCTGAGTATAATATCGGTGAATTTGTCCAGGAACTTGGGCACCCGATCCCTCTGGATGCTGTACCGCTTCTCCCAGTAGTCCGCGGAGTAGTCCACGGGCAATTCCTCCTTGTTTATCAGCTCATTGTCTTCTATCATGAATTCCTGGAATTAAAAATATCAGAGTGTCTTTCATTGAGGACATTGCATCAAATAGTGGAACACATTGCGAATTCGTCTAAGTGTTTTTTTTTTACATACTAGTTCATACATGAAAATTAATCCCTCCAAATTTTTATGGCTCCTAGGACTAGGTTTTTCACATTCGTTACCATATTTCAAAACCATAACTTCTGACTTTGACTTTAAGAATCGCAGCTAGGGTACAGTAGTCTAGCTACAAAATAGCGTTGTGCAACCAGCTCTAATTCCGTTTGTCATCTAGGTATTCTTATAAAGTCCTAGTCTCTGCCCACGGCTTCGCCCGCATGGTACCCGAATAAAAGTAGCCTATGTGTTATTCTGATGTATAATTTTATATTATTGCAAAATTTCATCAAAATCCGTTCAGTAGTTTTTGCGCGAAAGAGTAACAAACATCCTCACAAACTTTCTGGTATAAGAATTTATAATTCACTTAAATGAGAACTTATAACTAACAAAACATTGCGTAGGTATTTAAGTAGTTGCATACGCGAGATTGCATTATAAACTAATCTAACTTTCTAACCTAACTAAATTTCGCGTTTATAATAGTAGTAGGATAGGATAATAAGACTTACCAACGAGAAAATCGAATATTTTTTTTATGGTATAACCTTATTTACCTAAATGGTTTGTATGATTTGATCCACTGTCATATAAGAACAAATTTGGGGAACAACTACCATTGAACTTATGAAACAATCGAAGATAGACTGCTCTTATGGTTTCAACTGCTATTAATCTTACGGCCCTTAGATAGATAGATAGTTATATGATAGTTTAAGAGTTTATACTCTTTATTGTGCATAACACCAATTTACAGTACAAAACACTGAAACATAATAAAAGAACAAAAAACAAAAGAAACGCAAAATGGGCATAAAATATGTCTCGCTTGCTCATGCATAGAATAGAGTACCTGAAAGGGGTCTACAATAGTGCCTCTATGTATCCACTGGTCCAGCACGCTGAGATAGGGCCGGCAAGCTCGTTCAGTGAGGAACAGTGATATTTCCTGCGCCCGCGCATCTCCCATAAGCGTATTGGTTTTATCGTGCAGAATGGTCAATACTGAACCGCCGCGAGATTCGCTCTGCAAAAAATAAATAAGATACTGAGTGAGAGCTATGGATGAGAAAGAGAAAAAGAGTTTTAGGAATTAAAACGCGTGGCCGGCGAGCGACGCAAGAGGTGCGCGTTCGATTCCCGCTGCGGGACAAATGGTTGAATGTTCTGCAGATATTTGTTCCGGGTCTGCGTGTTATGGTAATACGGTATTCGTTGTACGTAACGTCATCAGGAGAATTGTAAAGTACGTTATATAGTCGTAATCATATCTTTAAACAAATATAATATACAAATATAATTTCAGCCTTATTATCAGTTTACAACCGACTTTTAAAAAAAAAGTTTTTCTCATTTCAAACTTTTTTTTTATGTTTATTACTTGATATCTTTGCCAATTGTGAACCGATTTTGATGTAGTATAGAGAATGATCCCGAAGTGGTCCCAAAAAAGTTTTATTCCTGAGGAATTTACCCGTAACTTTACCCGTAAAACTCAAAAAACTTCATCATCTTAAAAAAATGATCCAGCAGTCGAGAATCGAGCATGCAATTCTTAAAAAGTGCTCAATCACAATTTAACACGAATATCAGCTAACGAATACGCTTAGTAGGTATTCGAAGTGGAGATTTTTGGACTTCGGAAGACAGATATCGGTACAACGAATCGTGCCTATATGTACTGCCCATCGAAATTCATTCACGACTAGCCGAAAAATGTTTCGTAGGCAATTTTACGAGTGAGCTAAATAGTGTTAACACGTGAGCAGTCTATTTTTGACATCTAATGTCATAGATTGTAACTCTGTAATGTAAATTACCTTTCCAATATTGGTGACTATGGCGGCAAGGATTTGCATAGTATGCATAGTTGGCAAGATAAAGTACCACAATTTCTGCAACGATAGGCCGCCGGTCATGTGCTCCGTTTCCAGCTGGGCCAGCATAGTCTGAAAAGGAAATCACTTTCTTATAAAATCAACTTTTTTGAGGCCCAACGCACAATAAGGAGCGATACAAGTTTGAAGCTTGTTTGAGTGAGAGAGGGGTTGTATGTATACAATTATGTGTGAGGTGTGTGTCTGTGGATTTTTTCCCAAAAAAATTAACCGATTGTCATATTTCTGCAGATAGATAGATAACTCTTTATTGTACACTACATAGTTATGTGGTGTTTCTTATTCTGTAATCGTTTTGTTTTGAGTATTTTTCAAACTTTCGCTATAAGACAGCATAATTATAAGTTTCACGGGTCTCTCTGCGTCCTGGAATCCCGTGATAAACAGGTGTTCGCGTCGAGATATCATTGTGCAGTGCGGTGATACGGTTAGTGTAGTGTGCCGTAATGTGAACATGGACTTTTCTGATACCGAAAATGAAATGAGGGTAGTTTCGGCTACTGCCTTCATTTCGCGACGATAGCTCCGTATACTCCAGTCATCCCGTGATCACGGCTGTGTAATACAGTCGAAACGTCGGGAAAATAATAAATAAGGTAAACGCGATAAAGACCCGTAAAACTTATAATAACGTTTTGTATGAGTTCAAGAAATAAAGGTTTTATCACCACAACATAGCTACAAAAATGGACCCTTTCGAAGTCATGCAAAAAACGGAAATTCGTTTAGCTGTTTCAGAGAAAAGTGGTAACCTCTAACCCCAAACACAATACCGACTCGTTGCGTAGCAGGTTCGTGCAGCTTCTTAAAAGAAAAATAATGATCATCGTCATCTTCAGCAGCCTTTAGAAGTCCACTGCTAGACATTTTATAGGCCTCCTGCAAAGAGTGTTATGACGTACGATCTTGGGCCACCTCCATCCACCAACCTTCGAGAATCGGCCTATCTACGCTTCGTCGTCCGTATCGTGGTCACCATTATAGATAGGAAATTATTTATTGCACAAAATAATAGGCGAACGTAATGCTAAAAGGCATTCTCTTCCAGATAACCTTTGTGGATTGTGGAAAAAGATGCGTTGGTAGTGCACAGAATTATTAAAAAATAAATAATAATATGTAGTGATTATGTAACGCGCATGATTAAATACACCTTTAAATACTAAGAGCAGAATGACATAAATAAAAGAAAATAAAATATAAAATAAACTAATAAATAAATAATGCTGGACATTTTCACACAGCACTATCTAGCCCCAAACTAAGCAGAGCTTGTATTATGGAAATTACATGACTGATATAATACTTATACACCACTTTTTTGTAAATATATACTAATAAATGGTAAGTGGATATATATGTATAAACACCGAATTAAAATTACCGTGGTTTGGTACCGTCCGCGACTACGCTCAACGGACGGAGACGGGAACCGTCGAGCGTGGTCGCGGCCGCTGCTCATGAGGAAGGACCTGAACGGTCAACGAAACGTCAGCAGGAGAATAGTAAAGTACGTGGTATAGTCGTAATTATATTCTAAAATGTATAAACACACATAAAGTAGGGAAGAGAGGTTCTCGAGAACCTCTCTTCCACTCCACTTTCGATTGCCGAATAAAATAGCGTTTTAAAATACCCCGTCGTTTTAATAATATTCTGAAGGATTATATGTAATCCTTCAGGCGTTATAAAAAAAAACTCACATAATAATCCTTCAGCAATATCTCAATAGCTGCCACCAATGCATGCAGCACCTGCCCCGACCACATGTCACAGTGCTCTATGAACCGCCTCACGATAGAATAGTTAGAAGCTAGAGGCAACATCTGCTGTACAATCTGCTTCAGGGCATCGTCCAGTTCCTCAGATATGAGAAAGGAGCGCGGCTCGTACGTGTCCTTCACCGGCTGGTGCACTATGTAGTTGCCGGGGACGCCAGAGAACACGTATAGAAGCTCGTCTATGATTATGTTCTCCTGTGATGATATCGGTATGCCGGCTGAAAAACAAAGTTATATATACCATAAAAATCATATATAATCCTCTCCATCCAAAGCTTGTCTGGAAGAGATTTTAAGCGATAAGACCGCCCATTGTACCTTGTTTTAATGTGTTATTGTTTATTTTGTTTATACCATACAATAAAGAATTTTCATTCATGCATTCATTCATACCATTCAGTGCGGCGATGCAGCAAGTATTTTGGGGACGCTTCTGTCTGGTAGTGATTTAGATCGGTTGAGCTGTAAATCGTTTGCATCGGTCGTAATATGCCTATACAAGTATTTTTCAAACTTTCGCGATCGTTTAAATTATTTTTTTAGTTTTTAAAAATGATGTTAATTTTTAATCGCGTTTAACTTTTTTTATTATTTTACCAATGTTAGCAATCTGTAGATCGACGCCTGGTAGTAGTTTAGATCGTTTACAGCGGTCGTAATATGGCTAGACTAGTATTTTTCAAACTTTCGCTATCATTTAACATAATTGTAAGTTTTGTACAATTATGTTCAGTTTTATCGCGATTACCTTTTTTATTATTTTCCTAACTTTTTGACTGTGTAACAGCCATGGTCACGGGATGACTCAAGACGAGATAAAGACTCATAATTATGTAGAAACACTTATAGATTGTTCCATTTGTATTATTCCTTCAGTAGATATTTCTGTAAGTCTTAGCTCATGATCATCTGTGGATTGCGGGCCCCTAGGATCGTGGGTTCGATCCCGGTCGTGCATAAATGGACGATTTAACTGAAAAGGTGCGCACTTGCTCGTGTTCAGACGGTGAAGGAAAATATTGTGAGGAAACCATCACGCCCTAAAATCTTGGGAGTCTTCAAGTCGAAGGTATCTTCTATACAAGCGTGGTACATGCTACATTCTCGTGAACAAACGCTTGTCTATTAAGCATAAAAAATAACGAAATCCAAGCAAAACGACCGCCTGAGACGTAGAAGGTTGCGGGTTCAATTCCCGCGGGACAAATGTTTGTATGATCTACAAATATTTGTGTCGGGTCTTGGGTGTTTTCTATGTATACTATGTATGAACGTATAAAAATAAATAAATATAAGTAGTATATCAGTCATGTAGTTCCCATAACACAAGCTCTGCTTACTTTGGGGCTAGATGATGCTGTGTGAAAATGTCCAGCATTATTTATTATTCCTCCAATCACGAAGAAGAGAATGACCCTAAAGTGGATTAGAAAAAATTCGTAATAATTTTGTAGCGTAATTATTACGACTGGTATGATGATACTCGTAATATCATCATACCAATAATATCAATCATGAGGATTCAAGTCTTGGACGTTTTGTTTTTAAATAAGATATTTAAATACCTATCATAACATACCCAAAGAAGCAATAATCGGCAATGGCTCCTTAGGAAAGTCCCAAGACATGGCTGGATGATCTTTTTGCCAGTTGGGTAAGTCGAGGCTGCTGTACCAATTGGGACGGATCTTCGCTTCCTTCTCCTCAAATGATTTCATAACCAATTTCTTACTTTCATCCACTGCTTTAAGCAATTTGTCTTTTATCTGAAATTAATTAAAATTTTACATAATAATATATAACACACAATAGTCAGACCAAGGATTCCATGCTGGGGGTATCAGGAACTATCATGGTACTGCAACACTGAGACCAGAACTAAACATCTGCAGGACATGCATTCAAAATTCTTCAGGGTGGTTGAAGCAACTCGTGACTAGATAGCCTGGCTCTTATCTGAGTTAATGTAATTTGAATTGTAGATTGTTTGCTGAGAACTTTTCTTCCCCAGTGTTTGTCTGTTCTATATGGCCTGCTCATTGTCACATCAGCTTGCTAATTCTAAATTATGTTAGTGACATTAGTTCTTCACATTTTGGATTTTATGACAGTGAAAATTAGTATACTAAATTACTACTTGCAAAACATGGGCATGTACCAAATGTAATGTTTGGACGTGCCACTGACTACCCTCTACTTGGTATCCTCAAAGATCTACTCACTGAGTATGTATCTGAGGATGTCCACCATGGGTAAGACAGTTGTGAGCGTGTTTGTTTGTTTGTTGTTTTGAAAAATAGTATTAAAAATTACTATCTGATGTTCTATCAACTTCTTACCAACCTCAACCTCTTTATTCCTAGCTATAATGCCTGGTCTACAAACTAACTGGTTAATTGAGTCCACACAGTATATACCCCAAGCTTGTATGCCTGAGTTCTCCATGATTTTAAAGTTCTAGGTTGTAATAATTTTGCAGCTAGACTAATACTCTATTAATCTGACAAGTTGCATATTCTTTAGTTTGTTGCTTAGTGACAAGTTGCTAAGGTACTGTTTAATCAGTAACAGACTAATATTTGAAGGTGAGGCAGTTTGTATTTATATCAACTGCAGTCAAGCAGGTAAGTTATCTACCAATTAGTAAATTATTGTTTTTAAAACCAGATGGAGTTTAAAACATAATTTGATAACATCAAAAGTAAGAAAAAAAATGCCATTCTGCTGTTTTCTGAGAATCAAATACTTCTAAGATTTTAGCTTTTCAAAATTGGAATATAAAAAGGCACCTTTTTGTGTAACTTTGAAGCAATAACCAAGAAAGTTCATCCATACACACTGAATCTGTAGTGAAAAAAATTAAGTAGTTTTCTTTTAAAATAGGATAGAACACTTTATGGCTCAAAAAATATATGTAAGTAAAATAAAAAGTTTAAATAGTTAAAATTATACTTTACCAATCAATAATTACCTGGGGCAAGTCATCCTTTGTGATCTGATGTTTATTGTCTCCTAGAACAGGTTTTGGAGCGACCTTCGGCTTGCTAATCTTTGACCTCTTCTCGTCGCAAACCAATTTGTAGAAAAGCACTATGAGATCTGATAAGTTATCTGTGCTGGAAAAGAAATTGCAACATTGAATACAGTATTATATTATTGCAATGTAAGGACTGGCACACATCAGTGCATGACAATGATAATGATGCATATAATAATTATAAATATAAGATGGAAAAATATAAGATATGATATAATATAAGGGTTTTTCCAAATTCTATTAGTGTAAGATATTTTGTGTTCGAACCAATGAACTTAAAACTTTTGAAGCAATATAAATTAATTACCTAGACAAATTAATATTATTAGTTCTTGTCCCACACTATGATTACCAGTATTGTGGGTACAGTGGTGCCACAATGTCTAGATCCAAGACAAATATATGCAGGACATGCACATATTTGGCCTGCAGCAGGTTTCAAACCTAAACTTCTTGTGTCTCATCCTCCCATAATTACCTTTGGAACCATTCATTCATTATGAATAAAGAAACAAAAACGCCTAGGGCTGAGCCAGGCCCTCTAGAATTCACAAAAAGATCTAAGTACTATTTTGAAAATGTAGGCAGCACCAATTGTTTATATATTGCTAGAACAATTGAACTGTTTTGCAGTTTATGCACTATTTCAACAGGGCTTGTTTAAGAAGAGGTACTTACTTTTTGTTCCTCAAATCTTCATACTTCTTCAGAAAAGCCTTTGCATTGCAAGCTTTCAGAGCCAGCCTCTGTGAATATTCATTCACTTGTTTTGACGATAGGTTACTGTTGCCGTAGTTAGGGTCGTTCTGTATATAATCGAAAACTGTATCTGCATCTAAACTACAGCTGTAAGACAAGAAATACAATGGGAATACATTACTCGTCTGCAGTGAACCGAAAACTGCGATTTGCACACCAGTACCGGACGTTTTACGGACGATATCAAAATGTTAACGCAAGAATTGACAAAGAACTTCATGGAATAGACTTACCCTAAAGCATCTAAAAGCTCCTTGATGGTGCTTTGCATTGTATCTTTCGGCAATACCGAATTTCTAAACATTTATTTGCAAATTTTAGTTCAAACCCAAAAAGCTTCATTTACGTTGCGAATGACATTTGTGACAAACAAATTGATGTGACTTTGACATTGAAGTTAGGCAGATGTTTTGACATTGTAAAGGACCTTTATCTAAAAAATAGGTAAACCTCCGCAGCAGAGCAACTTGTAACTGAGACACAAACTGCTAGCCAGGAAGGCACCAGCAGCCGCATATACTAATGACTCTGAAGCAGCAAAAAAAAACGCAAGATGGATTCCTATCTGCACTTAAAAACCGTTATGGTATAGTAGATGTGCAGACGGCCCAGGTAATGATGAAAATTATTGTTTAATTTGCAACGGACAACGTGTGGCGATTTATGCTATAGAAATAATTAATTAAGAATTCTTTCGAACCTTTGGCAACATATTTTATTATATAAGTAGGTACATAGGTATCGTACAAAGTCTTCCTTGTCCACTAGGTTTTTTTTTCTTAAACCTTATGTTCCACATAACCAAGATTTAAACCAAAACGGGATTTTTCCCGTCTTTAACCCTACAATGCATACAGTTCCATATATGACACAACCGAAATATGTGCGAATTTTGTCAAGAATCAGGTAGGCAGCGACATCTTTTATACTTTGAAGGTTACTTTACATTCAAGGCTACTATAATAGTTCGGCGTGTTACCGCTAGGCAGCAGTAAATATCCAAGGTATCGAGCGATCGGTCAAATTTCGGTAGTTAATGCAAAAATCTGTTTTGACAAGTTTCTAAGTGCGACAAAAAAATCATTTTAAAGTTAAACAGCAAGAAAAAATATATATTGTGACTGTTAAACTGTGTATTATTCAATGGTAAGTTTAATTTTATTGTTTTGAAATGTTTAGATAACGTCGAGCAATATTTTTCAAACGTTCCCGATATGGTACACCATGCATTGAGGTTCATATTGCTTATACAAAACAAGTGAGGAACGCTTGCACTTGTCAGAGTCTTTATGACATCTGCATAAGTTTTAATTTGGCCTAATCTGTAGTAACGGTTATTTGCGGCTTTATGATATATTTACGTCAAATAATATGTATTAATTTGAGAACGTATGTCCAAAGCATAAGGCTCAAAATCGTTAAAATTGTTTTAGGGCTGATTGAAAGTAGTTAATTGTTTTTGTTTTAGATGATACGAAAGAAACCCTTACGAGATGCGGATATTGAACATTATTTATGAATACCTTCGGGAAGTGAAGACGATCTGGATTCATCGGGAGCCGATAGTGATTTTGACATCGAAATATTGCGGGCAACAATAAATCGGGCCTGTGCAGAATCTACTGAGTCAGAAAGAAGTCGATCTTCGAGTCCTGAATTAGTTGAGCTGACCACGGTTCCATTCGACTTCTTTACAACTAATGCACAACTCCATTCATCCGAATTACCAGTCGAAATTTCAGAGGGGGCATCCAGTTCAGGTGACTTCCTACACACTGATTCGGTAGAATCCACCTACAACACCAGGAGTTGTGCATCTTCAGCGGTTATTTCTAGTGATACTGCTGTTTCACCTCAAGAGCCTCAAGCGAGTACATCAGGCCTAGGTAAAAAGACAAATATACCGACAAAAACGTCATGCAAGGTCACTAAAAAAGTCGCTAAAACCGTGAAAGCCACCTCAAAGCAGTCCAAAACCGCAAAAACTAAGAAAGTTCAAGTTCGATTTAGCCAAATCTCTGTGTATGTGTGGCCCATCGATGATCAAGAAAGCTGGTCGACCATCTACTAGAACTGAAGATCTTATGCTGAAAAAGCAAAAAAGTCAAACGTGGCGATTCTTCCTCCTCAAGATGTAAGGATAGATCGAATAGACCATTTCCCTATCTGGAACGCAAAACGTCAGCGTTGTAAATATCATGGATGTCGAGGAAAAACTTTTGTAGGCTGCGAAAAATGCAGGGTTGAACTTTGCCTAAACAAGGATAATAATTGTTTCCGAAAATTTCACATTTAACACAAAACAGAGCGTGTTAAAACGAAAAAAATACATATTTTTTATATCTCTATACCTGGTCATAAAAGGAACCTTAATGCATGGAGTTCCACATGTGGAACATGAATAAAAATACGTTTTTTTTTTAAACTATGTGTTTTTTATTTTTTTTACTATTTTTCCCAAACAGTTTTTTTTTAGCAAACATGTATACATATCACATATAATTTTATTTTTCAAAAAAAAAAAGTCATGCATTGTAGGGTTATAGATATAAAATAGGCACGTAGGTACTCTAACAATCTGTAGCAATATTATCAGAAATTGACGCCCTCAATTTGTTCTACTCTTTTTTGCCAAGTATATAATATATACCTACCTACTTAAGTAGCTAGGTTCTTGCTTATTGCCTCCTAACTGGAAGAACTCAGGAGTCATCGAAGCCATGTGGGTAGATACCTACCTAGGTACCCACATGGATTCATGTAGCAAGAAAAGGTGATTTTACGTATTGTATTGTCAAGATTCACATAGGTACCTACCTAATCCGATTATGCATCTATTTATCTCAACCATAAAAAACAAAGAAAAAACCGGCAAGTGCGAGTCAGACTCGCGCACCAAGGGTTCCGTACCTACCACCTCATAATATATAAACACTTTTATAAGTAGGTGCTTAATCGGGTTATAAGCCATGTAGGTAGTTAGGTACTTAGTTGAGTTTGTCAATGTTTTAATATGGGGGCCCCTCGTTTCCCCATGGGTTTTGACTTGTTGAACTTTTTATCACAGATACTTGTCATGCTAAAAGCACGTTGCCGTCATATGAAATAAATAAATAAAATATGCTATTATTTGAACTGGCTGCAAGACCTGCAAATCCATACAGCCCTGTGACAGACAGAAAGACGTATTATTAAGGAGCTATTGTTGGCCCTTTGCGTAAGTACGGAACCCAATGTCAGCATTGGCGGCGCGGCGCGTCTATAAAAAAACTCTAAAGTTCCCGGCTAGGGGCTGGTAGTTGACGAACGACAAAGGGCTATTGATTTTTCTATTTTGATTGTTTGTAATAGACACCTACAGAATCGGCACTTTTGTGAATATTGTAGTTTTGGAGGCTACAACACGTGAATTGACGTTTTTGTAAAAAGTACCAACCATTTACAAATAATTTTAACCTAACAAATAATAATTTGTAGCCAACTGTGTTAAATTTTTAACATATTAGGATGGAATGAAACGTCCTGTTATGAGTTATCTTGGCTTATTTTACCTAATTTAACTTCCTAATAGGAACTACTTACCTACCTAAGACCTACAGCACAACCATAAGTAACAATAACTTATGTTGCAGGATAATCTTTTAAACTAGGTATTGCCACAGATAATAGAATACTAGGTATTGCTAACCAAGCCACTAGTAACTTACCTCATTATCAGACTATTTTTTAATTTATGATCGGTAAGAGACATTTAAATAGCGTAAAAGTGACAATCACCAATAAACACCTGATTTTATGGCGCGAATAAATAACGGTGCGCCTTTGAAAAGTTTTTCTGTGATGTCGTATGGGCAGGCCGGGCATGCCATTCTTCCTAGCTGGATTTATGCGTTTTTACACTGGCAACTATAAACGTTGCTGGTTTTATAGGCCGTCAGATTTATCTATTTCATAAACTGGCGAGATACACGGAAGTTGGGTAGGTACTAACGATGGGGCTTCCTAGAAAAGATATTGAATATTTTTAATTTAATTTTAAAAGTGTCATCAAAACAGTATAAAAATATCTACAAAGAAAGACCCACTTTTTAATAGTAAGTAATTAAAATAGGTGACTTACCGCCGAATACGGAATCGCTAAGGACGATTAGAACATGACAACTTTGAACATTACAGAAAAAAGATAGAGATAGATAGTACTTAGTTACCTACTTAGCTCTATCTTTTTCCAACTCTACCTTATTTTAATTTTGAGCGTTTTAAGTACCACTTAAGCAAATTCAATTCCAGATTTCTGGTTGTAGTTCCCTAACCTAATCTTATGATATGTTCGTAATAATTAGGTTGGTTGGTATCTACGTACCAGAGACCATATGATACCTAA
Source organism: Perizoma affinitatum (assembly GCA_961405105.1). NCBI lineage: Eukaryota > Metazoa > Arthropoda > Insecta > Lepidoptera > Geometridae > Perizoma > Perizoma affinitatum. The sequence continues at coordinate 11,278,706 of OY560194.1, read as the reverse complement.
TTGGTTAGGTATTTAGGTAGGTACGGTAATACTGTTAATTATCCAAATCCAGGAGGAAATAAGAAAACATACCTAAATGACACTCCGGTAGGTACCTAAATACAAATTGGAAATAGATACGTAATGAGTTGGGTGTTTCTGGGCTAAATAGATGATGATTGATGATTGATTGATGACTTTGATAAGGTCACGAGGCTTTTTTATTTATCTACCACCTAGTCCACCTACCTGCAATGTAATATTTGAATCTAAGCTCCTAAAGCTCGTGGCATCCGCATCGTCGCATACCGACCCGTGCGTGCGTTTCGACATACAATCTGAATTACAATGTACTATCTAAAGGCATCGACACAGCTCATGGATGAATGGCTAGGCCAATCACGGTAGTACTTGGGAGCAAGTAAAGGAGCGGGCAATAGCTATTCACAAGCTAGTTTGTACGGTAATGCTTAAAAAATAGTTGCTGCGTAATGACCACCACTAGGTACACCACCAGAAGCGCTGGACATTGGACAACTGTAACGCTGATCCACATGATTTACGCTAACGCAAATTTGTCAAGGAAAAACTTGGCAGAAGTCACGTGACATTTCCGCAGCTCATGCCCTGACTGACTGACAGCACTATCAACGCACAGCCAAAACTACCAAGCTTAGAAATCTGAAATTTTGAACATAGGTTTATTTTATAATATAAGGATTTTTAGGTAATTTCAACTTTAAGGGGTGGAAATGGGGTGGGGAACTTTGTATGAAAGTCTCTGTTCTTTGAAGTTAAAAAACATGAGCAAAAAATTGAGAGGGTTTTTGAATTTTCACATTTTAAAGCGGGGAAATGGGGGTGAATTTATGTAGATACGTGAGTATCGGTTTTTTTTACACCGGGAGTATTCCCGGCCGAGTATCAGCGCAGGTATCCGAGTACCTGCGGATAGTCACCTGCGGTTTATATTTACAAAATGTACAGACAAAACAGGTTACTCATTTAAAACAAACGATATACAGACAACATAACTGATCCAAATCACTACCAGGCGGAAGGGTCTCCGATATGCTTAAGCAGCCAGCATTCACGCTGAATGGCAATGCAATTTATAAACTAACATTTTGGTAAAAATCTGTTTAAAAGACCCATAATAGATCGACAGGGTTTACAAACTGTATTGCTGGAGCTACTCTTGATTTGGGAGCTTTCAAAGGGTTTTATAAAAACAAACTTTTTAATTAATTTTAAATTAAATTTAATTGATTGCGTCTGCATCGATTTGGAGACGCTTCAGTAATAATAAGAAAGTACAATGAGAGGATGCAGCCGGTATAGAGACGGCTGCATCAGCATTCTTAGAATGCGCTTGCAAAACTATGTTCTATAATTAATATATGGCAAATGATCGAGGTGCAATCATAACGAGCTCGAACACAACTGTTTATGTGAAGTGAGCGAGCTGGCTAACCTTCCATAGTGCCACCGTCGTCCGTATCCGAACGGAATAAGAATTAACAAGCAGCTCCTAACAAACTATTAAACAATCCATGGCTTTACTGTTAACTCCATTGTTCCACACACTTTACAAAATGTATTTTCGCCCAATACGGCTTTACGATTATGTCAACAAGTACGTTTTGTTTTTAAATAAGACGATGGCATGTGAATCGCAATTGGCAGTTCCAAATTATGATTGAAAACCGATGTGGTTTGACCGACCCCTTTGAATCAAATCAACAGATGAATAATTAATTCATACAGGTGTCCCAGAACATATGTAGATACCTATAATAGGAGGAACCCTAGAAGGTATCATCCTGCACATGAAAGTGATCAAGTTTTTCGAAGTCTAATTAAGTACCTAGGTATATACTCGTACCGTCTTTAAAACATTTGAAAGCTAGGTAGGTACCTACCTACCTACCTGCATGCTCTTAATGATGCAACTGATGCAATTTTTCTATTTTTAATGGGAATGCTTGTGCAGCCGTATCCCTTTGTTTTCTGCACCGCGTTCAAGAAGCGGGGGGCGTACCGCTCCTTGATGTCAAATTAGAAGTTATTTACCCATTAGGTATACAGATTTTCATTTTAGTTTATCCGCTCCTACCTAGTCACGTAATATTTATATGATCTTTCATACAAATATTGCGCACATTGAGCCGAAAATTAAAGTAAAGGCATAATTTTACTACTTAGTAACCAGAATCGAGGTGCGATAGAGTTAATATCTACCTTAGTACCAACTGTTACAGCTAGCTATCCTATAGAAAATGATGTAATAGGTATTTTAATTACTTCCGCGTTTGCACGTCTGACACAATAAGGAATTGCAGACCTAGATTCGGAGTCGATCATTTTTCGGAGTGGATGATTATTCGAAGTCTGACTTAGGACTGGAACCGGTAAACTGCGTATTTCTAGCGGATCTATGTTTCTAGCGAAATATTTTGATCATACTAGATCTTCAGATCGACTATGCATCTTAGTTCATATCGAGTTCTATAAAAACTGTCACTACGTCATGTCAGTCTTGCTTGAAGCTTTTGTAGGCATGAAGGTATTTAAGCACCTTATACTCCCGACTTTTAATAAGATTCAGTAAAATAACATTGTCAATAACCACTTATACTATACTACATCTCTAAATGGATAGTACTTACATATTTCTCAGAAAAAACCGTAACTTTTGTTCCGTTATACATCCTCTTCCTTGCGTAGATACCTCAATGCTGAGCGTCGGAACCTTTACGCATAGGACTTTGGATTTAACTATTTATCTCCATCTTCAGCGGGCCCAATAACTTCACTACATCACCCCGATAAAAGTAAATCACGCATACCTATAACCACCTTTAACTAACCGACTTTTCGGAGTTACCATTCGCTTTGAACGCGAAGTTCGTTGGCGCATCACTAGTCCATAGGACCTAGTTGCGTCATGTCAGCGGAAAGGTTGTGTTGAGGTAACATCAAGTAGCTTATAGGTATTGCTTGTCTAGTTAAGTTACCCAATGTAGGTACAAGCCCTTAGTTACTAAGTACCTACAAGTACACTACAACGTGAAACGAAGATTTCCGTAAGGAGTTATGAGGTCACAATCGGCAATAAGTGCATCGAGTGTCATGTCATGTCATCGTCTAGAATAGGCGTAAACGGGCTAGTTTGTGGCATATTTTTGTTGCATTTGAATAGGTCCTCTCTTTGCTCTTTTATGTTCTATACAAGTGTTACCAAACTACCCGTTTATTTATAATTTAATCTAACACAGATTTACACTCCACACACAAAGAAACGAGGGCCATTAGCAAAGATTTTGAACAACATGCATAGATAAGGTTTGTTGCACTAAACTATGCGCGAGTGACACCGTCTATACCAATAGTGGACCGTAAGTTTATGGCCACTTTAGTTGTATAAAAAAAACTTTAATACTTTATTGTACACCTTATGATATAAACAAAATAAACCATACCACATTAAGATAAAAGTACAATGGACTTTGGAAAACTTGTCATTATGTATAAATTGACGCCTAATGACAAGTTTTCTTACGAAAACAATCAATAACACATGTCTAAGTCGTTATTTTACTTGAGGACGAGCTTTCTGCTTACCCCTCCGAGAAACATGCGTGAATTTTTGTCATAGAAAACTGTCGCTAAGAAGTGGAGACGGGTATAAGACTCGCATAACTCTTTCGGGTTAGCCATGTCAGTGACAAATTTCTATAAAAAAAATGTCTGTAATATATATTTGCTATATCTTTGCCTAAGCTTTGAATACATTAGCAATGCTCTAGGATTGTGTAGGTTGCCTTACCTGTAAGCGAGAGAGGGGGTTATCTGCTTGATGTGTAATCCATGCAAATAAACAAACACGCTCACGACTGTAATCCCTATGATGGAGATCCTCAGATCTATATTCAGTACACAGATCTGTGAGAATATCAACAAGTAGGGGGTAGTTATCACACGTCCAAGCATTTATTTGGCACGTGTCCGCATTTTGCACAGTAGCATCCCACGTGACAGGTTGCAAGCCCATCGCCGTCCTAAAGCACTTATATAAATATTTAGGTACTCAAATGGTGTTTAATAATCTACCCGCCGAACTGGTGACAGAGCTTAGTTCGAAGAAAAGTACGCTACCAGCTTTTAAATTAGAAGCCACGAAAGTATGATACAATGGTTAGTGGTTTTTCCAAGTTACACCACGGGTACCATTCCACTGTCGTATTGTACAATTAAATTACCATAACTTGCGGGAACGCGGCCAACAGGAAGCGTGGTGCGCAGACGCATAGTGATGCAATGCAATGCTTTGCAGGCACTTCGCAGGAATGCCTAGATAGATAGACCCCACAATAGTGAATAGAAAAATCACATTACAGAATGTATCGCATTACTTCTCGTATGTGTATTTCGAATAAAAGTTATGGGTGCCTGTGAAATTGCACGTGAGACTTCACCCGTTATGTCTCGGGTCGGCAACGCGCGAGTGATACCTCTGGTGTTGCAAGCGACCATAGGTTACAGTAACCGCTGCCGCTGCCCAGAGGTGAGATTATAATAGAAATTATAATATAAAAGAAAAATTAAGGGTTCCATTTACAATTAAAAACCTTAAAATCATGTGAAAAACGAGCTAATAGGTATCACTGTATTGCATTGTAAGTATTGATGAAGGATAATACATTCATAGCATACTCCACAACCCCTCTCCGCCGACTGCGCCGATGCGTACTATATTTGTGAATCTTGCTCCGTATCAGACTCTGGATGGGACCCTGAGTTCGCCACTCTCGACCTCTGCTCCGCTCGTATGGCTTGCTCCACTCAGGACCTCACGCAAGCTTATAAAGTACTTTTTATAAAACTCTAGAAGCCTCACGCACGAGACTACGTGGCTGCCCCGCGTCAGTCCACAGACTATTCTATCATTAATTTCGAAACTAACCTGCTCAAAACGAAATGGAGACTTTGTTAATGATATATTTATTTATATCCGGTGAGTATACCACTCGGTCTCAAACATCGAGGAGATGGTTGACAACACCCGATCGAAATACACTCCCGTCCACATATATATGCCTACACCATTGCCTCCATGCATTGCCTACACTCCCGAATTCGTTAACGATTACAATTTCATGGAACGCGCATACTCATCAATATTACAATGACAAAAAAACAATTGTTCTACAAGTACCTACGCAGAGTGTAAACATGAATAGATGCTTGCCATTTGCTAGTTGGGGAGTCCACGATGGTGTTTGAATACTAAGACCGTATACTTATGCAAGGCGACGTTTGAGCGGTCAAAGACTTCTGGTGGCCTTTCCCCGTCCCTCCCATTTCTTCAACCCTCTTTCTGAGCAGTAGGTACCTAAGCTCGTTGGACCACGTGAGTGCGCCTGCGCATGAAAATGGACTTTTCCACGAATACAACCGGAACTCTTAACGTCCATCAAATTCAACTTGATTGTCATTATAATGATACCATTATGTTGTTCGAAAAGGCAGATCCCACTTCTATTGTAATGATGAATCAGAACTTACCGACACTGACGATGGACCGCCCCTGAAAATCTCAAAGGGTCGACGTACTACGCTTCACCTAGCCATCCTAATTTGTGTCCGCTATCTTTAACTTCATTTGTGACGGCGTTTGTAATCAACGCCCCTATAATTAGCGATGAAGTAGAGTATATCAGGAAAAACCTAATTTCAAGTCCAGTTCAACCCTTCAGGTTCCTTTGGTGCGCAATGTCCGACCGCTCTTTTCAATTTATCGGGCAGCAGATATTACCTACGTGAGTTTAATACCCACTTTGCTTTTTTAGCTTGAGTTCACCAACAAAATAAACGAACGATCACGTGTAACCATTGATTATGATGAAAGATTCACATAAAAACATGTGTCAAAAAGCTTTGACAAGAACCTTACCACCCGTTATTATGGTGATGAACTCGGGCCTTAGTTTCTGTTGTCGATCACGGGGACATCAGAGACCCACCAATATCTATTGCAAGAGTAGCAGGTTTTCTACGGCTTCACTCCTGACTGCTGTCTTTAATAGCAAAGGCTTCTTTGATCCAACCTGATGACAAGGAATACTAACTATTATAACGATGATGGCATGAACCTCGGTCGTTGACACCCAACGGGCACGCAGCCAAATTTGAATAATAACTATGTACGGAACAGCTCAGATCCTGGTCTGTCCGCGGAATCCTAATGCGATTGCGCATTTATAAAAAATAAACAGATAGTATTTCATCGACTTGCACGTTTCACGATGAATCATGGATGAAGCTTTTGCAAAAGCTTTTCCTGAACGTTAATGCTGGTCTGGATTGCAGGTGGATGGAATTTGGGTAGTACGTACCTGGGCAAAGAATACCTACTTACATAAATAAAACCTTAATAAATCTAATAAATAATCGTACAAATTTAATTGTAGCGCCAATGGTATTATGTATTTATTTTATGTACTTATACCCTCTACACTTAAAAAAAACCTACATAGTTATGCCTTGTAAAGACAGAATAATATGAAAAAGTTATTTTTGCAAAATTTTAGTGACTAGTGAAAATAAAACCTATCTAAGAAATAACCATCCTTGAACTAATACAAATCGATCGCACAAAACCACATTTCAATCGGATAAGCCGTTTCAGAGATAAATGTTCATACAAACAAAACAACCTTTTGAGACCTAACGCAAATACAGAATTCTGTTGTCAAGGGTAAAATGAGACACGCCTGAGGCATTGCTGAAGTTTTGAGCAGCGGCAATAAAGTGCCTTCACTGGAATTGGAATCCACTACGACACGATCTTTGCATACGACGGCGTCAGTTGGGTTTCCTTTCCCTTCACCACCATTTCATCTTGCTAATTCTAATTTGCAAGATGAAATCGCAATGGGCCACATAGTTCGCAGAACCGACTACCGTTGTGGAAGAAAGGTACTCTAAAGCCAACCACGAACCAGACAACGCAATGTAGGAAGGCTCCCCATCAACCAAAGACATCTCAAAGGTGGCGAGAATCAGTGGATAGAGGTGAGCAAAAATCATTCGTCATTGTACTCTTAAACCCCTTAAATTTCCCATTATAAATTAAACCCATTGTAATCTTTCGTACTGTCCGTTCCATCCAAAGGTCTGGTAGATCCCTAATTAAGACCGCCCATTGTTTAACATTGTCAAAGTTTGCAAAGTACTTTATCTGAGTTACAGTATTATTTGGTGTACAATATAGTACTTACCTATTTTTATCTATCTATCCATATCTCTATACTCTTTGGAAGAAGCATAAAGACTATGTCCAGCAGAGTCCTTCTACAAGCTGTGAATGATGATGAAGATGACACCTAACAGTGGAATTATTAGGTTATCTGTGACCATCTTTGTACCATACCATCACGTAGCAAGCCGGCCTGTGAAAAATCGCTTTGTAACCACTACTTCCAAGAATGTTGTAATAATGCTTCCGGTCCGGTCACCTATGTACCGTGGTTATGTATTTTACTTGGAAATTACCAACATACGAGCAGAATAAATTTTCTAGGTATTTTAAATTAATTATAATTTATTTTTGTTACCTACTTATTTTCAATTTAGGTACCTACTTTTTTGTGGATCACTCTTTTGATACAAAACTGAAAATAACAGATTTTTTTCATCCGCGATGTAAGGAGTCCGTAGATATGTCCTTAGGAGTCCGTAGGTAGGTATATGCGTTTGCCAGAAGAGTTTTTTGTTTGTTACTTACGATTTATCTCTGGTATGGCCTATCGGATTGTTATGCGGTCTTTGTGCAATATATTTGTCTTTATTCAAAGATGATTCTTTGATAGGTTTTAGAACCACGCAAGTCACTAGGGGGTGCTGCAATCGCTAGTGGAAAAACACTTTGAGGGCTTCAAATACAGTACGCTCTTTTTGGATCCACTATTCTAATACAAAACTTTTTTTAATTACAGGTTTCCATATGCATATAATTCAACACTAAATAGCGATCTCAGGGCGCCATCTCTTGGCAAGTAGCTACTTTCTGTAGTTCAACGGCAATAAAACAGATGGCGTTCTATGCAGAGCTTTAAACTTTTCTTGAGTACATTTTACGTAGGTACCTAGATACATTTACTTCCGCAATTTGATAGCCAGGAACATAGGTCAGAACACACAACAGATAATATTCATGTCTCTCGTTAATTATGTTTTGTACTGCAAAAAACATTACGTACATAATACACCTTAACCAGACCACAGGTCATCTTAGTTTGAATACTACTTAATAATGTTGACCATATAGGATTTTACAGGATCACAAATATTAAAATACTCTTCTAGAAAGGGTAAATATTATAAGTACTTATAAAATGTACATACACTTATTGTTTATTGTATTTTCAATGAATAATATTTCAATTTCAGTTTTAAATTTTAACGGTACCGATCTAAGTCTCTCTCTAGTCTAGCGTGAGCCGCAGAACACAAAATAATACCTAACTAAAAAAATTTGATTTTTATCTGAGCAGACATTATGAAAAAAAAACTAGCTGCATGTTCTCAAACCTCCTATTTTAAAGTCAGTTAAAAGCTATAAGTAGTACCCACAATCAAACAGTTGTAACTTGTAAGTACCAATTTGTAATGTATACCTCACTACCTTACAGCGTGCATAAATTTAAGAACAGCAAAAAAAAAATATTTACATGTGCTCAGGTAAATCAGGTATATATATGTAGGTAGGAACTCCTACAGCGGAAACTATCAGTATATTCCCACGGCCGAAGTCCATCCTCCAAAACATGGTGACGTTATTTATTCTGGTCAGAATCGTCATCATAACTAAATGTTCATTGTTATGCAAGAGTGCTACTTACCAACTGGTAAGTAGGTATTCATTTATGTTGAATGCTGATTATTAGATATAGAAAGATATTGTTTAGGAAATAGATTTTAGGGTGTTTTGAGACGTGGCAGTAAGGGCAACAAGCTTTACCGTTGTAGCTACAGGAAAACGTTATTTTTATGATATTTTGGCCTACATTCAAAGATTTTGAAAAACTGCACATCAATGAAATTTGGCAAATTACAAAAAAGAGAAATAAATATTACAAGATGTAACTTGGTATAGTTTTAGAGTATTATCTATGAATTCTTATAAAAACGAATTATTTAGTCATTATGTAAATTTAAAGTTTGCCTTCTACGGCATATCATTTCATGGAATAATAAATAGTAGTAAATAAATAAATAATGCTGGACATATTCACACAGCATCATCTAGCCCCAAAGTATGCAGAGCTTGTGTTACGGGATCTAAATGACTATAATACTACTTATTATTTTTTTGTAAATACATACATATTATACATAGAAAACACCCAGATCCCGAGACAAATATTTGCATATACAAATATTTGTCCCGCGGCGGGAATCGAACCCGCAAATAGAAAAGTTAAATAGTTAAAGTGAAATAAAGATAAGTAGATATAGCGGAGCTATAGATAGCACTGGCAGTGCGATGTAAGTAGCTAAGGTAGGGCGGGGAGCGGGGGACGAGGGGCGAAAGGCAGTCATATTATCTACCTACCTCAGCGCGGACGAATTCGAGTTCGGAAAGCTAGTCTGTACAAAGCTCAGGAAAAGACTTAGGAGTGTCATAAGTAAAGTATAGCCATGCCTTAGTCACCCGTTTTTCTATAGAAGTATGTCGCTAGGCATAAATAAGGAGCTGTCAAAGTTAAGTGCAGACGTGCGTTAAATTCTTTATTTTTTTTGGACAAGCCTCATTTTTACCCGCGTCGTAAGGAGCCCGTTGCGTTTGCCATTTTTGCCATAACATAAGAGGCACTTTTGTCTGTTTATCTTCGTAACAGTTTACCGGATGGTATGCTGTATGTATACAGATATTATGGTATACAAGTAATTATAGGGCACTGTAAAAGACGATGGATACACCTACCTACATGTGTCAAAGTTTTATAAAATTTACTAATCACCAAGACATCCAGAATTTCTTGGTGATTACAAAAAAGTAGGAACCAAAGTACCTACTTGAATGTTCTGTGCCTCTGACCATCTGCTCTATAGATATTATCATACAACTTTTTGATCTCATTGCAATCTTAAGTGGCTGATACTGCGGGCTCATTGTAGGTACCATTATTCATTCATCAATGCTCTTACTGGCGTATGCAATGAACCAACCAATGCATGGACCTTTTTACATCAGGGATTTGCGGTTCTCTTTGCGAATAATTTGAATTATCATTATTGACCAATTTAAATCCTGTTCAAATCTGGTGAGCAGGTGTTAGACTTGGTATAGCTTTAGTTAACAGACCTGTAGAGTCTATAGGAAAAACCCTAATACTTGCCCTAGGATTGTTAAACATTCCTATCGTTGTAAGTTACTAATCCGTCTTTCTAGATTTCGTTTCCAAGGTTCTATGTCATCACACAACGATGGCTCAATCTTAAGGGTTCTAAGGTGGCAATAAGGCATCTCAACAGGTGCTTGTATAGCAAAGTTCACTACACTGAACAAGTTGATGCATTGCAGGAAGTGATTGGATAAATCGAAACAGGCACGCTGCTAGAACTACTGACGAAAGGGTTTGTAATTTACATTTTGTTTATTTTGATCGTAACTTACTATCTTTAAAAGTAGTCTTCGCGATTCCATTGCTAGATTTTGAACATCTCAGAGATGTAATTATAAGTTTAACGGGTCTATAACGCGTTTACCTTTTTATTTATATTTCCGACGTTTCGACTGTCTCGTGACCACGAATGTTGCAAAGCAGTCGAAACGTCAGGAATATACTAATACTTTTGAAGTCAGTGTGAGTGCGGGGAATACCTGCTCTCCTGCCCTCTGTGCCCCATCACCTGCACCCGGGAACATAGAGGCAACCGATGAGGCTGTAGGTACAAGTGGCCCACATTGGTTAAAAACAAATTTAAAAAATAAGTCATTGACACGACCTGATTGAATGAATGTATTCTAACGGCCTATTCGATTTGTTTGCCTTCCAAGCTGAAACTGGAAGCTAACTTTGCCTTGTCTAGTTTAGACAGTTTCTGGGGCTCAGGTCTCAATCCGATCCTGATGCTACCAGGTATGTATCGGAATCTTCATAGGAATCTCGCCGTGGCTTCCTGGCGGGCGACTGGCAGACATTCACAGACGAGGTAAATGTCAAGGCCGCGCCCGCGCCGCTCACTTCCTTCGACTGACATGTGCCTGCGTTTCCGCGCGTTTTCCAAATCCTAGCAACGAGGAACTCTGTATTGTGGCGTTGGTAATGCGAGTAGGTATATTACCAACGTACATTTTCCATTATAGTGTCTGCACTTTTTTTAATACTGTAGGAACATATTAACACAGCATCATCTAGCCCCAAAGTAAGCAGAGCTTGTGTTATAGGAATTATATGACTGATTCAGATTCAGATTCATTTATTTGCTTGAACACAATGTAATACAATAGGTCTTAGGATAAATATATAATAAAGTTCAATTATGTTCTACTATATCAATTAGCATGCAAATATACAAAATTATGTCAAAATAAAAAAAAAGAATACAAATTCAATAGCCATTAAATTTTAAATGTGTCATCTAAAAATTCACTAACATTATAATAACATTTACCTATCAGTATTTTTTTCAATTTCGTTTTAAATAAATTTTGATTAAGGTTTTTAAAGGAATTATGTATTTTGTTGTAGATTGCTGATGACATACTACTTATGCTTATAGTTTTTTTTTATAAATACATGTATACATTTTACGCATAGAAAACACCCAGACCAGAAACAAATATTTGCAATATTTGTCTCGCGGCGAAAATCGAACGTTCTGCGTCTCAGGCGGGCCTATACCCACAGCGCCACAGAGGTCAATATTGGATCAATATTGCAGCAATAAGTTTGCTTACCGACCTCTGTGACCTCTGTGGTGCAGCGGGCGCAGGCCCGCCCGAGATGCAGTAGGTTACGGGTTCGAATCCCGCCGTGGGACAAATGTTTGTATGATCTGCAAATCAACCCATGCAATGCCCGAGACAAATATGATCTGAATATTTGTCTCGGGTCTGGGTGTTCTATGTATAATATGTATTTACAAAAAAATATATAAGTAGTTTATCAGTCATGTAGTTCCCATAATACAAGCTCTGCTTAGTTTGGGACTACTAAGATGTTTCTGTGTGAAACTGTCTAGCATTATTCATTTATTAATCACTTGCGAATATTGCAATGATTAAAATGTGTGAAAACATCACACACGAAACCGGTCTTCTTAACTCTAACCAGTCAGAAAACGCGAAATACATTTTCAAAATGGAGCTAAAACAAACACGGTCAGGTTTTAGACAATCGAAAGTCTAAATGCCTAATTACCTAGCGGCCAAAGTTGTTGCAACAGGATAAGGTAAGTAATACTACACTACGCTGAATTCATTTTATTTCAAAATATAAAGGTGTAGTAGGTGTGCCTATACCTAAGCTAGACTACCTTCTCGGCAATATGGGTATATGTATGTATTTAAAAAAAATAGTATATAATCAGACATGTAGTTCCCATAAGCTCTACTTAGTTTGGGGCTAGATGTCTGAAAATTGTCCAGCATCATTATTATTATATTACTAATATGTTAAGTTATCTTTTTCTATTATTTTTGATTAGTTTTAAGGTAGTTTGTCTATTTTGTGCACGCTGTTGCGTCTTTTAAATAGAGGAACACATATACCACAATTCACTGCATAATTACTGTCATTTCCCCGTTGGATATCAGTAATAAATAAATACACCGTACTTTATTTAATATTTATATAGAGCATCTTAAATCATACCCATCTTTGGGAGCAACTTTTGAATTTAGCTTTAATTTTGCATTAACCTGATTGAAATCGAAACGTCACCCACCTAAGTATAATGTAAATACCTAGTAAGTATGTACCTAGGTAATGATGATGTTGCGTTGAGGCCAGATGGTGACGCCGAAGGGCCCGGACACGGCGCCAATGGAGCGCGATTCCTCCAATCCTTTCTCATTACGCGTCGTGATTTAGGAAAATAGATGGCGTGGAGCCGTATTGTGTCTTTTTTACGATAGTGTATTAATCGGCTATTGATTGAGATTTAAAGATTTCGTTTGAAATGCTTTATTTGTTACCATATCTCTGAAACCGCTTATCGGTATTTCTTGCGGATTTTTGCAATCGATTTGTAAGTTTACAATTAGGTTAAACAAATTAATAAATATAATTGTTTCATAGAATTCTGTCGGTAAAACATAGGTATAGATATACCTACCTTTCTAGTTTTCTGACTTAAGAGCAGGAAAACGTTAATGCTATACTCACATATAAAGAAACAAGTAACCTACGTCTCAGGCAGACCATCGCCTACGGAGTCACTAATATCGGCCTCTACGGACGCTACCTACTCGTAGATTCAACTCCATTCATTTCACGTTCTGAGTGAGCGGCCGAGGCAGTTTTCGTGACCAGTGGAGCGCCAAGCGAGACCAAACGCTTTCCCAGCGCGACGGGCGCGGGTCCCTCGCTGCATCAGAAGCCCTACCAACGGACTTTGCAAGAATCAATCAACTTGAGTGGGTGACCAACCACTCTTCTTACATACTTATACATTACACTTGTGGAATTTAGGAGAGTAACATTACAAAAAAAAACTGGTGTAAATTCAGCGCTACGTCTTAGGGAATTTGCGAGACCGAGAGTTACCAATTTTTAGGGCTTCTAGAAAACTGATTAATGTATGAATGAGCCATTGGTAATATTTTGAGTAGATATACCTACTATTATTATGTAGTTTATTCAGCAGTGATGTCTTTCAGCCGATGATGTAGAAGATATCGTCCTTATATCATCGTTTCTATATATTTCGTTTACCAATAAAGTATTTTTGCAAATTCAACCAGGTCCTGCGGCCCTTGATCGTCCACATAAACCCCAGTGACTCTGGGCTTCAATAAAATTATTGTGGTCAGAAAACTTTAGCTTTGCCCAACTCTACGGTACCACTTTAATAGAGAATCATAGAGCACACGCTCATCTGTTTTCTATTGAACAGCATTCAACATTTTTTTAATGTTTTCTAAAACGATCAAACTCGCGTGATACCATTGATGCACGCGCAGCGAGAGTGCATTCCCAGATCAAAAAGACAATGACAGGAGCAACGCTTTCCAAGTTTCCAAGTTCATTGACAACGAGAGTGCTGCATGCGTGAATTCTCGCGCCAATTAAAACAGGTGGTAGATATGTTACGATAATTGTTTATTCTGTGCTTTGCATAAAGATGGTGTTACAGTATGTGGTTGTGCAAGGCCAATGGTTTGGACTTTGCAGTCAAGGAAGATGTCGAGCTAAACTTATTATCAAGAAGTCAAGAAAAAGCCCGTCTGCAGCTTAAGCTTAGGCAAAGATTTGCATGTGACAGTTTCTAAGAGACGCCTTAGTATTTGCGTTAGTCTAGTCCTGGGTACCAATATATTCGGATGTCTGCAACATCTGACAATATTGTACTACGAAAATGCCTCTTGACAAAAAAAAGCATTTTTTGGCTTGAGAATTGGGCACATAATTTGCACCTACGTAGGCATATTATGTGCCAGTCAAGAAACGATATAAGCGGCTCTGAATGCAGCCTAGATCCAATTATAAAGTCCACTGAACAGTAAAATTTTGGAAATGCCTTAGTATTATTTTTGCATGTGCAACAGAATATTTGGTTAATAATTTGAGAGATGAAGCGAAAGAGTTGATTACTTATATTAGCCATGATACTACAGGCTTAACCTGAGCCCCAAGGCAATGATTCTGTCGACGGAAGAGAATACAAAAATGAATTCTGTTTCTCCATCATTCTCTTTCATCGACAATACCATTGCCTTGTTGGTGCTCAATGTGATCATACCTGAACATCATTGAACCACAGTGATTTTGTCGACGGATGAGTTTACAAAAATTACTTCTGTTTCTTCATCATTCTCTTTTATCGACAATACCATTGCCTTGTTGGTGCTCAATGTGCTCATACCTGAGCATCATTGAACCACAGTGATTTTGTCGACGGATGATTTTACAAAAATTACTTCTTTTTCTTCATCATTCTCTTTTATCGACAGTAACATTGCCTTGTTGGTGCTCAATGTGCTCATACCTGAACATCATTGAACCACAGTGATTTTGTCGACGGAAGAGTATACAAAAATTACTTCTGTTTCTTCATTCTCTTTTATCGACAATACCATTGCCTTGTTGGTGCTCCATGTACTCATGCTACTGTTGCTGGTAAGTGGTATGGAGCGCGCGACGATGCGCTCAATAACGCTTCACTGCCAAGGCCGAGATACTTTCTCTGCACCATTACGCGGTGCACGGCATCGCTTGTGTAACTTGATGCAACGGCATGTTACGATGTTCATTGGTTATCCAATCGAATTGCATTTAGTGGAGTAGAGCAGTAGTAATTTGTATAAGAGATTTAGGAGACAGTTGTGCGTCTGATTCCGAAGTCTTGCAACAAATCTTAAAGTTGAGAGGCGAGTGAGAAGCTGGCTGAAATGGTTTCGATTCCCGCATTAGGACAAATGTTTGCATGTTTTGCAGATATTCGTTCTTAGGTGTTTTGGTACTACGGTACACATAACCTGCTAACCACGATACAGGGAGTCCTAGTGTAGAGTCAGGACTATAAAAATATCTGTTAGTTCTCAAATTAAGCTTTCTAAATTGTTGGGGAATCGGTGGTCGGAGAAGACGTCTTCTTCATGGCACTATATTGGGTGTAACATGGATGACACTGCTGTTTGTTTGCTAGTTTTTAATAATTTTTTCACTTCTATTTTCGACATTATATGAGGTTTTATTATAAACTGGTTCCACAGTTTCAGATTGATAGAAAAGCTGGCAGATTTCATTGGGTTAAAATCCCTAATAACTTTGTCCTTGAAAGGAGCTTCTTATTTGGTGCACAGAATCCTTTCAAAATTAGTTGTTACTGGTGTTAATACACAAGGCCATTTTCAGAGCCACCATATTACAATTACCATAGCTGGCTGACCTAAAGCAAGCTAAGACCGTGGCAAGATCAACTAACCTTGAATAATTTACTAAAACCACATTGTATCAGCAAATGCCCTTTATTCGTCCATCCTCATAAATTAGCCATATTGAAGGGTTAATCATGTTTATTTTGTAGCTCGACCAATATCCGCCATGGTTTTTATAACGATAAAGCTGTATGCCGGTCGTTCTTGACCCAGTACCGCGATGTCAGATCCTACGCGTTTCCGTGTGCCCAGCATAGTACCTACATGATACGAGTATGAGGCAAATTTAGATTGTGAATCTGGAACATCAATTTGTAGGTATCCACCGTGGGGACAGAGTATTACATGTATCCACTCTCGTCATGTGTCCTTGGTCACGAAACTAGTCAAAGTCAAAATTCATTTATTCACAAGGATACTTTTGAAACGTCAATTTTACATAATGCTTGTTCCTCAGCGACCAAGCCAGGAATGAAAGGCAAGAAATAAGGCTGGTTATTTTTTTGGTTAATCTAGTAGCGACGACCACTGTTTCGCAGTGGGCGAAGGCCCGCCTGATACGCAGAAGTTTGCGGGTTCGATTCCCGCTACGGGACAAATGTTTGTACGATTAGCTAACGTTTGTCTCGGGTCTGGGTGTTTTCTATGTATGTATTTACAAAATAAAGTATATAAGTAGTATATCAGTCATGTAGTTCCCATAACTACATGACTGATTCCCAAAATAAGCAGAGTTTGGGGCTAGATGATGTGTGAAAAATGTCCAGCATTATTATATTAAATAAGTATGAGATGGATAGCACCTTGGCTTGAATAGAATAGAATATAATAGAAAAAGTATTTATTGCCTGAAATTATGGTCATAACAGCATCAGGTTACATAATTAAGTAGGTACTTATACATAATAAAACTAACTATATCTACCTAAGCAATTGCCATGACTATATTCAGGCAAAAGGAGCACACTCAGCAAAATCTGAGTTTGAGCGAGGCTTGCTATCTCTCGCTTCTTGCTGGCACTACATATTTTCGTCAAGCAAGCAAGAAGCGAGGGTGATTCGTGAGGTGAAGTCTTCTGTTACCCCGTTTATTTATATTTGGGCTGAATCATAGATTCTCTGAAAGAAATATTCACCCATCGGTCCAATAAACTTGTTTTACCCAGCCTGGTCATTAATTAAGTAAAATGATAATGATATAGTAATGTTTTATTCAGTCAGTGGGTGAGAGAGGACGTGAAAAAAATCTGTATTGTCCAATAAACGTTTGAGACAAAAGCTCTTAGATTATTATTATTAATAATAATAATAATTCTGGACATTTATTAAATTTATTTATTGAAGGCAAGTAAGAGTTTTTATCATAGTAACTTTCGAGTTTCAGTTTAAAAAGTTTCATATTTGATGAAAATCTTAGTTTTCTATATCCATTAGTTTCGATATGGTAATGTTATTCACTATTCATTCAACAAACTAACTACCGTAGGTTTACCGGAAACAAAAGTTTGACAGTTTAAATTCAAGGTTATGACGTAATGAATCACTTAGCTTGTACAAATTGGAAAGGTCAAAAAAATAATTGATCAATTCTGCTTTAGTTAGGTTCATTGATGTGTGACTGGAACATTAAATTTCCATATATTTGGGAAATACGAGTAAGTAGGTATACATAAAATATACATAAGTATATAGGTAAAATAGGTTTTACATGCGGGGATTTCCGATCCACATAAAAAGTGAAGCCAATTTAAATAATAAAACCGGTTTAAGAGACACTAAAGTCAAACTCCGTGCTACTTTTAAATATTCTTCTTCTGTGTCTCAAAAAGGTTTTAATATTTAGGTATTTTCACATGAGAATAATGTAGATGCATTTCGTGAAGAAAATAAATTAAACCGACTGATTCATATGAAAAAATAAATGGAATAGACACATACATAGTCCTGACCCATCAAAGATTCCCTGTATCGTGATTATCAGAAACTACGAGTACCGTGGTACATCACCCAGACCCAACTTCAGAACATTCAAAACTTTGGCTCGTAACGGTAATCGAACCCACCCCTCATCGCAGCCGGCTACTCGCTCATCGCACCACCGAGGTCGTCTAATATAGACGTCCTATATAACCTATAAAGTCTCCAAACTATTTTTTTCTGTTTCATTGCTACCAAATAAATTCCATATTATTGCTACAGACAAGTTTTTTTTTATCATACTCGTAGCATTATTTTTTATCATCGTACATGGTGTCATGTCCGCTTCCTACATATAAAAAAGGTGTAGCCAAGCAAGTAATAGGTAACTTAGTAATAATACCTACCTAGAGAAACATTAGTTGACGCAAGCTCCCATACTGACAATGTATTATTCTGTGTCCATGGGGTATTGAGTTAGCAAAGGCTTCCGATCATTTTAATTTGTGGTCATTGCTACAGCTCGCACCCACTATTCATTGTTAAAAAATATACACAAAAGTCAGTCTTATAACCTTGCGCCTGTAGAGCAAAGACTAGTTGAAAATTTTACAGTTACATGCCATTAATGGGTTAGGTACACGTTCGATTCCTACTGCGGGACAAATGGTTGCATGTATATCAGATATTTGTTCCAGGTCTCGATGTCGTGGTACCAGTACCATGCCAGTAACTGATACCCACGACAGGGAATCCTAGTGTTGGGTCAGGACTATTATATATGTCTGTTGTGAGTTTTATTTATTTAAGTATTTTCTTAGATGAATTTATCATCTGTTGGATCATCAGTTACTAGAAATATCACTATTTCCTGTGTAGGTTAATAAATAAGTCAGACAGACGGGAATTTTCTTAAAACATCGAATTCAGAATTCACAGTAAATAGGCACTGTCGAGTCTCGCGTTGCTAATTTATGACGTGAAGTCTGTTTATTATCGTATCGTTAAATTGGACTCGGTGATATTTTTTACTAATATATAATTGGTTTTGGCAAACAAAATCAGGCCTCAATCAAAAATATCCTCGCTTGGTTTCAGAGTCCATTCTTTCAAAGGATAAAGTTACCTGCAGTGCCAGTATTTTATTTAAAAGCTTCTATTTTAAATTTAATAGTTCTCACTAATTGGCTTTCCGGTAGCATATCCAGAAATTCAATGTTACAACAATGTATTTCTGGGTATGGTACCGAAAAGCTCGTATGTAGTCCAGGATCTTTAGTAAACTAAAGGAGTAGAGCGCTCCCGAAAATAGGAAAATAATTTCTGAGCAATCAAGCACTTTTAGAGCTTCCGATGGAAATTTTAGAAGCTCGTGTCCAAAAGCCGTTGGAGCGTCGACGTCACAGGGAGTGCAGTGTGTACCGTATTCTGTTCATTCACAAATCCTTTATTATTGCGCATGCGCACCGATAGGCAGGACCTACAGATACTGCATAAAAAGTGCATAATACGCCGGACACCCACGTCGCAATACCAGGCATTATCTCCCACGGGCTCATATGTACAGAAGCCAAGTCTGGGCGGTGCAAGGATTTGCTTTTTGTTGAGTCAAGACATTCATCTCAGCTGATCACGCGAAAACCTTTCATGATTTCAATGCACAACATTGGTTAAATGTCACAATACCAAAGTGATTTTTTGTTAGAAATCATGTAGCACCGATGACGCAGTGTAGCAAATGACATTGTCATGACGCCCTTGGGGGAGGCCTATGTCGAGCAGTAGTTTTTGCAGTCTGTTTTATCGATGATGCCTACACTCTCTGGTATATGGATCATATACTTGCCTAAACATCTATTAGAACTGGAAAACAGTATTGCAACTAACAAGTCTGGAAACTTGATGGTGAAGTAAAACTGTAACCACGAAACCGACTCTCCTATTTAGGTAAGAACCCCATAATAGCTATTACTGACTTGGTTATAAAAATTAATTTTGCGGTTGCA
Source organism: Perizoma affinitatum (assembly GCA_961405105.1). NCBI lineage: Eukaryota > Metazoa > Arthropoda > Insecta > Lepidoptera > Geometridae > Perizoma > Perizoma affinitatum. The sequence goes on along the minus strand of OY560194.1, from coordinate 11,258,690 downwards.
ACACACGAGATGCACACATTATAAACGATATCTCATTGCTGGAGATAAAACGCTTTGTTATTGTTTAAGGACCACCAGGGTGTAAAGCCAATGTTTGCTAAGATAGCGGTATCCGTCAATTGACAGACGTAAATACAGTTATTTTACCATCGGTCATAAGGCTACCGATATGGTAACTTAATTGTTGTTTTATACGAAATAGCAAAATAGCTAACATTTTTCAAAATGTCTAAAAGTTTAAAATGGAAAAGTGTTAGTTTTGTGAGAAGTGTCCTCTTATCAATGCTCCAAGGCGAGTACCGATCCACCGATCGATAAATGTTGACATTAAATATTGAGTAAATGGCGCTATCGGCATTATGTCGAATTCGGTCGCAGGAGACTCTGTTTATCAACCGATTGATAAATTCGACAAAAAGTAGGAACCTAATTTATCTTGTTGCATTGTGTATCTTACAAGTATCGTTATTTAATCGTTATTATACCATTTTGTTATTTAACGGCAGCGGTCTCTTAGAAAACTTTTTTATGATTCTACGTGAACAGTCTCCCCCGCAAAGTTTAACAGCACCTTCACTTTTATTCCGTTAAAATATTATTTTTAACATTCTAAACAGGAGTGCACCACATGTGCTTCCACCTGACCTCACTGAGCTTTCCCACGCTGATCTTCGACGAATTCTCAAAACGTAAACAAACCACACATCACATATCCATCCTTATTTCTTCCAATATAAGAACTAAGTCTTTATACTTGTCTCCATAAAGACGGGAGCTCGTCCCGGTGGCTCAAAAGTTTTTTTTTCTGTTTACTCAAATGATCTGGTGATTGTTTTTTAATTTATTTTGTCGCTCAGCGACGTCATGTGGTTCCAATCAGTGCCCGTCGAGGCTTTTAATTTTTTGTGATCGATTAACAGATTTTAGTGAGTTCGGTGATGCCACGCATCGGCTAATGTGGTATTTAACAACCTGCATTCGTAAGATTATGTACAAATGAACCAATGTTTTTCAGTTTTGGCTGCATTTCGATGTTGCAAAATCATTAGGAGTCTGTTTACAGATTTACTCCAAAATGAAGCGACCGCTTTAATAATAACATCAACATAAACAATCTTAAAGACTAACATACATATTAAAATAGTATAACTTATTACTACTAACACGTAAAGCCCGCTATGTAGGTATAGCACACTACGAGTGAGAGAGAACTGTTAAGATTTCGGAAGAAAATTACATCACTGCCATATTGGTTTCCCATGCTATATAAAATTATGTTAGCCGTTAAAATAGTTTAACGCCATTGGGCTGACAGAGCTACGGGTCTATGTGGCTTGATACCAGCAAGTTCTTGAAATCACTGGTCCATTACACGAAGTCATTAATAATAGCACACTAATTAAGCTTTCAAAGTAACTAAAATATGCAATCATTTAATTCAGTCACCATACCCGATGCCTGTATTCAAATTTCCAATTGTTTCTATAGTTAAAAGGGGTAAATAATGATCGCAATTGTGAGCTACAATGAATAGCGCGGGGCCGAGAGGACATCCCGCTGCGACACCCCCTATGACCCCTGATTGTTACATCTGTCGTGTTACAAAACTATAGGGGTTCCAGCTCTTGAATGACACACCGTACCTACTTGTAATGTAGATATCATCATCATCATCAATCTGAGAGTGAGTAGGTAGTCATAGTTGCAATAAAGATATTTCATAGTAGGTACAAAGAGTTACTGCGCTGGAAAAACACAAACATCAAATAATATGTTGACACATTTTATTTAAATTTAATTTTCGTTTATTAAATTTTACCTAGTTAATTACTTATTATAATATAATGCTTGATAATTATAAAACATATTTCTATTTAAGATTGTTTGACAAGGTATGCTGCTAAATTACTTAGGCTTTTAGTAGAAATTAAATTTATGACATGGCAACACTTTCAAATTGACTGATTGATCACGATTTGTTTGTTGGTTTCGTCTCAAATAAGTCTGCAACAAAACCAATTCAAACGGACTATTTATCTATTGAGAAAAGAATAAAGATTAAAAAAATAATTAGGGTAAAAATCAAAGAAATCTACAAAATGATTGGTTTCATATACCATAATACACACTGAAGTTTATCACAATGATCAGGCTTCCTTAATATAATGAATTTACATTCTGCCTCTTTGTAAATTCCAATTTCAGACGACCACATGTCAGGAACTAAATGAAACTCGACTATTAATTACGAACAAGTTGTTGTATAGGTTTAGACGATGATAGTGATTTAGTAACTTCGCTTATTATTTGCTATGAGATTGATGTACTTATGTACATAATTATTTTCTACATATAAGTACTTCCGCTTTCGATATAGTACATAAGGTGGTATTGTACTATTAATAATAATGTCGTGTAAGTTATCCTAATGTTATACTAAAATAGGAGCTGCTAAGAAAATACTTGAAGACCATGCAAGCAAATTTGTTTTTTGACTATGAAGATACATATTTTTTTCAGGCTTATACATAATCAGCTTTACCAATAATCACTATTTACGTATGTATTTCAGGCAGAGGTTGTAATTTAAACAAATTTCCGTTTCCCAGTCGGAGCGAACTTACCCAGAGTGGTCGCCTCGAAAGCTTTCAAAGCACAACCAACTCGCTACTCGCCCAAACAACTAGCACCAACCAAACAGGTCTCAGTCAAGTTGCTCGGACGAGGAAGCGTCGCGTCGGACCGGCGCGGTGACGTCACACACCGAATTAACCCGATTCCGAGAAGTGAACCGTTGTATGCCAGTGCACTTGTCTGCACACGTGTGGACATAGAATCTACTTTGTAAGAAACGCCTCTTAAAGGACATAACAACGTCAAACTACAGAAAAATATATACCAACCCTCTAATTCATAATCACTCACTAACTCTAGCAGGTCGCCAACTCTAACTCTGTCTTTTTCTAACACTAAGCAAAGGATAGAGGCAGACAGCTTTTAGCAACAAGCAATACCTGTAGAAACCTATCACAATGCATAAATGCACGGTAAGTAAGTTAGATACTAGTAAATACTATGCATGTAACTGGTTAACTAGTTTTTTTTACTCTTATCAGAGACCCCACACTAGGATTCCCTGTATCAGGAAGTAACGTGATAACACAATGGTGCGGCAGCGAGCCAGTTGCGATGCAACAGGCACGGATTCGATTCCCGCTGCGGGACAAATGTTTGCATTTTCTGCAAATGTTTGTCTCGGGTCTGTTTGTTTTCTATGTATAATATGTATGTATTTACAAAAAAAAATACAAGTCATGTACTAAGTTCCCACAATACAAGCTCTCCTTTAGAGCTAGATGATGCTGTGTGAAAATGTCCAGGATTATTATTCAAGTATAGTTTTCATAAAGCCGATTCGCTCTAAGGGAGCTTTCATTAAAGTTTGTGTCCAAGGAAAGTTAAGGTCCGAACCAATGTTAAGGAGTTAAACGCCCAATCCAACCTCTCCCTGCTTTGCAAGACTTAGCTATGCAACGGCCGCTCACGGCCCGCGTCACATCACCCGCGCTATTACTTATTTTTCTCTCCTGCTAAAGGTCGTAGTGTGATGTTTAATAACCTTCCTAGATAATTGGGCTATCAAATGCCAACAAATGCAATACTCTTCAGCTAATTATTAGTATTGGTACCTAAATATAGATATTAAGTTGCCATTACGATCCTCATTTGTCAATTATGTGGGTTACAGTCTACGACCAAATTATATTAACAACTTTAGTCTTAAGATGCTGTTTTTTTGGGATTAAGGCAATTGTTACTTTGGATCGATTTTTGAAGATATTGGGCAAATAGTCAATGCCCAATATCTTCAAAAATAGTCCAATATTTTAAAGTCCACGGTTTCCAGATATATTCAGGTTACTGTATTTCTATTTTTGTAGCTGGCTGTACCACATGCCAATATTAGAACACGCAAGTAATCATATTATGCAAAGTGTGTGTGTGTGTGTGTGGTGTACACAAAATAATCGTACCGTGTGCAAACGTAATAGGTGCCTAGGTAATCAAACTGTTATCGTAATTATATAATTTGGTGTTATTATAAATTTATAACACTTCTCACGATGCAGAATATTACCTCAAAAGTAAACAGAGATACAAAATATTATTTCATCTGTGTCGAAGCACTAACTACTAACTAGTAATAAGGTATAAGTAGGAGGTTTGGAGGCTTGTTTAAATAACATAGTGGAAACAAGCACATTTTATTAGATAATGAAGTATGACTTTTAAGTAAGTAAGAGTACCCAAGACAACGCTTTTGTCGACGGAAGAGAACACAATACTATAACGGTCTCTCTTTTGTCTGATTTTTTTTACAACTAAAGTCTCAAACTTCATACGGCTCACTTGTACCGGTTACCGTAACCTGTGAATCATAGACCTATGTATGTAACTAGGTAATTAGTTTGTTTTTCTTAACTGACACATCCATAGTCCTGACCCCACACTAGGATTACCTGTGTCGTGGGTATCAGGAAGTAACGTGATAACACAACGCCCAGACCCGGAATAAATATCTGCAGAACATGTAAACATTTGTCCCGCAGCGGGAATCGAACCCGTGCCTACCTTGTATACCTTATGTACGCTTGCAACATCAGAGGTACCTACTCGCGTGTTGCCGACCATGAGACATAACAGGTGAAAAGTCTTATGTGTCTGTAGTCACCGGCACCCATAGGCCCTACAAACCGGAACACAGCAAGATAAAACAGAAGTAATTTGTTACTTCTGTTTTTTCTTTGCAATCAGACAGCGCATTGCTGTCTTCTCTTCTGTAGATATTATAGGCTGTTTTAGTGCTCATGTTAAACCTACTGGGGATGTCTGTAAGTCTATCCAGTACATTCTGTATAAATAAAGTATCTACAGCAAGATAAAGGTTTTGAAGATCTCTGAGACGCAAAAGGCTGCGGTTTCGGTTCTCCACGGGACAAATGTTTGTATGATCTGCAAATATATGACTCGGGTCTGGGTGTTTTCTATTTATGTATTAACAAAAATGTATATAAGCAGTATATCAGTCATGTAGTTTCCATAAGTCAAGCTCTGCTTATTTTGGGGCTAGGTGATGGTGTGTGAAAATGTCCAGCATTATAAAAAATAAGTTACTTGTAATGTGTAGGTAATCCGTGACTGCGTACCCTACTTAACATGTGTCTCTGTGTACTTTTTAATTTATATTTTTACGCTGCGCCGCCGATAACGCGGAAGATCACACGCAGAGCTGACGCGCCCCGGGAGTCCCGGATAAGACTATAAATGCATTTGTGTGTGTGTACCGTTTACAGTCGGGAAACCCAGAGCTAAGAACAGAGATTTCAACAATCATTTGAAAACAGTACCTATAAATATATAGATAAGCAAATATCATAACCTCTAGGTAAATTTCTAGATCAAAGATTTCAAAATGGATGATAGCTCATTCTGATTTATATATACGCCCGAAATATTTTTAAATAAAGTTTTGTGTCAAATTATATTTTCCCATTTCATATCTTTCTGTTTTGGTTTCCATAAATATAAATGTTGTCAAAGCTTTGATAGTTTCAACAGCATTGAGGACGCGCGGGTCCTTTGACTTACCCGATTCTCTTTCTTCTCAATCAAAACGCATCAAACTTTAAATTTATTGTTGTTCAAAATCTTTCTTTACATTATAAATAAAACCGTCTTTAACAATTTCATTTCAACGTCTCTTTAGATGTTCTATTCGGGATACAAATTATCGACTTGGTTTGATCCCACGCCCGAAATAAAATATCATATTTCCTGTCAGGAGCGCAAGCTTCAGTATTCGAGCGTTTTTTTTGGTCGTGTCTTTTTCAGAAGGCATCAAGTTTTTTAAAGAACTGCACCGCACATGTTTGTTCAACATTTGTGACGTCTTCTTTACGATTTTTTTATTGTCTAGCAATGAAACTAGAATACACGACATTCATGTGTACAAGATTCGTATTTTGTTTTGTTATGACTCGCTATTGTCGGCGTTTAGCGCTTTACTTTGATTCATTTGAAGATTGTTTTGGGTATTTTGCAGCTTTGCTGACAGATCAAGAAAGATCTGCGCATAGAACTGATGCCATCTAATATCTCTGCCACCAGGTGGCTGTAGGTTGGAAATATAGCGGGTAAGAGGTTTCGTTGAAAATCGTTTCCTTAAGTATTCATTTATTTTTTTGTTCTGGTTTATTTATAACTTCTTTCCTCATTTGTTGCCACTTGCAGCCTTGTTATCAAGCATTGTTTTGTGATTTATATCGTATGGTCCCTGAAATTAGCTTCGTGCGAGATTCAGTTAGACATAGCGGAGCCTGAATTTAGATAAGCACGAACCAGCCATCATGTTCTTTCCCTTCGAATAAGCTTAAGAAAAACGCATCGACTATGCACTTAAACCGGTAACTATATTGCTGGACATAAAAGGTTTCTGTAAAAAGCCAAGAAACACAGCCTTAAACCCCTCAACTAAGCGCCTACCATCTCGGTAGGCGCTTAGTATAGGACTATTCCATCCCCTTATGCAATCAGCATGTTAATCCAGACATCCTGCAACCCACAGATTAATCGGCGGACAAATAATTGAACTACATAAGTACTGTATAGCATTCTGCAACTATTCCCCAAGCACCTGAGCTTGAACAACACAGAAATTAAGGCATCCCTCCTGTTCCTATTCCTGAGAGGAATAGTCCCTGACGAACGCGCCGTCGCTACCACCGTCCCGTAGCGGGACCTCGACGTTGAGGGAACGACTTAACAGAACCGGAGCGTGTGCTCAGTTACAGTACATATTACAGGCACTTCTCACGAGCCGGTTCTGTGCGGCTTGCATAACGCGACACGGCACGGCAATAGGAACATAACGGAGCGCACGTAACTCGCATTATGCATGTAGGGCGCATGCTTTGAAGGCGCTTGCGCTGAGGCAATTGTGCTTTTTGGGGACTTCGAAACATGTGTTTAGTATTTGAAGATGGTATAACGACCGTGGGCCGTTGCCGTGGATGGGATGACGAGACACCGCTAGTTTACTTTAGTGTCTTATTACACGCGACGTCAGGAGCGTTTAACGTAAAATGTTCTTTGATTGTTTCTGTTACCATTTATCTTGAAAGATGGTTCTTAGATTCTAATTTATGTTAAGATGGTTCAAGTTACTAGAGGGCGCTGCAATGGATGACGGAAATCAAGTCAAGGGGATTTGAAATTATACCAAAAAATAATTTGTATGCCATAAATTTAAATAACTTTTTAATGGTTTTTTAAACCATTTTGATAAAAATTGTAGCAGACAAACAAACTAACAACCTGTAATCTCGAACGCCATATATTTATTACAGGCTCCTAGGGCGTCGCTGGTAACAAGAAACAAGATGAGTTCAGAAGGATCAAGGATGCATTTTCAAAAGTTCCAACTGGAAAACTATAAAGGCAATTTCTAACGTTAGAGAAGATATTTACCTAGCGGTTCACTTGATCAGCTCTATTAAATCTCAATTTCAATTGAAAAGCCAGCGCAAGGTCCTTGTTGAGAAAGACAGATAAAGGAAGCTGTTTTTTTAATTACAAGTAGGTAGTGATTCCAGGCTTTATTTTTACAGTGGGTACCTAGTACTTAGTAGTACGGTACCAATTGTAAATGTTACGTAAGTAAATTTACTGGAGCGCCATGAGTTAATTTTCAGCTTGTTCAGCTAGAGATAGATAACTGCATGGCAACACATATCTATCACACCAATTAGTTTCCGTGCCTACATAGAGCGGATATTTCTGCATTTATCTGGTGCTGGTAATGACTACAGAAAAAAGTAGATACACACTCGACGAGAAGACTGAACGGAGATTAGACATACTTATCTGTAAAACGACGACTGTCTGGAGTGCTATACGAACTGGAAGATGAGTTAGGACAAGCCATACAACAGATAGGTGGAATTATAACGGCCGCATGAGTAGTTGGCTGGAGACTCAAGACAAGTCTTAAGATAAACACAAATTACAAACAAAATTTGTGTTAAAACACAAATGGTTTTCTATGTACACTAAGAGCACCATACGTGCAGGTAACATAATGAGCGCAGCTCTGAATCGGAACGAGGTCTGTTCCAAGAAACCGTGAACCATCGGCGGGAATGCACTGCCGCCGTCACACTAAGTGGTGCGACACAGATGACAATCTCAAGTTCCGCATTATCTTGTCATTCAGCATTATCTATTGTGCTACCACAAAGATGTCCACCTATAGAGTTACCGATGAGCACGAGGCACAGATCACAAACCGATTACAGAAATCTCTTCATCAACAAAAATATCGAGTGTCATACCATTCTACGGAAGCGGTAGGCGCCGCAGCTGCTGAAGTATCGAATTATCAGTGTAAGATAAAGGAATTCCTTGATGCGAATCGGTTGCTCGAATGTGTTCACGCTAAATCAAACCGAGACAGTGGGCCCTGTAATGCATACCGACTTGGCTTTGAATAATTGCTTTCAATCCACTTTTAGATCTCTTTTCTTTGAGATGAGTCGCTGTTATCGAAGAGCTGAGCCTGCTACATTAGGGTTTCGTTGAATTGTGAATGGAAATGCAGTGTTGGGTTACAGGTTGCAGATTGCAATTAGAGGGCTATAGAGCCCTCATAGCCCAGGCTTTATCATTGGATAAAGCCCGTAATTTATGTAAACAATATAGATAAAGCCAGCCTACCTACGCCTTACGCCTATGACCCACCCAACCGTTAATTAATGAGACCTTTAAACTTTAAACATTTACTTGTTTGGTAAATGTGGGTGGTATTCTTTGAAACTATGGTCAGCATTTTTACTAAGCAGTTCACTACTGAGAACTGAACCTCTGACCGATCATATCAGCTGGCTATTGAAAGTCTAGTTGCCAATCATTTGCCAGAATTAAAAACTGTGAACAACACAGTCGCTGGAGTCGGAATGCTTTTTTTACCTTACCTTGTCATAGACTTAATATAACACTTCTAAAGGAGGCTATTTCGGCAGACGAAAACGCGACAATCCCTGCGAAATTACTTATTTAAGTTGTCGATCATCGATCTAGTTTGTAGGTTAGATGTTGCCGATGTATTTTTTCCAGCGACGTTAGGAGCCCGTATATGTGTTACGTAAGAGTTTTTTTTGTCTGTTACCAGAGGCTTATTTGCGGCCATATTGGCCCGAATACAATATGGCCGCAATCGCATGATTTTTTTGCCGGATTCGGCCATATTAAAAAGTATCCAAATATAAGTAGTTAAATATGCTTTTCAATTGTGACTTGACATATATAATTAGTAATTAAATTACACAGTCAGTGAACAAAAATATTGCCTTAAGTTATTTTCTCCGAAACGGCTAATGGGAATGCCATGCGGTTTTTTGCAATCGATTTGTATGACTTCTAGGGTAGTCCATAAATAAGTTTTACGCTGCAATAGAAAATAGTTAAAAAGTCGGGGGTTTTTAAATTTTGCAAAAAATATCATGTAAGTATTTTCGTTAGATACGTACACTATGAATGGGAAATAGCTTGCTTTCCCATTTCACAGTAAAAAGTTATCATGGCGACAAACTCTTAGTAAGTACACCGTAAATTATTTGAGGAAATAAGCTTCTGGTCGATTATATTTCAGGGTAAAATCGCTGAAATATCGGGGAACGGAAGTTCCGTGACCGGATGCAGGGAGTGGGAGAGGGCAGAGGGGGGGCATATCCGGGATCCGCGCCTTTCCAGCTTCAGTTCCGTTTCACTATCATCGCGAACTCTCACGTTGTTACATATAAGTACATGCAGACTGAAGGTTAGATATATACCTACCGTTACTCAAAGAGAGATTAACAAAAGCCACCCCTAATTATGGCGGTAAAGTCAATTATTTTCTTGTTATTTATGCACTAGGTATTAGGTAGGTTGACTGTTTCCACATTAAACAAAGATAGGCTCAAAGAGAAGCTACCTAGTATTAAATTCGCCTATTTTATGTAGTATAGATACTACATAAAATAGTTTTTAGTTATGAAATAAAAATCAAAAGTTATTTATATTTTTTCTAGACCTATCTTGATGAGATGGTAAGAAGGTACTGCCTGTTGAAATCTGCAACACCATCTGCAAGAGGAATAGCAGATACGTCACCTGCCTGCCCTAAATACAAAGTTGATATGTTATGTGTTTCTATAATAAGCGGTATAGAAGCAATGTTTCTACTATAATAGTCTAAAAAAACTGAAGAGTTTGCTTAGATGCTTAGATCTACCACTACAGTCGGATTAGAAAAAATATTTTCGCATTTAATCGCCCAATTCTTGAGGAAGGTTACATACTAACTGCCTATTTAATATACCACAACAACTATTAGGAGCCGAGCAAAAACACAAAAGTCAGAAATAACGCTAAGCGAAAACGAAGCAATAGCGCAAGCGGGCTAGCGACGTGGTGCACGGTGGGTCGGGGCCGAGGGCGGCCATGGCACAGCTAGTTTTTATAATAAATAGCAAAATTAATTGGAACGAATTAATGACACCAATTAAGCCAGGGTTAGCAATGTCTAAATCTTCTGAAACATGAAAATATGAAAATGGATTGAGAAATATTCCCTTTTTAAGTTGTAGACCTTTTGGTCATTGCCAAACGTGTCAAAATGGGCCATTCTACAGTGCACCATTTTATTCGTATAATGCGTTTTTTTCTAGGCGATATAAATTGATAGGTACTACGGTTACGGTAGATACGGTTGGCATTATTCTTCTTTTTTAACGATATAATTATTTGGCCACATGATATGATAGTACCTACCTACCTAACTAGGCGTTGGTTTGATAGGTAGAAAAAACAAACTTATACAGGCGAAAATTCACAAGAGAGATTTACTTACTTTAAAACTCTCACTCTAGGTACTCTGAGGGAGAGAGGTACCGTACAAGTGTTGTCCGAGCGAGGCGACGCCGACGGTCCGGCGACGATAATAAAAATCAATCAGCTCCAATCACCACCCGGAAGCCATGCATATGAACCGCTGATTGGCTGAGTTAGTAGAACCACCGCACTGATTCAATACAAAAGCCAGTACTGTATAGATATAATCTCGTAAGGTCTAATCAACTTAGGTAGACCTAACCATTGCTTTCGATGGACCTATCGCAGTTCAGGATCTATCGCCTTAAGCTGTATAATACTTCTTAAATGAAAGTCCAAAGAGACCACTATGGAGCCTGGAAAATCTAGTAACGATCCATCTGAACTGTTTCTGTTTAATAATCATATCAAAGACAGCAACCTCGAGGTTTATCTAATTTTTTTCACTTTTTGCCACCTGCTAATCTAGATAAGATTAGGACATATCATGAAGATAGAACTTGGTTTTTCCAAATTCTGTGTGTTTTCTATGTACCTATAATATGTATTTACAAAAAAAGTAGTATATCAGTCATGTAGTTTCACACAAGCTCGCTTACTTTGGAGCGAGATGATGCTGTGTGAAAAATGGCCTGAATTATTTATTTATTTAATTAGTTTTTTTTTTGTGATAAATCTCTGTGTCATCGCTGCACTATGTTGTAATTTGTAATTATTAAAAACTATTACGTAACACACACGGTGTCATCAGATATTCAGTAAAATATAAATTAGGAATTGAATACGACAGTTCGTGCTACGGCACTTAGAACTGCAGATACACATATAGATAGGTTAGTTAGGTGTCTATTAAAGTAAATAAACATACATTCCGGTGAAAACTTCGAAGGATTTGTCCTACCTTCGAACTTATCTCAAAATCTCAAAACACGCGAGCCTAGCACCGATTCTGGCAGGCTATAAACGGCTCATTTAGTGTAAGTAAATAGTTTAAATCACTCATTTATGACTGGTTGGAATCACCGGACGTCGTTGCTTCGTGACCTAAATTAATTTATTTGTGGCATTTCGAGCATTCTGGAAGTACGAGATAAATTGATTTTTCGCCTCATTGGGGCTCTCGTAGAAAGATTGTGTACATTTTGCACAAGATAGATATAGCATACTGTAAATCGGTCTCAACTCCAGTTAAAAAACTGTAGTTGAGATCTTCCAACGAGACTTTAGCTTGTTAGTTGCAGTAACTGCAACAGTGACGCAGTGCCAGCTTGCAGCAGAAAAGTGGAAGAATGGCTGATATTCTTTTCGTTCTGTATCTATCCTGTATGTAACTATGCATTGGAACGATTACTTGTCAGGAAATCATGAAACAGCGTCTTAAAACAGTGACTGGTCTCGCACTGTTTTAAGACTTTATCTAACACCAATCTCATGTTGCGATGCCAAACCCATGAACTGCTATCATCATGCAAGTGTTACGGTTACCGCCCTATTATAAAAGCTCCTTATACGTTTAATACGGTGTCGTTGCGCCTATAAAAGTCTCAAGTGTAAACACACGTTAATATAGCGCCACACGCTCTCGTAAAATCTATTTCTCGCTCCTTGCGGCACGCAGGCAGTTCCTATTTTATACGGACGACAATCAACAATGTTTATTTATGTTACAAATGAATTACGCGTCGATGTACGAGTAATTGCAGATAACTGTAAGGTCGATTTCCGTCTTCTTCAAGTAAATAGTATCGATAAAATGACGCGTTAACTGTCCATTTATTGGTTTTGCCTGCACGTGTAATGTCTTACGATTATTTCAGTTCTTTTTGTTCGTGAATCAACGACCCCAAATTTTGAGATCACTGCTCCACCTGTGTTTGGGCCAAAGGGCCAAAGGGACCTTATATTATACCTATACGTTCCAAAAATATTTGAACGTTAATCCACTTTGGTCCTGTGGATGTGGAGACAGTGGGTTGCTAAGGAGGTTTATACTTCTCAGTTGTCATGAGCACTAACATTTAAATATATTCCTAACTTTACCTAAGTTATAAATACTTACGAAGTTATCAAAGGTGTAAATTTTGCCATTTAAAAGCATAATCTTTGAAATTTTTATGTAACATATTTCATAATTCAAACTATTATAAAGGTCAGACCGTCGAAAACATCATGTGTACCTACCTAACCTACCGGCCGACCAGTTTTGCAGTTTCCAGTTCGGAAATACAAACAGACAGATCACAGCAACACCCACACATACTATCGATGTAAAAATACGGCATCTGTTATGTGTGAAGTCACCGAGATATTTCCATGGTGCCGCAAGACCCTCACATTCTGCAGACTACACAAAGGAATGAGTCACCGATGAGATTATTGGACCTAATATTACACACGAGGGACATGTGGCTGGGTTGCTGGACTGTGAATTACTATAGTAGGTCTAAAGTAAGCAGAGCCATTGTTAAATCGATGTGTTCTTTATGCAGGTATTTGGTTTGTTTAGGATAGTTCCTAAGACCTAAGGAAGGGAAGTTTTCTCTTTGATTGATGATCATATATCTGTACGTTGTTTTTAGCCTTTTTGTTAGATGTCCACATTTCACATTTATAACACTACATTACCTACGTATATATATATATAAATATATAACTAGGTAACTACCTAACTAGTATGTCTTCCTAAAAGCTGTCTTAGTAGCATTACTACGACCTTTAAGCATTCGCCAGACTTATCTAGGTAGATTGGGTATAGGTGGGCAAATAACTTCATTTTATCCTCCACTTTTTGCAAACTGGTTCTTTCTTGACGACAGACAAGACAATAGGTAAGATCAGAATAGGTATGAAGATATAAAATTTATAGGAGTCACATAGGACGTGTCAAAATTTAAATATTCTGAGATCATTCCATGTATACCTTTTTTCATTTCATGAGACACTATATAATTAGTATCTATGTAAAGTAATGTTTAAATTAGGAAAGTACCTGGAGTTTCATGACCAAAACTTACCCTACATACAAAGAATAGGTCAGGCCAACGTGTGTACGTAGACGTGTGAACTATATCAAGTGGGTGAACTAACCATGTACATCTTTAAATAAGGAAGACGCAAACAAGTAACTAAATCTTAGTAGGTAAGTTAGGTTTCAGAATGTATCTTAGACACTTTTTCCGCTAACGATAAGGAAGGAAATACGATTCATTCTTGCAAGGTGAATAATGGCTCACAATCAGAAACTAGATTATCTATGTATTTTTATTCTCCTTCACCAGCAAAAGGCGGTTTATAGTTCAGAAACTTCACTTCTATCGGCACTACGAAATACCCTACCACATGGTCTCTCATATGCGCTGCTGCTAACTGCAAGCCTGCATAAGCAAGTGGAACGGGCGACTGGTTCCGAGGAGTGGCGGTGATGACCAGCCGGGAGACCATTCCTGGTGCTAGGTGGAACCTGGTCCGAGGATTGCAGAACCAGCTAGCGCCGAGCCGGGCGGTTTCATCCCAGAGGCCGCAACAGTGGATGTAAATGGTTCGGGGGCATCCGTTGCAAATGCTGTGAAATAAGGTTTGTATCAGTATTCTATTAAACCTTTTCTCTAGAGTTCTTTGCACAATTTTAAAGAGTTCTGTTTGGAATTCCATCGGAACCGTTCGTGCCGAATCGTAACGCTCCTTTGCTGATGTTATTAGGAAATATTAATGCATTTTGCTTTACCCCACCATGCTAGAACCTCGCAATTTGTAGTTCTACTTTGGTATTACTTACTTGCGGTAAGGAAAGTTATAAATATCTAGGTATTATTAACAAGGATTTACCTACAAGCAAACCTCTGGTGAGAAAAACCAAGATACAAGAAGGAAATCGATGAACAGAATGATTATAAAATATTATAAGTTAAAGGTATTTATGGTGGGTATTTATACAATTCTGAAAAATACATAGTACTACTTGCATTCAGTTTTGTATATAAATCATTGGATTTGTGTTAACAAGGTAAATTTCAAACCTCTGACATGTTTTTCCATCAACCATTGCAACGGTTACAAAACATTACAATTCGGAGATAAAAAGCCAACAACCTCTTAACGCAAACGCATATACGGCCTCCTTAATTTACGGGGTAATAAAGAGTTACCATATCTAAATGATTTTGCAACCAATATAAATACTTAGGAGTTTATTCAAAATATAAATATACCTCAGAATAACACAGGGTAAAAGCCCATTTCTTTCCTAGTGGTCCCCGAAATGATGGTAAGAAACAATATGCGCCCTGCATAACCTAAATAATTCAAGCACGGCTTTCCGACTCCTCAGGAGACACGATCAGCAATAGTCGATGAGATTTAGGAGGATCCTCCCACATACATATATTATAATACTTTATTAGTATCCTACTAACCCTGAATACTATTAAAAACGAATATACCTCAGCGTATTAACAACCGGATCTTCATTTAGTTCATAATATAGGTGACCTGGATTCCACACGATTGATAGAGGGAATTTCGGAATCGGCGGAGGGGGTTTTGTAGTGGGATAATCAACCAGTTGGGCGTCACTACGAATTATTTCTTTGCATCTCAGTTTTATATCATTCGAGTAAACCTGTAAATAGACTATTTGCTTTCAACAACTATAGTTTTAAGATTTGCAGGCATAGTTCCTGAATACTAAAGTTAACCATTTAATATAAATGATTTATTTTAATATAAAGATATACTACGCTAGATGTTCTGTCGGTTTCACATAAAACCTTTTCTATCAGTTTTTATAATCATCTGACTCTGGAAAATAGATAATTTCTATTTGAGTTTTAGCGTCGAAATTACGTTATCGCTGATAGATTAACGACTCAGGTAGGGCAGCTATAAAGCCGATGTTATTTATGCGATTGTTTGGATTGAGATGGATTAAAAAATACTGGAATGGTCACATTATTATATTAATTAGGTATTCAACTATTATTTATTCGAATTGGTTTGTTTTATGAAAATTGACGTCAATGGTGTTTTTTCGAGGTAGGTAAGGTACGAACTCTACGGAACTAACTATATGACGCAGGTGTCTGTCTTTAAAAATTATCTAATGTGTTTTCCGGGTAAAGATTTATCTTTTTTTTGTTTTTTTTTATCTGGTTCGGAACATAACTTATGTGCTCACAGCAAAGGAATAAATAGTGTTGAGCAGACACACAGCAACTGAGGTTTGAAAACCAGAGAAAGTCAAGGAAAACAAATTAAATGTAGCAACCTACTAAAATACTTAAGACAAAAAAGATATTTAAAAAAAACATAAACAAGCTTAATAACTAAGGTCCGCTAGTTCATTGACCAGACGATCGGAATTGACATCCTAGGTGGAAAAGAGAATGACCTCACTTCCTTTATTTAGTTTCACTTGCGGAAGCAACAAATAGTTAAGTTTCCGAGCTAGATGTTCGTATCCACATCCGCTCTTTGCTAACTGGACTTAATAGGTACAGTTGCAAAAAAAAACTAATCGTGAATATATTTTTCTCATAAGTCTCGCATAATATAGGGGAGACGCTCGAGACTATTATCAAAGGCTTTTTTTATTTAAGCTAAGGTTTATTTTTCTAAGCAAATAATAACATAGGGTACAAATTTAAGCTTAACCTTGCAGTTTAGGAAAATAAGCAGATTTTGAGCTTGACCAAATTTGAACACTGTAGAGATGACCTGAATTCCGAGTAACTTGTGCAAAATCTCAAGGAAGGAATGCATACAACTATGTAAGTTTTATATAGGCAGCTAATTAAGGAGGATGAGTCGAACTTGTCATAGGTAGGTAAATAATAACGCAGGTAACCCAATAGTGGGATGAGACGGACTCAGCTTTAACTTCCTAAATACCGGTTCAGTAGTAAGCTTCACTAATGGATAAATCGCGGTTCAAATCTGGATGTGAATATCGGGCGACCGTGGCGGATGGCTCAAAAAGATTGTGTCTTTACTTCGCAGAACTTTTACCAGAGAATCCAAGCACAGGTGCTTAGATAAAAGTCCTGCAGGTAAATAATTACCCTACCTCTTCAGGATCAATCCTCTTTCGAGGGTTATTGCATATCACAGGGGGCAAAGTGTTCACCACAACATCTTCTTTTACTTCTGGTATCTCAGTCTCGGAAGTCATATGTGATTTTGAAGCTCCTACAATATATGACCATTTTAATGAAGAATGCAAGAAATAAGCAAGCTAGCGGAAAACCAAATACCAAAATAAGGATTTTTAATCTGTCGGGGATTAACAGGAAGAAGTCAATATGACAAGTGACACTATTCAGACTTGCTTCGTAATAGGTACCAAAAGGAGTTTTATTACAAGGTAATGTAGAGACAGATAATTATATGAAACCAGAAACGATTCATTTACACAGACTAAATGTTACATATACTGTTTGGTGAAATATGTGAAATTATAACCATTTACTTTAAGATCTTTGTAACCAAATTTCTCGCAAATAAACCATATCATTACAATTTTATAAATACATACATATTAAATACCTAGTAGGATCTGTATCCAGGATCAATCGAAGTGATCTATCTTTAAATATTTATATTTATTCACGAATTGCCTTTGGTCCTTCCAGGTATACAAAACAACCAGACGCGAGACAACTATTTGCAGATCATACAAACATAATTATCATATCGCCTAAAACAAGCAATATTAGGGCAATAAATTCATAGTCGGTAAAGAAAGTAAGGGACTTATACATTTCTGGGGCACAATGCAAATGCAAGACGATAATTTGAAGTAAAACATCCGAGATTGTTTTTATATCCTTAGATCTCAGAAAAAACTAAATCAATTAATTATTTCACCTTGTAGGTATATCCGTAAAATCTAGGTAGGTAATATAAGCTAGACTTCATTAACTAGTACCTAACGTAGGTATTAATAAAACCGCTTACGACTGTATTTCCCATGAGGATATCCACAGATATATGTCCTACTCAGTACGTAGATATTTGGGGATACCAAGTAGGCGGTATTCAGAGGCACGTCCAAACAATACAATGTTCCACATGCTGCTTTTGCAAGTAATTAGCATTCCACGTGACAGGTTGCAAGTCCATCGCGGCTTATTGAAACACTAATCAATGGCACATGCTTTTGAATTTTTTGTTCTAGGGCATGCCGCTTTCCTTACGATGTTGTCCTTCACCATTTGAGCGCGGTTATTTATGAACAGATAGCGTATAAGATAGGTAATAGGATGTTAAGATAAACAGGTAGAAGGAAGACTCGGCACCTACGTCTGTGCGCTTGTAAAAATATCCACAATATATTTTTAGCAAAAAAATCGCGATAATATAACACACGAAGGCCAAATAACGTACCTGTGCGATAAATTACATAGTTTAGCGCTTGTGAAATAATAGAGTTCATTCCGCTATATCATGGAAACTTATCAGACGGTGGAATCTGTCTTCTAGTACAGTATAATATCTGTGGTGTCTAGATAGGTTTTTTTAAATAAAATAGGAGACACTGTCGCAACATGGTCGCAATATGGTTGTCCGTCGTCGTCCGGGGGAGTGCCACAACCAGGCCTATTTCTGTCGCCAAGCAGTTCGGTTGCCGGTGATAATACAGACACATGGGATCTTCCATCTCGATATCTAAGGAAGACAACACGTGAGTCACCTCTGGTATTGCAAGCGTCCATAGGCTACGGTAACCGCATACCAACAGGTGTGTCGTATGCTTGTTTGCCTCCTTAGTAGTAAAACAAAAGAATAAGAATTACGTTACACTTAGCTGGTCAAAAACCTCAACCGTCTAGTAATTTCCAGTTGCTTAGTACTCGCCGGAACTGCGGGCCGTGCTCGGCCGGAAGCGCGCAAGACTTCCGTTCCCTAGGGAGTCACGCGCCAAAGCAGGTCTTGCACGCCTTTCACGATTACTCAATATTAATTCATCCATCGTGCAGTTGCTTAGGCAATAAATAACGTGTCAAATGGATGCCGAATGCCGTAACTACTAAACAGTATTTTCAGCGATGTTGAACGTAGGTGTAGAGAAAAGAGTCCCCCAACTCTCGATCCGAAGAATTAGAACCCATGAAGGTTTTAAATACTGTCGAGTACCAATGTATTTCACGCGAAAATAATTTGTGCCATACACTTCGATTCATTGAATTAATTGTGGCATTGTGAGCAAAACTGCATACATATTATTATCATGAAACAAAACTTCGAAGACACAGTGATTGTTACAAATTCATGAAAGGACCCTGTGCGAGTAGAACTGAATCCTTTCCCAACATTGCTTATTTCGTAGTCACTTCTCTTTCCAGAAAGATCACTAACCTTACGCCACGTTACTAAGAAAGAACCGACGACAAGACGAAGAAGATCATACCTACTATAAATGATTAGCCCAACTCAAGTCAACTACATGCCCGGGCCAACCGAGTCCGAGGATTACCTCGGACTCGGTTGGCCCGGGCATGTACCTATTAAGGTATAACGTGTCATGAACAAAAAACTACCGCGAGAAAATACAAACAAAACGCCAACCACAAATCAAAACCTACAGAATCCACAATTCCCTCAATAAACATCATCGCATTTAACACAGTCGCATAGTTTGTTAAAACCGTTCAGCGCTAGACTAAACAATGAGATCAATTGGACCTATTGCCGGGAGGGCAGGAGCCGGTCGTGTATTTCTAACGACATCGACATACTAATTACAAAATAAAATTAGAGATCCCCGACTTGTCCATCATTGATTGTAACGCCATCTAGTTATTTGTGGAGATAACCATCCTAGAAGACATACCAATAGATTAAAAAAATCGCTTTTTTCAAATTCAAGACTAGACTCACATCCCTACATCGACTAGAAAAGAGCTAATGATACACACGTTAAACTTGTCTTATAACATTCTGTTTGCGTCCTCGTGCAAACGGATTTTCTTGGTCACCGTGAATTAGGCCAGTGACCAGGTTGCGTTATAGTGGACTGAAAATGTACCTAAAAACTATGATGAAAGGAATCAGTGCGCCTAACAAAAGCTCTTTTCACACTTATGTCTTGTCTTTTTAGTCACAACGAATTTTTGGTTTATTGGACATGCAGTCGCTTATAAGGCTCACAATACCTCACGTCTTTTATTATCATCTTCTGAAAGGTATATGCGAAACAAACAAACATATGTCTAAAAATGCAAATAACGAAATATCTTGAGTAAGTCGCCGACCTGAAACAATGTCATCGGTCCATCGTGTAGGGGACATTGATCCTACACTGCGTCCAGTTCGTGGTCACCAATGCCGATAGCGAACGGTGTTCGGTTCGGTTCGGTTCGGTCGTTGGTTCTGCGAGCTATGCATAAATGTGTCGTAAGAAATTCACCGCTGGCTCTAGTTGTACGTGACTGTTTTCGAATCTGTGAGGGTAACGTTACACGACTATCAACGACATCGATTCACAAGAGTACCCATTCAGCGCGCATTTAGGGATCGTGTTCTTATTACAACAAAGGGCTGTTGTAACTGAAACGTGTGTTGGGACAAGCTTTTTGTTTATGTAATTGGGTGGTTGTTGCCGAGGATGGCGTATACTTAAGCAGTTAGGTATGAAGGTACTTAAGAAGAATCTACATCATGTTCTAAATGGGGTTTCTGGACATACGATTCTAACAAAATTTGATCAGAATTATATCATCTTGGATACACTTAATATCTAAATCATAAATTATGGACTAGGATACTTTCGTCTCGGGACGTATGGAGAAAAGATTGTCCCCTGAAATCACGACCACTCTGGTCGTGATTTCAGGGGACTCTTTTCTCAAGAGAGTCAAGAGTGTGACGAAGGAAAGCATACCTAACTAAATTCAAGGATATGGGACGTTAAAGATACGGCAACATTCCAATTTATTCTGGAAAAAGAGCACATGGATTAATAACTGAACAAGTTGAGTAAACCTGGACATTCTGAGAAGTGGCAGGGAGGTGAAGTAACGGATGAGTGTCCGTGGGAACGGCCGTCACTTCCGGCGCGATCTCGGCTCGGCGCAACACTCTCAACTATTTCCTCTTTGTAGGGTAACCTAGCTACAGTTTTGTACTAATTTTTTTGTACGACAAAAGATCACCCTCGATAACTTTCAACTAACAACTTTTATGCAAAGTTCAATCCTCAAGTTACTTTTGGGGGTTGCATTTTGTGAATTGGTGTCTTAGGGCACCTTCTTCACCTATTAAAAAAGCCCACATAAGGTTTAGCATAGAGCATTAGACAACCGTTTTGTCTACGAAACGGAAGAGAAACCAAAAAATACTCTGAAAAGGTATATAGAAAGAAATTAATAAATTGTATTAATCAGCCGAATCATCCTTTATCAACCAACAACCTGGTTTATTTTACAAGCAACAACGCATGGTCTCACTAACATAGATAATTGCTTAGCAAACCAACAGTGTATAGCGCTTGCTACAGGACTGTTACGTTTTGCTACAAGGTACAAAGTAGTATTTTCTTTTCAGTCTTTATCATATTATTTTACCCACGTGTCCCATCTTATCACAAATTATGCCTGATTAATACAATAATTACCAGATAATACAGCTATTACAAGGGGACACAAATGTACTTTGATTTACTTTTAACCACAATTCCCACCCTTAATATGTGAAAATCCAAATATCCTGAAACACGTCATTATTTATTTATGCGCAGTAGCTGTGACTCATGTTCCTGAGACGTTAAAGGACCAAGACTTTCATATAAAGTTCCTCCCCCATTTCCCCTTCAGAGTGGACATTTCTAAAAAACCTTTCTTAGCACTTGCTTACGTTATAAAATAAATCCAAATTTCAGCTTTCTAGACTTAGTAGCTTTGTTCCCTGATAGATCAGTCAGTCAGGTATATATATTTAAACTTTTAAATGATTTTATAAGTTTAAATATATACATATTACTTATATCAGCAGATCAAATACAAGTTATTATAAAAAACATCTTCCGTCAGTCTCACACAAAACTAAAGAAGATAATGCTGTGAATTATTGTTATAAACGATCTTTAAATGAATGCAGTGATATAGCTTGCCTGATCCATACCAGCAATAAGTTCCACGACCGTACAGTTTGCTGTAAAAGAGTCCGTGTAGAAAAAGATAGATCAGCACATCAGAAAATAACGATACAAACAAATACAACTTCAGTGAGTAAGTTGTTAAACTGGGCTGGACTTACGACATTAGTGCTCGCAAAAAAGTGAGAAAATACATTACATACATACAACCGTACTTTTAAAACCCAATAAATAACGGTCAAACGGTCTAACAGATCTCTATTTGTAGGTTATATCCACAGACTAGTAAGGGATATAACTTTAATAACATCTTCTAGTATCATCCAATTTCTTTTACATTCAAGTTTAATAGGAATATTTGTTGTCTCTACTTAAAGAAGAATTCATCCAAATTACCAATATGAAGGTAGCTTATATTCATAGATCGAAGTCCTAACCAGAGAGTCTATGCTGTTCATAACATGTAAAAACGTCGACCATATCGACAAGATTGCATACAAAAATTGACATATTTGTAACTCATCATAGGTCCTCAGGCCAGGCAGTCCCACAGACGAAGATCGTTGACCGTAGTCCGTTCTTGTTGTTATCTGCCGGAAGCGACGACGGAAGCGCGCAATCTCTACCAATTGGACGGCTGTCACGCCGCGCGCACATGCCCCTTTGCCTTCGCTGATCGCTCCACTTGCGTAGCTATCTGATTCCATCATCTGGTAGCCGACCACTTATTTAGAACAATTTTAAGACCGGCATCGGCTGTTGGATAATGAGTACCTACCATAATTGGCTAATTCAAAAACTATGTCTATGGCGAAGGTGTCTTAAGATCAGCACTCTTTAGGGAAGGCAGTGGACTTTTGCCGGTGATGATTTACAGATAATCTTGTTCACCTTTGGAGTGTAGTTAGAAACATATTAGGTAATAGAAAGAAACACATTGTAAACCTGACCGACCAAATTCTTACCTAAGATACCGACGACGCCGCCTGAGACGTAAAAGGTTGCGGATTCAATCCCGCAGCAGGACAAATCTTCGTATGATTTAAACATATTTGTCTCGGGTCTGGGTGTTTTCTATGTATAACATGTATATTTTTACAAAAAAAAATGTATATTAGTAGTATATCAGTCATGTACCTAGTTGCTATAACACAAGCTCTGATTACTTTGGGGCTAAATTATGCTGTGTAAAATTGTCTAGCATTATTTATTTATTTATTTAGATAAAGGTAGTCTTCAAGATAGATGGTGGATTATATTAAATTTTACGAATTCAAAATGTACTGTTGTTAAAATCTTCCTAAATTGAAACAGTCTACCAAAGGCGGAACTCGTTGTATCTACCAACTTAACGAAAGCTCCACATTTCCTGATTGGTCCTTGAGACTGACAAGAGAAAGGTGAGGTAAATGTAGCGTAAGAGGTATAATTCAGTGGACGACTCGCCAGCTGACATTGACCCCTAGAATGGAGGCCTCTTCTCAGTACGCTACACATACATATTCATTAGTTTAATCTAAATATTAATGAAATAAGAGCCGTCAAAATACAAATAGGTATTTAGGTCGTGTATAATTTGTAAACGTTACCGCTTACCAGACTTTATCTACAAACCTCTGTGGTACCTACAGATCATTTAAAGATTCATTATTGGATTCAATATACATTTTACCTAATTTGAAAACTGCCAGACGTGTATGTATTTCGTCCCTCATGTGGACTCCCTCAGTGACTTGTGGCGATAAAAACTATCTAAGAACCATCTTTGTACGAATCAATTGCAAGATGCCGCTTTACAAACTATAAGCCGTTTCGGAGATATATGGTAACAAACAAACAATTTCAAATGGCTCCTGACGTCGCTGGTAAAAATTTAGAAAAAATAACTTATTAATATTAATATCTGAGAAAACACAAACATAATTCAAACACCACCTTATACGACAACTGCGAGACTAAAGTTCCGTATGACCTTCAAAATGGACCGACAAAAAACAGAGAATCTTTGAACTTGTCGAGCGAATGGTTTCGAAGGCAAAAAAAATAAGTGGATAAGATAGTAGGTAGCAGAGTGGTTAAGCATGGTGGTGATTATTTAATCTTTCTACGTAATTGATTGAAAGTGGTTGCGTAGAACCACTATACCACCATACGTTTAGTAAAAAGTCTATTCCAGCTGGAAGCACTGAACGCATCATGGCTTTTGACCTTCAGATACCTTGTTTACCTACATAACAGGAGGGCAGACTATCATTAGTATCGTTCCTTTAAAATGTAATTCCTCTCAGACACAACCACTCAAAAACAAGGGGATGGGAAATTAATGGATCAATGAATATTGAATTAGATACCTACCACATTATTTAAATCTCTTTATAAAGTTTCGTGCTTAATTATAATAATGCGTAACACATGACAAGAAAAAAAAAGTCACCCCGGATAAAGACGAATGCCAGTTAGTTATAATTTTATTAATATGGTGATCGGAAAGTCCAGAGCTATCTCGTTTTGAGAATAACACTTGTAGAACCGGTCGGCCACGCCAAATACCAACATGTTTCCTTCCTCGTGATGAGCGGACTAAAACACATTTTTTTTTTGGTTTATTCGTTTGAATAACGATAAATAAAGCAGGATTATAGTGTTTCTAGAATATTGTTATGCTTATCTACTTATCTGCCGGTCTACCAAGGTGTCGACAAAATGTGAAAATATCAAAAAATTTACTAGAAGGAGCGAAGGGGATCATTATGAATTATGAATTGTCTGAGTTATATTATTCATAACTTTTTTTTCTTGTCATGTATTACGCATTAATATAATTAAGCACGAAACCTTTTATGAATTCCTCTTATTCCTCTTATTTTCAAAGGGCAGGACATCGTGATAAAAATATTTCATAAAAAAATCATTCTGCAGATAAAAATGCGGTTTAAATACATATTGCAAGATTATTAAAATTATTGATTTATAATTGTAATAATTGAAGAATGTTTAAAAAGTTATGTTTGTTTAAGTAATGTTTTTAAAAAAGTATAGGCCACATTTATTATCATCTCCGAATTTATTTATTTTAGCTTACATGAAGCTAACTTTACTTATTTGTATGATCTTTAATTAAGAGAATGAGGAATTCAGAAAATTCTGAATTTTTGAAATGAATATTTTAGATGATTACGAAAACTTTAAAAATTCATTTTACAAATTCCGAACTTATGTAAGTATGTATAACATAGAATTGGGAAAATGAATGTGGAAAACCCTAAATTGGGATCTCTGAACAATATGAATGGAGAAGAGAAGGGCTTGGACCAAGTTTGACTTGGTCCAAACAAAATTAAGCCTGACTAATATTGTTTGTAACTTGGCATTCATACCCAAATTACGGATGGCGCCTAGGGATAGCCGTTCATCTGCAATCCATAAAATATCAAAGCCAGTAAATTACCCTTAACATCCATCTCCAAACAAACATCTAATATAGTCCGCACTGCGCTACAATTCCTGAAAATCTGAAAGTAAACAGGAGACGGAAGTCGTACGTATCGAAACATGCAAAACCCAACGGATTTATTGATCGGAGTCCAGCAATATGGCGACAGTTTATTTATCTATCTACCCACCTTCCTGGCGCCGCACTTCCGCCGGAAACGCTGTCGTCTCCGCTTTAACCCTTGCCGTGGTTCCGGTTTCCGGCTGCCTTTGATGTCTGTCTTAGTTTCCTCTCTGCCCGGGGCGACCAGGAGGCTTCGCAGTTCAGAAACCGAGATAATAAAAAGTATATTATAAATTGCTGGGTTTCAAACTTATTTAATTATTTTTTTTATTTAGCGGAACGCGGCGGTATTGTCAATAATATTAGTGCATGTGTCGCCATGGCCAGGGCGTGTGTAAGGGGACTAAAGCACACTGAAACCGTCTCGCTTGTTTAATTGCGATTTCCATTAGAACGCTAGCAGCTCGCTTTTCTCACGAATCTTCCTATCAATTTACCAAAAAAATCAGTTTAATCAGTAGCTCGATTATCGAGGCGATATTAAATTAGCAACTTTCGTAGAACGCAGGTTTTGCAAGATGAAGAGGACGCCGCTGTTGCAACTTGGCGAGAGCTTGTTTCCTGCATTGCATTGTTGGTCATAAGTGAGCGGCGTGACTAGTAAATGGTTAGCAACCGGGTTACTTACTCAAAAAGCAATTTGGATAATTATGTACAATACCTATAACTCAACTTAGTCACTAATAAATCTAATAATTACCCAAATCTCCCTGAATAAACCTGAATTTTGAGTGGCTTGTATCCATTGCTTCAGCGTGCCACGCATTGAACTGGCCGTCTATAATGATGCTATTTGCAAAACTACGTTCATCGTATCATGTCGTGTCTAACCCAAATCTGAGACCAGACACTTTGATTAAGCATGTGATGAGGTAATATATTCAATTGGAGATTGTCTGATTTATTTAATTGGAGCCTCACGTGCTTACGACAGGTCGCATCTTGAACCGGCCTAGTTGCTCGTAGTGGCGCTCGGGTTGAGCAGTAACGTATTACGTCATAACGCGGATTAGGTCAGCGCCTGCACTGGTTCACACCACAGCTTATGTCACACACATGACTGCGTGTGCGTGCGCAACATACGAAGAACGTGCTCCTCAACCCTCGAGCATCTTTTATTTAAAGTTACAAAATCAATTACCAGGTCATCATTGCGTTATATGCTCATCAAAATCCGTACAGTGGTTTTTGCGTGAAAGAGTAACAAACTTCCATCCTCACAAACTTTCGCGTTTATAATACTAGCTGAAACCCAAGACTTCGCTCAGATAAAAAGTAGCCTATGTGTTATTCTGATGTATAAGCTATATTACTGTAAAGTTTCATCAAAATCCGTTCAGTAGTTTTTGCGTGAAAGAGTAACAAACATCCATACTCACAAACTTTCGCGTTTATAATAGTAGTAAGATTAGTATAGGATTACTCAACAACAAGGACATTCTTTCATGAGACAATGACAAAACAGTCTTATTTTGGTGTGCATAACTCAGCAGCAGGTGGTCGGTACTTAACCTATATAAAAGTTAGTAAGCATCAATATGCAGGCGCGTTGCCAATTACAGCGGAGACCTACTTTCTTACCTTCGAACTTTTACTTCCTGCGGGCCGGGCAAGGCGGTCGGGCGGCCGCCGGTCGCACCACGCAACGAATTACGAAAGTGGCGCGAAATGCTCGGCCAACATTCGCGCGCTTGCGCCACCTTCAGGAAGTGCTGGTTGCTGCGGGGTTACGTAGTTGGTGCCACCGCCGCCGCGGGCCCAGACTACATCCTAGCTTGAGAAACACGGACGCGCCAGCCGCAGCGCACGGGAGCCTGTGGTCGCGACCTGCTGAGAGTTGCCACATTGCGCGCATGTAATAGTCTAGCAACCTCTTGGATTGGCATTATTTCTTCAGATTCTTCGCATGTTTACTAAGTTTAAGGGTTTTGTTTTAGGAAACGAATTTTGTTATTCATTTAGCGTTTCCTAAGCAGGTATTCATTCACTGACCAAATGCTTTACCTGTACCTAAATAATGTATCAACGTTTGCTTGATAAACAAGGTTTCAAAACTATGAAAAAGTCATGGCGGTAATTTAATTCACTGCTGCTCACATATTAAAGAGAGCTTCAGATGAAATCAATAAATTATAGAATCCCTATACCGCCGATATAAACATAAAAATACATTAATATAGAAAAAAAACAACAACTACTACTACAAGACATTATGAAACAGTATACTGCCTCTACAAAACAGGATGTTTCTCTAGGAACTATGCCGCGTTACCTAAGCTCGTAGGTTTGCTAACCTGCCCACTCAATAACTAACAAAATGTTACGAAATTACCACCACTAGAGATTGCATAATATAGATTTTCTTGTAGGTTTGGAAAAGTTTGTCCAAGTGCTTGAATTTACGAATTTACCTTATGTGATATGTCTACTGAAAAACGATAATTACATAGATGTAGCAAACTTTGTGGCTAGAGAATAAGTTTCATGTTGTGGTGTATCCATGTGGTATGATCTGGATACTGGGAAGAGGGGAGCGACTGTGGTATTTCTTGAAATGTTCAACAGTGGATTTGTCCAGTATATTTTAAAAATAAACTAGGTTGGATCAATTCATCTCATTTCGAATAGTAAATGGATTAAGCAGGGTACACCAGGAAATACGGTATAGTGGAATCAGGAAGGTACTTGATGACTTTTCTTCCTTTCAACTAAAATCCCGATCCTGAAATAATGTAAGTAGCTATATATAGATTCCTCATGGTAATCAAAGCAGTGTGATATATTATTTCAATTAACTTATGCACGTGTCAACTTCAACTCAGTATCTAATAAAATAAACAAGTTATACATACGAATTGTGATAATTTGCAATATTAACATGACTAACTGACCATACCCGTTCTCAGTTCTGAATTGAGAATACTAAGAGGATACATTTATATTCCTTGAGACCATTTACATGAAGAGCAGGTTATTAAATCATGGGTACTAGTGGTAAAAGGAAATGCGCTCTGTCAAGGTCGAGATGCACGTACTATGCACAAATTGTAGAAATACAAAATGTCGTCTAGTAAGTTTGTGTTTCGAAATATTATAAGGTAGAGTTCTTATAGGTAGGATCATAATACATGGTTAGAGAACCATGCTTTGAATATGTTTATGAAACGGACCAAATGATCAAGAAGAACCAGCTTAGCATAGTGACACCACTTAAGAGTTTTTCTTTTAAATAACATTATTTTGCAAGTGTATGTAACTGCAGGTATGTACCTACTCCGAAAAACCTTATCGAGATGTTTCAAATGGAAACTCCGTCAATACAATCTGATTAAGTGGGTAAACGAGCATGCATGATTTCAACGTCGCCTTTGTATAAAACATATTATGTTAATCATGAAGTATCGATGTGCAGTCACGTCTCTACCGTTGCACAAGCCGGGGCGCGTTACAGAATCGGATAAAACCTATAAAAACTATATTAGGGCGAGAAAATTCACATCGGTTGTGTTCCGTTACAAGAGCGCAATTCGCTCAGTGCATAACCCCATCTTCTAACACGTAATGTGCGCAACGGTGCGCACCCGATCTCGCACGACCGGTCTCGTATGTGGGTCATCTCTTTTTGTTCCACCACGTTATTCCGTAATTAGAAAGAGAGGGTGAGAGAGTTGTAAAGTCACATTTAGCTTAGGCACGCAAATTGGGAGTAGAAAATTGACTACCTACTTTAGGTTAGTTATGACACAGATATTGTTATACCATGATTATACTAGTAGTTATTATGGTTGGTAGAGCTGGCTCATATCAGGGTCTACGCATTAGCATTGCCATTCAGCGTGGCAATGCGGCCAGTATTTTGGGAACGCTTCCGTCTGGTAGTGATCTGGATCAGTTAATTTATCTATAGATCGTTTGCGGTCTTTAGACAGCTAGATTTTTCATCTGTATTTCTGTATATACCTACTTGTACGTTATGAAGTTGACAAGATATGATGTTAGTCGTGGTATATCTTACGTAACATTTTCCGTTACCATTTCTTGGGATATCACGCCATGAATTTCAAGGTCTGGCTTTTTGTATTTTACTTCCAGATATCGAGAATGAGCACATCTTTTGTTAGATCCAATAAATTAACTCGCCGAAAGTTGATTTCGGGGCAATAAAAAGTATTTTTTACTGCCGGGTGTCAATGATTTTAATCGCAAGAGTCAGTAAACGGTTTTAAGAACGGTGCAGGCAACAAGCGAATCTCACGAGGTGTCCAAGATGGCGGTACGCGGAAGTGTGTGCGACTTCCGCGTTGCCCTGCGCTGCGCGTGCGCCGCAGCTCGTGACGACTTCATACATTTATTAACCGCCGATTTGTAGAACGAAATTATGGGACGGTGTAAGTAAAGCTAATTTTGTACGTAGCTATACACAATGGGGTGATGTCACGTGCCTCAGTCAATAACATCATTCAAATGTCTGTGGCGGTAGTTATTATTTTAAAGATGTTTGTTGTGGTGACTGGTGTTAAAATGCATATTTTATTCTCAGAATTAAAGTAGCTTCGGTAAGGTTAGTCTTGGGTACAGTCAGCTTCAAAAGTTGATTAGGTAACATTTTGAATTTTTAAATGCTCTTTTCTTTCGGTTTTATCAAGAAAATGGTAACTATAGATTGCAAAAAGTAACAAGGCGGATATTTAAATGAACTCAATAGTTTATTAAAAGTCACCGGATAACGAGAGTCCTTATAGTCCTTATAAGAAATAGGATTGATTGGCATCAACGTTTTTTTTTGTGTGAAATTAACCTATTTCGGGCTGATTGTTATTTTTCTAAAATCTGTGAATGCATGTGAAAATATCTCAAAAGTAAAAAGGACAGTCTCTTAAGAACGTTTTCCTACTTGATGCTCCGTCTCAAAAGTCCAACATATACCTAAGATACAACAAAAAACCAAGAGTTTTATTTTAATTAATTTTAAAATACCATACCGGTTTCAATAACACTCACAAGTAGGTAGAAGGTACATTTAAAAAAAGTAGAGCGATCTACAAGATCGCTCTACTTTTTTTAAGTACCTAATAACTTCATGGTATCATTTAATCCTGCTGCATAACAAGTGCTCTCGAATCAACATACATACGTAACAATATAATAATCTGTGGTAAAATTAACTCATGCACTTGTGTAAATCTATTACAGTTGTCGGATTCTACCAGTGCGAACAACGCCAACTTCTGATCCAAAATTATCGTCTGTTCCTAATTTGGAATCGTTATAATTAATAATTCCATAATGCAGCAAAGGAGACTGTAAGTAAATAATCAGCTGGATTTATTTGAATGATTGCGTTTTTTAATTTTGTTTAAAAATAAGAATTTTTGTTTTTGTTTTCTACTATAAATGTTACATGTCCGCAACCCAAAAAAAACGGATCTAACGGAAGACCAGCGCTCGTTGCTGCAACCAGTATTATGCTGAGTTGGGACGTTTTTTTTGTAACTACTGTTTGTCTTATTAAATATTGTGATTATTTGTATCGTGTTTTTTTTGCAAAAATAAACTCTATTCTATTCTATACATCGGATGGCATCGATTCTATGACGTGTCTAGTAGAGCTCCTTGTGACGGACCTCGTCCGGGGAAGTAGATACTCCCACCATACTTATTTCTGCCGTAAAGCAGCTCAATGCTCGCATTTCTTAGTTTCGGTTTGAAGGGTATGTGTGCCGATGAAATGATAAGTACATCAGACTTTTAACCCGTTATGCCTCAGGGTCGGCAACGCGCGAGTGATACCTCTAGTATTGCAAGCGTCTATAGTTTACGTTAATCTATTATCAACAATTGAGCCGTATGCGTAAAAAACAGAAAGCGAACAAGATTTTTTTTTAATAACATAATTTCCGAGTGCTTTTTCCTAAACCACCCCAAAATAGTAGTAACGTATCCTGATGCCATCTAGTAGATGCAGTGTCCATTATGTATTAGATAGCATTATGGCGACAGCGAGCCGGGGTCGCGCGCGACTCGCCCGGACATACCGTCCACAATTACTGGCAATTGTGCCAATTGACGACACCGCCACGCCATGCGCCACCCTTCCGCTTTCTACCCGAGATGACGCCACGAACATCTGCTGGCAACTCATAAATGTAATTGATTGCTAGATTGCGTGGAGGGCAAATGTATCTATCTATAGGTATAGGTACTCATAATAAAACTGATAATTTAACTGATAATTAAGTTTGAACGCTCTAATCTCTGGAAGTCACTAGTACTTGATTTGAAAAATTATTCCTGCATTTGATAGCTCAATTTTTGAGAAAGGTTATAGGCTATTTAACATTACGCTACGATACTAAAGAGCCGAGCAAAAGAAGTAAAAGCGCGAAGGGTGGGCCGAGGGCTACCGTGTCACTAGTTGTTTTATATAGGTAGGTCTAGTACCTACACTTCTACTTCTTAGGCCCGAGTTCATCGACACTATAACGGGTTGTTAGCTCCTAATCAAAGCTTTTTGACGCATACGTTCATAGAAATCTACAATCAATGGTCAGACTTGACCGTCCGCCTTGTACTTTGACAACAAGGAATGGTCATGGTTTAGCAGGTCTTGCTGGGGCTTACAAACACACCAACACATCTCGACCTCGGTGGCACGGTGGGCGGGTAGGAGACGGACGTCGGTGGCAGACGCAGGTCCGTTTCCTGCTGCGGGACAAATGTTTAAATGTTCTGCAGATTTTTGTTCCGGGTCTGGTTTTTGTGGTACCACATAATGTACTCGTAGTTCCTGATACCCACGACATTGGCAATCCTAGTGTGGGTCAGGTTCAGGACTATGCACATAGGTATGTCATAGGTCTGTTAGATGTATTCAGCTAATGTAACACAGTAACTAGCAGATTATTAAATACAGTATTCAGTAAACATTAAGAGGGGCATGATTTTGTAATGTATTTATTTAATAATTCTTTAAAGGCGGTAAATAACATTAAATTATTAAATGGCATGGAAAACCCAATGAAATATTAAGCTCAGAAAACTTTCCTGTTTTATAAAACGGTAGCATTATAATATAGTAGGTACCTATTTGAGGAATATTGTATATAAATCATCGAAATGCTGACTTGCCCCTGGTTAAGCAATAATTTTGCAAAAGGCAAAATGCCCCAAACATAAGACAATGTCCGTTAAATGAGTAGAGTTCTGTCAAGTAAGATATTGACAAAAAAAACTTAGACACACAGAACTATCAATAAGGAATGTACAAAGTCAATCAAACGAGTTATATAATAATATTTTCTGTTTCGATTTGTATAACAATGTTTAACAAATAACTACCTAACCTACCTAAAACGATACATTGCATTTGCGATAAAATGGTGTTTCCGGGACGGCTGGATGCGGACGTTTGATAACGCTTATCAAACCTTGCAGTACGAGGTGGATGATCGATATATAGCAGTGTTTGTTCAAAGGTCCACGCTTATCTGCAGTTAAGTCGCTGTTACTTCAGCTTTTATACAAAGCTATTTCTGCATAGGTATACTTAATTATTGCTTGCATGGAATTTAAAGAGAGCATACCTTCGAGTAAGGCTCTTTAAATAAATGGGAAAATTTAGGGAGGATAGCTAAGAAAGAGCTAGCCGATTCAGCAATGCGACATCCAGGAAAGATTTTATTATTCCATTAAACCCAAACAACCTTTGGCTTTGGAATATTTAAGCGATCGTGAACATTTTTTGCTAGGCTGTTGAAAGTTTAAGGTCCCATTTCGTCGATAACTTATTATGGCTTGTAATAATTATGACTATCTTTAATTAATGTTATTGGTGCAACCGTTTTAATTAAAATAAATAAATAAAATGGAAAATGTAAGGTCACAGCTCACAGAATTTTACAATCTTCCTTAGTCTTCCTTTTGTTTTGAAAAATGTTTGCATCTACAAATATTTGTCTCGGGATATGGGTGTTTTCTGTATATAATATGTATGTATTTAAAAAAAAATATCTTAGTAGTATATCAATCATGTAGTTCCCATAACACAAGCTCTTACTTTGGGGCTAGATGATGCTGTGTGAAAAATTACCAGCATTATTTATTTATTTTATAGCTTTTATGTTACATAAGTTATGGTTCATTCTTACACATCTATTTTAACAATAATATTTTTCAAACATTCGCGATCAATTCAAAAAAGTAAACGCGATAAAGACCGGTAAAAAACTTATAATTATATCTAAAAACTTATAATTATATCTAGACAATACCATCACCATCGTATAAGATGAATCACGATAATTCCAACTTAAAAACAAAAGGCATATCTCCGATCATTAACAGATTTCGTTCGATTTAAAAACCGATGCTATCTGATTCCGAGATGCTCATTAAAGCATTATGTTCGCATGAGACGGATTATTAGTGTTTTTTGTCGAGTAAGGTAGAAATCACATTGTTCCTCTCGGGCAGAAGAGAGTGACAGTTAAGTCGACGCCCTCGGGTTTCTAAGCGCAAGTCGCGTGACCAATTGATATTAGTTGCCTTCAATTTAAATGTATGTTATGCAACCGTACATCGCATATGGGCTCATCTCGAATAACTTCTATATAAATTCATTCATTCCATTTGACATTCACGGCCCCGAATCATAGGCATATCATGGCAGACGAAGTTATTCAGTATGTCATCGGCTCGTAAAAATATTCAAAGCTGTAACATCCATTGGTATAGATAGGCAATATTTTGTAAGATATTTTTATAAAACTAAAGTGGGAACCAGCATAGTGGTTACCGTAATCAATGGACGCTTGCAACGCTAGGTATCGCGCGTTGCTGACCCTGAGACATAACGGGTGAATAGTCTCATGTAATTTCACCGTCACTTACACCCTTCAAACAGGAGCACAGCAATGCGAGTATTGCTGCTTGGAGGTAGAAATAGCTATGGAGGTAGTACTTTCTGGACTTCTTCTAAGTAAGCTGGCTAACAAATACCTATATGTAAGAACAAATATTATATGGTTGAAATTATAGATATTAAAACACATAGGCAAATATAAATTTAAAGGCATAGTGTACATCGGGTAGTGTTCCAATAAGCGGCGATTGTCTTGCAGTCAAAAAACTAACACTATTTTTTAGTTTCAGTTTATTAGAATATTAAATATTCTAATAATATTCTAATAATAGAATATTAAATATTCTAATAAACTGTTATGTGGAAAACTAACTACTAGCAAAACGCGAACATGTACCTAATGTAATGCTTGGACGTGTCTCTGACTAACACCTACTTGGTATGTTCAAAGATCAACGCACTGAGTATGTCTGAGGATGCCCGTCATGGGGTATACAGTCGTGAGCTTGTTTTTAAGGTATTAAAAAATAACTCGTTCAGACCATTGCAAAATATTTCTACGAATTCCCAAGTCACATCAGTTAGCATTCAGCAGTGATTACTATACAATGGGAGCTAAGGACCACTTGATTCAAACATCCGTGATTGCGTCACGCGATCCGAGAAAAACTTCTACTGGAAGGGAAATTAATGGATTCAAAGCGGATGTTGAGATTCACACGATCGGCTAATTATTCGCTAAGCTGGTCTGACCGCTCCTTGCACTTCCTTCATCTCTTGATGTAGGATATAAACAGGCTTTGGTTACTGGTTATTAATGACATTAAGACGACGCTTCTCCCGGATTACAACTGGATTTTGCATGAATTTTGCAATTGTAGACATTGTTACCAACCGGCTTCAGATAATGGAGAAGGTTCTCAATACGGCTGTATTTTTTAATGTAATACTTGGCGTTGAGGTTCCATTTTAAAAGCATAGGAAATATAATTTTATCGAATCAAAGGTTCTTGTTCAAATAATCACAGTATAAGATTTGAATATTATCTTGCCTATTAGGTCAAGGTTCACAAAATTGAGGAAATAAATAAGCGACATGTAATTATTAAACTTTAACGTACAAAATAACTTTAAACATGACACTAGTAGGAACTTAACGCTTTTTGCCATTACCCAAAGAAAAATAAAACCGTACTTGTCTGTAGAAAGTCAAGACCTTGGCATTAGCCTTGCGTCGTGGAAAACGATTGACGATACGGAAGCAACAAAGCATTGTTTTAACGAAGATTACGTAGATGGTTGAGAGGGGAGGGGGGCGAAGGAAACGGATGCAGAAGCAACCAGCTAAATAGTACTTATCAGAGTAGGTACCGCCTTAGAGTCTTTATGTTGTTGAAGCATTAGGTGGCGTTTTTGATCAATGATTATACTGCAGGCTTTACTGAAAGTTTACGAGCTAATAAGTTTAAGTATGTAATAATAATGTATCTTATAAATAAGATTATCTGAAAGAAAGAAGGAAGGTAAGGAACCTTACCTACCTTGGTAATTTAAAAGTGATCAATTAAAAAGAATCGATTACAATTTTTATCCGCGGAATGAGTTCAAAGTTAATATAATATTTGTAAACTTCAACATCATGCCAAATTGATAACAAAAATTAAGTAAACAAGCCATGATCTATGCCGAAGTAATTGGTCATAAAACTCATTTTTGCACAGAAATGATAAATGTAGTATTATAAGTACCAACGCATATAACTCTTATCAATATAATAATATGTAGATGTGCAATCTGAAGAAGCAGACGAGACGAGCTTAGATAATTCAGAGTAGCTATGAATTGATCGAAACTGCAGGAGCCCTAAACAACACAACGTTGACAAACGGTTCGAAGTCAGGAGATATGGACGAGCAAAAATCCGCGTCGCGTAAATGCCGAAGCATCTGATTAAAACGAATGCGTGATAATCTCGCCGTCATGCTATGCGATGGCAGCCGATCGGCGTTCTAATCGTTGATAAGTCTAATTGCGTGAGTTAGGCCTAGGCAAGGTACCCATTCAAAAGCGTGCTGGCTTAGATATTTAAAGTACCTTTGGAGTTAGTGGCGGGGAGCCGTCTTTATTTCTTGTCCGTGTCTAACATGGTATTAATAACACAACAGACCGAGTATCGGGAAAACATCTGCAAGACTAGCTCCCTGGCTTTCCCATAGATAAGTCTTGTATTACAGTGGCAGCCCATGGTTTTACCTGACACCGACCGTGCATAGCAATTCCCTGGATCGGTGCCGTGGTCAGGCGACTGGTGTTGTCTTACAGCGACCGCAGCAGAACAAAAACAAGTCGAGAGCATGTCCTCAATCGTGCGTGTCCTGCCTGGAGCGTACTGCTTGGCTTTAGGGCTGCTCTTATTTAGATTTAGTTGTTTAATTTATGTATATTTTAAAGATGTTTAATGGTTAGTAAGTACAATATACTCTTGCAGGCGTCAGCCAACTTTAATATTTTAGTCACAATTTCAAATTTCATTATCCTCGTTTGCGCTCTGACCAATCTCCCTCTATATTGACTTTTTAGCGAATAACGATGCATGTTGAGGCTTTGAGGTTTTTTTTCAATTCTTCAAAGGTTTAAGACAATTTTAATTTAAGGAACATGCACTCGCGGAGTTTAGAAGGGAAGGAAGTTTGGAAGGGAATCTATAGCGATGTGACTTAAACAAAAAGAGGAAAGATAACTAAAGCTTAAATCCTCAGGTACATACTCAGTGCTGTATGCTTGAGTATATAAAGTAAGGGGTAGTTGAGGCACGTCCAAACATTACATTTGGCACATGCCCGCGTTTCGCAAGTAGCATTCCACGTGACAGGTTGCGAGCCCATCGCAATCCACAATACGAGGTTAATTGACGTAGGCCATGGCTCTATTTGGCGGAAACTGAGTTTGACTGTTACCCAGTGGACAGAGGTTAGCGGTTCTGGTGGAAAAAAATAAGTTGAATAACAATTTCGCGCAATCGTATTACATGGTTTAGAGAACTGTTGAAACATCTAGTCGTCTTATGACTTCCAGACTGAGAGAGTATGCAATGCACGACTACGTTTATGGTATAATTTTTGACACAAGATTACGTTATGACGTTGTTGATATTTATTTTTTAAATGTATTTATTTGGAACAAGTTATTACAAAACAGAAGCAAAAGAAACGCTTGAAATTGCAGAACTAAAAACTGTATCACTGTTTCCAGCACTCGTCCTTATGACATAAGGGAAACTTACGTCAGATACAAAATATAGCATGATGCCCATCTGCACTGGTATCAAACATTCATTCCACATAATGGATCTTATATCTAGTCCACCCACACCATACCAAACTTTCGCGAATTCTTAATATCTTTAGGAGCTGGATTTACAGGACAGCCCTAACGATCCTCGGCGGCAGTGGCCGCTGAGAGGGGTAGGAAGCCGCAGGACATCCGACACGTACAGGAAGCGAAACCAGTTCTAGAGCCTTTGTCCCTCAACCTCCCGCCCGTTCTCCCCGCCCCCGTCCGACCACATTCCTACAGAGCCTCCGTTGCGTTTGCGCACCCTTTCTTTAAAGTGTATCGTTATTTTTTGTATACTTTATGTGGTTTTGAATTCAATGTTTGAGTTGTAAGTAAACTATACCTATGTATGTAAAAGTACTATAAGTAACTTATAATGTTATTTGTATGTTTTAATTTACTTCTGAAGCAATTATAATGTAACTGAAAGAGTTTGTTGGAATAGGAAAGGTTTCTTACCGCTCATTTTTTAGTTCAGCATCGGAGACATTGCGACAGTTTTGCTACATAAGTATGTAGTATTAAAGTCAATGTTTGCATTGAAAGTATGTTTAAATTGACTGCTGACGCACGAATCACATCTGTAATAGGTGTTATTGAACGGCTGAATAGGAAAGGTTTCCTACCGCATAAGTTTTAGTTCTGGATCGGAGACATCGCGACAGGTTTGCTTTGTACAGGATTCTAAACAATGTCAAAATTTGACAAAAAAACATGTCCACGCCAATTACTACAGTTAGTACGTATATCCAATCTAAATATATATATAATATACTTTTAATTGTAGGTAAGCAAGAGTAAATAATATGTTAATATGGACATGATTAATTATTAATGGGGAAAATTGCGGATTTCAAAATAAATGAAAATCGAATTCTAAATATAAAACGTAAATGTACCGCTCAGCGTCAACATAATGATTAAGTCCGGCCTACCCTGACTAAAGGGGTGTGAATTCATTTTTAGGACAAAATAAATTACATGAAAGGGTGCCTCAATAGTTATCGCAATAAACTGGCTCTGAATGAAAACTGCGCAAGACTATTTATCTCTAAACGCAGGAGGAACGTCCGTGTCTCGTGACGGAGAGGAAGCTCCAAGG
Source organism: Perizoma affinitatum (assembly GCA_961405105.1). Taxonomy (NCBI): domain Eukaryota; kingdom Metazoa; phylum Arthropoda; class Insecta; order Lepidoptera; family Geometridae; genus Perizoma; species Perizoma affinitatum. The sequence continues at coordinate 11,219,818 of OY560194.1, read as the reverse complement.
TGGTCTTTAAAAAGTGTGACGTCAGCAATGCTAACGTCACTATCATCACCAGCATGCTGGTGGCTCATAGTTGATGACGAAAGTAAACTCCAGGAGATGTTCTTCAAATTTATTCTTGGTTGTACAGAGGCTTTTGAGGTCTGTACGGTCCGACGGCTCGAGCGAGAATGAATCGTACTCGGTCCGTCGCCCGTATTTATGCAAAAACAAAGACAAAGGCAAGCAACTTGTGCGAACAAGCTAAAACTGCCTGCAAGCATTAATCATTTAAGTTTACAAATGGTTTTGAAGGTAAACATGGTCAAAATAACAACTTGATTACGTAATTACCTAATTGTCATTTGATTACAACAATCAAATGATAACTAGCTATTAACTAATGATTTTACACTGTAATATGACAATCTAAGTGATGATTCGTTAAATAACTCGTGGTTCTGCGCCGATGACTCATTGTAGAAGCAGAATAACGCCTTTGCGCCGATATATAATATACTTTTAATTGTAGGTAAGCAAGAGTAAATAATATGTTAATATGGACATGATTAATTATTAATGGGGAAAATTGCGGATTTCAAAATAAATGAAAATCGAATTCTAAATATAAAACGTAAATGTACCGCTCAGCGTCAACATAATGATTAAGTCCGGCAAATATCTCGACGAAGCGGAAAAACGACTGAGACTAAAATAACCGCTGAATATTTCCGACTAGCACCTCGCTCGACTTATGAAAATGGCATCTAAAGACGTTCGGCGCGCACGCAACTTCCGGTCTACTGATAAACATGGCGGCAGCGAGCCAACATGGCGATGTTTCCGGCGTTGATTCACATAATACCTACATTATGAGCGCTCAGTACATTTTTAGTTAGTGAATCACACTGCTGGTAGATGTCCAGACTTTGTTGTTTTGAAGTTAAATCGTCTAGCCACGTAAATATATATTGAAGGTCGCGATCGGTCAAACGAAATATGAATTTTAATTGGTGCCTAGTTCCTCCCACTTTGAAAAAACTAGGAAACGCTTGTCACTATTTTGTGCAGTATAGTTACGCAATTTTTTCGTCTTGCTATAGTTTTTTTGACTATTAATTATAATGTGATTCTATTGAACTCCTGACGATTATTCTTTCATTTTTAAGTAGATTATAAGAATTTAAAAATATTTTCATGTTAATTGTGTAGGTTTGTTTTAGTTTAATGGTTCTTAAAAAATAAAACAATAAATAATTTATTTAGTAAGTCAAAATTCATTTATTCATTAAAATCACAAGGATCACTTTGAAACGTCGGTTTTATCTACTGCCTGTTCCTCCGCGACCAAGCCAGGAAAGAATGGCAAGAAAACAAGGCTTATTCTTTTTAATTTTATGAATTCACCAAAAATCCTGACCTGGTAACCCTAACTATGGCATAACAACCCATATTCGTTAAATTTTATCGCATTCATGTTATCAACCTACAAAATAAAAATCCCTTCGTTTTTTATTCATTTCGTGCACCAATTAAGCTACCCCTAATAGTAACACTACATAAATAATTTTGAAACAAGACGTTATACTTACCTACCTGTCATCCCACTGATGGGTGACCTTTATCCAAAATCTCTCGAGACGTCTCTGTCACTCGAAATCTCCCACCACTCTCTTGATTTATTTTTTAATATTCTACCCAGAAATTGTTTATGAAAAAGCAAACTTTTCAAAAGGGGCTCACAAGAATCGTAATTTGAATCCAACCTACTTAATTTCTAGAGAACCTAGCTAGTCCAAGGTAGGTACTATTGATGGATCAGAGAAAGATACTTTTTTTAACCGACCGACTTCTCTAAACTCATTCAACGGAGGTCTAAGGTAAAAATCATGATATCACAAAGGGTGTTCGACCTGGCATGGCTGTTGTAGCGGTAAAATCCACGTAATCCTGGTTACAGCCAGGAATTCGTATAGTCCAATGTCTATGGCAACAGTAACCTGATCTTTGCGCATTCAAACACAACTCTAAAGTTCATAGCCTGAAATGTGGCGAATCATTATAAAGAATATAATAGAATAAACGTTTATTTGGCAGAAACAATAATAGAGGTAAAAATTATACATAGGCCGACAAGTAGAGGTAGGCACCAACACCCAACGCTGATTTTCAACTGTAACCAAACAAAATGGAAAAGGTAGTGCAACAATGACTGTAAAAATATAATAGGTACGTTTATTCATATAAATACATATTATAAGATTAATTAATTATGATAAAAACCCTAATAAAATTTTGAAAATAGTTGAAATACAAAGGTATATGGAAGTGAAGTGAAGAAAGAACTGATTGAAATTATGAAAGGACACATAGATACATGGAAATGAAAAGGATGACTAGCTAAGAGAGATGTCAACATTAATAGTACCATGTTGTATATGGCCTTCTCTATGGAATTTTCTTAGTATAATATCATTGACACTTTTAACATTCTCATTGCTAATTATTTGATGTTTTTCGTATAGAAAATAATATATATATTTTTTTAAAATTTTATAAATTATTAATTTCTAAAAAGTTTTTAGCTTATTTTACTTAATTTTCTTATCAATTCATTTTAACTTCATTTTCTTTCACATTCAGAGTAGTATCGAATTTCCCGGAAGTCTCGGGAATGGTTTTTAGCGTCCGAGACTGATCCCAAACTGAAAACTTAGTAGGTATGTATTTGAGGTTGTCCATCATGGAGAATACAGTAGTGAACGTGTTTGTTTGATGTTTTTGATGCCCGTCTGCATTAAAATTAGGCGTGTCTTAGTTTTTTCATCTGTCACTAGGACGGCATGTCCTAATGTCGGTATGTGTAACTTGCCAAGTGTGGATGGGCATTAGTAACATAATAATTACGTTCAATTAATTTATTACGTCGGTTATTAATTATATGAGAGCACTTTTAATCGGCATCTAATCATCCGACGTTTTCTTAGATAGACGAATCGTATCGATCGTACCCTGCGTATTAAAATCAACCGATTATCCGCAAGATCGATTAATTTCCAAAGCGGCATTCGTATTTATGAGGATATTCAAGCCGTCATGTTGGTTGCTACCGCTATCTTTCCTGATTATGACTCAGAGATTGATCACATATTATATAGAATAATTTAGTGCTTACATGTAGATCGCTGACTCAGTTTGAGTAGGTACCCAGTAATTACAATCAAATCATGTTGTAGGTATTCTGTAAACACAATTTTGAATTGGAAATTATAATACGTTTTCTAGAATTCGAAAATCGAATAAAACTCCAATTTTACATAATTTTCATTGTAATTAATTCTCTTTGATACCATCTGGCATCTTAAAAAGATCCCTCTCTCCAAGGCCACAGATAATAATATATCACTATAGATCCCGCGAGCATTATCACCACAATGTCTTTCTGTCTAACTCCAAGCAGGTTGGATACTGTAGGTACTAAAGATCATGGACTGCGTGCCGCCTTTAAACGTTGTGATTATTTCCTCTATGGCCGCCTGGTTGATACCTGCTGCTGTACGCGCGTCATAAAATAATTAAAGGAACCTTGGTACGTACTGAACTCAATGTACTCTGCGTATACTCACTCACTCAGTGGCACCCAGTTAGACCAAAAAACATTATAAATCATAAATGTCCATTCATCCTCTAACTACTAACTGCTCCCGCTGTGGTATATGAGAAAAACCCCGCCCCATTTGTCCTCGGAAATTTGCGGGATTAAACTGACCTTTTGTACTTATCAGTCGGACATCAGAAAGTTAGTGTAATAAAATTGTTGACAACACTAAAATAACCAACACAGGCAGCTGGCCCTACAGAAATTTGTTTCGTATAGTAAAGTTGTTGACAATAATTGGGAACTCCTATATAGATAAGTTTACGTAACCAGAACCGGCAAGGTTGTCGCACCGCGGCCGTGGCAGTGAACTTACTTTCTTCTGCGCACCGCGCGCCAACCAACCGTGAACCGCATTTCGTTAAATAATACCTATTACCAAACCAGATGTCTCATGGCCTGGCTCGTAGGTAAGTCGTTACATATTACAAATATACACAACGTAACGAATTATTTTAATTATGTAACTCGTTATCTATTTGGGTAATCGTGACAAGAAATCTGGCTAGTTGTAGAGTAGGCAAGGTGCTAAAGTAAGTCGGCAGATGAAAATCTTCTTGACTTTATTTTATACGTTTACCAATAGCAATCTAGCAGAGAACCTATTAAATTAAGGGTCGGAGAACCCAGGAGCGCCTAAAGGTGAAGGAAAATGTAGAAGGGAAAAGGTCACAAGGAAGAAACTTCAAACGATAGATGGACCCAGTGTCTGATCACCTAAAGGTGTCAGTGCGGCTCTCCATCAGGCAAATGGTACAAATCTGATGAAGACAAACAGTGAACAGACTTTACTAAAGGAGTCACTAAGCAATGAGATAACGACTGAGTAAGTAGTAGGTGTAAACCTAATAAGAATTAAAAACCTGAGCTTTAAGGCTGTAAAGTGTAAAGCAAACTGATGGTTTCACGGGCCACTGCTAAAGTATGAAATCGAGTTGTCCAACTACCCGCAACGCGATACGGTAAACGACGTTGGCAGAGATTAAATAATAGTCACACCGAAACCGTTGACTTCTAGGAGAACATGTGATAGAACACGTCTGTTAAAGACGTATGAACAGTGGATTCAGATTCAGCGAAGCTTTGGTTTAAACAAAAAAGTGCGTCAAAACAGTAGTAAATATATACTAATATGTAGATATAGAAACAGCGTTTCGCAGGGTCGTTGTTACAAACTCAGCGATAGTTCATACCAGTTAAAAGACTACGGGTAGACCATGTAGGGAAATGGAAAATCACGAACTCATCTTCATACGGCCTACCAGGCAGGATCTTTAGAGCATGTCAAGTCGCACGATAGTTAGGGAGACAAGCTTGTTCTTCGCGCTCTATGTGGTCTCTGTGGTATTTTTTTCCTCTTTAGTTACTTCCAGCCTGCTTCATAAGTGTCACCCGGAGTCCATAGCGGTTCACCTTGCACTCCACTTGCGTTTGTAATTACAGTTCTTTGATGAGTCCGCTTGAGCAAATGAAAAGCTTAGCGGTAAATTAAGTACTATTTTTATTTATTCAATTTTGTAACTCAATTACGTCTTAATGGGTAGCATATATTGACAACGTGATATCTGATGATGATATCAGAAGTGGGATCGTTGACAAGTGTTCCGAATTGAAAACCTCATCAAAAGCCTGTACAATTGAAGAATTAGAGTAATCATTAAACTTAAACCTAATATTAATAAGATATAACGAGGTATACAATTATTTGTGGGCTATACATAAGAACTGATACATAACACTGAACATGTGGTGACTGCAATTTATAGAAAATTGCAAGTTAGCACCAACCAGGTCAAATCAGATAATACTCTTTGTTATCTGATTTAACTTGGTTGGTTTGGAGTTTGCATAAGACCGAAATATTTTTTAAAATGGAACGAATCTTATGAATGAATGAATGAAAATACTTTATTGTATACTTTATGAAATAAACAATAACATATTAAAAAATATACAATGAGCATTCACTTTCTTCTTACTCATTCAATTCCGTCCAGACAACCTTTGGATGGAGAGGAATTTATGTAATTTTGAAAGGGACCAGGGCTTATGCTGACCTTAGCAAATATACCTAACCCATCACTACCTCACCCAAAAGACCTAACCAAGAGTAAACCATTTTTTGAAGAACATCTGTGCCTCTCAAAGAGCACAAACAAATAAACTAGACCGGCGCCACGCCGCCAGAGCAAAAAGCACATCCATGTTGCATTGCAACTGGTAGGCTGTGTTCGCGTTCCCACTTCCGCGTAGCTCATCCCGCTGCGCGACCTAGCGCGGCCTAGGCTAGGCCTCCCCGTTATCGGCGAGCCCGTTACGTGACGCGCGTGACCCGGATCTAGGCGGAAAAACTACATTACCTATATCTAGTGTTCGAGGAAAGGCTAATTTAGATAGCGACATCTTAGATAAAAGCCAACCGCTTTTAAGAAATCTACCAGAAACTGGGTAAGTCTTTGATTTCTCGTAGCAACAATTAAAGCTGTTATATAATATAAATACCATTACAATATCTTTACGATTTGATTATTATATTACAGAACATTATATTCACTGGATCTCATTAGTAAGTACTGCATACAATTTGTCTCAATTTTAGCCAAAATACACATTTTGGAACATTTTGTTTCTTATAATATAGCAAGTCAGACAAGAAGCTATATCCAGGAAGTAACGAGCATATTACCTACCTTACCTACCTTATATGTTGGGTAGGTATCTGTATTTTTTCTGGTGTAATCTGTTCATCTCGATTGTGATTCTGATGAAAGAGCTGAGCTGTGGGTGATGCTTGATGATGATGATGAAGGATCTGTTTTCTTCAAAGACAACCTATCTTCTATGAAATATGAGTTTCTATGAAAATTACCTAATGTGGAGTAAGTATAAAGAAGCTCTAACCTAACCTAGGTTAGTCGAATTTGCATACAGCAAGTTTCGCAAAGCAGGTAGGTACCTACATACCTTCTGTTTTATAGTGGTAGAAAACTAAATTGCAAATAAGCAGACGCTTATAATTTTAACAACAAATAATTATGTATTTTATGAACTGTAAGCAGCGCATAGCCCAGTAAAATGGTTTTACATCAATGTTAAATTTCAATACATTGGTATTTAAATTTGTAGGCACTTAACTCGCTACGGTTGGCAACACTAAACTTGTGTCTCAGCTCTGCGTAGCCGAAGGTGCTCACTGCTCTTAGCAGGTCGACAAAAAGTATGCATACATTTGAATAAAGTATCACGTACAGGAAATACCGAGATGGGGAAGGAACGATGAGAAAACAGTCATTTTAGACTCCAATGAGGATAATGTAAATATGAATGGTAAAATAGAGAGATTGATACAGAAAGTGCCTAAAAATCTGGATGACTAGACGTGTAGGTATGATTTTCTAGATGTCTGACTTGTTCATTGTGTCTATAAAAACTACTGTAATTTAATTATTCGTTAAGAAAAATATAACCAACCTCAGATTAATTAAACTTTGAAAATCTGTGAGAATACGATAATTTTGGTATATTATTATCGTTTAAATAAATTAACAAATAATTTATGGTTTTAAGCAAAAATATATTTGACATCAAACGAGTAGTAACGCAAAAAATATACCTACATACCTATCTAATATTCTGTATCTTATCAAAAAACTCGGAAACGAACACATGGTACTGAGATACTGAGATAACTAAGCTCGCTCGTAATTATTTGACATTATCATTTATACATTGCCAGCGTGCCAGGTATGAAAAGTAGGTTTATACCTAAACTACCATATCAATTTCACATTATAATCCACTTGATAATATTAAAAATTTGATATAAAATCAAGATTTAAGTGAATTAAAGAGTCGCTCTTCATGAATTGACAACCGTAGCAGAACTCTTGACGCCATTCAAGGAATTGTAAAGCAGAAAGCCAGTCTATAAACGTAAAATGCGACAATTGCCACGAGTTCATCAATCTTCGCCATTTATTTGGGAGAGCTGCCTCAACAATGACTTCGGTCATCCAAAGAAATTATTAATTGCCTTCAGGAACGACAAAGAAGCGGAAATATAAAACTTCTGCGATGGAACCCCGCGGGGAGAGGCGCTTTACCTGACTCTTGCCCTACCTTTGTGTCCTGATTCAAAAGAAGGTATTTACTTTTTGAGAATCTGTGGGAATTGCGCAACGGACGACAACGACCGACGGTTAGGCGTTGTTATTAATCTGTGATCCATCACATAATCTTACTTGGAGGTACAATCGACTGATGATATTCAGTAAGCGTAAACGAAAGCCTTATAGGCCAACCCTTTGAAAGTTATATAGTGAACTTCATAATCCCTAAAAAAGTCGTATGGAACCTTGAACTCGTACCATTATGTTTAAAGAATATAACGAGGTATTTTAAAGAATAAAGAATGCGCCTCATGAGCTTATTTTGAAATACCTAGCAGGATTATAAGGGCCAAGAGTTTGCATAAAAAGTAGGTACTTAAAGTCTTTAAAATAATTCTCACCATTAAAAGTATTTCATAGTGATACATTTCGATCTTTGTTGTGTACAAAAGTGTTTAGATTGTATCAATGATCATTCGGTTCATGCGAAAGTGCTGCATTCACACCTCTTTGTCCTCAATAGAGCCAACCGAATGTCCACTACGGTCCTGATTCGGCGAACGATCCTGTACACTGGCCGCTCTATATCTCACAGTTGAGTGTCAAACAAATCTAAGACCGCTTCCTAGAAGGGACTTAGCGGCGCCTTAAAGACCCTTATTTTTTTGTACCCTTTAAGATAATAAATGATGCAGCTTAAAAAAAAAAAGAATCCGACCTGTTCAGTGAGATAACGATCAGAACAATTTTTATGGAAATACTCTCCGGAATTATAATGATCAGGAACCTTTAGGGATGTGGTGGAGCGAGCAGACAATGCGTCGGCGAAAGACGAAAGATCGTTGTATAAAGTATAACGTAGGTACTTCATGTCGGTTTATCATAGATCCGATCTAATAGTTAAGCTAGATAAGTAAATAATTATAACAGAGAATTTAGTAAGAGTGGCGAATTCCAAGCATCACGAAACATAATCTATTATATTTAATTTATGTTGAGGTCAATAAAATGAAAGATCTTAATAAAAAATACCTACATAAAAATATCTTAACAAATAAGAATAAGCATTATGATGTAAACTGGTCAGTCAGTATAGTAGACCTTAGTAAGAATGTAATAGAACAAACAACTTTTAAAAAAAAACATGAAAACCTTTTAATAAATAAAAACTATTACTCTATGTCAGCATGTATGGCAGATATTTTTTTTTTAGTTTGTTGTTTTAACCGAATTTTCCTGCGCCCTGGATCATGTACTCCTACTACCTATGCATAATTTTAAGACCTTTACAAAATGTACATGAAAGCAACAGATAAATATTCAAAAATCCAGTATTGAACTATACCCAACAACAGTAGCCATTTCTTACTAGTTCTGTTTTTCTTCCAAACAATGTTTTTATTCTCCATTTTTCTGTGTTTACCAAACGCCGGCGTTTACATTATACGACCAACCACTCGAAGACGCTTCAATCCCTTTTGTACTTCGAACCACAGAAAGGAATAAACTAAAAAGCACTCGTCTTTTATTTCCTTACCCAATTCTTTGCAGGCTTTGTGGAAATTAAGTGTTCAATATCCTATTATAGATTACTTTGAAAAGTTTCTAGGAAGGAGATTTTAAATTTTAATGGAATTCCTTTCATATTTTTGAGTACTTCAAGATTTAATTATTTATGGAGAAATTCAAGAATACATTGTCGATCTAGGTCAAGAAGTTAACATACACTTCTTGAATTCAAACTCAGTCAAATTCAAGCTGAATAAAATCTATTACTGGTATGTTTTGACTTGAACTCAATTTACAAACAAATTACATGTCGGAGTAAATAGTAAACAAGAGCATCAACTTAGGTGGGTGAAGAATGAGGAAAGTTGAAATACGTTCCGTGATATTACAATTAAACATGTTGTATCCATGATTAGAACAACAATAAGCGATGACCACCTCGGGACGTGATGGATTCGCCGGGGAACGACTGTTTACCACTTCGCTTCCTATACAATCTATTGTTCGGAAGTGAAAAACTGCTCTGTACTTGGAAGTATAATGTTCTCTATTGTGCGAAAGTTAATATTATAGCCGATAGAATAAGAATTCGTATCTTTTGTGCACCGCAAATATTACCTGACGTCGAAAATGAATTGCTTATTCCATAGAGTATTATGTAGAGGTATAAATGGGCAGATTCACAAACTGATCCATAACATCAAAAAGTATTGCAACGCGAATAAAAAGAGGGTTAATTTCAAGGATGTAATTGATCTGGCAGCGTTTAATGTTAGATGCGCATTTTTTGAAGATTATGGCAAACTAACGTGAACGAACTACTTTTAGCGTGACGGAAAGCGGTCACATTCGGCAACACTATCTGAAATCAGAACAGAACTCTCTTCACGTCTTTTTAAACTTTTCCACTGGGTCATCCTTCGCTATCAGAATAAATGTCTAAAGGATTATAAATAGAGAACATTGAAACCGTAAAACGTGGCAGTTGTATAATTTTCAAATGGACTTTGATTTTGTCAAAAATACAGTGTCGACAAAACAGCTCTAAGTAGATCGATTTCTAAGGAAGTAAAAATTAGCATCTCCACTTACGTATGTACAAAATCATCGTAACGTATCAAATTGCAAAACAATAGTTGGGTCAAGCGACATACCATCGATAAAAGCGACCATAAACCAGGGACATTCATTTGAGCAATCGAACAAGTTATTTGTAAACTACAAAGTATCGTATATTTTGACGAACAATCCGAAAACACAAAGGACGGATTCGAGATGATTTTAAGCTAACATCTTAAAAGTGTGAATGCTCTGGCTTCTCTCTATTCTATGTACATCTTTAACTGGTGGATGGAAGTAGTCGCGCTGTTGACCTTGGATGACGCTAGATCGTTTTCCTACATCACTTCCTGCTCGAAGCCATCTTGGAATGGCTTGAATCGAATGGCGCCTCACATACCTACAGCGCGCTTTGTTCAGACGTGACTCAAACATACCTTTGAAAGGCATATCAGTCCGGTGCTCATTAGCAAGTTAAGCGTATACTGTCTCCTGCTAGTTTTGTAAGCATCCTGTTTGACTGTCAATAGCTATCTCTACCAAACACTGATCAAATAATCGTAAGTAAGGGAGCCAAACATAAACGACAACAATGAAAAATGGTAAATTGTTTTTAATTACTTTACAAGTTTGCAAACAACATCAAGAATATACCTACACTTAATCCATGTAATGGCCATACATACATACACGTTAAGAATTGAACGAGACAAAGTACTACATTCCATTCACTTCCCGCTTAGTATCTAACCCATCTTTGTTTCAGCTCAGCCTCGTTTCGTTTCGTTATGGTGGTGAATAAACTTCCTGAGCATAAGCAACAGTATAGAGGTTACAGAGCTGGGCTAAAGACAATGCGCGACACCGCATGACAGATAATGTTTTCGCAGAGCTGCGCCCTTGCAATCTTCCTAATGAGTGAACCCTTTCACACTTTGGACAAAGCCAGGGGTTCACGGGTGACATGAATTCACTGCGTCCTTCTTTGTTGATCTGCAAATATGAGTAATGTTTTCTCTAGACAGCGTAATATTCTGATTTCTGAAGCAACTTACAGAAACAAAGCTGGATTAAAAAATATACGCGTAAGTACCAACCTACTATTTCAGTAGTGTTTGACTTACGCACAAAGTAATTTTGAAACTAGTTACGATGAATGTAGGTAAGTATAGAGTATAACCGTTTGCTAATTTCTGAGATATATCAGCTGTCAGATTATTTAATAAAATAAGATGGAATTCAAACCAATAATCTGTAGGTACAGTTGCTATGAAGCGATCGAGATTTCTCAGGACGGGAGACACCTGCAGCAGGTAGGTAGTACGGGTGAATGAGAATGAATGCGGGGTTGAACTTGCCCCTCTTCATAAATTACCGGGCATATCTAAGGTGACTATAGAAAACAGGTACCTACATGGAGAATTTATAGGGTGAACGTTGAAGAATGTTAATAACAATATTGTAAATTCTTCTTACTTCGTCTAAAAACAAACCATTAACTGAATGCAATACAAAACTGGAAAATTCGTCAACCAATAGATAATTCTGTGTATCAGCACAGAATTATCCTTTTCAACGAGAAGACGACCTTAATCAACGAGAAAAAGTGATTTTAAGCATTCTAACTATTACCTACCGCTATAATACACATGATGTAGCTACATAGCTACAGCTAGTAAATGGGACAAAAGTAACTAGGTAGGTACTAACCTTTCTTGTGCTGCTCGAAAGTTTTGTGAACAGGTGAATTTTGATGGAAATAAAAACCAAATTTGCAGAATTTGCAGTCCGCCGCGGGACAAATGTTTGTTTGATCTGCAAATATTTGTCTCGGGTCTTGGTATTTTTTATGTATTTACTAAAAAAAAGTATACAAGTAGTATATCATGTAGTTCCTATAATACAAGCTCTGCTTAGTATGGGGCTAGATGATGCTGTGTGAAAAATGACCAGTATTATTTATTTATTATAAACGGAGATTTCAATCATAAAATAATAAAAAAAAACAAGCAGTGTACGTCGTCCCTGTTTGATTTTAATCGCAATAGTCTATCTTTTCCCTTATAATAACAATACGTAATGTTTTCAAATTTAAATCTTTACTGAATCGTAAGATTTCGTATAGGTAGGTATAGTTTTAATCGGTTCAAAACTATACATAGATAATTTAGTATTATAAGAACCATGAATAAATACCTTCGTTGCAAAGTCAAAATTTATTTAATCATTAAAATCACAAGGATCACTTTGAAACGTCTGTTTTATCTACTGCCTGTTCATCCGCGACCAAGCCAGGAAAGAAAGGCAAGAGAACAAGGCTGGTTGTTCTTTTTAATGATCCTTTTACAAAACAAAGATTTGGAGAATTTTCAATCCCAAGAGCTTTTATCATCTAAATAATCAGATATTTTATAGTATGCCTTTTTATAAAGTTGTTTTTAAATTACGTTTTTAAATTTGTTAATTGTCAATTTTTGTATATCTCTTGGGAGTTTGTTATAAAAGCGTACACCTTGCCCTTTAAACGATTTACTAACTTTATAGAGTCTACAAGAATACATGTAATATACGTCAATATGAACGTGAAGTCCTATGAATGCACGTCCTTCACCATCCCTCTTGGAAAACATGCGTAACTTGTAATTGCATTATCGATTGCGTTGATGTGACTATGCATCCGGATGCTAGAGGAAAATTACATAATAAACATTGGCGTAAACAACGACATCGAATAAACATTCCTATGCTAATTCATTCACTCCATTTAATACAGATAGGGAAGGCACGTAGGATCTTAGTCGCCTTCAAGTTAGGATTCTCATCAACTAGCAACAGATCTCTCTATTGTCTCAAAATAAAACTATTGTGACTGTGTGTGAAGTAATTTAGCAGCGCGACGGCCAAGACCCACACTTTTTTCCATAATAGTTGTATTTGATTTCGTTGTAAGAATGTATCAACGCAGAAAACCTCTCCTTTACCATCAGATGTAGACTGACTGATATAAAATTTTCTAAGGACGTTCTACCATTGGGGATCACAGTTCTGCCGCAATTATATCAGCACGTGCATTTATAAAGCTACAGATGTACTATACATTGAACAGCAACCCTAAGAGCTTCGTTTCAACACAATCAATTAATGACGATGTATCTAATTCTGCGACGCCAACAGCGACAGATGCAAGCGACAGGGGGTTTAGCGGTGCAAATTCATAGCTCCCTCTCGGAGTGCCAATGTATGGAACATACGAACCCTCCCGATTGTGCAAGCTCCATGCATCTGTCCACTTGCGTCACTAGAGAAGGGAATAATACTGAACATATCGAGAAATGCCACAAAGCAACAATCTCTGAAACGGCAGTAGGATGCTAATTCAATGCCAGCGTCAGTCATAACAAAATGTACTTCCTTTTAGAATGGTACAATGGTCCTACGCAACGTTCAGCGCAAAGGCAGTTTTAGCAACTCAATCAGTCTTTAGACTTCCTGAAAGGGGTTTAGTTTGCAAACACAGCGGAACTGGTATTGTTTCTTACCGAGAAGCGCGAGCTTGGGACATCGCAGTGGACTTTACACTTCCTGTTTCGAATGAGGATTATAAACACGTTCATTGTTTAGATTTCGTTCGAAGTCGTGTATTTTCTTTTAACAACATGCAGTTGTGCACCTCTAGACTAGTTGTCACATAATCTAGTTTTTAAACTATAACAGAAAACTATGAAGTAATTCGTCACATTGCGAAAGCTGTACGCATAAAACTTAGCAGTTCATATTCGTTATTAATTTTAGGATGTGAAATGTAAATGTTCTATCCTATTTTGGACACTTATTTTATATTTTGTGAATCCCTGTTCCTGAATAATTGGTATTAGTAGTAAACCCTTGCTGAGCAATTCACTATACTTGTTTACCAAAAACCATTCTTCACTAGCTAGAGAACCTTACATTTATGTCGATAAATATTTAGTATCCCTTGTCACTTGTCCCACCCTAGTGTAATCGGACTCTGCACTCTATCCCTCACAGAGATAAAGTCGCCCTCGCATTCAAACAAGTGGCTCACGCACACTGACGCATAATCAGGAAGTACAATGAAGATTAAAGAGACAAGTTACACACATGCGAGATTATTATAATTTTCGTATCGTATAGGCACCATCCCGCGAGTAGTAGCTGAATATAAATAATATTGCGTACGCACACAAAGGAGGAATTTAAATAAAGCGTCTCGCGCGGTACCAGGAAGTAGCAGCTCACTTACTCACACATGGGAAGAGTTATATCAACTGTTAGGTAGGTAGTAGGTACGATATGTGGCGCAGGCGCACACTTGTGCGTCAACTATGCGTGGGACCGCGCGCACATGGCCTGATTGGGACATACCAAGTGAGCCCCCAGACGATACACTTTTTACGACACACTCTTATGTCACGAGAATATTTTATAGCTAGCGAACTGAGCTCTTTGAATAATAAATATTATCTCATAATATTTTAATTTACTACAATCAACTTCTTGTGTTTAGACAGTAGGTAGGTGCAGCAAATATTGTCACAGGATGAGGAAGGAATCATGATGATGATAGATGACATAATCATGACTCAATATGGGAAAAACATTACTTAGTCTTCATCTTCATCGGTCGACCGATAAAGTTTATGTGATTACTTTAAGTGCAAGGTTTATCAATGCTTTAAATTGAACTAAAATATTTTGTTTTTTATGCCTCCTCAAACAAATATTCAGGCCAAAGAAATACATCCGATGCGCTATGGTTTCATTAAAACAAACTACGTGAATAATAATATTAATAAAAGCTACAGAAACGCGCCCTCATCCGAATCCCAACTCCCGGCCCGATTTTTTATACCACGTCAGTTTGAAAGCTCGGAGGGTCGCTGGCGCATTGTCATGTGACACTTGTGCGCTTTCGAACCTTACCCAGGGGGGTTAGACTCGTTAAAATCGTGGATTAATTGTCCATTCAGTGTAAGTTTGACGAAGTATTGATTTTCGTACCCTCACTATCCAAAGGTTGAAAGAAGATAAACTAAACAAGTATACAAAGCGAGCGTGAATGGAATACTTAGCAGGGTTAGACCTCGGAGAAGGTACTCTAACCAAATTGGGGACGATCTGGAGAAGGTAAGGTCAAGAGTGCACTAAGAAGATGAGCCTGTATGAAGAATTTAATGAGGGTCGATGAAGCGGTATGCGAGGATCGGAGCAAGTGGAAATCCGTGGTCACTGCCCCTCCAGGATCAGGCGTGCTTTTATGAATGTGTGCATGTATTATTTTAGAAGAGAAGCTGTTTTAGTTGTCAACGTGGCTTTACATTTAAGGCGATACATTTTGTCTCCTCAAAATCGGAAATCCCAAAAACTTCGTGACGAATCTGATATTTAATGCTTTTAAACATTTTCAACGTTAAATTGCTGCCTCCAAGATTGGTCACAAACGGACAGGAAGGTAGAGCCACTTAATACCAAAGAAATGAGTATGTAAATTAGGGCGTTTAAGATTTTATTTCACTCGCGTGACCACAAGTCGCCATCGGCTTGCTGAGGTCGACGGAAGTGGACGATTTCTAACAACCAATTACCTTCGAGAAGAAACGGTGGACAGTAGAAAATGCATTCAAAACATTTATGTAGATTTCACAAACTAGAGACTAAGTATAAAGAATATTGAACTAATGTTCAGAAAATTCTTCATACAAATTAAAATGATAATACCTACGGGTAAACTATAAAATAATATTTTAATAAATAGGCAGTCATTCTAATATTATGAAAATAGAAGACATAAAGGGAAGTGAATTACATAATAATAGAATGCCGGTCAACAGTTCAACGCTGAAGTTTGAGGCAGTAAGTGGCGCAATTTTTTGGTGTGACATCGTTACCTCGTTTTGAGTGGCACTTAGTTATGTAACGTGAGAACAACAGTTGAATCGAGGTCGGAAGTGCGTTCAGTTTTGAGAAGTTGCTATATTTCATAACTTAATAACTCCTATACATTCTTGATATGGCAACAGTGGTGTAGTTGCTAGCCCCTGACTTTCAACACGAAGGTCTTTAAAGGGGTTTTAATCCCGTCGTGCACCAGTGTATTTTGTCTTGCGAAACAATTGTAATAAGGAAGTAGTGGAAACAGTAATATAATGTTAACGCTCACATTCCTGAGAATGTGAGTATACATCTCAATAGAGATTCTAGAGATGGACACGTAGTTCCGTAGTTATTAATAATATAAGCTTATATAAATGTAAGAATAGACTCTTTAACTGGAAGCCACTATGTTGTTTTAATTAAATTACCGTACTCGCCTGTAGTTATCTCACAATTATGTGCGCAAGGCTAGTGCTATGAAATGGTGAAGGAAATCATCTTGAGGACGGACATGTTCTAGAACCAAATATTGGAATGCCTGAAAGGAGCGTCGGCGAAGTGTCCTTTACACGTGACACGGTGACGAAGAATTAAGAATTCAAGAAAAGTTGAAATGTAAAAGACCATTCCTATTTTGATGATGATAACGACGCTTGCGCCATAATCATTTCATGAAACTAGAAACAAAGCTATCCCTAGCAACAAGGAAGTAATGAATATATAACATCGCCTTATTCGCCAATCTAAATACGAACCGGGTCAACTTAGCAGTCAGCAACACACAGGAAGTAGGTACCTACTGGCACGGTATAGAAATTAGTACCTGCTACGTACGCAATCATAAGCAAGCACTACGATTTTTCATACGTTGCAATATTCTATAGGTGCAATCGGGCACGATCTTCCTCCTCTAAGCAACAGCAACCACATTTCAATTACAATTTGAATGTAGGTAAGTATTCTACAGTAATAACGATCTATAGAACACATTAACACCTAAATACCACTAGTGTGGGATCGTAGACGATGCTTTTCAGGACCTTAAACTTCATGTTTAAGAAAATACAAGCCTTTTTTTAACGGTCAGAGAAACGTCGTTTGTGCTATTATTAAAACATATTATACTAAAATTTCAATGCTCGTCCTTATCAGTACTAGGTAGGTACTTGGGTTTTGTTGATTTATCCCAGTACATGAGTATATTATTATTAACATATATTTTTTTTACTATTTGATTGTAAACTAAGCTTGTGTGTTTTCTAATTAAGAAATAATCGGAAAATACGTTGAGTTAATATCAAAACTAGATTAGAAGTGTTCCGAAAATTTTATAAATGAGTCACTATTTTCGATTGATAATGTGAAAAAAGTGGATGAGTTGAAAATATTTTGCTAACAATGTTTCACTAATTAATAATGGAATAAAATAAAAAAAAACTTCTGTTAAAACCTGCCCTAAAGTCTGTGTCCTATTGAAAAAAACGGACAAGTGAAACGCACACCGAGGTTCCGTACAAACTCGTATGGACCGTATTTGATATTAATTTCAACTTGATACTTCCATACGTTCCTGAGGTAAAGGTCTGAACAGACAGACAGACAGACAGAAGGACGGACGAAGTGATCTTATAAGGGTTCCTTTTTACCATTTTGAGGTACGGGACCTTAAAAATAGCATTGAGCTACAAGATTTTATTTTTTTAAATTAAATTTTATAAGTCAATTATGCGCAATCGACTTCTAAATTTCGGTCGGTAGGTATATCCTGATTACATAATTATATAGACTTAATTTATATTGTTCTACTACTATTATCAATAAATTTATTTTTATGGGACTACAATAAAATTTAATTAAAATAAACTATGCGCAGGATGGTATTGTACAGTTTAGGTAATTATAGGAATGTCACCTTAGCTGTAGAACCCCTCCAAAAGCCATGTATTAATTTTGTGCTTAAAAATAGCGGCGGAAACGGCATCCCTAATCGTCGATTATAAACCTATTGTGGCAGATATGTTAAAACTGTTCAGTATGGTATTTTTCTACGAAATAAATCGTTCAATATTATATGCCACTAAATGTTAGCACAGGACATGCCAACGGCGAACATTTCTAGATTTTGCACATTTTTTACTTGCCCACAAGGCCACCGTTCCCGGAAACAGGAAGAAAATTTCATCCGTCCCCTAACCCCCTCACCCCTTCATCCGGTGCCCATAGGTTACCGCCTCGCTGTCCAATTTCCTTTTTCCGTTTGTATGTAATTTCCGGCTTAAAACTATGGTTTGTTTCATTTCCTAGTTATATGTGAATTAAAATAAGTATGTAGGTACTATTATATAAATATTTTAATTTTCTAGGAACCAATAAATCGGAGTCCAGAAAAACATTTAAATGCACAAATAATATTCTACACACAAATAAAATCTGTTGGCAATATGTCTGATCACTGATGAAATAGGTACCATGTACCTATCTTCATCAGTCTATTTTGCAGATCAATCTATTATTCACGTTATTATGTTAACCTTGTTACCTAATCTTGGATAAATATCAGGTTTTCCAGGTTAATGTAGATTATTTTACCAGTAGGTATCATACACTTCCTACCAATGTCATATTTTTAGAATTTTAATGATAATAAGGATGGTTTTTGCATGTAAAAGTAATGTTTGTGAATCACAATAAGTTTCATTTCATTTCATACAATCAATGAATAGCACGAATAGCTGTATTGATACAGTCTGTAGCTGGCTATTGTCTCTGTGACGAATTTTACTAGGTAAGTACGTCACGTGCAACCTAGACTTCGTTCAAATCTACTATGTACAAAATTATAACACACTTTAAAAAGCAAAAACTTGCGCGCAACAAGCATTATCAAATTCTGGAATAAGGTGTCTGTCTATGTCGATATGTACGATAGTTGTAAACGTGCACAAGCATAGCTTATTTCTGGCGCTTCCGCGTGTGAAGTCGAGTCCGACCGTTCGCAGCATTCCGACCGGGTCGCATCACAAAATAAATAAGGTACCGTCCAAGAAAAGGAGTAACTAAATACCTACCGCAAATTAAAAGATTGAAGCTTATTTGAGAAGTTACAACAATAAACTCTTACAATTCAGAGAAGAAAATGACGCTTAAGTTTAAATGGAAGACGATTCCAGCATAAAGCACACATTGCAGCATAGTAACACGAATGTCACAAATCAGATTGCGTCATATAAAAACGCGTAATATTAGAACATAAAGAGAGCAGCAGCTTAATCTACGGTCACGGTCACGTATGACCGAACATCTTTTATTCCAAATCACCTACTGCACATAACTCCACGCAGAACTTTCGTGTTGACGACATCGACATAATATTACAAGCCTGTAAGTGCCTGAGTGGGAGAGAGACGGGCGCTCGAGAAGAGCGGGCGAAGGGAGCAACAGGTAAAGATTCCGAGGCCACTTCCGTCTTGGCTGCCGAATATTTTTGTCTCAAACCGGTAGTGGGACCGCAGCCAGGACGCACACAATCTCAACGACACGATACACGCGGGAAACTATAGACAAGCACGTATTAAAACATAGGAACCTAGCGCAGAAACAATTAATAATCCACCTGCTATGAATCATAATGAAATAATAGGTAGCAGTAATATACATTCAATTTTAATAGGTATAACCAATAAAACTATTTGCACAAGTAGATACCTACAGTTTGTTGCGAATTAGGAAAATTAGATACTTAGTCCCATTAGGGAACGCATTCAGTTTCGTGTTTTAGAGGCGTGAAAGAAGCATTATTGGCTGACATTCATCGGCGTCACTACAACCACA
This sequence comes from Perizoma affinitatum, assembly GCA_961405105.1. Lineage (NCBI taxonomy): Eukaryota > Metazoa > Arthropoda > Insecta > Lepidoptera > Geometridae > Perizoma > Perizoma affinitatum. The sequence goes on along the minus strand of OY560194.1, from coordinate 11,199,781 downwards.
ATTTTAATACGAAAGGAGCCGAGTCGAATGAGCTGAGTTCAAACCGGTTCCGTTTCATATTGTCTCACTCTACACCAGGAAACTGCCGGCCGGCTGCCGAGACATTTCCTGTGCTTTGTCTCAGCGATGATGATGTGACATCGTGATCACACAAAATTTCCCCATTTTCTATAGAACCTGAACTCCAGCGTCTACAATGACAGCGTCTACAATGAACTTCAACAAAACCTAAATGATTAAAAAAAGTTCAATTATGTACCTACCTACTTACATACCCTACACAATTATCATAATGTAAATGCAGGTAATAAAGACAACTTAATATTTATGAATCCTATAACACAAGAAATTAATATGACGATCAAGATTAAGAACAAAATATTCTGTCCATAAACATTGGTGGAATAGTTGTTACGTAGGTAGGTACATAGTTTTTAAATTCTAGTAGGTAATGTGGCACTCGCAATTGCTTTACAAACAAGGAAATATTGAGAGTTATTAAAAACTGGCGCGCTGACGTAATCCTACCATACACCAAGAACTTCCGCGTGCGCTAGACAAGCAGGCCTAAAATTATGATCCTATTCCAACTGATAATTTTTATTCATCCTCAACAATCAGTAATGCCACAAGTGGCCGAGCGCCCGTCTCGCCCGCCAAAGTACATACGTTGATAACGGTTTGCGGAAACAAATGTGTTCAGTTAAAAATGGGACTCTAGTCCCGAAGTTTTATCTCAGTGTGAGGTGGAGCGGTTGGGCCGAGGAGAGCGGGGAGAGGGCTGGCGCGTCCGTCCGCCCGCGCCGCCACCGCATCATCAGTCCGCGTCGACGAGCTGAACGCGACGCTAGTCTGTGAGCTCGATCCCTCAGATACGCTGCTGGTTTACGGTGTGCCGTAACACGACACGTTTGGAGGGACCGCCGCTGCAACGCGTGTGTATGGTGCTAACTGGACATTGGATACTGTGTTTTTTAGTGTTGTGAAGATCATGTGCTGAATTTGGGACGTCATCTACCCACCAGGATTTTGAATACACAACAAGTTCCGGATCAGCTCAGCCGGTAAGTAGCGGTGCTTATCGCAGACCGTGTTATCGCGGACTCACGCATTTCCGACCGCGCCCGATAAGGCGACTGAACGGTGCCTAAAGATAGGTCGAAACCCAACTTGCAAAACCAACGGAAGACAAGATCTTCAAAAAGTTACAAAACTTCTAGCGCTACCAGTTTTCAAAAGTTTACAAGTACAGTACTTAGTAGTAGAATTATTTATTACTGTACAAACTCAACTCAACTCTTTGGATCCTGTCCACCGGCTGATAGTAAAACGTTTTTACTAAGTCCAACACATATACAGCGGGTCTAATAGACAAACAGTTTGCGTCACATTCACAAGTAAACACGAGAGATAAAAGTTTCTCGTAGGCTTCTAGCCAGCCATCGACCTCAACATGTTAATCAAAAGAAAAGTCCATAATATAGAAACCCTTATTCAAAAAAACAATTCTTGAGTCCCTAACTCCCTAGCCCGTCCTCGAAGAGTCCCGGTCACACAACAGGTGGCTGTTTGCAGCGATCTATTTTGATAAGTTAATCGTTCCGTTTTGTTCTACGTATCGTACATTAATGTTTATAATGGATGCATCTATCACGTTTTTAATAAAATAATGTTGGAAACGATTTTCTACTGTACCGTCAAAAGTATATAAAATACATTCCAAGCGTTTTTGAGTATATTAACTCCAAAACTACATATACTGTATTTATATTTTAACAGTTCAGTTCATTTCAATATCTGTAAAAGTTCTGTTTCATTGTTTGATTGAATTCGATTTTAACTCTGTTTTGGGCCCACTGTACTTAGAGCCGTCAGATATGACAATTTGTAGTTGACTTACATCATAATTGAAGTGGTTTTAATATATCTATACAAAAAACTCAATATCCATCTTAAAAGCTATAAATGGTGAACAAAACTACACCCAGAAAGATGTTAGAATGCCAATATCAAAATTTCAACTTGGTAGGTAATATTGAATAAGTACCTAGCTTGCATATTTTATGGCTATCATAAAAGTACATTTTATTACTTAAACATGAAGTACACACGTTACTTCTTGCTCCATTTTTAAAACCTACTTTTTATTCACTTATTGTGAATGTTTACTAAATAGATTCAATATTCATATATTTCCATAAAATAAGGAAGCAATCTGGTAGCGCCACCTAGTGTCGAGTAGCACTACTGTTTTGTTATCGTCATACAACAATGTTGCGGACACCATGTTTTGAAATATCAGCAATCAATTAGGTACATTAAAAGTAAACATGAATTTACTATATTTTATGTATGGTTTATGAAGCTTGCATAAACAGCAAGTTGACGTGATTTTTCTAATTTTCACAGATTGTCAAGATGAAAGTAGTGAGTCTACAGCTGCCTTCCGGGCCAAGTATGGAGCGGTTACAGCTACCATTTAGCCCCACGGAGCTGTTGTGGAGATACCCCCTGCCGTGGGCGCCCCCACCCCCTTCCCCACTAGGAGACACAAAGGCACAGCTGCCGGCAGGCCTCCCTCCAGAACCCAGACTATGGACCAGAGAAGATGTTGTTGTCTTTCTGAAATGGTGCGAGAGAGAATTCGACTTGCCCAATTTCGATATGGATCTTTTCCAAATGAACGGTAAGGTTAACTACCATCTACTACAAATTTATATATTTCTAGCCTCTGTCCACGGCTTGATTAGCGACCAAGATCTAAACATCCATACTTTTGTAATTTATGCACGAAACTTCAAACATCTAAACTTGTTTTTTTTTGTCCTACAGGTAAGGCGTTGTGCCTTCTGACAAAGAATGATTTGGGCGAACGATGCCCCGGCGCTGGCGATGTCCTTCACAATGTTTTGCAAATGTTAGTGCGCGATGCGGCTTTGTTAGGGAGAGTACCATCATCTCCGGTGACGCCAACCGCTCGTGCGGCTCCCTACCCACCGTCTCCACACTCACACCCTCCCACACCCACATGGACGCTCGATGGCTTCCACCACTTCCATAGCGCCGCTGCGGTGGCTGCACAACCCAACTCCGTCACCTTAAGCCCTGCCCCATCAGTCGACAGTTCAGGGAGCCCGCAAAGAGGAGAGGCAACAACCTATGCGCCGAATTACGCACCTTCAGCACCGACCACCATACAAACTACCAGCTCTGGAAGCAATCAGTCAGATTCAGATGAAGATAACCATTTTGCTCAAACACCGCGCTCGCCTAAAGATACTCCGTTGGCCAGCCCAGCGCCGCAAACCCATCACGTGCCACAACATTCGCACTTTCGTACTCAACATCGGGAATTTTTCCCCAATGACATGCCAGAGTCCAACACAAGTAAGTTAAAAACTATTATACGATATTTGTTTAATTTAAAAACTTAAAATACGGCTACTTAATTCCCACTAGTTTTTCTTCGATTTCGCTGACGTTTTGTAATTAGTTTAGTAGTTCGTCACCATTTTTAAATATGATATCAAGCCACTACAGTTTCAACTTTTGGATGGAGACGGTTTACTTCGCAGTGACTAACAAGAAACCTTTAATTTCAGACGGCAGACTGTTATGGGACTTCCTTCAACAGCTACTAAACGATCCTAGTCAGCGCTACACAAACTACATCGCATGGAAGAATAGAGAAACTGGTGTATTCAAGATAGTTGATCCTGCCGGTTTGGCGAAACTTTGGGGAATCCAGAAGAACCATCTATCAATGAATTACGATAAGATGTCACGTGCGCTCAGATACTACTACCGTGTCAATATCCTCCGGAAAGTGCAAGGCGAGCGACATTGCTACCAGTAAGTATCTTGCAGCTTTAATATTATTGTGACAGCGAATATTTTTGAATATTCTATTTTACTAAAGGAAACTCTTTATTAATGTTAATTATTTGTTTATCAACAGATTTTTAAGAAATCCAACCGAGCTGAAGAACATCAAAAATATATCTCTATTGCGGCAACAAATGAGCCCAACTAGAGTGGTTCCGCAAGCACCAGTCAAGATGGAGATGAAAGAGGAACGTTGTGAAGACGAAACCGTGGACGAAGACATGCCAACAGATCTGAGCATGGCTGCTTCAGAGCCCTGGAGAAAACGTGCAAGACCAGACCCACAGTTACAAGACAAGCACCGTATCAGCGCACTCATCGGTGAAAACATACTGATGAAACGAGAGCCTGAATATACAACAGACCACTACGCCCTTAACCTAAGTGACAAATGTGAACAATGACTTACAACGATGAATAAACAGTGCTATTCGTATAAATGAGTGCGACCGACTCCACCCACTAATATTCTAGTCAAACTCCTCTCAGAAAGGATCAAGTCTTCCTCTTAAATGTTATAAAACAAATATATTATTAAATCCGAAAATCTCTGAGAGTAATTTGACAGATTTAAGATGGCTCTGGAGTTAAACAGGGTATGGACCCATAGATGCCTTTGTGCCAAGTGATTTAATATTAAGCGTCAATTATAGCTAGCGAAAGTGAGTTTGAGCTAAATATTGATAAAGATTTTGTGCAATGGACAATTCGTTTCACTGCCCACAAGCCGCAGTAGAAAAATATAAGCGTTGCCAAAATATTATTTGTAAACCTATCCGTACATATGCGTGGTACGCGCTAGTTAAATGCATTTGGGTAATTTAATAGTTTTATATTTTTGTTAATATGCTGACTTGAAAAAGATAAAGAGTGCTGAAAAGCAATAAACCTGATGAGAATGTTATTATAAATAAATATATTTATAGAGATAATACTGTCATTAGTTATCGTCTTCCATTTGTTCTTTTTGGCAAATCATTTCGATTGTAGCGTGTGAAGAGAAGTTATTTAGTTTTCTACCACTATTTTTAAATGGTTTACGGCGATTTGGCAGCTTCAGTAACATAAAAGATTATATTCGAATATAAACATTTTTAAAAAGATTAAGAAAAGACAATAACGATGACCAATCAACCAGTTTAGCCTTGAAAACAATAAAAATATCCGCTGTGATAAAAATTAACAAAGTGGTAGACTTAATGTAGAGTATGCTAGAACTTTTAACTCAAAGATTTCCAGCTACAATTTTCTGTGATCTCTTTTATCAACGTAGAAATATATGTTTAGTATAAATAATATTCATTGTACATATTAATTAAGAGTTGGAGTAAGCTAGAATAAGAAATTGACTGTAAAGAGTGTATGTATGATTTGTAAAACAAAATGTGGAGCTTTATCAAAGTACCTAGTATGTTAGTATGTTCAATAACAACTGATTTAGTATTTTTACATCTATTTCTTTTTGGTGTTACAGCCAAGCCAATACTACTTCCAACTACACAATAAGGTAAACAAAAGATTTACAAATATTGTGGCAGATTTATTATAACTTAAAATAAAGAAGAATATAAATATAACACAAATTTTATTTATAAAACATAAGATCTCACTAGCATAAGCCCTAACCTGTGCACCCTGAATATTTAAACCACAATGGTTTTATAAGTTGTTGTTAGATAACATGTTTTTATTGTTGATGTAATTTTTCCTTTAAAAGTATTCATCAATCCGCAACGATTATATTTTAATAGAAAACTAAGATCCAAAATTGCAGAGGTACCAGAACCCTATGATTTTGATAACACCTTCCTGCTTTCGATATATGATAAAATCATTTATAATATTGAATTTGATAAAACTAGTGGCAAACAGGCTTAACGGCCACCTGTTGTTAAGCGGTTACCGTAACCTAGCTTGCAACACCAGAGGCATCACTCCCGCGTTGCCGACCCCGAGAAATAACGGGTCTCGTCTCGGGAAGTCTCGTGTGCCTGTAAATCCACCCCTCAAACTGGAACAACTATGTGTAAGGAACTAAGATACCAATTTACATAGGTAATGAAACAATATATTATTTCTAATCACATTTATGAACTAATCTTACAATTTAAACTTAAAGTCTACGTAACAATAGCCTAGAACAGTAATCACTATTGACTTTCATCAAGTGCAATTTTTTGGTTGAAAAATATCACATCATCTGCAACTATCGTAGACGCTGTCCTGACTGAACCATCATCCAGTTTCACTTCTCCATACGATATTTTACCAGTAATGTATACTCTTTGGCCTTTCTTGCAGAACTTATACACAGTATCCCTAAGACCTGGTTTGAAAATACTGATTCTATGCCAGTCTGTTCTATGCATGACGTCACCGGATTCATATTTATAGTTGAAGTGAGTTGCAAGAGGGAAGTTTACGACTGGATGTTCTTCTGAGCCCCTTTTCTGGGGGTCCGCTCCCACTCTACCCAAAAGAGTCACTTGGTTTATTGCTGGAACAAATGAATTAATTAAGGCAATATATCGCTATTTGTAGAAACGCGTTTGTGTCTTAGAAAAATCGAACCAAACTCTACAAAACATTACGGTATGGTTGCCTAGTTTGTTTACATTAATTAACTACATAAGTAGTTATAATATAAGCTATATTACAGTTAAGTTTCATCAAAATTCGTTCAAACAGTAGTTTTTGCGTGATAGAGTAACAAACTCTCAAGAAAATCTAGTAGGATTTAACTATTTAGGTATAGCTTAATGACGTGTCATTTATAGGGCATGGATAGGCTCTCAAGTTGATAAAAGAGTAAAGCGGCCCACATGTAAAAAAATAAAACAGCTTTGGAGAAAAGGGCAAGTTAGCTCCATACTTTTCAAGTAGCGCCTTAGTTTTAGGTACGCGGATTTTCCCACGAACATTGTCTAAAAAGTCAAAGTCAATAGATTCATTCATTGAAATATATGGATTATTTAGAAATTGTTCTTATTTAAACTCAGTTATAGCCCGATTCGGTGACCATTCCGGAGATGGGATTACGAGATAATAAAGGCAGTTGGTAGAAAAAGGCTATTACAAAAAAAAAATAGTCCAATTCCTAGCTTGCTATCAAACCTGTATTGATGAGGCCTAGGAGGCCTGTACCTAGGATTGATGAAGCTAGTTAAGGAGATAGGCAGGACTTAAGAAACTTACTTTTTTCCGTTTTTTGTGTATCAAGTCTAACAGTTGTGGTGTGCAGACACTGACTTCCTACAATTTTCCGAGCAAGGTTCGGGACCTGAAATCAAAGTTAATACAAACTAACTTCTCTCAAGGAGAATAGACTCACATGTAAGAAGAGTACATGGAAAATGGCAAGTGTGCAGTTATAAGATAATGTGAAGAGATTTTATGATACACACAGATGTCGAGCCATTGTGGTTTAGTAGGTGTAACACCGACTTCTGACCTAAAGTTCATGGGTCATGCACCTAACGATTCAAGCATATCACATAAAAAACAGTGAATAACAACATTATGAGAAAGCCGGCATGACCTTCATCACCAGTTTGTGTTTCAAAAACTCAGTTTCAAAATGGGCTCAGGTAGCCCATTGCTGCTTTATGATTTGATTCGTGGAAAATTTTTTTGATGTTGTAAATATATTTTTGCAGTTTCTGATACCTACAATACAGGCTATCCTATTATGTGTATTGTATGTATGTGATTATTGGTGTTATGTGTATGGTGTTTAAACTAAGATACAAAATTGCAGAGGTACCAGATGATGGTATGATGATATGATTTTGAAAACACTTTCGAGCTTTCAATCAATGAAAAAAACATTTATAATATTAAATTTGATAAAAATAGTGGCAATATTTTTGCAGTTTCTGATACCTAATACAGGCTATATTATTATGATTATTGGTGTTATGTTTATGTTAAGCCATTGAGACCAAACAAACAAATAGCTGTTATGTATTTCAGGCAAACACTTCACGGCATAGGAATACATGAATTGATAGTATAACATTAATAATATCAAATATCAACCAGCATACTTACCATACACATAGCATCACAATACAAATACAACCAATACCATAATTTCACAAAGCAGTTTCACCAGTGCGAGTTTGTAAGTCAACAATTTTTATCACTAAAGTTTCACACATTCACAAAAGCAGCTTTATTAAGCTCACATTTAAGGTACCTAATTAATATTCAAATACTGAAACACTATCCAATATTCAAGCATGTTAGAAAGTGGCAGTGCTATAGGCTCAATTAAATTAATTGGATGTAAATTATGAGATATGTCAAAAAAAATATGTCCATTTCTTTATTTTCAATAATTACAGCTCTGTTACAATTATTGACACTTGAACTCAAATTGCTGGCCTTCAACGGTTTTATGAACCTACATATTTCTATATTTTAAGACTTTTGTTATGAAAGCACTAACATTAAATTAAATAATTATTAAATAAGCTGAGCTTTGTCAAACAACCACATCACAACATCAAGTTGTAAGATATTGTGCATTCATTAGAACATAGGAAGTTTAGATAAGTAGTCCATGTAATGAAGTATATAAAAGTTACATAATAGGTACATACAGAAATTACTTGCACAGATACAAGATCAAGGCGGATCAATACTTCAGCTTAAAATAGAGTTTGTGCCAGCTTAGCATTTGTATCTCATGGTATCCATAGTAGCCAGGGTTCATTGTCAATGACAAATTTAGTTTTAGCCAGTTGACTACTAGCAAATATAGTTAGATACCTTTTTTGAGGAAAACAAGGGCAAAGCCGGAGAAAATAGCATAAGTACCTACAACACAAACAAGCATGCTCTAAACTCTGTAGCTACCTACGCACAAACCGCCGATATAAAAACCAACTTATCAAAACAAATGGTATACCTACATGCTAGTTATTGTAAATTCTACTTAGATAGATCACATTGCAGTTTTTAAATCTTGTTATTTACTGGGCACGAAGTAAGAAGTCGGTTTAATTGTAAAGTTAACCGGCAAAAACAATACAGGTTAGGTTAGGTCATGCAAGCGGTTACATTAACGTACCTTCGACAAGAACATGATGTACGTAGAAATTTACTTCGAGACTGAATCTACAATCCTTTGCAGTTATGGCAGAAAACACTTTTGTTTTGTAGTTCAACTCATTAAATAAGCTTTTTTAGTTTCTCAATTCTAGATATCTTAAGCAAAAAAAGGAAACGCGCGCGAATCCGCGATGCAGATATTTTTGACATTGACAATGATAATTTGATTGATATATATATTTAACAAATTGTCAAACAAATAATTAAATTGATGCTTGCTTTGTTTGTTACTCTAAAATTTGATATTCGTTATTTTTATTTGATTTTATTAAATCTTTACCCTCAGAATTTGGTTGATTCGTCCGTAGCCATGTGTGCTATTGAAATCGACAGACAAGTTTTCTTAAATGGCAAACAATACACTTAGTTCTACAGCACTTTTAAACGTTTTAACCCTTGCAAAAGATTGGCAACGAATTGTGGCAGCGATTTAGTATCCAGTGGTTTTTCAACGATTTATCCTGAAAATAAACCAAAACTTATATATTTTCTATTGACATGACTCTTGGTAAAATCAATGTAGTCTGTACGCGTACTGAACCATGGACTATATAGCAACGACACCAACATTTAGAAACTAAATACTTCATTCAATCAATCATTGAAGAATGAATGACGGCTATTTTGTGTAGATAAAATTTTGCTCTTCAACGACCACCACCACCACCATCCAAAATCCTGGAAAAGTTGTTGCCTGTGAAGGATGCCTTCAGCAGCGAATGGAAAGTCTGAAAAACCAGTCTCTTCGGAGGCTATGGATAATTCACCAATACGGCAGGTTATGACGATTATTGAGCATAAAATACGCAATTTGGAGAAAAGAAAGGTACGTACAATGCGGTTGTAACAACAACAGTTTATTTAGATATGTATATTGCTTTATTCTAGAAACTACCCATCTTCAATTTGCATAGGATTGCTCTATTAGTCGAATCTGTGTGTAAATAAAGCGATCTCGGGCAAGGCATTGACGCCATTGCTCACCCATGTGCTCCTGCTATGTTGATAGAACCATGACATGACGCTCTCCTACGCAGGCGACTATGTTACGCTTTATCAAGCCATATCTTTGTTGTATCACATCAGGAGTAGGCATGTTACGTTAATCCTGTTCTTGATTTATTGCCCCAATACATATTTGTTTGTGTCATTTGATGCTTTGTCTGATTTTTTTGGTTCCTACATCTTTGTACCATTTCTCATACTGTTCACTGACCTAGTAGATAAACCAAAAAAGAACAAATGTCACGAACAAGTCAAACAATCTAATTGTTCACCTTTTTTTTTGTTTTATTTTTCTGGTCTACAGCCACCTTGTTTGGCTTTAGTTTTTCTGTCTGTACTGATGTTTTGATGATGTCATTGTAAAAAGTATTTACTCATTCCATTTATTTTTATGTATATTTTGATTTTTGTAGTTGTAACAACCTAAATAAGTGACCACTAGTCACTTATTTCACTTAGCACTTGTTCTTTGTTTATTCATCAAAAAGGTTAATTCTTTTTCCTTTTCCTATAAGTTATTTTGCATTCCTTATGCTGAATAGTTAAATTATTCTCCATAATTATTCAACATTAAAATGATACAATAATTAGATCTATATAACAATTACATGCTAACATTGGTCTCAAACCTCGTGAATTTTCAATAATAAAACCTAACAAAATCTATAAATTTTGTCATGATTTCTGACAACACAATAAAATAATTCTAATCTCTTTTCACTCTTTTCATGTTTGAATAATGGAATAATTTGATTCTACAATATTGCAGACTTTATGTTCAGGGATTTCCCTGACTTCTGAATAGTTGAACAGTACCTAATTACAGTTGATTCTTTCTAAATCCAGACATTTATTATTCACCATTTTTGGATAACATACTTAAATTAATGAATGACTATTAAATAAGATAAGATAAATTTATTTATCTCAAAAAAATGAATAATGAAAAAGTTATGAATAATTTCAAATAACAAATATCAAATCATAGTGGCTAACTGCTGCATCTCTAGTCCTGAACCAAATTGGTTTCTTACAGGGGAAGTTGGATCAGTATCGTAATCTGCAGAAAGCTGGCAAAGACTTGGAAAAGGAGCAGAAAATAGCGCTAACTAAATGGGATGAGGTGAATCAAACTCTTGAGTTCTCCAGAGAATTCTCAAAACTAATCACCCAGATAGCTGTTTCAGCTGAGCGGGATGCTAAGAAACAAGCCAAAAAGGTAAGCTATCTTCAGGACCTTTTAAATGTGTTAACAAGCAGACAGGAATTCAAACCACCTTACTTTTAGTTACCTATGCCTGTTGCAGATGCCTATTGACATCTGCAACAATAAGCACAAGTACCTACATGAAATTGTATACTGATAAGCATACTGCCCACCTCCATGTAAAGTGGGATAAGTCAGTGCAAGTTGTACCATCAATGGTCATCATCTGGTTCAGAGGGATGTGTTGCCTGCACAGTACATTTTGAATGAACAATGATACATATAAGTGATTTGATCTGTTTAACAGTCAGAATTATTTTTTTATGGAATAAAAGAAATATACCTTATACCAAAATCTTATTCTTGAGCAATAGGCGGTTTTGTCACTTAGAAGCAGAGATAACTTAGTTGGATGGAGAGGATAATAAGAGATTGTGATTGGAAATGACTTAGACTGTAGAAACTAGGCTGGCCTTATTATAATCCGGATCAATCTCTTTACCACTAATTGTATTTTTCATCCCAGGATGCATGGGTCCGGTATGCTGCAGACACAAACAAAATCCGTGAGGTGCTGCTGGTACTGGACTGCCTTCAGGTCATGGACTCCAATGAGGTCAGAGGGGATTTCCTCAATGGAACGAATGGAGCCGCCAAATTAACTAAAGAGGATTTACGGATTCTTGATGATCTGTAAGTCTCAATGTTCTTTATAATAGCAAGGCAGTTTGTATTAAAAATAATAAACTGCTTTAGGTATATGGATGAACTGTACATGTCGTAGGGTTTTCGGGACTAGATTTTCTAGGAAGAAATTCCTAGTTTGCATGCTCAGCTGTGCTGGAAAATATACTTGTGTTGGGAGCTAAATATTTCATATATTATATATTTTTATATATTAGGGCTTATGTTAAGGGCAGTGTAAGGCTTATGTATTCAATGTCACAATCTACCTTCTCTATAATATCATTTATATTATACTAGCTGTTGCCAGCAGTAGTGCATGCATAGTCATGTTTAAAAAAAACTGATACACTCATACATCTTTCACCCCCCTTTAAATGTGAAAATCAAAAAAGTTTTAAACACGTCATTATTTATTTAAGCTCAATAACTGAAATTCAAATTTTCATGTTTCTTACTTTAAAGAACAAAGACTCATAATAAAGTATTTTTTTTTTTCCAAATTTCATAGTTTTGGCTGTGCATTGATAAACAATGTTAAAAGTTCAGCCATTATAAAGATTATCCACACTTTTGCAAAATACTAGTAGGATAGACCTTAGGAAAGCTATAAAATGATAACTGCTCAAGTAAGTCTATTTCACCATCATTCTCCTCTTTTTCAGGTACCTAGAAGTGTCGCCAAAACATGAGCCCAATGAAGAAGGACAGCCAGGATTCCATGCGGCCACAGCAAAGGCCGCCGAGCACCTGTGTTCCATTACTGAAGGCAAAGCAAAAGAGTTCCTTGGAACCACTTACACAAACATCAAGGAAATCGTCGCCAAGGTCCATGAATGCGGGTACTTCGATAAGGTTCCTGAGCCCCCGCAGCCTGAGGAGAAGAGTGAGCCTGAACCTGAACCAGAGCCAGTCCAACAGCCTCCGCCAGTCCAACAGCCCCCGCCAGAAGTAGTGGAGGTTATGCAAGAGGCTTTGTCCGTGCCAGCTGGCTTCACAGCTTTGCCAGTCCCACCGGCAGCGGCTGTCGTACCTACGCCAGCTTATCCGCTATGCCCCCTGCCTCCCATAACTTTACAGGAGGTGGAGCACGCGTATTTCGCCCACCAATACCCACAGCAGCGTCCGATAGCCGATGTCATCGGATCACAAAACTTCTTCTTCCTACAAGAGTCTGAACTGGACAGCCCCAACGGAACACCTCAGTCAATGCAGCCCTCCCCGCCGCAGGGAATCCCTTCCCAGACCTTTACGAACCAGCACTTCATGCCGGGTCACGATCAAATGCCGCCGCAGCCGCATTTCGCTGCCATCGAGCACGGATTCCCTCCCGGGGCCGTGATCATGCCGCACATAGTCCACCCGCATCAGCAAATGGTAAACCATGTGTCGCCTGGGACTTACGCGCAACCGACGCCGGGCCCACCCGCTCAGACGTCGCCCGTGCTCGTCCCGGCCCCAGTTTTACAAGCCCCACAAGTCGAGACCGTGCCGGAATCGTCTCCGGAAGCCGACAAGCCAGATGACGAGTGGAAGGAGACTCGTAGTCCAGAAAGGGATGATAACGGCGAGCGCCGCACTCAAGGCCAGGGCGACGGTCAGGGTCGGTTCCGAAAATACGGTGGACGCGGAGGTCGTGGCGCCTCGAACGGATACGGGCGCGGCCGCGGCTCTTTCCGGCAAAGCGATGGATACCGCGGACGCGACGGATATCAAGGCAGAAACTCCGACGGATACCAAGGCAGAAACTCCGACGGATACCAAGGCAGAAACTCTGACGGATACCAAGGCAGGAATTCAGACGGGTATCAAGGCAGGAACTCTGACGGATACCAAGGCAGGAACTCCGACGGATACCAAGGCAGGAACTCAGAAGGATACCAAGGCAAGAACTCCGAAGGATACCAAGGCAAGAACTCCGAAGGATACCAAGGCAGGAATTCCGAAGGATACCAGGGCAGGAACTCCGAAGGATACCGCTCAGACAATTACCGGAACGACGGATATCATGGAAGGCAGAATAAAGATCGGAACTACGATAGAGACAACTACCAGAGCAGAAACCGGAACAACGATGACGGCTATTACGCCAATGGAGATACAGGAGATGAGAAACGCGAGCGCTCCCGCGATCAGGCTGAGAACGTACGCGACAATCACTACCGGGACGGACGGGACCGCGACGGATTCAAAGGACAGGGCCGCGGCCGGGGCGCCCCTCGCCCCAACCGCCCCACTCGCAATAACTTCCCGCGCAAACAAGACGAGTAGACCCGACCTACTCAACACCAGTGACGGACTAAATCATTCGTGCAAGGCAGATTTCACCGGCAACAACGCGAAGTGGTAACGTGAGAGATTATGGTATAACAAAAATTCATAAAAAAAACGATAAAAAAAGAGTAAAACAATAAAAACCTGAAACTGAAAAAATTAGTTACTCGGATTTAGATGTATGATATATGCGATTATGATAATTTACGTAATTCTAGATTCTCGTAAGTGCGGTCGTTAAGACCGGTGATGGGCACCGCCCATCCTCGTGATAATTTAAGTACAGGAGGGTGTGCACACAATAGCTACGGACTGGACACGTGGACACTTTCCAAATCTCATGGATCTTACTAAGCTGATTCAACCAGTAATTTTAAGTAATGGTAATTAATATTGTATAATTGTTTCGCTTAGAGTCTTTAAACATTAATAATACTCCATTTAATTGTATGGATATTTTTGTGTACTGCTATTTTACCGGTCATCATTTTTATACTTGTTTTTAATTTAATTTTATAAATTAAAACGGTAAGTACCTTTGTTATTCGGCGTTTCTTATCTGTTACTCGTAAACTGAAAGAATTCGTATCAGATCTATGACATTCGCAATTTGTTTCGTTCAAGTCTTCATATTTCCTTCCGACATTGTTCTCAGTAGAGGTTGTGTCCAAGTAAATTAAAAGTATTCTACCAACAGTTATTAGTTTTATTCTGATAAAAATCCTTGATTGAAGCTTGATCTGCACTGGTGAACATCAAAATGGTGGGGTGTATTTGTGCGCTGACTCGCCGACGCAGAATAATCGTAACTCTGAAATGGCGACATCGAGAAGCAGGTTGATGACATCAATGTTCCAATATCCAACCGCAAGGTTGATCCCATTTAATCTATGATAGAATAAAGCTGAGTTTGGCGCAGCTAGTATATTATACTTAATAGGGGAAAAACCGAATCGACTTAGGTGCTAAGTGGACTTCGGAACCAGGTACGCTGGTCCAAAGATTTCAGGGCCATACCACAGCGTCGTAAGGAGATATACAGGATATGCGTAAGATGTTTGTTTATCTGTTAAGATTTATTTCATTTAACGGCTTATCAGTTTGAAGTTTTTTGCAGCAGATTTATATGACTTCAAGGATTGTATGGTACTCATATAGGTTTTAACGCCTAACGCCTAAAATTACTAAGAGGCGCATAGACAATGGAAAATGTGGAGGTTAAATTTGCAAACATTCAATTTGGTTTATATGAAAAGCTTTTGTTTTCTATTTTTCTGTGATACGGCTTGCGGATGTTAACATTCGGTTTGTTTTCAAGGATGGCTCTTAGTATATTTTAACGCCACATTTCTCGGGGGTACGGCAATCATAATGGTCGGTTCTAAAATTTTGTAAACATCAAAAGGATTTTAAATTATCAAGCGAAGCGGTCGTAGGCTTTCGGTCCTATCTATACTGTCTATCTGGACACTGTATGTACTTCAAGTAAACACTGTACTTCGCTTTTTGAGTGCTACTTGTTACAATTAGGAGCTAGTATTTGTTAGCTACAATGTGTCAATAAAACGATAATTTATTTTGCTAGTCAAGTTTTTATTTCCAGAAATTGTTTTTATAAACATTTGTAGTACATATTGCAAAAATAATTAAAACAGACATAAACCTGACCAAATTTGAAAAAAATAAATAAAGTTCTCTTAATAATTGTGATAAGCGGGAAGAACCTGTTTTTTACACTGTATTTAATGTACTTAAGAACTACATAAATTGTAGTAATATTAGCCTATACAACCTAATGCAATTATACAAAATATCCTCTTTACTGTACTTAAAGTTAAGTAGAAACTAATATTCTCACATTTTGTTCGCTTACAAATCTGGGAGATCGTCGCACATAGGCCGATGATTATGTAATATTTGAAAACAAGAGACATTGAGAAGTCCTGGAATGTTTTTCTTGTTGTAAAACTCAATAAATTTAGGTCTCATCTCAGCAAGCTTCAAGAGAAAATAAGCTGAAGTCTACAACGCAGCATGGCAACTTGTAGGAACAATATGCTGACCATTTCACCACCACACAGCGCAGATCTAGTAGAGTAGGTATTGTAATCCTGGTACTATCATATTAATTTTGTTAGTTCTTAGTCTTCTTAGTCACTTAAATTTTACCTTGTAGTAGTTTGAATAAATGGATATCACTATCTAATGATGTTTTGAATTCAAAATTATACTGTTGGCAAGGCGTTACCGATAATAGTAAGTTGAATAAAGTTATTCGACAATTTACTCTAATCAGTAACATCTTGCCTCAAAGACAAACCATGCATTTGCTAGCTTGTCTTTGGTATAAAGTTGTGCAGCGGTCCACCGGAATAGAGGCCACATGTTTACCAAAAACTATAATAACTGCCGAACCTTAGGTCCCCAAGGTGGTTAAGGCAGGGGGGCAAATCGCCCCTTTATTTTTTTTTACCGATTTAACAATCTATTAAGTACATGTGAGGACTCAAAGTGCGGCAGTAAAAAACAACATTTAAAGCTAGCCCGAGCTTTGAGCATCAAGATGGATACAAATGATACAATGCAAGAAATTTCAAAATAAACTTTTATAATTTTAGACAATTCTGATATACATGATTTTATTCATAGAAAAGTACCTGAGTATATAAAAATGTGATCGTTACTACAATGGCTAAAATAAAATAGAATCTATTTTTAATCCCTGACCAGCTTTTAAGGCAAAGGATAAGTGCTAAATTAATTGAATAATATGTACAAATAAGATCGTAAATATATTCTGAAACAAATTTCAGAGTAACTTTTAATACATAACTAGAAATAAACAATAATAGCTATTAGCTACCTAAAAGCAACTAAGTAGGTACTTGAGATTATTATTTTCTATCACTTTACAATAACTCAAATTGAAAGAGCTCGGGCATTAAACCAAACCACAACCAGTCACCTAATTAAACTAACAAACTGGTCAATGGGAAACGACTCATTTTGATATGCTTACGATGCCCTTAACTTCAAATACAAATCTACTTGAAAAGAGACACTTCTAGATCGAAACTTAAATTTTCAAGTTTAAGAGTGGTTCCCATAGCCATTTTACTGGTGTAATTAAGAGGCTGTCCCGAAATGCCCCATCCACACTACGACGCGAAGTGGTCAATAAGCTATGGTATTTTATAGGTCATAGGGCGATTTGTATCAATAAAAATTTAAGACAGTGCCATAGCTTATTTGCTTAGGCTTTGCTGGCCTGACGTTTCGTGTGAAAGTCTGTATCCGGCTTCTCATCATTTCTTATGATTAAAAGAACGCTTTAAAACTATTCAAACTTAAACTTCAATAAAAATTGGTCCTACGGTTGCGTTAACAGAGTATAAGACACAATTTTATACAAATTAGAGTATTGCACGTCGTGTTACTATTTTACTTGTAATTTTGTAGCACATCTCAAATGGCTTGTAGAGTTGTAGTAGAATAAGGCCAGCATTCTCCAACCGCCTTAAGCGATTTTATAATTAAGTTTTATACAGGTGTTCATCGCGTTTAACTATTCTGAGGTTTCGGCCCATCGTCGAAACGTAGAAAGAATTATTAAAAAAATTAAATCAACAGCCTGTCCAATAGTGGAGATAATGGCGTCGATTCTCTTATACACGAACTAAACATAATTGAATCTATCGCTCTCTTTTACTGACACCACTAATTTTGTATGGAAAATTTGAATCTAATTTGTCAGCACTAAAACTGTTGCTATTTATTTATTGTGTAACTGTTGGTAAAAGAGAGCGATAGATCTTTATTTTATTTTAATCGATCTTGTACAAAGAGAATCGACGCAAAATGCTTCCCTTATGTTCTTAGGCTACCTCCATCACAATTCTACAGACGCACTTCGGATTATACTACTCAAGATTAGGGTGGCCGTTTCGTTTCACTTATTTTAGTCGCTAAATTAGCTCGATCGCTTCACAAGCTGGTCTTCATAGTATTAACAACGCGTCAATGAGTCAGGTACCAATGGTAGGTAGGTATCGCAAAATTACATTATTTGTAATTGAGTTTTGCCTCAACCTCAGAGTGACAAAATCTCGAACATTATGATATCAAAACTATTGATTTCTTGTGGAACTAAAGGCGTGCGCGCTTAGGTGCGCGTGCTGCAACAATCTCTATAAAATTTGTGTAATTATTAAACAACAGAATGAATAAATTCGTTGTGTTGGGGCTCGCCCTAATGCGAGACATTTGATTTAACCACGTTTGACGTCATACATATAATTTATTCCCATTGTTTATTTTATGATCTAGTGCAGGATTCATACTGTTGTAAACACGCGTATTTTCATCGTAAAATTAACTGTAAAGGCCCCGGACTGACAATGTAAACGATCAAACGATTTTCGTGTAAATTCTAGTGACGGTAAATCGGGCTACATGCTTTACAACTGCTGTTTCAGTTAAATGGCACTAGGTATACAATAAAATCAGATGCAATAAGTAACAGCCAATATAATATAACTCGTAGAGATAATTATGAGTAAAAAATATATGTGATATTTTCAACCAAATTAAAGGTAAGCGTCCACAGGTCCGCGTCGGACAGATCGCATCAAACTGATTTTAAAATTAATGGTATACTCATACAAGCGCTTCCACTGGATTCATACAGGATTGGACCACGCATAAGGGCGCCACAACGTCGACGCAATTTCAATTAGTAAGTATGATTTCTATAATAAAACATCCATTGCTAACGACCGTCGCGTCGGCAATCCTTATGCTGCGGATTCATTAGATGCACTAAGCCTAATGAATCGATTTGATGACCGATGCGGACCTGTGGACACTTACCTTTACAACACTATCCAATTTACGCTAAGCCTACTTGGGTATGATCAAACAGCCGAAATATGGTCTCTATTGACAATAAAAAAACGACACTAAAATATAAATTATAAAAATGCGGGATTCTCAAACCAGTTCCATGACTCTAGGATATATTACGACTATACAATTATCTATTCTCCTGATGACGTTTAAGTGATACGTGGTATAGTCGTACATATTATCCTAAAATGATAAAAAAACACGATAATTTAAACTCTACAGTTCCGTGACGTTGAAAAATAACAAGAAAACAACGGAATATTTCTTGAAAGTTGCAGGGAGCTTTCGCCCGACTGTCAAAACCATAGTGCAGTGATTGGCGTCGATTCTGCTATACTTAAACCGACTGAACTTAATTTAATCTATCGCCCTCTTTTACAAACATTAACAAAAGAAAAAGATAGCAAAAATTTTAGTGCTGAAAAAAATTAGTCAGATTTTTTTATTGAAGTTTTCAATACAAGTCAGGTCTGACTATAAACACGCAGAATAAAATTCTTGCCATCTCTTTCATTCGTGCACTATCAGTAAAAGAGAGCGATAGTTTGAATTAAGTTTTGTTGGTGTACCAGAGAATTGGCGCCACTATTATGTCCCAGTAGGCCATGCACGCTTCTACAAACGACATTTAGCATCGTCTC
Organism: Perizoma affinitatum; assembly: GCA_961405105.1. Classification (NCBI taxonomy): domain Eukaryota; kingdom Metazoa; phylum Arthropoda; class Insecta; order Lepidoptera; family Geometridae; genus Perizoma; species Perizoma affinitatum. The sequence continues at coordinate 11,180,065 of OY560194.1, read as the reverse complement.
AATCTTAGCGAGGCTGACAATCAACGCACATTTCAACACGTTACCAAAAACCAGAAATGCAAAATTTCCGAAGTTCTGTAAAACAAAACGCGGACGAATTCGCGCGTATAGCACCAGTAGCATAAGTTTCCAAGACAGAGTTGTCGACGGCGGCAGAGAAATCAAACAATATTTCTGTCTCTCTCTCTTTTGAATGAAAATACTTTATTCTACCTTATGATATAAACAAAATAAACATTATGATAAAGGTACAATGGGCGGTCTTATTAAAAGCGATACATTCCAGACAACCTTTGGATGGAGAGGATTATATATGATTTTGAAAAAAAACTACACCAAAATATAAAACATAATAGGTATATATACAAATACAATACTTACCTATATAAATACTTATACATACGAACAGTCGCAATTCAGCAAAACAGGATCGAGCGAAAAATATAACTGGGATTGATAGAATATTTTAACGCGAGCTTTGGCTAGAGACGAGGCCTTCCTTACCGAGATTAGAAATGCGTTCCAGAGGTGTACTGCTAGAGTCGTGAAGGATTTATCATAGAAGCTGGTGCTATATGCAGGGGTTTCAAGCATAAGATTTTCTGTTGAACGTATGTATGTATGAAGGAAGGAACAGAAGTAAGTTTTGTCTTCTCTTCTGTCAAAACCGTTGTCCTGGAAACTCATACAACCAGTGCCATAGTATCTAGATAAAATATTGAATATCACCGTAAAACTAGCTCAAAACCTGCCCCAGATTTCGTACAAAACGTATAGTTAAATGCTAGAATACACACATCAAAAAAAGTTTACCATCAGTTTGAAAACTTAACATATTATTATTTTGTAATGTTTTTATAAAGTATACAACAAATTGTATACTTGCTAAAAATACAACATTTAGAATTACTAATGAATTTAAATAAATTCCTATAGAAACGCGATTGTAATAAAAAACTCTTACAAAATGATCGCAAACTTTCTTTAATGTGTGTATGTTTTGTTATAAAACAATTACGTACTGCACATTTTTCAGACATGAATGTAATATAAAGAGTCCTGATGCTCGCGGAGGCTACATCATGTGACGCGAGGCGCGCGTCCTCCGCTCCCAGGCCTCCGCCTCCGCCCACGACTGTCTCACGTCACGGAATAACTGCAAAGCAAATATCAATTGAATCATTAACATTTCGATTTCAATAGCCTTTAGTAACAATCTATTAGGATTATCTACTAGAATTAACTAGTTTTATAATAAACTATAAGTTTAGACATCGGTAGGTATTATAATTGTTTTGCTTTCCATCACAGGGCTGCTCCCACAGATTTTTCTCCATAGTGCGCCTGCTGTTATATATTATTTTTTGTAAATACATACATCTTTTACATAGATCATCCGCGATTTTAACCGGTTTCCAGAGACAGTATTCCATCTATGCTGTGGACTTCTACAGGCTGGCAGCAGAAGTATTTGTACTCTTTATCAATCAATTAGTTCACATTTTTTTTTATTTATTAGCTTTTAGTGGCTTTGGTATCACTACAGTTAGCCCTATTGTGATCGCCACTTGTTTCATTTTCCCCGCAGGGGGCGTTCATAATTAGTTCACATAGTTCGATAACTGAATGAAGGATCATCATAAAAAAAAAAACAAGCAGAGTTTGTTGCCTGATTCATGGTTGCGCGCGCAAAGAATCGGCATAAAACGGGATTGTAAACGGGATCGTCGTGCACGAAGAGCGCAGGGAGAGCGTCGCGATAAATTACCCTAGTGAAGACTCTCGTAATGAGTGGCAACTTAGTCAGTGCCTTCACCGTTTTTACAATATGAATAAGCAGAGCTTATATTATGGGAACTACATGACTGATATACTACTTATATACATTTTTTCTTGTAAATACATACACATTATACATAGAAAACCCCCAGACCCGAGGCAAATAAATGCAGACCATAACATATTTGTCCCGCGGCGGGTATCGAAACCGTAACTTTCGCCCACTGCGCCACAGAGGTCGTCATTGACCTCTGTGGGACAGTGGGCGGGGCAGTGGCTCCACTGGTGTGGAAGGACAAAATCTGTCTAACCGTTATCTTAAGTTTACTAACACTTGGATCAAGTGATTATTATTGTCTATGGTTCTGGTTACCTGCGAGAGCCAGATCTCATCGGCCAGCAGCTCGTTGAGTATGAGGGTGGTGTCCTTGCGCGGGTCGTGCATCCGCTTCTCTGCGACGCGCTTGCTGCACTCCGTGTACATGAGGTACTTCTGGTGTGAGATGCGCGAGTACATCTGCACGCGCGTACAGCACGCCGCACACACTAGGAACTCCTGGAACGCAGATACAGAGCATTCATTTATAAAGAACACAGGTGAATATCACAGATAAAATATATGCTACTTATATAATAAATGCGAAAGTCTGTGTGTATGAATGTTTGTTACCACGTATCTCCGTAGCTTCTAAATCAGTTTTGATAAAATTTTGAATGTAGGTAGATAGTTGAGGTAACATAGGCTAATTTTATATTCGTAAATCAACCCCTAAGGGGGTTAAACAGGGTAGTAAAGTTTCTATGGAGATTTTTATGCCTTGATTAGATTCGCTCAAAACTCGGTACAAATAAACTTTTAAATAAATAAAAAACACGTATTTTTTTTAAACTACCCCTAGTAGGCGTGCGATAAAGTTAAAATATTATAAAATATTTCCTGGTTTGATACACTCAAAAGTTGGTGGTTTATCAACATAACACGCGGGCGAAGCCGCGGGCAGAAGCTAGTAGGGCAGAAGTAAACGTAACACCGTATTCTACTAAGTCGTTAGTACACAAATATTCTTCAGATTTTTGTGCCTTTGGAATGTTTGCGGTAGAAAGAGTTTTTTTTTTTAATACATAATTATTATTCATAGACCACCGACATACATTTGTCCCGCGGCCCGAGACATACATTTGTCCCGCGGCGGGATTCGAACCCGCAACCTACTCTCGGGCGGACCTGCGCCTACTGCACCACAGAGGTCGTCAATAACCTTAATTAATAGAGGTTTCTTTTGTAGATGTTGAGATGCAAATGTTAAGTACCTTCTCGTAGGTTAATCTCGCGTCGGGTTGGACCGGCTCAAGCGTGCCCGGGTTGTACGGCTGTCCGAACAGCAGCAGTCGGGCCTGCGCGGGTCGAGCGCACGCGCGGCACGCCCCCGCCCCGTTCGCCACGCTCAGGCCGGGCCACGTGCTGAGCGCAGAGTCCAGTGCGCGCCCGCCGCCGCCGTTGCTGCCCGACGACACGCGATTGCGCATCGTCTCCGTCACCTCGTCGACGGTTTTCACGTTCGATAGGAAATAGTCGTCTGGAAATGACAGATTTATTGTATTAATGCACAGGAATTGTCGCACTTGCGTTTTTAACAACAACTGAGGAACATCTTAACAATAGTTTGTTTGATTGCTGGCTCCATTTTTAATGAACAGGGTTTTTCGCACTTGCGTTTTAAACGACAATTGAGTAAAATCTCAACATAGCTAGTTTGTTTGCTGGCTCTATTATTAATGCTCAGGGTTTGTTGTAGTTGCGTTTTCCCCAACAACTGAGGAAAATCTCAACATAGCTAGTTTGTTTGCTGGCTCTATTATTAATGCTCAGGGTTTGTTACACTTGCGTTTTCCCCAACAACTGAGGAAAATCTCAACATAGCCAGTTTGTTTGTTTGCTGGCTCCATTATTAATGCCCTGTGCATTAATAATGGAGCCAGCAAACAAACTTGCACTTGCGTTTTTACCAACAACTAAGGAAAATCTCAAATTCTTAACATAGTTTGTTTGTTCGCTAGCTCCAATAGATACTCAAATCACCAAATCGCGATGAGTCGGCGTCAATTCACGTATTTCGTTTTTTTTTGTCAGAAAACATTGCAATATTCTGTGTTGTGGGTATCAGGAACCATTAACATGGATAACTAGGTATGGTATACAGGATTGCCAGATATCGAATAGATAATAACATACAACCTTTTGCCGACAACGCAAAATACGAGCTCCGTAGGTAGTTGGTAAAAGATAGCCACAACTTACAAAAAAATGGCTAATTAATAATAATATTAATGCTAGATCCAATCTAGCCCAAAACCAAGCAGAGCTTGTAATATGGAAACTACATGACTGATATACTACTTTTATACTTACCACTGTTTCATCGATTTGAATATTCTATTTTAACAAATGATTTCCTAGAACTATACTTCCAATCCTCCACTTTACAGTACAGGTTGTACAATTTTTTTTTATCTCTCTTTGTAAAGACACGTCTATAACAAATCGAATCTCACTATGTAAAAATATAAAGCGAGAAATTGGGATGTAACACTCGGACGGGCAAACGCATAATTATAAGGGTCCCGTTTTCGCTATTTGGCTGACGCACCTTAAAACTTTTGTATTATATAAATAAAAATAAAATAAATTGACATTTATTTACTAACATTTAAACAAACAAACCTAGCCTAAGTGTATAATCACCTACTTATTATTAAATAAGTAGGTGATTATACTAGTAGGTATGTAAGTAAAAAGGTCAAGGACTCGGCCACGCTGTTTTTCTGCCTCGCCTACTGATGTATCTGCCGACGTCACATCTACCACTAAAAAATCTATAGTTGGAATTACTTTCAATCTAGCTTAACCAGTCTTAGTAGAAAACCAGCCACCTATATTCCCTAAGGCGATATTTTACAAGTAGGTAGGTATGTTAGGAAAGGTACAAGAGTAGAATAAGTACCTACCACTTATTATATTTCATTGAATGTTTGTTAGCTATACACTATATTACATTATAAATACCTTTATTTTAATTTCATATTATCATTATATTTATCATACAACGAGGAATGGCCGGTAACAATTCGGATTTAAAACCACTAAGTAAATACCTAACATTTTTAAAGTATTCCAGTGAGCCATGATTTATAGCCGACATCACAAAAGATTGACGTCATAACGTCTCACGTGAATATTAATAACCGATTTGTTAAGACACAACTATAACAGTACGAGTAGTCAGTAGTGTATCAGGAGAATCTTTATTTTAGTTGTTTATGCGACATAATAAATTTAACTGTACATTTTTGTACTGAAATTTACCTTTAAGTTGTATTTTTTATTATTCATAGGATTGATAGTGCTAATTAGCGAAAAGACCGCCCATTGTACAACATTATCAAAATTTGTAGTACTTATCTAAGCTGAAAAATTATTTGGCGTGCAATAAAGTGTTTTCTATTTATCTATGCATAGTTTATCAACATTTTTGTCCGTCTGTTTATACGGCAACGCTAGAAAAAGGCTCGTAACGTTTTCACACGCGACGTAAGGAGTATATGCGTTTGCTATACGAAGTTGTTTGTATGTTACCATTTGTCTCCGAAAGCTTTATGAATTTAAAGATTCAACATCTCACTAGGGGTCGTTTTTTTGTTTATTTATTCAAAGGAACGTCAACAGCAAAGCCGTAAGAGCCAAGTTTTGAATAAACCTTAATTTAATTAAAACTGTCCATTCATGTCAATGACTCGTTTTTTAAATTTCTTTTGACCAATGTATAGCCGCATCAGTTGCCTGATGAGGCCGATGAGGTGTTCCCGAGTGCAGGTGAAAGGGCACAGAGGGCAGGAGGGCAAGCACCCTAATCTGGGTAGGTTCCCCGCACTCACACGACGCGACGTGGGAACGGTCAATTATCCCCATTTGGCTAGGTTTCTTCTGCAGCGGCCAACTTGGGTGCGAAATCTATTTAGCTTCCAAATTGGCCACTGCAGTTCATGTACAGGAGGCAAACGTTCTACAGGAGAACGTTCAGTGGAGGGTTGTTTTTGTTGCACTTTTATCCTTAGAAGTTGTAAGTTTTATAAGATTTATCAGTACTGTGAATGAAACCTTACCTTGCTCTTGAAATATTTCCATAAGAAAGTTCGGGTCCAGCGCGTGTGATATCAAAGTCTGTATGTAGACTTCGAAGTTCTCCTGGTACATCTGCGTTTCTAGCATCCGTTTCTCAATAAAACTACTCTCCTCCGTGGGTAGTTCGCTTCTAACTAATTCGACTATAGTCTCTAGGTGCGTTTGGGACCGGACCTTAACAGCTACTTGCGTGTACAGTTTTTTGTTTTCAGGGTTCCAAACGGTATACTGTAATTAGACAAAATAAAATGTTGAATATTTTATTTACCGCGACCGACAACGTCAAGATCATGTATTACAATGGGCGGTCTTATCGATAAAGCGATCTCTTCCACACAACGTTTGGATGTAGAGGATTTTGTGATAGATTCACGGAGAATACATTTCTAGTTTCAACATAACGTTTAAAAACTAGATGTGTCCAGTAACTTCAAACTTTTTGTTGTATAATGTAGTATGACGCACCGTAAATAAGAATGGAGGGATACTTACTGTAGATATATTTTTATATAGCACCTTGCCGTTCTCTTCGAAAGGTTCATATTTCTGCAACAGCGTCTTCCCGTCTACTCTCCATATTGATGGCCAAACTGTCATTTCGGTCACTTCATTTTTTAACGCGATGAATTCACCAGACTGTTTGGACATAACATAATTTAAAACAATTGCGCGGTACAGTCAGCGCCAGCTTGATTACCAATTCAAGTTTTATTATGCTCTTGAAGTTACAGGTTACCTAATTGTAACTATAGATTGTAAATGGTTAAGCGCTAAAGTGGATCTTGAAATGTAGCCCAATAATTGAACCTGAAATATTTGAGTAATAAAAATAGAAACTGTTAATCTAATACTGTCGCTGAATGTACAAGTAAAACAAGTAAAAATTTAAAAACCTTTACCCGTGTTTTCAGTCTAGTAATCCAGCGCTCCGTGAAGTGTAACGATAAAACCTACCTATGTAAGGTCCATACTTGAGTCATACAAATCGTTTACCTGTATCGTAAATCTGTATTTCAAACGTATAATCTGAACAATAAATTTATTGATAATACTATTTACACGTCAGTCAGATAAATTCGAAGTATTCACAATATTAAAAAACAAATCACTGTTATAATTAAAAACTAACTACCTAATGAATAATTAATTTAATTATAAACACATAAACATTCATAATCAAAAATAATAATAAAAGAAAAAGTAAAAAATAAATTACAAACACAGTAGTAGGGTCCTGAGACCAGTATGTGTCAGTTGGGTGTTTTATTTATTATTTTTGTAATACCGGTCGCAATTTTCTATACGCGGTATTGCGAATTGTGTTTTTAGAATGTTTAATTATAAGCTTTGTGGAATGAGAATGTTTCTCGGCCAAATCATCCATTTCCATCTGCAAGTTCTAAAGATTGTAGGTACCTACTACAATCTTTAGAACTTAGCAGATTTTGCAAATAAAGTCCTCTCGACCAGCCATCATTTTAATTTAGTCCCGATAAGCCATTTCGGAGATGGATGCTTTGGCCGAGAAACATACTCATTCCTAAGCCTATAATTAAACATTCTAAAAAGACAATTCGCAATGCGGCGTAGTGAAAATTGCGACCGGTAATACAAAAATAATAAATAAAACACCCAACTGACACATACTGGTCTCAGGACCCCACACTAGGATTCCCTGTATCGGTAGTATCAGAAACTACGAGTACTGTGGTACCAACAACAACCAGGCCCGGAACAAATATCTGCAGAACATGCTTTTATTTGTCCCGCAGCGTGTATCGAACCTGCATATCTTGCTGGCTACTCGCCGTCCCGCCGCGCCGTCGAGGTCGTCAGATCCTGGGTCGCAAAGCCTTTTAATACTTTCAGTAATATTGTGATAAATTTTGTTAATTAACACTATCACTGTTAAGCACAAGACTTTTGACAGTTGTCAAGGTTACTTAGCGCATGCTTAGTAATGTCTTTTATTGGCCGTAACTAAGGACTTTGTGACAGTTTTCTAGCGCTCACTAACTCCCCTGCTCCCAATTCTTGATATAAGTGAGTTTGAACATGAATTAAGTGACAACCCTATTCATTTTGGTTTTGGTTTTTAAATCAATGTAGATCTCTCAGAATTTTATAGCTGAAACGGCAATGAGGCCATATAACTCGCAGAACCAACTGGGGAGAATTAAGTGACAACCTTATTATTTCTCATTTTAAGTTTTGGTTTTTAAATCAATGTAGATCTCTCAGAAGTATATAGCTGAAGCGGCAATGAGGCCATATAACTCGCAGAACCAACTGGGGAGTAAAGGTAAAACCCCCAACCAGATGGGCCGTGGCTAAAATCACACGTTTTCTTTTAGAAAATTTTGAATAGTAATATTTTTTCTGGGACCAGTAAGTCTTCTTAATATCGATACTAGTTTTTTTAAGTAGTATTTCAGTAAAAAGATCGCCCTATTTTTTTTATACTATCGTGTCTCGGAAACATCAAGATTAGTAACATGATGAAAAAAATTATAACAATGTTTATCCTACTGCTACCAACTGAACCGAATTTGCTAAAAACAATGTTTGGTGAAGCGTAGTTTCGATTTCAGCCCCTCTTAGACTCACCTGATATGGCATTTCCTCTAAAGGTCTGGCTCCATCCTGACTCGTACTGGATACTTGCTGATGCGATTTTATATGATGCAGCTTTCTACTGGAATTATCTGTTTCCGCTGCATACAAACCGTAACCCTGATTCGCGCCGTGCACAGCTAAAATACAAAATAGCACATATACTACAGAAATCCAAAAAAAAAAACAATAAATAAATGTATGTATTTAAAAAGTTTTGTTCGTAACCCACCTGAGTATCCACAAGTGTCTAATAATAATTAAAATATGGGATCCTAATAACGTTGCAACGGTAAGGACAGGTAGGGACTAGGAGAGCCACATCATCTGACGATGATAGGGAAAACATGTACAGTGCAACGCTTGGTACATTGAAATTGCCTGAAACATTGTGGTTTTGTATTTATTATAGAATAGTTTATCAGTTCGCGCATCGTACATGTCTCCCTATGTGGCGATGTGAAGGGTGCTACCAGGAATAATTACAAATTAAAATTTTAACACGGTCAGTAATATACTTGTGTTTATTTTAGGTCTCCTCCTATTATTATACAAAATATTTACATAAATATTGAGAATTTTGTGCATAAACAAATAACAATTAAATAGAAATACAAAAAAAATATGTTCGGGACAATGGCCTAATTCAACTCGCGCTTATCGATAGCTGTCAATGTATTATGCAGTTCATTCTTACAATATAAAATCACTTTCAACTAGAGAATATGCGTACGCTATGGTAAGTACCAACTAACCTCAAATACTGTAAAATACATTACATTATTATATACAACAGACACCCACTGGTATGAATTCCATATAAAAATATACCATAAGTTTTGTTTGGAATTATTAATGGTAGCACCCCTTCAGTAGCGAGTATGACAAGAGTCACAAATCTAACAATTTACAATTAAATGGCACTAATAATGTGTCATCAACAACAAACGCAGTGAAATCTTGTTACAGGCTAACCCTAAGCACGACGTCCGCCACGCCGGCGCCGGATACATCGCGATTTCATCAAATATTTACAGCGTAAAAGGATTTATAGATTTCATCTAATCAAAATGTACATTATCACAGTTAAAATGTAACAAGGTTTCACGGAGCCGCCCGAGCGGCGCGGGCGGCCAGCTTGCTCCTGTCATACAAGCTTCAGGGCTGGCTCTTCACCATCGCGCTCTACTCCTCAGATGGAAGTCTAGCAAGTTGAACGCACCTTCGTCAGGCTGGTGCTGGTAATAGTACTGGTGTTGGGGCGGGGCCTGCAGGGGCGGCGGCGCGGGCGCGGGGGCCGGGGCGGGAGTGCGCGGCTTGCGCGCCGGCTGCGGTGCCACCAAGGCGGCCGGCGGGGCCTTCAGTGGCGTCGTGCGACCTTTCTTGCCCTTGTCGGCGAGCGGCACATTCAGCACGGGCGCCTTCAGCCGGCGCGCCTCCTCCTCCGCATCGTACGCACCTTCCTCGCCCTCGTACTTGCGCTTTCTGTCTTTATTGAGATTGTAATAGCGCGGGTCCTCCATCTCGAGCCCCTTAGCCTGCGATGCGAGGAGGTTGGATGCGGCGGCGGCATGCAGATGCCCGCCCAGCAGGCCGGAGGCGCTCATGCCTGCCGAGGTGCTCATCACCGGGTTACCGAGCGACATGCCGCCACCCATGGCCCCGTTCGCGCCCTGTTGCGCCGCCTCGCAGTGGTTCTTAGCGAGCTCGTTCTGCGGATACGGCTTGTTGTTCGTATTGTTCGTGGTCCGAGACCAGGTGGACTTGCGGGCGCCCCGGCCGGCCGGCGGCGGAGAGGTGTCGCGCTCGCCTTGCAAGAATTTCAAATAGGAGGCCATGAACCCCGAGCCCGGCCCCGTCGTGGGAACGCCAAATTTTTTATCCATCTTAGCGTCCTGCGCGGCGCTGTTTATATTCGGCTGCTGTGAAGAGGGTGCTACCGCAGTATTTGCGCGTTGTTCTGCAAGGAAACCAAGTTCTTCCTCTATATTAGGAACCACCACCTTGGGCTGCTCCTCCTCGCGCGTCTCGGGCGTCGAGAACGACGACGAGGAGGCCGAAGGCGGAGTCTCGCTAAAAGAGGAGAGCGGCGTCAGCTCCACTGAGGACTGGAAATCGGGATGGGGCCCTAAGTGGAACGGCGGGAAGTAGGTGAGCGCGTGCCCGTGCTGCATGGCTAGCGCCTGATGCTGGTTGAAGTTAGTCGCGTGGAGAGGGGCTTGCGAACCGAAAGCCGAAGTGCCAGGGAACATTTTGGGAGGAGGCGGGGGAAGGTTCCACCGCTCGAAGTCAAAATAGCTCCCGTTTTGCTGCTGGTTACTGGTGGAGCTGTGGGCGGGGGGAGGTATTCTAGTTGCCAGATAGTCGGCCATCACTGCGACGTTTGAGATATCGTTCATGTTAGGGGGGGGAGGTTTCTCTATACTCTTCCTACGCGGAGCCGGTTTACTAGGAGTAACGGTGTTCGTAGCGGGCACAGGTGAGGCTTTAGTCGCCTTGACCTCTTGTAATTGACAACTTTGCTGCAGACTTTGCAAATTTTTAACTATACTCATAGGATCGCCGCGACAACTAGATAGATCTTGTAAGGCTACATTGCTACCGTCGAAATAGTTTTGTTTGTTGTCAGTCGCGCTTACATTCCTACTTGGTGTCTGGGGGGCAGGTTCTTCACTGCGAGTATTATTCTCGGAGATACCACTATTGTAATTGCTACTACTATTGCTTGCATACTTTCTGGCGGACTGGCGGTCATTCTCCCAGCAACTTTGAGCCGAAGATTGACTTTGATTACGTTCAAATCTAGTCTCATTGAATGTTTTATTTTGCTCAAGACCTAGAGCTCTGGTGATAACAGAAGGATATGCTACCTGACTGTTCTGGGACGGTGATCGCGTCACCGATGCATCTAAAGGCGATCTCGGGGCGTTGCTGGGTTTATTATAGTGGTCTGAGTGTTGTTGTGGTGAATTTACAGAATTATTCATAGGGCTGTGATACATAGGGTAGGCTGGACTTGATACATGACCGATGGGAGAGCTTTGTGGCTGAGTCTGAATAGGGCTTCGCCGCCGCGGTACAACTACGCCGCAATCTGGGCCATTTTGAGAGCTGCTACTAGAATAACCAGTATCTGTACTAGAACTACTTTTAGCGCGAACATGATAGTCTGTTTCTACATTATTGCCACTCTGATAGTGTCTAAAACTAGATCCTTGTGAGGAAGAGTATTGAGAGCCCCCCCTACCAGATTTTGAAGAGTTGCCGGTGCTATAGCTCAGCCTTCCCGGCGCATCCATTATGGAATAGCTGATAGGAGATGACTGAGGCTGCAGCTTTTCATTACCCTCACAACTTTTTCTTTGCTCACTAGACAGCTCTGGATATATTTTGCTCTGAGCTTTAGTCTGGACTTGTGGGGGCTTAGACGTCGGAGGAATGAAGCTGCTATTGCTTGGGATAGGTCGAACTGGCTTTTCATTACTTGTGCTTTTGGGAGACTGTGAGTTGTAAATGGAAGCTGAGGGCCGAGATGCAGAGTTAGAAGGGGGTCGGTACTCTTTGCTCGGTGGGGTAGGAGAGGATGTCACCGGTGGAGTTGACACAATACATGATTGCTGGGAGTGGGCATTTGAACTTGCAGAACTCGAATACGACTTACTTCCAGCGTAATCCTGCTGTGACGACAACTGACCACTTTTCGCACTGCTTGTACTATAATTATCAGTCTGATTTCCAAATGAAGGAGATTGAAAAAATGTTGATGATGACGTAGATGAGGCAGGTTGCTTCGGCGCGGCGGCAGGAGACGCTGACCTGGTTTGTTTTCCTGCACTGGAAATCTGTGAGTTGAGGTGGTTATTTAAAGTTTGTGCTGCAGCAAAATGCGCATTAAAGTTCTCGTAAGTCCCTGATGCCTTCGTAGTGGCTGGACTGGGAGATGAGGGCACTACACTTTCGTGGGGTAGTATCCCAAACGGACTGGGTAGTTGGTTATTTCCTTGCCAGTTTAAACTTGCTGCGCCGGGAGTGGAAGACTGATCAAAAAATGATGATCCCTGTGCAGCCAATGTTTGATGTGAGTAATTCTCTCTCAACGAAGATAGCTCAGATTCTACAGATGTCTGTTTCGATGCAGCTGCTGCCTGGGCCTGAGCTATTACTTGTCTGTGCTGTGCTTGCAGAGATGAGCTATAATGTGCTGGCTTAGGATTGGCATGATGAAACAGTGGAGAAAATACAGCATCATATGCCACAGCAGGCGGGGAAAGAAATCCTCCGGGGTTGAAGGGTGATGCCGTCGAGGAGCCCAGTTGTCCCGCCAAGGATGCAGTGGTGTGCGCAGCTTGCAATAGCAACTGACTTGTAGTGGATGGAACTGATTGACCGCCAAGGCCCGTACCTCCGCCGAGGTGGTGATGAAAGTCCCCGCTTGCCGCACTGGCTTGAACCCCAGCCAATCGGTTGTAAGAAGCATATGCTGACCATGGCCCTACTGGATCCATTACCAACTCCGTCTTGTTGTATTGTCAATAATAGGTAATTTGTCAACAGAAGTCCACACTTTTATCCATAGTTTGTAATACACCATTAATTTTATTTCTTTCACTAAAGTCCAGTAAAACTCATGCTGAATCACGTATGTTTTGTACAGAGGGAAGACTCCTGAAAAGAAAAGAAATTTATCAATAGAATGGCAACAATATGCATCAAATAACTTGTAATGAGCGTCAGAAACATAATCGTTAGTGGGGTGGGAATATTTTCATGGGCATATTGGATGATAAGTAATGCAGAATTACAGAATTTGAAGTAACTATAGGATCATTCTCATTGAAGTAAAAATACACGAACCGCCGCGCCGCTTTGCCTTGCAAGCGTCGTAGAATGACACAACAATACAGGCATAGTTTGGGTTAGAGCTCAACCGTAAAGGGTGTGATAATGTGCAGAAACATACCATTGCCTTAGTTTTCACAAGCATATTATCTCAATGTGGCTTCGGAAGACGCTCACACGGCAGATAACATCATAAATATGGCCTCGAGTTGACTCCTTGAGTGTTTGCTACGACGGGTTTTGTCTATTGTGAAATGAATACCAGTTCACGCCTTGTTTCATACACGATAATTTCACTTTCTGTAATGCACCTCGTAACAATCGATTGTACTCTGTTTATTTTATATTTACGTTGTATCAAATAACGGGCTAACTTTATTTACAAGTAGAAATAAGACAACGTTTTGCCTTTCACATTATTCGCCGCCATCTTACTTGTCCAAATCGGTCGGTCGAAAGAATGAACGAACATATAACCGCGAAAAAAAATGGTTTATAAGCGCCATCTATATTTTATTGAAACCATTACTTTATTGAAAATGTTGGAATGGTATTTTTGAGAAAATCATGTTATTTCTTATTAGAAAACTTACTTTAGAACTTACTGTACCTAAAGTACCTACCCAAAGTTTAAAAAATATACAAGAACTTGTGTGAAGTCTGTTGCTACAAAATTTATGGTTTAGCAACATGTAACCTCTTTGGTTGATGTATGGGTTTTCTTCATTCACCGTTCTCATTCCTATAGTTATAACTTTTTTATTACATGGCTGGCAAAGAATGGCACGCTCATTAAAAAAAAAACGCAAAACCTTTTATGAAATAGCAATGATAAATAGTGGAGATTTTCATACAGTATCATATAGCCCCAAAGTAAGCAGAGCTTGTGTTATGGGCACTACTTGACTGATATACTCAAATTAAATTCTTTATTTACACATACAACATACATACTACTTATATGCCAATATTAATGTATAATATGTAAGTAAATATATTTATATTAAACATAGAAAACACCGAGACTCGAGACAAATATCTGCAGATCATACAAACCTTTATCCCGTGGCGGGAATTGAACCCACAACCTTCCGCGTCTCAGGCGTAAAATAACAATAAATGTCCGTTGTATTACGTCTACGAGTAGTATGTACATGTACATAAACCCGTGGTATGTATAGCAGCGTTGAAACAAGCGCCATCTGTGATTTTTTACACTTTTTGTAATTACCAACATAGCAAACCTAATCCATTCAATACCAGTGGCAACTACGTTTGTTAGGTACGTCTTTGATGTTGTTGAGTAAGTAGATCAGTAAATATTCAGCAGATGGCTCTGATTTTATGTTTTTTTTTATGTTTTGAACAGCGTTGCCAGAAGATTACTTTTATAACCTTTTAGGTGATTTTTAACTACGTCGGGATACTTTCTGGTTACACAAATCAAAATTGAAACGGAACGTAGTAGCGCTCTTTGTTGTATTTTTGCAATACTTATAGACAAAAAGTTATATCGTTTTTCTGTAAGTTAATACAACCAACAAAGTACCTTATTATTGGCGAAAAATGAGATAGGTTATTTTTCACACCAAAAGGTAACTTTTTTAGCTGTTTTAGGTAAGTTTTGAAGACCCGGCTGGCAACACTGTTGTTGAATGTCTTTTTGAAATAAGGGTAATAGCTGGGTGTTGTGCGTGCAGTGTTCAGTTGTGTTAAGATGGTACAGATGTTCCATTTCACGAAGTCCGTTTGTAATGTTTGTTGTGTTGCATGCACTTGCACATCCACACACACGGGGGGGTGAAAGTTTGTATGGGAGTATAGTTTTTTTTAAGGTTTTTGGAACTTGGAATTGTAGCTACTCATCGTAAATAAATTTCATATTATAAGGGGATCTCCCCTTAAAATGTGGTATTTAAAAAAAAACACCTCTGTCAACTGCTAGTGTAGGTAGGTATAAGACTGGTACGATGAGTGTTTATTTATTTTATAAAGCTTCTTTCATTTACGCTCAGTCAATTGCAAATCCAAGCGAAATCGTATAGCGCTACACGTTTGGTATCTTATGTTCGTAACCCATCCTAGATTGAGCTAAGTAGGTAGGTAAGTAATTACCTACCTAGGTACCACATAAATAAACCTTGAAAATTAAATAAACCTTGAAAATAGAATAGTTCCAGATCCGCCTAAACTAATCCTACAAACTCATTTCATATTCTATGGCCTTCAGAATGGCTCATTATTTATCTCGGTATCGCGATGGACCACTCGAGCCGATGATCCCGGTAACGTATCGTAGCTATTCGTCCCACGATGGCCATTTACTAGCGCCTTTAGCTCGATTAATATGTCAGATATAAAATATTAATATTATCAGAGGGACGCGCGTTTCAAATTTTTTCGATGGAAGTCACAATACATTTATTGCTTTCATTATTGCATGATACCTACCATAGGTATCATTATAATATGGTGTTTATTAGGTATCTCACATGAACCCTATTATAGCAACAGACAGGTAAGCAGGCCGAGGTTTTGCATAAAAAAACCTTTAATATAAAGTAGGTAGTCTGTCATATGCACTTTGTAATGCACATGTAGGTAATCTGATAAGCGCCCCTATTGAGAAATTCAAATTTCCATCCACAAAATAATTACTTATTTTATTTTATTTTATTGTTTTAGGAACTAAAAAAAAAAAAAACTAAAGTGAACAATGTTAGGTAAATGCGCACAGCGTCATCCACAGATAAAATAATGTCGAAACGTTTGCTCGTAGTTTGTAGTCGAACTACAGTTATCATCATCATCATCATCAAAAACCTATAAGTAGAATTCCACTGCTGTAAATGGGTACCCGAAAGAATGCCTTGACGAACGATCTTGGGTCATCTCCATCGGCATCCCGCAACTAACCATTCTGAAAATTACGGATTTATTTATCTATCAATAATATAAAGCAAATCTTGCGCTTTTGCGAGACTTAATTTAATCCTTGCATAATCTAATATAGGCTTAGTTAGAGTGAGGTTGATTTCCTCAGTTAGTATAGGCACAGATTATAATATCTGTGCATCTGCTTATATTTATGTTAGGTAGAATGTCAAATTACTGAGGGGTCAATCTTCAAAACAATTTTTTTCTGTGTTTGAGTGAAGAAGTCTACAGTAATAATTTTGAATAAGAGTTTCTTTGATATAGTTCGGTCTGTCAGCTATTTGAGAACTCAGTATAATTTATCTAACGTTAAGGTACTTCAATTTATTTAAAAAAAAAAAAACAGTAACCTCGAAAACTTGATTGCTCTGGGCTGTCCTGACTCCAGTTTGATTCAGAAAATAGTTCGTAACGTGTTTGTACAAGTGTTGAAACATTACGAAATTTTATTTATATATTTTATGAATGTGTCGTAGTCTAATAATGGCCATGAACTAATTAGAATGTGGTCCGAGTATTTTTCTAATACAAATAATAACAGACAAAAATTCAAAAATATATTTTTTATACAAATGATGAAGTGTTCAATTACGAGAACTTACAACATATGCCACATGGATTGATACAAAAAAAATAGTGTATCTATCCATGTGCCACTACAATTTATAAAAATATATTTATGACATGTGATTTTGCAAAGAATAATTATAATAAATTTATTGTTGTTCATATTTTTTTTGTTAATATTAATATTTTTATTGACCAAATAATATTTAAAAATAAATAAAAACAATAGTATTATTTTTCAATTAAAATCTTATCGTTATAGTATTTCTATTGGCTGATTAACATATTTGTTTATCAAATCTAACAGCGATTTATATTTTAACAAAATAATTCTTGGTACTTAGGTATCTTTATTTTTGTAATATCATGTTACTATCATCCATTTCTAGGAACCTAAAAACTTTGGAAATGCATAACATAATATGTATTAATGGATCGTACTATAATCGAGTTTTGATTTTTTCGTATGACAAAATCATCATGGCCATCTATGTATCAAAATACATAGAAATTATTTGGTAATCTATTGACCAACTCAATAGAATAGAATATAGGGGGGGACATATAAACGGGGGAGTGGGAGCCCGAAGTACTGCGACTGAAAATCAAGCACAAAAGGCAATCAAGCCCTCTGAATGCAGCTAACTAGTGTTGTCATAAACTAATGGTTTCTATAGAATATTCCGTATTCGTCATGGTGCTGTGGTTCTTCCACAATCTTCTTTTTGGGCACATATGGGTTTTTGTTCGGGTCAGCGTTCAACCTGAAATATATAAAGAAATGAACACCCAGTAGTCACATAGACAATACATAGTCGTAACCTCACACCAGTTATCTAATGCTGCATAAAGCTTGCCATCAAAACTGAGCTCATTTTTACAATCTTACAATAAATCATCTTGAACACCTTGGAGTTTAATAGGATGCTTGGGGTACCATACAATACAACCCTTTGCAAGCATCGAAATAAACGTGCTAATTCTGCGAGCTCATTTCTTTTAATACAAAAGTATACAGTATTATACAGTATACTTGTTGCCAAGCGGTTATCGTACCTTATGGACGCTGAACTTAACAACACCAGAGGCCCTCGCGCATTATAGACTCTGAGACATAAAAGGTGAACGATCTCTTGTACCCGCAATTTACCCTGCACCCATACCTATCAAACCGGACATAGCAATGCGAGCATTAAGTACCTACTGCTTGGCAGCAGAAATAGTTATGGTTATAGTTCTTCCCCGGACCAGCTTTTTCACAAGGAGTTCTACTACGTCCTCTGTGGCGCAGTGGGCGAAGGCCCGCCTGAGACGCAGAAAGTTGCGGGTTCGATTCCCGCCGTGGGACAATTGTCTCTGGGTGTTTTCTATGTATGTAAGTAGTATATCAGTCATGTAGTACCCATAACACAAGCTCTGCTTACTTTGGGGCTAGATGATGCTGTGTGAAAATTGTCCAGCATTATAATTATTATTATTATACTACTTCTAACTCGATAAAATTCGGAGCTGTTATCAGAACTTACTTGTAATGTTCAATAGCCTGTGAACAGTCGACATTGTACCACCAATCGCAGGCGAACTTAGCCTGGTCGAAGAGGGTTCCATTTGTGCAGAGGAAGGAGGCTCCCTGGTGGCCCTCACGGCCATCGTGGCAGACGTGGTAGGCCTGTTGGAAAACAAATGGTCAACAAAAATACTTAGGCTTGAGTTCACCAACAAAATCAAGATCAACCGTTGATTATGATGACAAATTCATATGAAAACACGTGTGAAAAAGCTTTGTCGGACCTAACCCCCGTTATTGTGTTCGTGAACTCGGGCCATAATGAAATCAGGTGCCTATGTATTAAAGAGTAATCTCGGATAGGTAATTCTATCAAGCTAAGGCAGAACCCCGAGCACAGAGATTACAATAATTATAAGTCGAATCGACCAGATATCCATACAAAATTAACAATAAAAAAAAGTACATTGATGTATGGTAATCTCTATGCTAGAGGTTCATACTACACGTCGGTCGATGTATACAAGGTATGAGTAGGTATGTTCAATGGCAACTGTCCAACTGATTTAACAACTCGCAATGTGACGAAATGCCCTAGCTTCTTTAGTAAAATAGGTAAGTACATAAGTTTGAATCATTTTTGGAATTCATCGACAACCTCGGAGGCGCGTCGGGCCAGCTGCGATGCAAGGTGCAATTAATTTTGATTCCCGCTACGGGATAAATTTTTACATGTTCTGCATTATATTTGTTAGGGGCCTGTTGTATCCCCGTTGGCCTGTTGGCTCTCGTAGTTCTAGATACCAAAAACACATGGAATCCTAGTGTGAGGTCAGCACTTTGTAGGTAAGTGTCTGCTAGCTGTTTATTTATTTAATATGACTTATAAAGCTTTGAAATTAGTACCTAGACCTCCAAAGAGACAATAACTTTAAACTGAATCAATTTGGTAGATAACACGTAACCGAATTTCTGCGGCTATCAAAGCAATTTGGTACGCCCTATTGGACTTTGAAGCTTAATGATTTCCAAGATAAACTTGCTACGGAATAGAATTTACGATAAGATTAAATAATTTGAGTGAATTTACTGAATAAATACCGAATCACTTCTTCGCTAATCCTTTTCTAAATAACGGGCAAACAGTAAATTGAACAATTATAAAATATCCTGTAACGAGTTTCTCGAAATCACTGTAATGGCATGTAATCAATTCCGCTACATGATGCCATCGACTAGAAAACTTAGGTACCTACCTAATATCGATGTGTGGTTAGGCACAGCACTATTACTTATCTGCGTGACGGATGACCTGTTTAGCAAAACCACTGTACCAACGGGGTTTCCCAAACAAATAGCATCAAAAAAAATAGGATTTATTGCCTGATACGTCTAGTACTTGGTAAAATAGGATGCCGTAACAGTCTTCATTAAAAGAGTTTATCGTCAACAGCACACTTCGTCTAAAGCCGCTTCTACAATAGAATGTGATGAACGGTTCGCCAAAAATGCACTTCGTCCAAAGTCTCTTTTTCGAAGGTTTGCCGAAACTCTTGGATGTCTAGTGTCGCTTCTATAAAAGTTACTTGCCAAATAATGGTTAGCTATGGTTTAATGGTTGTCGAGACTGCACTTCGTCTAAAGGGGCTTCTACAAAATTAATGAATCCTTTGTCGACAGCATCGATTCATCGAAACTACTCTTTATTGATCAGAAATGGTGCCAATGCCAACAGAAGACTATTTCGGAGCCTCCGATGTCATGGCTTTATAAAGCTAATACAAGTTTACAAAACTAAGTGCCGAACCAATGATTCGAAGGAATCAACCTCCTTGGAAGTAACCTATATTTGATAAATTAGCAGAAACGAATATAAGCAGAAATGAGGATGCATGAAGACTACATGACTAGAAAAGTGCTTAAAAAAAAGACCTCGGTCAAGCACTTTGGTCTCTTGAGACAGGACCAAAAAAGAAGATCCTATTTACACTGATATATATCGATGAGATAACCCCTGTGCTCGATGTATAAAATAGGAAAAAAACCTAGAAAGTAACACCTATGACCCCAATAATGACCAGAAAAGACATACTTTGAGACTACGAACTACGTGAAGAAGAAGAAATTGTCACAAGTTCTTACCTGACAGCCTGTCTCGACATTGGCATACATCCCCGGATGGACCGGCACATGTTTACAGGAAAACCTGGTCTCGGGAACTTCGTGGTAGATCGGGTAGTCAACTCCGGGGTGGCCGGGAACGTTGCGCAGATCTTGGGGTTTCTCGTGCTCTCTTAAAGGCTTATGGTGGACTGGTCTTTCATTCTCGTAGTAGAAGTCTTGCTCATACTGACGCTCTGGTTGGTACCTCTGGAAAAAAGGATGATTACGGTTAGGTTAGTAGGTATCACTGTCATCACTGCGGTGCCCCCGAGGATACGGCACAGCATACTCTAGAGATATGCAGTGCCTGGGTGTCACAGCGTCAGGTGCTAGAAGCGGTGGTTGGACAGGATCTTTCGTTGTCGAGCTTAGTGGTCGCTATGCTCGATAATGAGAGGGCCTGGGAAGTCATGGTCTCCTTCTGCGAAGACGTTATTTTGCAGAAGGAGACGGCAGAGCGGATCAGGGAGGAATATCCTCAAACTGAGCCGCTTCGCAGGCGGAGGAATGGAAGGAGGCGGCGGCAATTCCTTCGCCTTCTTCCGCTCGATGGGGGCCAGCAGGGTTTGGGTACGAGGACACCTACCCCTGCATTGCACTGGCCTCCTGCGTCGGGGGATGTAAATATTTCAAGGCATCCCCCTCCCCCACAAGGGGGGACCGAGGAGTCCGCCAAAGGCGGGCGATCACCGACAGGGCCGCGGTCGAATCCGACCGGCAACCCGTAGCCCTGTCCAGTGCTAACGCGCCGTCAAACGAATCGGCCAATGACGATTGGTTTGACGACGCATTAGCCCTAAGGTGATAAATGGAATATCGATGGATTTTTAGTCGGTATGCCACCACCCACTAGCACTTTGTTGGTGGTCTGGTTGGTGAGCCCGACAGACCCCCTCAGAAACAATAAAGAACAAGTATCAGAATTCAGAAACGCAAAAGTGCGGGGCTAACTTCTCGAACTCCAAATTTTAGGATCAAAAATACTAAGCCTCTGAACTGAGTCAGAACTGAACTTCCTTTCTCGAAGTCGGTTAAAAATCTCTTGGTGATACTGAATCCTACTCAGATGGATTCAGTATCACCAAGAGATACTGAATCTCTATTTTAGGAGCAGCTGAGCATTACAAGATATTTTTCAGCAAATAAGGATCACATTTCTGTTTATATATATGTACATAATGTAAGTTGTAAATGAACTTGCTATATATACATAATGTAAGTTGCACACATAATGAGTTAATAGCCTTGACTTGGATCTAGTTGTTGTAAAGTAGATTATGTAATACATAACGTGTACGTTGTTTATATAATAGTTAATAACACCTAGGGGTCACTGTTATGACAGAGTAATTATAAAATAAAAAAATGGTTTGGCAATGATTTACCTAACTAATCTTTTATGCAACTTTTATTGGCCATAAACGCGAGAAATTGAAAACAAAGTTTGCCCGGAACAGATTGATAAACATCGTATGACTGACCCCGGGTCCCTATATAGTCGTTAAGATATAGCTGCGATATTACTTGAAAAATATTACATCATGTTAATAGTTTTTCGCACAAAAACGAGACGTCATCCGTATACGCCTGTAATTAGAACTCGGTTTCAGACTCTACATTGAGGAAGATGGTAGGAACTTCAATTCAAAATTCAAACCAGTTCTCTAATTAAGTACACTAACAAAATTGCAATGGGGAACAAAATAGTTTTTTTTTTATTTGAAAAGTCGTGGTTTATTTGTATGTGATTATGTGTGTGTTTTCCATATATCTCCAAAAGGGCTTATCCAATTGAAATGCGGTTGTTTGCAATCGATTTGCACTTCAAGGATGTTTCGTAGATAAGTTTTATCGCCATATGTAATTAAGGAGCGCGGCAATAGACGATGGAAAACACGATGGTTTAAAAATATTGCGCCTGAGACGCAGGTTACGGGTTCGATTTCCGCTGCGGGACAAATGTTTGTACGATTAGCCAATGTTTGTCTAAATGAATGCCAATGTTGGGTCTGGGTATTCTCTATGTATGATATGTATGTATTTACAAAAAAAAAGTATATAATTAGTATATCAGTCTTGTAGTTCCCATAATACAAACTCTGCTTAGTTTGGGGCTATATGATGTGTAAAAAATGTCCAGCAAAAAAAAAAAAATGGGAACCAAATCCGCACCTCTTCCGTGTCGCCAGCTACTCGCCCGCTCCAGCTCCGGAGTCATCAAATGCTTCGTGGATCTCTGCATAACCTGTCGTGATTTCTGTCTTGCTTTCCTAGTACTTAGCTAAGGTACCTAGTTCTTTAGGCTTACAAAAATGTGGCAAGATGTTGCGAAACTCTTAAATTAGTAGGTACAGAGCAGTAGGTACTAGGCCTCTCACTGGAGGCTGTCACGGCCGGTTAGTTGAGCAACTTGATTCCACGTGTTAGGCTAAAGGGCTTTCGCTTATAACCTAAATCAAAAATCATTTATTTAGGCTGAATGTCAACTCGGCCGTGTTTTGGGTACTGTAATTTTTATATCTATAGTTGTAACTAAGATATCCCTATCTTTGATACCCTTAGAGTCCTACTCTTGCTATTTGATTCAACGTGTTAAATAAAATAATTCATTTAAGCTAAATGTCCACTCAGTCGTGCTGTAATTTTTTCATATTAATCTGCCACTAAGCCAAGTTCGCTTAACTTATGTTCACCAACAATATAGATGGAAGGTCAAATTTAACCATTAATTATGATGACCGATTCCTATGAAAACATGACAAAAAGCTTTGATTAACCACGCGTTATTGGGTTGGTGAATTCGAGTCTAAGGCATTCCTGTCTTTGCTAAAGGCTAGGTTAGGTAGGTTACGGACCCCCCATTAATACAACCTGTGTCGCGTGGCGAGCGAGTAGCCAACTGCGACGCATTAGGTGCGGGTTTTGGATTCGAGAGACAAAATGTTTGCATGATAATTGTTCCTAGTGGGTGTTGTGATACCACGGTACTCGTAGTCCCTGATACCCACAACACAGGAAATCCTAGTGTGGAGTCAGGACTACGAGTGTATCTAGATCTTTAAGAATACCAAATAGGGGGTAGTCAGAGGCAGGCCCAAACATTACATTGGAAAATGCACGCGTTTTGCAAGAAGTTATTACTACACATGATAGGTTGCCAGCCCACCGCCGCTTATTGAAACACTAACTGATGGCGTGACTTCGAATTTTTGGTTCTAGGGATTTCCTACATTTTTTTATTTGAAAAATCCATTGGTGCACGACCAGGTTGGAACGAACGTTTTCCGGATAAAATAACCATCCATACAGGACGTTATTAGGTACAACGATCTCTGGCTCAGTCACAACCTGAAGAATTGGTAACAAACTAGGCTTAGTTACTGGTGGGTAGATGGACACAGTGTCCATGACAAACGGAAAAGTTGAGGAGTAGTTAATAGGTTAGCGTGGTATGGGCACGTGATGAGGAGGGAAGAATATCAAATTACGAGAAGAGTGTTCAATATGATGTGGATGGAAATACATGGAGAGGTTGGCCAAACAACATATGGATTGTGTGAAGGATGACATGGTTAAGAAAGCAGTAAGTTCTGAGATGACGGCTGATATAGGAGAGGGGAAGAAGAAAATATGTTGTGCCGACTCCACGTAATGTGGGATATGGACAAGAAAATGATGAGTGTCTATGCCAAAGTTTACTATCCTAAAGAAGTTCAACTCCAAATAGTGCCACTTTGAGTGACTTTCAGCTATTGACTTGTCGCCGGTCCATCAGGTGTTGGGCCAAAAATACCCCTTTCAAGTACTATAAACTCGTTTTAGGTACCTGCCCCTAGAAAACTCGCAAAACAATATTGGAACTTTCATTCCATTGAATACCAAATTGAGATTATTGTTGCATAATAGATAAGTTACCCGATTTGAGCGGAAGATATCAGAACAAGGAAATGGAAATTGAGTATACTTTCTTTGGGAAAAACAAAGAACTGAACATTTTGTAGTGTTGATAAAAACCGATTAAACTACTACATGTGTAGAGTTATATTTTTAAGTTTTTTAAAAAAATAACTAAAAAATCCCTTAAATACAACCTGGATATATTCCCAATTGACGTCTGTGGGGAACTGAGACGGTTATATCTGTTGTTCCCAGATGCCACCAGTGATCAAAATGGGAAAAATAATTTGTTTGACACCAGGCGTAGCCAAGAATGAATAGTGGTGAATATAAATTACTCGTTTCCCAATGATGAGAAAGCAAAATATCATTTTGAAGATAGATAATGTTTCTTAGTAGTACCTACTTCAAAAGGTACTAACGATACCAAATAAGATCACTTATTTAAAAAGTTTTAAAGGTCTGTCCTTGCATTGATTGGCTTGAATGGTGGACGCACACCACCCTATTGAGATTACAGGCACTGAGACTTTTCAACGGCTTTAAGACAATGCCCATCTGGTGTTGCAAATTTCTCGCTGACTTAAAATACAATAAAAAAAATAAGTTTAAAAAAAAACATTGCCTTACCTGCAGATAAGCTGCATCTGACACCAACGTACACAGCAAAGCCCCAGTTAGCGCTCTTAGCACCGCTTTGCCCATGTCTCCACACATTTTGAAAAATAATTTCTAAGTTTTACAGATGTGAAAGAAATAACTAGACTGCTAAAGCCGAATTTTACCACACCACTGAAGCAAAGTACTAACTACAATGGAATGCGAGGTAAGCGCTGCCCCCACTAAGCCAATGATGAAATTCTGAGAGGAACGAGTGGTGTGGGGTGTCAACTGATACAGATCAGTCCGAAAGCACTAAAAGATTATAAACTTAGCGGGACAAATGTTTGTATGATATGCAGATATTTGTCCCGAATCTGAGTATTTTCTATGTATAAAATGTATGTATTTACAATAAAAATTAATTTAAGTAGTTTAATCATAACTTATCATTTACTTCCCATAAAGCTTTGCTTACTTTGGGGCTAGATGATGTGTGAAAAATGACCAGGGGGTCTATACAAAAACCACTTTCTGTTGACGTTAATGCCTGCGGAAAGATTGAATGGTACGGAAATGACCATTCAATCTTTCCGCTGTAAATGTCACGTGACAACTGCCATGTTTTTCTTTGACAAATTTGCGTTAGCGTGAAAGGTAAACAAAACGTGAGATATTTGTCTAGAATCCCAGCGTTATTTATTTGTTACTAAAACATTATTGACATTAGGTCATTAGGACTTGTGGAAAATTATTTCTACTTAATAAAGTTTGTCGGAAAGTGGTTGGAGGTGGCACGTAAGTCGAGTCGACATGTTTTTTTTTATAAGCTATTATTAGAAAGACAGGGAAACGACAGCTAAAATTAAGCTAGATTTTTTTTATAAATATGCCATAAAACTAGCGAATTAGACGCACAGCCATGTTTTTACAAGCTGAATACATTAGGAAGAAAAGTTTTATGCAAATTTAATCCAATTGTTCTTCGTTGGATTGGAATTCTTACAACCTTTTTGATTATTTACTAAACAACAAACTAATTTTATTTATATTGATTACAGGCTTCTGTTTACGCATTCCCCCGAGTTGTACTTGGATATAAAGTACCTTAACTAGTCTATTTTAGAGCACATATTATGTCTACGTATGTATTCCAAATGTCATCCAAATCGGTTTGACAGTTACAAATATTATTAGCAACAAACATTCAATATCCATCGCATTTGATTTGAAGTTTGACGACATCTGTGGCGCAGTGGGCAAAGGCCCGCCTGAGACGCAGAAGATTGCGGGTTTGAATCCCGCCGCGTTAGAAACGTGAAAATGATTTGCAATGATTTGTCTCGGGTATGTGTGTTTTCTAAGTATAACATGTAGGAATTTCCAAAAAAATATATTTATGTAGTATTTCAGTCATGTAGTTCCCATGACACAAAGCTCTGCTTTCTTTGGGGCTAGATGATCCTGTGTGAAACTGTCCAGCATTATTTATTTATAATGTTAGTACCTAGGAAAGGATTATATATTAGTAGAATAGGATTGTTATGTTTTGTGTTATCAAGCAAGGAAACTCGATCATGTCTGAATCACATAAGATGTCCTCTTAAATCTTTGAAGAAAATTTAAAGCGTCAATAGAGTAAGCATCTGTCAATGACCTTTTACTATCTAGACTAGACCCTTCCAGTACACGGTCGCCTTCATTAGCCGTTTTCGCCGTGCATGCTTGCGCAATCAACCGGTTGTACATAGTAGGTACCTACTCGTAATTGTTGCTGGTGAAATATCCCGTTTTGTAGGCAGAGATCATTTTGAAACAAATAGTTTACAATAATTGCTTTGCTTGGTACGATCATGTAACTAAGTAATAAAACAATGATGTGGAATGATGACCCACTTTTTATCAAAAGGTCTAAAGCAAACAAATACGTAGGTAGATACTGAAATCTTTATATTGATTAAACGGAAAAGGAAAACTCGTAAGAACATTCCAGCAATGTCTTAAAGTGTCTTCAGATAGACTCCAGCGTTACATTAGCGCAGTTGAATTTCCATACGAATTCGTGCCCGGTGCTTTTTCTTTCTTTTGTTTTGTGAGAACGTCGTGTCGCGTCACCGTTCGTCAAGCGTCCGTGAGAACAGAGTTTTAAACAGGAATAAAAAAAGAACCTTCTACGGATAATACTGCTATGTAACTCAAGCCCGCACTCATCTGTCAGAGAAATGTTTTCTCCACTTGTGTAGGTGTTCTCTACACCGGGGATCATACAATCATACCTAGGGATCTTCAAAGCGGCTTTTCATATGCGCCATTCAAGAGAATAGCTCCAAAGCAAATCCGCTGCTTGGAGTCTGTGTTGTCTTTGAGATCAGACCACATAAGTTGGATAGAAAGAAAGAAAGACATAATATTTTTATTTGAACCCAAAAAACACAAACATGGGAAAATACTGGGAAAGAATTAGCATATAGAAAATATGTGTTGCTTAGGGTCAAAATAGATCCCTGTCTCAGCTTGATGCAGCATCGTGTTAGTACGTTGCTGCGCTGGTTTTCAGGCAGGGCCTTTTGTGAGGACACGAACATTGACGAGGGAACACAAAATCTACATAAACAACATAAGTATATTTAGTAAAACATAAACTGCATATAAAAAGTGGGAAGAAGAAATATAATAAGTTGAAGTGATGTGTTATGGCGATAAGGAAGGGGAATTTTGCTAAGAGGGTAAAGGTTGGATGACCTATCCTTTGAGACAAAATCAAAGAAAGAAATACAACGCGTCATGCTCGCTCCTTAGATAGTCACATAGCTTGTAAGTATTGTCCGATTGAACCAGCTGATTCCGTTTGAACCACGTCACTTGATAAAACCATAGACAATAGTATGCGTGCTTGTCTAGTGGAAGTTCAGCCAAGTTTACATGCACCTAAGGATGTGATCAGACTGGCTGCACCACAGCTGCAAAAAATACGCCAGGCAGTGCTAGTTTTTGAATTCTCGCTGCAGCTGATATTGCGTTCTCGCGACCACCAATTGGGATGTACGTACGTAGTTGCGTTTATTAACCGACTTGAAAAATGGAGGTTTGTCTGATTTTTTCATGTACATAATATGTTCACCCATATCTCCGTCAGTTGTGAAAAAAAAGATTTTTTTATGTATGTTCACCCATATCTCCGTCAGTTGTGAAAAAAAAATGTTTTGTTTGAAAGTATTAGGGTGGTCCCCTTTTTACTAAATCAGGATATGATGATGGAATCTCAGGGAAATCGATGGAATTAACTAAAATTATAGGCTCTAATTTTTCATAGTTTATTCAGGCAAACACATCATCTCATGCTGCTGAGTTGATGATCCGATCGCAAACAGATCAGTTGATAGAGCATATTATTATAGTTATATCTGTTACTTAATTATTTTTATCTTTAATGTCTAATTTTGGTACCTATTGTTGTTTTTTTTTAAATTTTGTTTTTACATGTACAGACTGAATCAACTAATGAAAAAGCAGAGTGTGGTGACGGGAATGTGAGCGATGCGATGTGGCTGCGTTATGGCTGCATTGTAGTCGGTTTCATCTACACGTTGGCAATAGTCGTTTGAAGCGACCCATTTCCATACATCCATTCTCAACCACACGTGTGGGTCGCGTGGTTCGTATGGCAGGTCCATTGGTTGAGCATTTTCATTCTCATTCGTGCTCGACCACTTTTTGTCGTAGTCATGTGGCTTTACGGTGTTGCGATAACGCCCGTCTGAAGACACTCTCTAAGTGCGTTTAACAATACATAATTCACATAATCGGTGCGCTAACCCGCATAACTAATTGTGTGATAACACTTTCAATTTTCACGGCCTGCTGCCGAGGGTACTGCCCCGTGCCGGAGGTTTCTCCGGACATGCGATATTTAGGAATTTCCGCTAATAAAAACGATAATTGGTGTTGATTTAGAATTGCGTGATCGATTATGGCTGATTCATGTAAATGGCGTCGGAACCGCTGGCCGAGGATGGAACGTTATACACTTGAGAATCAGACGTTGCCATTTATCCATTGAAAAACCTCTGATTTACCTCAAAGGATCGACAGGATTATAAATTAATTATTCCGATCATTTAAATTGATTCTATTAAATAAATAAATAAATAATGCTGGTCATTTTTCACACAGCATCATCTAGCACCAAACTAAGCAGATATTGTATTATGGAAACTACACGACTGTTATACTACCTAAATATATATTTTGTAAATACATAAATATTATACATAGAAAATATTATACCCAGACTCGAGACAAATATTTGCAGATGATAGGTATTATACGTAATAAAGTATAAGTACTTTTATTTCGAAATAGGTATCTAGTAGTAAAAATACGAACATACATTGTCAACAATCACTGCCTTATAAGGTTTCCTAACAGCTCTACCCAGGTACTGGGTACCCAGGTACAAAGTCCCGGCGAATGCAAGATTATTGCGACAGCCTAAAATGCGACAACCTTCGCGATACCTGTTCCTGTACACTTGCTGTCAATAAAACTAGTTAGTTTTATATAACATAGTTTTTTAGTTTAACTATGCTAGTGGCATAGTTAAACTAAAAACTATATGTTTTTTTTGTTTAACCTAAAGGTTGTATAGTAGGGACCATTAATTAGCGATAAGACTGCCCATTGTACAAACACAAGATTCCGCAGTTAACAGGGGATAAATAGATCTATAAACAGTAACAATATACATTAGATAACAATAGTTGCACAAAAAACTCAGTTAATTTAAGTTATGAAGAAATTGACAATTGTAGTCCTATAACTATCATAAACGCGAAAATTTGTGAGGACGGATGGATGTTTGTTACTATTTTTTAACGCACAAACTACTGAACGGATTTTAATGAAAATAATATAGCTTATAGGTACATCAATATAACACATAGGCTACTTTTTATCCGGGCACCACGCGGGCGTAGCCATGGGCAGATACTAGTGTTAAATAAATCCACATCAATGTTTGCTATAGCCAAGAAGTTGAACAAGCCTGATCAGGAATGTGTAGGAAATGCAGAAAGTTTGTTGCTATCAACAGCTTGGTATAGTGAATGTCACCATGAGGCTTAAGAATACTAGATCATGAGATCTATACTATTGATAAAAAAATATAATTACCTATCTGACCTTAGATTTATGATATGACTATATCATATATTATATGACTCTTTCATGATTCGACAGACTATAACGAGCGTTGCCTGTGCTGATATCTGTTTATAAAGAACAGAATACAAAGTATAGTACGGTATGATTTAGAGTGGACTACTTCTTTTGTGTTATTCAAAGCGTTATAAACTGTATTCGAATATATTGAGTAAAAAGTTTTTTTTTAAATCGAAATAATTGGTAGTATCAATCTTTAGGCGTCGGAGTCAGGATTTTAAAGTAGGGCGAGCACTGTTGAGAGCCATGGTTTATCAGAATTTTTGTCTCTGATCCGCATGTATAATTCACAACCTGCAGTGCCACCAACATAAATTTCTGAGGGTCTGTTTAGTTAAGAGGGCACTACCATCTGAATTGGGGCTTTTTAGAAAGATACATAAAGCGTTATAGGTTTCTTTTTGTTTTTTTTTTAGAAAAAAAAAATGCATTATAAATCATTTTGGATCATCAATCAACCCGAAGATGTCAAAAGAGACCTCGTCAAATATCAATTTTAAATATTCCGGTCCGGTTCTTATTTGATTTAGATATCATTTTCATCTTACCCGACTGTTTCAGTGAATAAGACAGCTGATAATTGACGGACAAAAATTTTGTAACTTCTAGGTATAACCACTCTTTTTCTTGTCTCGGCTCATAATATGATATGGCCGAGTAATTATTGGCTAAGTTTTTGCACAAACATGATACCGCAGAATGAAACTTTATAAGACTGCTCCAACATAGTATCAAAAGTGCTCCTGTTAACAGGAGTGGAGATATTTCTAGCAATTACTATAGGTATGAAAAATATCATACCTTCAGTAATTGTATATTGTACAACGAAATAAAACATGGACTAATTCTGTCTGGCTGTTCCTAATCAACAGACATAAATGCATTATTTTTATAAACCGGAACGAATAAATCCGTAGAAAAACTAAAGTCACCAACATAGCAAGTTGAAGTAAAATAACAAACGCTGAGAAAGAAAATGAGGTTTTAACACTTATTTTATTCTGCAACTGTATTTTGCAGAATAAACTAAGGTTTTCATTTTTTTAGCTCCTGTCATTGTATTTGTAGCTATATACTACTATTATTTATAAACCACATATGATTAAATATGTATTTTATTTTTATTGCTGTTACACCACCTCTCTTTACATTATTTTCAATCAAATATATCCAAAGGTTGCCTGGAAGAGATCGTTCTTAGCGATAAAGCCTCCCATTATTACCACAATTTATTTATATCTCGCATAGCAACCACGTACCGGACGACGCAGTGTAGTAAGGCCTCCCAACCGATGTACCGATGACATCTCAATGGCGGGAAGTTGGAAACCCAACATCGTTCGTTTTGACACTCTATGGATAATGGGGAAATAGATTTCCGTAGAAGCTATAGATTTACAATCTAAACGACGATCTATATTTTAAATCGTTGAAGTAGTGAACTTCTATGGGCTGTTATAGAAGAACAAGGCTGACCTTGTTCTTAAATAGTAGGTACTCTCTTGAACTGAGTTAAGAGTGCCTACCTTGTAACAGTGAAGCAAAAGTGGTACGTCAGGATTGTAGCAAGTGGAAATCCGTGGTCTCTGCCTACCCCTCCGGGAAACAGGCGAGTGTATGTAAAATATTATTATTTAAGTAATGTGTTTTCGTGATGTGCCATAGCTGTATATTTATTCATCCCTGGCTGGGTAGATACGAAGAAACAAGGAATACTTAGTTAACCAACTTTCCGGGCGTCAGCTCCGGTATCGTTAACAGAGAATTAGCCTCGAAACTTGCTCTATCTACTGTTCCTGAAGATATCTACTGTACTTCTAAAACAAGGATATAACGATATAAGGATTCTGCTGTCCTTGAAATGCTGCTGTCATCTCCGGACAGGAGCACCAGGATACCAGCTTGGACTCGGTTCAAAGACGTGTATTTAAAACTGTGTTTACAATAAAACTTATAAACACAACAAAACGATTATCTAGAGTCCAAAAATAATGTAGTATCCTAGTATTCAAATATATAAATGCTGGTCATTTTTCACACAGCATCATCTAGCCCTAAACTAAGCAGAGCTTGTATTATGGGAACTACATATCTGATATACTACTTATATACTTTTTTTTGTAAATGCATACATATTATACAAAGGTAACACCCTGACCCGAGACATATATTTACAGTGCATAGAAATATTTGTCCCGCGATGTTTGCGAAGTATAATAATATACTACAAAAAATATATTTATAGTATATATTAGATGATGCTGTGTAAAAATGTCCAGCATTATTTATTATTTATTATTATACAGATGTATTTACTACAATACATCTGTATAATAATGTTGCCCTGTCCTGAAAATTACTCATTTAAGTATATTTTAAGCGGTTGATGATGTATTTTTAGTGATAAAACTTCAGTCGTTAGATATCCAAGCTAGATTCCTAGTGTGTTTCGTTCAAAAATGGCAACACATTTCCAAGCCTATGGGCCTTTGTCAAAGGGTGACTGCACATTGCTTTGACTAGAGTTCAAAGCTTGCATTCGCTTCAATATTTATGTGATAGTGTACGAACGGATATGATAAAACGGACGCTTTAACTATTCCGAACATTACTGCAGTTTTATTTATGAAGAATAAATAAATTGGCAAGCTGAATAAATAATGTAATTGAGCATTATCGGAATTACCAATATCGTACATTGTAAATATTATTATAACAAAATTAAAATCACAAATTTATTACGTCTATCAATTTATGTTTTCTATGTATAATATTATTATAAAATGTATTTACAAAAAAAAAGGATATCAGCAATTTATTAATTATCAGTCATATACCTAGTTCCCATAATACAAGTTCTGCTTAGTTTGGGACTAAATGATGCTGTGTCCAGCATTATTATTATTATTATTATTTATCAATAAATGTAGCTCTATGAGATATATCGAACTGCCTAGTTTTACCTCACAACTTTTAAAGAAAATCATGATTTCTGGTAAGAACTTACATAGGTTGGTACTTTTAATAACCATCAAATTCACAGTTGGTTGGTTTTCAACGGCAAGCTGAATATTGCTGACAGGGCAAATGGTCACATGACGGCAATCTGACCACTAACATCGGTAAATGTGCTGACCGAGGTTTCAAACTAAATTTGAGGTCACCTTGTTAGTTCTACGGATCTGCAATTTCAGGGAAATGAAGTTTCAGTATAACTTAGTACCTACCTAACAGTGTCTAGGCGTAAGGCAACGTTGAAATTTTGTTGATTTGACAAAATCACAAAAGGAAATCTCCATTTAAAATATAGAGATTGAAATTTGTTCCTAATGTAAAACGGGAATTTTTCACGTATTTCAGTACAGTTCAGTGAAGGCATCGACTAAGTTTCGACTCATTTCGAGAGTCTTTATCTGGGGAGTGATGGCAACGCTTTCTCTTCACGTCATCGTCTTATCGTGCACTGCCACTCTCTCAGCCACGAGCTGCTACGAGTGCGTCCACTCACATGCAAATTATAATATAATCTTAAAATTATGGTATAATCAATATAATTATCCCCTTATGGTATAAGTATAGTTTTATAACAAATCGTTATGTTTAGATATAAAATAAAGGGCAGTTAAAAGTAAAAAAATAAATTTATTCTCCATAATTTTCATAATTTATATGGGACTTGAAGTATAACCTATTAAAAAAATATTTATTTAAATCTGTTTACAATAGTCAAAGATATAAAATACAAAAAAGACTAATTGGGAAACTCCTCCTTATTTGAAGTCTGTTAAAAAATAGTATTTACTGCAGTGATATAGTATTGAGTTTCGATAATGTAAGCCGATAGTAGTCTAACTAAATCAAAATATCGCCTTCTAATACTCAAGCTGAATTTAAATAAGCTTTCAACAACACTGGGATTAGGGAATTGCATAAATATTAATGGTTCTGATGAAGAGGGCCGTAGTAAAGGGAGGTTAATGGGTCTGGAAAACACCAAAACAAGTCTTCCGAAAAATTCCGACATTAGCCTTGAAAGTAAAGCTCCATAACTAACTAGGCGCAAAACAGTGTTGGGTTACGTACAAAGACATAAACATTTTTTTTATTAAAAAAACTATAGTAAATTACATTTATTCATACAACTATGTACAAGTAGGTATATACAAAAAATACAGATGAAACAGCTAGCTATCTAAAGACCGTTGCAAACGATCTATAGATAGCTCAACTGATCCAGATCACTACCAGGCGGAAGCGTTCCCAAAATACTGGCCGCATTGCCACGCTGAATGGCAATGCAATGCGTTGATTTGTTTATAGTAAATTTTTTTTATTAGTAAATTTGGTTATTCATATTGTAAAACGGTGATCAGGATCCAACCCTCGGTGATTTTTTATGTACCGTACTATCATCGGTGAAGGCTACGATTAAGTTTTGACAATTTTGTATTTTTTTTTTAAGACTTAGTTAATTTTTTCTATATTAATTAAAAACGCTCAAATTGTTTATTCTGACACAAGAACGGACCCTAGTAAAGTTAATAAATATGTGTACAAACTCTCTAACGTTCGTTATACAAAACGACAAAAATCTACGGTTGTCCCGGTTTCGAAGAAAAAATAGGGAAAATCCTTATTTATTACTATGATTAGGAAACCTACACCCAAATAAAACTTACATTTCGATCACTTTTGGTCGGTTTTCATTTATAAATGAAGGTTTTATTTATGAAAATCGATATCAACAGTTTTAACTATTTTAATATCGGCACTAGCTAGATTGAAACTGTATTTTTATGAAAGATTATTTCTTCGAATGAGTCCCTGACTATGGCCCATGTAGAAGTGTATAATGGATTAATCGGAGTTAATTTTCTTTGAGTAACTCCTAAAAGGATGTGTCTCTTGAGAAACGGAATATAAATTATATATTGGGAGGAGATTGATTTCGATTACAATTAGCAATCTGCTAAGTGAAAATGCCTAGCTAAATTTAAATTTAATTCATCCATAATCGATAATTCTAATACATTAATAATAGATTGCTTGTCAAAATATTTCCATGCTACTTATAGATAAAAAAGGTTTAATTCCTTCTGAGTAGTATAGTCTTAGTATCTTAAAATTAACACCATGGATTTAAACTATTTATTTAAAAATAAACAAATTCGAAACCGAGGAAAAGTTAATTTAAATCATTACGATGAACCTATTTTTATCTTTTGCTCGAAAACAGCAACGACTATGTTTAAACAGCAACGATTTAATTATCTTATAAGTAAGATAACTTAATTATCTTACTTAATTTTTAAGTTTTAATGAAACTTAACCGTTTTACTGATTTGTAGGTAAATAAGCCCCTAAGTTTAACTGTTGTACCTAAGTTTTTGTTGTTATGTAATTAATTACATATGTAGGTAATATAATAATATAGTGTTTTCATAGTATGTGGTATACCACTTACAACCCCCTTGTAATCTTTCGTACAGTCCAGTCCATCCAAAGGTTGTCTGGTAGAGATCGCTAATTAGCGATAAGACCGCCCATTGTACAACAATGTTAAAGTTTGTACTATTTATTTGAGCTGAAGTATTTGCTATGCAATAAAGTATTTTCTATCTATCTACTTTAAGTTTTCGTAGTTTTGTTAAGTTGTATTTATTTTTCTTTAGTTGTACGATTTTTTTTTTATTCATTCACTCATAGTCCACTCCTTAAGAGTGCTATGATTATATTGGACTACCTTCATCCACCAACTTCCCATAGCCTCTATCTACAATGACCTTTATATTTCGAATATAATATTTTTAATATTTTTTTGATTATTCCTGGCTAAGTTATAGCATAAACATCCCTAGCAGCTAGGAGCCACAAAGTTCTTTTAACATATAACAAAACTGTTTATTTATTAAAGGCAATCTCGCCGTATTATTACCCTGTGAACGTAATAAAACCGCGGAGAGGAAGGCATTAAAATATTTTTACAAAGACACGAAAATAACAATTCTACAGGATAATTTGTTAGGACCAAAAGCCATACGCATTGTAAATGTAGAAAATGAGTACTACACATTCCGAAATTAACGCTCGCCATTACATTTGAATTTTACAAGCGTCATCTGAAACAGTATCTACTAGGCGGTAGAAATCGCTCCATCTTCTCGTGTTCGTGGGTACCACCCACGAACATGCGGGCAGTTTCTATACTTATACGTAATGTACCTACAATTGAAATACTGTTATGCAAAATACTATGCCAAAAGTTATTTATCAACACTGAATTTTGTGCACCTAACAGCTATTATAACGAGAAAACATCCTGTAACGGAATGATTTTAAGCTTCGTTATTTTTATTGTGAAAGATTAAATGTATTAAAACGTTTTTTGATGTTAAAAAATATAAAACATAAAAAATATTTACTTGTTATTTCAAGGTGGGAAAGTCAAGCCAACATGTTTCCGATACTAAGGTCGGCAAAATGCCATGTAAATTCTGCCTTTGTTAAAGGGCTAATGGCTTATTTGGAGAAACAATCTGTTGGTTATATCTGTTGGTTATATATATGTTTGTTGTATATAATCGGCCTAGCATGGCACCTATCTATGTATAATGCAGGGCATTTCTTTGAGATGGGTCGGTAGGGTAAATCCTAAACGGTAAGAGATAACAAAAATGCCTAAAAGATTCACAACACCGATTTTGATAAAAATACATTTAAAGATTTTCTTTGAAAAACAACGTAAGTATTATTATATCAGTCAGAAGATAAGTATTTTCTGGAAATTTATACTCGTGAAAATAACATTATGTACCCTGAAGACGCACTTCAAAAACAAATAAACTAAAGGGATGAACAATAAATATTATTATTTCCAATACATTAATTCTTGATGAAATGGTTTCGAACAAATCGATATTTATATCGATTAGTTTCGTGAAATCAAAGGACATTTCGATAGCTTATGCCAACTCCATACATATTTTTGACTTTTCTGCAAGCTAAAACTATAATGTTATTTTTGATAGACGTAATATGTGGCTGAATATGAAGCCATAAATAATGCTTTGGGGATGGGCAACCGACTGTGAAGGGAAGGTATAAAATATACAAAAAGCAATTAGGGTACTTATTCGTTAAGACCAAGGATTCATGTAGGAATCTTTTTTTTTTCATAAAACCTATGTACAAGTATATGTATATGCAAAACATACAGATGTATCAGCTAGCTATCTAAAGACCGTTGCAAACGATCTATAGATAGGATCTATAGATCGTTCGATCACTACCAGATGGAACTACCAGCACTTATTTTTTTACATTTGTTTCAATTAACGAGAGACTAAAATCACACTAATTTTATTCATTTAATTTATTAATTGTTAATGTGTTTTTCTGTTTTGATAAATTATATTCTATTGTATTATATTCTTGTCAAGTTCCTCTCTGTCTCATAAGCCTCTGGTATTACTTGGCATAATGTCTAGTCTCGTCAGAAAATAAAGCCGGCCACAGACAAACTAGAAAATCACTCTTAACAATTTCTCCATAGTAATGTCTTGTATTCATCTGACCATATTATCAGAGTTAGTCGGAATATTATTGGGATTTTACTTTACGATGTCCATCTGTCATGCCCCTATGAAAATGTAAGTCTCAATAGTGAAAACGGAGAAGTCTTCAGGACAAATGAAGACAAGTTAAGGACCAGTAATTAAAATCACTGCTCGGTGTTATTTTAATTATGCTTGCAGACTATTATTTCTGATGTTCAGTGATTTTTCTGGCCTTTCTTATTTAACTTTATAGCTTTTAAAAGAGTACCTTTGATAATAATCATAGGCTTTTTAATAGTTCCTGATTCCTTTCAACATACTCTGTTTAGTAATAATTAAAGAGATTATGTTGAAATTAATTAGAATGCGCTCTGCAG
The DNA here is from genome assembly GCA_961405105.1 of Perizoma affinitatum. Taxonomy (NCBI): domain Eukaryota; kingdom Metazoa; phylum Arthropoda; class Insecta; order Lepidoptera; family Geometridae; genus Perizoma; species Perizoma affinitatum. The sequence goes on along the minus strand of OY560194.1, from coordinate 11,141,830 downwards.
GAAGCATAATTAACTAACTTCTGCTTACGGGTTTGCTCGCGTGGTATAAGTATAATAGATTATGTGCTAATTATATCTCTTCCAAATGTTCGTGCTGGAAACATACTTGTATACAAACATTTAGACCTTCACATTTATAATATTAATAGCTTTGGCTTCGCCCACTTGCTACCCGGATGAAAAGTCATGTAAGTATTATTCTAAGTCACGAACCTGTTCCAAGATTTAATCAAATCGGCTCAGCCGTTAATGAGACACCTATTTTGCAACAAACATTGAAACACCTGAATATCTAAACTTTCACATTTATAATATTAGTAGGAACTTAGAACGTCGTAAAACCAAGAACCATATTTTTAATTAAAGAGTTTTTAAAACACCTTTCTTTACCTTCGATGGCGCTACTCTTTTTTTGATGAAACTCAAAAAACATACCTCAGAAATAACGTCAGACTTTTTTAATTAGAGACTTTCCAGATGTCAAATAATGACCTCTAGTGGTGTGTTCTACCTATAACTGCGTACGCCTATTCCATCCAAAAAGCCCATGTCACTATAACCTGTCTCCAGCATTCAAACGACTGCGATCTGAAAACGCATGCGACAAATTGCATAATAAAAAATGCCAATAGACACAAGCCCACACTAGGAATTCCTGTGTCGTTGGTTTCAGGAACTACGAGTACCACAACAATCAGACTCAGAGCAAATAACATGCAAACACTTGTCCCGCAGCAGGAACCGAACACCTCTTCACCAGCTGCAATTAACAGCTGGCTTCACACCCCAAACCCGCCTTTGCGATAACTTGCAGATTGCATAATGTAAAGATACATACTCAGTGTCTATATCTTTGAGGATACCATGGAGGGGGTAGTCAGAGGGATGTACAAACATTTTATTTGACACGTGTACGTAACGTACACCACCGTGTTTCGATTCCATTTCATCCTGTCCATGCAAAGGTTGTCTTGAAGAGATCGCTTTTATGAATTCTTGTGTGTTGTATTTTAGTGTGTTTATGTAACTATTTCTGTGGCGCAGTGGGCGAAGGCCCGTCTGAGACGGTTGCGGGTTCGATTCTCGCTGCGGGACAAATTTTGTATGATCTGGAAATATTGGTCTCCGGTCTGGATGTTCTATTATGTCAATAAGAGTGAGTATACGAACCTCTCATTAATTCACAACAAAACCGCGGTCACGTGATCTCAGTTGATGTCCGAGAGTCTACAATACCGCTCTCGTAGTCTCACCGAGTGAAACGTAAATACTATACTATTACTTATTCTGTTACCAAGGCGTAAAAGCAAAACAGACCGTTTGAAGTTTTCACTCGTTGACGACGCTACGTACCTACTGAGTGCCACTCAGACATCAAAGGCGATCTCGCGTTAAGACGGGCTAAGTCTGAGGCGTTTTTATAACTACCTTCATAATAGAGATAAATGCACGCATATAAGAACTTTGTAGATACATCGTAATATTTAGAAATAAAGCCGCCAAAGACGTAATATTTATTTTTAGGATAAGTAGGAGCATCCTTATTTTTGTGTTTAGGATGTATCCAGTACATCCTAAACACAAAAATAAGGATGCTTAAAATACCCTAGTATTCCCGTAATAATAGAATAATATAGCATGCTTATTAACTATCCAAATTTTAATTAACATTTTAATAGCACGCTAAGCTTTGGTTCTTAGTTTGGTTCTCAGGGGGTTTTTAGGATCTGTTGCAACGTTCCTCACTTTGGAATAGGTATGCACAGGAGGGAAACACATTAACACTGGTTTTTTCATGGTTTGCGGTCACAGCTACTTGCTGACAGCATTAGCTACTAAGTAAATGCACTTGTAAATGAGGCTAGTTTTCTGGCAATATCTGCTGCAACTGTATAGCCGTTTCGCACAAAAAAAAGAGCAAAGAGATGCAATTATACTATTGAGGCTAGATATTGCCAGAAAACTAGCCTCATTTACAAGTGCCTTCATGTTTGTATAATGTTTTGAACCGGACTACTCAGTATACTCAGTAGGGAAGGGTGAAGTATTAAAGTAATATATCAGTCATGTAGTTCCCATAATACAAGCTCTGCTTAGTTTGGGGCTAGATAATGTTGTGTGAAAATATCCAGCATTATTTATTATTTATTTTAGAATAATACGTAACGATAAAAACATGGAAGATGGTTATGTGGCGGGAGTGGACTTAGCCTATCTGTACCTTACTACCTATTTGGAGGGTTAGTTCCGCTATGCTCGATTCCCGCTATGCTCGGATTCTAAAATACCTAAATAAAAGTGCCACTGATGGGCACCGAATTTAAACAGATCAGTAGGTAGCACACATGTAATAATTATCTGTGATATAATTATTTTTCTCTTTTTATAGCCTGTTAGCTGCCTTATAAACTGCATCTGCTGTTTACCTCTTTAAAAACTTGCTGTCTTTGAAGTAAATAGGTTTTTTTATTTTTTTTATAAGAGAATGAATAAAACAAGTACGTAGTCATTTTGAACGTCGTAAGCACCTTACGTATAAAGTACAAGTACCTCGGTACTTGTAGTTCCTGATAGCCCCTCAGAGGAAATCACGCAGCGGGGGTCGAACCCAGCCGCCTACTCGTTGCAGCCGGCCACTCGTCCTTCGCACCATCGTAGTCACGATGTTGCGATTGTAATTTGTTGTTCTACTTTCTAACATACATATGTTTTAAATAATTTGTGGAAGCCCTATTCCGTAGAACAAGGGTGTTTTAAAATCGTTCGTGACAGCCCTATTCGTAGAACAGGGGCGTTGAAAAGACTGCGAAAACACTTAGAAAATTGATTTATTTCCGCCTTGCCATTTGATTATGGATTTGTATCGCTATTTCGATTCAGACTCCCCACAGGGACTGGTTGAATTGGCAATCTGTTATGATTTTAAATTTTTGCTTGAGACTTCAGGAAATTTTAGGTATATGCGTTCTAACTGCCTGACGAGATAGGTTTATATTAAGCTTGCCTCGAAACAGTGTTTACACGGATACATTAGCGTGTGCCAGCGCTGGCGTACCAGTAACGCTGGCGCCAGTCACTAGATCAATACAATCTAAACTTATGAAAACGTTTGTCCTGACTGACTGATCTATCAACGCACAGCCAGAACTACTAAGTCTAGAAAGCTGAAATTTGGAACACAGTATTTTATAACGTAAGCATGTGCTAAGAAAGTATTTTTGGAAATTTCCATTTTGAGGGGGAAATGGGGGGGGGGTGAACATTGTATGAAAGTCTTTGTTGTTTGAAGTTAAAAACATGACAATTTTAATTACAGCTACTGAGCATAAATAATTAGTGACTTGTTTCGGGGTTTTTGGATTTTTACATTTTAAGGGGGAAAATGGGGGATGAAAGTTTTTATCGGTTTTTTGAAGGTCGGAACTTGAAAATTGGAATTGTATCATCATAAATAAGTAACAAAGTGTTTCAGGGTTTTTTGGTTTTCATCTTTTAAGGGAGGAATGGGGTTGAACGTGTAGACACGTTGTTTTTTTTTAAACACGATTCCTCATGTGCAAAGGCGCTGGCAACAGCTAGTAATTTATACATGCGTTGCTCAGTTTGTGATCGATATTTGGCGGCAATACTTACGATAACAGGCATCGAAGAGGTAAAACAAGTTAATATCACAAAGTTTTAAAACCATTATCGTATATCGCCTATATTATAGCGGTCTTTAGACACACGTTAATTTTTACAAAATTGTTAAACCATTGTCGTATTTTCCAACGCCTATATTACAATGTAATGTTTAGACGTGCCTCTGACTACCCTCTACTTGGTATCCTCAAAGATCTACTTACTGAGGATGTCCACCATGGGGAAGACAGTCGTGAGCGTGTTTGTTTTTTGTTTTGTTTGTTATATAACAACGGCCCCTAGTTACATGTGGCGATAAAATCTATCTAACAATCATTCATAAATACATACGCAAAAAAAAATACGTATTTCAATCCAATAAGCCATTTCAAGGTAAATAAATGGTGACAGACAAACAATCACAATATCAAACTCTTACAGCAAACGCATTATTTAAACATAAGCTCTTTTCGTCGAGGAAAATTAATGATTATTAAGTAATTTCCTGAGCTACCTAACTCTCCATTCTGAGGTTTCCTGGAAGTGATAGCTTTTACCGATTTTTAAGGTCATTTTTTATTTCGTTTATTTGGTTAAGCTATTTATAGTTGTATGTTTTTTAAGGTTTTATTTTTACCAATATTATAAGGAGGTTATGTTTGTAAGTTTGTATGTAAGGGGTAATCTATGAAACTACCCATCCGGTTTCAAAAATTATTTCAGTAATATTTAGGATACACTATCCCGTTTATATTAAAGGCCTGTGTAGACCAATTTTGCAACGTAAGTCGACGAAAAAACCGGTCGAATGCGTTTCTTACGAACGCTACTTTTTATCCGGATTTATCTAAATAATATTGTGGAAAAACCAATGTATTGGGCTGATAACCCTTTGAAAAAATAGTAGTGATCGGATAACAACCACAGTACTTTAAGAAGTGGATAGGAATCGACCCAGAGTGTATAAATTGTACCCATGGTAACAAATGATAACCACCATCAGTAACAAGAATTAAGACCGACCGGCCACTGATATAAAAAATAATTTCTTCATAAAAATCCGAAGAATCGTTCGACATCCTAATGGTATTCAAATGAGAAATTCAAGCTTTCTGATAGATATAATTTATGTTTAGATCCCTCGTGGAATTGAGGTTAAGGTACCTAGGTATTTATTGGAATAATGAAAGAGAACTCCCATAAAACAAGAAGCGTTACATTCCTTCAAATTGAATTACTTTCATATAATAAACGACTAATTAACGTCGCTCTTCTTTGACAAATAAGAGTATTGAAGCGCTCCTTAGTGATGATCTACTTAAGGCAAATACAGATGATGAATTAGACACATCAAATGGTAATGATACATTTGGAACGCAAAACTATTGAAGGAATCAGATTACGGTAGATACCATGGCACTTAATTCGGGAAAAATTATAAATTTTTAGCTTTTCTCTCAAACGATTACTGATAAGGCTCTTCATTAAAGAACTGTTTCCTCATAACAGTTCTTTAATGAAGAGAACCTTTCATCCTCATCCTCAAGAGTCATGCCGTCAGGCCGCTTACCATCGTCACGCAGTAGACAATTCGGTTCGAGAACAGCTGGAACATTGACGCTGGTAAAAGCCCGGCGTATGATATCATTAAGGCTAGCGTGGCGAGACAATATCTGTTAGGAATAATGACATTTATTCTTACAACTATGTACAAGTAGGTATATACAAAAAATACAGATGAAACAGCTAACGATCTAAAGATCGTTGCAAACGATATATAGATAGCTCAACTGATCCAGATCACTACCAGACGGAAGCGTTCCCAAAATACAGGCCGCATTGCCACGCTGAGGTAACCACTTATTTTAATATTATTAATTTTGGCATTTATTTGAAACAACAAGATGCTTGGTATAATTATGAATTATAGCATAATATTATATTTTTCCTACTGTCACTAAATAAACCGTATTTACAATCATATTAAGCCGTTTGGGAGAAAAATCGTAGGTATTAGACAAACGAAAACACACAAACAAAAGTACAATTTCTTGATAAGTTTTTCGAGCAGAATAAATACACATTCTATAAATATATTTCTTGAAAGTTAGCGTTGCCCATTGAGATGATATCAAATTATTTTCTTACCTAATTTTCGATTACCTCGATTTTCGATTTAATGGAAGTTATTTGACTTTCATCATCGTCTTCTCGGTAATCATAATTCGGTATTTATATTCTGGTTGGTTTCTAAATAGGAATCGAAGAGAACCTTGCTCATATTTACATATAACTCTTTATTAAATAAATGTAGATACCAATTATAAGATAAAATTTCTTTGTTTTTAAATACAAGTAAGTTTATTAGTTGTTAGTACCTAGTACAAGACCATTTACACTGGAAAGCGGGTTAAAACTAGACAGGCCATATATAAAAAAAATTGCTTATACACAATATTATCCAGACTTGCTTGCAAAAATCATTACGCGAATCAGGCCTCCGAACAAAGTACGTACGAACAAAGATTAACTGGAAGAAAATGCTTATTAGCATTAAAACTTGTTTATCTCGGGCAATAAAGCATTTTCTAACTATCTATGCCTCAAATTCAAATTCTATGGCACAATATTTAAGCTCGAAAAGTACCTTAAATCCAAGCGTGTCGTTTAAAATCTGATATTTTATTAAATTTCCTAGCACATCCGTGCCCTGACACGTGCTATGCCCAGAGGTACCGTCTTGAATTTGACTTGGGATTGTAGGATTCTTCCTTTTCTAAGGATATTGAGGGCTATTTTCGTACAGGGTTTCGATTTCCGAATTAAATAGCTAGAGCAGTGAGTGCCTAATCTAAATAAAGCATAGCATGACAATGCAGTCAGAATTTTGGGAATGCTTCCATCTGGTAGTGATCTGATTTAGTTGAGCTGATCTATAGATCGTTTTCAACGATCTTAGCTGTTGCTGTATTTTTTGTTTTCACTTATTTCTACATAGTTGTATATAAATAACTTACCTATAAATAGCAAGTAGGATATTATGACTTTTTTATATAAACAGTCAAAAGTCACACATAGATCTTGAAAAATTAAAAATCAAAAGATCGTACATGACTATAAAAGTAATGCGTTATTTAGTTATTTATCTATGTGTCCACAATTGTAGTTCTAGTATAATTTGGAAGTGCATTAAGTTTTAAACGCCCCCAGTTTCCGATTTCCGAAGATAGACGAAGATTTTGGAAGCGTATAACTTTCATCGCAGTGAGCCAATCTTTTCACCACGTAGTTCCTTTCATCATCGGCTAAATTACTCAGGTTGGGTATATCAACCGATAACTTACAATAGCATACATTTACCTACCACTCACCTTCCAGACTGCAAAGTATATAATATTCCATGAAAGAAAATATTGTGATTTTTCCACTCAGTTCCCGGTATCTTACAAGGAATACACAATACTGAGAATATCCTCGTAAAGCAACAACCTAAGAGTGTAAACACAAGCCTATAAATGCTTGTGTAATACGTAAGCATTTGCGTTAAGGTCTGGTTCAGACACAGATCCTTTGGTTATTGTGCATTGGTAGCTACAGTGTAGAAATTATCACTTTGAATAATTAAATGTGAACTAGGTTTCTTTGGTTTCTCATTATATTGTAAGTTGTAATATAAAATGCATTGTAATTTTCATATCTATTCACACTTTATCTAAAATTTAAAACTTTTAATTTATTTTGACCTACTAGGAACTTGAGTGAACTCAAAGTGAATGCGGTGCAGAATATCAATAGTTATTGTAATTGACCTAGATTATCAGAATAAGTCTCAAGCATTAAGAAAACATGTATGTGTTTATAGGTACTTACCTAATCTGTTTTCCGGTCCTCCTTTTGAATAATTAAACGTCGCAGGCCTACTTGAACCGCAGGTGTCTATAAGAAACCCACTCAATTCACCACATTCAGGCCCACCGTATCTCAAACCTCAAGATGAATAAGCAAGAACCGATGACACCACGACCAAGCAAAGTGTTGCAAAGACTCAAATTCACACATAAAAATATTGTTTAATACGTTCATACCCAACGACTTAGCTATATCAAACACTATAGTGTTCATTGTTACTTCAAGAAGGTATGAGTTCCAATCGAGCATCAACCAGCACAATGGTACCACGAGCCGTGCTCTTCATAATAATAATTCTAATTCTCCACAATCCGACGGACTCGTACAAAACCTTGTCCGACTTCAAGTCCCAGATGAAAAAGATAGAGAATGATGGAATGACTACGTCTGACGTATTAGTCGGGAAAGCTATGGACTTCGTGTATTCGAACAAGACTATAATGAACTTGATAGCGAGAGAGTTGTGGAACGTGGGCTCGGCGGCCATTGATAAGATTGTGAAGCTGAAGGAGAAAAACGGTAAGTGCCTTTAAACCTTGACCCATATATCGGGAGTTAATAGTCATGAACTTTATTCATATAGTATTAGGACGGGTCATACATGCGGCGAAAGCGGCAGGATTTTATAAACACTTTTTATCTTGGCTGAATCAAATCTAACAAAGCTGTACCTGGGCATTTGGCTAATCTTTGAGTACTTATGTCATTACCTACAAAAAACTACTTGAAGACTCATGATTAAAAAATAGACTGAGGAACATAACTTTAATTACTGTGAAGCCGTTATATCTTGCGGCTTTAAATAAAAATGGTTTTTAGACGCCAATGATAGATAGAAAATGCTAATTAGTTTTTTCTTCCAGTTGTAATGAAGAGTGGGTAGTGCGTTTAGGTAGGCTACCAAAGGAAAAGAAAAAAATATTTAATTAAATAACTAGCTAACTTTAAATAGAAGTAAACTACATAAACAACTGAATATATTATTACTCATATATTTAAATACATACAAATGATACCTCACAAAATGGAGTGCAAAAAAATATAATTTCATCCTCCACCACACTTTCTACAGAGAGCTCAATTCCTTAAATCCTACTCTTTGGAAATAATAAATCAAATATATTATGTCGAATTTATATTACTAATTCATACTTATGCATCCCTAACTTTATTATTTATGTAAGTTCTGAATGTTTGCGATGTGTAATAATTATCTTTTATAATTATAAATAAATAAACTATGAACTATGTAGGTATGTACTTTGAAAATTAACCGATTTTCGTTTCTGAGTTGAGAAAACACGTATGTACAAAATTTGCTTTTGATACGCTTGAAACCGAGCTAGAATAAGGGTGCGACACACGGACGAATAGAAAGACAAAATGACAGAAAAAAGTGTTAAAAAAAATCACACGTTATAAGATAAATCTATGTTGTGCGAGTTTTCGAGATAATTCCTCACTGACGCAATTGGCAGTGATTATCAAAGGGGAATAGTCGTTCAGTGGTTGTCATAGTTGGCGTGAATATATTGATCGCCACCGCCACGTCATCGCCACCGCCTTTATGCCAGTTTCACCGAACCCTTGAATTTACTGGTAGTATTTATATCAATATTTACATATTAAAAATTTACAAAATAATTGTCTTTAGAATAAATAGATGGTCAGTGACTCACTTGCGTAGTATAATCCTTTTCCCTAGAATACATAGATGGTCAGTGACTCACTTGCGTATTATAAAACTGATTAAACTCTGCTAACGAGCTATATCGTTACGTACAACGCAAATACCTCGATTTATAAACTTGCGAAGTTTAACAAGTAATTTACATTTTGATGGGCTGTAGTTAAGCCTCCCTTAGGTATTTCATTAAAGTTGAGTGTTGATAATTTATTTTTATTTATAAAGCTATTCGTCTGAGACCAATAAATTACGAACCATAAATATGCGAAGGAATTTAGTAGAGATGGGTCAATTATTTTCGGGTCTGTCATGTAACCCTGCGTTGGAGTACTTGTTGGTAGTTACTTGGAGATAGTTGTTTAATGATTATAAATATATTTTTTATATCAAGAGAAACTTATGTTATAAAAATTATAATTTTAAATAAATGCATCTGAAACCTAATTAAAATGAACCTAAGAAAAATAATTATTAAAGTGCGTTGTTGACTAAGTGGGCTTTACCCCGACTCCGATCCAAAGATCGTGGGATTGAATTCGACCGTGAACCAAATAGATTTTCCACTCGAAAAATATGTGTGCGAAGAATATATCCATCTTATTTAGATGATTGTATTGCGAAATAGGTATTTATGCCGTCGAATTGATATTGTGTTGTCTTGCAAGTTTTAAGTGATGAATATAAAGAGAGATTTAACTATATAATATGCACAGGGATTTTAATTGTATTTATACATACATACATACATACATATAGTCACGCCTGTTTCCCGGAGGGGTAGGCAGAGACCAAGGATTTCCACTTGCTACGATCCTGGCATACTTCTTTCGCTTCGTTCATCCTCATCAAATTCTTCATACAAGCTCGGCGATTAAGTGTACTTCTGACCTGGCCATTCTCTAGAACGTCTTCAATTTGGTCAGAGTACGTTCGCCGAGGCCTTCCTCTTCCAACCTTCCCATTCACGCTCGCCTTGTATATTTGTTTTGTTAATCTTCTTTCATCCATCCTCTCTATATGCCCAAACCATCTCAACATACCTTTCTCAACTCTCGTTACTACATCTTCATTCACTCCACACTGCTCTCTTAACACGCTGTTTCTCACTCTATCGCTCAAATTTACACCACACATACTTCTCAAAGCTCTCATCTCCACTGCATTTACTCGACTTTGATGTTTCTTCTGCCATACCCAACTTTCACTTCCATACATTAGTGTCGGCACTAACACTCCTTTATGCACGGCTAGTCGTGCAGTTTCAGATAAATTCCGGCTGCTCATGAAGGAGTGAAGTGCCCCATTCACTCGATTTCCAGCATTTACTCTCCTTTCAATATCTTCGTCATGCTTCCCATCCCTAGTAAACAAAGTACCCAGATATACAAACTCTCTCACTTGTTCCACTCTCTCTCCGCCGATCAGAATATCACATGCATTCATGCATTCGTCTTTATCAAAAACCATTACTTTCGTCTTACTTACATTAACTTTCATCCCTTTTCTTTCAAACGCATCATGCATAATTGTTACCATCTCTTGTAACTCATCTACCGATGACGCAAGTATAACTTGATCATCGGCGTAGAGAAAACATTTGACGAGTAACTCATTCATTCTTAATCCACATTCACTATCTTTCAAATCTTTCAATTGTATTTATAATAATAGACAATTCAATTTGTTTCAGATAAACTGTCGAAAAGTTGAGTGCTACAACCAATTATACTACCTACTACCTACATAGATATAATTAAGTATTTTTAATATAAAATGTTATTATTTTTTGAATTTTACATAATGTCGGGTGTTCCAAGGTGTTCCTCACCGACCAATCAGAAGGCACAACTAGTTGTGCCAACCCAAATATTAGTTTGTGAGACACAACTTGGTAGAACTAGTTTTGCTATAAGTGTTCCTTACATAGAAATATTCCATATGACATCACCCTTTCTGGTGGTAAAAAAAACCTAACCTAAACTATCCGAGCCGGATATGCCCAGGAAGGATTTTTTAGTTGTGTCTAACGGAACTAATGTTTGGGCAGGTGTGCTGATGATACAACTAGTTGTGCGTACTGGTCCGTGAGGAACTCGCTGGTTTTACAACCAGGCTCGCTCTTGGTCGATAATCATACTGCCAGTCTGAAGCGTAAATAGCGTTATTGGGAATCGATTCCTAATTAACAAGGCACGGAAACATGTACAAAACTTACGTGGTCTCATTATTATGAAAGATATTGGGCCTGTATAATTTGCGAGTTACAAACGCTGAAATGCGACATACTCGTATATATATACATTATCTAAATTTTATACTTATTTTGAGATGTATAAATTATCAATTTAAACCAAAATGTTATCGAACTGATCCATACTAATTTATTTTTAGTCAACTCGAGGGTTGACTAAAAATAAATTGTGCATAATCAAAGAGTGTTTTTTAGTTTCTTTTAAACTACATTATATATTTATATATTTTAGTAATATTTATAGTATGTGGTAAGTACACCAATTAAACCCCTTATGAACTTTCTTACAGTCCGTACCATCCAAAGGTTGTCTGGTAGAGATCACTATTTAGCTATAAGACCGCCCATTGTACAACATTTGCAAAGTTTGTAGTACTTAACTAAGCAGATGTGTTATTTGGTGTGCGAGACCTGGAGCGATTCATTTCGTGACTATTAAAATATTTCTATAAGGACTTAGGAAACTTATAAGTCAGTGATTTGGTTTTTCTTTTATCGATACGATAAAATGAAGGGCTGTTTTAGTTTCTTTCGTTTATTACTGTTCGAAGTCCTCTCTTAAAACTTGTCAAATAAATTGTGAATTTATGATTGAGTGACTTTTTCACCCTCCTTTTTAATATTCTGTTATTAAGTTAGATAGGTACTACTTGAAGTTGACGAAATTTCATAAAAGTGTTTTTAATAATTATGAAGCAATTTTAAAAGGAAATGAGACAAGGACCCTGTCTCGTAGCTAATTTAAATATTTTCTTACCTAACTGGACCTAGACGCTAACATTTAAAGCAATATAGTAGCAAATAGTGAAATTAAACATTTCTTTTACAGAAGCGTTCGTAAGAAGAATGTGTAAACATAAAACTCACAAAACATTGTAAAGATTGTCATCAAAATTGCCTTTCATCACGCCAGGTTGCTTCGTAACTAAGTAACGTAGTATTTTGAGCACGTATTTTTAAAAGAATAGGCATTGTTAAATTCTTGGGAAGTCTTGGCACTGCCCCCAATCCAACCCCAAAGCAAAACAAAATCATTATCATTTAAAATTCATTTCGCTCCCTTGCAATCCTACCGCCCTCTTAGACATGTGTCACTTCCAATCGGCTTGCAGTGGAAAATTACATTTATTGCGCTCCATGTAGATTCAATATGGCGAGTTTGCTAGCAGAAGCATTCATGTTTAGGAATCGAGTGTTTTACAAAAAGCTCCCGCAGATCAAGATACATCCTAACTTCTAACTTTATTTGACGTTTGAGAGTGCACTGTCTGGCGCAATTCAAGGTGTATTCCGGTCAACTTTATTTGACGTATGAGAGTGCACTGTCTGGCGCAATTCAAGGTGTATTCCGGTCAACTTTATTTGACGTTTGAGAATGCACTGTCTGGCGCAGTTCAAGGTGTATTCCGGTCAACTTTATTTGCCGTTTGAGAATGCACTGTCTGGCGCACTTCAAGGTGTATTCCGGTCAACTTTATTTGACGTTTGAGAATGCACTATCTGGCGCACTTCAAGGTGTATTCCGGCCAACTTTATTTGACGTTTGAGAATGAACTGTCTGGCGCACTTCAAGGTGTATTCCGGTCAACTTTATTTGACGTTTGATAATGCGCTGTCTGGCGCACTTCAATGTATATTCCGGTCAACTTTATTTGACGTTTCAGAATGCACTGTCTGGCGCACTTCAAGGTGTATTTCGGTCGGTGCACTGCTTGGATTTGTCTCTAATTACGTAAATAAAACAGATGGCCTTAACCAAAATTGGGCAAACAGTGCACTTGTTTGCTGTTTGTGTTAAGGTTATCGATGTCTAAACATTTTATAATCTGTAATCGTAAGGAATTGCATCAGTTGATCTTATAAAATCATACTTCGTCAATCTAATAATTAGTAAACTTAAGTATAAAGATATATCTGAATAAAGATTTTATTGTTATAACTAACGTACGAATTTTGTTTTTCAGTTTCAATAATCACTTACGTACGATTGATTGATAGGTTACCATGGAGTCAGTTTTTTCTATATTATATCGTCTATGCGTCTAGATGGGGAGTAAATGCCTTCTAATTATGCGGTCGGAGTGCGTCTTGCCAATTGGCCTCCACAACATCAAAGGCCGCGTAATCCCCTGAAGAAATGAGGACGCGAAAATTATTTATTAGTTGCCAGAAACGAGTTTTACGACTTCCGAGTCTCTTGATACGAGATACCGCAATCGTGGCTTTGTGGTATAAGATTTCCTTAATTAGAGGCGGTTTTGATGTTTTATTTTAAAATTGCTTTTGTTAAAATCCTACATCAATTATTATATAGTTGCCATTGTATTATTAAATGTATAGGTTATGTTTAAACACGTTCATATCAACACTAACAAAATGGCGATGAGTAGCGACTCATTTCTACATGCTTCACAATGTTCAAAACTTCTAAGACTTGAAAAGACACTTCTCGACCTAAACCTTCCTATTTTCAAATTAAACTTTTGAATATAGCAAAATGAGTGCCATTATCTCATTTTGCTATATATATATAGCAACTTTCCTTGTGTAGTATGCAGGCAGTGAGATAAAAAGTGATTACTAAAAATAATTCTAAAGAAAAATAGATAAAATTAGCCTTCCAAAGAATCACTTCAACGTTCCCACTTACAATTCCACAGTAACGTCTGCTTTTCTGTAGTTAATAAGCTCGTAAAACTTTTTTCAGTGCGTCCTTATTACCACGCAGCTTTATTAATTTCAAGTGGGGTGTCGTTACAAACGGCTTTTTCAAAGAGATGTCATTAATGAGCTTTTATAACAAAGCTTTGTTTGTGTCGGGACAAAACTCGGCGAGATACCTGATGTTGCCGCGAAAGTTTGAAATGTGGTGAATGTTCATATACCCAACTAACTACAACGATGTTAGGATAGTTTTGTTGTGTGAATGGAGAGTTTATTTTACCTCCGCTAACTGTTAGTTGTCATGTAGTCAAAACGGAAACAGACAACGCCATAGCGCAAATTCAGTCGCACTTAGTGATTGGTCTTTGCAATCAAGTGTTTTCTGTTATACGAATTTGTCTACTGACTAAACCCTAACATGTTACCTGCTAAACCTTTTATTTATTTTTCATTAGCCGTTTTTAGTTATTTAGGGCAAACAATTGTTTGACTACTAATAGATACCAAAGATAAATGTTTTATTCGATATTAACAAAAACTATTAGGTACTTAAATTAACTTCAACTACCATTAACTTCAATAAAAATAGCCGAATCAACGCGTCTATTCATCATCGCAGAACTTCAACTAGAAAATGAATAAATAACAAAGACGTAAAGTCTAGAACATTTTCATTTTCTTCATCTGAAAGCATATCCGCAAATGGTCCGTAAACAAAGGCATTACTTGACCAATAAGACATCCAAGTTAATGTACAAAAGCCTTTCAGGTACAAAGCGGCTGTCCCGCAAGATGCAATAGTTTAGTTTTATTTCAGTGTTATTGCGGTATCACTCGAGGCCACCTGCGTCTGATACCTACTACAGGCTGAAATATACGGGTTTAGTTTATGTCCAACTTGCTAGCTGTACTAAGGTTTAAGTGTAAATAAAGAAAGAAAGTAAATACATTTATTAACCTCAACACAACACAACAGGTAACAAAATACAGACACACAAACAGAAAAGTTATATTAACACATTACATAATAATAAGATGTGTTGTTAAAAGATCGCTACCCCATTACGCTGCACCAAACCTAGGAAAAGAGTAGCTCTAATTTTCTGACAGGGCCATGCGTCGTGATGTCACGAACAACGGAGAGCAACGTAAGCAAGAAAAAATATGTAAATAGATAGTAAATAAATAAGTGTTATGTATAATACATAAATATATCATTAATGTTATATTATCAGACAACTGTTATACAACACGCGGGACAAATGTTTTGTAGATCATACAAAACATTTGTCCCGCAGCGGGAATCGACCCCCAACCTTCTGCGTCTCAGGCGAGCCTTTGCCCACTGCGCCACAGAGGTTGTCTTCATCATTGTCTTACTAGATTGAGCTGCTGCCTTCACTAGCAAGGTTCCCAAATAAAAAAGTATCATTATATGTATTATTTCAGGTCACTGCGTCTAGACTGAACCGAATATGAACAGGCCTATATAAACCCCTGTAAAGACTCCTATAATATGGTGTTAAGCTTAAAGTATTGTAATAAAAATTACCAGTTAAGTAAAGATTTACCCTTGCTCGTCGCAATACGTCTCCGTGTATATTCACAACAAAGCCAGTGAGTTGTAGGTATGTTTCTTCCGCTGCTTTGTCCCACGCACAAACCGACATAAACCCTAGATTTTGTAAAGATTTTGCTCTGTAAGTAAAAGAAATATAACTGTTTGAAATCTATACTAACTTACATGTGAGAATTGTAGATAATAAGTGTATTTTTAATAAGGTTCAACCGAGGCTCGTTATGTGTGTTTTTTTTAAGATAAGATAAGTTTTATTTGTTCAGTTATATACAGTTTGGTACAATTCCAGTAATACAAGTATCATAACTTAACTTAATAATGGCATGTACATTATTTCTGGTGCCATGCAGTAATCATAGAAGTTTAAGAATTATTTATTTAAAAAAATGTTAATGTTGTACTTAACAGGCACATGGGAATTTTCATCCATTATGTCTCAAAGATGGCAAACCGCGAATAAACGCTATGTATGTATGGCCGTATGTTTGTATATAACTTTAGTTTTATAAAAAAACGCTGGGTAAATCTATTATCATTCATTTTTAACACTATAATAATAATAATAATTCTGGTCATTTTTCACACAGTATCATCTAGCCCCAAACTAAAAAGAGCTTGTATTATGGGAACTACATGACTGATATACTACTTATATACTTTTTTTTGTAAATACATACATAGAAAACACCTAGACCCGAGACAAACATTACACATTTTTTTCCCGCAGCGACAACTATACTATAGAGACGCATAGGGTTCGATTCTTGCACAAAATGGCGAAAGAAAACTATGCCAAGTAGTAGGCGTCTAGCAGATGATGATAATGATGGAATATGTTAAGTTATTGCCCTTTGGATCAAAAGCTGACCCAGCCTGGGATTGATGGGAACATTATGCTGTCAACCGACCGAAGCGCACGCAAAGGCTACATCCGTTGAACGTCATGCAATATTACGTTATACTTTTTTTTAAACTGCGCCAAATGTTGACAATACCCATAGTAGTGGTTACAGCAAAGGCTATTCTAGTGTGGGGTCAGGACTATGTATATGTCTATTGGATGTTTATTTATGTATTTTTAGATACCTATACAATCGGCTGAGAGAGAGAGACAGATAGACCCCCAAATCTAACGTAACGAAGCCCTGATTTAAAAAATACAAAACAAAATCTCCAACTAACCCAGAGATCAGATTTCTTGAAACGAAAACCAATTTAGTATGTCGTTTCTTCCACATATAATAATAATAATGCTGTATTTATAAATAACTTAAAAATTTGGTTCTTACATATGTATATATGAAAGGTTTTTTTATCGTGTGATTTTGTTGTTATATTCTCAGTGGTGCACTAGGCGTATGCCATTATGGGTGACCGCACTTTGAAACATAGCAAAGCTCAGCACACGTGCGTTGCCTTTACGAGCGCCGCAGTCGGTGGGCATCCTTATATACGGTATGTATGTTGACATTGTTATAAACACAAGTTCATATTTGCTGGCATTAGTTTCGAAAGGCCTAACAAATTATGTTTATTTAGGTTAGGTTGATATTATTTTGAGGCAATCGGTTTGTGTATGGAGTACTATTGCTAAGTATTTCATTGTTTCACGTTATAACAATAAGCTGGAAAGGACGTACATTGAAATCTGTTTGAAAGCCCAGAATAGCTGTTTCAACACATTATGTGACTACTTTTACGCTTTAAAGACTACAAACTACTGTATTCGTTAAAAATAACCTTTAATCCTGAAGTGCTACGGCGTAGCACGTACAGTCAGTAACAAACGTAGATTAACCTAAATGTATTAATATGAAATTGTTTATAGTTATGAACATATTGTACTAGGAAGTGGGCATTGGTGACAGAGCCACAGTTTTTATAACAGTTAAGTTTTCTTAATTTGTGTTGTGTACCTAATTTTATTCTGTTCTAATTAATTATTTTGGATTTGATTTGATCAACAATTTGTGTTTATTGGTGCTTTTTATTCTTTCAGTCCGATGGATAAATAAATGTCCTTTAACCAAAGTACGAAACAAAGGAAAATAACGTACCTCAAGGTACAATGGGCAGTCTCGTCGCTAAAAGTGATCTCTACCAGGCAGGCAACCTTTGAACAAAAGTAGGATTATTTTGAAAAGTGAATTTTCTCGAATTGTTGTCCTAGTCTAGTGGGATATACCTAGACTAGACTTTAAATCTGGAGGTCGTGTGTTCGAACCCGTCCACTCGAAAAGTTTATGATCGCATTAACACGTGCTTACGTGTTAAATGAAGGAAAACATCGTTAGGAAACCGGCATGCCCAACATAAATTCGAAGGTATGTGCCATCAGTTACCGTTCCAATAACGGGCTTGCAAACCTGTCACGTGAAATGCCAACTATTTGCAAAACGCCGGCATGTGCCCAATGTAATGTTTGAACGTGCCTCTGACTACCCCCTACTTGGTAGAACCGGCATGCCCAACTAAAAATTCGAAGGCATGTGCCCTCAGTTAGCGTTCCAATAAACGGCAATGGGCTTGCGACCTGTCACGTGGAATGCCAACTATTTGCAAAACGCGGGCATGTGCCCAATGTAATGTTTGATCGTGCCTCTGACTACCCCCTACTTGGTAGCATTGAAGCACTGAGTATAAATCTGAGGATGTCTATCATGGGGAATGCAATTGTGAGTGTGTATGCTTTTTTTTTTTTTCACAACGGCGACTTTAAATAGATTGGTATGCCTGGGCCGTATTAATTAGTTTGTTAAAAAAAACATTCGCTACGTATTACATTAGAACATCCCTATCTCCCTTTAGGTATCCATTATAACGATAGCAAATAGATTCATTCACCTGAAGCCATTCATTCGGCTGGCGATATTCACTGTCGGCCATATTTTACTTAAGGCTTTATTGACTCCAGCTCAATAACTGTGGGTCAGCGGCGGCGGCGGTGTCGTGGTCTGAATGAAGATGTATCGCAATTGATTGCACTGTTGAGCTGATGCTGGAGACTAATCTAGAAACAATTCGATGCTGATTTGAAAGGATTGTTGGGTAAATGCAATTTGTTTTGAATAGATGCTGTCTTTGCATCATAATGGCGCTCGGTTTTGGTTTTTGTAACGTAATTTAAATTTATTTAGTGTACATTTATATTCATGATCGGTGAAATAAATAAATGGGTGGTTCCTTATGTATGGCGTTAGAAAGATAATAAATAAATAATGCTGGACCTTTTTCACACAGCATCATCTAGCCACAAAGTAAGCAGAGTTTGTGTTATGGGAACTATATGACGGATATACTACTTGAATATTTTTTTTTTGTAAATACCTACATACGTACTATGCATAGAAAATACTCCCGAGAAAAATATTTGCAGATAATACAAACTTTTGTCCCGCGGCGGAATCGAACCCGCAACTTTCTACGTCTCAGGCGAGCATTTACCCACTGCGTCACAGAGGTGACGCCATTAAATCGGTAATCATTAAATTTCACAAAAAAACATACAGACGAATTGAAAACCTCTTCCTTTTTTAGTATGTTGATAAACGATTTTGTATTTTATATTTGTTTACCTATAACCAAATTAATCAATGCATGATAGATTCGTCACATTGCACACGATCAGTTAGAGCGGTGTTTATCCTACACTTGTTTGGCCGACTAGTTTCGCTGTGCAAACTTAATTTAAAACTTGTAGGCGTAAATCACTGCGAAATTACGTTTTGATTGATCACTGCTCTGTCAATATTTCAGACCGATACAATTTTGCCTCGATTGCCATCAATTATGTTCCGTATCTGTATCACAGCGGTGGTAAACCAAGGCTCGTTATTTTGTAAGACTGGTTATATAATAAATGACGCTGAACATTTTTCACACAGCATCATCTAGTCCCAAACTATTTGATTACAACAATTAAATTATCATTTGATTGTTGTAATCAAATACCCGACCCGGGATAAATATTTGCAGATCATTTTGTCCCGTTGCAGAATTCAAACCCGTAACTTCTGCGTCTTTGCCCACTGTGCCACAGAGAACGTCAGTAGTGTAGCTACGTAGCATAATATCATCAGAAGTCTACAATTTGAGAAACATAAGATGCGATAATATATTAAAAATAACACTTAAAGCACTTTGACAACCAATTTAATAACTTTTTGTTCTTTGATTGCTATCACCAGCGTCTTACCACGACAATTTGACCGCTTTGACTTGTAATCAGATCTATATGTCGTGAAAATTTGTATAATACTTAAAACATTATTATGAATTTTATTATCATTTGCTTTGTATCACTTGAGTACGGTGGTTTATTTGTGAATTTCAATGACAACCTCGGACGTTTCATCGCTCATAAAAGCCAACGAGTTTGCGTATGACCCCTCGCATACGAGTAAACTACGTTGTTCAGTAAACATTGGCATCCTTTATCAATTATTGTTGCATACCTAACGCAAAAAGTAATACCGTCACAATAAATAATACTATTCCCAAATTTGTCTATTTGTCTTTCTTCTGCCACTAAAGTAGGCGGATATTATTGTCAATTTAATTTGATAAAATAAATCTGCTCTAAAAACCATAATATAAAAAATTACGTAGAAAAATGTTAAACATAATTATTACAAATAAAAAAAAAACAGAATAAAATATTTATAAATATATATTCTGATTCTCTTACTATAAATCACTCGATGGACCGATGACATCTTAAAGGTTGCGGGGAGTCGGTTGCTGCCCCAAGATCGTTAGTCATGGCACTCTTTATGTTAGGACTATGCCCAGCAGTGGTTTCTAAAGCCACTGATTGATGATAGAAACAAAAATACATAAAACTTATAATTTAGCATATCAGTAAGGAGGTCATCGCCAATAAACTATGAACTATTCATTGTAAAAACGGGATTTTTCACGTACCGCACAATCGGTGAAGGCACCGACTAAGTTTCGACTCATTCCGAGAGTCTTCATCAGGGTGAGTGAATTTGAATAATCAAATTCACAATAGGTTTTGGAATAAAATCTAATTCAGATACAGAACAAAGTCAAAGTCAAAGTTGATAGGTCTTTTATTTATTAAATTGATTTTGGATCAAGTTAGATAAACACCCAAAAGTCACAAACATAGTCCCGACCCTACACTAGGATTCCCTGTATCGTGGGTAACTACATACCATGTTACCACAACACAGAACATGCATACATTTGTTAATTCCCGCGGCGGGAATCGAAACCGCACCTCTTGTGTTTCAGCCGGCTACTCGCCCGCATCGAGGTCGTCAATTATGAGAAACGTAAAGTATGCTGAGAGTGGCATAGGCGAATAACATATTGTCATGAAACAGCCACATACAATATTCACTGGCAGAACTTTGTTCGCCGAATTCCTGCGAGGGAGAATGCGGAATTTATTGGACACCTTTCGTTTCAATTTGCGAGCGCCGCCGGAGAGATGGCGCCGTTGGACCCTAGAGGGCTAGATCCAACGACCCTCTGACAACGCACAATGAACGCAGCTATGTTACTATATTCAATATGTTAGTTTAATCCTAAACCCCTAGTAATATATTATTGTTACTAGTATATTAGTAATTACTTATCAGCAAGCAATACAGAACACCCTTTGGTAGAAACTAGCTGGACTAGTATTAACAAGGCAACGCCTTATATACATAGTTTTCACGGACGGAAAATATATTTTATTTAATTTTAACTTCGGTTCAAGCACACCGTGGCATTTACGGCACTTGTGCTGACGAAAAAGTATAAACAACTTTAACTAACAAAAGTATAAAAACAAATACATTCTTGTAAACGATTTTTTTAACACGCTCACTGCTTGAATAAATTTGGAAAACTTTTATTAAGTATGTGCTTCAAAAGGCCGATCGAAGGGCATTGTACCTGACTATTTATATCGTGCTTCATAAGATTGAAAGACCCCTTAAAGTATTTGTCGCCTAAAATGCTTATATCTAAGCAAATACGCGGAAATTTTGATGTTTTTTATGACCATGTAACTATTTTTATAAATACCTCTCTCTAGCTCAAGGCTTGCTGGAAGAAAACTCTGTTAAGGGTTAAGCTCGCCTTTGTACATGTCATTTAATTGTGCCTTTTGTAAGTGTTTATTTGTGTGTACAATAAAGAATAAAAGAATAAAGAAAACATGAATGGATTACAACTAGCTTCGCCCTGATTTTCAGTAATTAGGTTGATAGAAAATCAAGAATATATTCAAAGGGCAGTTCCAACTGATACCGCACTGAATGTAATGTAATTTTCATGGTCGAAATAGTGATGCGACACAAATAATCGATTCACTAAATTTATTTTCTATTTATGCCTTTCTAAGTATGAAATTCACATATGAGCATTATAATATATTTTTTTCTGAATATATCACCACATTCTTTACATGCTGAAAAACACTAGACACTAGAACAATTATTATTATTTATATCCAAATCGGTTATTGCACTTGAATTATAATCCATAATTTGTTATGACAACTCGAGCATTCCTCAACAACGTTTATTAACAAAATGCATAATCGCACTCGTAGCGATATTCAAAAACTCTCGTAACATAATTGCAAACACAAATAATTGCAAACACATGGGTAAATTAATTGTGTTAGCGCAGAACTATAGTTACAACGTAAACTATGCAGCCGCCTAAATCCAGCCCTGCGCAACAGCCCAGCCTTTAAACCCGTTAACCGCACATGTTTAGAAATTTTATCATCCAGTTTTTTATGACCATGGTCGAAAGGTCTTTACAATTTTGATTATGTACAAATTACATATTTTATACACAAACTCGAGCCTATAGTTTGATTTGTCAATAAAAAATTGATTATTACCCTAGGGGGACAGAGCAGGGTGACAGATGGGAAAAAAGTTATATCTGTCCCCTTGTCATTAACAGGGGGACAGATATAACTATTTATTCCTACCTGTCCTCCAATAAGAAAAACATTTAATACGTATACTATGCACTCATAAAGCTGTATACATACAGTCTGTTTAGGTATTACAATCGCAGAATTACATATAAAATAACTGACGCTCTTCGCACCATACCGAGAAATGCATATTTTACACCCGTTCCCGAGTGTGTTAAGAAAAATTTACAGTTTGTAGAATTTCTTTCCCGAAATTTGGTGCTAAATATTAAGATTTGAATCGAACTTACTACGGGAAAAAACTTTTCATTGACGACTTACAGAATGTACTAGCTCAAGCTTCTTCAGGCTGTAATCCAGCTGGAAATAACCACGTCCATCAAAGTGGTTTCTATCTTCGAGCCTGTGCTTGCCAACCTTATTTTAGTCGAATTGTAAATAAAGCCTTATAAGTATGGATCTCTATGACCATTAAGACAAGTGATACATTTATTATTTATAGTTTCAGTTTTACTTTTAAGAAGAAATAAAATACATTTATTAACCACAACACAACAGGTGACAAAATACAGATCAAATAAACACACACAGAGTAAAATTAAAACATTACAAAAAAACTATTAAACTCTTTTTTATAAACCATTAGAAGCGGAGTTGGTAATCTAGTCTTGGTTATTCATGCAAATAAAGAAACACGCTCTCGACTGTATGTAGATCCTTAAATATATACTCAGTGAGTAGATCTTTGAGGGACTCGAACCCGCAAGCTAAGTACGCGGGGACTATATCAACTAAGCCACGAGACTCTCAGGTGTTTCGTCTCGAAGGCCGAGAAAATAAAGAGTTACCTACTTGCGCTTATAAAATGAGAATTCTTGATAAAGTCTATCTTAACAACAGCAATTTTTCAACACCTTCAGGAATTTATTTAAAGTCTTAGCAATTTATTTAACTAACTTTTTAACGAGTTTGCTAATAGATACCATTTATCGTGCATTTATCCGAAACTGTACTAATTGGTTGTTTGATGGTAAACCATCAGTTTTAAACAAAGCGAGGGTTATGGCACTCGGAACTGGTTGTCAATGTTAAATGGACTCTGCCGCATTAAGTATAAGTTTAATTTGGTTAGTCTATCAGTGGTACTTATTTCCATGAAAAGTCCTCAAATTTCCTCAAATATCTATTAACCAGGAACTTGAGTCATAAATCATTAGATATAGGTACAATATGCCTATGTTAGAAATTATTTCCTACTGTTTTTTTTAGTTCAAAGAAGTTGTTCATATTTTTAAATAGTTTATAATACTTGAAAACACATAAAAGAGGTTTTTTGTAGTTAAATTTGGGCAGTCTTTCGCTTTTTCTGTTCTGTGAAAAGTCTCAACTAATTTAATCACATTTTTAAAATCACATTCACAACGTCATTTATATGCAGTAATTTAAAGTTTATTGTCGGTATATTTTTTCACAGTTAATTATTTTATGTTCGTTTTCGCTGCTTTAGTTGTTATGAATTTTATATGCATAAAATCGGATTCATCCTATTAGTTTTATTATATTACAGTAAATAACAAAAACCGTCTTCAAATATGAAGTTGTTAAGAATACATATATGAAACTTAGTTCCTCATTCTAACACACTCAGGGATTGATTTTTTCATAAAATTCAAATAGGACAACCATACTCATTGTTAAAATAATAATTAAAATCGATTCGCGATAGCGTGAATCGAATGATGGCGACTATACCGCGGAACAAACAGACAAATTAAGAAACTCCGATTATCGATTACCAATAATGTATCTAACATTATTGGTAATCGATATTACATCACATGTAGAGTGCAGCTTCTTGGGAAACCATAGGCTTTGCTTTTTAAATCTATTATAATAATTTTATTATAATTATGTTGTACGACCTGTGCTACTTGTTTGTGTGGGAAATACGGTACCTCGAATTTTTAATATAAAAATCTGAGGTACCGTAACCTCGGAAATACGGTACTATTCCGGTACTACGGTAATATAAAAATCTGAGGTACCGTATTTATATACGACAATTGCCGTATCGATAACAACACTTTTTCGATAACAATACACACCTACATATCGAGATGTGTAGATATATCGCATGCAAGTTTTGACAAAAGAATGCTTAATATGATTGCACAACCCTATTGTTACAAAAGTGTTCAGTCTCTGAAAAATATAGTTATAAAGTACGTCGATAAATATAATTTAACTATGTGGAGCTCTTTGTGTGGTACTGTCGTGTTTGCGCTGTTTGTGCCTCTACATCGCCAATGGCTTTGCATTGTGTCCAAATGGTTACCATGGACTGTAGACTGCTAGATACAAAAAAACTCAAAAATCCCTTATCTTATACGGCTTTCTACGCTCGACGGTGCTGGCAGGGCGCTTCCTTACCGACCGGACACGCCGCGCCGGTCGCAAAGGAAGAACCCTTTCCAAGTGGCTCGCTACTCTCATGCACTCGACCATATAAATATTAATCAAAGTGATGCGGAAAACTTTAAATTTTTCATTTGGCATCTGACTAGCAAGCCGGAAAGGGAGAATATAAGTTCATCAAATACCTAGAAACACTTCAACCAATGACTTGATCGTACCAACTTTGATCACTTTTCCATCTTTCTGTTTTTTACCCAACCAAAACTAGCCTGGTTCTGGAAAAGCTGTCTCGCGTCCGATGGTTGATAGTCTTAGGTCTGACCTCGGGGTAAACGCATGTGTATTCGGTCGGTCAGAGGACATTCAATACGTCAGCGCTTGAATCGTATCCAACCCCACTCAGGTTTGGCACGAATCATACGATTTCATTTCCTGGCTGTCCTCATTGTGTCAGGCGCCGCAAATGATTAGCTGGTTGGTGATTGCATGTGTTTTGATGCTTTAGTGAATCGTTCTCAGTGTCATATATTTTTATCTGGAATGTCTGTTTCAGTTTCATACTAATTGGATAGTCTGAACTTTCTCGTAATTATTTCACAGTCTCGATATAATAATTCAATTCTTTGTTTATGGCTTTTGCGAGATAAGAGGTCCGTAATTTAATTGTCACGTTAGCCTTTACACGAAGGAGAATGACCGGTGGTGAAAAGAAAGAACAGTGGTGTAAAATATTCAGCCCTTTGATTGCATCCAAGCAAATGATATGATATTAAGTCAGTATACTCTCAATCTCAACTTTGACGTTATTTTTAACAAAAACAAACAAAAAAACACGCTCACGACTGTCTTCCCCATGGTGGACATCCTCAGATAAATACTCAGTGAGTAGATCTTTGAGGATAGCTAGGGCATGCCGGTATCCTCACGATGTTTTCCTTCACCGTTTTGAGCACATACATTTTTCGATTGGTAAAATTGGTGCACGACCGGGTTCGAACCCACGACCTCCGGATCAGAAGTCGAGGTATCCCCCACTAGGCCAACACGGCCTATTTATTTTTAACTGTCAACGAATTGTCATTTGTTTTTCATTTTAATATTTTTAATACCGATTTTGACGTTTATCAGATCGAGACTTACTTGGCTTGATTTTTTTAATAGGAGCATTCAGTTTGTGAGGTTTTTGGGATACATTTTAATACCTAGTGATTTAAGCGAACCTGTCTAAAAAGTCAGAACGTGAACATTTCAATACGGTTCAGTTGTTCAGTCCAATCGGCCATGTGCCTACAAGCTCAATAGTCCGAATAATCAACTTATACGGATATTTGGAGGCCTACATAAAAAATATGCAAATATCCCCCAGCCGTTGTTTAAGTGGGTTGGTTTTTCGGTAGCTTTTTGTAAATTCTAATAGCTGTAGGCCGAACCGTATACAGAATAATTGCTTATGCATATGTCCAGCATTGGACGGGTTTTTTATCTGATTATGTAGCGAGACCATTTTTTTGTGTAGTGACTCTAAGTATACTGTTTACTTAGTCACAAATACCCTGTTATTTTGGATTAAATATTAAATTGGAGGCTTAAAATGTAAATTCTCTAAAATTATCTTTTGAGAATTGTTGTCAATTAAAAAATACTCCACATTGCTGTGACTTTGAACAGCGGCAGTTCAAAATCGTCGCCATTCACATATTTTTGTCGACTTATCGACATAATTTACTTATTTTATTGAGAATCGTACACTACTTTGCGACGTACACTACTTTGCGACTAATCACCATTGTCGGGGTTGGTTAAGCCATTTATGAAACAGCTTAAATTCGTTTCCAAAAATAAGAATTTCCTTTAATCAATTCCCTCTACCAAACCCTTGCCTTCCGTATCGGACGGGGTTTTGTTACTTACTGCATAACGCCCCCCCCCCTCTACGGCTTTTCCACTCTTAAGATTGTGTGTTTTGCGAGGAGTTTTCTTTCGGCCACACATCTGCTACTAAGATACAAGTTTAGTCCCATTTCCGCATACAATTTTTAGATTTGAATATCAAAATTGCATTATCTTTGTTCCGATCTTCAAATCTAGGTGTGATCTTCAAATCATGGTCCATGGTACATGTACTCGTGTTTTAGTAGGCACGACACAGGGAATACTAGGTTGAGGTCAGGACTTTGTGTTATAACTGGGTATTATGTTATTGTTCGAGGCACATCGATCACTTGAGCAAAGCTAGCAATTTAGATTAAGTGGATCGCGTGAGGCATCGCACCGTTTACAGATTCAGTGCATATTCGTCTAGCTATCGAACATCATCAGCATCAGCATTCATTCATCTATTATCAATTAGCGTTTAGTAAGCTCAAAAGTTTAAACTCTGAGCTTAGTTATATTCAAAATCTATCAATCATCTCCACGCTAAGCCACGCATACGGTCTCGTCCAGTACGTTTCGTAAAACAAGCTACAGATATTCTAAGTTTGCAAAGCTCCTATCTCGTTTCGTCTCGTTAGTCGTCGGTATTGTCTCGAGTATAAAGTTAGGATACCGTTAGACGCAAAGCGACAACTCACATCGTAGGCGATGTTATTACTTTCCAACTTTTGCTAACTTGAAACTTCTGTCATTAGGTAGCTGGATGATTAAAAAATGAAAGCGCTTTATAACTTTTTTCCCGAGTAACGTAGCTCGATATAATATTAAGTCAACTTTTAAGTTTCCGCTTGTTGCATTATTATAAATGTTTCCTATATATTTACAAAATGCCAGCTACTGCCCAGGGTTTCGCTTGCGTGGTCCCCGTTAAAAGTTGCCGATGAAAAGTAGATCTTAGCGTTCATAAGAACGCATTCACTCGACCGTTTTTTCGTCGACTCACGTTGCGAAATTGGTCTCCACGAAATTCCTTTTATTATAATGGTATAATATACCTACAACCACCCCTTCAGATTCATTATAAATATCGTTGATTTTTTTTAAATCGTCTTAATTTCGTCCAAACTTTAAAATGTTACCTCTTTATAATATTAATTATTATAAGCCTGCACTAACAACTTCGTACAAAGAAATAAATTAGTTTATTTGACACACAATTTAAAAAGAAGACATAGTAACATAACTCTAGGCACTAAATAATTACTTACTCGTATATAAGACATAATCTTTATTTCACCAGAAAATATAGTTTCTAAATTTAAAAGTAGATACTTAAGAAGTCTATGAAAGCGAAGTAGGCAACACACAATTTGTAAGGAACACAGTCAATCTCTAACTAAAAGCATTAACTACCTAATCGTTATGCAAGCAAGTAGGTAGGTGTAGGTGGTAGTAATTAAAAGGAATTTTCATAATTTCATTCCAAAATTATTATAAAAATCTATTGTTTTCCATAAAATTCCAATAAATTAACTGTATTATATTGTACAACGCAATGTCAAACAATTGCTTATAACCTAATTTACTTATTTAAAACAAACAAGATATTACAAAAAAGTTAAATTATGTACACAAAGTTCATAATAATTATTAGTGTCACGGTTGGTATTTATATATTCATATTTTACATATTTAAAAACTGCCGAGTGTTTGTATTTTCAACGATTAATTTATATTTTATGGAAATACGTTTTATTTAAATTAAAACGAATTCACTATCGTGGGCAAAATCATTTTGTGTTTAGATTACATGTATGTTCTGGGGTTGCCTCTTTGTAATGTCACAGGTTTCTTTATGGTAAAGTCACACTATATTAGTAGCTTGAAAATTTGTACCATTTTGCCGCAGCCCAAAGAGCTGATAATTTTGCTATGATATAGCGCCTATATATTTACATAAAAACTAGCGAAGGTAATATAAAATTGATTTCACTTTCTTGCCGTCCTCTGTCGGCTAATGCCTTTAATTGTACGGTTGGAGTGCGTATGCTCGACAAGTGGCTTTTCACATCAAAGGCTACGCCTCCACTCTAAGTCAGAATTTCACATAGAAAGCAGGTTGCGTCAGTTCCCGTCTCACGACCGTCGAGCGTGGTCGCGGACGGTGCTCATGAGGAAGGACCTCTAAACGGTCAACGAAACGTCAGCAGGAGAAAAGTAAAGTACGTGGTATAGTCGTAATTATATTCAAAAAAAAATATATTTAATAATAATTATTTTGACTAGCCACTAGACAGAATAATCGTAACGTCATTGGGGCGCTGGTAACCGAGGCCACATATTTCGTCCGTTCGCTCGTTGTGTATTGCTTTAGTGTGAATGCGCCCATTCCCCTAAACAAATGGGGACGCAAAAATTATTTATTAGTTCGTTGGAAACCAACTTTTGAAAGCGTTCTCGGAACTAAAACGTTAAACAAATGCGATGTTCAAAACAGCGCAGTGGTTTGATAAAAGTGGTTTTATAAACCCACATATTTCTTTTATAACTTGGTTCACAACTTTTAATGTACATTCATAATTTTTAAAACTAGTGAACACAACGAAGATAGGTAAGTACATGAAGGTACGTAGATAGATGAGCCTATTGAGACAGGAATTTCGACTCTCGTTTATAATAAAGATTGATTTTCTGATGACATAACATGGTGGTGAAAACTATTAAAAAAGGTTTGGTTCATTCGTTCTAACAGATTTTTCTTGCGTCCTTGCGATTCTGATAATTTCTTAAACTAGTGAACACAACGAAGATAGGTAAGAACATGAAGGTACGTAGATAGATGAGCCTATTGAGACAGCAACCTCGATTCTATCATTATACTAAAGATTGATTTTCTGATGACATAACATGGTGGTGAAAACTGTTAAAAAATGTTTGGTTCAGTCTTTCTAACAGATTTTTCTTGCGTCCTTGCGATTTTGATATTTCAATTGTTGTATTGCTGATGTTCATTATACTTCGCACTGAAAATAAATTTAAAAAATTCTCATTCGTTCAAGCGTTTCATTTTCATTGGATTCATTAAAAGCAATGTGCATGAAAATCAACATTGATGTGTGGTAATTACAATATATTATGTATGTCTTGTTCAACATATTTAGGTTTCCTGTAAACCAGGAACCAATATGTAATTGTCGTATAAAAAAATATAATAAACGGCTTGCAACCTGTCACGTAGAGTGATGGCTAAGTACTATGCTAAACGTGGACTTGTGCCAAATATAATATTTGGACGTGTCTTTGACTACACCCTACGTTGTATAGCATGTCCATCATAAAGGTTACAGTCGTGTGCGTGTTTTTTTATTGACACTTTCGTGTTCATATATAAATACTATTATTTATTTTTAGTTGAAATTTAAACAGATTTTAATCCCGTATAAAAAGTTTTTGAGCAGAATACCGAAGTAGAATCGGTAATATCCAAATATAAAATACAAAAATGAAGATTAAAAAAAACAAACACGCTCACGACTGTAATCCTTATGATACAACGAAGTCAGAGACACGTCAAAATATTATATTTGAGACATGCCCACGTTTTGTATAGTACTTACTTAGTGTAGCATTCCACGTGGCATATTGCAAGCCCGTCGCTATTTATTAGAACACAAAGCGATGGCACATGCCCTTGAAATTTTTGTTCCTGGGCACGGGGTTTCCTTACGATTATTTTCCATCGTTTTAAGCGGAAATTTAAAAAGCATTTTTTTTAAATAATTTGTGCACGAACAATGAATTTCTGGACATATAAATTGGAACAGATTCGAACCCACGATCTTCGGATTGAAACTAGGGAAACAGCCTATTAGTCCAACAGGCCTGCATTTTTATTACTGTATACTGACTGCCCCAGCAGACGTTGTTATATCCATAAATGTGACATATAAACAACTATTTATCTATATATGAAAAGTAGATTCGACAACCATAGATAAAGTAAACACTACGTTCGACAATCCAGAGCAATTTGTATGGGAGAAAGAAACAACTTTTTTTACATAATCCGGGCAATTTTCTAATATTTCTTTCCATAAAAATCGAATTAAGAATATTACGAACATTTAAAAAAAATTATCGCCATTCCGGTTCAGTCATTCTCCGTTGGCCAAGGAACACTTGACAATTCAATTTTTAACTATATACAGGTACTATTTACTTACCCGGCCGCATAGTCAACTTGTACATGACATCGGCAAATTCTCTCGCAATTACATCAACCATACTCTTATTCCCGTACCAAATATCCATAGCGCTGTTCGCAAACCATTTTGATGGTCGGTAGTCCCTTTTATCCGGTAATTTCCCTTCTTTTAAACGTGGTTGCTTTGTGTCACATTCAAAAATAATCAGCACCAAAACAAGACTCAAGATTCGACGAAAATACGCAGATGTGTACATTGTATTAGATTGTTCAGTTGAAGACGTTAGAAATCTACTGTTCGTTCTGTTCGATATCAAGTCAAGTTATAAAGAAAACGAAGTTTGATTATGAATAAACAAGCACTATTGTGCTAAAAATCAAACAAAAGGGGCAGTTTCAAAAATTTCCGCTGTTTGTACGACTAGGTTCCTGTAATACAACAGTTTTGAATCAGTAATTACTAATCGTAGTTCTAGATGTTCTCATCTCGTGACCATCGAGGGTCGCGGGTGCTCAGGAGGAAGGATCTCTAAACGGTCAACAAAACTTTCGCGTTTATAATAGTAGTAGGATTCTCTACTACTATTATAAACGCGAAAGTTTGTGAGGATGGATGTTTGTTACTCCTTCACGCAAATACTACAGCACCGATTTTGATGAATGTACAGTAATATAGCTTATTCATCAGTATAATATATAGGCTACTTTTTATCCGGGTATACCACGCGGGTGAAGCCGTTTGCAGAAGCTAGTTTATAATAAAGATAATAAGATAATAAGAGATACGTAGTATACTAATAATACGACCTCTGTGGCGCAGTGGTCGAAGGCCCGCCAGAGACGCAGAAGGTTGCGGGTTCGATTCCCGCCTCGGGACAAATGTTTGCATATACAAATATTTGTCTCGGGATCTGGGTGTTTTCTATGTATAATATGTATGTATTTACAAAAAAAAAGTATGTTAGTAGTATATCAATCATTTAGTTCCCATAATACAAGCTCTGCTTACTTTGGGGCTAGACGATGCTGTGTGAAAAATGTCCAGCATTATTTATTTATTTATTATTAATTATAATAATATCTTAAAGTTTTAGATGTCTTAGTATCTGTTCAAAGTTTGCGTTATTTCCTTTATTATTGGCTAAAATAGAGATCAGTAATCATTATGTATACGATTTTGATGTAAAGGTTGTGAGTTAAAACCCGGTCGTGCACCAATTAATTTTAAAAATGTGCGCTAAACACGTGCTCGAAACGATGAAGGAAAACAACGTGAGGAAACTGGCATGCTCAAGATCGGCATTTGCCATCAGTTAGTGTTCCATTAAGCGATGATGGGCTTGCAAGCTCTTACTTGAAACACTAACTATGAAAAACACGGATATGAGCAAAATAAATTGAAATCGGGTAAGCAGTTTCATAGATTACCTCCTACATCAAAACTTACAAACGTTAAGTACCTCTTTGTAATTCGTGTAGAATTATAGATATAATACTGTATCCAAGAATTCTTATAAATGATGTAAATAATACTTCGTCCTGAATAAACAATTTGTTTTGAAATCAATTATATTAAAAGCATATTCATTTACACGTACAAACTGATGAACAATAATTATTCCAATATGGTAACACAAAATGGAATGAACACGTAATGGATGGTAGCGATTATTTAAATTGAATAATTTACTATCACTATTTTTGGTTTATAATTATAATAACGTATATGTGTTATATGATCCTAAAGTTGAGTTGTTAGGTACATATTTGTCCTGCAGCGGGAATCAAACGCGCACCGACTCTTCCCCTGCGCAACCGAAGTCGTCAAACTACCTACACATACGGCTTTACTTTAGAAAATTACAAAAATAAAACTATTATTAAATCCCTGTTCCTTCTTTTCATCGTAAAAAATAATTTTAATGCTAGTAGAGACGTTTGCAAACCCTATTTAAGTTTTAATCAGAAGTGAAATTAACGCAAAACTTCAGGCTCATACCTGAGATTCCAGAAAAGTTGGGATTCTGCTCCATCTCATTAGAATTTCATGAATATTAACTACTAAGATTACTAGAATTCTCTGAATCTCTGACCGATATCAAAATGTCTTTACCATGTAATCCTGTTACTGCTGGAGTAAACATTATAAAACGATTACCTGAACTTCGTTCTTAGAAGTCAGTTGATACAAAATGAGTCAGTTGATACAAAATGAATCAGTTGATACAAAATGAGTTACTGGATCAAAGCAATGTTGATGAAATCTAAGTTGGAAGTTATTTTTAAATTCAAATCCCACCGCGGGACTAATGTTTGTATGATCTGCAAATATTTATCTCGGGTCAGGGTGTTTTCTATGTATTAATATATATGTTTTTACAAAAAAAAGTATCTAAGTAGTATATCAATCATGTAGTTCCTACAAGTTCTGCTTAGTTTGGGGCTAGATGATACTGTGTGAAATATGTCCAGCATTATTATTATAAATCAAGAACCTAGGCGGGTTGTCAATGTATCAACTGTATACATACACAGGTTTTTCTGAAAAGGTACGTTTATATAAAGGTATCTTTGATACATACAAAATGTATTTTAAGTTTATTTTTATGTATTTAAACCTTGTTATACGTTTTTTGCAAATAAAGACTTACTTTATTAATATTAATTGCAAAAATACTATTACTATTCACTCTAGACCAAGAGTGTGAGTGTATTTTTGTGAATATTAGAATAATATGACAATAACAATAACAAACAATTTCGTTTTTTATTTGTTGTATAGGAGTTGTTGAAGTCTTAAAAATATTGGTCATTACACTTTACATATAAAATTGTAAGCGCCTTTAAAACTCTGCCTAAGTGTACTTCTTTCCAAGTTCGCCGAAAAAAAGCTGAAAACTCGAAAAAAGCAATAAGACGATATTCTTGAAACAATAAAAGTCTCCGAATTTCTTCGGAATAACGATAAATCAGGAAGAATGAGTAAGTGAAGCAAATATATCAACGTGGGTGTAAGTAAATAAGAGTTTACGAGTGTTGAGTAATCACATAAATAGAGGCAAAAATGCGATCGTAAATACATAGCGCCCGATGTGTCGTATTTTGAAATTGTGTTTTGGATGCAGAGTCACTGGATAAGCTCTGCGTGTGACAAACATTATAATATGTGGTCCCAGAGTTTAAAAAGCGGGCAATGTGGCATTTGAGAACGAAACGCGAGAGAAATATGTTCCTAAATACACCGGAGGTGCTAAATAAATGTTTGGATTTAATATTCGTTTTATAGAAGTATTTAATGTTATATATGAAACTGAACAACTGAGGTGCAAATGTCAACGCCCACATAAAACCCCAGGGAAATCTAGTGTGCTGACAAAACCATGCATGTTGAGTGTTTGTTATTATTATTTAAAAAAAACGAATTCTAATAAAAAGACAGTAAATAAGATCAGAAAAAAACTTGGTCCTGCATACATTTTCTAATAGATCTTTGAAACCCTACAGTATTAAAACCCTAAAGGCGCTTTTTAACTAACCTTAAAATAAAAAGTTTGTTTTATTTCAATGCTAACATTTAAGTGGTCACAACCGGTAAGTGTCACAGTTGCCTATGCCATCTGCAACACCAGAAACAGCCAAGTTAACTTACTACAATCGTAAAAAAAATGAAATAGACATAAGCAAAGTGAAATTTCATGACATTTCTATAGGTCGGTCGGTTAGCTATCCCTCTTCAAGTTGAATGCCAATTCTAGTTATTTTAGCTCCAGTGTTACATACTATTAGCATTCGTCACGTTCGCGGTCATACCCAAAGGGAGTAGAGACGGGAGACGTTCTTAAATTTTCATACCATATTCGCCCATTCCGCGCATGTCACCAGGAAAGTGAAAATACCAACCGAATAGAATTTTACGTACGCAATAAGTTTATGTGTTACTGTCGCGGCAAAGATATGGTAATATAAAAATACCTGTACATAGATATGAAACTTAATGATGATAAAATTAAGTACTTTCACGAACCAGATAAAAAAATGTATTTGCACCGCCTTGTTGATAAAGTGTAGTTACATACACATGGGTCTTTTTATTTTTGTCGCTATAACAGGCATCGAATCAAAAATATCCCTGAAGATCAATTAAATCTGGTAACAATTTCACAATCAAGCCTTTATATAATTACTATGCCAGTCTTCTTTCAGTTCACTTTTAGGCACAATTTCGACGTTTTTCTAAGGCAGGATTGGAAATAACTTTTTAAAAGAACAGAATGCCGTTATTGACTTTACTTTGACTGTTTATTAAATACAAAATAGATGCAAGCGTTTTTGGGGAACAACGCCTGTACGTATTTGCCCCTAGTGGGAGTATCAGTTCGCTGTAATTCTATTACCTAACTCTTTATCGAGGTATATTCCATAGAGATGTGGGGCAATTCGAATGTATATTTTAGGGGAATGGTGATGACTTAGTGAGCTTTGGCTGTTTTTTTCGAGAGTATTGAAAGATTACTGAACATGGGTGGATAATTGTGCTTTCATAGACATTCTAGATACTGTCCCTGTTGAATTTTACCATAGATGTATAGGGGGTGATTATAACCGAGATTAAAATGATACGATAAATATAGTCTCTGTTAAAACGCATCAGTAATGCCCCAGGTATATAATTAGTAGGCGAGACTGAAAAACAGCGTGGCTGAGTCCTCGACCTTTAAGATGTCAATGTGCAGATGTCAATATAGGCGAAGGTAACGGCTTTAAAAGCTGTTTACCTCGACATAACATATATATATCATCACAGCCTAGTTTAAAGGTTTTTGTAGTGTTTATGCAATAAAGACTTATCTATCTATCTAGGATTTCAAAAAACTCTGATTGAGCCTATTGCTTTACTTTATTTTCACTATTTATTATTCAGTTTAAATACTTTATGCAATCATACTACTGTTTAGTATGATTGTAAGTATTTAAACTGTTCAACTTTTTTTTTCGTGCTAAAAGCAAAATGCTCATAATCTCTGTGCGAGCAGTACATACAACAGATACATAAACGAAAATAGATATATATTTATTTACCAAAAACTGGGTTACAATTTTGACATTCTGGTGGTGACATTTTGTGCAAACCCAATATTGTTTCGCCATGGCCCTCTCTTGGGGGAGGCCGTCAAGCTGTGGACTTACACAGGCTGTTGATGATGATAATAGAAAAAATCTAAGTGTAAGAAATTCCTATCGACCGTTACATTGTAAAGGATACGAAAAGTCAGCAGCTCAAGTCCGTTTGTCGAAGCACTCTCTGGGGGAGGCCCATGTGTTTATGGACATCTAATAAACACATGACAATGTTAGTAATTTCCATAATCACTTCAAGTTGTGACAATTAAATTATTTTATAGCTGTTTCGTAAAATTTAATCTCAACATGTTTAGAGGAATCTCTGTGTCAAATCCTACGGAAAGCTGGGCCATTTGGGACAGTAAACCTATATGCTCTGTTGGATTCCCACCAGTTGAAAATTAACTTTATTTCAGTAAGGCATAGATGATTTTCGTGTACAGCTGTGGATATTGGTACTAAAGCAATCGTGTTTCATGAATATTTATAAGTATTTGCTTTAAATGTGTCCTGGATTTGTTTGTTTTAGTTCAGGATCAAACGCGAATGTTATATTATTTTTTGTAATATTTATGTAATATGCAATCGTAAACAGTCTGTAGAAGTCCCCTACTGGACACAGACATATCTCAAAGAGTGCCAAAACGAACGATATTGGGC
This sequence comes from Perizoma affinitatum, assembly GCA_961405105.1. Taxonomy (NCBI): domain Eukaryota; kingdom Metazoa; phylum Arthropoda; class Insecta; order Lepidoptera; family Geometridae; genus Perizoma; species Perizoma affinitatum. The sequence continues at coordinate 11,104,931 of OY560194.1, read as the reverse complement.
TACTTCCATCCACTAACTTTCCCGCAACTTATAATCACGGGGAAAAAAACATTCTTTAACATTCTATTTTATTTTATTTTATAAAATAAATCACTAAGCCCTCCCCTATTTGCAGGAGTATCACATACGCAAACAATAAAATGATAAAATAGTAGGCAGCATATAATTTTTTGTTTTTTTTTCTCGTCCATTCCTTTTGATTGTGTTGCCATAATACGCATACAAAAGGCATATTCATAAATTTACAGTATTCAAAAATCAGTGCTATGAATATACTGCATACATGGAAACGAACTTTTCGAAATGAGTATAAATAGTATAGCCATATTAATCCATAGCCATTTAATTAGTATAATTTGTTTTTTTCCAAAGACTCACACCAGAAGTACCTAACACGACCGCCACCCCAGATTGAGTATCCGTCTCAAATTTTACCAAAATATAACGAACTAGCTTCTGCCCACAGCTTCGCCCGCGTGGTACCTCGATAAACAATAGCCGATGAACAGTAGCGTTCATAAGAGACGCATTCGCTCGACCGTTTTTCCATTGAATGTCGTTGCAACATTGGTCTCCACGAAAAGTCATTTTATTTTAACGGTATAATAAAATAGCCTATGTCCACACTGAAAGTCCATTCTAAATATTGGTGAAATATTTTTCATAATCGGAAGAGCGTTTTCGGAGATTACCTTCCACATACAAATTTACAATTTTTACCTTTTTAGACATCAAACCTCAACCCACTAAGCTCATCGTTACAATTTACAAATGTTTTAAATTTATAAAAAAGTAAAACGATAATATAATCGAACAAAGCACACGTTATATAAATCTTGTACGCGGTTCTTTTTCCACACGGATTTGTTTTAAATTTTATTTATTCACTAGCACACTTCCTATGTTAAATGTTCCGTAAGGTGGTACTTAATAAATCACGGAACAAAGCGAGGTCACTGGGACTGGAATAAAATGCTGAATGAAATTGTATCTGTTTTTACTTTTGATTTTATTTTTTGGACAAAAAGTGACAAAGATTCTGCAAGAAATGTAAAAGATTAGGAGGAAAAATTAAAAAGTGTAGGGAGTACTCCCGCAGTATTGTAAGATTCTTTATATATTATCTGTGAACTGAAAAGGAACGTTACTAGACCGACGCCGTCTCGTCGTTCTAGCTTTTCTTTTGGCCGGCAGTTGACTTCTGGTATCCTAAGACGGCTGAGATGTGTTAATAAACTTTTTATACATAGTATACATGATAGACATAGTTGTGTTAGGGCGCGTATTCGTAGTATGCGTGTATGCGTGTTCGAATAGTTAAAAAAGAGTTTTTATTTATTCCTTTAACAGGTTTACACAATTTTTAGGTGGGAAGCTTCTTTGAGTAGAAAATACTTGTTTTAGAAGGTCCTACTCGTTTAATTCAAGATGGATGCCTATAAGATTCAAATATCTTGGTATCAAATAAATTATGAATATATTGATTTACATAACATTAGCATGTCAAAGAGTATATAAATTCTTACTTTAGATTTTATCAACTTCGTATGCTAATCAGAAAATTAACAACTCAGATATTCATTGGTGACATTCAAAGAATGCCTTCGTTCATTTTGTATTTTGTATTGTATTTGTATTTATTTATTTACTTTAATTAAAACGGTTGGACCAATAACATTAATTAAAGATAATGATAATTATTTAAAAATGAAAGTAAAAATAAAAAGAAATAACAGAAGCAATAATAATACAAGAATTATACCAATTGAAAAATATGTCAAAAATAAAATAAAATAATTGAAATTAACAAGACGCACAGTCATATATCACGCTCACAGAACTTCAAACATTCTATCATTCATTCATTAAATCCGCTGAGAGGAAACAGTGTGATTTATAATGGCAAATTATTGTACACATTATTATTCTGAAACTGGAATGTGTTATCAAGTATCATTTCAATTTAGTATAGAAATTTTCTAATTACGAAAAAATAGACCATTAAAATAGTACTTTATGTGCGCACTATTTTAGTGGTCGTCTGCACTAAGTCTAGACAATATGTATATTTTTTTAATTTATCATAAAAACCGAAATCTTTAATGCGTATGGTAATGGCCGTATGCATTAAAAACTCTCGAAAAATTCTCGAGAGTAAGGCATGACATTGGGGCTGTAAAATCTAAGCACAGATATACATAAGTTGGAGCCTTTAATAGTTAGGTAATCTTAATGTCTCCTCCCCTCGTCCAGATCGTCAGTTTCCATTTGATGAGATAGGTAGATTCTCGCATGAAAACGAAACAAAAAACATCAAGCCACACCAACTGATATACAGAATTATTTATTTTCAGAAAAAAAAAATATCTAAATCCTCGGTCATCAGAAAGTCAATGAGTTCTATTTTTCCTCCTTTGTAAGTTTGCGGCCTTTGATTCCGTAAATGGACTCTGGTAATCAAGTGAAATAGAGTGGACTTTTATAGTTATAGACAGACGGCATTGATAAGAACCTTTTATGTAGTTCTTTTGCTATTTTTATGTAGGCGTAGTATTACGTATAATGTTTTAGCAACGGTTTTACTTTATCATAATTTAACGTTCAAATAAGATCTTACTAAGAAAATAAACTTGTTGTGACTAGCAATTGCTGTAATTATTTTACGGCAATTGTTAAACAATTGAAACAACAACAACTAAAACAATTTAAATTAAATAAATAAATAATGCTGGACATTTAGCCCCAATGTCCAGCATTATTTATTATCCAATGTCCCAAACCAAGCAGAGTTTGTATTATGGGAACTACATGTCTGATATAATACTTAAATACTGTTTTGTTTATTAATAAATATATATTATGCATGGAAAACAGCCAAACCGGACACAAATAATTGCCCAGCAGCGGGAATCGAACCCGCAACCTTCTGCGTCTCAGGCGGGCCTTCGCCCACTGCGCCACAGAGGTCGTAAATTTAAATTAGCAAACAAGTAACTTTCAATATCAGTTTTGTAATTTTTCAAATGAAGAATTGCCAATATTTTGTCGTATTTGACGTTTATGAAATTGAAAATGTGCGAGAAGTGCTTTTAAGAAATCGTATAACTAAATCGTTATAATAAAAAATAACAAAACGATTACCAATATAGTTTCGATGTCATAAACGTCTTAACAGTATTCTGCTTAAAAAATATTATTACCCTTTTTACTTCAAAATATATATTGAAAACTGAACGAAAGTGGAAATAATTAATCATAGATTGTTAAAAAAATTTACTAAACAATTATTATTATTATTTACTGTAAATCAGTGAGGTGCGAATCAAATGCTTCTTTGGTAATAACTTTGCAACAGTTAATTAAACGAATGTCAAGCTTGTAACAATTTTTATTTTTTTTACATAACTTTTTTCTAAATTATGATATTTACAGCCACGAAGGTATCAAGTCCCATATCCACATATATTTTTTTTAATAATACTGGACTTTTTTCACACTAGCCCCAAAGTAAGCAGAGCTTGTATTATGGGAACTAAATTACAATACTTTATTTTTGAAAATATTATACGTAAAAAGCACATAATTATAATGGTGCCAATAACAACAGCATTATTATTAAAAATGTTTATTAAGAATTTTAAAGTCATTATTTAGCGTTCCGTTCTACAAAACAAGAGGAGTAATTAGACCTCATACCCGATGCCCTTAGATGGCAAAATTTTCTTGTCTCGTTTGCAGCATTGTCCCTATAATGTTTTGCTTCAAAATGGTTTTTGGTAGAAATTAATATGTGTTTTTATTGTAGGTATTTATTCAATCGTTTTCGATACTTAAATTAATCTACTGTAAATAAATCATCCCCACTGAAATACATTTTGCGGGCGAATTAATAAAATTTTCGTTATTATCGTTAACGCAAATTGTAATTATTTAACTTATGAAGTGAGTAGATGAAATTGAGATGAATATACATTTATCTCAATTTAATATAAAGCTAGTGTTTGCTAAAATAAATAAGTAATTACCTATTGTGAAGGCAATAAAACTTACTTGTAGTAAAATACGAGAAATTAGGAATACAGTTAAAGTTACACCACACTAAAGCTCTCTAGTCTGTGACACAGTTTTTATACTTCTGCAGACATCATCGTTTTTCAATAGTAATTGTATGCCATCGTTTCTGTTCCTCAATAAATATATTTTGACGAGAAATTAGGAATACAATTAAGACGCTGCATGAAATATCATCAAACAAAAACCAATCAGAGTTTGTTGCTTGATTCTTCTAGGTACTAGTACATATATTGTACAAAATATCAGTGTTCGAGGATTACTAATTTAAAAAAAATATCATGAAGTTTACAATTTGATGTTTATGTATATTCCTTGTGATTTCAATGAAAAAAAAAACCTATTGACTTTAAATATGAATTAAATTTGATAAAGCCAGACAGGTTAATAAAGAATAATCTATGGAATAATTTTATTCAATTCATACTTCAGTCTCAATAATAACTTAAATTTTCTCCATCAAGAACACGATAGGGACAAAGATTATTCAAGAAAAACTCATGCCTGAAAAAATAACAAAACAAAATCAACTTCATCATCCCAACACAATGGGATCAAATAATCAAAGGAGAAACCGAATACGAAACGAACTAAGTAATAAGGTCTTTATTATCTGCACGCATTCGAATTTCAAACGGGACCGTTAGGGACTTATTCAAATAAGGAAGGCATAGAGCAGGTAGAATACGTCCCTGTAATCACAGACCGATCGAGCTTGATTGACCTTTATGCAAATTCAGAATTCAGCCCTGGGCTGGGCAGGTTAGTAATTGAATAATTAACCTGCCAGACGCACTTGGTTATCATTTAAATAATCGAATTTAGCCCGTCTCTAATTTTTGCGCGGTGTTGTTTTCATTTTCCGGGTTATTTTTGACGTTTGAGTTGTGGTGCGGGGTGTGGGGCTCGGGGGGTATTCCGTGAGTTATCAATTTATTGCTGATTGGATTTAATTAAATAATTATAATATTTTCACGCAGTCATCCTGCGTCGGTTCAGTGACCTGACCCGCCCTCGAATTACACTAACAATATGGCAATGGCAGACGACATTTTTTTCAGGTAAAACCTGAAATGGGACACTTTTCTACTAGTTAGTGTAGTAAGAACGATCCCTCCTGTGAAAGGGCTCATACCGGGAAGCGCTACACTTATTGCCTATTTCGGCTGCCAAGCAGCAATGCTGTCATTGCTGTGTTCCGGTTGGAAGAGTATGGTTTCCGATGAAATTACAGGCACATCAGATCTTTCATCTTGATATCTCAGACAACGCGTGTGTGATACCTCTGGTATTACAATTGTCCATAGGCTGCGGCTACCAACCGCGGCTATTAACTGCTTATCAACAAGTGGGCCATACGATCGTTTGCTTTTTTAATAGTATAAAAAAAACTTTTGGATGTTTGGAACATTGATAAGCCTAGTAGATTAATAAATCATCATTCAGCCCACTGTACCCACTGTTGGCTTATGCCTCCTCTTTATAAGGCCATTCTTTCCGATCCCTTGCGATTCTTATCCATTGACCGGCCACGCTACCTCTCGGTCGCAGAGCCTCTCTTGGCCACCATTCGGTCCATTAACAAATAATAAAAATAAATGAATAAATAATCAAAATAAATATAATATAAGTTTATTTAGTACGAGTTTAAACATAAAGAAATTAAAGCTATGTATGTTGCGTGTTAAAAGACCTTTGACCAGGCAATTCTTTGTTTCAATGTCTCGTTCCAATTGCTATTTTGCTAGTGTAATGAGGGGGCAGATTGAGGTATGACGTATCTAATTGAACGTATGAGTACGTAGCCCTTAGTAGTATGTCTGAAAAGTGTACTCACGTTTCACAAAAATTAATTGTGAAACGAATTGTGAAATTTTATCTTTTAATAAAATTCTTCAATATCTTACACGGAATAATAAAAAAAATCATTTCAAAGGTGCGCCGCGACCTTCATATCTTCACGAATCACAAAATATTTACCTAATGAGTTGTATCGATTTGAAATCATGTTTTCTCTGGAATGTTAGATTACTCAGGAAGCACTGAATAACTAGTTACTGAGAAAGGCAACAGTTTAATAACTTCTCCCCAATGAACGCTGTCTTATTTATATACGAGGTAGAACTGTATTTTCTGACAGTCTGGGTAAAATATCTTACGAGGATAAAACTTGTTTATAAATAAGACTTCCAGTGTTTTACGACTCTAAGCTAAATGAACACAGGTACCCAATTAATTTAGTTAACAAATTATTTCTTCATGTTCAATTACTTTACTATGGCTTTGCCAATAACAGGCGTGCGTTTACGTTTCATTAATATCAAATGTTCCATGTCCTTTGTCCTCGATTATGCCATTTTTTTTTTAATTTTGGGAAATACAGTCGTGTTTATTTGTTTTTGTAAATGTTTGTATATTTGGTTACCACAGTCTTGACAGTCTTTGAAACGATATGGCTGAAATCTATACTAATGTTATGAAAAGGTAATGTTTGTATGTAGGGGATAATTTCCGAAACTTCTAATCCGATTTCAAAAAATATTTCACTAATATTAGAATTTTCAGGGAGGACATAAGCTGTATATTATTCCTGTAAGATAAAATGACATTTTGTGGACACTAATTTTACAATGTAAGTTGACGAAAAAATATTCGAGTGAATGCGTTTTTTTATGAATTATCGAGGTAAAACGCGGGCGAAGCATAGGGCTGTATCTAGTTTGATACATAACTTGTTTTCAACCTGGAAAAAAACATGGACAAATATTGTGAAGCGCGCTTCGTTCCCAGAAACGAACAATAAAATAAACCGTTTTTTAATTTAAGATTCTCAAGTACAGAAGGTCTGCCTTTCATCTCCTGAGAGCCACTCAGTCGACCCCTCGCTTCCAAACTGTCAAAGAAGACTCGATAACATTTGAAGCTGTTACGTTGTTAAGATAAGCAAGGTGATGTCAAATACTATGTTATAGTTTGAAAGATATATATTGATATCTCACTGCAATGCAGGAAGTTTGGTGACGCAGCGTTAGATTGTTCCTGAGTTGACGCTACAAAGTTTCCATTAGAATAACAGGTACCTACATGGTTTATGAAACTTCTCAGATCAGAGGAGGCAGTGCAATACAAGTGAGATTGGTCCTACGTGAAAGTAAGGTAATCTATAAAATTACAGGTTTATGACTCGTAGGCGTGGCAGCAATGGGTTCTGTGCAATACCGCCGAGATTGCTGCTAACTGGACGTGACCGTAGGCTCTAGGTACCTACATGGTTTATGAAACTTCTCAGATCAGAGGAGGCAGTGCAATACAAGTGAGATTGGTCCTACGTGAAAGTAAGGTAATCTATAAAATTACAGGTTTATGACTCGTAGGCGTGGCAGCAATGGGTTCTGTGCAATACCGCCGAGATTGCTGCTAACTGGACGTGACCGTAGGCTCTAGGTACCTACATGGTTTATGAAACTTCTTAGATCAGAGGGGGCAGTGCAATACAAGTGAGATTGGTCCTACGTGAAAGTAAAGTAATCTGTAAAATTACAGATTTATGACTCGTAGGCGTGGCAGCAATGAGTTCTGTGCAATACCGCCGAGATTGCTGCTAACTGGACGTGACCGTAGGCCGTTGCACTTGTAATATGTTAGGTAAGATACTATTCAGATTTATATATCTGTTTAAAAGAAGCACAACAGAGAACGTTTAAGGCCGATTATGTAAATGTATCTCTCTTTATTATTGCCAGAATACTGGAAGACTACAGTGCTTCTTTTAGCGAAACTTTGGAACTTCCTTTTCCTTTAGCTTAAAAGATTCGCGTTTTATTGAAAGAGTGTGAACAGTTCTTTTGAATTGCAGCGTCCATTACATTGAAGCAAGATGAAAGCCTTTAGGGCTCGATCACACTTGTGACTTAGTAGAAGAGTTTTTGCATCTCTATTCTTCAAGAAATGTATTACATTTAGTTTATTTCTTTTTGCTGGTGAAATATTAAATTCCTATTACCTATCCTATTTACTTTATAAGATCGAAGATGAGTATGAATTACTGGTGTTTCCTTTACTGATAGATTTTTTGGAACCTGCATCAAAAAATATTAGGTTTTGTTAACGATACTGTTTATTTGGTATTTAAACAAAACTCATAGACTTATTTTGAGTCTTTCCAATATAAGACAAAACCTTTTCTTTTGTTTCTTGTACATACTCCTTATGTGAGTGAAAGAGCTTATTCTATGTTTTAAAGACTACTATCCTGTGTCCGTTCTTCGTAGGACATTTTAAGCAGAGTGTCATATGCCTGCCGTAAACATCACCACAAGAGTTGGCCCCTAGTTTATACGTGTTTGCTTGCTAAAGACTTTACTTAGGTAGACTTATTGCCTATACACTTATAAAAAGCCCCCAATTTATACCTAAACTCAAGTGAAATCAAGAGTTCACAAGAGCTCCAGTACCTTCACAACCACCCTCGACAAATACTCAGCCAAATAAAACTGCAATGCAGACTATACTTATCACGAGATCGCCTTTGATGTCGAGTGGTGCGCGGGTGCGTCTGACGGCAACGTACACATCAAACGAGCTGATTCGCCTTTACACCTCACAGGTAGCTGCGTAAGTGTCTCTTTGAGGTGGCTAATTAATAGTACCTAGGCGAGCTAGGATATATGTCTCACGTATGAATTAAAGAAGTCAATTCTTTTCTTGGTATGACACGTTTTGTTCATGTTATTCGTGTTGTTATATTTTCAGTTGGTTTGAACTCGATGGCGCAGCAAGTACCTGTGACGTAAAAGGTGCGGGTTCGATTCCCGCTGTAGATATTTTTTGTGATGTGGTACCACGGTTATCGTAGTTTCAACCCACAACATAGGCAGTCTTAGTGTGGGGTTAGGACAATATATCTGTTGGTTGTTTTTTTTTTGTCAATAGTGCAACTTTAAAGTGTATTTTTTTTAAATTTCATATTATGCATCTCTGAACATGTATTCTAACCTGGAAGAGGATCATCCTAACATGAAAGTGATCTAGTTTCCAAACAAGTCGAATTTTCTATGTAGATTTTATTCAAAAAAATAACAAACGCTGCTCTTCGAATGGGGCGCGTTTTCTAGATGCTACGCACTCGCGCCCTCCATTTGCAATCTACCCCACGCTTCCCTTGGAACTCGTCGGGGCAGCGAGCGAACTAAGTTATAAAAACTAAATACGCGCGGAAACGAAGCTTAAAACAGCTTAGTCGAGTGATTCATCTATAAGTTAATATTATTAATTATTCTGTGACAGTAGTTCCTTTTTCAGATAATGCAGTAGAATAATGTGCGTCTGTGTTTAACGGTATATAATACCGTCTTAATTAAAATAAGGCTTCTTCGTGTAATATGTATCTTCTTTTGTCCCGATTGTGCAGAGTGCGAACCTACTTAATCCGGTCTTTGTGCTGATGCCAGCCACAGAACTTCGCTACAGTACCTACCCTCTGTGTCTTGTGTGTTACTTATGAGCACATTAGGGAAAATGTCTTTTGTTTCTCAGAAAACTTATGGTTGATCTTTTTGGTCGTTCAAAGAGGGTTGTCTTTTTTTTTTCTAATGCAACCCTAGAACTATGAACGCTTCGAAGACTTTGTTTCTATATATACGTATGCCATAATAGGATGTTTGTTTGTATATTTATCTTCTAAATGAGAAGCCGATTGAAATGCGGTTTTCGGTAATCGATTTGTATGACTTCAAGAATGGTTTTAAGATAGGTTTTATCTCTACAAGTCCACCAGGGACTGCGTAGGTAAACTTATGTTATGATATTATTAATATAATATCGACACTATCGACAACTGCTCCAATAAGCGATGACAACCTTTCACGAGGAAAACTAACTACTATTAAAAACATGATCTCGTTTGGACGTGTCTCTAATTGTCTATCTCTACGTAGATTCTCGAGGATAACGTAGTATATTCCTTTGTATCCTGGAGGATCTACGTACCGAGTACGGATTCTGAGAAAGTCATGGGTACCCTAGTCGTGAGAGTGTAAGTTTGTAGTTTTGTTTTGCAGAAAACCATTCCAGAAATTGTTTCCAGATCAATATCTAATAATGTCAATATTAGTATATATAAGAACGTCGTCTGTATTTCGAATCTCAAAAAATATTATTGCATAGCAAAGAAGGTCTTGAATGTTTAAATAAAATAGCCGACAGTCTATTGACAATTCTAAAAGAGGTTTGATCGCAAACAACTGCTAAAAACATAAACCGGGCAGCCACCTTGTTTATTCCTATCATAATAACATGACCTCTTTTTAACAACCTGCTTTCTTTTGATATTATTTTTTGTGGTTGTGACGTGTGTGTAATTCAAATGGATATATCTAAGGAGTTTTTTATACTTGCCTCTGACCCCGCTCGCTCGCGTGGTACTTAGATTTGTATACATATAGTAAAAACCTCAACCTAAATTCAACCAAATGAATCCCACCATTAGAGAAATTATAAACAACAATTTGAACATCCTACTACTATTATAAACGCGAAAGTTTGTGAGGATGGATGTTTATTACTCTTTCACGCAAAAACTACAAATAAAATAAATAATAATGAAAAATGACCAGCATTATGGACATTTTTCACACAACATTATCTAGCCCCAAAGTAACCAAAGAGTTTGTGTTATGCGAACTACATCTATCTATTTATGTTTTATTTATTTTTTTATTTTTGTTTTTAAGTTGCTCACTTTTGATCGTGACATCACGATGCAGGCCCTGTCAGAAAATCAGCGCTGCACCTTTCCTAGGTTTGGTGCAGCATTATGCTGAGACAGGGACCTTTTTGACCCCACACAACACATCTTGTATTTGTATCTGTTTTTTAATGTTTGTTTTAATGTAGCTATTTTGTCACCTGTTGTGTTGTGTTGTGGTAAATAAATGTTTTTTCTTTCTTTCTTTCTTTCTTTAAATGACTGATATACCTACTACTTGTAAATACATACATATTATACATAGAAAACACCCAGATCCCGAGACAAATATTTGCATATGCAAACATTTGTCCCGCGGCGGGAATCGAACCCGCAATAGGCGTCTCACGCGGGCCTTCGCCCACTGCGCCACAGAGGTTGTATACTGAACGGATTTTGATGACACTTTATAGTAATTAGTACATCAGAATAACACATAGGCTACTTTTTAACCTGGTACCACGCGGGCGAAGCCAGAAGAAGCTAGTTTGCAATAAAGTTGCCTTCAGGGTTCTGATGAGACAGCCGCGCTTCTGCAGCGCATTAGGAATGTTTGGATGCACGGGTAGCAATCATATGCAAGAGATCAGCGTCCTTGATGCGCCTGGTACGTGGATGCTGCTCCAGCTACCTGCAGGGAGGTTACACACAGACTATGCCTTCATGGAGCGTTAGACGAGAGAGCATGTTGTGCACTCGTAAATTCAATGGCTCTATGTATCTCCTACCGAGACTGCAGTTTTAATTGATAATTATGTTGTTTTATTTAATAGTCTTCTCGTATATTAAACGATATGTGTCTAGATATAAATTATTGAATGGAATTGATCTAATATTTTTGCGGAGACAATTTATTTATGCGGTTCGGAACATGTTTTTCCCCGAAAGGTTGTATGGCATTTAAACGTAACTCTTAGAGTGATCCAGAATATATCCAGAAAAAGGGATTTTTCTACACACTTTTATTGTATGACTTTTCATAATTCAGTTACTTTTTACTTTCGGTAAAATGTAATAATCTCCTGTTTTAGGAATGATAATGTGATATGTTGACCTCCTGTTCGTTTCATATCAGTCTCACGGTTGGCACAGAGCCCAAAAATCTCTACTTTTTTCGAGAGAAAAATAATTTCATGGGCAAATTCACCTCTTTATTCCGACTTTAGCAAATGTTACGATCTGTAATGGGCCAGCAGTTTCTACATTTATCATACATTTGTACCGACCTGTATGATTTTTTATGTTTTAGGAGCAATAATTTAACAAAAAGCCATGATTTTGCGATAAACGGCTAAAATGTAATAAAACTAGAACTATAATTCAGCCGCAATAACCGCAAAGTTGTGATAAATCCGTTGATTAACTTTTATTTAATGACGAAACTTATCTCAGATTTAGGGCGAACTAATGTTTACCCTCCGTATACACTGCATGATCAGAATTAATGTCCAGCTATTAGTTAACATAGTCTGAAGTTATGTAGCTGGTTTACTTTACTTTACTGTACGTGACAAGAGAGCTGGCTCTTATCTGGGTCAACGCATTAGCATTGCCATTCAGCGTGGCAATGCGGCCAGTATTTTGGGAACGCTTCCGCCTGGTAGTGATCTGGATCAGTTGAGCTATCTATAGATCGTTTGCAACGGTCTTTAGATAGCTAGCTGTTTCATCTGTATTTTTTGTATATACCTACTTGTACATAGTTGTATGAATAAATGTATAACGATCGTTTTTCATTTTTCATCTCAACTCTTAATCTTTCACTCTGCTAAACCCTGGAACAATAAGAATAGCTCTGAAAGTGTTTGATTGGAAGTGAAAAAAATCTACACAAACGTTAGTGTTGTCACAGATATTTTTTATAGACATAAGAGGATGTTGGTAAGTGGTTATCGTAACCTATGGACGCTCGCAACACCAGACTAGGTGTTGTTCGTTCCTTTGGAGATCCCGGAGCCCCTAGAATCAAAGCCAGCCCCAGCCACCGGGGGGGTATTAGTGAGTCCATAAGTCCATGAACCTCACATAACCTTATCACACCCTCAATGTGATAGGGTATCTGATAGCAGATTTTATCTTCGTCATAAAAAAAGTGTTGTCAATTGCATTTTACAGTTTATTTCTTTTTAATTATAGTATTACTCTTTTTCTATTTATTGGTTGACCTAGTTCAATTAACACAGATTAAATCTGAATAGAGCAACACAAAGCTGTATGAGTAAATATGAGATTTCATGTTATTTATATTCTACTAATATTATAAACGCGAAAGTTTGTGAAGATTAATGTTTGTTACTCTTTCACGCAAAAACTACTAAACGTTGATAAAACTTTACAGTAATATAGCTTACACATCAGAATAAAACAAAGGCTTTTATCCAGGTACCACGCGGGTAAAGCCGTGGGCAGAGGCTAGTTGGTTCTAAATTTGATAGGGGCGGACTGTATGTGATTCGGTTTTACTATTTTATTTCGGCAGCCAGTAAAATATTTCTAACACAGCGTAGCAGCTACGAGCTACGCGAATAAGGGTAGGATGCCTCTAAGTCGTATTAATGCTACAAAAATTTTAGCCTTTGAAAATACACTCGAATCGTGCCTAAATACATTTTAAAATGTATGCAGAAAGTAAAAATATCGAATACTATTTAAGAGCATTGTCTATAATGGATCCGTTTATACCTAAGCTGTGTTAATAGTTTCTATCTGGCCGCGATTCAAAAACAGCATTATCCGATCCCAGCTTAGTACAATTTATCTTATCTTTGGTAAAGAGCATGTTATTACAAAGGAATGAAAAATTGCAGCGTCCACAAAAAGTTGAGCTTAGCGAATCCATTATTATGAGTTAGACTCGCGAGTGTTTTGCAGCTAGAGGTTCCAGTTTATTTCAACTAGACAAAGAATTCACTAAGTGAAAACACAGAAATTGTTTGTAATTTTTTTTTTAATATAAGAATAATCTTATATTAAAAAATATAAGAAAATATAAGAATAATCTTATATTAGTCTAGGTAGCTAAGTATTTTTGACTAAGGTGAAGAGTCGACCGCTCGCTAAATTTCAAATCAGCCGCAAAAAAACAAATGGCATTCCAAACGTTGTTTTGGAGATATATGGAAACAAACAACACAAAATACAAACTCCTATGGCAAACACAAATAAGCTTATGTCGCAGGTAAAAATGGGTAAGTCGTGATCTTGCAGGTCAAAGTCGTCATTTGTTTCAAAATAAAACTAGTTCATAGTTCGAAAAATTGAGACGAAATTTTAGTTTCCATTCCGAATAACATTTTAAAACAAGCGATGTCAGAATTTTCGTAGTTTTAGGTCCAAACGAGCATAAACAAGTTATACATAGCAGGATTGTACGTGAAAACATTTTTTTACTTTTACGAATGGTTTTTTTTTACCAAATTCATAGTCAACAAGGATAAGAAAACATTTTCTTTCAATTTTGGATATTTGATGGGAACTCTCATAAAAATTCAATAACCGCCAGAGTATTAAGGCTTGGACGACAAAAATAGACGAACATGAAAAACCCGCTACTTTCAATAACAAGTTGATTGCGGTGAAAATTCAATAAGGATTACCTTGGTTTCGTAAAAAATTGGGAAAAAAACAAATTCATCAATAAAAAAAAAATACCAACGGAAATCAACTTTAAGAAGATTGATATCAGCGTCAATGTAATTAGTTTAATACCTACTTAATATATTATAAAGTTTGGATGTTTGGTATTATTTGCTGAGAATCTTTGTAACAGCTGATCGGATTTGTATGTAATTTGGAATAGATAGTGCATGACCTTTTAACACATAGGCTAATTTTGTCCGGGTACCACGTGGGCGAAGCCGTGTGCAGAGCCTGATACAATAAAGATGGCACAAAGATAGAAGCGCATATTGACCAGTTCTATGAAGCGATATTAAAAATAGAAACAAACACGCTCACGACTGTATTCCCCACGATGGGCATTCTCAGATAGATACTCAGTGCGTAGAGCTTTGAGGATATCTAGTAGGGGAAGTATGCTTTAAAAAGACAAAAGAATCACTTTATTCATAATTCATGTTTATATGGAACATAAACCTGGAACCAGTCGTCATACATGGCCATCTACTCGAAGTTTTGCAATGCAAATTTTGCAAATACGGGCAATTTTTGTAATTGGTTAGAGAAGAATCAGAAGAGTATCCAGTTGGGCTGGGTTACCTTCGGAAAACTACGTCAAATCTTCTCGTCACCACAAGCCTGAAGACTAATGTATTAAATCAGTGATTATTTAAGAAAGGTGACAGAAAGTGGATGCGAAGAGCTGAACACCGGGCTCAGTATTAAACGGCCAGCAGTGGACTAATGTGCGCTGCATAAAAGACATATTAATTTTACCATTTAACCAGGCCGTTTCTATGAAGATGACTCACTGTTTACTTATACCTATACTATGTCAAACAATTTTATACGGCAACCTCTGATTTGCGAGACAGGAATGAAGGATGATGACGTTGACGTATTACCACGAGCTACAACACAAAACATGGTAATTTTTACCAAGCAATATTGAATCAACGTTAACCCGTTTCAAGGTTGATGAAGAAAGTGTAACTTTCAGATTAACAAGTAAATTTTTGTTAACATTTTCAACTTTTACGTGTTTTCCATCATCAATTGAAGCGTCTTGTGATTTGTGGCTATAAAACCACCAATCCACATTTCATTGGATAAGACATAATGGAAGTGACTAGAGTATGAGGTTCTTAATAATAAATTAAAGGGTCGGCTACGCGTGTGTGAAGATTCTGGTGTTGCAAACGTCCATACGTTAATAATTAACAGCCTAGGTGGGTTGTGTGATTGTTTGCCACCTCGGTGGTATAAAAAAAAAGAAACAAAAAGAAAAGATAAATGGTGAAAAAATTAAATGCAATCAACGAATCAAGACGCGTAATGTTAGGTAGGTTGTCTCATATCTCCTATGAGTTGTGATCAGGATTCGTCAAACATTTGTTTGACGATTTTTTTAACAGTTCCTACCAAATTATTCTTGCTTAGCTTAGTTTCATACGTTTAGGAACCAAGGTTAGCAAGTTAAAATACGGTGGATAACATTAGCTACCTTATTTATAGCCTTATAATTCTTGGACAAAAGCATAGGTAAATAAAACAAAATGAAACTTCAACCATATTTTTAGAAACTTTACATAAATCAAGAAAATAGCAAATAGTTTTCAAACAAATCATTTCATAGAAAAAGTTTGTAACTTTAACAAACTAATTGATATTTTTCATTTCAGCGGGCTCGCAAGGTGCAAAACGCACGCAATAAACAAAAGATCGAATGGGGACTCCGATTTTGATTTTACAATGTTAGTTTTGCCGGATAAAAAGTATTATGTGTTGTTCTGGTGTATAAGCTATATTACTGTAAAGTTTCATCGAAATCCGTTCAGTAGTTATTGCGTGAAAGAGTAACAAATAAACATTCATCCACACAAACTTTCGCGTTTGTAATAGAAATAGGATAAACAAGAGTTGTACCTCTAGTTTTTTATAATTTAACTGTTCTAGTGATTTTGATTGTGACAGCGGTAGGCATGTTAAAAGCCGTTACTATAATAATGATAAATATTGATTTCGGCAACAACATGGACATTGGACAGCATTAAAAATGATGACAAAAGGTCCACTTTATTATTAATAATGTGGGCCGGGACTACTACAATACATTATAATGTATTATGGATCTTATCACTACTTGTTAACACGTAAAGTCTGTCCAACGCGTGGTTGCCGATACACAGAACACAGAACGTGATTTTTCGATTATAGTCACTTTATTGTATTGCTAGGGGATGTAGCAAAGTGCGGCACTAAAAAAACGTGTTTTTCATGTTACCGTGAGTATGCTTGTTTTCTGTTTTTTTTACTCAGGTATGTAAAAAGCGAGTGATGCATTTGTTAGTCGAACACAAAATACAATATCAATAGCTTTCTGTAAGATAAAGTAAACAATTTCCATTAATTTTAGAACACTATCTGAATCAGTGTCAACTAGTCTAGCGCATGCATTGTACGGGACAGAATTCAAGTGGCTTTTTTAACATCAAAGGCACCGCTTTGTACGAACAGCCTCTCGGCAGGGAAGCCATCTTTGTTTTGAAACAGATAATGCAACGGTGCCGGTTTTGCTTGTTTTTGCAGCAATATGCGGGATGTTTTTGGCGTTGCGGATTTAAAAGTACTAAGTTTATCATTATCATCAGACTGTAGAAGTCTACTGCTGGATTACATCTACCCCCTAATGAGTGCCATGAGGAATTATATTGTGCCACCTCCATCCACCGTCTTCCCGCATACTTAAGATACTATGTTACAACCTTTAAGTATTATGTTGGGTAGTATGCATATATGTATGTACTTTAGTGTGTATGTAGTTTACTTTTTTTGTGGCTTCTTATTTTTATATTAGTACTTTTTTCTCTTATTTTGGTATTTTTTTTTATCTTCTACTCACCACCGCTCACTCTTCATTACGCAACGTTTAGCTAATAGAAAATGCTAATTATCATTCAGTACGTCTATGTACTTATTTTATCTTGTGCAACCAAGCATCTATGTATCTATCTAAGATGACATTTAATTTAGTCCATCAGGTAGGAGTAGATAGCTAGCTGTTTTATCTGTATTTTTGTATTATACATAGTTTTTTAAATATGATATAAATTGAATTCACTATTTGGACTCTATTTATATTTTTTTTTTGTAAATACATACATATTATACGTAGAAAACACCCAGATCCGGAGACAAATATTTGCATATGTAAACATTTGTCCCGAGGCGGGAATCGAACCCGCAACCTTCTGCGTCTCAGGCGGGCCTTCGCCCACTGCGCCACAGAGGTAGTGCACTTTGCCTCTCGTCTGAAATAGAGTTTTATTCTCTGAGCATAGTATTCTTTATTGTACACACAGAAAATAGCTCACATAAAGTACACGTACAAAAGCATTTATACTTGTTATGATCTACAAATTATGTTTTTAATTTTATTTGGTGAACCTTGAGCTCGGCTGGCGAGCAGCCTGCTGCGACGTAAGAGGGTTCGATTCCCACTGCGGGACAAATGTTTGCATGTTCTACAGATATTTATTCCTGGTCTGGATGTTATGGGTACCACGGTACTCGTAGTTCCTGATACCCAAGACACGGTATCCTAGTATGGGGTCAGTACTATGTTTGTGCTTGCTGTTTGTAATTTATTGTAGTGAGTATAAATAATTGAGTCTGTTGTCCCAAAATCCCCCCTGTCGGGATAGATCGTTATGTATTTCCAAATCTTTTAAAACAGCTTTGTCCCAGAGATTACTGCAAAATCTTGCAATCTTGTAAACTGTAGCTTACATTCATCAAGGAATCTAAAGCTGCATACTAACGGGGCGATATCAGTCGGACAACATTTTCTTGTAGCAATTTTCTTATAGAATTTTCAATTTTCGACGACTGAAATATAGTCATTTTTTTATTTGTGTTTTGAGATTCAGAACAAGATAATTTATATATTTAATCTGAGTCTGATCTGAGACTGAGACCGCCTGGAGGAAGATCTACCCTCACACTAGAGAACACTTAAAAGAAAATGGGCGGCAATGGATTAAAAATAATTTTACGATTTATAAACGTGGATTACCTAGACCGATAAAATGCCGTATTTATTGTCGTCATATTAGATTAGTGTTATATGACGACGATTGTAATATTAATGAGAGTGTAAGTTTTATAAAATTTAGGTACCCGTTCGAGTCCTGCTGAATATGATTTTTTGGGACACATATTTTAATGTTATGTAAGTGTGGTTACATTCACAAAGTTTTTAAGCGTGACGATTAAAACGTGCCAGTGCAAAGGGGGCTTTAAAGTACCTAATCTTTACAAGGAACTGAGAGCACTAAGAGATTTGCTTCAGGGGGATGCATCTCAGTTCTTTGAGAGAGAGCTTAGTGTACCTACGTGTATCAATTTATCTTTCAGCACTAGGATCTGAATCGCTATTTAAATTATCAGTCTTGCAGTCGGAAGAAGTGCATAAAATAATTTCAGTCCCAAATCTACTTCCTGGCCGAAAATATTATTACGCAACAAATGTTCATGTTAGCAAAATGACCTACATATCAAAAAGTTTTGAACGCAAAACGACACATGTTTTGTCCGGTTACCAATATGACCTAATATCAAAGGGTCATTAATTTTAATATATATTTACATTATTACGGTGACACTATTAAATTTTGAGATTTCGAGTAAGCTATTCTGTATGTTGTGTGTTTCTAGTATGTTTCTAGTGTGTACTACAATTTTCCGCAAGAAAAATATACTATGAATGGTCAAATATTAATTTATTCCTTCCGTGATCATGTGACATCCAACTGTGTCGAAATATCGGGAAACATTCAAACTCACAAATCATGTTATTATTCCGTTTTTTATTAAAAAATCTGTTTACACCCATGATATATTCAAAAGTTATGGTTAATTTATTGTTTCTCAAAGTACGTTACTACGTTAGGGTTAATTCACTTTTTCATATGAATAAACTAATTTTGAAAAACATTTATGCCTCTCCTCCGTGGTGACCTCGGAAACAGCCACCGATGGCTTTATCCGTAATATACCAGTGTTTCAAAAATTTATCTTCGTATTTTTTTGCAGAAATTTTGATAACATCAGACATTCAGTGCCGTAGGTACTTAATTTAATAAGTCACAGTAGGTTCTGTACTTTACTCCTCGCTATATCGAAATAAAAATCACCCAAAAAGATATTGTGAATTATAGAGAAATAGGTAGGGTTGGTTATTTTGCGAGGATAAATCTTTTGAACTAAGTGGTAAAGAAAGCTAGATAAAGTGAGATAACTCATGTATTTTTAAACCTTTCCTTTTGAAATTGAGATAAACATTTTATTCGAAGCTATGAATCAATACAAGATTTGTGGCAGTGGATCCAAGACGTTTAGGTATATAGATAAATAGATAAATAATATATTTTGATCATCACCCGCCCGCGCTATTATTTCTTTTGCTCGGCTCCTAAGTCTTAGCGTGATGTTAAATAGCCTATAACCTTCCTTAAGAATTGTTATTAAATGCATTTTCTTTTTCAAATTTAATGGTAGTTCCAGAGATAAGCGAAGTCAAACAAAAAAAAAGCTTCCTAAAAAACTTGTATGATCACCAAAATAACGAGTTTATAAACTATGAAATTGCTCTAACGAAAAGATAGACAAACTTAACTTTGCTGTTAATTTTTTTTTCTCTAACATCGGTATACGTCACGGTTAATTCTCCAACTGCAAATGTTAGTTTGTAATCGCAAAAAGAAATATGATAAAACTACAAATTAATGATTTTCGACTTAATCCTCTACTTGTGCTGTGAGACCTTGCTTTCTGCCAAATTTTATGATTCTAGATCAAAGAGAAGTACCCTATAGGTTTTTATTTATTTACGAGTTTTAAATTATGTCGCATTAATGGCCATATTTTTTAATTGCGTTGACTTAGAAGCTAGATTTTTTTAGAGCTCCGAGGGACCGAAGTCTTGATATTAATTCAACATGACACTCACGCGTTCCTGAGAAAAAGAGTCTTGACAGATAGACGGACGGACAACGAAGGGTTCCGTTTTTTTCCTTTTGAGATACGGAACCATAAAAAAAAAAAAACTTTAGCTATAGCTTTATTAGTAAATAAAAGTTATAGATAGATAAGCTCTTTATGACCACTGATAGTCGCTTTTGTGCAAGTCCTACGGAGTTTTTAAATGACCATTTCTAGTTAAAATAACCATAAATCTTACCGTGCGAAGATAGAACTAATTTGAAAAATAACATTGTAGGACGTACTGAGAAAAATGACCACACACGTCCATTACGGTAAAAGCAACGTTGGCTTTTGCTTTTCCTCATTCTTCTTGTCCGTTAAAACAGACAAGCTGGGCATGGATAAAATAAAGATTACCTATACTTTTATATCATTTTCATAAATATAAGATGTGCCTCGATTATAGGAATCCCCAGGAAAATACACTTTCATTAGCAGTGAGAAAGTACAAAATGATATAAATAAAATGGTACATTGGCTCAAAATGGTACAGTCCTCCTAGGAATATAGTTTTCCTGAGACATTCGACTCAATATACTATTATATATAGGCTCTATTCCTCATTTATAAGTCCAACTCACTAGTAGGTGAACCTAATAGTATGGCATTTGTTAATAAAGCTCTTTACATACGAGTAAAATAAACAACATTTATTTGATTTTGTATTTTATAGTGTACTTAGATTAAACAATTTCACTAGTTTCCAATATAGTTTCAGATTAAAAAAGTAAATTCGAACCGAGCTGTATATGTTAACTTTGAATTACAAATGCAAGTCCCAATCGTTCCAATTAAGTTCAATATTGATCTGGGAATACCATAGTTTACAATCTACCAATTATTGAGCTGGGAACTTTGAAATGTAAGGGGAGTCGATTCGTTGGTTCGGTACAGTGGATGGAATATTACTATATTGATAAACTGAACTATTTTCACAACATTAAATTAATAATAAATAAATAATGCTGGACATTTTTCACACAGCATCATCTAGCCCCAAACTAAGCAGAGCTTGTGTTATGGGAACTACATGAATGATATATCACTGCACATTCATTTTCATAATCTAATTTTACTGTGTGAAACGGATCGTGGGTTCAAATCCCGTTGTGCACCAATGGATTTAAAGCTAATGATATTGCTCTCAAGCGGTGGTGGTCAACAGCGAGGAAACAGATATCTCAAACAACTAGAAATTCGAAAATATTGTGACACGTTCATGAAAGGAGCCCCTACGAGGCGCACGGAATCCTTTCATCCCACTGGTTGTTTTATCATTAGTCAATCTTACCACAAACTGAAGAAATCGCTGAATTAACGTAGGGTGACCAGGAAAGAACCGGTGTCACGGCGAAAAGAAAGAACATTCAACATTGTCTTTTGATTCCATTTTATCCTGTCCATCCAAAGGTTGTCTGGAATAGAACGCTTTAAGCAATAAGATCGCCCATTGTATATCTTATATTTTTTTTATTCCTGTGTTTTTGTATTTTGCTTTGGTGTGCAATAAAGAGTTTATCTATCTATCTATCTATTCTTATCTTATGTCCAGACACGCTATGCCTCGAAGTTGCCTCATAACTCATAAAGTTATCAATGGTTATCCGAAATCCGTTATCATCATACTTCTAAGAGTCATGGTTAAATATATGTGGGGGTGTAGCTTTAACTACTATGAAACCATATATTTTCTTAAAATAAGATAAGATAAGATATATCTTTATTGTACACGAGTAAATACAAAAAAACACGAAAAATAAATTATAAAAATACCTAGTGGCACAATGGGCGAAATAATAATGAAATAAATAAACTCAAATATTTGGGATAAGGGCACGATGCTGATTATAGTAGATGCGACAGTCACCAGACGCAGTAAAAGTAATTTTATATATTTCCAGCTATATAATTCAATATCATATCGTTAAGCCGTTCGTAAAATAATATTACCATCAAAATTCCAGTCTTTCGATTCGACGTCGTAATGGAATTTTAATGAGAATTTCAGATATTCAGTAGTATTTCCTTTTTCTTTCCCGTTTGAAATAAAAGAAAGACATTTATTGAAATTGATAACAACCTTTCCGCGAGATATTGTCGGCAAAACCTTGCCCTTATTTTTATCAATTGTGTTTTCTTTTGTTAATAGCCGCCGGTGGTAGAGAGGAAGTAGCCTGAGTCTTACAATTTTGTTTCATTAACATAAAGTTGACTTCGGATCCGGAAGTCGTGGTTTTTAATTCAGTCGTCCACTAATGAATTTTTATATTTGAAAAATGTACGTTTGCTCAAAACGGTGAAGGAAATCGGCATGCTAGAACAGAAAAATCAAAGGCATGTGCCATCAATTAGTGTTATACGCGATGAACAGTACGTACAGATTTGGCTTGGTGTTTGGTCTTATTACTCCTTGTATATAATCTACATTTATATACATATGTAAAACACACAAGTAGATTTAAGTAGATTTTTTATATTTAGTTTTTATTAACCCCATTGCTGGGCGAAAGTCTGCATGCCATTTGATCCATAGCCCTCTGGTCAATTGGATTCGAATGCATTCAGGATATCACGCCGTCAATTTAAATGCATGTCCATCTGTTAGTGTTCCAATAAGCGGCAATGGGCTTGCAACCTGTCACGCAGAATGCTAACTACTTGAATAATAATAATGCTGGATATTTTTCACACAGCATCATCGAGCCCCAAACTAAACAGAGCTTGTATTATGGAAACTACATGACTTATATACCTTTTTGTAAATACATTGATATTATATATAGAAAACAACCTGACCCGAGACAAACATTTGCTAATCATATAAGCATTTGTTCCGCAGCGAGAATCGACCTTCTGCGTCTTAGGCAGGCAAAGGAATCGGCGTGAAATCACTTTAACTTTTTAAATTCACGTAGTTTTTAAGCTGACGTTTCTATATGAAATTTGTGACCTACCTAACTTTGGACGTGCCTCTGACTACTTCATTGATAAACACACGTATCGAGTAAAGAATAATAATAATAATGTTGGACATTTTCACACAGTATCATCTAGCCCCAAACTAACCAGAGCTTGTGTTATAGGAACTACATGACTGATATACTACTGTTTTGTTGTGTAATAGTCATGGGAATTAAATAAATGGGTATGTTTTAATTTAAATTTGGTATTTATTGTTTGTATAGTAATGTTCAATATCAGCATCAAGCAATTTTCTGACTTAGTAGATTCAACAGGAAAACATGCTAAAAATGTTCTCTTTGTAATGTCAACAACGGATTCATTATCCCTATACCTACCTCATAGTCATCTGTCGCGGCGAGATAAAAAATTGTCAACAATAAAACTCCACCGAACGGTGAAAGTACAAATACGCTGAAAATAAACTCGGCCTGCCGTAGTAACTGCTACACTGTCTGCAACTTGAGCAAAGATCAGAGATAGGAAGATGAGATATCGATGTCGTTTTAGTTCTGAAGTGCCCAGTCAAAGTTAAAGTCACGTCAAGAAACGTTAATTTAGAAATGTTAAAAAATAAAGTGAATTAAAATATTTAAAGGTATTTTATATCGATTCCTCGCGCGGTAAAAGTTAACCACCAGAGAGTGCAGCGAGAGGATAGATTTGGGTCGAAAAGTTCCTGTACTGCTGCTCCGCCAAGGCGAAACAGCACTGATTTTCAGATAGGACCTGGGAAGTGGACCTCACTGGTGTGTTGTAGAAGGAAAACAGTGAAGACAAAGTGAGTGTGGACAAAGAGTGTGTGATGAAAAACGAATAGAAATGGATATTTAAGTTAAATCAACATCAGCGATGAAGATGATAAAGATAAAGATATCATAGAAAAATTATATCTAAATGAAGTCGCGGGCGTATCACTAGTGCTAAAAAAGCTAGAGGATAATTTAGTTCTCAAGGTAGGCATTCGTATTGCTTCGCTGAGGACTGTTACTTCTGTATTGATGTTGAATATTCTTTGGCAGTGGCTTATAGTAAACAGGCGTTATCTAGTAGCAGCAGACGCCGATCTCGCAAGCTAAGCGCTTCCGTAACGGCCTCGACTTTTCGGCGGGAATAAAATTAAGACTTGAGTCTCGTTGGCATAACAGTTAATTTTTTAATTGCAAGACTATATAAAAGTTTAACGCTGCGCCCTGTTTTAAGAGGTTTTAAATGAGGTTGTCGGTTTTGATGTGTTACCCAGGGTAAATAAAAAAGTGAGCTTTGGAGCATGTCCGTCGGTAATAAAAACTCTGGCACACCGACTGCAGAACAAGACTGTGCTTGCTTATACATGGAATTGAATAGAAAGCCTGGCGGTTTTTACACTATCCGATCCGATATAATGTAACGAATCACATCATTTCCATAGCTGAATAGCGTTATCCGATCAGACAGTGTGGCAACATTATCTGAAAATCACGAACATGGCCCGGATGCGGTTAGGTATATAGATTGATTCTCTATTGTATACCATAAAAACAAAAAGGGTACAATGGGCGGCCTTATCTCGATCTCTTCCAGGCAACCTTTAGATATACAGGTTAATGTTAGAGTAAACAAAAAACTTATAGGTATGTAGTCCCACCGGCACACTAGGATTTTTGTGTCTAATTTCAGAAACTTCCTTGATGAAAAAATACCCAAAATCGTTTCTATTGCAACGGAAATAGAATACCTCTCGAGTCATACGTAGCATTTAGCTATGGCTACCTCAAAGTAACAATAGCTTTTATAACATGGCCTAACAAGTGTTATACACTCTTTTTTTGCATTATGAAAACTAAAACATACATAAAGTCACGCCTGTTTCTTGGAGAGGTAGGCAGAGACTACGGATTTCCACCAGTCTGTTCAAGATTGGAATGTGAGTAGTTCGAAGTGATGAAGAAGAGTTACCAAGTGTCTAGTGAAGTGACAGTTAATCTAGTGTTGTACCTAATGATACAGTGTTTTTATTTTCATTGTGTAGTATAGATGTGCTGTTTGTTTTGTTGTAAGTTGTATTGTATAATTTTGCTATTACAGTGTTATTTTAGTGTACAAATATTTTATCCTGAACACTACATTTTTATTCACTCCACACTGCTCTTAACACACTGTTTCTCACTCGATCTCTCAATGAGATCTCTCAGTAGAGATGCTTAAATCTTGGAAAAAACTAGAAATCTTAGCAGTGTCTTCG
The DNA here is from genome assembly GCA_961405105.1 of Perizoma affinitatum. Lineage (NCBI taxonomy): Eukaryota > Metazoa > Arthropoda > Insecta > Lepidoptera > Geometridae > Perizoma > Perizoma affinitatum. Next base: position 11,079,267 of record OY560194.1, on the reverse strand, counting down.
ATAATTCAATTAGGAATCATTTAGCAGGCGAGAGGTTTTAAATGCATTTATGATTCTATTTACAGGTAAAAGTAGTGACCTAAATCTCAAGACTGAGCTGGATATTGAATTAGCGCCGTCGTTTTACTGGCGAGAGCTATTTACGTCTCCAAGAGAACTTTCAAAAAGAAGGTAAAATCTACGATTCGCCTTTCAAATGAAGAAATATGTTTGAGATGTTTTTTTTACAAAAAACACAGGAATTCATAAACATACAATGATTGGTCTTATCGCTAAAAGTCATCTCTCGACGCCTTTTGAATGGATGGGATGAAATGGAATCAAAAACGGCGAATAAACCTATAACAGAATCTATTTTTAGTAATATATTTCTATCTAGCCCCAAAGTAAGCAGAGCTTGTGTTATGGGAACTACATGAATGATATACTACTTATATATTTTTTTTTGTAAATACATGCATGTTATCAAAAACACTCAGACCCGAGACAAATATCTGCAGGTCATACAAACATTTGTCCCGCGGCGGGAATCGAACCCGCGACCTTCTGCGTCTCAGGCGGGCCTAATACTTTACACCACTTTACTATCATTCGATGAACATGAATTTCAAATAAGCACCATCTATAGGTTTTCCTAGTAGGCACCTACCTATTTTTTTTATTAGCTTTTATTGGCTTTGGTATCGGTTTAGTACCTATATTAGTCGAGATTATTTCGAAAAATCCCAGATTATATTTAGGCGGATGGTTGATATGCCACGCAGATCAAAAAAGCAGCTCAGCTACAAATGTGATGTGCATATAAATTTCAAAGTCGCCCAAGGTCTTGTTCCGACAATATTGCTCAACTCTCAGCCAACGAGTGGAAATCCAGATAATCCTCGAAGCATGCACGAGTTGACTTGAATATGTGGTATGTAGGTCGAGGACCGAAAGGACTTTGCGATTATGTGTGTCGTTCTATCTAGAAAATATACCAAAAATATTGCACAAAAAAATAATCATATAATAATATTAATAATAATAATAGGTACTGTTAACAGTTTATTAACAAAGCAGTGGATTTGTCTCTTTCTGTTTAATATGTTATTAAATTCAAATAGTAGTTAAACAACTGGTGCAGTGGGTGAAGATCCGCCTGAGTCGCAGAAGGTTGCGGGTTCGATTCCCGCCGCGGGACAAATGTTTGTATGATCTGCAAATATTAGTATCGGGTCGGGTGTATTTTATGTAAGTATAATATTTACAAAAAAAGTATATAAGTAGTATCAGTCATGTAGTTCGCATAACACAAGCTTCGCTTAATTTGGGGCTGGATGATGTTGTGTAAAAAATGTCCAGCATTATTTATTTATTTAAAATTGTCAGAAGCAGGGCTCTTAAGTGCCCTTAAGTAAGGTATCATTACCATAAAATAAAAAATAAAACACGGTACATATGCGTTCTTTAGTTATTTTTTACTCGTGCCGCTAGAAACATTATATAAGTTATATGCGTTTTGGGGATCAGGATCTTTGTTTCTAGGTCTGTTAACCATTTGACAAGCGTACGATTTTTTTTAATCGTTTTGTATGACTTCAAAGGCTTGTGGAGATAAAATCTACTTATGAACCACATAAGTAGGTTTTATCGCCACAAGCCACGTTGGGGTCGTTGCAAAAGACGATTTATTAATTAATTAAAACGGATCAGACCTAATTACACTTATTGATTATGAACAGAACACAACAAACAAAATAATATGATAAATTAAATAAGTACATTATGAATAAAATATAAAATTAAATTACTTCCCTGTGGCGTAGTGGGCGAAGGCCCGCCTGAGATGCAGAAGTTCGATTCCCGCCACGGGACAAATGTTTGTATGATATCGGGGCTTGGTGTTTTTCTATGTATGTATGTATTAACAAAAAAACATGTTGTAAATCAGTAATGTAGTTTCTATAACACAAGCTCTGCTTACTGTGTGAAAATATTAATCATTATATGTATAGAATATATGAATACAAATACTTTTAAGTATTAAAAAAAATGACAAATAAATACAACCACACATACGGCGTAATCAATTGTCATGTCGTATTTTGTAAACTTAAAATTTAAAAAAAGGTTAGATATATATTAAACTAACACCGTCTGGGTTAAACAAAAATGAGACGTATCATAATTTGATAACTGCTAAAAATGCCATGCATGCTAAGACCGTAAAAGAGATTTCTGGCAACATTTCCTATAAAATATCAAATTACAAATAAACCAACCGTGTAAAACGAAATTTTAACTGACAAAGCCAATTTGTTCAGCGAACAATCGCAACGAGCAAAGTAATTACAAGAAAAGAAATACAATTAAAAATATTACTTAAAACGACGCAACAAATGCCAATACTGTTTCAAATAAAAACCGAATACCACAAAGAAAACTTGTAGACCCACAAGTGAAGTGAAGTATAGATTAATCCCAGACGACATTGACTTATCAAAAAACAAGATTGACCAAAAGGATGAACTTGACACGATTCTAATAGCAATTTGGGATTAGGATTGAAAACGTGCAATTTAACACTCTTGAATACAATACTAGCGCACGATTGGAATAAGTATTTATATTGCTGGACATTGCTGGACATTTTTCGCACAGCATCATCTAGCCCCAAACTAAGCAGAGCTTGTATTATGGGAACTACATGACTTATACTACTTATATACTTTTTTTTGTAAATACATACATATTATACATAAAAAACACCCAGACACGAGACAAAGCATTACAAACATTTGTCTCGCAGCGGGAATCGAACCCGCAACCTACTGCGTCTCAGGCGGGCTTTCGCCCACTGCATATCGTATTTAAAGGGTAGAGAGAGTAGTAAAGGGTAAAAGTAGAGCTTCTGTGAAAGGGCTTGTCCGGGGAAGTGGTACCACCATGAGCATTTCTAGGGGCCCGTTGACGGTGGAATTACAGGTATATAAGATCTTTCATCTGGATATCTCAGGGAGACAACGCGTGAGTGATACCTTTGGTATTACAAGCGTCCATTGACGACCTCTGTGGTACAGTGGGCAAGCCCGTCTGAGACGCAGTAGATTACGGTTCGATTCCCGTCTCGAGACAAATGTTTGTATGATCTGCAAAATATTTGTCTTGGGTCTGGATGTTTTCTATGTATAATATGTATGTATTTACAAAAAAAAGTACTTATAAGTAGTAGTCATGTAGTTCTCATAATACAAGTTCTGCTTAGTTTGGGGCTAGATGATGCTGTGTGAAAAATGTCCAGCATTATTTATTTATTTTTATAGGCTATGGTTACGGGTTACCACTAGGTATGCCGTTAGTTTGATTGCCTATTTAGAAGTGTAAAAAAATGATAGAATTTTATGGAGATTAATGAAATCGTATATGCCTTTTATCACCAGGTCGCTCAGTGGTATAGATTTGCGATGAAAATGTCACAGGCTAGAAAAAAAAAAAAAAAATCGAAACTGGATTGGATTAGAATTGAATTCTGCTGCGGGACAAATATCTGCATATTTGTTCCAGATTTGGATGTTTTGGTACTGTACTGCTGATACCCACGACACAGGGAATCCTAGTGTGAGTTCGGGAATATTTAGGTAAAAAATAAAAATATTACCTATTCATGGCTTCACGCAATAATTACGAGTCATTGAGCTTGTATTATTGCAGTATAAACGCTTGGTTCTTTGTTATAAATTAATAATAAAAATGTGTTCTTGTTCACATCAGTATTTATTATCATGGTTGAATCCACGGTTTCAATTTTCTACATTAGTCTGATTACTAGCAGTATATAATCACTCCAAGTTAATTCATCGTGTCTTTAGTTTTGGCGGTTAGCAGTTAATCATCAAACGTTACAAGGCCACGGAAGTTTCCGACTTGACACACGATAAGCGTTAATCCTAACTTCTGCGAACAGTCAGCCACAGAGGTCTCCAAGTACTCCCTAATATCACGATGATAAAATTTTGCTAATAACTTCGTCAACAAAACCTATCATGCTTGATAGCGTATAATTTCTAGTCGCTCATATTATTTATGTACTACCTAACAATTGTTGGCCACATTACACCAATGTTAGCTGGAAGAATGCTATCTAGCATTAAGTTTTTTAGTTGTGTGATGAATAATAAAAAAAAGTGCTTGACAATTTTCACACCACATCATCTAGCCCCAAACAAAGCAGAGCTTGTATTATTGGGACTAAATGACTGTAAAATTTTTTGGAAATAAAAACATAATATAGAAAACATCCAGACCCGAGACAAATGTTTGCAGGTCATACAAACATTTGTCACGATGCGGGAATCGATCCCGCAATCTTCTGCGTCTCAGGCGGGCCTTCGCCCACTGAGCCACATAAGTCGTCGTTTTCTATCTAGTTACTTCGTTGTGCAGTTAGTAATCTGACCAGTATCCTTATTATACTAGCAAAATGTATAGTAACACGACAATGGCCCAAATTTATTAAATTTAAGGAATGTGAAAGTCTTGAAAATGGGAATGATTAGTCGAGAAAAAAAAATGTCCCCTTTTCAAGTGGTAAATATTTTGGACGTTCCTAAGCCTGCCAAAATGAGTTGTTCCCATTGTCATTTTGTTAGTGTAATTTGAGGCCAATACGGGGGAGATGCTATTGAAGCCTATTTGTCATGTAAAAATCGATTTCATGCTGAAATCAACGATATTTAATAATATATATTTGCGGTTAACGACCGTACCTGCAACGTATTCAAGGAAGATCTCACTCCTTTTATTTTAAGTTTTTTTTTGTAAATTTTTGAAATCTCTTTTCTGTTTTCCGTCGTTTATTGCAGCGCCCCTTGTGTCTTGCGATTTAACTTATCAAACATCCCTGCAGAAATACAAATCAAGTGCAAAAAACCGGATAGACTAACCAACAAACAACGTGTTATGGCAAACGCTCCTGTCATGACATGTAGCGGATATATTGTCTATCACCAGAACAAACCCTTCACTCACTCACTCACTCTTCCATCAATCCCTTTCTTTCCATTCAATCCTTAAACACGCTCCGTTCTAAAACAATAAAATTAGCAAGTGCAATGCATGTTTAATTCTACACGCGGAAACCCGATTGTCATTGCAATCGTTTTGTATAACTTCAAGATTTGTTTTTCATAGGTTTACCGCCACACGTCAATAAGGGCAAATATAGTTACTAGATTTCGTGTACTATGCCGAAGGTTCTGTAATAAACCCTATTAGGTAACTGAATCCAGTAAGTCTTTACTGTAGGTATATTTGCTTTGAGCCTTGACATGAAAAGACTTTATTATTAGTTCACAGGTAATTGTTTAATTATAAAGGTTCTTTGTCAAGATCTCTTAGGTGCTATTGAGATTCTAAGAATCGCTCGTTCTTACTTTTTTTTTCTAATAGGCTTTCTTTTTGTCATTCAATAGTGTCTCACCTTATCCATCCAATAAGGTGAGACACTATTTTCATTTGTGACGTAAGGAGCCCAATTTTTATTTTATTTAATTGAAATAAATTTAATATTTGCTTTTGTACCAAACGAAATGTTTACGTTCTCGCTCTAGTAGTATATTTAGCATTCTGCACGCATTTATTAGTTTTTTAGAAAAAAAAAAACTATCATCGATTTAACTTATTATAAGTTTTACGGGTCTTTATCGAGTTAACCTTTTTAAGTACTTGTATCATTCATATTAGGGACATCCTAAGCCCTATATTCAGACAGGATAAAAAGTAGGGGAGAGTATAACATAAAAAAAAATTGTAACGTAAGATTTCCAATGTAGTTAGAATTCGCCATGACAGATTGCAAGCCTTGATTGGAAAAAACTAACCAATGACATTCAAATTACATAAATGTTTTGGGTGAAAAAAAAAAATGCACAACCGAGCTCCAACTCACGACCTTCGGATTGAATATCAGAATACCGCATCATATTAGATGAACACGGCTCTACAAAAAGCCCGGTTATGGAATTTAGCTTGTTCAAAATTATTGATCAAACATTTTTTTTCCAAATCGTCAGAGCTGTTATCATCATTTTCTGTACAACAAACAAATTAATATAATTGGGGGAAATATGATTTTGTTAGCGTTAATTTCTGCTAGGTTTACTATAAATACGCATTTGTTTTGGGGATACATTTCGAAGTAAACACGGTATCCGAAACAATAATGTTGGGCTTTCGGGACAGACCGTGACACCACAAATTTGACAGCTTCGCCGGACAGGACAGCACATTGATTTCCAAGTGTAATTTATCCCCCGAGGTCCATTTGTTTTGTTTCTTGGCATTTGCGTTCGTTTGGCCTACTTTACAAAGTATTTGGATAAATATATCTACTACCTAGTTTTTTTTATTGCTATGCTCTTTTTGGTCATGCATGAAAATGTCAACGGTCTTCAACGGTCGGTCACTATATAAGAAAATGTAAAAAAAAAAGAATTCGATCTTACAGTTTCTAAAAATGATCCCGCAATCTTCTGCGTCTCAGGCGGGCCTTCGCCCACTGAGCCACATAAGTCGTCGTTTTCTATCTAGTTACTTCGTTGTGCAGTTAGTAATCTGACCAGTATCCTTATTATACTAGCAAAATGTATAGTAACACGACAATGGCCCAAATTTATTAAATTTAAGGAATGTGAAAGTCTTGAAAATGGGAATGATTAGTCGAGAAAAAAAAATGTCCCCTTTTCAAGTGGTAAATATTTTGGACGTTCCTAAGCCTGCCAAAATGAGTTGTTCCCATTGTCATTTTGTTAGTGTAATTTGAGGCCAATACGGGGGAGATGCTATTGAAGCCTATTTGTCATGTAAAAATCGATTTCATGCTGAAATCAACGATATTATAACAAGAGCTTAAACGATTGATCCGTAACGGAGACTTTTATTCCCACTCCGTAATCCGCGCCCTTGTACCACCTATCATCAATTTAAAATGCCTTATCTGAACATGTTCCGTTGATTTATTTAATCGGCCCATTAAATTCGATTTAACTGAAACGCCCGATTTTAACTGAACCGTAAGGATGGCAATCAATTGAGCCAATAAAAATATTTGCTGTGATGATGCTTCCCAATTTGCTTTATTTCGCCGATACATCAAGACTAAGTACATTTAAAAAAAAATGGATAAGTGCGAGTCTGACTCTGGCGCCGAAGGTTTCGTATAAGCTTGAAAAACAACAAAAAATTTTCTTACGAAAAAAAAGTCTGATTGAAAGACAAACTAACTATTTTTTGCGATAAAACTACAAATTGACGATTTTCGGACTTTTTCAATCAATCAATTGAGCCAATAAAAATATTTGATGTGATGATACTTCCCAATTTGCTTTATTTCGCCGATCCATCAAGACTAAGTACCTACATTTATTAAAAAAATGGACAAGTGCGAGTCAGACTCACGCACCGAGGGTTTCGTATAAGCTTGAAAAACAACAAACATTAGTCGAAAATTAACGAAATAAATGTCTGATTGAAAGACAAACTAACTTTTTAGTTGAAAAATCCCAAATTTTTTTTGTGATAAATCTACAAATTGACGATTTTCAAACGTTTTCCATTACTTTAACTGTAAGACCTTGCTTCTTGCTCAATTTCATAATTCTAAGTCAACCGGACCTATAGGTTTTGATTTATTTGCCATTATCAAAATAAGTCGCTTAATTGGTCGCATGTTTTATTGCTGTTGCTATTATTTGATTTTTAATTTCAACTTGATACCATCACGAATACCTGAAAAAAAGTCTTGCAGACAGACAGTCGGACGGATGGACGGACAACGAAGTCACCTGTAAGGGTTCCGTTTTTTTCTTTAGAGGTATGGAACCCTAAAAAAGATAAAGGTGTGATAAATTGAAGGACGATACCGGATAGTCTCATTAATTTTAAACCATATTCATGAAAAAGTATCTCTATTGTAAGCAATGCAAAATTTTGTTTGATTGGGCGTTTCCTCTCACATTTGTTTCGAGAAAACTAACAAGGCCTTTTTGAAAACAAAAATTTCAATGAAATCGATCTTATCGGTTTTGTTGGCCACGCTCGAGTTTGATATTTCCCGGAAACAAATCTGGCAAAAAAATAAATACCTTCTACAACAACGTCTCGACTTCTCTCGATTTTTTATTAAATATTAATTATTATTTGATAATTAAAAATATAGGTAAAATAGCCTACGAGTGAGAATGTAATAGTGAGAGTCAGAATTTTATTATAATTTTCTAGAATTATAGAGTTTTCCTGTAGTTAAGACTCTACGCCGTAAAAGACGTCTGCAAAGAGTGTCTAACATTTCATCTCATTGTTCATAACTAAGCTTATAAGATGCCTGTAAGATCGTATTTCCGAATTTCACGAGCCATTTAACAGCATCACCTCTACGTGGGTAGACTCATATTATTTCAAGGTGTTCATTAGGCAGATGCATAGTGTACATTAATATTTCAGTAAAACAACTCGCTTTTCTTCCATAACTTGCCAATGAACAAGTGACTCATATTATTTCAAGGTGTTCATTAGGCAGATGCATAGTGTACATTAATATTTCAGTAAAACAACTCGCTTTTCTTCCATAACTTGCCAATGAACAAGTGCTTATATATTTAATAATATATATTTGCGGTTAACGACCGTACCTGCAACGTATTCAAGGAAGATCTCACTCCTTTTATTTTAAGTTTTTTTTTGTAAATTTTTGAAATCTCTTTTCTGTTTTCCGTCGTTTATTGCAGCGCCCCTTGTGTCTTGCGATTTAACTTATCAAACATCCCTGCAGAAATACAAATCAAGTGCAAAAAACCGGATAGACTAACCAACAAACAACGTGTTATGGCAAACGCTCCTGTCATGACATGTAGCGGATATATTGTCTATCACCAGAACAAACCCTTCACTCACTCACTCACTCTTCCATCAATCCCTTTCTTTCCATTCAATCCTTAAACACGCTCCGTTCTAAAACAATAAAATTAGCAAGTGCAATGCATGTTTAATTCTACACGCGGAAACCCGATTGTCATTGCAATCGTTTTGTATAACTTCAAGATTTGTTTTTCATAGGTTTACCGCCACACGTCAATAAGGGCAAATATAGTTACTAGATTTCGTGTACTATGCCGAAGGTTCTGTAATAAACCCTATTAGGTAACTGAATCCAGTAAGTCTTTACTGTAGGTATATTTGCTTTGAGCCTTGACATGAAAAGACTTTATTATTAGTTCACAGGTAATTGTTTAATTATAAAGGTTCTTTGTCAAGATCTCTTAGGTGCTATTGAGATTCTAAGAATCGCTCGTTCTTACTTTTTTTTTCTAATAGGCTTTCTTTTTGTCATTCAATAGTGTCTCACCTTATCCATCCAATAAGGTGAGACACTATTTTCATTTGTGACGTAAGGAGCCCAATTTTTATTTTATTTAATTGAAATAAATTTAATATTTGCTTTTGTACCAAACGAAATGTTTACGTTCTCGCTCTAGTAGTATATTTAGCATTCTGCACGCATTTATTAGTTTTTTAGAAAAAAAAAAACTATCATCGATTTAACTTATTATAAGTTTTACGGGTCTTTATCGAGTTAACCTTTTTAAGTACTTGTATCATTCATATTAGGGACATCCTAAGCCCTATATTCAGACAGGATAAAAAGTAGGGGAGAGTATAACATAAAAAAAATTTGTAACGTAAGATTTCCAATGTAGTTAGAATTCGCCATGACAGATTGCAAGCCTTGATTGGAAAAAACTAACCAATGACATTCAAATTACATAAATGTTTTGGGTGAAAAAAAAAAATGCACAACCGAGCTCCAACTCACGACCTTCGGATTGAATATCAGAATACCGCATCATATTAGATGAACACGGCTCTACAAAAAGCCCGGTTATGGAATTTAGCTTGTTCAAAATTATTGATCAAACATTTTTTTTCCAAATCGTCAGAGCTGTTATCATCATTTTCTGTACAACAAACAAATTAATATAATTGGGGGAAATATGATTTTGTTAGCGTTAATTTCTGCTAGGTTTACTATAAATACGCATTTGTTTTGGGGATACATTTCGAAGTAAACACGGTATCCGAAACAATAATGTTGGGCTTTCGGGACAGACCGTGACACCACAAATTTGACAGCTTCGCCGGACAGGACAGCACATTGATTTCCAAGTGTAATTTATCCCCCGAGGTCCATTTGTTTTGTTTCTTGGCATTTGCGTTCGTTTGGCCTACTTTACAAAGTATTTGGATAAATATATCTACTACCTAGTTTTTTTTATTGCTATGCTCTTTTTGGTCATGCATGAAAATGTCAACGGACTTCAACGGTCGGTCACTATATAAGAAAATGTAAAAAAAAAAGAATTCGATCTTACAGTTTCTAAAAATGCAAAATAATAATATATTTTTTTATACATGATAATATGCAAAATAAATAGATAGATAGATAGAAAATTATTTATTTCACGACTAAAAAGTAATGTACATAGGCGAACTTAATGCTAGATAGCATTATCTTCCAGCTAACCTTTGTATAATATGGAAACAGTTTTAAGGTAGTGAATGAAAAGTTATAAATTATATGATAGGGCTATACCTACTATTAATTTAACAATAAAACTATACCCTAGAGGTAAAATTTTCACTCGTGAGTGTATGCATATGTGTGTATTTTTCACTTTCAATATAATTATGGGTTACCTGCCGGGAGAGATCGTAAATTCAAGCGAAAAATAAACTAAAAGCGCTTTTGAGACAACTTTAAACGCAGCACTATTAAGTTTACAAGTAAACCACGAGGGAATAATGCTTCATTAAAATTTCAACTTTGCGGTTTAATTTTCTATACGAAAAAGTGGCGAAGCACAACGAAGATGCAAAATTGGCGAGCTTTCTCAAGAAACGATAGCAAAATTATTTCTCAAGAAACAATAGTTTCTTATTAGAACATTATTTCAACTGGCTAGAGCGTTTTTATGAACTAACTTTGGTTTGTGGTCATTAAATTCTACGTTTATGATGTAACTCTACCGCAGCCATAGCAACTGGGTCAGAGTCAAAGTACCTTTTCAAAGTACCTATCTGAGTGTAGATTAAAAATTGATCAACTTGAGTCAATGCATGTCTTCAGCAAGCAATTTTAAGAGTCTCGACTTACAGACCGAGCTTCTAAATAGTGATATATCTAACATCTCAATGATAGATGTCACTACACAAAGTAAAATTCCATTTCCTATACTGAAAGGGAGTAACAAAATCAAAAAAATATGTTAGACTGAGTAACTTCATAAAAAAGCACAGAAATGTATTTAATTTTGCCAGGCTTAGTAAGCAAAAATGTAATTAAGATGAGGAACATGAAATAGATTATATGTCTGATAAAATCATAAATTTGGAAAGATTGTAACATGATGTTACTTGTAAAGTATACAGAAGCCAAAAATGAGGTTAATGAAAATATTCAAAAAATGACAAACTTTGTTGAGTTAGTGAATATACAAATGAGTCGCAAATTGGCGCGGTGGAGCGGTCCACATTGACGCGAACTTTGACAACATTTCGCCCGCAAATTGATCGCCACCGTCACCATTAAGTGCCAATATGCAGTAGTGCAATAACGGTGCATCGTGCTGCTTATTTGTGCGGCCGGACGAAGGGTTTTAACACGGTTTTAATGAAGCGTGCGCGAGACAAGAGGCTGTAATCTCCGGCTTTGCTTCTCTTCCATCGACCGATGCTAACAGGTAGTGGTTACAAAGAATGTTTTATTTACCGGTTCTTTAGAAAATGTTTCTGAACGTTGTTTGCCGGCACCTATTAAAGTTGGTAGAGTACGCGTTGGATCCTAATAATGTTGCAATAAATTATTGCAACATTATTAGTTCTTGTAGCATTACGCGTTAGAGCGCTGACAAGGGGGTGTTCCGCCACGTTAAGAATAAAGGTAGCTTCCCATGGTCCGTCGCGCACCATTATGTAAAAATAAAATGAATATAATATAATAAATACATAATTATTATGTTATAATTTATCATATAATCAAGAAAGCTAGTCGTCTAAAGACAGTTGCAAATGATATTTCAACTGATCCAGACCGAAAAAATGCTATATTTTCTAAAATGCTAGCTGCATTGCCACGTTGAATGGCAATGCTAATGCTAACAAGAACGTCACGAAAATAAAACTTGATGGGGTTGAAACTGGGGATGAAAGTTTGAAAGCGGAACCAATCATGTCTCATAGCCTTTAGCCTTTTTGTGAAACGTTAGTGGTGACTTGGGGCCTGATAGGCCTCGGTTAAATATAAGTATATTTCGCGATTTACTAACATGAATTACTGAAGCCAACCTATTTATGTTAACATGGTTATTAAGGTATTAAATAAAACGATTTCGAGTATTCTAATTATCACTTTTAGTTATGAAACGATAGAAACAAAATAAGCTCTCGTATTTTTAGAAAAAAACGATATGAGATCAACATTTGATTATAAAAAAAAAACAACATTCTTATTGCTAATAACATTTTTAAATCTTAGTTTAGACTTAAATCATCTTATAAAATAACATTAATCTCTGATAACATGTGTAATCAGAAAACTGACAATGGGTAAACTTTACTAATTTTTGTTGACACTCCGGACACAACTGTTTCGCGCACTGCAGGCATACATGCTTTTTACACGAAACACATTGGTAAAAAGAGAGTTGTGGTCAATTTGCTCGGGAACATAGTGTTCTCCTAAATCATCAGCTTCAGAACCACAAGAGTCTTCACTCAGAAACTCAAATCGAAGAATGGTTGGACATTCTTCGATTTGTTGATCGACATTCGAACTGGATCCCGGCATATCTTGTCTACTTGGTACTAAATTTCTCTGCTCCAGTACTCTACATCTTTTTCTAGATGGTTCTATATCACCCATAGTGTATGTTTGCAGGAAATCTCTATAATAAACCACAAATAACAATTAAGCAACACTGACATAAAAGTAACGTAAGTGGTGACGTAGGGCCTGAGAGGCCTCTGTAAAACTTTAAAAACGCATAACTCACCGATTTCGCTCCCGCCGACATTATTATCCTTGTCCACGGCGTGGGCGCAACTAAACTCGAAGCTACTGAGACGCACAAGCCCGGGACGCGCGGGGAAAGGGGTGAAATGACGTTTCGTTATTGCTATCGGGCCTATGAGGCCTGACGTCACCAGTTAAAGGTTAGAGATATAAAACTTCATATCTATACTTTTGGTAGAATGTTTTAAAAAAAAGAATGTTTTTGACCAATCAAGGTAAAATTATATTATCTACCTTCGTTGACGAAGTCACGGGCGGAAAGCTAGTATTTTATAAAAACCTTTTTTTAAGTAATCGTTAATAAAGTGAATGCTAAGATGAGTGTTTTTCTCACAGTGTTTCGTCAGCGCCATGATTTTGGGTATAATATACCTACATGATTAATAAAAAAATATGTTTTTTTAATAATTAGATAGGTTTTTTATCAATCACCTGATTTATAAAAAAAATGTAATATAAAACAATGAAAAAATATGAATCGTATAATTTTTAAGCATTGCAGCAAGTAGGACCAGAGTCCTACTTGCTGCAAAGTTTGTTTCACATCTACAGAAGGAGAAATACCACAAGAGAATACGAACCAATTTCCTATTCAATAAGCTACTGTCGACAGCGAAAATGGCATTTTTATAATGCAGTAGGTATTTTAAACTGGTCACGGTGAGCTGACGACTTCTGAATAAGAATATTTCTTTCGCTTTCTTTAGATGCAATCGGCTGTGGGTCAAGTTATGAGAGAAAACGGAGAACCAAGTAAAGAATCTGCGAGGTGGACTTAATTGTTTCAGTGAACTAGTTCTTAGGTACAAACAAATTTATATAAGTAGTTTATCAGTTATGTAGTTTCCATAACACAAGCTCTGCTTACTTTGGAGCTAGATGATGCTGTTTGAAAATGTCCAGCATTATTTATTTATTTCTATCGGGAGTATGGCTTTCTCAACACAATCTCATTTCAAGCTGAGAACCGAATTTTGCATTCCATTATTATCATTATCATAAGTAGTTATTTTCTGCTGTATTTCTATATGAATTCAAGGTAAGTTCTAAGAACTATTACATTTAATACATTTTAGATAGATTCTCGCCATACGTCACTAGGGCCATTGCAATAAACGAAAGAAAACAATATTACCTATAATTTTTAAAATTGTAGTTTGCTGCATATATGAATTTGCACAATTCAGTTTTAAAAAGGAACAGTCCTACGTCCCAGTACTTTACTTTTGGGATCTATGAACATTTATTTAAGATTTATATAATTTATTTAACAAACTGAGTAGGTACAATGGTAGTATTTTAAAATGTCAGGTTTGTTTAAACATTAGGTTCTCGAAGTTATTAATCTTATTGTATCCGAAATAAAAGTGTATGAGAATATAAGAGTAGAGGGACATTATAAATAAATAGATAATGCTGGACATTTTTCACACAACATCATCTAGCCCCAAAGTAAGCAAAGTGAGTGTTATGAACTACATGACATACTACTTATATAAATTTTTTTGTTTAATCATATTTTACATTGAAAACACCCAGAACCGAAACAAATATTTGCAGACCATACAATCGTACCGCGGCGGTAATCGAACCCGCAACCATCTGCGTCCTTCGCCCACTACGCCGATCAACAATATAATTAATTTAGGTACCTAATTATTATGAAGAGCGACCAACAAAATAACGATTTTACAAACTGCTTACTAAAAAACGGGAGTTGTTAGTTAGAATGTTTCCCTATATTTCGGCACAGTTGCATTTACCATGATTTTACAATCGCTTAGAAAATGTAAAGAAACGATTAATCTCACCTTCGTTTCGCTTCAGTCTCGCACATGCATCGGGCTTTAGCATACCTTGGCCAGGTGTGGCGAGTTACTCAGTCGTCGCAATGCGGTATGGGGATCTTATATTCATATTATTGTAGCGAAGCGGTTACCTGGATGCTTGGAATTTTGAAATCTGATTTGAATTTGGCATTCGAATGTTTTAAGAGATCTTCCGTTTTTCATGTATCCGTACACAGGGTTAAGCTTGTCTATGTTTATTTATTTCATTTTATTCAGAAAAGAAACAATATGTTTGATTTAAGACAACTTATTAAAATACGAGTACCTACTATTTACCATTATGATGTATATAAATTCAGTATAGGGTTGTTTTTCCATTTTTGGCTGTTGTTTATATTTCTGTATTGAATGAAATGAGCTTATTTTCATCATGTTCACAAATATTTTTGAGTTTGGACAATATGTTAAAACAGTACCTACCTACTATGGAACACTCATTTTACATTCTTTTAAATCAACTTATTAAAATACGAGTACTATTTACCATTAACATGTTTTCGCATATAAGAAACGAAATAAACGTATTTGTTTGAGTTTCAAACCAGTGATTAGAAAGGACGTGGTTGAAAACGGACGAATTAGAGTTAAATAGATCTTAATCTGGAAAGTTCACAAGTTTGTTATTACAACTTGCTCAATAAATAATGAGTTTTGTCTATAATTGGTGGCACTGTGAGGAACTTATAAAGGCGTGATCTGACAGATCTCGTGGGGACGCGCAACTGCAGCTTACAGAGAAGATCCGGGGAGTCAATCAGAGACTGCTAAATTTTAACTGTGAGAGACACGTCTGATGTGGTTCTCTTTTCTTATGGTGCCTTCTAAATCTCGCCTCATAATTAGTGTCATAAACTTATATCCTATGGCGGCTCCAGATTCTGTAAATTACGCAAAGAGCAATTTTGCACGCACGAGAATTTGAATAAACTTGTAAGTTTTTTGTCTTTTTGGATTCCAAACGAGTCACACCAAATTGTATTAATGTCCACATGAGAATAATTTTATAAAATAATGTGTATAAGATTATTTTTAATAGTTTTTTAAGGATATATTTACAAATGAAAGTCAGGTCAAGAGTACCCTTAACCGGCGAGCATGTATGAACAATGTGATGAGAGTGAATGAAGCATAAGAGGTATGTTCAGAGCAAAAGAAAATCCTACCCCTCCGGGAAACAGACGTGAGTTTATGTTTGTATGTATATTTACAAATATTGGAAACTCTAATAACATTTATACAACGAATAAGATTCGCTAGATAAATAAATAAATACAAATCCAACAGTCACATACATAACTAGGTACGAGTAGTCCTGACCCCACTATAGGTTTCCCTTTGTCAGGAACTAAGAGTATCATTGGTACCATTGGTACAATTTGTAGTGGTATATCTTCAAAACATGCAAACAGCCTGCATCGAGTACCGAACCACCTCTTGCGTCTCAGTCAGCCACTCGCCCGCTGCGCCATTCAGGTTAACGTTACAACCGCAGAAAATAACGATAAAACATAGTTTATGAAAGTTTTCCACTAACTGCTTCAATACATCAGCTTGGTGTCATCTATATTTTGGATGTAAGTAAATAAAAGTTATATCTGAAAATTCCAGATAAAAACTGCCTGAAGAATACAAGCACACCAAATAGCAATTCGTCGTCAACATCCGAACCTCGTCAAATGAATCATACGCATAAACCACGGTTCTGAGCTTCCGAGCCATAAATATTCAAAGAGAGAGAAATGAAGTAATAGCCCTGAGCCCACAAATCATACCTACTTTATTTCCATTTTCAGCTACAGCCTTTAGGTAAACTGACATTTGTGCGTTTTAGATATATCTTGGTTTTTTAACGCATTCAACTCTGTTCATAATTAGCGTAACATAATGTGTAGCGCGTTTTTTTCCTTGGGTCTACCTGAATTAGGTCCTACCTAGGCCAATATTTGACATGTACCAATGTCGATAAAAATGTATTTTTTTTTTAAATTTAATATAAACATTTTATTTATGCAACTATGTCCAAGGTTTATACAAAAATTTAGATTTATTATTTATTTATTCAATATAACATCATTACAGGATTTTTTTAACCCTAAAGCGATGATATATGAAAGAAAGTATATAATATCAGATAGAAGAAGAGATCTAAACTAAACAATTTAAACAATTTGTTTCTTAAACTACCTGTGCTATTTGTAGGAGTTTCGGCAGGCTATTGTAAAAATATCTACGTTATTCGCAGACAAGATATTTAGCAGATAGATAGCGAGCGACACATGGGGGCAAACTTAAGTAAGGATCTATACATAGGTTAACTGATTCAGATCACTAATTACACACGTACAGATTACTACATCATGAAGATAATCCAGATTTTAGATTCAGATTCTAATTTTACTAATTCCAAAAAATATTTTGCATATGTGTACAACCATATATGTACGAGTATATACAAGTTAGATAGATAGATAGCTCTTTATTGAAAATCACATAATGTTGCTTACAAATAAATTCAAACACTGTTGTGTTAATTACAAGCAAATCGCGGGAGTACAATGGCCGGTATTATCGCTTATAGCGATCTCTTCCAGACAAGTAGATTTCAAGTTATACGTATAAGTATTTACTAAAGATAAAATACAAAATAATATACTGCATATTGTATTTTTGGTTATAAAAAACCGCCGAAAACTGAGAGCACATGTACTCAGGTACAGAGGCATTCTAACTAAGCCTACATAGGTCCTAAGTAAAAATTAAATCACTTTATTCTGAAGGATATTTAATCTGTGACTATTTTTATAAGAGGTCGGCTTCTTGAAACATTGAATCTGCAGAGCCTTAACCCTCTGAATGCTTGGGAATGTGCAAAAAGTTACGTGACTTTAAATTATACCCAACTTTATTAATTTCAAGCGGAGGGGTATCTATATCATACGTGTGTATGTTTTCGAGAGTAACGCTTATTTACACCATATATAATTATTATTATGACTCTTTATTTCAGACTATAAAGGTCCATAAATTACATAAATACACACACAGAAACTAAAAATAAAATACATTTTAAAATTCAAAATCAAAATCAAAATTCAATTTGACTATGTTTCTCAAATAATCCAGTGTTTTAAAATGGGCACTCAATGTTGTCCGCGATAATTTTATAATGCTATTGGGTCTGTTCCTCACCCGCCCCAGGAGATACTATTCTTTATAAGCCGTCTGTACACGCATCTGCCAAAACCCCAGAAGAGCTACAATACCGAGGCAACCCCAACAGCATACTAAAAATATTATTGTATTGTACACGCAGAGTACTAATAGATTTCTGGGTATATTTAACCCGTAGGCTGCTGGTGTTGAAACGCTGATATAAAAAACAAAACAATCACGCTCACGACTATCTACCCCATGGTCAGATACATACTGAGTAGATCTTTGAGGTTACCAAGTAGGGGGTTAGTCCGAGGCACGTTCAAACATTACATTTCATACATGCCCTTTTTTAAGTTAGCATTCGCTGATAATATTCTTATTCGATATTTATCTTAATCAAAACAATCTAGAGAAAGCACTTAGGAAGCTACTCTTGTTCCAGTTACATGCAAAATGTTTCAGCTGAAGCTAATAAGAAATAGAAAATACAATTGTGATATTGCAACACCATTAAATAATAAATAAATAAAATAATGCTGGACATTTTCACACAGCATCATTTAGCCCTAAAGTAAGCAGAGCTTGTGTTATGGGTACTACATGACTGATATACTACTTACATACATTTTTTTTTGTAAATACATACATATTATACTTAGAAATCACCCAGATCCCGCTGGCTGGAATCGAACCCGCAACCTTCTGCGTCTCAGGCGGGTCTTCACCCACTGCGCCACAGATTTCATAACGCATTGAAATAATCTAGCAATATACACGTACTTCTAACTACTTCCAGTTGCAAAGGATTTTGCATTGTTTTGTTTCAACAAATTTAAGTCTTACAAGGAGATTCAAGATGATATCGGATACAGAACGCGGGCAGCCACTCTATTTGTTCGAATACCTGTCACGTGGAATGCTTACTACTTGCAAAACGCGGGCATGTACCAAATGTAATGTTTGGACGTGCCTCTAATTACCCCCTACTTGGTATCCCCAAAGATCTACTCACAGAGTATGTATCTGAGGATGTCCACCAAGGGGAAGACAGTCGTGAGCGTGTTTGTTTTGTTTGAATGTATTGAATAGTGAAATTATTGTTTAATTTGTGTACCATTTGTTATATCGTTGCTGGATCAAAGGACTATAAAGTGAGTATAAGTGACCACTATAAAGTTTGTGTTTATCCAATGTCATATATATTAATAAAATAATGCTGGTAATTTTTCACACAGCATCATCTAGCCCCAAAGTAAGCAGAGTTTGTGTTATGGGAACTACATGACTGATATACTACTTATATTTTTTTTTTGTAAATACATATATGTTATACATAGAAAACACCCAGATCCCGAGACAAATATTTGTCCCGCGGCGGGAATCGAACCCGCAACCTTCTGCGTCTCAGGCGGGCCTTCGTCCACTTTGCCACAGAGGTCATAGTGAGAAGTAAATTATTTGTTTATTTTTTATTATTTTTATTTTATGGATGATCAAGGTGGATTTTAGAGTGACTATATGTGACCACTATAAATTTTGCTCGAATCCAATGTCGTATCTACGTCCAAGTCTTATTGCGATTCTATTCAGGCAAAGATGTCAAATTTCGGTTTGCGGTTGACGATTATATGACAATCAATTGATAAATCGTCTTCAACCGCAAAGCGAAATTTGACATATTTGCCTGAATTTAATCGCAATAAGACTTGATTGACTTGACCCCTGAGCAGTAAAACGAATTGTTAATTTTTTGTTCATTTTGTTATATCGCAGAATAGTAGGTATGCCTACGTGGAATAACTCGTTATGTAGACTATAAACACAAGTATTCCTAATATTATGGAATACACAAGGTGATTCAGGCATCATAGGCCAAAAAGAGCGGGGCAATAAGGGATCCCGTGGCCGATCCAAATCACGTTCTTATGTTCTAGGATTTTTCTAATTTCGATCATTTCTTATGAAAAAAGTTCAACGTAGAATAACGATTATGTGGTGAAGTCGTAGAAAAATAACTTGGCAAACCTGGTAACTTATTTCAGAATGAGAACTGATTATCTGTTTGAACTGTCAAAGTATTAGAACATATGAACAATTAAAAATTCTATGGTTTTCTTAAAGTCAATCACAATTAGAAAACCTCTCGAAGAACCATTTAAGATTAAACAAATCGATTGCAAGAAACCGCGTTTCGAAGATCACGGAAAAAGCATAAACGGGCTCCTGTCGCCTCGGTTTAAAATAAGGTTTCAATCATGCAAGTTACTTGAAATGAAGAAATCAACTGGCACGGTGCCCGGCCGGTAAGCGGTAACATTTGCCAAATGCATCTGCAATTCCGCTTAGCATCATCATCATCAGCCTGTAGAAGAACTGCTGGATATAATAATACCTAAGTGATTGTTATCCTTTAAAAAACTCGCTATCGACTTAGCTCTATGATATAGATCCTCAGATCCACACTCAGTACGCAGATATGTTAGGATAACGAGTAGGAGATAGTGAGAAACAGGTCCAAACATTATATTAGGGACATATTCGAATTTCACGAAGTAGTTAGCATTCCATGTGACATGTTGCAAGCCTACCGCGGCTTATTGGGAAACTAGGTAACTAATGTTATGCCTTTGGATTTCTGGTTCTTTCCCTAGACACAGAAATTAGATTTTGGCTTTTTCTAAATGTTTCGATGTTTTCTTTCACGGTTTTGAGCACTTGTCATGCGCACATAATTTGCATTTATTTGGAGTATGACCGGGTTTGCACCCACGACGTTCGGATCGGAAGTCTGGGTACAGCCCACTAGGCCAACAACACTTGTAAAACTTCAAGCTGTCTTTTAGTTTTGTCTTATATCCACCTGTCGCTAGACGGCACTCGATAGATCATGAAAACAGTAGGGAGTAACTTCTTTGCAGTTCAATTACAAACGAGCAATTCCCACTAATTACAAACAAAATAAACTTGATTAACTGTAGAACAACAGAACCATACCATTCTTCAATCAAACTATGGAATTAATTAAGAAAACAGACCCATTAACGTTGGAATGTTGAATAAACAGTTCCTTCGAGGGAAAACTGAACAAACGAAAAATAATAAATCTACTAGGGTATAGAAGTGAAACTTCTTTACAAACTATGGTATCGGTGGCGCCGATTAAAAAAGTTACTATTTACAATAGACTGGGAGTGAATATTCATAAAACATATCAATCGAGTATCTTTAAAAAAAAATACATTAGAATATAAGTTAGGTTAATAAAATGCATACAAACAAAACAAAGTACTCGGTAGATAGGATTGATGACTATGAACTTCTGGTCTAATATTAGTTTCAACTCGTTGATTTGTAAAAGGATCATTAAAAAGAATACCTAGCCATGTTTTCTTGCCTTACTTTCCTGGCTTGGTCGCGGAGGAACAGGCAGTAAATAAATACGATGTTTCAAAGTGATCCTTGTGATTTTAATGTTTATATGAATATTGATTTTGACTTTTAGTTTTTGCGATTAGTAAACAAAATGATTAGTACCTATGGGTCTTTATTGCCACTTGGCTGTGTTTACACTCTTTTTTGTGTTATCTTAAAATAGTGAATCCTTAATAAATAACATCCTAGTGAGGGTTGAACCCTATGTATGTGACTGTAGTTTGCCTATTTATTTATTTACCTATTGGCTAAATTAACTGTGAGAAATATGTAACCGCACAGTTATACTTATATACGAGTAAGAGTTCTATGAGCTGCTATTATTATTTATGTTATGACAGAGCTCGTAAATAACAGTGACGACGTTTCTCCAGTTGCAACTATTTCGCGTGTTTGCCAGAATAGTTTTAATTTTCAACTTGGTAAGAAATTGCAATCACGTTAAATTCAAAGCGAAATTATGGATAAGGACTGAAAGCGAGACATGTGTGTCACAAATAAGCGGAATCACGCATAAATCTTTAGTTCGGAATGTCCAGTCGATCATTGAAACTACTCGTACATTGAAATTTTATGTTTATAGCGAAACCGATTAGAAAATTACACTTAGATATAATTGTATAATACCTGGTCTATTGTATGTATTCCTGTATTTTTGTATCTTCTTTGGTGTGCAATCAAGAGTTTATCTATCTATTTATCTTTTTTGTAATATAATGCTCAAATAATATAGTTATAGAATGGACCAAATCAGTTGACGAAGTATAGGAATGCCTTCTACCCGATGGACCGATTACATCTTAAAACTAGATGGATCGTTCGTCATGGGACTTTTTAGAGGAAGCCTTTGTTCAGCACTGAACTTCTACATAGATGATGTTGATAATGATGATGCCGCTTCTTTAATCCTTCTCTCTAATTTTATTTTGCTGAACAAAACAGGAATGTTTTAAATCATTGCCAAAAAACTTTACAAAACATAATGGAATCGCATTAGGTCGTTAGCAGCGTGCAGTGTGGTTGCTTTCTTTAAAAGTTGTATTATAGATTGGTATGTAGTACTATAAAACTACAATAAAAAATTGTTTAGATGCTCTGGCAGAGATAAATAAAAAGATGATGAAAAACATCCACCAAACACATACATATCCTGACCTCACTAGGATTGAATATGGCATACAAATAGACGAAAGCAGATTTTTTGAAGCGGGCCGAACTTTCTAGGACGAACATGGCTTAAATCGATTCCGTGTCGTGAGTATCAGGAACTACGATTATAATAGTACCCATCCACACTCGGAACAAATATCTACAGAAGATGCAAACAAACGGGACAAACCCACAGCGGGAACCAAACCCGCACCTCTTGTATCACAGCTGGTTACTCAGTCAACCTAATGACAAATTATTGATTAAAATATTTCAATCTTAATCACAGCTTATAGTCGAGTAACTTTTCAACCTATGTACATGATCGAACGAGAACTTCGATAATCTAACGGGGTTCATGTATCTACCTACCTAATTAAGGTGTTTTTTACACCTACATAAATCTGTGTCCCTACATAAGAGTAATTCATATATATATATATATATATATATATATAAGTGAATCTAATACTATCATGACATCCCATTTTCGCCATCCACTTCGATCTTTAGCTATCATGGGCCAGTCCCTCTCATAGGCACCCAGTTCATCTCGCCATCGTGTGTGAACCACAGAAAAGAGGGGACTACTTAATACTGGTTCACTTAAACTTAACTAAACAGAGCATATCCTATTTATATTACGTAACTAGTAATCTTCAATAAAAAAATGGTTTTTTTTATCTTCTTCGTAGTCTGCCTCGTTGTTGTACATGCCTTGGCAATTTTGACCCTTAACTCATAGGACATGCGGCAGACGTGAGTCCAGTCCAACTTCAGCTTGGCGGTTTTCTCTCCTACGTCGGAGATTTTGGTTTTGAAATGTGGCATGGTGTTTCAGATGCGGTCAGTTAATTTAACTCCAAGAATACAGCGCTCCATTGCCTGTTGACAAAATCTCACCTTATATATACAAAATATGGTTTGTGTGATATTGCGTGTAAAACCAACAAACTGATTTTTTCGACATTAAGTGGTTTCGGTAGTACAGCGGTGATGATTTCTATCATTAATATTCAGACAATCACAATTTACGTGTCCTTTTCGTGTTATTTTCATAACATTTGCTTTCTTATAATGTTGAAATTAAAATTGAAATGATTAATTGAAAATACAACAATTATACATGTAGGTACAATTTTATAAGTATTTAACATTGTATAATCCTATATGTACAAAATTAGTACCCAAACTAGGATGACCGGTTGTCTGGTCCGCCAGAAAAAGTTGTTTATTTAGTATTTTTCAGTTTAAATGACGTTAATAGAATAATATGGAAACTGGGTACAGCGAAAGATTTTTGAATTCCAACTTTTGTCCAAGCTTTTTGTATGGAATTTTGTCATTATAGTAATTAAGAGAGAGTAAATCTCGCGAATAACGCTACAACAGAAATACCCATCTAATAACTATGACCTCTGTGGTGCAGTGGGCGAATGCCCGCCTGAGACGCAGAAGGTTGCAGGTTCGATTCAAACCGCGGGACAGATATTTCTATGATCTGCAAATATTTGTCTCGGGTTTGGGTGTTTTCTATTAATATTATGTATGTATTTACAACAAAAAATATATAAGTAGTATATCAATCATGTAGTTCCTATAATACAAACTCTGCTTAGTTTGGGGCTAAATACTGCAGTGTGAAAAATGTCCAGTATTATTATTTATTAATTTATTATTATTGAATCCTAGTATGGTGAAAACTACGTATGTGATCGTCAGGACAAATAAAGTTATCGCAAAACGACACTGTTAAGCGTATTCCAGTTAAAATTTGAAGAATGGTAAGTTTTCAATACAGAAGGCAACAACCTTCGGACGAATTAGTTGAACTCCACGTTGGTACCTTAGGCACCATGTCTGCTGAAGCACCACGTCGCCATTTAGACGCGTAGGTGTGCAACTTTCAGGATACACAATTAACAGGCTTTCATGACACCCCCTTACAAACTTATAACCCTTCACAAATATAAACAATATCGCAAATTAATGAATATAGCACTTTTTTCGTACCTATCTAAATCAATCTATGTTATGTTCGTTCTCAATACGTTGGTATATCTTTTAGTTTGCCAATATCATCGTTAATTATATATCATTGTTACCTCTAAAATAGGGTTATCTGAAATAAATACCTTTCAGCGATAAAACAGCCCATTGCATTTCTTTTTTTTTTCTATTTTGTATTAAAAAAACTGGTATGTAAAATGGTATTATGCATATGTATGTCTACATATGTCTATTTATCTTACTACTATTATAAACGCGAAAGTTTGTGAGGATGGATATTGTTACTTTTTCACGAAAAAAACAAAAAAAAAATATTTTGTTTACAGTAATATAGTTTAGAAATCAATACCGGATGAATCCAATTCAGAAATTTATAATTTTTTACAGAGAATCATTTAGCCCCATACTGAGCAGAGCTTGTGTTATTGGAACTACATTACTAATTATACTACTTCTTTTTTTTTATAAATACTTACATATTATATAGAAACACCCCGACTCTAGACAAATATTTGCAGATCATAAAAACATTCGTCGCACGGTCAATATCGATCCCGCAACTTTCTGCGTCTCAGACGGGCCTTCGCCAACTGCGTCACAGAGGTCTTCTGTATCATTGCCATAGTTATCAAAAACTACGATTTATTTTCATTTTTAATAAACCTCCCACGAAATGTCAAAACTCCTTCTTTTGGCGACAGTAAAACAACAAGCTTAAAATATAATTAGAACGATTTAGTGGACAGCCAGGCTGAAAGTCCAATACAGTAATTGTTTTTCTTCAACATGCCAAAGTTTGTGAACTTCCAACTCTTTTCCGGAAAGTTACGGAATGCCATTTGCAGATAATTAATGGTTAAGTTTTCCGCTTTCTAACGCTCATTTTTCAAATGTTGGGGTGACCCCATGTGAATGGGGGAAACTGAGACTTTAAGTTTGGTTATTGTAGCATTTTTTTATTTTATTTTTATAAATGGGAAACTTCTCCTTTACTAACTAGTTTCTGCGCATGGAATTGCACACATTCTATACGTATAAAAGCCTGTATAATTTTAGGTAATGAATAATTACTGATTAATAACGGTTCAGTCGTTAATATACATTTCTAATTAGCTACAAACATATGTTTGAAATTACCTATATAAGTAGGTATACTTTCATCTGAGATGCGAATGTTGAGATGGATATGTGGAGTTACTAGAATGGACAAAATAAGGAATGAGTTTATCAGGGGAAGTATGAAAGTAGCATCCGGGACGGAAAAGTTGAGGAGTAATAGGTTAGCATGGTATGGGCACGTCATGAGGAGGGAATAATGTCACATTACGAGAGGAGTGTTAAATATGAATATGGATGGAATTAAAAGCAAAGGTAAGCCAAAGAAAAGATGGATGGATTGTGTGAAGGATGACATGGTTAAGAAAGGTGACATCTCAGTAGTGAGAATGGTCAGTACTCACTACTGAGATGACGGCTGATAGAGGAGAGTGGAAGAAGAAAACATGTTGTGCCGACACCGCGTAATGTGAGATAAGGACAAGATGATAATGAAGTAGGTATACTTTCACATTTGAAATAAAACTAGAAAAGGATTTTTCTGAAATACGTCTACGAGATAATATACCAATATCAAATAAAGGACATATTTTTATTAGAACTACATTAGGTATAAATCAAATAAATTTAATCGCACAATAGTATTCATCGAGATAAACACTAGGACTTCCTGTATCGTATGTTTCAAGAACTACAAGTACCATGCTACACCAAAAAATGCAATTTTCTGTAGATATTTGTCTGAGTCCCGCTGCGGTACAAACCCGTACCTCGTGCAACGCAGCCAACTCACTCACCGTGCATTCGAGGTCGTCATACGCAAATTAAAACTATTTTAAGATGTACTATATTTTTTTTTGTATCTAAGTTTTTTAGATTCCGGCAATTTTATATTAAAACCTTCCTGCGTCATGAAAACTTCTGAGAATTTTATGATTACTTAGACGCAGCTGAAATTAAACTGATATATTTTTACTACGGCATTACATACACACTCACCCAGACAGCTTTAAACTTTTGAGTAAATGTGTGTGTTGTTGTTTTAAGAAGTTTCGAAAACCAAACATACGTAATACGCAACGTACGAGGTCAAGCTGTATTTTATTGTTCTCGTACGGATTTCTCTGAAAAACGGAAAACTGTGATGTAGCTTAACCTAAGTTGGGGAAAATAGAATGTATATTATTTCCACATCAGTTCTTAAAGAAACGAACCGTAAACCGAGTTGTCTTATCTCAAAAATCCCCCACAACTAACATAAAAGTGTATAAATACGACAATTTGTACAAATCAGAGTGCAAATAAACTATAAGAAAGAGGTTAAACGAAGAATATATTTTATTTCCAAATCATTAATTTCTGATATATTGACTCGGGAAATGAGATGGAGTAAGATGGATTTTTATTTGATACTTATCTTTCCATTGTTTCAGTTTTATTGGAAATGGTCGGTATAGCATTAAGCATATTGTGCTAGAATTATTATTCTAGAATATAATGCCAAGTCCAGACTCTATGCTACGGTCCCTAAGTTGCTTCATATCTCCGTCAGGGGGATGCGATAGAAAAAAAATAAACAACACTACCAGAGGGCTACTAAGGGGCTGCCCCTTTAGATGTGAGTGAAAAAGCTAATATTTTATTGAAACTTGTCCATTTTGATCTATTTAGTAATTTATTTGTAAAATAATTATAATAATGCTGGACATTTATATCTAGCCCCAAAGTAAACAGAGCTTGTGTTGTAGGTATCGTTCATAATAATATAAGATATTAAATGTCAAAAAATCTACTTTCTCACGTGCTTACTTTATTTTGATGACACACTTTCGAATAAATAAAAAGTAGTTCACAAAAAATTTTGCGGATTCCATAAGATGATAATGTTTTTTGAGTTTTACGGGAAAAGAAGCAATCCCTCAGGAATAAAGCTATTATGAGACCTCTTCGGGATATCATAAAAATCGGGAAACATTCAAACTCACAAATCATGGTAATTATCCCGTTTTTTAGTAAAAATTTTGTTAATTTTCACGTACCGTACTATTGAATGAATGATGAAGGACTTTACAATTGTACTATCGCGTCACACTCGGAATGAGTCGAAACTAAGTCGGTGCCTTCACCAACAGAACGATAAGTAAATATTCCCGTTTTACAATATGAATTCACGATTGTTTTTTTCCAATTTGTTATAGTAAAAAGCTCTAGCAATAGATTCACCTGATTTTTTCTGCAAAACAACTGAGAAAAGCAATAATGGTGAAACTATCTGTAAAATTGAAGTGCAATTGAGCCGAGAATCGCATCAGACTGGGATCCGTTTAAAGATGCACACCTGCAGTGTTTCCCTCAACTGCCTTCGACGATAAAAAAATGCGGCAATACACATATATTTTGACTTCCAAGTATTAACCGTGTGTTTTGACATTCGTTCAGGACCTCATGGGTTCGAACCAGTCATGCACCAATGGATTCTTCCACTCGAAAAAAATCACATTAACACATGCTCAAAACGGTGAAGGGAAACATCGTGAGGAATACGATAGAAAATTTATCATCATTATCAAACTGTAAAGGTCCACTGCTGGACATAGAAGCCTATATTAGTAAAGGCTTCTGAGTGCCATGATGAACAATCTTGTGTTGCCTTATGTGGATAAAGCAACATGAGGGAGGCATCCTTATAAAACACCTGACTCGGTCCTCCTTCACTTCAGCGTTTGCAGTCGGCATTTGATACTACAAATCTGGACCTGGATTTTGTAGTATTACTCCTCAGCGACTGGTCAGTTGTATCTAATAGAATGACAGGATAGTCAATACCACAATGCCTGAAGACAAAAATCTTCAATTAGTGCGTCCTACCCATGAACCCTAAGCTAATCTACAGCGCCGAAAAGTGGACACTCACTAGTTGTGATTCCATAAGATGATGATGTTTTTTAAGCAATCCATCAGAAATAAAAATATTATGAGACCATTTTGGGATCATTCTCTATACCCTATACAACGCAAAAAAAGAATCATCAAAATCGGTCTACAATTGGTGAAGATTTCAGGAATCAAACAAACACTATAAAAATAAAATACAGCCGAATTGAGAATCATGTTATAAATTATTTTTGTTCTGCACTAAGCCCTTCTCCATTCCCAGGAAATACATAAGAAAAAGGGCCTTTGTTTTGGTATTTTATATTTAGCTTTAATCGATCAAACCGTAACCTCATAACCGATAAGATTATCGCGTAGGCAAACAATTTGTACGGCAAAACTAGCAATGAAAAACACACTATCTTCATATAACCAGTAGGTATCACCCAATTTACCTATAAATATTATCTTCATCATTGATAAATAAAAAAAATACACAAAAAATTAAATCTTCTTAAAAAATGCAATACTCGTAAATGCTGATATTTTGTACATATTGAAACATCTTGGGTTCTTTGGATGCACCATTTTGCTCAGAGCTCGTTCATGATGGTACGTTCAGCAGTCAGTGACAAAAGAACAATACTTAATAGTAAGTGCTAGCGTGAGTAAACTAAAATGAATACACAGTGATACCAATTGGTTCTGTCCATTGGTACTAACGCGAATGATCCAATTTTTTCTAGAATACACGCTAGATTTGAAAATCCGCCTATCTAGAAGTTTACCCGGAAACAACTGTCATCTAAAAACTCAAATTAATTAATCAGCTATTTATTTAGTGTTTTACTTCCCACCATCATCAATAGCGAAGTCCACTGATGATCCTAGACCTCCCCCTAAGAGTACCCGAAGAAAACACGCAACTGCTTCTAAACACGATTAATAATAGGTGTTAAAGTAAAAACTGCTTATCAAACCACCCTTCGGTATAAAATAGTCACGGTAAACGTAATTGGAGGTAGAAAATAGCTTAAAATAACACGCATATTAATGAACTTCTTTTGGTATTCATCATCATCAACAAAATCATGTAGAAGCTTGCTGGATATAGTCCTTTCTCAAAGAGTCACCACCAATTTCCCGCAACCTTTGAGATATAATCGGTCCATCGAGAGCGTCTTTCCTACACTGCGTCATCCAGTTCATGGTCGCCATTCGAAAACCCTTCTTTCCCAGCAATGGTCAGTTCTGCGAGCCTTAAAGCCAGCCCATTGCTACTTCAGCTTGCTAATTCTAAGAGCTATGTCGGTGACTTAAGTTCTACGGATTTCCTTATTTCTGGCGTTTTATAATTTCCACCCACCACACATTGTTCCTTTATTTTTCTGACGACCTTGGTGGTGCTACCGGTGAATACGCAAGAGGTGATTCCCGCTGCGGAAAAAATATTTGCATGTTCAGCTGATATTTGTTCCGGATCTGGATATTGTGGTACAACGCTACTCGTAGTTTCTGATACCTACGATTCAGAGAATCCTAGTATGGGGTCGGTTGAGTATTATTTATTAATTATTTATATAAATAGAATATCATGGTTTTGACCATAATATAATGGTAAATATATGGTGTTTGGTTTGTAAAAAAAATGAAATAAAAAAACACTTATTGATGAACACCATGTTGGTAAGTCTTATAAATGGCGGTCTTATCGCTGACACAACCTTGCATTCCAGACAACCGTGCATGATTGCTAACCTAAACTAAATCTATGTGAGTGTTTTACTTTTCCACCGACACGAAGTTTTCGCGAAGTTGAAACGTCCCCCGAACTAGTTATAAAAATGTTTTTGTTGATCTGTTTTTGTTGTTGACTGTACTATCGCTCGACTAATTCACATTCATTGATAGGAACCTTGAAAGCAACGCTACTGTTTCCTCAGGCGCATTGTACACGGAATGATGCTGGCTTTCTGCGGGTTAATGGCTATCGATTTGCTATCAGCTCTGCCCTCACCTTACTTACGAGTACATCCCATTGGCATTGGGTTCTCAGTACGGTCACTGGATCACGAATGGATGCGGAAAATCTTTAGCAGATACAGAGAAAGGATAGCGCTTGGTACATATATGGACAAAAAAACAAAACTTGCTTTTAAAATTTTAAACATTGCTTTTTTCAGGAATTGTAAATCTTTAGCAGATACAAAGTATAGTGCTTGGTGGCTATTTGGACATTAAAACCCAACTTGTTTTTGAATTTATAAACATTGCTATTTTCAGGTATTGTGAATCTGTACCAGATATAAAGGATAGCGCTTGGTGCCTATTTGGACATTTTAAAACACATCTTGCTTTTCAATTTTTAAACATTGCTATTTTCAGGAATTGTGAATCTTTAGCAGATACAAAGGATAGCGTTTGGTGTCTATTTGGATATTTTAAAACACAACTTGCTTTTACATTCTTAAACATTGCTATTTTCAGGAATCGTGAATCTTTATCAGATACAAAAGATAGCGCTTGGTGACTATTTGGACATTTTAAAACACAATTTGCTTTTAAAATTTTTAATATTGCTATTTTGAGGAATTGTCATGTCATCCTACCTAGGCCTTGTCACAAAAGCGGTCTTCTTATTACTGAGCGAAGCAGCGCTTAGCTGAAAGAGGCCTTGTTTGGTCTACATGGCACAGATGGAAATAATTAGCACAAAAAATCTTCCTCTTTGTTTTTTAACTCTTAACTCTCTGTTTATCTTACTGTTCTCTTTAAAGTGTCTAGTTTCTTTATTTCCGATCCGTCTATTCTGTTCTTTGTTGTTATGTCAAATAAACTATTTTTTTTTCTATTTCAGGGTTCCCGAGACAAAAAGAGAAGGTTCCGACCTTGAGAATTCAGCTTGTACGTTTGTCTGTCCAAAGTCAAAGTCAAGTTGGATGATCGTGGCCTAGAATAACAAATAGGCTACTTTTTGTGTGGGTACCACGCTGACGAGGCCGTGGGAAGAGGCTAGATGTTTAGTATAGAGGCGTGTTCTAACAATCCATTTAATATTGTTGTGACTGATTTACCTATTTTTTACAAAACCAACAAAAAACTATTCCCTACTCAGATACATACACAGTGTGTTGTTATTTGAGGATACTAAGTAGGGGGTAGTCTGAGGCACATCTAAACATTATATTGGGCACATGCCCGCGTTTTGCAAGCAGTTCGCATTACACGTCACAGATTACAAGCCAGCCTCCACTTATAGGACCCTACAACCTTCGGATATGAAGTCAGGGTACCGCCCCATATGCTAACTCGGCTCGTAAAACACAGTTATATATTACTAGCTTCTGCCCACGGCTTCGTACGCGTGGTACCCGGATAAAAAGTAGCCTGTGTGTTATTTTGACGTATAAGCTATATAACTAAATACGTTCAGTAGTTTTTGCGTGAAAGAGTAACAAACATACATCCTCATAAACTTTCACGTTTATAATAGTAGTAGGATAGGAAGTCAGAAAGGTATGCAAGCATTTTAAGTAAAGTAAGTTTATTCATTTATTAAAAACATATGGTAAAACGGTATTACAAATTGTAGTTAGTAAGTGCATGTTATAAATCTCTACTGTAGGTATGGCAAAAATAAGAAGGCACCACGGCTTACAACCAGTCACGGGAAACGATAAGGTTGCGGGTACGATTCCCGCCGCGGGACAAATGTTTGTATGATCTGCAAATATTTGTCTCTGATCTGGGTGTTTTCTATGTTTATTATGTATGTATTATATATATATGTATGTATTATATAAATAGTATATCAATGTAGTTCTCACAATACAAGCTCTGCTTTGTTTGGGGCTAGATGAAAAATTACCAGCGAAATGTTTAGACATGCCCCTAATTGGTACTACTGATCTACGTGCAGCTCTCAGATTTTATGCCGAGTTAAAACGGTGAGAATTTCGATTCCATATTTTCTGAGGATGTAAATCGTGTAATCGTGGAGAACGAGCGTTTTCTTTTTAATGACAAGTAGAAAATACCAAGTGTTTTTTGTACCACATCTACGCTTGTTGCAAAGCTTGTGTCAATCATAAATCTCATTATCTCTATAAAACCCTTCAATGGACTACCGATGATAATGTTCTTTCGATAATAATATTTCTTTACCCAACCAATATCCACCTGTTACAGAATGGGAGAAATAAGGAACAGTAAGCGTTTTCCCTAACATTTGGAGTATCTTACGTAAATTGGATTTCTGAATAGATACCACTGATTGAATTAGCTGCTTCATCGGCCTTGCCGGGTATCGATTGTAGATATAAATGTGCGAGAATCAAGACTGTCTCAGAGGCGTAGCTTGGAAATATAGATCAAATAATGACATACATCTAGATTTCTCGCAGTACAATTTGAGATCAAATAATGATATACATCTAGATTTCTCGCAATACAATTTGAGATCAAATAATGATATACATCTAGATTTCTCGCAGTACAATTTGAAATAAAATAATGATATACATCTTGATTTCTCGCAATACAATTTGATATCAAATAATGATATACATCTAGATTTCTCGCAATACAATTTCAGATCAAATAATGATATACATCTAGATTTCTCGCAATACAATTTGCGATCAAATAATGATATACATCTAGATTTCTCGCAGTACAATTTGAGATCAAATAATGATATACATCTAGATTTCTCGCAGTACAATTTGAGATCAAATAATGATATACATCTAGATTTCTCGCAGTACAATGTGACAACTCTCCGGAGTCATTTGTATAAAAAATAAATGTCAAAACTGTAATACCTGACTACCAAATACAAACCCTTGATCATAGAAATTTGTATAATAAGGTATATACAAAAAAATATGAAATACACTTCTATGTCAAGCCGTTGAAATTCTAAATATATTTTGGTATAGGTATATAACTATAAAAATAATATGTATAGCGATGTTTAATTTGTAGTTAATGTTCATTTTTCCATACGTATTAATAAAATTAATAAAAAATAATGCTGGACATTTTCACACCATCTAGCCCTTAAGTAAGCAGAGCTTGTGTTATGGAAACTATATGACTGATTTACTAATTATATGTTTTTTTTTGTAAATATATACATATTATACATATAAAACATCCATGTTATATGTATATTTTTCTGTAAGGCAATATCATCATCCATTAATTAACTTACTACAAAAAAGTTATATGCATCCATTCCTGACCCCACACTAGAATTCCTTGTATCGTGGGAATCATTAATGATTGACATAATTTTTTAATTATATTTATTTAATTACAATTTGGCCGAGGTTCTCATGAGGCACAAAATTAAATATAAAAGTCTCGACAGAGCTTACTTATTTGAGCCTCAACCCTATTGAACTATCTTTAGATCGTTTGAAACGGTCTTTAGCTAGCAACTGTATGTAACTGTATACTTGTACATAGTTGTGTGAATAGAAGTACGTTTAATTGCTAATTTAGTAAAAACTCTCTTATTTTACATTGGTGGAGACGGGCGTAATGTTGATTTAATTACTAATTTAGAAACAGCCTGGTGACAAAAAGTGGTTTCACGAATTTACAAGCGAAATATATTATATTTTCATTTACCGCGAAACGTCTAAATGCTCTGTCACAGTAATTGGCTATTCCAGTACATTCTACCATCTCTCTGGAAATCTTTTAGCAAACAAAATATATTTTAAATTACTTAAGCCTTCGCTTGCCTCATTTTCCCCACATAACAAAGCCTTTGCGACAATATTCGTACATAAAATTATTCACTCGGCTCACTTCATTCGTTTCCTTCTGACGTACAAATTGTATTCGTAAGCTTAAATTATGGCGGTGCTGGCTCCCAAATTGTGTTCTTGAGTTTGAGGGCCTGTGTGTTTTGGTGAGAATGTGTACATATACCTTACAGTAGATATTTTTTTGTCAACTACTCGGCTTGTACTCGGTTACCTTATAGAATTTGTAATGTGCAATTCGTTATAAATATTTTAGGGTATAATTGAGTATAACGCATGATACCTCTGGACGACCTCTGTGGCACAGTGGGCGAAGGTCCGTCTGAGACGCAGAGGTTGAGGATTCGGTTCCCACTGCGGGACAGATATTTCTATGATCTGCAAATATTTGTCTCGGGTTTGGGTGTTTTCTATTCATATTATGATTGTATTTACAAAAAAATATATAAATAGTATATGGGTATATCTATGTTATTTATTTCGATATAAAGTATGAACATTTTATATTTTTTGCAAAGAACATCAAAAATATCACTTCCCTGTGTGTCAATACTCATTACCCTGGAAGTGACACACAGGAAAATTGAAAAACCGCTATAATACATGTTTTATTAATTTTATCGTTATTTTGCCTGGCCCATTTAAGATTGGATATGTTTTAGTGAATTATTAACCTCTACTAGCAAGTAGAGTAGATAATTGTTTAAATAGTGATTTATACCTCACGTTACAGAGAACGTAAGTTATCGAAATAGCACAGAGGATAAGTAAGCTGAAGTGGCTAGTTACATTATGTGAAAGAACCTACAACCCCGTTGGGGTAAACGAGTTTTGGTGGAGCGATGTCTTAGGAAAAGCGGCGGGCAGAAAGTGAATGAGAAGAATACCGGGCTCAGTGGCACGTATTGGGAGAGCAGTGGACTGATGTGGGCTGATGATGATGATGATGATGCGTTCCCCAGGAACATGCTTTGAAAAAAAAACTATATCTTTTCAGTTTCAATTCTAAGGCCCAGACGAACAAAACAGCTGTTCAGATGTGTACTAGATCAAAGAATATTTTCAGTTCACTGGTTTCTGTAATCAGCTTTGATGTCAGATAGATATAGATTTTCTGAATGAGGTCTAAAAAGACTGCTGAAACTTTCAAATTATTTTTGTTTACGATTTAGACTCTCAATATTTTTCACCTTTTTATATTGCTTTTGTCGACACATACAAGTATTTTTTTATTCAAAAAATAAAACCCTGGAATAAAAATCACAAAACAAATAAAACTAAGTTCAAATATCGGTTAGTTGACAATAAACGGTTCAAAACAAAAAAAACCCGAGTGCAGTTACCTAAGCCTGCTTTTATATTCTTAATATTTTGTATCAAAATCTATCTCACCGTTTAGGCTACAGGATAAGCTAAGGGATTTTTGGTTTATAGGAAATCTAATATAAAATTTAATTCCCCACTTAGGGGTGAGATTTTTCATAATATTGATATGGCGGTTTACAGCCGCCATTTTTTTTTATTCCTATGTAATGTTGTTTTTTGTTAGTCACTATTATAATCCTATGTTAGTCCCGTGATCAAGAAGAATCCAACGATACTTCATTCATCAAAATCCATCACACCGTTTAGGCTACAGCAGATAACCAAAATAACAGAAATACATACATACACTCGAAAACCATTACCCTCCTTTTGGGAAGTCGGGTAAAATATATTAAGAAATACACAAAGTTATGTGAATGATGTTCAAGTAGGTACGTACGAATTAAGTTTCGTCATTTCAAAATGTAAGCACAAAACCTAAGCATGAAAGCTCATTACATTGCCTTTATTTTCCTCATACTCGTAAATAGCTAAAACCAGTTAAAGCTGGTTAATTTTAAAATGAAGAGTTATTAAGGCTCGCTGCTATATTTATTGGTTAAAATAGCGGCGTGTGCCGTTACCAAAAGTAAATTTAGCAAATAAAAATTTCTTGTATTTTTTTATTGTAATCTATGAAAATGCTTGTCAAAAAACCTTGAATTAATTAATGAATGAAAATACCTTATAGTATATGATACAAACAAAATAAACAATAACACATTATGATTGTAAAGGTACAATGAAAGAAATAATATTTTTATTTGAGCCCAAAAAAAACCCATGGTACGAGTAAAATACTAGTAAAGAATTAGGCAATTTAAAAAATATTTGTTGCTTGGGGTCAAAATAGATCCCTGTCTCAGCTTGATGCAGCATCGTGTTAATACGTTGCTGCGCTGGTTTTCAGGCAGGGCCTTTTGTGAGGACTAGAACATTGACGACAGGACACAAAATCTACATAAACAACACAATAAATTGAAGTGATGTGTTACAGCGACCAGACAACCTTTGGATGGAGATAATTATATATGATTTAACAAGTAACCGGAGATGTACCTTATAATTTGTTTAAACTACCTTAAATAATATTACGCATCAAACACACTACAGCAGAATATTATAGATAATAACATATATATACAATACTTACCTTTATACATACAAACAGTCGCAACTCAGCAAAACAGGATCAAGTGAAATCTATGACATCTGGGATTAATAGAAAGTTCTAACGTAAGCAACTGTCAATAAAAACACCCTCGGGTGTTTTTGACGTGTTTACTGTAAGTAATAATCACGCTGTTGAATTCTACTTTAGGGA
This sequence comes from Perizoma affinitatum, assembly GCA_961405105.1. NCBI lineage: Eukaryota > Metazoa > Arthropoda > Insecta > Lepidoptera > Geometridae > Perizoma > Perizoma affinitatum. Next base: position 11,042,172 of record OY560194.1, on the reverse strand, counting down.
GAGTTCACCAGTCAATTTTCACTGTGGTACGTGAGCACTATGATGAGTTGCGTTTTAGTCGGGCTTACTTTTAGTCCAGTCACGAATATGTTTGAGATCACAGTTGATTTAAATTACATCAGTGAAATTATATCTGTAGTTATTCAGAAAATTGCTCAATTAGATATTATAGGTACATACGAGTGAAACATAAAACTATTTGGCAAATCTAGACTGATTATTTTTTGACTGCTATATACACGTGTGAGAGTGTAGATAGCGAGTAAGAGGACATGATTAGCGCCGCCATTTTAGATTCGTTTCCTTCCTTATTGTATCTGTGTACCGCCATCAAAACGTATATTTACGTTTGGATGTAGAAGGATTATAGCAATATTTAAAATGGAGGTTCACGGTGGACATAAGCTGTATCACTATAAAATAAAACCTTTAATTTTGTAGAAAACAATTTTGCAACGTAAGTCGACCAAAAAAACTTTGGTCCGGTGATTTCTCGCCGGTGGTTATTCGACGCCGTGGCTAGTACTAGTTGATCTAAACCAGCCACGACGCAAATTATCTGTGACCAACACACGCCTCGCAAAGGCTTTCTACGAGTCACAGAAATACACTTCCTTTGTTCAAGTAATTCAAAGTTACAATTGGGACGGAGTTCGTGATTGTAACACATCATTACTAGAGAATTGTAATCGGTTCTCGGTTTCTTTGTTAGGTAGGGACTTGAGTTGTGACGTCATCAAATGTGGGTTTTGAAATTAATTAATATTTCGAATGAAATTGAGTTATGATTGTAAAACCAGAGCCTAACTTATATGTAGTTGGCATAATATTTTACCTAAATGTTTATATTGATGTGGTTTTATATTGATTATATTGATCAGTATGGAGAGAACTATATAAAAGAATGACGGTGTTATTGCCTTATTTAAAGTGTGGAAAATAAACATAAAAAACAATTTCAACATTATTTCATATAAAGTGTAGGGTTCGATTCCCGCAAAATAAATGTTGGAGATATTTATATCAGGTCTGGGTGCTGTGGTTCCACTGTGTTCCGTAGTTACTGGTACCCACGACACAGGGAATCCAGATGTCAGGACTATTTATGCGTATGCGGGGGTAAAAAACGACAACATATGTCGGTTTCTCCCAACAATAGGGTCAGTAGATTTTATTAATGGCACAAGACTCATTCCATTAAAATTATACCAAGTAGAGGAACAGTATTTCCCTGTTTTGTGACCTCTGGTACCACTTGGCATTTACGTGACATAGCCGTAGCCTTGTGACACTTTCTAACCCCTTTTATAAAGGTCACTATTCTACCTACTTGTTAAAGAGTATGTATAAGAAACTCAATATCATCAAATACCCTAACAAAGCTTCATATCATTGAAAGCTTTCGAGATTTTAGTAACTATCATTTGAACTTATAGGACTAACAAAACTAGGGCTATACCCTAGTTAGGTTAGTCCATCTATTAGTATATAATACACCATTATTTAATAAATAAATAAATAATGCTGAACATTTTCACACAGCATCAAATTGCCCCGAAGTAAGCAGAGCTTGTGTTATGGGAACTACATGACTGATATACTACGTATATTATTTTTTTTGTAAATATTAATAAATATACAATATTATACATTGAAAACCCACAGAGCAGAAACAAATATTCGCATATACAAATATTTGTCCCGCGGCAGATTATATATCATTATTATTTGGACAACAAAAATATAATAAGCTTATCCAGGCAAGGAGTACTTAATGCTCGCATTGCTGTGTTCCGGATTGAATGAATGCCGGTGAAATTACAGACACATGTCAATTTTCACCGTTATGTCTCAGAATTGGCAACGTGCGAGTGATACCTCTGGTGTTGCTAGATTCCATAGGTTATGGTAAACGCATAACAAAGGATGGTTTATCCTAGAGCCTAGTTATCAAACGATCGTGAATAAAGTCTTTAAAACTTTCAATGATATGAATCTTTATTATGTTATTTGACGTAAGATGACCTCTGTGGCGTAGTTGGTGAAGGCCCTCCTGAGACGCAGAAGGTTGCGAGTTCGATTCCCGCCGCGGGACAAATGTTTGTATGATCTAAAAGTATAGATAAGTAGTTAAATCTATTACAAAAACAACAAAAAAAATCGACTTATATGTCTTAAAGTTATGTACAAAAAATGGCGTTCAGCTCAGCATGACTATGTCATATGAGCTAACATCATTTCACGGTGTTTTTTTAGGTAGGGGTCGTAACTGGCAACTTCGCTAGACTAAGGTGGAAGATGCGTTCGGTTCCAGGGTGTCTAAATAAATACCACTTTCACCTGTCGAAAAATTTGAATTATATTGCCAATGACATTTGCTGTAGAAATGTCACGTGACTGCTGCCAAACATTACCTTAACAAATTTGCGTTAGCGTGAAAGGAAAACTAAGGAGGTACCTATTTGTTTAGAACCCCTGGTTCGTAAATTTTGGACAGCATTAAAAATAAATGTTACTTACCCTATCCATTGAATACATTTAAACCTAGTGTGCCGTGATGGTCTCTTGGATGAATTCTGATCCGGAGGTCTTGTGTTCAAACCCGATCGTGCACCAATGGATTTTTCCACTGAGCTTGTTTGTTTTTTGTTTAAAAACTAGTTCGTAGCAAATGGTTCGTAGCCTATGCTTATAATGTAGCTATGCTTGTAGCAAATAGTTCATAGCCTATGCGTATAATGTAGCTATGCTCGTAGCAGTAGCAAATGTTTCGTAGCTTAGGCTTATACTGTAGCTGTGCTCGTAGCACGGCGTAGTGTGCCGTGTTGGTCTAGTGGGTGAATTCTGATCCGGAGGTCCTGTGTTCGAACCTGATCGTGCACCAATGGATTTTTCCACTGAGCTTGTTTGTTTTTTGTTTAAAAACTAGTTCGTAGCAAATGGTTCGTAGCCTATACTTATAATGTAGCTATGCTCGTAGCAAATGGTTCTTAGCTTAAATGCTTATACTGTAGCTGTGCTCGTAGCAAATGGTTCGTAGCCTATGCTTATAATGTAGCTATGCTCGTAGCAAATGGTTCGTAGCTCTTACTTATACCGATTCATAGCAAAATCCAAAGCAAATATGTAGTACACAGGTAGCAAATGTAGGTATTAATCGTTTCAGCTTATAATTTAATAAGTTACACCCATAAGCGATTCATTAGAAAGGAACTGTAAAGCAAAAAATAAATAACAAACCTATTTAGTCCACACTTATATTAGTATAGGAGCCTACTCCTACACCTATATTTATAAGTACCTAAATAATTTAGATTCGGCTGCCATCATTGCACTTTAACTTATTCGTTTATTTGATTATTTTTAGGATATTACAAAAACATAAATACGAATATAGAATTTATCTTTTTAAGAGGTCGATTAATAAAAGAACATTTATTTACTTACATTTAAACCAACATACCTGGCTTGGGTACAGTAACATACAAACATATGTAAAAACAACAATAAAATAAATTCACAATGGGCGGTCATTATGTGTTTCTGGTATATTTGCGGGAAAAGATCAGATAACTTTCATGCCATACTACGCAGGTACATGGTACCCCTTAGCATCCTGGACACATTTTCAGACTGGTGGGACTGTCCAGCAAGGTGACAATGCCACCTACAAACGCACAAAGGTACAACAAAAAGCCTACTATTCGCTAAGTGATTTTATAGATGACGTTACCAATGTCATGATATGATGTGTAAACGATATCGTTTTTGTATAATTTATGTTAAATTGTATTGTGTACAACAATATAATTTAAAATAAATTATATAACCTACTACTTAAGGGAACCAGGCGACGCGTGACCAGAAAGCTGGCTCTTATCTGGGTCAACGCATTAGGATTGCCATTCAGCGTGGCAATGCGGCCAGTATTTTGGGAACGCTTCCGTCTGGTAGTGATCTGGATCAGTTGATCAGTTAGCTAGCTGTTTCATCTGTATTTTTTGTATAAACCTACTTGTACATAGTTGTATGAATTTATTTACATAATAACCTACCTATTTAACATGTGAAATTAACTTTTATAAATAAATTATCTGTATAAGTATCAGTAAAACTAATAATCTAGTAATTGATTTTTATGTGTATCACTAAAATTTAATATATAATTGTACTTCTCAGTAAAAAAACTTGTATAAAATAGATATATATATATAAGAACACCATTTTTAAAGTAAAGCACTCAACAATTTTCCTTCCCAGGAAACTAATTTGATCAAAAAGTTTAGGTCAGTTTATCCCTCGGCGCCTCAAGAGTTTGCAGTTACGTAGAACATGGCTTGTACCACTTCAAATGGAAAATCGTCTTGAAAAAAGTATGCACCATATTCTGTTCTTAAAGGATAGTTACCCTTCCATATAATCTTCAGGGATAAAGAATGTCGTAGAACCGAGTGTCCAAAGCTTCGGGCACTATGGAGAATAAATTCATTCTGGCTGAGAAAGTAGGAAATTAGGAAACACTCTATAGCTGAATTGCTAAACCGATAGCTATAGAGAGTTATATTTTTTCGTGTCATATGAATCAGTTTGCATCAAAATCATCGTGTGTTACTGATAAGCCACTGCCTTCATTCATGCATCCATGGAGGAAAAATTATGAATACGGCCTATCTTCTACCAAAAGTTCGAAAGCTGAGTGGTTACAGCATCTGCGTAACAAGCGGTAGGTCACGGGTTCGCCCTCCGTAGGGGTTAATATTTTCAGCATATCAAAATTCTGAATTTTTTTTATCTCATTTAGTACTAAAAGATTTAATGGTTACATCTGCGTTACAACGGCTGGCAGGTTTAAATACTTAGTTCGTTTAAGCGCCTTGTCTAAGTAAAACTCCTGAATCTACCTACTTAGTACTTCTGAAGTGTTTGCAGCTCTCAAAGCGTGTAGCGAGTACGGCGTAAATCGTTTTAAATGAGGGGTTCATGAGTGCAGATAAATTACATTAAATCTCCGGCTCACGTTCTGGAAAATTTACCAATGTTTCGCTGACGAGCGGAGGGAGGCTAGGCGCCCCAGTTGTCAGTAAGTAAGAGTTTTAAGGTAGTGAACTTCAATTTATGATTCTAAAGCTTTATTTTAGCGTCAAACGTGATGATGTAGGTTATGAAAATAAAAATTTAATAAATGCCTTTATTTAACAAGGCATAAAGAAAACAAGAACACATTTTGTAAGTTAAGATAAGTAAGCCACCGTACCTTATAGGTACGGTGGCTGAAATAGATTCCAGTTGGTTAGTGGTGCAGACTAAAAGCGCTGAATGTCTTTCCACATTGTTAATTTGGTATGATTTCATAAACCAAAACAAGTAATTTAGTGTGGCAATGCGGTCAGTATTTTAGGAACGCTTCCGTCTGGTAGTGATCTGGATCAGTTGAGCTATCTAAAGATCGTTTGCAACGGTCTTCAGATAGCCTATCTGTTTTATCTGTATTTTCTGATTATACCTATTTGTACATAATTGTATAAATAAATATATTTAGAATTAGTAATTTGAATAAGGTAAAGTTACTCACTCAATCTTGGTGACCTTTAAGGCTACCACTTGGGGTCACCAATAAATGTTGAAAATATATACGTATTGAAAATAATATGAAAACCATTGCTAATTTTAGCACATTTAACCATTCTATTTGTTAACCAGTAGAGACCTACTTTGTATAGTCAATAATCAGGTAAATAAATTCACTTTCTCGTCACGTCGCACTGTCAAATTCTCATACGTTTTGATCGTGTTATTACGTGCGTCGCGCAAAACAAATCAGATGAATGGAATTCGTGTTCAGCTGGATGTGGCTTCTTTTCTCGAAAAATACCAGCAACTGTGAATTCCTGTGCAATCTAGCAAGATTATGGTGATTTGCCCGCAAGTTGATCGCCACTACCGTTCACAGAACTTTGAAAACCTTTGATCGCCACTGCCACCGTGGTTTGCGTGGGCCTTTACTGGTTCTCAAGGCTTGTAAACTGCAAATAAACACATTACAAGCGATTTAGCCGTTTCAGATATAAATAATAATAATGCTTTATTGCCTTAATTTTCAATTCGAAGGCATGTGCCAACAGTTAGTGTTCCAATAAGCGGCGATGGGCTTGCAACCTGTCACGTGGAATGCTTACTACTTGCAAAACGCGGGCATATACCAAATGTAATGTTTGAACGTGCCTCTGACAACCCCCTACTTGGTATCCTCAAAGATCTACTCACTGAGTATGTATTTGAGGATGTCCACCATGGGGAAGATAGTCGTGAGCGTTTTTTTTTTACCTTATTTTTTTACATTTGGTACTAAATAAAATAAAAACCTAAAAATCTGATTCTTACACAAAGTATTCAAACCATACCATAGTAGAGCTCTGTTCTTATAAAAGACACATTAAATATAACCTTTTATGGTATCCTATGGTCGTGGGTACTAGGTGTGGTGGGTAATAAGGATTTCATTAAAACCTGAATTCTAAAGTTACACCCTGCGATTTGCACAATCTTGAGATACTCGTATATCAAAGCGCAGGTACACCTATCTGTTTCTGTTTAGTAAGTTTTTTTTTTGTTTCAACAATACTTGCTCTTTTATTGACGTCTTATAAATGTTAATAAACCCTGCGATTTGCGAGTATCTCAAGATAGTTCTTGAGATACTCGTATATCAGAGCGCAGGTACACCTATCTGTTTCTGTTTAGTCAGTTTATTTTTGTTCAACAATACTTGCTCTTTTACCGACGTCCTATAAATGTTAAACCCTGCGATTTGCGAGTATCTCAAGATAGTTCTTGAGATACTCGTATATCAGAGCGCAGGTACACCTATCTGTTTCTGTTTAGTCAGTTTATTTTTGTTTCAACAATGCTTGCTCTTTTACCGACGTCTTATAATGTGTATATGTTTATAAAGTCAATCTGTAGTTAAGTATCTTCACATATCTATTATAGATCTACTGTATGTTGTAGTTAATATTATTTTATATTATGTGTACCCCCGCCAATCTCACAACCTCGTTTTATGATCTCCATCCAAAGATTGTCTGATCGCTTGATAAGTTTGAGCCATAAATTACACAAGAGGATTTCCTACTTATTTACAGCAGGTTCTTAATAGCTAGAAATAGGTACGTTACTTACAAATAGCATTACTATTGTAGGTAAGTATGCTTTATAATAGGTAGGTAATTATAAATGTAGGTTGGTCAGTAATTAATAGGTTCTTAAGCAATAAGTAGGTAGGTAGTTTGAGAAAACAAAAATGAATCAAGGGATTGTGAATACTAGCCCTCAAATACGTTTTTTTTATTATGTTATTTGTTAAAGTTATACATTAAAGTATTTTCATTCATTCATTAATTCATTCCAGGTATCAGACGCAGTCGTTCCATATATCTTCGTGAGTAGGAAAGTGCGTAGCCTCAACTCACGTAGTAACTTCAAGGTGTATCGCGCATGAATTGTACGTACGTAACACTATTGCTTCGAAGAATATTCTTCACAACATACTTAGGTCATAGGTCCGGTTTTGATGAAATTTGGAATGTAGGTAGTTGAGGTTCGGGAATAACACAAAAAAATCAGATTAGCTTGTTTTATCCCAAAACTTACTAAGTTTCTATGGAAATTGAAAAGTGTGCAATAAAGTTTTGAAATTTGTATGAAATAATAATATTCCCTGATTTAAGTCGGTCAACATAACACGCGGGAGAAGCCACGGGCAGAAGCTAGTAAAAAAATAAATTTTCTTTTTATCTATAATACTAGTAATATTTTATTCTATAATTCTATAGTACACGAAAGAACATTCCATAGACTTTCAAAAAATACGCCCACGTCTGTTTTCTTCAGGATGGCCATCCGCAGATATACACTCATAAATTTTTTAGGGATACAATTGACAGGTCGGAGGCACATCCACACATTTTATTTGTCATATTTCCACGTTTGCGAGTAGTTAGCATTCCACGTGACAAGTTGCAAGTCTATCTCCGCTTATTGGAACACAATCGATGGCACTTGCCTTCGATTTTTTGGTTATAGGTTCTGAGCACGTGTTAATACGCACATACATTTTTCGAGTGGAAAAATACATTGTTGCCCGACCGGGCTTTAAGCCACAAACTTCTCGGAAATCGGGATTTATCTCCCTACGACTAAATGATATGCTAAGTTTAGCAAAAGCAGAACAAATTGTACTAAGATGCCTTATTTTTGACACATTTTCATAATTAAATAAAATCCATTTTTAAACTAAAAAACAAATGCTTACAATTAGGAAGCGTTGAGGTTTTATGAAAATGCGGCAAAAATAAGGCATCTTAAAAAAAGGATTTTCTCAATTCGGCTGTATTTTCTATAGCCACCACCAAAAATCCAATTAGTAGTCAATTATATTGTGCAAATGCTTGTTTGGAAGATTTTAGGCCTAAAGTCGTCCTTGTGGACCAAGGCTGCACCCAAAGTTTCCTTTCCCATCGTTAATTACGCATATAAGTAATTATTGCCGTAGGTAATTTCATCAATAACTAACACCAAACAGACCGTACAATCAATCACTCAAAGTCAATTTATCCGACGCATCCAAGCTATTACGAAGAAACTTTACGAGTTAGGCCGCCACCCAACCTTGGTTGCGTAGTACTCAGGTATTTACTTATCTTTAATTAAAATGTAAGAGGCATCTTCCACAGCGCTATATGCACGCGTTAAGTACTAATCATATAAATTACTTCTGCCCACGGCTTTGCCCGCGTGGTACCCGGATAAAAAGTAGCCTATGTGTTATATCTATCTGTAAAGTTTCATCAAAATCCGTTCAGACTAAAGACTCGTTTACAAATTTTGTCAATAACTTATATTACCAATTTGGTTTCTGCATAAGGTTTGTGATTTCGTTTCCTTTTCAAAGTTTGCAAAATAAGAAGTTTTTCTGAAAACTTCTAACAAAGTTTGTATACAATATAGTAAATAAATGTTAAACAGTTCAATTTAAGCTTATATAAATACCTGGTTAGAAAATTAATCTTTATTTTTATATCGAAGCTATCTGCTACTGATATTAGGAGAGGACGGAAGATCAGCGCGCTACTTACCTACACCAGGTCTGCGGCTGCTGAGTCCTACCCCAATTTGTAGCTACTTACCTCATCAGCAGAGTAACCATCTTAGTTATATAACTTATTAATAAGTAGTTGCAAATAAATGATTTATCTATCTATTTTCAGTAGTTTTTGCGTGTAAGAGTAACAAACATCCATCCTCACAAACTTTCGCGTTTATAATAGTAAGTAGGATAGGATAGGATATATCAATAGAAAGTGAAGTTTTGACGACCTCTTTGGTGCGGCAGGCGAGTAGACAGCGGCCACGCAAGAGGTGTGGGTTCGATTCCCGCTGCTGCTGTAAGCGATAAAACGATAACGCATCTTTTGAACTGTCATAATAATGTGTTCCGTTTCTGAAAAAAATAGCATATTATTGTAATGAAAGGTTTGCATGTTCTGTAGATATTTGTTCCAGGTCTGGGTTTTGTGGTATGAGAAAATATAGTACCTAAATATCGAATCGAACTTTATTTTTAAGCAATGAAAGAAACACCCAACTATTGTACTTTTTTATAAATTGTGTGTATGCGTGAGCCGCAGTTGACTAAAACCTACTATAGTTGCCATCAATTAAAGTAGGTAAAAACAAGTTGCGTGAAAGAGCAAACTGTAGGTAACATACATTTAATCAATACTATGACGGATGTTGAGCGATGCGGTATTTTATTTTTATCTAACTATTAGACGGGTCACTTAAACTTCTAGGAACTTTACACTTGTATATTATGGTGAAAACCACATGAACAAAGGAGGCGAAAAAATTAAGCCCGAAACTTCAAGTCAAAGATATCACATGGGACATGGAGAAGCGAAAGGTGTTTTTATCCGTCTTGAGGTTCGTGGCTTTTGCGAAAAAAATATTAGTACTTTGTTTAATATTATGTCTGTGTATGATTTCTGATTGATGAACCTGGATGAAACTGCAACATCGGGTTTACAAAGTTCTTTATAACACCTAAGTGGCAAACACGCATACGACCTATTTGTTGGTAAGCGATTACCGTGGCCAATGGACGCTTGCAATACCAAAAACATAATTAAAACGCGTATTGCCAACCCTTTAAAAGTTAAAACGCTTTAACACTTGCGGGAAAACCGCAGCAGAGAGATCATTCCGGGGGAGGAAGTTTCTCTGAACCCACACTGAAATACAAAAAAAAGGACTAGACTAGACTATAGCTAGAAAAGTATTTTTTGTAGAACTATATAGTACTGTATACAGATGAATTACATTATTGATAAAACTATGTACAAGTAGGTATACACAAAAATACAGATTAAACAGCTAGCTATCTAAAGACAGTTGCTATCGATCTATAGATAGCTCAACATTCCACCACCGATACGAGATCTTCAGTGTTTTCAAAATTTTAAATTTTAAAATGTTTATTTTAGAACACCAGAAAAGCTCTGAAGATCTCAGAAATGAACTGTCCATTGTTTAGTGAGGTACCTTTACCACCTCTGCTCTCTCACTTAGGCCACTGGACTAGGTTTTATTTTATTTAGGTATATTTTTTAAAATATTATCTGTCTATTTGTATTTTTATTTTATTTTTTTATGTTGTGTTTGTGTACGTGACGCGTTTGGTTGGTTTCGACGGAGGATCAGCGTTGTGATAGCTATGCGCAATAGCTATTACAACATTAAGCTGAGTCGGACGCCATTTTGTAGCATTTTATATTGCTTAGCTTAGGTAGATTATTATGATGTTGGTTAATTTAAGTAATTAGACTAAGCTTGAAATGAATTGTTAAATGCTCAAATAAAGACTTCTTTCTTTATTTATTTTCTTTAACGGATCCAGATCACTACTAGACGCATTATTGATGGCATTAGTTTCAATAACATAAGCTACGTCGAGGACATGATGCTGCTGAGCCCGACTGCAGTCAATCGGAGAGATGCTGAGGGTCTGTGAGTCCTATGCAGCATCGCGCAGACTCAAATACAATGTATATAAATATCAGTACATGATCTTTAAGGCCGCTGGTAAGTATCCCTAAAATATACCTGAAATGACCTTATATGGTATGAGTATTAAGATGGTTTCTAGATTTTAATACCTTGGGCATTTCCTTACCGACGACCTTGAAAATGTAGATATTGAGAGGGAACGTAGGGATCTAGCGGTCAGAGATAATATGTTGGCTCGTAGGTTGCTCGCTGTACTGAAGAAGTAAAAATAACGCTTTTCAATGCGTTCTGTCAGAGCTTCTACACGGGTAATCTAAGGACCAGCTATACCAAAAATCGCTAGATGTCCTACGCGTCCAATATAATAATACTTTCAGTATGCTGTTGAGGATGTCGCGTTTTTGTAGTACCTCAGAGATGTTCGCGCAGACAAGTACGGATGGCTTTCATGCCATCATCCGTAAAAAGACGGCATCTCTGATGAGTAGCGTTCGGGGCAGTCACAACAGTATCATCAAAACAGTTTCGGAGAGTTGTATCTCCTATTTGGAGACATTTCGTACGGAGGGTGGTTAATTAGTGAAATCAATATGATCTTATTGTGTGTTCATCTCCCGTCGCAGAATGTCTCTATGCACATACCTATTCCTATCATCGCAGAATTTGCATGCCGTGTTGACCTAGTGGGTGATACCCCGACTTCTGATCTGGATGTCGTGGGTTCGAACCCGGTCGTGCACCAATGGATTTTTCCACTCGAAAAATTGATGTGCGCATTAACACTTGCTCAAAACGGTGAAGGAAAACATCGTGAGGAAACCGGAATGCCCTCGAACCAAAAATTCGAAGCCATGTGCCAATAGTTAGTGTTCCAATAAGCGACGATGGGCTTGCAAACTGTTACGTTGAATGCTTACTACTTGCAAAAACGCGGGCATGTACCAAATGTAATGTTTGGACGTGCCTCTGACTATCCCCTACTTGGTATCCTCAAAGATCTACTCACTGAGTATGTATCTGAGGATGTCCATCATGGGGAAGACAGTCGTGAGCGTGTTTTTTTTTCTATCCTTTAGTAAACTATACACACAGGTGTCCTATGCGGATGTGCATCGTACTAAATTCACGACATGATCTAAGCTTAAACCCATGAATTTTAATTAAAAAGTTCACTTCACCTGTCTCCCTCTGTGATCCAGCCATTTAATCCTCACCAGCCATTTGTAACTTCCAAATGGGTTACAGTGTAAAACGAGCTTTATTGTGTTGACTATTTGATTTAATAACGGAAGACGAAACCGGACAAATATAAAGCACCGACGCACCTACTTGTTTCTACTCATTCCGAGAGTCATGAGTTATGATCACTCACCCTGATGAAGACTTTCGGGTGTGAGTCGAAACAAGTCTGTGCTAGCACCGATAGTACAATATAAACTATGAGCTGCTTCTAAAATAATGTAAAAGTCAGTAGATTTTCCATCAGGTAGGCTATTTGCCTGTTAACATTAAAAAAACCCTTGTTCAATGGTTTAAATTCTTATTTACTATAGTTCTTGAAGTTTCTGTTTATTTTTCTGGAACCCACAGTACAAAGTGTTTCAAAAAGATTAGAAAGTTTTCAGCGCCGATTTGTTGCCACTTATGCCACAAGGACTATCAACCAAAGAAGATATAGCTATAGTAAAAAGCTTAACCTACTTATTGCCTAAGAGGACAAAATAGTCGTTAGAAGCAAACGCACACGAGGATAGTCTGGAACTAATATGGATACGGTAGCCGCTTAGTAGAGGACTAGTTCGACCCCTTAGGCAATCAGCAGGTTAATCATTTCCTTATAACTATACTACCCATAAAGTTTTAAATGGCGACATAAACTGCATGAAATTAACAGCTTGAGTATTGCCGCTCCATCCCGTTTCTCAAGAACTAAAGCCAATAATCTGTTTAGTGTACCTTAGTCGAGAACAAACCTCCGTCAGCACTATAAGGCCAGGCTCTGTTATCTCAAAAACGAATTGGACATATCTAATCCACTACCGAAATTTAGGAAACAGTTGAAAGAAATCATGTCATCGTAATAATAACGTTATTCTAACAAACTGTATAATTGTAACACAATAAGTGTTTATTTACTTTACAACAATTTAAAAGTAAGTCAGTACCTACTTCGGAGTTCTAGTTAATATTTGCTCATTCGTTTAAATGTACACTATCTCATATTTTACTGTGTTTATGTACTATAAAACTTCGGTTTCTTAACTTGTATACACCAACTTTATTCTTACATTACTACTAAAAGTGTACTTGGTAAAGTACACTTTTAACTTGACAATGCTTTACTGGTCTAGACTTTAACATTACTACTTTAAGAAAGGTTCTCACTGCAAGAGTCTTCCAACACTGACTTGGTTCGAACTTACAACCCACCATATTTCCTGTACTGTAAAAACTCAAATTTTATTAATATTTTTTTTTTATACTTAAAACTACCTATTTTTTGTTGTTGTCTTGTACTATATTCTATAATTATACTGTGCATGCTGTGATGCCCTCTAATTACGGGAACACTATTTACTATACCCTTATATGTTTTTATGTGTGTGTGTAGTGTAAACCTGTATTGGGTGTCCTAATTAATAATAGAGTTTTTTTTCTTAAATAATTGGCAGTTTCGTTGATAATCTTTATCAATTAACGTTGTATTTGACATCGGTACCGATTTGATTTGAATTGGTGGTAAATCATGTTGTACAGATATCAATAGGCAACGGTAACTAACTTTTATACGTTATTATGGGCCGTATGCCGCTTTGCGTCAAATTGATTAAAAAAGGTTGATGTTTAAAACTTTTGTGTCGATGAAGTGGCGCTTCTATACGTTAGGAGTACTATCATTCTGTGCTAACGGCCAGAGGTGCCGTGCTCAATAATTTAGCCGGCGATTCGTTCGGAAACGAAGCCACACACATCAATTATTCAACGGAAAGTCCGGTGCCCCTCGCTTCTAGACCGCTCGATCAGGCTAACTTGCCACTGAAGTGATAATTAACATAATAATACAAACCCAACAGTCACCTATATGGTCCCACACTAGGATTTCCTGTTTCTCTGGTATCAGGAACTACGAGTACTGGTATTCACAATACCAAGGTCCGGAACAAATATATACAGAAAATGCAAAAATATGTCCCGCAGCGGGTTTTGAACCCGCACCTCTTACATCTCAGCCGGCTAATCCCCCGCCGCGTCTCCGAGGTCGATAGGGAAAAACCGAACAAAAATGCATTCTGGTTCATGATAAAGCAGACCACGAAATGACTCACCTGATGTATAAAGAGGAAATATATTATTTAAGGTACCTACTAATTACAATCCTTCCTAAGTAAGTAAATAAGTCCACAGCGGGGCATTGGCTTCCTCCAAAACATGCCACAACACACGTCTTTTACAGACTATATCCACAAACTTCTTAATTATAATAATTTAATTGTAGTCAAACCAAATTATAATAATTTAATAATTTATTTGTAGTCAAACCAAAGATATGAATCGAGCGTTCTCGATTCGGGAGGCACGGCCGGTTCGTAACAGCGCCTAATGCATCCAAAAATGTTTACTAATTCCGAGATTTTGATTGATTGATTGAGGGTATATTTATATCAGTGGGTTTTTTGTTATTTGGGATGCCAGGTAAATAAATGAAAGGATTAATGTTCTAAAATAAATGAAAGGATAACCTCAGTATTATTGAGTTTTATCACTCGTAAGGTATAATCGCATAAAATAAATGAAATAATCTGATTAAAAAGTGTTTTCGAAAACATTATCGCATTCTGATATAACTGAATGGCTTTTTGACCTGGCCTCATTGCCTACGGCCTGACCCAATTAATGAACTTGCGGGAAGTGGATCTTTATTCGCTTGCAAATTTTAATTGAATGATTTTTCTCGTATATGTATGGCATCTACATATATGGATGGCATATTTATTTTTTAAGGAATTTATTCAATTTTTCGCAGTTTATGAATAGAGCTGATCTAGAGCTGATCCTTTATAATCTGAAGATATCTGATGCTTATCTTAATAACCTTGGAACTATTTATAAGTCATAATTTCTCATAAATAAACTCGATGAACGAAATACAGCTTCTTGCATTGATGTAGTCAATGTGAGATTTGAATACACTTTGCAACCCGGTTATATTGCAGGTAAAATCAGTACCCAGTAGTAAAACCTTTGTTAGTAATGTCACCGATGTGACATAGACATTATCAGTTTCTGTCATGTTTCGACAGGAATGTTTGCAAATACCTCACAAAAAGTTTCATTAAGTTAATCTAAAGTTATGGTACGAGGAGTGGCAACTTTTTTCTTGATTTCATGCCAAAGGTGCTCGATTGGATTAAGGTCCGGGCTATTTGCTGGCCAATCTAGCACTGAGACCAACTGACTGAACGGGTGGTATGTTTCGGGTCGTTAACATGCTGAAACATATGGTATCTATTCCAGATATGGTATATATCATATATATGTCAATAATATTTATAAGTAGGTATATTATGTATTTAGGTATGTTATAATTAGTTATATTCTTAGAATTTATGTCTGTGTACACATACCCACCTTCACTTTTCAGATGTTCCTCAGCATCAGCGGCGATGGGCTTGCAACCTGTCAAGTGTAATGCTTACCACTTGCAAAACGTGGGCATGTACCAAATGTAATGTTTGACGTGCCTCTGGCTACCCCCTACTTGGTATCCTCAAGGATATACTCACTGAGTATGTATCTGAGGAAGACAGTCGTGAGCGTGTTTGTTTTGTTTGTTTTTGTTCCTCAGCATAGGGAAGCATAGTTTCCTCTTATATCGTTTTGTACTGATTGTCTTAATTACCCTGAAATTTCCTCACAGGTCCTACTCCACGTCCAGAAAATGAGCCCCAATTTTTAATGTTTTCACCGTCGTGTTTTACCTGTTTTTTGTGAATCTCGGATTCATTTCCGCTTTTGCAGGAAGCCGTACGTATTACCTTCCATCTGAAGAAATCAAATTAACTTTGGTCTCGTCAGAGAATAATAACATGTTGACATTGGGCGTAGGTCCAATCTCCATATTTACGTCCATCTTTCTCTAACAATGGTACTTTGCGAGCCACTCTTCCAAACATTTCTGCTTCTACCAGACGTCCTCGAACGGTCCTCGCTGATATACCAGCTCTTATGTCTGCCCCAAACAATTCGTGTTTAATTAAAACAGAGCCTGAAAAAGGATATTTCTTAGCTAACCTGGTTATCATTCTTCTTGGGGAGTTGAATTTCTCGATCTTTTTTTCTGGGTACATTTAAAGTTGTGTTATTGCGCTTGAAATGTTGCACTGCATGGGATTGATCAGATTTTGAACAATTCTTAGCTAACCTGGTTATCATTCTTGGGGAGTTGTATTTCTCGATCTTTTTTTCTGGGCACATTTAAAGTTGTGTTATTGCGCTTGAAATGATGCACTGCATGGGACACCATAGATTTTGAACAATTCTTAGCTAACCTGGTTATCATTCTTAAGGAGTTGTATTTCTCGATCTTTTTTTCTGGGCACATTTAAAGTTGTGTTATTGCGCTTGAAATGTTGCACTGCATGGGATTGATCAGATTTTGAACAATTCTTAGCTAACCTGGTTATCATTCTTGGGGAGTTGTATTTCTCGATCTTTTTTTCTGGGCACATTTAAAGTTGTGTTATTGCGCTTGAAATGATGCACTGCATGGGACACCATAGATTTTGAACAATTCTTAGCTAACCTGGTTATCATTCTTAAGGAGTTGTATTTCTCGATCTTTTTTTCTGGGCACATTTAAAGTTGTGTTATTGCGCTTGAAATGTTGCACTGCATGGGATTGATCAGATTTTGAACAATTCTTAGCTAACCTGGTTATCATTCTTGGGGAGTTGCATTTCTCGATCTTTTTTTCATAAAAAAAAGATCTCATAATAATCTGCTAATAATCTGCAGATGATAATAATCTGCTATCTTCATAATAATATTTCGTTGTGTTGCATCGCAATTTATACTTCTGCCCTTCATATTAAAAATACTTTTCACATCTCAAGATTTAAAATCCGTGTTGCCGCCAAACTACACCGAAAAAATATGAGAAGATTATATAAATTAATAAGATTAAAATTTAGAAAATTCTCAGTGTCCCTTATTAAATGGCCAACCAGTATTGTATGAACAGATAGCACTACGTGATAATCTATCAGCGATACTGTAAAGAGGTTTAGTGTTCAAGAGTACATTTACATGTAACAAATATGTATTTCTTTTAAGATTCCTTATAAAAGAAAAATTACGTGTCCCTTATTAGTTGACCACGACTATAAGTAATATATTCGACAAACAACTGTCGGGCCTAGGACCCCAAGCAAATGAATCAGCTCGGTGGCTGATCTTCCCATTAGCAAATGGAGGACACACTACGAACCGTGTTCTCCTTACCATACCTCGTAAATAATGGAAATAGTCTGTCCTGCTCTGTCTGTCTCACCACCCTGAAGTAAGGTCGAAAATATTGCTTGAATAGTTATTCGTTCGATATCAAGTTACTGAAAATAAACAAGAAATTAATTGACTGATAAGAAGATAATTATCTTTATTTGTTATGTGGTTATTAGCCATCTTATCTGAGGATTGACAAACCGGTATTTTATTTAAAGAAAATAATCTATTAAATAAATCATGGTAAAATATTTATTATAGAGAATGACGTCTATCAAATAATGAAATTAACTTTTCGAGAGGATTGTACCAAACACAAAATTATATAGTGACCATTAAAGAAGATAGGCATCATGTATCTGGCATTGCTTTTTGACTGTCATTCGAATTTGGTCGGTTACCTAAAGTCATACCATACAAGCTTTTTCAAATAACTATCTAGTTTTAGCATGGATTTGGCTGAAATTATTGTGTAAGCGTATTTGAATATGGGCTCTAATTATAGACTGAACATTTGAAGCTCAAAGGGAACTTGAGTGATAAGAGGTCAAAATAATTAAATATTAAAGTCATCACCACTCGTAAACTACTACGAGTGCGCTTATGAAATTTAGTCCTAGGAGGCACAAATTCAAGATATAGCGCATAATTGGCACAAAATTAAAGAGCTATCTTTCTATATACGTTTTATTCATCTAGATCAACCACAAACAAAATTCGTTCCATCATAAAAAGGTTGATGCAGCAAAAACTTAATTTCTTGGGCAACTCAAAAAGACGGGTTGTTTAAAAAAAGAGATAATCAATCAAGAAAATATTTTCCACATTCCACAACCACAGTTATTCCACAAACAATCGATCACTGTCAAGCATTTTAAAATAAATAAATATTTTTAAGCTAGTAAGGATCTACCTTACATTAGGCTTAACAGATATTATTTCAGAAAGCTCAGCTATGAAAAGTGCTATGCAGGGAGTTTCACCACAGATACGGTAACAGAAACGAGGAAATCCGTAGAAGTATAAATAATAATATCACTTACAAACATAGTCCGGACTCCACACAAGAACTTCGTATATCATGGTAACCAGGAGCATCATCAGAATATCAGAGATCTGTAGAATATCTCCCCTTCTATCGCTTTACGAATCAGCAAATTAAAGTGGCATTTGGCAGGCCATACAGGGCAGTCCGGGCTCGCAGAACCAACATTTTCTGCGACCTTGAATGGAATAAAGGTTCTCGAATGAAAACCACCAATCGTCTACTATGACGAACCAATCGACATAGTAGATGCAGGAAGGTCCGATATCAATTTGGGGGTGATCGGTGGACGATAGCTGCTTAAACTCCTTTGTCACGTCACTCTTCAGTCGAGGTCTATGTCCAGCCTGCTTAGCATAACGACCCAAGACAATGATTTTGTCTACCGCCGAAAAGACACAAAATGTTTTGTCCCTCTCTTTTGTTTGACAGAAAAGGCTACAGAAATAGTTTTCTCTTTCGTAGACAAAACTGGGTGCCCACGCTAAGCGGGCTGCAGTGGACTTTTGCAGGCTATTGATGATATGCAGATTTTTATATGTTTTGTGAGGCATGTCAAATTGATTTTAACCCACCTACAATGCCATCAGTTTATTCAGTTACCTACTGCAGCGAAATATTTCGTAACTTGACGAGCAAAGGTTGAAGTAATTTGATTTTGGCAACATTTTTACTTGATGAAAAGTAAAGGCACACAGAGGGTAGACCCCCCGAAATAGCCCTGTCTTTGTGAAATTTGAGGATCAAAGAGGGTTAATATTCCTCTCACGGATAGCTTCAAAATGTTTTTTGTCAGTCTCCACGTTTATAATTGTGTGCCCAAACGGATCACGTCCTGTTAAACAATCTCTGTAAAACGACAGTCGCATATCATTCAACGAAAATATTAATGACTAGCTACTGCCCACAGCTTCGCCCGCTTGGTACTCGATTAAAAAATATCGAATGAAAATATGCTCTTATCGTTAGCGTTAGGAAGGCGTTCGTAAGAGACGCATTCGCTCGATCGTTTTTCTGCTACTTACGTTGCAGCATTTGTCTCCGCGAAAAGCGTTTTTTTATTTTAACGGGATAATATACAGTCTATGACCACACTGAAAGACCATACTAAATTCACCAATGTGAAAAAATAAATGAAATGCGATGAGTAGTTTTGGAGAGTGAAAATACCATATCAACAATTTATATAAAAAGCTAAATATAGAACTTCTATGTACACATAAACTATGCAAATAGAAAATCTAATAATAAAACTAAAGAGTTTGGTTGTTTTTTTTGATCTACCTTTGGCTTTGAAAATATATTTCAGAATTTGATAACTCTATTCTTGAGGAAGGTGAATGCTATCTAACATCAGGCTGCGACCCTTAGGAGCCGAGAAAAAAGAAACAAGTCAGAAAAAAACGCTAAGTGTAAACAAAGTAAACGCGGCCGAGCGATCGGACGCGGTGAGACGGGGTCGAGGGCAGCCGTGTAAAATAAAATCCAAAAATAACATAATTACTAACGTTATAACAAGTCTTTTTGTGACGGACTTGCGTAGATTTTAAAGCGACAAGTTACTGCACGTAATAAATAAAAGAAAATATAGTACCATCTAAAAAATATAGATGGTACTATATTTTCAGAGTTATAGATTACTTAAACTATACCGGGGTTACCGAATACGATTTGCGACAAAGATCAGGGAAGCCAAAAATAAAAAAAAAACTTTATTGTACACCTAAAGAAAATTACAAATGTTATAAAGGAACATAGTGTGTACACAACACAGTGTTCCTTAACAAAAAGTTTGTAGAGACTAAGTGTACATTATTTTTCAAACTTTCGCGATTAGATAACACAATTATAAGTTTAACGGGTCTTTATCGCGTTTACCTTTTTTATTAGATTTCTCGAAGTTTAGAATTTATTAAAAAAAGTACACGCGATAAAGTATCGTTAATCTTATAATTATAGGTGTACAGCCGAAGTGTATCATAATATTAAATAGGTACCCAATAAAAAACGAGTTACACAACGATCGGTTTATTTATATTAGGGAATTTTACAATAAAATTCTTTATTGGATCTTATCCATAAACGGCAAATATGCACAGCAAATGTAATTAAGTTTTTTTTCTTATTGGTATAAATAAAAAACTTAACTAACTACAAACTTCATAGAAATATTTACATTGTCCCTATATATACGTAAATTATTTGGAATTTTGACAAAGTGCCGATATAAATATATTTTTCTTGTAATTACTGTACCGGCCAAGTATATAAATCCTGAACAAAAATCTCTTCAAAAATTAAGTTTTTTTTTTAACCATACCTCTGTAGACTGTTTTACATGTCGACTCTTCAGAACCTTATTTGAAGAAGAGGACAGAGCCAAATCTTTTATTTAATATCAGGCTTTTAATAACTGTGCTTTGGTTTCCGGTACTAGAATTGGTGTTTGGACGTGAAAATAATTTAATTTGTCTGTTAGGCCATATATCAAACTATCCATAGATTTTCTTTTCAAGACAAAGTTATGTACATTGCAGTTACCATTACATTTACTATTTTGTATGACAACATCAATAAAATAATTTCCATTATGAATGTGATCTGTACAGTTGAGAAAAAATATAATACAACCGGCTTTAAAGCCCGGTCAAACTGCGGCGGTGGCGAACAATGCATTTACTCAAACTTTGACAACCATTACCATTTGACCGCCACCGCCACTGCCAACGCCACCTCGTCAGATTGACTGGGCCTTTACACAATACGAATATGCTCGGACCAAGTGCCCTACCAACTGACAAACTATTGATCCGAATGTATTCGCAAGACAACTATCATATGAATGTAGGTACTCAGTCTAAGAACAGTCGTATTATAACGGCTCGGTTGAAGTCCATATATGACTCACATAATTAAATCTACAATGAATAACTGTGAACAAGTAGAGCCTTGCGACACCCCCATCTTTTCATAATGATATTTTTATGGTATTTGGCAAGTCAACTTTATATTTTGGGTTATATGACTAGAAATCTTATGAAAAATATTATTATCAAAGCAATTTACCGTGCTTTTATGAGAATACAAAAAAATATAATTACTTAACAAATTACATTGTGGTTGTATAATGACTGCAAGAACCTGCTCCGTATTCCTAAAATATAAGAAAGATCTAATTTTCGAAAAGACGTCATAACTACTCGTCCATACTAATTCTGAGATTTCAGTCCAAGATTGACGCCATCTCGTATACGATATAACTTCACAGCTTTGGCTAAGCCATAATGTGTTCAAAGGGACTATTCTCACTACCTAAACATTTTTTACTTGTACGAAGACGCCGGTGACCAACCGATATGTGTTAGCACCCCGACCCATCTTCGTCTCGCATAATATCAACCACAAAGTAACATGGCAAGTTATATCTATGTCTGCTTATTTAAATATCTGACACATGAAATGGCGAATGTCTTTATACAAAAAAAACTAATAAAATGTAAGTCGCATTTTTACAATATAAATTCATTTACTAGATAATTTGAGCTAACACAGGCAGGAGTAACATCGATATCGCTGTGTAGAGGTCTGTCCCTGTAACAAATGTTTCATTTATTAATAAAATAGTAAGTAGTTTCGCTCGGGGTATAGATGGGTACCCTAAAACCCCAACAAACTCCAATGCTACGTGTTCTCGGCAGCTGGTGGCGACAATTAGTTGAGGCGGATACACGTCTTACTAAAACTAAGAGATATTTATTCGGGTTTATCCCGTCGTTCCCTGATCTTCATCGGGGGACAATAAGAACTTTTTTTCTCATTATTTCCCTGATACACAATATCAAATATCAATGCTACGGAGACTTTTTTAAATATGTGATATAACAAAGTCATAGGACGTGGTTTTATTGTCATCAAAAATATCAGGATAAATCCTGTAATATGGTATAGCTGTTTACAATATATAAAAAAAATAACAATAAAACATCTAGTAAAAAATATTGCTAGATTTTTTCAAACAACATCATTTAGCTTTTTTTAATACGTACATATTACATAGAATATACCCAGAACCGAGACATATATTTGCATATACAAACATTTGTCTCGCGGCGGGAATCGAATCCTTAACCTTCTGCATCTCAGGCGGGCCTTCCCCTACTGCGCCACAGAGGTCGTCAAAAAATTAATACACGAAAATACAATATTATACACCACAAGATAACAAAATAAAACAAAACTTAATACAATTAAAGTAAAATGAGGACTCTTATCACTTAAAAGCGATCTCTTCCAGACAACCTTGGTATGGAACTAAGTAATTATTTTTATGGTTTAAAAGCTACCGCTATCCGTGGGGGCTGTTACGGTTCTTCGAAACTATTATTAGAAGGTACCTATGTTTCATAGTGATCGAATCTAACACAAACTTTCAAATTATTAAGAGAGGCTTAATAATTTGAATTTTAGTTACTTTTTATATTGATCTGAAAGCCATTAATTTTCGTTTAATGAATGGGATTTCGAATCTTGCTCTCAGCTTACTTTACAGCCATTTCTCTTTTAAGTATGAGCCTTTTTAACGATCTCTATGTAAAGCGTATTTAATACTTGAAACTGCGTTGAAATAAATACTTTTAAGGCTAAATTCAGTCTTTGTAAGTGAACACGTTTTGAACTGGAATTCGAAATTCTATCTCACCTTTAAAATATTTTATGTTCAATCCTAAACCGTTATAATGATGGCTGTGAATTCTTGCTTAAAGCAGGTGTGCCCCTGGAACACTAATTGGAGGGAGTTAATTAGATCGACACTCGATATGGCTGGTGCGCGAGTCATTAGAACAAATTAAAACATCATAGTTATGGTGCTCGTTAATTTTATAATTAATTATTTGAAAATTATCAAATAATTGATGATATGATATCTACTAGAAATTAAAGTTGTTTATTTAATATAGACAGAATAGGTCAACCCCAATCATCATCAAATATAATATATCGTACCGTGTACAGACCGTTTATCAAGGCCTCAGGCCTTGATAAACGGTCTCTATTCATTAACTGGCGCGGTGGCGATGGCAGTGGTAATGGCAGTGGCGGTGGCTATAAGTATATTTACGCAAACTTGGACAAACACTTGACAACCATTTTTCTTTGTTGACCACCGCGTCAGTT
This sequence comes from Perizoma affinitatum, assembly GCA_961405105.1. Taxonomy (NCBI): domain Eukaryota; kingdom Metazoa; phylum Arthropoda; class Insecta; order Lepidoptera; family Geometridae; genus Perizoma; species Perizoma affinitatum. The sequence goes on along the minus strand of OY560194.1, from coordinate 11,018,387 downwards.
TGGCGTTTACTTTACTTTTTTAATTTCATCTTCCCGTTGCGTGCCTGAGTTTCGATTGTTGGTTTTAATTTCGGAAAATCCATTTGTAAGTGCACCCAAAATCAAAATGAATATATACCCACCATTCCCTCAGGTGTTTTGGATGATTTCGATTTTGCTTTGATTGACAGTCAGTCAGTTACGAAATTCAAAATTAAACTTACCTTTTGAACCGACTGCTGCAGCAAGTTGGAAGTCAGCTGCTGTTGGCATTTCAGGAGTAGTGCTGATGGGACCTGTGAAAAAAAAAAACACTTTTTGACTTCCTTCCTGATCCATCGTTTGCCGTGTTACCGGTCTTATTTTAGTGAAGAGGAGCATTCAGTGCGCCTCGCAGACTCTCGTTTCACGGGTAATACGTCCCCGAATGTGGGTTTGGAGACATTACTGGTTACTCTACTATGTTTCTTGCTTGAGAGAGCATTGCGTACATTTTCACAAAATCTATGCTTGACGGTAATCGAATCCGATTACCGTACGACCTACCCAACGAAGGTCGAGGTCATTAGTCACTACTATCAGTTTTCACAGATTCTGTAGCACAGTTATAAAACATTTCAGTGACAGATTCGTCCAGATTTGCTCACAGAAATGTCGATTGTCTTGAAAGCAGTAAGAAGCGGATTGGCATTGACATTTATCTTGAATAACCAATATCTCATGCATAACTTAGTTTATCTTAGACATCTCATCTTTATAAAAATGCAAGACGAGACAGCGCAAACAATCTTTATTTTTGTTCTCGCGCGATATTCGCAATTTATAGCTCAAGAAAACGATGTAAATGTTAATTTTTCCCATTTCGTATAACAATGTCTAGCAAGCTGCATTCTATTGTGCCCTTGTTTTTTTTGCAGACAAAGAAGCATCGACGATTGTCAGTATCATAAACCAGTAACAAAATTCTGTTTATGTATTTAAAACAAGCAATCCTGCTACGTTATAAGCCACGAACGCCATTAAAGCCACGGCTGAAAGAATAAGGGATGAAAATATTTTTACGGAGGCACGAAAATAACAATTTCACGGTATAATTTGCGAGAGCCATTTAGGCTTTTTATCAGCTGAAACTTTGTATACCCAGCTATCTTAAGTAGAATAGGAGAGAAACATTTCCTGCAGCGGGATAATTTTGTGCTTCGTTTATTCTATTGTAAGAGATAAATGCGTTAGCGTATCAACCGGGACCAGACGCTAGGTAAACATTTTTTTAATGTTCTAAGTTCTAATGAAAAGTCAACAAGTCTTTATAAAGTTCATTTGGCTCGCTGCGAATCTATCAAGGTTGGACGTTGAAAGATGGTCTGTTATGATGGAACGAGTTTTTTCTTTGTTGTACCTAGAGAGGGCCACAAGAGCACACAAGACTAATTTAGTGTCGAATGTTATCGATGATTGTTTTCACTCGGGAGTAAACTATCTATAACTTATAGATAGTAGGTAATCGATCAGAAATAAATTGACAAAACTATTTCAGTTTGAAAAGGAGATAGATTAAATAAAGGCAACACGAATTCTAGATAGCAGTTTTCCCATTTCATTTTTTCAAGTCTTGATTTTTCTCAGAATATAAAACTTTTGATAGAGTACATATTTTTTCAATAAAGAACGAAGATTTCAGTAATTTTTTTTACACCTTTACTAGTTTTTAAGTTGTTAGATCGATAAAAACAGTGCTGACATTTTTTCTTTTGTGTAATGTTAATAACACATTGACCAGGGTATATCGAAAATTACAAGCACTAAAAACTGTAAAGCAATATTAACTCAAATTCTGTGATTGGTGAAATTTGTTCTTCTAGTCATGACCTGTGGTATACAATGACCAATTCCCTTATAACTCAGTCTCAAGGGTCATTGTATCAAAAGCTAACCTCAAAAGCTACGAAAAAGTGCCATACCAGTTGAATCAGAGTACTTTATGCTGGTAGACATGGTGTTACGTACATGCCCTACAGTAGCATCAATTATTTTGTACACCAACCAAACTAAATTTTATCTATCGCTCTCTTTTATTATCAGAAACAAAAAAGAGATGGCAAAATTTTTATTTTTTCAAATGAGTTAGATGTAAGTTTCCGTACAAGTTTAATCGTGAATTCAAAGCTTGCATACCTATTACTTGGAAACACGAAGCAGAGCGCCACATAAACTATTTTGACAGTAGTAAAATTCTTGCCATCTTTTTCTTACGTGCACTATCGGTAGAGAGACGACAGTTTAGAATCAGTCAACGACCAAAGACAACTCACCTGGATAGTATATAGCTTCTTTTCTGACTGCATATTTCGCCTGGGGTATCCTAAGAGTGCAGATGAACTCCGCTGGCGTGGGCAGGTCCGCGTCGTTCAGGGTCACCGACGCCACTGCGGAGTATCTTCCGTTTAATCCCTGCTTCAAGTTCTGGTTTACGCCTTCGAGATGTCTGTAACAGAAATTATAGGTTGCAAGATCCCAGTACACAACGGACAATCTATTGGGCACATTGACATGACACCGTAATTGTCTTACACACAACGGACCAAGATACGCACCGAGCATACCAATCACCAAATGGTTTGATGAATTAGAAGTGTGATTGTACACGTCCTGTATTTGTCCGTCGACATTGTAAAGCAGTTGATGTTATATAAATAAATTTACATACGATCATAAGTTGTGAAGTTATTGAAAAAAGAGGCACTAAAACCTCATTTGAACACATCTGTGTGTGTTCATTTTTCTGTATCCTATCGCAAATAAATAATGCTGGTCATTTTTCACACAGCATCATCTAGCCCCAAACTAAGCAGAACTTGTATTATGGGAACTACATGACTGATATACTCTTATATAGTTTTATTTTGTAAATACATACATATTATACATGGAAAACACCCAGACGCGAGACAAATATTTGCAGATCTTTATCCCGCGGCGGGAATCGAACCCGCAACCTTCTGCGTCTCAGGCGGGCCTTCGCCCACTGCGCCACTGAGGCCATCATAAATAAGTATGTGAAACACTTACACACACTTAATCTTATTTTTTTAAATATTGATCTTGATTATAACCGATTAAAATGGTTATTTGATTTTAAGATAACCATAACTTATATTGACTTCATATAACATCTTCTTGCAACATAAGTCGGTCTTAAGTTTATGAATTTGAAACTAAAATAAAACTTACTCAACTTTGTAATTTAACTTTGTGTGAGCATTACCGAGTGGCGACCACACGTTTGTACAACAACAATGAAGTTTTTGAGATTTCTCGAGGGAAATAATGTCTTGGAAACAGAGTTCAATCAGCAGAAAAATAATAAGAAAACGTTTTACAAATATTGAGCAATGTGGTTTCTTTGGAAACATCTTTCAATTATATTTTTCATTATAGTAATAAACAACCCCACGAATGAAATATTCATGAAGGACAACTGCGGATCTATACTATGTGAAGCTACCAAATAGGCTCATTGGATTTGTAGTCAGAGACTTGTCCAATATTCAGGACATGCACCGGTTTGGCATAGTAGAAAGCATTCGATGTGACAGGTTATCCCTTTTAAAGGGTATATAAGCGATAGGGATGTAACGCTTGGCCAACTAACCGATGGCACATTCCTTCGATGATTTTTTCCTCAATTGTTATTTTTTGAAAAGTCAGTCTAAGTCAAAGTCAAAATTAATTATTCATTAAAATTACAAGGATCGCTTTGAAACGTCGGTTTTATCTACTGTTCCACTGCGACCAAGCCAGGAAAGAAAGGCAAGAAATTAAACATGTAAATTATTACGTCAATTATGACGAAGCTTGCAAGTTGTACTATAAAAAAAACAACAAACTTTCTTCAAGGTATTTTGTTACAAAATCTGTTGAATTCTTGAGATTTTAGAAGAAATTTACATTAAACATTTTGCTCGGTGGATTTAATTTTTTAACATAGGTACATAGCATGTTTGTAAAACTTGAAACTTGGCAAGGCCGCTCACTTGGCGGCCCAGGTGGTGGCATTCAATAACGGCTTTAATCTTGGCCTCTTCTTGCCATTTTTCTTTGAATAAGGTTACCGACATTGAATTAAGGTTAAGTAAATTTAACCGATTTTCAGAAATGACAATCATATTACATACAATGTGTTATAAAAAAACATAGGTTATCTTAAGGACCGAATATTTTGTCAATAACAAAGGCAAAATCGAAATTCTATTAATATAGTTCAAAATACATTAAATATGTGAAACTCATACTTAAACTAAAGTATGAGTAAGAGTGGGGAAATTCAAATCAATTCCATAAAAAAAAACAGATTTCATGTCAAATTTTATGATTCTAGGTAGTTCAGGCAAAGGGTAGTTCTCGCAAGTAAATTTTGATTAACGTCAAACTATAAGGCATAAATAGCTATATATTTGTATTGCTATGACTTAGATGTTTGTTTTTTTACAGCTCCAAGTGTATATAAAAATTTCATATTAAATTAGACTTGAGACCTCCACGGGTTCCTGAGAAAAAATATCTTGAAAAACAGACAGACGGACAAAAATACAACGAAGTGATCTTTTAAGGGTTCTTATTTTTGTTATTTTTAATTTTGAAGTACGGAACCCTAGACGAAATTGATAACTGCTGCTGGTCGTTCAACTTGTTTTGAATTTAAGTATCTTGTTTTGCAAAACATTGGGAGAAAAGTCCTTAACAAAAGGTATCGCATTCGTTCGGGAAAACAAAGAGAACTTGGTATATTCTTAATTCAAAAACTTTATCTATGATTCATCATAATAGGTACTAGTTTCATGGTATTTCAGATAAACGTCTGCCAAAATCCACCACAGTCTCAAATCCAAGACAATCGCTTTGAAGCCACATTTCATATCAGATTTCTAGTGCATTACTGCATAACAGGACTCCGAAGTGCGCCGCTGTGGTTGCTATACGGCAATGGTTACTTCATACATCAAAAAGCAACCAGTTTAATCAGACATTTGAATTTTCAGCACGATCCCCCTTAGCGCAGCAGCTATTTGCACTACACAAGGGATTTGAGAGGTCAAACTATGTTTGCCGCCGCGTCTCCTTGTCAAGTGAATCGTTTGAAATTAGAGGGAAATCACGGGAAAGAGAAACTTCAGTGTTTGAGGTTGAACGGTGCCTGCGGTATGAATAATATCAGCTTTAATAATTTATCGGTCTCGTTCGAAGCTCGGCTGAAGTATTGATGAAAATTACATTTTGCATGCATCTGTTGCTCTATCAGAGAGCAGACTACGTATAAATTAGGCTGTTCTCGTTTATTTTGTGTAAGCTGACTCAAACTTCAGTAGTCCACTTCATCATAGTGGATATTTATAGATACAGGATATAGGTAGGTATCTCCCATGGAACGCCACTGAGCCCGGTCTTTGGTTCTCGAAACTTCAATCAAACGTATCAAGATAATTTTGAAAATATTTATAGTTCTTTAAGAAAATTGCATTATAAAAAAAATGCAGTTATATTTGTGGTCTACAATACTTTCACACGCCCTTTAGAGCAACATTTTGTAAAAAAAAACAAGATTGGCAATTGGCTTGTTAACAAACCATGCAAACCTCAAGGGCTGTCCCACGCTTCCCGCAATACAAAGACTTCGGAAGTACTACTCGAGCATTAAAAATTAGTGTCGGGAAGTAATCGATACCTACGTTCCGACAGACGGCGAATGAGAAAAGTGCGAAGTCGGATACTGGGGTTCTGTACATGATAAATATTTTGTGTGGTTTTTCGGAGAGTTGTTTTATTCAGACATGCCACCTAAATTGCGTTAGTTATTGCTTCGTCGGCGTTTTAACTTGATGTTCATATCAAGTTAAAACGCCGACGAAGCATTATGAATATAGGTGGACCTTGTAAAAAAGAGGAGAACACGGATTCTATCCCCGTTATGAAATTATCTTAAATATGTGCCAATGTTTTTAAAATATGTGGCAAGGAGCATTCAAAGCTGGTACCACCGATCAGATGTGGCAAACGTAATGTTCTATCGTCGTAATATCCATTGGATGCAACTTAAAAGGATTGGTAAGATCATTCAAAGCTGGTACCACCGATCAAATGTGGCTAAGGTAATGTTCTATCGTCGTAACATACTTGGATGCAACATGCAAAGTTTGGCAAGAAGCATTCAAAACTAGACTCACCGATCAGGAGTGGCGAGTGTGAGGTTTGGCGCAGGGAAGGCGCCATCCGCCGCACAGATGACGTTTACCGTCTCGTCATCCGTTTTGTTCTGGATGAAACGGAAGTTCGTCTCCGGTACTGAAATATGATACTCTTGGTAAATGCACGAACAAAGACTGATTAGGCTTGTTTGCGGTTGAGTGGTCGTGTTTTGTTTTTGTGTGGAAGTGTGGACGAAAGTGGACAAACATTAGCATGAGTTTCTAGTCATATCGAATTACGGCTTTTTCATTTAGGTAGTAAATGTTAGGCACTTTTATTTATCAGTAGGCTTAGCATGTGTTTCAGGGACAACAGTTTTGTCAACAGAAGAAAAGACCTAAAATATTTTTGTCTCTCTTGTCTGACCGAAAAGAGATTCAAATCTTATTTTCGTCTCTTTTGTTATTAAAACGATATTCTTGGTGCTCATACTAAGCCTGCTGGTAGTTAAGCTTTAAGATGAAACTGTTTTCATTCGAAAGCAGTTTCATATTAAAGCTTAATTGACTACATTTTTTATTTATTTATTCATAATAAAGTTTAATGTTACTTAATTATGCTAAGTACCACAAAGTAAGGTAAGTACCGATTCCTCATTCAACTATATAGATAAGTATAATTTCCGTAAAGAGTAGGTAATAACAACAGGCCACTGGCAGAGTATTCACACCTTTTGTGTAATGTTTCATATGTAATGTTTCTTATGTGAGTGGTTAGATATACAGGCTGTTCCAAACATTAGTGAAATATCTATATTATTCAATGCTCGATCATATCTTGATGCTGATTCACAATAAATAAAGCCAAAATCCAAAAGCGTCCAAAGTTCTACTTTGTAAAAATTAATTGTCAATCTTTATCTAATCAAAACACGTTTTGATAAAGCAATAATTTGTACAAACAAATTTTTTGCAGGGAGTTTTGAGCACACATTATTTAACTTTCTGGTTAGAAAACTTACAAGCCCCGGTGCAAAAGGAACGGATGTCAGATGTCAGAACAAAAACTTTGTTCCGCAATGAAGAACTATAGGTACTGAAGATGAATAACATTTTATTCATAATACTAAAAAAGTGTATACCCTGGGGTTTCAAGTTAACTAACTTTATAATAAAACAATAGTAAGAGAATTGTCTATGAAGGTATTTTTACGAATTGGAGCAATGAGCGATAAAGAAATACGAGTTTTGAAAATTTGTAATAACGTTTTTGAAAGTCGGCTATATAAGGATGGAATTCAAATAAAATCAAAATTATGGAATTTATGAAGTGAGAAATAATAATCGTGTTAGACCTGGTGTTTAAAGGAGACATTTAAAATTGTCGGTTTTTTTTGTTTCTCGTAATTCAGTAAAAAATATATAGGTAGATAGATAGATAGAAAATGCTTTAATGCACAAGATAAAACAAGTACATAGGCGAACTTAATGCTAATTAGCATTTTATTCCAGCTAACCTTTGTATTAAATACGAGTATGTATGAGAATGTATCCAGACAAACCTTTCTACGTTATGAGATAGTTGCGTTAATATATATTACTGATTACAAATGAATTTAAATAAAAGAAAACTACAATCTGATTCTGATGTATAAGATATAATTACTGTAAAGTTTCATCAAAATATGCTCAGTAGTTTTTGCGTGAAAGAGTAACAAACGTCCATCCTCACAAACTCTCACATTTACAATAGAAGTAGGATAAGATATTTCAAAGATTCAAGATGAAATGACGATCATATATAACTTCAGCCCAAATAATACAGAAGGTAGAAAATATGGCAGACTTTTTGTAAAGGTTCGTAGATCGTTTACCATAACTGACGTATTCACTGACCATGCCTGCCTCGCTTGTGTTAAATGTAGTCATGTGGAAATACGTACCAAGGTCTAACTGCGCCAGAACAGAGTGAGCATTTATACCCTATCACTTATGGTTGAAAGTCAAAGTTAAAGTCAAAGTCAATAGTTTTGAATGAATGAAATGAATGAATGAAAATTACTTTATTGAGGAACATAATGTAAGCACGTCCTACAAATGGCGGTCTTATCGCTGACAGCGATCTCTTCCAGACAACCGTACAGTATTGCTACAAAAAAAAACTATACCTGACTTTTCCACCGAAACGGCGAAGTTGAGCGATGTAGACATCCACCGTCCCCCGAACTACATATACTACTATGTAGTTATAGAACTGTATTTTTTACTCATTGAAATAAAAAAGATCATAGATCGTAGCCGATTGAATTTACGCCGAATCCGACAACAAACTCTAATTGTTTTTTTTATGATCCTTCATTCAGCTATAGTGTTGTGCCAAAAGTACAGGGTGAATTCATATATCGAGAAAGAGTCAAAGAATTAAATAAAGTTAAAAAGTATCAACCGAAGTTTTCGAAACAACACCCGACCCGAGACAAATATCTGTCACGCAGCTGGAATCAAACCACCTCTTGCCCACTGCGCCACTGAGGCAGTCAAAAGTTTAGATTAATAAATACTGACCATGGTAGGCAAAATACCAGTCCGATATTTTTTAGCAGGCCGTCCCGCCTTCGCATGGGTGGACTTCATATATTTTATACACTGATATTATAACGAGAAAAGATTTCCATTTTTGTATTTATGTTTGTACTAAATAAACTGAAAAACAACTGAACCGATTTAAAAACTCTTTCATCAGGAAAATGCTATTTTTTCATAGTTTCATAGACCCATACCTCCCCTCTCCCGCACCTTGGTGACTTGGTGACGACCACTGAGCGCTGCATAGGGAACCGTTCGAGTCACATACGGCCATGGTACTTATGTTTCAACTGTTTTGTTTTAATAAAAATTTTAAACTCTATATCTTTTGAATGGAATGTCCAATTTGAATAATTCAAGTAATCTACAGATACTGAAACAACCTTGAATACGATGTGATTTATTAGGATAAAGATACCAAGATACGAATAACGTGGTCTAGTTTCTAGCGGCGTTTCTATTAACTTTTTATTTTTAAAAAGTTAATAGAAACGCCGCAAATCTTATCGCAGATCTTTTTGTAGATATTGATGTGTTCTCTAAAACTGTGGAACATTTTTTTTTCTATCTTCAATAGTTTTTGTAGCGCATGCGATGAAAGGAATTTTATATGTAATTTTTTACACCTTGTTACATTATAGGAGTATTCGTAGGGATTACAAATTTTTTTACATATATCCTATGTTACTCACTAATATTATAGAATTCTATTGGTGAAAGAATTTTAAAAATCGGTATTTTTGACTTTATTCATTACAAACGAAAATACAAATATACAAATATTTTCTTGTATTCCAAAAACTATCGTGAATTTGATTATTTATATCGTAAACTTAGTCAATGCCTTCATAGTACGTCAAAATTCCCGTTTTTACAATATGTACAAATCTTTTTTTTTTTATATTATTAATGTAGATAAGTTTAGATGTAGAAATCTATATGCCAAACTGTTTTTTTTAACAATATTCGCACCAGACCATCAAGGCCATGTTACTAATCAATAATTACTTGAATATTATTTGACCTCATGTTGCTAGGCAGCATAATAAAAAACACAAAAATGTGAATTTACTAAAAAACTATCCGTAATATTGTTGACCGTTACTGAACTTCTTCTATTCAAAAGAAAAGTAAGACTCACCAAAGACAATCATCTGTTTCGTCCTCGAATCTTCTTCCATAAAAGTAGACACTACACATGTGTAATCCCCAGAAATGTCTATATTCGGCTTAACTATCCTCATAGCTCTGTGCATCTTCAGGGGATCCATTGAGGCCCGATACGAGAGATCAACTCGACCTCTTAAAATACCCATGTCCTGGGGCTTTTGAGTTGCTATCCACTGGTACACAGGTCTAGCTTTATTCCTAAAGAACCACTTCACCATGAGTCCAGCTGTATCATTGCTCAGTGTGTAATCACAGTCTAATATGACGGCGTCCATAACGCCGTATTGAATAATTTCTGGCACTACTATTTTCACTATCTTCACTGCGGTTAGACCTGGAACAAAGGAGATCTCAATTAAAATCTGATTATTGGACACCACAAACGAATAGCACCACAAAACATTGAACTATCCCTTCTCACCAAAGTTCATGAATACAGTTTGTATCTGATACAATATCTTTAATACAAGTACTTTGTGCGACGTTGTGAATCTAATAAAACACCGTTCAATAAAATTCAACCAGTTGTTTTAGGGGATTGGTCAACAAAAGCGTTTCGCGATGAAAAACATCTTGAAACAACAAAAGTTTGTTAATTTTTGGGCTTAACATCCATTTGGTTGACGGCTGCATTAGCCGATACGTCAATAATGATAAATTGGGGAGGTTGTTGGCTGACATCGAGATTAACGTTTTATAAAACATAAATAATGTACATTTTGGTTTTATTTTCTGTTCGGCGTCCTAATAAAATTTTATTGAATTAGGTACATGGAAATTATTTATAACTGAAAGTCAACACAAGCATTAATACACTTGTAACAACCAATTTAGCTTAGAATAATCTAATATAAAAAACGGATGAAAATTTAAAAGTTAGTTAAGAAAGTTTGGTAGAAATTTAGGTAATTTTTTTAAAATTTATGACATATACTTAGGTAATGTTGTATTGTGACCCGCTGGGTTTGTGTATAAGTATGTAAAGAAATCTTATTGTTCCAGATAGAGATCTATCTAACTATATATATTCTACTATATAAAACTATATTATTATATATGAGGAACTTCTCAGTAAACTCGTCTGCTTAACACCTGTATCCGCTTTATCTTTAATCTGTGCAAATACGATCATGTTAGTCATTTCCGTGCTAAACTTAAATGGCTTCCCATTCGTGACCGTAGAAACGTAACAATCCTAAGATTCACACACACCCCTAGTTATTTGTAGGATCGTTTCAGATACCTGACTGACGCACATGACAGACAACTTAGGTCGGCTGACAATCTTCTCCTTCACACCCCTTTACATAATACCTCTTTTCGGACTAATTCCTTTTCAGTAGTGGCAGTTTGGCTGAGGAACGCTTTGCACCTCAAAATAAAGCAGATCGACTCAAAGGAATCATTAAAAGAATCGATCCGTGAACACTTTCTTGGGAAGTTAAACTATTGATTACTTTGTCTCTTCAACCCTCCCCCCATCTGGTGCTACTAACAATTAATATTAAAGTACTTTATTTGCATATTTTTTATAAGTATATTTAAAATATTATATATATGTATATTAGGCATGTAATTATTGGTATTAATTACTGAACATGCCAAACCATCTTTTTGCATGCCCAGGATGACTGGTAAAGTCAAAGTCAAAGTTCATTAAAATCACAAGGATTACTTTGAAACATCGGTTTTATCTACTGACTGTTCCTCCGCGACCAAGCCAGGAAAGAAAGGCAAGAAAACAAGGCTGGTTATTCTTTTTAATTATCCTTTTACAAAAATACGAGTTGGAGCATTTTTAATCCCAAGAGTTTTTATAATCTAAATAATAAGATATTTTATAGTAAGTCTTTAAAAAAAAAAAAAGGTTTTTAGTTTGTTAATTGTCAATTTTTGTATATCTCTTGGGAGGTTGTTATAAAAGCGTACACCCTTTAAACGATTTACTAACTTCTACAAGGATTCTTTTTTTCTTAAACAAATAAATATTTTTGTGAACATATATCAGATTTTCATAGATTAATTGACAAGGAAATGTCAATATATTTTTTTTTTTTAACTTCTGACGAAGTGATTATCTGGGACCCATATTATAAATTGCTCGAACAGCCCTCTTCTGCAGCACAAAAACGGTATTTGTATCTGCAGCACTCCCCCACAGCAGTATACCGTACGACATAATGCTGTGGAAGTAGCTGAAGTAAACTAGTCTAGCTGTGTCTACGTCTGTATAAAGACGGATCTTTTTTACTGCGTATGCCGCAGAACTATGTCTCTTCGATAAAATATCAATGTTAGGGCCCCATTGAAGCTTATTATCTAAGGATACGGTGGTATCCACAAGAGATACCAAAATCATCTTTGATTTTGGTAGAAAATGCTTTAGCATTAAGTCCTCCTAGCACTACATTATTTGTGCGGAAGTATAAATAAATATTCACATGAAATGGTAAAACATTAATGGAAACTCTGCAGAACGCAATTTGAGCCTAAATATTTACTCTCGAATTTCGTATTCTACGATCGAGTGTAATAATTTACTCGAGATATCTATAAAACATTGACTACTCTATCCATTATCTCCAGTATTTCTGAGTCATTAATATTTATTTATGCAGCTTCAAGTCCAAGTTGTTGAAAGCTTATTTAAATTTATCCTCGGCAGAAGGTACTTGAAAGAGTGACTAGGTACGTGATTTAAAAATGTGATTTCGTCACGTTTAATGTTACTTTACACGGAATGTTTTTATTTAGTTATTTGAATACAGTATAACATCATTACAGGTTTTTTTAACCCTAAAGCGATGATATATTTAAGGTATATATCGGCACAAAGGCAGAATTCGTTCGTGACTTTTTTTATCCAGATATCTTATGGGTGAAGCCGTGGGCAGTAGCTAGTTAATCATATTTATCATAACAAAAGACTGCAAAACCAGGTAGATCTAACTAGCACAGTCGTTTACCTCTTTTCTTATTTATATCTATTTACAAATATTTATCTGACCAAAAGGCTTGAAATAATGTAAAAACGAGTACTCGACACTCGTAAATCTACTCGTAACTAGTGGAGTCGTTTTCCTCTTTCATATTTTTTTCAGGATTTAAGTTTGCAGATGACGCACTAGATATAGAGTTAAGTACGTTTGTGAACATTTATGATGGTGACGCTTCTGAGACGTGGGTCTCCTTTCAAATGTCAGTTGTAAAATACACGCCATAAAATAGTAGTCCAATTCCATTGCTTTTTACCATGTCCCGTTGGGAACTTACTCTACGTCAAAAGTTGTGATATGTTGGATAATACCATGAACTTTTGTTGGGATATTATTTCAGAGAAAATCGTTTATTTATTTATACATATATGTACAAGAAGGTGTATACAAAACGATGCTGGTAAACGGCCTGACGGCATGACCCTTGTCCCTTGGGAGAGAGAGAAGGCCTTTGGTGTGGGACGCCACATGCGTAGACACCCTAGCTATATGTCTGAGACACCAGTTAAAGACGGTGCAGTGGATTTAGCCAAGCACCTCAAGAAAATATGGAAGACTCGACAGAGCTTACTTATTTGAGCCTTTTGTGGTCGAGACATTCTTATAGGACGACCAGAGAGATGTCTCTTATTTATTGTGTCAACGCAGTAGAATTGTTATTCAGCGTCTAATGCAGACGGCATTTTGGGAACAATTCCGTCTGGTAGTGATCTGGATCTGTTGACCAGATCACAGTTGTATATCGTTTGCAACGGTCTTTCGATATCTAGCTGTCTTATTTGTAGTTTTTGTAAAAGTTCATAAATAGGTTTTTAGGAACGGATGTTAATAAGGATGTTTGACTAGCAAACATACTATATTGTATGATAGCTTACAATAACAGGGTACTTTTTATATAGGTACCATTAGTAACGTTGGGGTTAAAATCTTGTAGTAGGACCGGCATTAGATCAAAGAAAGTCCGTAGTAATTTTGACATCTTAGCCGCTCGCTTGCTTTTGCGCCAAACCAAAACGACTCAAATACATGCGCGCAAAACTTGACACATCGATAAGTTGTCCCTGTTTTAATAACGCGCGCAACTCGATGCCACTTAGTGATAAAATACAATTTATGACCGTCTTAAATGGAGTATTTTAAAACCAATAACTGTTTTTAAAAGGGAAAACCCTAACGAATCTATTGTAAGAATTAGCTCAATGAACCATTTAATAAAATATTAAATAATCAGCGCTGAAAGTTAACACTTACAATATTTTCGCACCCGACTTAGTAAAATAGCTTTATTTCATTATTTTGAGTGATGAGGTATAGATTTTTTTATTTAATAAAATACTTTAATCTATAATTGACCTAATTAATAATAAATATAAATGAAGTAGTAAGAAAAAAATCCCAGAAACATTTTTTCAAAATTGGTAAATAGTTCTTGTTCGGCGCATTACGCCGCAAAACGGTGCTCGTTATTGAAACTAGATTAACACTATATCATGAGAGTGTAGACTAAAAATAATAACATGCTCAGAAAGACTAGTTCAATAGCTATAATATCATGTATAAGGTTTAACCATTTCTTTGAAATTCGTATCACTATTGTATGAAAAAGGAAATGTGACTACATTTAATTGAAAAAAAAACATGCTATTTTCAAAAGCAGAATTCAGACACTTAGACTTAACTTTTTGACTAAAAGTTAAAACAATAGAATAAAAATATATATAAAGTATTTAAAAATAGGAAACAATTTGTTGTAATGTTATTTTTCTATGTACATTAAAACAAAATAGAATTTTATTTTGCGCGTACTTTGACCTTGAACCAGTCAAAAGATGCAAGATGGCCGCCGATAAGGCTTGCTTTACACTATTTTGATAATAATAAATCCAGATCTATTTCTTATAAAATATACCTAGTAATCGAATTTATAAATATGTACATTAAACCATATTAGTAGTTAATAAAGTAGTAAGATGAAAAGTTTAATTTAAAATATTTTGTAGATTGAGTGTTAAAAATAACTATTTACCTAATCGATTACCTAGTTTCCTTAGCATTGTATATACAAGAGTGACAAAAAAAAACAGCAGATTTATTTTAATTTATTTTAATAAAGTCAGTGTTTTTAACAAAATATACATAGGTATTGATCCTGTAAAAATAAGCCTTTTGGGAGCCAAACTCTGCCCGCCACTCTCCTTTCCCTGACCTTTTTCCTTTGGGCACCTATAAAAAATATACTCAAAATTAAAGATACCTACCTAAAAATCTTATAAAATATACATAATAAAAACTGGAAATCAATTGGAGTAATTTATGAATATACCAATAATTATTAGATTGGGGAAAAAATATCATCTACCAAACAAAAATATAGTTAGTTTCACCTATAGACAAAACGATTTCCTAGTTCGTTTAAAAAATCCCCAAAAAAAAAAAATAGTTTACTGTAGTAATTATTGGTTGTAATTGCTGAAATAGCGATCTACGTAGTTACTTTTTAATTTGAAACTAAGAAGTACCTAAACCAAAAGTGTAATACAGCCTTATCCACCCAAAAACGCGAATTGCTCTTGGGTCCTACTGTTACCAACGAAACGGAAACGATTCTTGAAGTAGATGTGCGTCTGAATCCAACTGTTTTGTCCTAATCTCAACATTTATCTGCAAATTTATGTTTAAAACCAATAACTAATAGATAAAACTAAATTATTTTATATGCATAATTCGCAGAATGCTTATTTATCACAGGAAATAGTTGACAAGAAACGGCCTACTGTTAGCATAACCACACCACATCGAAATAAATTAGAAATTAAGAACAGTTTGTAACAAAAACGATTAAAAATATTACTGTATCCAAGTAGAACCTGAAATTAGCATTCTTTTGATATCTAACACACAATAATACCATGAAAATTGAATACTTACGGGATATTTAAAAAAACGAATCACTTTCACTGCTCACAGAAACAGACAGACGGCGTGTACTGATCAAAACAACGAATTTTTTGACATTATTTTGTTCCAAGTGGTTGCTACATTGACTTGCTTGACGTTCCCAACATTATAAACATTTAATAAAACAAGTGAAAAACCACCTAGGTATGGTAGGAATAGAGTAAAAAATATAAAATGTATAAAATGCCATTGGGTTCCATAGGACCCAAGAGCAACTTAACGAAAAAAAAATTGGGTCCTACAGCACCCAGTAGCAATTTGGCGTCAAAAATCTTGGGTTCTGTAGCACCCAGAAGCAAGCGAGCGGTTAGATAACACCGTTTATTGCTGGTAATTATAATAAAATCAGACGACATGGAATGAATAAATAACACTTCTTAATTAAAACGTATTAACGAGAATACTCGGAAACTACTTTATTTCTAACTAGAAATTAAAAAAAAATATCGATTTGTAACTTCGTTCCCAGAATAGACAATATGAATAACTTTTTTTCACAAAGTAAAAAAGAGGCACTCGGTAAGTACTTGAAAGTGCAAGTCTACTGAAGTGCGAACACGAGTCGCGAGTTATCGGCTCTTTGACAACTTTGTTGACGAAGGTCTCTAGCATAATGTGACTCGCCACTTGTGAACTTGCTTGCTTCGATAATAGAATAACGGCTTTCATACCCTGGATCATATATCTTTGTTCAGTCAATGTTACGAATTAATCTATTTTGGAGGCGCACACTGTTTGGCATTAACTTTTTTTTGAATTGTGGTAACTTCCTGCTTGAAATATATGCACATTTCAAGCAGGAAGTTACCACAAAAAAAAAGTTTAAATAATTCATAGATTGTCCATCAGTTTGTGTTCCAAAAAGCGGCGATGGGTTTGCAACCTGTTCACGAGTAAAATGCTGACATGTGCCAAATCGAATATTTAGACGTACCTTAAACTTGGTACAAAATAAAAAAAGGCACTGAGTTTGAATCTGACGATGCCCATCATAGGTAAAACAGTCGTGAGCGTGTTGTTTTTTTTAGATTGTTGTAAGTATACTTTAGATATACCTATTGTTCGTAGAAAATAACCAAACTAACCACAATAACTAACCACAACCACTTGCAAGTTAAATTAAAATTCAACATTTCCTTCTCAAACTTATAAATCAGAATGAGATCAAATTATATTTTTAGTGTTGACCAAGTATAACTAAGTGTTCTTCAACATCTAGTGGTGTCCACTATACAGCTCACAAGAGCCAGTTCCAAGTTCTAACAAGGTGACCTCAAGTTTTCATCTGTATGAATCCGCACCGGGTCAGTCAGCGAGTGTCCTCTTTGGGTTGTATGTATCCGGCTTTTTTACCTATCCGGACAAAGAATCGTCTTTTAAATAGACTAGAATAGGAAATATTTATTTTGAACAGAACTATAGATATACACTCCTTATTACTATTACTATTAGCCCATGTTGTCCCATTATTGAGGAAAATGTGGAAATGGGGGAAGGACTTACGCCTTCACACATTTCCGCCAGTCACTTCGATTTTTGGGCCAGTGTTGGCCAGTCCCTTTCATAGGCCTCCAGTTCAGTTCATTCCGCTAACTTCTTCGAGATCGGGCACCATTTGGTGATCTTGGCCCACAGCTGGTGGGGCACGCGGTAAACGTGACAGCTTTCTCTCCTACGTTAGCGATTTTGGTTATGGAGCCCATTATGATCTTTCAAAAGCGGTCAGTTAATTTAACTCCAAGAATCCTGCGGTCCATCGCCCGTTGACACACATACACACATCTTATTACATAATTATAGTTATGTTACAATTAAATGTGTAGGTATAGTAAAAAAAGGTCCGTGCTCAGAATAATGCTGCAGGGCTTGTTTTCAGCACGGACAACGTACAAAAAGTAAGATAGTATGAGCAAAGTTAAAAATAAAAATCATTAGAGATGGAATGAAAAATATTAAAAAATGACATAATTTTTGTAATTGGACCTTATTTTTGTATTGACTTAAACTTATGTGCTTGTCTTGAGTAAACGTATCTAGGCACTAATTGCTGAAGAGAGTACACGGTGACCATGTAACCCTGCTTACAGGCTTTTCAGTCCTAGTGTGGGAAACAAAGGTTACCCTAGGTATAATCTCAAAAATTAAAGTCTAAATAAGTCGCTCATTAGTAAGTTATGTTTGTACCGACAAACTTTTATAGAACAATACGCTTTATTTATCTTTATATTATCTTGTTTATGTAAGTTGTTTAAACCATGTATATAGGTAGGAAGATTCTTGAATTATTATCACCATGACCATTGCATTGATATAAAAAATTATCTTAACAATAAATCCGGCTTTTTACTTCAAATTGGTGGCAGTATTCCCAAAAGTTATGCTAGTTTTACGACTTTTCAGTCTCCTAATCCTACCTGCGGCCGGGTCGCCGTCAAGTGACCATTGTTACGAGTACGATAACAGTTATTCTGCTGACCGACGCAAATTGTAAAAATATTTTTACTATTTTTATCGTAATAAAAATGTTGAGGGCTCATTGCGCTGGAAACGATGACCTCGACTTTTCAGTGTGGAATTTTGTATTTGGATTTTCTGATGCATATTGTTTTTGATTATATACGGTTTGAGTTTTTTAGAGTCATTGTCGTTTTTGATTCAAAGCAATTCGTTTATTATTTTATAGATAAATACTTACATAAAGGCACAGAATTCTATAACTGCTTCTACCAATTCTATCAAGTTACGAAAGCTTTAAAATCCAATCATGCTGAAAACCTTGGTAGACGTATTAAATTAACTAGGTAGAAGTATTGCTTCCGCAACGAATTCAAGAAATGAAATAAAATGAGATGAGATACGAAACAAAGAAGAAAATATTATTCGTAACTTGAAGCGAGTGAGGAAACTCAAAGTTCAGTGTGCCATTATACGAACTTTAGACAATAACAAACCAAGAGGCTGCTTGAGAAAATAAGGCAATTACGTTGATAAAATATTTCAGTACACTCAGATAGAAATAGAATAATTTATATCTTCTTGTTCTTTTGATGTAATGAAAGGTTTTCTCATTAAAAAAAACTGCCCAAGTCATAGTAAGAGTCACAGTCATAGCGTACCTTTAGATAGTTTTCTAGTAAAATGAAAATATCATCGCGTAAAGGCAGGAAGTATTTAAAAAAAAAAGTTTTTTTGTTTTAAAATACGTCTGTACACCAAATTTTATCTCGATATGCTTTTGATAGGGTTCCGCCCTTTTAGTTACGTCACGCTCGTCTGTCCGTCTATCTGTCTGTCTGTCTGTTGTCACCGTCCGTCCGTATATCACATCCTTATTTTTCACTTAGTTTAAAAGCGCTTAACATCTAGTTTAAAGAATTTTTTAAACAACAAACATGAAAAAATAAAATAATAGATACTTAACTCTTATTTGACTTCGAAAACCTATAAATATAGATGTTGCTAATAATGTGTCGACCAAGAACTAGGCTAGGCTAAGCATATGGATACTTTTTCCGTGGCTACGCTAAGCTTAGACAGAGCTAGCTTAGTTAAACTAGTAATATATTGCATACACACCAAAACTAATGAGAACTATGCAAAAACCGAGTCCGTGATGTGCAGTCTGTATTATTTTATTTAGTTGCATGGACGTGGCACACGGCGGTTAACAAAATCCTATCCTACAAATATAGTAAATGCGAAAGTCTGTGTGAATGTTTGTTACCGAATGTTTGTTACGTATCTCCAATATCTACTTAACCGGTTTTAATGAAATTTGGAATGTAGATAGTTGAGGTTCTGGAATAACACATAGGCTTATCTAATTTTCGAAAATCAGCCGCTAACGGGGTTAAACAGGGTATTATGGAACTTTATATTCCTTGGTTAGATTCGCTCAAAACTCGGTGCAAATAAACTTTAAAATAAATAATAAAACACGTATTTTGTATTTTTTCAAAACTACCCCTTGAATGCGTGCAATAAAGTTCTGAATTAAAATAAAATATTCCCTGGTTTGATACACTCAAAAGTTGGTGGTTTATCGACATAACACGCGGTGAATCCGCGGGCAGAATCTAGTTAAATAATAAAGAAAGTTTTGATGACGAATACTTATTCATTACAATTTCAGCGCACGACATTCTCGATGACAGTGACAAGGACAACACGACTAGAGATGCAAGTTAAGGGTGCTAGGAGCGGCTTCCAGCTGCGATGTGCAAGGGCGATATGTGAGACGTGCGCCGGTGCGTTCCTTTAGAGAACCCGGATCCCCTTGACATGTATCGAGGACGGCCATGGTTTGGCTAAGCACACGTAGCTTTGAATCGGCCTACACAACTAACTTTACTTATTTTGTGTTTCACATAGTTCTGTTAGCTTACATAGCTTACCTACCTTCTGACGCAACGTTTCATACCTACTATGAACTACCTAAATGAACAAAAATAACCTACTGCATACTTTAGATATATTGCCTAACTACTTAATTTTAATTGATTGTACTACTTTGTTAGCGAAAAACCTCAGACTGTCTTCCTATCTGTGGATATACCCTTTGTCAGGTTCAGTATGAGATATGATGGTGTTTATAGATAGGTATCTATAAACACCATCTATGTGAAAGCAATAAATGTATAATGTATTGAGTAGGTAGGTATATGAAAAATCCTAAGCTAAGCTAAACTAGCTTAGCTTTGCTCGACAATGGGCAAAGTTAAGTTAGCTAAGCTCTCTGTATGGGCTGTGCTTTGGAATGATGCTATCTTTGCCTATATTCGGGCACATAAGTACCTATTTCAAAGGCAGGTCCTAAACGTGACCTAAATGTGCATTGAGTTGTTTTTAGGAGAGACATTAACCTCCTTTATACAGGACGTATTTCGAATCACGAATTTTCATCACACATTAAATTTTATACATGATGTAGATTTAACTTTAAAATTATTTCTCGCAAAGAAAATAAGAATGTAAAATATCTAAAACTGAATTAAATCTTGGGCCTAAATAGAAAACAAAACTTAGCTAAACAAGTGTTAAAAATCTTTATATGTAAGGCTCAATTTCAAATGTACCGTCAGCAGCAAAAGGTCCCAATAATTTATTCTCCATTGCCAACCTCTGGGCCGGTCTACAGCTATTAATAATGGGCTTTCTTTGCCAACGCTACTTGCATCTGACAGTAACGATAGCACTTTTCTGTCATTTATCGTGTCGTTTAATGATGCTGGGATGGTTCATTTTGAATGTCAGAAGTCTCTTGAGGGTTACGGTTCTCAATGAGGTATTTTTTTTCTGCGGTAAGGTTTCTGTTATAATTATTTAATGTTACAAAGTTACTTTTTGTAACGAAAGTTGTAATTGTACCTATAAAAATAATATTGTACCTATAAAGTAAGGGCCCGGTCAAACTGACGCGGTGCGCCACCGCCACCGCCAACATAGTTAACCAAAACTTCAAAAAAAAAATACAATTAACAAATTTAAAAACATTATAATACAAATACTTTTTAAAAATTCACACTAAAAAATATGGGATTATTAAGACGATGAAAACTTTTGGGGTTAATAATGGTAAATAATAAAAATGTTAAATGTTAAAACCTATTGTTTTGTAACAGGATCATTAAAAAGAATAACCAGTTTTGTTTTCTTGCCTTTCTTTCCTGGCTTGGTCGCTGAGGCAGTAAAATGAAATCAAATCGACGTTTCAAAGTGATCCTTGTAATCATTAACATGAATAAATGCAGTTTGACTTTGAATGGACAAACATTTCCCTTTGATCGCCACCGCTCACTGCATCAGTTTCTCTTACTGTAACTCTTAGTGTAAGGCACTAACACTTCTAGTCAGCGCCATCTAGTAAACGTCAGGGAACTACCCGGCTTGCTCCAGATCCAAAAGAAAATCGGACATTTTATGTTTCTAAAAACTTAATTTGTAAAAGGGTTTGAAAGCATAGCCTTCAGCTTAACTATTTATAGATCTTCGAAGGCACAAAAGGGTTTACTGTAGAGAAAATGTCTTTAGGGATTGCTTGAAACATGCCACTTGCTCAGAATGAGTTTCTGAACTTTCTTAGACCCACATATCAATTTTAACTCAATTGGCCCTAACAGTTTTTGAGTTATACGAGGGTGCGGAATGGACCAAATTCGTTTTCAACAATAAACTGTAAAGCGATTTCCTACTGTATACCGTGGATGTAGAATTGAAAACGTGCAGTTGTAAACAAGACCAAACAGAACTGGGTACGGACACATGAAGGTTTTTCGTAGAAAGTCGAATCAAAATACGAGGAACATATAAAAGAACAGGCCTTTTTTTAGTTTTTTTGCTATGATCTGGCTTGTGACCCAGATTTGAAACTGGGTCCAGCGAAACTCTGCACCAAGCTTATTAAATACTTAGCTTTAAGGAATATGTGAAATTGTCTAAAGAAAAGTCAATGTTTCCAGTTCCTTCTAAGATGATGTCGTCATTAAATGCTCTTTTATTCGTATTCAAATTATGCGCTAGTACCACAAGCACCAGATATTACAGTTTTATCGCTAAAAGAAAAAAAAAACATTATTTCTGTCTTTTGTCCAAAAAGAAATAGGAAAAGAAGTTATTTAATTCTTCTCTTCCGTAGAAAGAAGTATTCTTGATGTGCAAGCTTAGCCTTCGGCACTTACAAAGACCCATAACGTTCCCTCTCTACAAGTAGGATTGCTTGAAAACGCCTACTTTTCCCACAAAGAGGAGCTTCTTGTTAAGTGGTTGAGTTGTTCCATTTATAGGTACTACACTCGTATACATTTTAAAAGAAATGTTTTTAAAACACTTTGCAAAAGCTATTAACTAAGCAAAGACGCGAGCGCGTGAGTCCGAGATCAGAAGAAATTACAAACCTCGAGGCGGTATGGGGAGTGGTACAAGTTATACAAACAAGAATTAAAAATGACAATATAAATAATTTATTTCTCATAATACTAAAAAAAACTCTTAACAATATTACAATGGATCCTGTACTACGGCTGTAGTACAGGAGCCTGTATCGCTAGCCCTAGAATCCGAAAAAATATACTTAGTTTTATTTAATGGAGAAAACAAATAATAAAAAACATTAATCAAGTTCATAAAATATGAATGTGTTTAGAATTAAAAACTAACAACTAAAGAGGTTAAGGTTGTTTGCCCACACAAGATAATGTACGTAGGAGAGTGTGTGTGTGTTGTGTGTGCGTGTGTAGGGGTGAGTGCGTGTATGTTATAACATTATATCGTAACTATATTGAATTCACAATTTTGTCGCTCTGAAGGCTCGCACAAATGATCGCGGTTGTGATAAGATACTGCATTTATACGGACAAACTTTTGCCCTTAAGTTATATAGATAGAAGATAGAAAATACTTTATTGCTCTCCAAATATTTCAGCTTAAATTAATAAAAAAAAATTAGACAATGGGCGATCTTATCACAAACTAGCGTATCTCCAATAGACAACCTTTGGATGAAACGGAATGTACGAATGATTACAAGGGGCTTAACTGGTGTACCACATAGTATGAAAACACTATATTTTACTGACATAATTACTACACAACATAATACCTACATATACCTAGTTATAAGTTGATTACCACCGCCACAAAATTATATTTCATTGCCTTAATTCAATGCAGACAATAATTAATAATAATACGAATAATGATTTAGGGGATAAGGGTTTTGACGGTACGTGGGATAAGTACCCTAGAACTTAAGACTATATTTTTATAAATCTATTATTTTTTGTAGATATGTACTAAAATCGCTCTCCGCCTAACACACAAACTCCCACTTCAAGATCTTTGTAACCGGGTCCAAGGCAGAGCGACCTACATTCGCCTTACAGAAGCAGCGATATTTTTGTGCGGCAGCAACATTGTTCTGCATCCATTGTACGTTTTAATTAATTAAAAGCTTGACTTTTGGCTATTTTTGTTTATGAAAGGAAGAAGGAGGCTAATTGGGAGGAAGGCTCTAAAACTCTGCTACACTGACTGTTGAAGTTTCATTGTAATTCACAATTAGTGTGAGCTAACTTCAGTTCGACGGACTTATTGAAAAAACTTGAGTTTAAATACTAAATTCCCAAAACAAAACCTGCAAATACCATTCCTACTTCCATATGCAAATTTATTCTTGTGTATAATTAGTCCTTTGGTTTTAGAGCATCTATCACAAGAATACTTCACATAATGTTGTAGGTAAGTTCACTTGTCAAGAAGTACAAAAAACCTACATTTATTTTTCAGTTTCAACATTAGTATTAATTCAATCAACCGATTCGATTCAACCATGATCAATAATCTAATATATATTTAAATGTAATTATTCCGGCTGAATTTCCACATAACAATAGTGTGTGAAAACCTTTTCCCTGGTATACCATATCTAGACCTCTATTAAAAAACAGAAGCACCAAACAAAATTTTGTTTACACAAGGTTATCTCACTGAGCCGTTGCTAATGATTCGGCATGAATTCCCTTTGTCCGTCAAATCGATCCGCAATCGAAACGAGCCATGTTTGCAATTGGTATTTGATACCTTGTTTGTTTCGCGTAACGAGAATCGTGCAATGTGGTTGTAGGAGAATCATTTCAAATCATTCAATAAACAAAATTAAGGCAAACCGCGCCGCCCGTTGATGAAAAAACATTTATTTTAAACCAATCTTCTAGTCTAGTCCTATGTTTTGTGTCTGTTAGTTGTTTACGGGTCTTTATCTCATTTATCTTTTTTATTTTTTTCCGAATCTGAATATGACATGAGGGTAGTTGCGGCTACTGCCTTTATTTCTCGACGAAAGCTCCATTATACTTCAGTCAACCCGTGGCGACGGCTGTTGCAACGTAGTCGAAATGTCGGGACTATAATAAAAAAAGTATACACGATAAATAAGTTATAACTTGTAATTATGTTAAGTATAAAACTTATGATAATGTTGATAGCGATAGAGTGTTTTTTGTGTTTAATTATAAAAACGTTTTTATTTTTCAATATTTTCAGAAACAGTGGACTCTCAGGACGTTCCTAGTAGCACAGATCTAGTAGAAAAAAATTCCAATGATTTATAGAATATGTGGCTTTCGGCTTGGT
This sequence comes from Perizoma affinitatum, assembly GCA_961405105.1. Classification (NCBI taxonomy): domain Eukaryota; kingdom Metazoa; phylum Arthropoda; class Insecta; order Lepidoptera; family Geometridae; genus Perizoma; species Perizoma affinitatum. The sequence continues at coordinate 10,993,387 of OY560194.1, read as the reverse complement.
GATGGGTCTTTTTACACCGTGTGCATGTTAAATATAGTGGTCTCACATACCGCTATCAGGTGTTTAAGAGTTAAACAAAGGCCTTCCCAGGAGTCAACACTGATATAAAATTTTATAGTTTGAGGAACACGTTATCAAAATTTAGACGACCTGTAAACATTTCGAGTAGGTACCGTATTTACCATAGAAAACAAGCAAGTTATAAAATAGTTTACAAATCAACAAAACTTTGTTTCGATCCGTTATCATAAAACAAGTACTAGATTGATTTTAAAAAAATGTAGTGACTTTTACAAGATTTTTAGCTTTCTGAATACCACATATGAACAATACACGCCTAACGATACCTCATTTATTTAAATATATCCAGTCCGTTTGGTTGTTTCAAGTAAACCATCAGTAATTATCCGTCGGCCTGGCAAAAACCAGTTCAAACGAAATCGAATAGATACCGGAATTGAAGATTGGAGCTTGGTTTTGGTTCATGCCAGTAAGGGGTTAGCAGGTCTATTGAAGGGCAAGTCGTTTAAATGAATGGATCAATGAAAACGATAAAGGACAAAGGGTGAGCGAAGGGCTCAGGCATTGGAGCAAATGGAGCAATCCACAAATGGATGCGACCGCTGATTGTGAAGTAGTCTGCATATTTGATGGGCATTTTATGTGATTGAAAATGCCACATTATTTTACCTTACAGTTGATGAATAATTTTATGGTTAAATGTCTACATGATATCATGATATTACTTTGTGGCTACAGCTAAAGTTATTTATTATATAAGTGTTGTGTTAGTAGCTACCTGATGTCAGGGGGTAATGGGCCCCTTGCGCATTCAATACATATAAATTGTTGTAAGAGGTTGTTTGTTTTGAATTTATTTAATTAATCTCCGATCAGCTGTAATATGGTATTGCAATCGTTATGTATGACTTCCAGAGAGAATTCTCAGATAGGTTTTATAGCCACAATTCAGTAGGAGAGGCTGCATATTCGTGAACAAAATTATAAATTTATAACCATTTCCGCTCAGTTAGTATTTTTACGTTTTATAGCTTGATAATATATGAAGAGGCCTTATAGTTAAACCTCCAGCATTGATCGTGACAGCATAAATGTAACAACAAAAATGCTCTCAAGAAAATTGCCACGAAACTGTCATTTTATTTCGGAAAAGAAAAATTCCTACTGTCTCAGACATTCGACAGCTCTCCAAGTCTCCACTATGATATTATTATTGTAGGGCCACGACTTTGCCGCTCCGATCGAATTCAATTCACTTTTCACTATTGGAAAATAGGTTTTCAGGATTTCAATGCGGATATAGTGTGCATGTGAATTTTGGGATAGAAAATCTTAAATGTTATTGGAAACTTTGCGGATGAGTTATGAATATAATGATATCTAGGAGAACGCTAGGAGAGCTTTTTCCTCACAAAATTCATCTACATATTATTATCCTACATATTTATTTATGTAAATGTAATAATATTTATTAAGCATTAATATTTATTACACCCATAGCACTCTCCTCATTTAATAAATTAATGAGTACATCGCCGACCGCCAACATCTTTCTCTGGAAGAGATCGCTTCTAAGCAATAAGACCGCCCATTGTACTTTTAATAGTGTAAATTTCTTGTTATTTTTGTAATACTTTAGTGTACAAAAAGTAATTTCATTCATACATTCACCTACCCGCTACACCAAAGGTCTTGATTTTTTTTAATTCTTTTATTTTTAATGTAACCCTCTGTACAAAGAGCTCTGAGAGTAAGGCTGTACCTACGTGCAGTGTCAGCGAAGGACATCGCGACAATTTTAAAATGATAAATGATTAAATCGACTGAACGGATCGGCGTTATCAAGAGTTGGTGAGTTTACGGCTTATGTTGAACATTGCTCAGGATAAGGCTGTGGACTTAGTACCAGCGATTTGAACATTTCTCATGAGAAACGTTCAAATCACTGGTATCAAGAACCAAATAAATCTACTCTGTAGCATTTCCACAACTTTTCTTGAATAAGATAGGTCATCTTTTGTTATAGACCAGTAAAAATGTATGAGTTCAGTTTAACGAGAACATGAAATGGAAGTATAAAAGCTTTTGTCGGATTGGTTATAATAATGAGATTTTATGAATACTCATAGTTGCCTTAGATAGTCCATAAGTCAAGAACGACAAGTGCTTCCGACATAAGAAATAAAATTATCATTATACTCTAGCGTCCTGGTAAAATAAAAAAAAACATGTCTACGAAACGAGGAATCATTAAATATTGGAGAATGGTACTCCAAAAACTATCGTGAATTTGATTATTCATTGTAAAACGGGATTTTTCACGTACCGCACTATCGGTGAAGGCACCGACTAAGTTTCGACTCATTTCGAGAGTCTTCATCAGGGTGAGAGATCGCGACTCTCTCCCTCCGCACTCGTAGTCAGTGCACGACGCGACGAATAATGTTATTATTACTGAATAGCACAGTTTTAAAATACTTAAATTCATGACAATAACATCGGCCCCAGCCGTAGCCTTTGCGACATGCCTGCAAGACACTGTTGGAGCTGCGCATTTCTAAGGTCTGTGAAGATCTCAATTGAATGCATTTTCTCCTGTTTTTCGTACATCTTTTCATAATTCTAGCTGGTATCATTATCATCGTCCCGCTGCCGATTTCCTCACAAAAATACAGTCCATACAATATCGCACAGCCATGTAGGAGGCTACCAGAAGGACTTTTTCGACACGTTACCTCGATGTATCATTTTATCCAACAACCAAAAGGAGGGTTATGAGTTTAACAGTCGAGTTTTTCAAATGTAACCTTGCCGGAAGTTTTCGTTGCATGATTCAGAAAGTGTAACTTTTCTAGTTCTGTTTTTTTAACTCGAAATAAAAACAAATAAACTTATTAATCAAAAACTATTGGGCCTGCAACAAAATATATTTTTTCCTTTGAATAAAATTAATAAATAATGCCGGTAATTTTTCACGCAGTATCATTTAGCCTCAAACCAAGCAGAGCTTGTATTTTGGAAACTACATGGACTTATATACAATTTAATACTTTTTATGTTAATACATACATATTATACATACAAAACACCCAGACCAGAGACAAATATTTTCAGATCACACAATAATTTGTCCGTGGAGGAAATCGAACCCGCAACCATTTGTGTCTCAGGCGGCCCACTGCGTCACAGAGGTCGTACCACCCAAAACGAAAATTGATAACCAGTTTTCGTCGGATAAACAAACAAACATACATTACCCATTAGTGAAAATCTAGTGATCTAGTGAGTGAAGATCTTAGGTCTGCTTGACCTAAGATCTTCACTCACTCGATCTATTACTGATATGAAATAAGTAATTTCATATCAGTAATTGATCGAGTGAGTGTGTAATTTGGCATTCATTATTACTTGTGTGAAGGCTATGTTCAGTTGTAGTGTAGACGTCTTCCAACTTATGATGAAGATGTTTATTGTTTTAGCCTTCAATGTACTGTAAGGCAAGGCTTTTAAAAATAGAAAGATACGATGATAAACGAGTGCGTTTCCGTACATTTCTATCAAATCAAATCGTATTCATTATGTAAACCTATATCTATAAAAAACTTATATTCGGTCGGTCGGAGGACAAGGGCGGCCGTGGCCGTGGTATTGTAAATAAAAGCAATCATCTTATAATTGTAGGTGATTATAAAGTTCCTTTATATTCTACTACCATTTCCTGTTTCGACAAATAGTCTAATTTATTTTACAAATTTTATTTCACCAAGAACAGGTAGAAGTGTAGAATATACCTGGATAGACCATTTCCTCGGAACTTTGTGTACTCATGTGTATACAGGGTGTAATCGTTAAGTGTGCACAGGCGATTATTCCGTAACTATTGCAGATATCAAAAAACTTTAAACTGATATCGAAAGTAATTTACCTAATGAGTAAAATGACATTAATAACTTTTTAAAAATAAAACGAGAAATATCCAAAAAAATTACATTAATCACTCCCATACATTTTATTTCTTAGTAAGTACAAAATTTTGTGTTCAAAGCATATGTTCGAAGTGACGTCCTCCTTGTGCAATACAATGACGAGCTCTATTTACAGTTTCTAAATGAACTTTCCTTAACATTTGCGGAGTAATTAAAGTAATTGCACGACGTACACGATTCTGTAACTCTTCTAGGCTGTGTACTCTCTCAGCGTACACGTGGTCTTTGACAAATCCCCATAGGAAGAAATCACAAGGCGTGAGATCCGGGGATCTGGCAGGCCAAGGGGTTGCACTATTATTGGCTATTAAGCCATTATAATTGTTTCGTAAGAAATTCATTACAACATTTGTATTATGTGCAGGTGCTCCATCTTGTTGAAAAATTATCGACCTTCTTTCATCGTCTGGAATTGGTTCTAAGAGACTTGGCATATCGTTTTGTACAAAGGAGAAATATCTCTGTCCATTTAAGGTTCCACTGTAAAAATATGGCCCAATGATCCGATCTCCAAGAATACCACACCACACATTAATTGAGAATCGCACCTGAGCTCTAACTTCAGTAGTTAAGCGAGGATTGTCAATTGACCAATAATGCGAGTTTTTTCTATTGTAAATGCCGCAGTTTGAAACATTACTTTCATCGGTCCATAAAATTGACCTTACATTGACATAATTATTGACTAGCCAATTGCAATAGACCAGCCGACGAGCAGGATCATCATTGTGCAGCGTTTGAGTAGGTTTTATCTTAAATGCTTTGAAGTTGTGTTTTTTTAATAATTTGTGTACATAATTGTGGGACACTGGAAATGATCGGGCCACTGAACGCGTTGATTCTTGTGGATTATCTACTACGTAGTTAATAATATTGTTATCTAAGTCATTATCAAATTCCGGAGCTCTTGTTCTCGAACCTTTTTTTCTGTTAAAAGATCCATAATTTATCAAATTGTTATCCAACTTACGTAAATACGTACCAGAAGGAACTTCTCTATCTGGGTACTCTCTTCTGTAGGCGATAATGGCCGCCCTATTGTTACAATCATGTTTGTAGTACATTTTTAACATGTCCCTCTTTTCTGTATTGGAATATGCCATTTTTCAATCAATAAATGCAACAATCACGATTATTAACGCAAATTGAAAAATACAATAAATTGGCGGGAACGAGAACCCGCGATAAAGAATTTGAATTTAGAACGAACACCAAAGAGTATCTTTCTTTTTGTTTTTATTTAGTATGTTGCTTTTCAGCTAGTTCAAATCAATACAATATTGAAACAAGGTTTATTATAAATTTGAAGTGGTAAGATAATTAATCTACACGTGTATCTACTTGAAATTCATTAATACCTTCATATCGTACATAATTATAAAATGACAAGGGTAAAATGAGTAGGTACTATTCCACTTAAAATAAGGAAACTAAAACCTTTCTACTATCTCATACTAAATGTATGGGAGTGATTAATGTATTTTTTTTGGATATTTCTCGTTTTATTTTTAAAAAGTTATTAATGTCATTTTACTCATTAGGTAAAGTACTTTCGATATCAGTTTAAAGTTTTTTGATATCTGCAATAGTTACGGAATAATCGCCTGTGCACACTTAACGATTACACCCTGTATATCCTTCTCGGTATGTGAATCTTTCTATTGTGTTTGAGATATGGTCTGTGGCATATTATAATTTATTTTATAAGAACGTAAGGCATAATAGAGGTGGCGTGTTTGCGCGATTCGGGGTGGAAAGGTCCGTAGGGACTTAGGGTAGCGGCATTTTGATATCTTAGCATTTGTTTTGTTTTATGTGTTAAGCTGGAGAGCTGGTTCAGTGAATCGAGGTGATGTGGCGATACCATTACCTGATGTCTGATTTAAGTAATTAATGTTTTTTTTTTTTTGAAAAATATTAGAAACGGACTAAAAGTTCTTTCTTCTGAACCGGACGAGAATTCTTCGCTTTTCTAGTAACTTTGGTACAGCGACTACTATCAGCTATTGACAATACGTCCTTCCTTAATAGAACAGAATTTTCTACCTACGGGAAAATCCAGCACGTTTATAGTGACCATTTTCATGATCATAATTTCAGAAAATAGCTCAAGATTCTTGAACGCGGTACTTTAAAGGAAACAACGAGCACTTTCATTTTTCCTATCTCTTCGGCGAAGTTTTGATGGCTTTTCTCCCCATCGCCGTAAATTGATCTTTAAAAGTGTTTAAAGTTGTGTGCGAGTTTAGATTTTTGATTTCGTATAAATAATGAAACTACCATTATTTTTTTATTTGACCAAAAAAACAAAAATATCAAACGACTGATGAACTTCGCTTGGAACTCAATGTACGAGTAGGGAGATAGTTATCTGTCAAGAAATAGCAATTCTATCTAAAGAAGCTCTATAAACGGACACTATTGTCCTACTCACTTGAAAAATAATAAGCTTATTTAAACGAAATGTTTGTTTCACGGCAAAGTAAACTTTGTTCTAAATTTCAAATTATTAATGTAGTCCGAATTCATTCGTATAAAATAAACCACTAACATAAATTGTACTTAAAACACATGTAATTAAAACCTAAAGCTCATTTCCAAAACAAATGAAAGCACTTTACCTACTTATATTTCCCTAAAACACCATAAGCCCCGAACAAATGTCAACACTTAAATTACAAATGATTTCGCTTTACTCCCTTAACTAGACTCGGGTAGGGTTGTCCGTTAGCGAAAATGACAAGGCATGACTATGTGCTTCACTTGCTAAGTAATTACATACACGTCACACCATGGCGTTGAGCGCAAGGGTTGTCGCGTAAGCGGAATCTAATTAAATTTTCAACTTAATATAATTGTGATTTGAGTCAAGACGACGCCCGTGAAATAGGACCTCCCTCATAAAGTAAATAAATAATGCTTGTCATTTTTCACACAGCATTATCTAGCCCCAAACTAAGCAGAGCTTGTATTATGGTAACTACATGACTGATATACTACGTATATACTTTTTTTTGAATACATATTATACATGGAAAACACCCAGACGCGAGACAAATATTTGCAGATCTTACAAACATTTATGCCGCGGCGGGAATCGAATCCGCAAACTTCTGCGTCTAAGGCGGGCCTTCGCCCACTACGGACAGAGGTTGACATTACATGTGTACGCGTTATTTTCCAACAGAGAATAAAGCATATTCTCTACGATCATGAGTTCCGATCACGTAAAGTCAATGTTTAAATGCTGAGTCTTTCAAATTCTACTAAAACTGAGTCGATCAAAGGAATTTTCCAGGAATATTATTAAGTTGCTGTCAAACATACATCGTTAACAAAGAATTACTTCGACAAGATGCACTGAATCCTTGCATCTTCAATAAATCCTCGCTGAGTCACTGAATCCGCATTGGTATTTCTCTGTCAGTCCCAAGATCCTTGACAGGGTTTTCATACTTGAGTTTCGTTTATTGGCCTACGCATGGTTACCAAGAAAAAACTAGTAACATGACTACCAAACGGACGAGCTTTAAGTATAGTTTCTTATTTGAATGTGCAAACCCTACTTTATTTTAAACCGGGTGAGACCCAAATACAGTAAGTGTCTAATGAAAGCTCAGCAAAGAGTTTGAAGGAGTTTTCAAGATGATTGAGTAGCTAATATGATTTCCAAGCAAATACTTACATAATAAAAAGTTTTTAATTCTGAATGAAAAAGTTTTGTCGTCAAAACGAAAAATAACGTTTTGTAATATCCTTAAATAGTGCAGATTAGTTTTCTTACCTATCCATAATACTTTATTACATATACTGTATCCTATATACAATCTAGCCTAATATTTCTAAGTTAATAAATAATTTTACATTGATCTAACTTTATAGAATAAGCTAAGTGTCCATTTATACTTTTCTTACTGTTAAGACAATTTGCCTTCCCTTTAATATATGGATTAGTTTGCAATGAAAGTCGTGTAAGTGCTACCTATAAATACATTTATAGGAAGCACTTACACTACTTTCATTACAATACACTATTATTTACACTACACTCACTCTAAAAGTGTATTATATTATAGGTGGTAAAAAAGTGTGGGAATATTATTGCTACACTTGCAGTTGAAATAAACAATGATATATACAAAAAACAAACAACAATAATTTAAGGGCGTTCTGAAACAAACATCAATAATACCGTATTGTTTTGTTTGGTCAGTAATAAATTTTGATGAACAATGATACACTCCGACCGTTTGTCCGAAAATATTAGGATGAAAAATGATCATTTACTCCCCTTGTTTGTTAAATACACAGAGTAACTTCGGTTAAATACAAGCTTTTGTTTTATCATGGAGCTTCGGAGCTTTTGTAATTTGTCAATGAAAAGTTACAGTATTCCGAAATGTTTAGGATAAATAGGCGAATTGGCGAAAATGCAATCCTTATAGTTTCGTCACATCCATTTGTCTGTGTAACAGTCAGTCACTACCTGACTGCTGAATGCTGAATTACTTTAGAGTCTATTTATACTACCTCAGATTGCATCATTTAAACGCCTTAAAATCCTTTTCCTTAAAACATGAAAATTTCCCTATGAAGATCTCAATAAACTCGCGGTATTAAATAAGTACTAAAGATGAGATTTAGAAATTTTGCATACTACAAGAATTTAGTAAAACCAATAATATTGTAAAACTACTCTAGTAAGCGCAGGTTTCACGTTTCTAAATTTATTTTATTTTTGTAGTATTCATCAAAAAGCTACGTTTTTATCATAACTTGAACCGTGCCATCAGTGGAACACGTTGGAGCGTGTTCCACTTTCAACATTAACTCAACGAATTTAAGTTATATATTTGAAAATGTGTGAAACGAGCTCTAATTCTGAAAATCTACTTTCGAGAACTATGAGTATTGCAGTCCAACTCTATTCAAATCCTGAACAGCGTTTCTGGCCGTGAGTGTAGCCTGATTTTAACCTCAATCGTTTTTTTTTCAAGTACTTATCTAAAGTCCCTTAAACTTTTTAACTTTATATCCAAGAAGTATAAAAGTTTGCGAATGGCATTTGATAGGAACTACCAATGGAAATTATTCGATGGATTTCTAATAACTTTGGGAGATATGAGGTATCTTCGGACCGAAGGTGGGTCGAAAGTTCGAAACCCTCAGATAGCGTGCTTCAACACGTCTTGGCCAGAATTATTTGTAACTGGACGACTTTAGTGGAAGGGTAAAATCTCAGCGGTTTCATTAAAGCGTTTCGCATTTAAATTAAATAAGATCCGTTTCACATAAATTTGTAGTTACTTTTTACTGTTTACCTTATAATATTTATCATTTTAGCCCGAAATGAAGGGGACAGTATTTTATTCGTTAATAATAACGATACATTTTAAAATAGGGACTTTTTAGCGAAAAGGTTTTCTTGCGGAAAGGGTAGTCGTCACATTTTGTGAAAGGCCCTTGCACATTAACTAAATGTTAAGATGAAAATCAGTACCGGAAGTTAATGATGCATGCATAATTTAGAGCACATAATATTATCTTCGTTTTGAAACTTATATGCCAACAATGCCAAGCCATGACTGTTATTATAAAACGATAACATGTTTATCGCCATACTCTTTTGTACATGAACATTCGTTCAAGTGCTTTTATTATGAATTTAAATGACATTTTATGTTTCACAAGTTGAGATTGCTTGTGATGTTGAGAATAGGTAGAGTATCGACGTAGCAATTTGTGGAAAGGTAATTTAAATTATGCTTTTCAGACTTTTTATAATGATACTGCGAAGTATATATTTTATAGATTTTTGTGTTTTCACGTGTTTTAAATGGTAAACATAAACATAATAAACCGGAAGGCTCTAGAACCAAAATTTTAAGCCATCGATTGCTGTTCCAATGAGCGATGATGGACTTGCGATCCGTCACTTGGAATGTTATTGAGCAAAAAATGGCTTGTGTCAAATGTAACTGATGGATGTGCCTCTGATTACTCCCTAATTGGTGTACTCGTGGTTCAACGTACTGAGTATGGTTCTGAAGATGTGCATCAAGCGTACTGATCTGCGTACAAGAGCTGCGTACAAGATCTGCGTACAAGATCTGCGTACAAGATCTGCGTACAAGATCTGCGTACAAGATCTGCCTACAAGATCTGCGTACTGGCAGATATCTATGGATCTCCTTTATGGGAATTACAGCATAATGCGTGTTTATTTTGAAATAATTTTAAAAGTATGTTTCTAAAATAGGTAAATTTAAATAAATAATTGAAAACAGCCACGGTTATCCACCCCTGTAGAACCAACAGCAATAAATATGTCATTTTATGATCGACAATCGATAATCGTCCGGCATTTTGTGTAATTTATCATTGAGTGACACGAGGCCCTTATGTTTGGTGATTAGCTCCCGGTTAATGGCAGTTTTGTTTACATTATCACACGAATACAAACCGTGGGGACAAAGACATACGTTTTCAAATTCGATAAAATGCAAAGGCACATGTTTACATATCGTCAAATTAGTTTTATTTTTTTCGAGTGTAGTGAAAATGTGATATGTTTTATGGAATTTTTAAGTTCTGATAAATCATTGATTGATAATTATTATCAATCTTTTGAAATGAAAGGGACATGACGCCCTTCTGATAGTGTTTAGTGAACGTTCATTGAACTTTGTACAATATTCTTATAATGCTTATCGAAGTACTGTACGAAGTTCAATGGAGTTTATCTTTCGAAGGTCCTTAGGTGGACATTACGTATATTTATTATTTAGAAACAAAAAGGAAGTTTCGGATAATGAACTATCAAACTTGATAAAAGTATAATATATATTAAGCTAGTTGGAGCTAGTTTAAAAGTCATTGAACTAGGAGGGGCTGTTATACTGCGTTCACATAAAAAGACGCGAGCGGCGAGGCGAATGACGAATGTCTACTGAACTACTAAAATTACTTAGTACTACTTTGTGACGAAAAACGCATGTGTAAGCACGTTCGTCACTCACCTTATGACTCGCGAAGATACCAATGGCAGAGTCTTCCAACTGACTGAAGACTGTGATTGGTGAACGGTACCGTGTTCGCTTCGGCCCTTGTACACTAACGTTACGGTTAGTACCGAGACGAATGGAAATACGCAAGTGTAAATGCAGTATTATAATATTTTTTTTCTTTGCGTTTATAATAATTAGTTTGATACCTACTGAAGAAGCACTCTATTTACGTGTTAACAAACATGTTATTCTACGACCCAGTTTTTTTGACCGATCAAGGAGAAAGAACGCAGTAGAAGATATTGCAGAAGTCAAAAACTACAAACGTTAAAAATAGCAGGCGTCATAAATATCAGATTATGTCAAAAATCTCATTGAATGATCATTCTTAGACATCCATCTGCAAAAGTTTACACTGCTGAAACGGTTATAAGCAGAATTGTGTCAAAAAACCAAACAAGCTTTAATCAAAAAGTCAAATCAATTCACTCATAGTGTGTTGAAATATAATTTCATCAAACAATGCTAACGAATCCATGCTTCCCATCCTACATCAACAGATATCTGGCGCGGTCTGCTCCACATATTTGCGAGCGCAGAAATGCACAAAATAAACATTGGGACTATGTAAAAGAGTAACACAAGCTTTAATATCAGCTAGTTCACTGAAAGCCGGTAACTAAGCCTGGCTGGGCGCCATGACAAATATAGAGATAATTATTTACGCTACGATCAATACCTATTCTCGACGTTTGACGACCTCTGTGGCGCAGTGGGCGAAGGCTCGCCTAAGACGCAGACGGTTGCAGGTACGATTCCCGCCGCGGTACAAAGGTTTTCATATGCAAATATTTGTCTCGAGATCTGGGTGTTTTCTATGTATAATATGTATGTACCTATTTACAAAAAAAAACGTATTTAAGTAGTATATCCGTCATGTAGTTCCCATAACACAAGCTCTGCTTACTTTGGGGCTAGATGATGCTGTGTGAAAAAATATCCATATACTTATTTATTATTATGCTATGTCGAAGTATCAAAATCTATCGACGAAAAATCTATAATATATACGAGTAACAGTAACTCCATGCTGCTCTGACATGCCGCTGTCAGGACAGGTATAGTAGGTACAATATAAGCACCAACTGTATGTCTCATTAAAAAGATGGTTTAAACCGGTGGTTGTATTCAGACTTTTCTAGATTGTTATTACAAAGCAATTAAGGTTTAAAATTTAATGTTTAATAAAACAAAACATCAGAAACCCTGCTACAGTTTCTTAAGCGTGTGTCTATAATCTAAATATGCATCGGAAATCGAACATGGCGGCTTAGTATTTCTGGATATATTATATATTATATGTCACTCCCTTGATCAAAACAAATCAATTGTATTTTTTTTGGTCAAAATCCATCAAGCCGTTAAGGCTACAGCGAAAGCCAAAGAAATATACATACACTCGAAAACATTACCCTCCTGGCAGACGGGTAAAAAGCCGAGAATATATTTGATGTTTCAAAAGAGTTATACGTGTGTTCACGTCAAATGGACATTTCATGGTTTAACATTTCAATCAAAGACCTTAGTAGCTTTGCAATAGATTGATTTCGACGAAATCTATACCTTGGTTTAGTTAGTAAATCTATACCTAATTGAACTCGAGTTGAGCTCAAGTTTAGACAACTTTTCGTAATGTATTTGGTCAGACAAAAATGTATGTGAGTAGGTATATATCGAATACCTAGTGGAAAAAGCCCCAACCTAAGCAAATATTAAAAACCACATTACCTAAAAATTTTATAAAGCGCGTTATATGACACTGGGTTTGCAAGATTTGGGGTATGATCTGTATTATTCTGTATATATGTATTTCAGTTTATTGTACAATGTTAGAACTGGGGTAAACAAGCCTAAATCTTGAAACTTTCTTTTGAACTAAAATTCCAGATAATAAATAGGGTAAATTAATAGCCCTACAGCATTAATACCCATTCAGAAAACAGATAAGATTGAGCCCCAAGTTTTAAAAGAGGTTAGGTATCAGTTTTAGAAATTTAAAAAACTACGAAAATTATATCTTGAAAGTTCATAGAACGTTTTATAAGAGCGCAACTTTCTAACAAAGAAGGTAATACAGAACATTTGCTTTCTAAGAAATGGTACTCCCAAGAGAGTTAGGCGAGTGCCATTAAGAGGCCAGCGGAGGATGAATTGCCCATACAAACGTAATACCAAAATCATTTGTAATTAAAGTTAATTTCCACCATATTATGCTATTATTTGTATTCGAATAGTATTTATCTAGCTACTTACATATATATTTTTTCAAAATACTTGCCCATAATGAAATGTAAACGAATCGCATTTGTTTACGTCTGTTACGCAAGGCTAAACTATGAAGATCGCTGCTAGATGTTAGGCCCTACTCATGTCCTCTAAAAAGGCTGAAAATTACCGGCTGTGTCCATATATAGTCTTTCGCTTCAAAATAGATTCATGTATAGATTCATGAGTATGTGTTCGTTTGGTATTTCCGCTTTATCTTTTGTTATTTTTGGCCAAGGGTTTACCATTACAACTGAACGATGACGTCATAAGGAGCATATGTTCGAATAGCATTTTGTGTGCAAATACTTCGTAATTTCTGTATAGTACAGTAGTATTTAGTAAATAACTAAATATGTGATACTTATATTAAGAAGATAATTATATGAAGATATTTAAGTTTGGTTTTTACAATAGAAAATATTTCTGTTGTAAAAACCTTTAAATACTTCTGCTAGATGTTATTCTCTTACTAGATAATGTAACTACGCTTTGCAAAACTGAAAGAGTCGTGTTCAGAATTATCTACGCCACATAACTGGTGTAGAGACTATCCGGTGGCCTACATAGAGCCACTAGTGCACTGCGATCGTTACACCAAGACGAAAGCACAGTCTCTGCAATTATACTTTACTCTACAAAAGCCTTTAGTCAGTACTATCAGCCCTGTTATATTTATAAACGTAAACTAGGTCATATATTTCGTGATTTGACTGTGATTTGGTCTAAGATTAGTGGCCAATTGTAATTCTGAAATATTAATTTGTATACCCATGTCTCTGCCCTGATTTGGTCGTTTTAAATTACTTAATAGCTTAAAAAAAACGCATTCGACTTGAATCCTCACGATAGAGATCCTCAGATACATACTTAGTACATAGGGTTACCAATCAGAGGTTTATGAGAAGCATTTTCATACATTATATTTGGCATAGCTATTATACACTGTTGTACTCCACTAGACAGATTCCAAATCCAAAGCTGCTATGTAATACTAACAGAAGACGCATGCCTTCAAACGTATGGTTCTAGGGTTGGTTTCTTCATGATTTGCCATTCACTGTTTTAAAGCATGTGTTGTCTTTGCTGCACGATGATTTTTTAATTAAATTTAAAGTATTTTTTTCATCAAACTTTGTAATCTTGCTAGTAGCTGCTCTATAGATTATAGAACACGTGGCCTACATACGGCCACTAGTGCATATCGATCAATGCCAAGGCTTCAGTTAGAGTCTTATAACAGCAATTATACCGGCATGCGTAATTTCAGTACTGTAAGATTCATCAAACTGTCAAATTGACAGTTATACATTCATGTGAACTTTGACAATCACTTGACAACTATTTTCCTTTGACTGCCACTGCATTAGTTTGACCGGGCCTTCAATTCATGACCATCAACTCTTCGTCTATCCATTTTCATACTTAAATGACGGTTCTGTAATGTTAAAAATGTATAAAAATTACGTCCATTTCGACTTTGTTTAGCAGGACGCGGAACTTAAAGCTCGGTCAAACTGATAGTTTGATCTATCTATCAATTTGACAATTCTTTATAGCACCATAGGTGACCTTAATGTTAGCTAGCATTCTCCTCCAGCTAATCTTTGTTTAATATGGAAACAGTCTCGAGGTTTTCCGTGAATAACAAGAAAAGTTATAAATTATGCTAGAGCTAAACTATTAATAAAACACAAACACTTTTCCCAAGATAAACACTATTACATATACGTACTTACATACATAACCTAACCATATAAGTTATAGATATAATACTTCATAGACTACTAAATACTCTATATAATATAATACTGATACTATACTTATGTGATGGCGGTGGCGTTCAAAGGGAAATGGTTGTTAATTGGATGCCAAAGTTCGCATTAATGTATTGATTGCCACCGCCACTGCCACCACCAGGATCAACGAAATCCTTTCTTCCCCGTACGTGTAAACTGTGGAATGAGTTCAGAACTCAGTTCAAGTGTTTCCGTTGAACAATAGAAAGAGTTGACAACCTCTGTGGCGCAGTAGGTGCCGGTTCGATTCCCGCTGCGGGACAAATGTTTGTACGATTAGCCAATGTTTGTCTCGGGTTGGGTGTGTTCTATGTATAATATGTATGTATTTACAAAAAAAAAAAACCGTCATTTATTTCCCATAATACAAGCTCCGCTTAGTTTGGGGCTAAATGATGCTGTGTGAAAAATGTCCTGCATTTTTTTTTTCTTCAGAGCAGACAATGCATAAGTAATACTTCAGATGTTAATTGGTGACGATAACCACTTTCTATCAAGGCCATTTGCCAGTTTGCCTCGTCATAAAAAAAAAATGATTATGTTCATTTGTTCATACTTTAAATACAAAACATGCCGAGTAATTAAAATTCGATATTATCATCATTTAACTTAAACAATGAACGCTAAGTCTTAGAATATAATTAACCTCTAAGCGTATCAAAGGTTTCATAGAAAAAGGCGTTAGACCAAACGATCAGCCGTCGATTTTAGAACGTTTCGGTACTAACACGTCTCAATCGTTTCTTGCTTACGTCTTCAGAATCTTAAACAGTTTGTAACTTTTGCAATGTGATACAAAATGGTGTAGTAATACTGGAATTACTTATTGGGAGGTCCATGTAGTCGTAAAAACCGATTTACCAAAAGCATGTAAGTGCTTTATAATACAAATAACAGTTAGTATTCCAATTAACAGCGATGGTCTTGTAAACTATTTGAAAAAAACATGGGTATGTGAAATTTAATGTTTGAACGTGTCTCGGACTAACTCAAGGATCTCTGACTACCTTTGTTTCCTCAAAGTTTGTATCTGAGCTAACCTATCATGGGGAATGCAGTTTTGGTTTTTTCTACATAAACTCTAGAATAGACGATTGTCTAAGAAAGATGTGCGAATCAACATCAAGATTGATGTTTTCTATTCGTATTAAGGTACAAACAGTTTACATTATCAAGAGAAACAGTAAACATTAAAAGTAAAAATTGTTTTATTAAATCAGCTGTTAATAGAAACACAGCATAACGAATTCTTAAACAAGATGGTACTTCTTACACTAAGCCTTGAGTTCACCAACAAAATAAACGAACGGTCAAGTCTAACCATCGGTTTTAATGACAGATTCCTATGAAAACACGTGCCAAAAAGCTTTGTTTATGACCTGACCGCCCGTTATTGCCTACTAAGTTATAAATTAATATAAATACGTATTTAATTAACTGCATAGCTAATCAACAAACTGATTAAATAAGCCAATTTCCGAACCAATCCCTCTACAAACAAAGCGGATACCAAATAAGAGACACAAAATGCATAAAATCTGTACTAAGCTCTAAAACTCAGCACAAAATCGATATTCTGATTGAGCTGCGAACATTGTGTTGTACGAAACCATTCAGTTGAAACCGATTCAACTCATTTCAGATGTTACTACGGAGTCCTGGGACACATTATGGTAATACGGCCTCGTTATTTCAACGTACTTTTAGGTGTGGTATGTGTAAATATATAAAAGCAATGGCTTAGGTTGAGTTTGCATCGCAAATATACTAAGTTGCCGACAAAGAAAAAGATGCATTGTCATTCAGCGTGGCAATGCGGCCAGTATTTTGGGAACGCTTTCGCCTGGTAGTGATCTGGATCAGTTGAGCTATCTACAGATCGTTTGCAACAGTCTTTAGATAGCTAGCTGTTTCATCTGTATTTTTTGTATATACCTACTTGTATGAATAAATGTATATGAAAAAAAAAGAGATAGATTTTGGTAGATATGGCATATGTAAATACATAAAAGCAATGATTTGGCATAGCAAAGATCGACTCATACCTCTTAAGATGTTCATGGCCGGCTAAAAAAAACCTTCGCGTAGGTACGTCCATGGTCGCGAGCCATGTTATCGTAGACAATTACAGATGCCCTGCGATAAAGGAATCGCTTGTATCTCGATATCTATTGTAGCTAAGTCAAAACTAATAATATGGACGGAACAGTAATTTACTAAGGAATATTATTAGGCAAACAGAAAATCACAAAATAAAAAATATTTTTTTTAATAGCAGGTTAATTCGACGACCGATATCGACGAAATTGTTTTCTTGCCCGTCAATTTAGTAAATAGTAACTATTCATGGAAAACGTATTTATCGTGTTGATGTTTTTACACAATAACAAAGCCTGTATTTTTACGATCATTTTGATAGGTTCAACAGCGGCAGTTAAGAAACATTTTTTGGCAAAATATTTTTTTAAATATATTTTTTAATAATTTAAGAATATACGAGAATATACGAAGTATAATCTTTTCAGTTTATACTTGTGATGTTTGTTGTCCTCTAAGAAAAAAGTATTAAAAACAGAAGCTAAAACATTAAACAATATTTAAAGTGACCTACCGTAAACATAAATCTCATACATGTCCGGGAAAAAGGTGCACGTTGAAGCATTGTTGAAAAGAACGCAAAAAGGCCCATCAGTAGCAGGTATGTAAATAACCTACTCGGTACTAAGTGGCCTTTGTATAATCTGTAATAATAACATATTTCACCGGCCAGCCATCTTGCAGGCGACAGTAATGATAGCGCTGTGAAAAACCGGGGAGTTTATGAAAAACTAGCTACGCACGCGTGGTGCCCGGACAAAAAGTATTCTGTGTGTATTATGTGTTATTCTGATTTATAAAGATAAATATTATCTATTTTGGGAACGCTTCCCCCTGGTAGTGATCTGAATCAGTTGAGCTATCTATAGATAGTTTGCAACGGTCTATCGGCTATCGGCTATCGGTTTTAGATAGCTAGCTGTTTCATTTGTATTTTTTGTATATACCTACTTGTACATAGTTGAATAATGTGATTATTTTTTATTATTAATGATAAATTCGTTTATTTGAATTAAAAATTATTTTACATCAGCCTTATTTAAAAGGATTACGAAAACAACCAAAAAAAACTATAAGCTACATTAATGTAAAGTTTCATCAAAATCCGTTCTGTAGTTTTTGCGTGAAAGAGTAACGAACATTCATCCTCACAAACTTTCGCGTTTTTAATAGTAGTACGATTGAAGCGTTGTGTCACTATGGATCTAATTTTAGAGTACATTTTCTGTATATTATGGCCTAATTTTGAAGAATCTGGGTCAATGGAAAAGCTACAGGACGGGGATATTTATAAATTGGTTTATTAAGGTAATGAGGATGAAAACTTTGTAAGCTTTTTATGCCTCGATACTTGCGAGATAAGTCTATATGTCTATAGAAAAAGTCGCTTAACGTGGCCTATATAGTGGTGAAAAATTTATATAAGGGCCTAGTTTGACCAGTAAAGTATCTTAAAGGGCTCTACAGCCTTTGACATCATGCAGTTATATTAAATAATAGCCGTGTTGACCTAGTGGGTGATACCCCGACTTCTGATCTGGAGGTCGTGGGTTCGAACCCGGTCGTACACCAATGGATTTTTCCACTCGAAAAATTGATGTGCGCATTAACACGTGCTCAAAACGGTGAAGGAAAACATCGTGTGGAAACCGGCATGCACTAGAACCAAAAATTCGAAGGCATGTGCCAACAGTTAGTGTTCCAATAAGCGGCGATGGGCTTGCAACCTGTCACGTGGAATGCTTACTACTTGCAAAACGCGGGCATGTACCAAATGTAATGTTTGGACGTGCCTCTGACTACCCCCTACTTGGTATCCTCAAAGATCTACTCACTGAGTATGTATCTAAGGATGTCCACCATGGGGAAGACAGTCGTGAGCGTGTTTGTTTATGTTTGTTTGTAATTTTTGTTTTGACTCAACCGTAGTTGTGACCGTGGGGTCACAACTATTATTTCCCATGATGGATATCTTCACATATATACTTAATGTATAAATCTTATATCATATATGCCGAAGAACCGACAACCGTTGGGGTAAACGAGTTCTTGAGTGGAGACCGCGTCTGGGCAAACGTAATTTATTTTATTTTATTTTAAAAATTTTGGGAAAACTTACAGCTAGACAAGATGATAGAAAAATATATAAAAAATACATGCCAGGCACATATTTTGCTGATGGCCAATAACAAGTTTCCACTTATAAGTAATGTGGGGCACCCCTCGGCTAGGTAGAGCGATGACGTAATAAAGGCAGCGGGCAGAAAGTGGATGATAAGAGCCGAAGACCGGGCTCAGTGGCGCGTATTGGGAGAGGCCTATGTCCAGTAGTGGACTAATATGGGCTGATGATGATGATGATGTATAGATCTTTGAGGATACCAAGTAGGGGGTAGTCAGAGGCACGTTCAAACATTAAATAAGTCACATGCCCGCGTTTTGCAATTAGTTAGAATTCCACATGACAGGTTGCAAGCCCATCGCCGCTTATTGAAATATTAACTGATGGTACATGCCTTCGAAAATTCGAAGGCATGTACGAAGGTTCTAGGGAATGTCAGTTTTCTCGCGACGTTTTCTTTCACCGTTCTGAGCACGTGTTACACTAATGTTAATTATAACGTTAGTGTAAAAAATCATTGGTAAACAATCTGGTTTGAATCCACGACGAATCTCGATCGGAAGTCGGGGTTTCGCATACAATATCAATATACGGTTCTATGATAACCAGTGGTTGGACAAGCTTACAATTATGATTTCATTGTGAATTCCATTTCGTTGCATGGTTTATAAATTTAAAAACGAGTCCAAACCTTTGTAGACAGAAAATAGGCGTGCGTTATCATAAAAGTAGTAATAACCTCAAAATCCTCAAACTGCGACCTCTGTGGCGTAGTGGGCGAAGGCCCGCCTGAGACGCAGAAGGTTGCGGGTTCGATTCCCGCCGCGGGACAAATGTTTTCATCTGCAAATATTTGTCTCGGGATCTGGGTGTTTCTATGTATAATATGTATGTATTTACAAAAAAAAGAGTATATAAGTAGTATATCAGTCATGTAGTTCTCATAACACAAGCTCTGCTTACTTTGGAGCTAGATGATGCTGTGTGAAAATGTAAGCATTATTATATTATTATTATTATTATAATAGCAAAAAGTTTTTATTATTTCAGGTCAAATATTGATTCTTGAATATTTGTACCAGGAAGCCAGTGGCCACATTGTACCTCTATTCAAGATTACTCGAACTTCGAACTCTATTCTGGTATAGACATCCTGTTGACTTGGTGTTCAGAAAGTTTTACATTAGTTTAGACTTGCCGTGATACAAATTTTATCATCAGGTCTGTCTAAAATACGGATTGTTTAGTGGAAATAGAGTGTTATATTTGTACTTACCAACAGCACAACAGCAGTAGCTGAACCAAAATGATTCATATTAATACAATCTTCCGTTTTAAAAGTCAGAGTAAAATCACTTTGAAACGTCGGTTATATGCTATCTGTTTTTCCGCGACCAAGCCAGGAAATAAAAATAAGGAAACAAGTCCTTTTTTTAATGAACGTTTTACAAAACATTAGATACCTACAATTTGTAAAGCGTAAAGCATTTCAACCTTCAACTGACTTTTTAATCATTAAAGTCTACTGCTGAACATAATGACTCCCTTAAAGTGTGCCATGACGAATGGTCTTGAGCCACCTCTGTCCATCAACTTCTTACAACTTTCGAAATATGGATATATATCCACGTCACTGTGTGATACTAATTTAATGAGAAAAAGTACCTGAAACTTTGCCTATTAATTAATTAAAAGTCACATAAATAACAGTGCTATCCAATACATATGTAAATTACGGTAGTGTTTTAAGTTTTATATTATTTTGAAACATGCCAGGTCGTAAATTTGGGTAATATGACTGCCAACTGGGATCGTAAAACAAAATTATGAAGTAAACTGTAAATAATAAACTTTTTGTATGGAATTAATCATAGACTTGGCCACATTTTTATGTAAACGTGTTTATGTAGGTTTCGCTCTCTCTCTCTCTATCTTTGTTTTGGATCAGGAATAACGAGAATTGCCAAAGGCGGAGAGAATGGACTAAAGGACGAAATATTATGGTTTTCTTTCGCTGTTTTCAGTCTCTTCCTACTCATTTTATAAATTTTTTCTTACCCAAATATAATAGTTAAAAAAAAGTTCTTTACTTTGGACTTCATAAACCAATATTTATGAACAAAAACGATCGTGAATTTGATCATTCATTTTAAAAGAAAGATAGTTATCACTAAGGGGTAATTGGATCCAACACACTCTCACCGCATAACGTCTTGGCTGAACAGAGTCGATGTCTTCATTTCAGTAATTAACTAGATTATCAGATAGGATCTGTAAAGTGTTTGTTTTTTAAATTCTGCTGTATGTAATAAAGAGTTATATCTAAATATAAAGAGCAGAATATATTAAGAAATGAATATATAATGGTACCTAAGTCTGAAAGTAGCGCCAGTGATGGAGAAGTTGTAGAGTAAAAGGTTAGTGTGATATGGGCATATGAAAAAAGTAATGTTACAAAAAGAGTGTTAGATACGAATGTGCAAGGATATAAGGTTAGACCAAGGAAAATATATATAGATTGTGTAAAGATCGCATGAGTAAGAAATATGTGAATACTGCATGACAGCTGATGAAAGACTGTGGAAAAAGATAACAATGTTGTGCCGACATCGCGTAAAGTGGGACAAGGACAAGAAGAAGAAGAAGAAGAAGAAGAAGAAGAAGAAGAAGAAGAAGAAAGAAGAACAAGAAAAAGAAGATGATGATGAAGATACTGTACCCCTGAGAAAATATTTAATACTGAGCACATATCAATTCATAGACGGGTCAGCTGTCAGATTTTGTTTGTTTAATTCGGCAAGAGAAATATTAAGGGAAATATTATCAATTTTTGAGGCTTATA
This sequence comes from Perizoma affinitatum, assembly GCA_961405105.1. NCBI lineage: Eukaryota > Metazoa > Arthropoda > Insecta > Lepidoptera > Geometridae > Perizoma > Perizoma affinitatum. Next base: position 10,971,188 of record OY560194.1, on the reverse strand, counting down.
AACATAATACATTAACGAGAATCCATTTGGAATGTAAATAATTATGCGGCTTAGTAATTTGCAATTTCATAGTGAATTCATAAAGTTGGAAACTAATTTTGTTTTGGGATAAAACATTAATGAATGTTCAGTTGATATGTATGTGAATATTAATAATTAAAGGTAATTTTCATTGCAACAAATTAATAAAATAATAAGAATATAAGGTTAAACATTATACGCCATAATATATTTTTGCACGCCCTGGATGGTAGGCAATGTTGGTATACATTGATTATGCGGTAAGGTTTCAACACCAGCAACCAAAATAAATAACCACTGACAACTCTTTTTCTTTTTTATACAACTTATCTGGGAAACAGGCATACCGCATTTGGTAAGCGGTTACCGTAACATATGGACGCTTGCAACATCAGAGGTTACACGAGAGATAACTCAGGATGAAAATTCTCATGTACCTGTAATATCACCAGTACCCAAACCCATTTAACGGGAAGCAATGCGAGCATTACTGCTTGGTAGCTGAAATAGGTATGGTGGTAGTACCTCTCCGGTCGAAGGTTTACTATTTCAAATATATTCATACTCATACTCATTTAAACGCCGTAGGAGCTTTACAGTACACTTGGTTATGTCAGATTATACAATACACAATAAATTATTTAAAGCCATTACAATCCATTAAACAGACAAGACACAGTAACTTCAGAGTGGGTTTGGGTCAAATAAATTAAATTAATACATAATCATACAGACAATGTATGAAATAAAATACAAATAAATTTTTTTAAATTATTAAGCTACTGTAAAGAGTTATTGTCAAATCACAGTTACAAACTAAGCTAAAATAAGTTATATGTCAAATCATAATTTATTGCCACATATGATTATACAATATTTAAACATATTATGATAACTACTTTTAAGATTGTACCTACATGTATAATAATGTTTGTTGTATTTAATAAATAAAAAAGCCTCCTTGTAAGATGTAGGTACTTGTACATTCACCATACTGGTTCCTTCACTGCAGATTATTTAGAGTTTATTCAAGGGTGGTTAGAAATAGCCAGTAACAAGAAGAGATACATCGACATGCCTAAACATTTGTATTGCTTAGATTTATCTCTGACTACCTCTCTAAACCCCGACCCGGTAAAATGACTCCGTAGGCGTACATTTTTATGTTATGATACATTATCCAAAAAATTATACAGAATGTCATACCAAGACATACACTTAGTTTGAACAAGTAAATAAAAGTACTCCAAACAACTATTAAGTACCAGTAAATCGGAAAGAAACAGATAAATCTACTTACGAAATTAAGAGAAGATACCTTTTTTACTGCCCGGGAAAACTGATTTATGTGTCGAGATAAGAGGTATATGGGCAACATACGACAAAAATAATATGGCGCAAATATTTTTATAGCTGGATAAAGTTTTCATAAATAAAAATGGTGTTTATGAAAGGCGGGTGACGTGTGAATAGAAAAGGAAAAAGCTATTCTAACTTGAAGATTTCCTTTGTTGAGAATCAGATTAGTATCATTTTAGACGCTTTAAGCGCTGCTGGTAAGCGCTTGTTGATCGTGACATTGTTCAGATTAACTCAGCAAAGCCAATATTTTGTTAAGAGAACGCTTCCGTGCTTCCATGCTTCAGAGCTTGGAAAAGATGTGACAATTAAAAGATGAACAATTATGGCCCTGGAAAGGATGCTGTTATACATGTGGAAATTGAGAATGCTCCGAGCGTTAATTTAATTAGATTTACCGTGACTTCTTGTGTCGGGGCCGAAATGTACTCGAATATGACAGTGAAACTGGCAGTAGTGGTATTTTTCGCAATAAAATAATTTGAAATTTTGATTTTTTGTTTTTGGTATGTCTGCCACTAACATCCACCCGCTAAGACTTCAGTTCCTCCCGTGATCATGGTACATGCAACTATGCCGAAATATCGAGAAACATTCAAATTCACAAATCACGGTAAATACACCGTTTTTTAATAAAAAATGCCTTAAAATTCCAGTTGCAACGAGTGATTTATAGATGGCGGTATTGTGTGCCGCGCCGGAAGCACTGCTGTCTTCCGCCGCGCGCCGGATAGGACCAGAACAAACATATCGGTTTCGGCTTATCGGCCCAAAATTACATTTAAGATACCTAACTTCATCGTACCTACATCGTATCTGTTTCATAATAATTATATACATATATTATATCTATATTTGTTTAAATAATGTGTAGACCGCTCTTTTAACGTTATAAAACTTAATATAACTATTTTTTGTTTATTTTGTTATCTTGTAATGTTTTTTTATTCATTAATTAAGTTTATAAGAAAAATCATGCAAATAAAAACAGTTCCTAAAGACATACAAAGTGACTGCAAAAGCACGCTTTATAATCGGTTAAGTAGTTAGATAGGTACACACAAACGACCTAAAAACCTCTAACGGATACGATATCCTTGCATCGCGGGCAAAATAAATACAATAATAAATAAATTAATAATAATAATTTTTGGTTGTTTGTTACTCAATCTCTGTGGGGTATTCAGTCTCAATATCGGTTGTAAAATGAAACTCCAGGTTCCTCCTTATGTGGTATGTATAGTTGGTAAATTACAGATTGGTATATGATGCTTACAATGTTACAAGTGAATACTTTGATTTTGAATCGTTAACTTTTACACAGAAATTGGCTCTACTGATATTGACAAAAATTGTGTTCCCTTAGACACTAAGGCGACAAGCGCGTTTTTAATGACTGAATATGTTACTACGCTAGGTACTTGAGTAGTTCCGCTTTTTCGTCGGCCACTATATATTATTTATTTTACACAAATAAATACTTACAAAAAAGCAGAATTAAATGGCATGTACAACGGTGAGCTGAATCCTAAAAAGAGTTTTCTTCCAGGAAACCTTGAGCTAGAGAGAGGTAATTACACAATCTCCGTAACGATGAGACCGATTTAGATGAAATCAGCAACAAGTTTAGCTCAAGACCTAAACTAACACATAGGCTACTTTTTACTCGGGTACCACGCATGTTACGTGAATTGAGCTTAATTTAGAAATAGAGTTCTAAGAAACCTTTTTTCTCAGTAATTTTTAATTAAATACCTTTTTCAAAATATATATTATGCTAATCTACATAATACGAAGCAATTCCTCTTCGCTTCAAAAGTTTTAAAAAGTAATTTAAAATATATACATATATATGCAAAGCATGTATGCAGAAACTAGTAAAATATGCTAGTTAAACACATCTCATTGGTGCAAACTCTATCTTAAATTGTAATATTAGTTATATTGTTATGTTTTATGAAAATTTATGATCAATTAAATGAGTTGAATGTAGGTTAGGTACAAATTATAAAATAAAATATTTCAAAACAGAATAAGTACCGCGTGTTGTTATAGCAGTAGATACTCGTGACTATAACTCCCTAATGGTTGGGTGCAAAACGCATTTGAAGGGACATGTCATCGCCTATATTCCGAATATAGACTTATCTTGTTCTGATACAAATTAAATTTCGTATTGAGAATTTGTTTCAAGAGCTACAAAAAATACTGTAATATTATAATAATATTTTAGTGTGATGACTTTATTCCCTTCATTGATTGAACTCTACCCTTATAAAGATAAGGATTAAATTGCAAGACTCCATGCCACATTTGACGTCGCAACCCCAAACACAGAAGTAGGAATAGTATCCAACGTAGAAGTTTCACTTACCGGGTAAGATGGGGTGAATAGCAATCCAGGGTTAACAAATAAAACCAACAGTATAAAAATTTCTAAGAAATCCTTCGAACTTCTGGTTCTAGAGAATGCCAGTTTTGCACGTGACACGCGCACATACATTTTTCGAGTGTAAAAAACCATTGATGCAAGACTGGATTCGAACCCTTGACCTCCGGATAGGAAGTTAAGGCGCCGCCCTAGTAACTAACACGGCTATCCTACTACCAAACCAGCACTGGTAAAGTATATGACAGTCATTGATAGTTTTAGTTAGATATACCTCAAATACAAATTGTAGTTGGGTAAAACAACAAGCCAGACATGGTAATATTCGTTGGAGCAAATGACGACATCTGCGGCGCAGTGGGCGAAGGCCCGCCTAAGACGCAGAAGGTTGAGGGTTTGATTCACGCCGCTGGACAAATGTTTATATGATCTACAAATATTTATCTCGGGTCTGACTGTTTACGTATAATATGTATGTATTCACAAAAAAATGTATACAAGTAGTTTAACAGTCATGCAATTCTTATTCCTAATAATACAAGCTCTGCTTAGTTTTGGGCTAAAAGATGTTGTGTGAAACATGTTCAGTATTATTTATTGATGTATTATTTTAAATCCTTGACTGAGCGGTGGCCAAGGACAAGCCGAAGAAGTCCAGGCCAGATAGCGCGGTGGATTGACAAGATGCAAGACGCTCAGGAAAGAGGATTATGGCAAAATCGAAAGGTGCCATATAGAATTACCTAATTTTGGTCATAAGACTGACCAAAATTAGGTAATTCTATATGGCAAGGACGATGCTGATCATGGTTTTTGTAAAGGGGAAAGGAGAAGTTTCGAATTTATTACATTTTACATTGTGCTTAGAATTATTCCATTTTATATTGTGCTAAGAATAATAAATAGTACATACATACTATGCGTGTATAAATATATTCAAACCAAGCTAGTTCCCTAAAGCTTGCTAGATGGTGCTGCAGGTCACATCTATATCTTGGGCCTAGCCATCAAGTCTTATTGCGATTAAATTGTGATAAAGATGTCAAATTCCACTATGAGATTTAGGTTGTTTTGACGTCAAGTCACACTTCCAATGGTCTACAACTAACTTTTTTGGACAGCGCCATCTGTGTTACTATAGATAACTATAAAATTACTCACAGTTTCTAAGCCTGAGGCAAAATGGCGCGGCAGGCTTTTGCATCTATGTTTTAATAGAAATAATATATTATTCTATTATTTATATTTATTACTATGTATTGTAATTATGAGTAATGGGCAGAAGCTATCTCTTCCAGACAACCTTTGATTGTTATTTTTTATGCCACAAGATTTACATCAAAACATAATTAGAATTGAAATTGGAGGCCGCCACCCTGCTTAAAATCCAATTCGAGTGACACAAGGCTTTCCTAAAGTTCAAGGCCTTCCTCGTGAGGAACAAAATTGTATCTTCGGTAGGGACGACCTTTTCGCTTTTGTGATCGGTATTGGTTTTCGATTAAATTGATATTTTTGTGGAAATAATAAATATTTTTTTATGAATTGGATTCAGTATTAGTAAAACGCAATTTAAACAATTGTGCATAAGTAGGTGTATACCAAAAACACGGCCTTAAGGTTCTTGCACCTATCAGTTTCTGATAGGTGCAAGAACCTTAAGGCCGTTTCAGACGGAACCGTTCCCAAAATGCTAATGCGTTGATTTGATAAGTTCTTTTAGTATTTTTGTTACTAGTTTAACTGTCCAATTTAATCAAATCAGCGAAATCAAACACAAGTATCTATTACCATAAACACAGATGAGTGAATTTAAAAACAACAGTAGAGAAACGAATGGGCGGGCATTATTCTGTAATACACGTAAATAAAATCTTTTGATTTGAAATCTAGTGTAGAGAGGCCATCTATTCGATGGACTGAATGACGATATCGTAAAGATTGCGGAAAGTTTATGGACGGAGGCAGCTCAAGATAGTACGTCATGAGACTCTCTGGGGAAACCTATGTCCAGCAGAGAGTTTCTACAGGCTGCTTATGATGATGACGATGATTTAATTTCAACTTATTTAAAACAGTCGTAGATGTAGTTTACTGACTTCAAAGGGATTCTAAATAAAACAATTAAATGTTTGGAATTTCGAAACGGGTGGGTGTTCTTTGTTAAAATGTTATTTTACGTAAATTACTTATTTGATTGCCTAACCCACAAATACCTACGAAATCGTCATACACACACTATTTAAATCAACTTAGATTAATTAAAGATCAATGCACTGAGTATGTATCTGAGAATATCCATCATTAGGAATACAGTTGTGAGCGTGTTTATTTTTTTTTTATTATTTAGATACCTAGATAGATAAACTATTTATTGTGATGAACAAAAAAACAAAAGAAACGCACAATGGGCGGTCTTATCGATAACCAGATAACCTCAGGATGGAGAGAACTATTTAAAACAAAGACGGTGTTATTGCCGGAGAATAAACATAACATACAAATTAAACATTATTTTATATAATACCTAAATTCAAATATAATTTAATACATTGTAAATTGAAATCTGATATATAAGTGAAATATAGTAATAAAAAAAAAACATAAAATATATCACACAATAAGGCGATAAGCTATTAAGAGTTAATATAGACTTCTATATTTGCGCCTCTTAAAATACTCAGCCGAATCAGCCGCTGAACTGGCACTAACTGATGTTACCGACAGATGAGATGGTGCTAGGGTATCTACGCATGTGGCGTCCCAGCTTTAAAGCCACACTCAATATTTATATTGAAATATCTTGAAAGCAAGAAAATCACGGATCGTGCGAAACCAAACTTCGACATTAAACTCGTAATCGGGGACTTGAGATGTTTGTTCAACTTATTTCATAAGGGTTGAGTTACAAACTTATGCTTCTAAAATGTTGTCTTATGTTACTTTGCTAGTAGGGCTTCTAGGCGCGTGCAGACTGACAAATAGAAAGCTGTCAGTCTATTTGTTAGTCTGCAGCAGCCAAGACGGTTGCATTTGACTGGCAATTGTTCTGTTTTGCAAAAACATAAAAAAATATTCATACTAGCATATTGTTTTGAATGGTAACACTCATAATCGAAGTCGTCAGACTGTTGGGTGTTTATTTATTTATTAAAAGGAGTTTTTGATCAAAAATACGAGTCAATTTTTTTTTTAGCGATAAAAACCTATTCAACTTTATCTAATTAGAATTCGGATGTACCCTTCGATCACAGGGCCGGCCGCAGTCCGGGAGCCAGCTTATAATAGACGGTGCAAAAACATTATTTATAATCTCACAAAACGTACAAGAAACGATATCTTTTAGTGGCAAAAAAAAAACATTCGAATAGTCTGCCTAATAACGTTCACCAGCAAAGGCTTCACTTTCTTCTGTGTTTACACGTAACTCAAATATCGAGATATAAACCTTTTTTTTTAATTATAAATTCTTTTATTTGATTTAAAAATATTTTTTACATCGGACTTATTTACCAGCTTAACGAAAACAAACTAAAAAAGGTACAACACCTTACTAAGTAGTAGCAGTGTTAGTGGGTAGGTAGAGGACAGTTTTCATCACCTACTTGGCAAATAGGTTATGTTTACTAGCCCCCACACTAGGATTCCCTGTGTTGAAATCTACCCACAGATCATGGTAAATTTCGGGGAATAAAATCTCTAAAATCTATACTCCACCAAAGACTACTGATAATTTGAATATCTTTATCATTCACTTAAAACAAAGTAAAACAAGTAAGTAACGCGTACATATCAAGTTTTCAAAAGTAACAAGAATAACACGAATTAAGCGTCTCCAAACTTCCAGATCGTCTTAATCGGGGGCTGTTTGTATAACTTATGTTATGCGGGTAGAGCTGAAACTTATGTTTCATGAATTGCTCCCGTAGAAACTTACCTAGTTATGAAGACTACATTATTTTTGGGAAACGTTACTATGGACAAAACTGCCCCTCTGACTACAGCTTCTACTACTCAGCTAAATAACTATATATTAATAATAACACAACAAAACAGTAACTGAACTAAATAGCTCATTTACTGTTTTTTAATCGTTTAAAAAACGTACCTTAACCCGTTAACTTGACCAAATGATGCTCAAAATTAAATGTAGCAAAATTGAAACTAAAGTGGTTTATGATTTAAAATACGGCCTATTGTAAGAGCTTCTTAATTAGAAACGAAATTACATATTTTTTAAATATATGTATATAATATATATATAAAATATATAGTAAGCAGTATTTAATTTTCAAAACAAACTGTACTCCACTTTTTATATGATGTGCCAAAATGTCCTATAATTTGTAAATATAATATTTTTATATGTATTAGTTATTTTTTATTTATTCCATATAAAGTTTTTTTATGCTAAGTACACTTTATAAACCTTATAATGTTTTGCACCTGCATGTTAGTAATTTTTAGTTGTCGTTAGGTTATTAGCTAATATCTTACTAACTGTATTTTTTTAACAATTTCATTCATATTTTGTTTATCCATATAATTTTAACTCAAACATTACCAATATTTCATAGAAAGCTGTGCTAACCCTATTTTAAATGGGCTTTGCTCCCCAAAACGTATGTTTCACGTTCCTCCTGCGTGATTTGCAAGGATTAATTTACTTTGCTTGTAGTTTCTGTCTTTATGAAGTTTGCGTGTGATGATAGGGTTCGTTTCTAATGTGAATATTATTTATGTATTATTTAAACATTTAATCGTTACTATTTGACCAGTAAAGCTCTAATATGATTTGGCAAACACTATTTTATTCTTTGTACGTTAGAACTTCTAAAGTAAATGATCGCTTCTACAGCTTTCCGTAGAAGAATTCCGTTTATGAAACCGCTTTGAAAAAAACACTATCAATTTGATACATTTACTTTTTATATCATCTAACTACAAGTACCTACTTCTACTTTTTCTTTCTTTGAAATATGAATAACCATAGAAATGATACATAAACTGGCTTACAGTTATTTCTCAAAGAAAAAAAAAACAGAATTTTTAAAGCACTCATTCACTTAATAGTATTTTAAAATAATTTACAAATTCTAACTTACCTACCTAAATGAACTATTTTCACGTACCTAGTTCCAATTACGAAAAATAAACAACGTACCGTAACCCTTTCAAATAATAATGAAGCAGAAGGCTAAACGGAAACCCAACCGTCCACTATCCCAACGACCAAATCCACCGAACCGTCACATCCCCTTATCTAAAAACTTACCGTTAAAACAGGTGATGAGCCACAGTACAGCGACGTACAAGTGCTTTAAACTGGCACCTCTCACTCGTTTACGCACCATCTCACCAGAATCTAATCACCATACTACAACAGAACCAATCCAAAACACTTATCGGCAAAACACCCTCGATTTATCGTGTGACGTAACTTGCTCCAGATAGCCGGCTGGGACGTCTGATCGCGATGAAGCGGCCCGTACGACTGAACCTAGCTAGAAGGGTAGGGTAAGGGTAGGACTGAGAGGGACAATATCAAAATGGTTTGTATCCTCACACAGCTATTTCCCTCCCGAGTGGGACCCACGTGCTGTGTTTAGTCAATTTTCGTCTGAATGGCTATAGGGCTATTTGTAATTTTATTGTTGTCGTTAAACGAAACATAATTAGTGGCGATTGTACTTTCTGTTCATTGGTCTCTATTGCTACTGCTTCAGCTGATAGGTAATTGGAAAGCGTTTTTTTTGCTTGGCCGTGGAGTTTTATGTACAATTAAACATTTATCCAATTCCGTTTTCACAGTGACTGTTGCTTTCGAACTGTTTTCTTTTCCAATGAAGAGAATGGTTTCATTACTATGAGTTTTTATATACGTTATCTGAATTTAATGAAACATACACAAATGTCAATTAAAACTTCGCCATAATAACAAGTGATATGCAACGAAGCTATCATTTTGGGATTAATGAATAAATAAAGCTGGACATTTTTCACACAGCATCATCTAGCCCCAAAGTAATCAGAGCTTGTGTTATGGGAACTACATGACTGATATACTAATTATATACTTTTTTTTTTGTAAATACATACATATTATATATAGAAAACACCCAGACCCGAGACAAATATTTATATGAATGTTTTATTACACAAACTTAAAAAAAACTTATCGTTATACTATTACTTATATTTATAACGCTGAAGTGTTTCAACCGACTTTTAGAAAGAAGGGGGTTCTTAATTTGACATAAGTACATAAATTTCTTCGTGTTGGTTGGCCAATTAATTATTTTTTATTGTTGAATTGATGTTAATTAAATCTGAATAGTCTATGAATTTTTCCTACTTATTAGGTTATTAAAACTGAAATAATTACATAATTATTAGTTCAAGTATAGGCAATATTCCAAAAATCTACAGTAACTCCATAATTTAAAGCATATAGATTTATATTTTTTTTTTTGGAAAGAATGTTACACTGACTTTTGTGACAGGAATTGTGTTTTGTATGCTGTGTAGGAAGATTATTATTTTAAATGAAGAGTTACTTTTTTAAAACTCTTATAACTCTGCATATGTTGACACTTTCATGTAGATAATTTGTTTTAGTACTCGTATTTTCTAATTTAAAAAAGTAAATTACATTATTAATTTCAAAAGCGCAATCAAACAGAGCAAATTACGAAACTTGGAAAGGATTTTCTGGATTCATCTCTAAAAAGGAAATAAAAAAACGCGATGGTGATTTTATAAAGATAACGTCTCTGAAACACCACGAAACTCGTATTAAAGTCGCAGGGATGGGTAAAGTTTGTCGGTTTGACTATAAAATATTCAACCACTGGACGCGCTCATTCTCTACATCCGCCCCGCGCCGATAGGCAATGCACCAATCCAAAATGGATTGGATTGGTACTGGGTATCTAGACAAATAACACTTTCTGTTGGCATTAAAGTCTGCGGATAGATTGAATAGTATGGAAATTACAGTAGCTGTGACAATGTCACGTGACTTCTGCCAAGTTTTTCCTTGACAGATTTGCGTAAGCGTGAAAGGAAAACTAAGCGTGAGGTATTTGTCTAGACCTCGTTGCAGAAACTATGTTGGTTTAACGATAACATTTGTGCATATAATTACCGCCAATAATATTAATCTTAATGAAACCGTTGGTAGAATCAGTAACTAGTACAAAGCGATAAGCCCCTTACATATAAAAAAATTTAACAGATTGTTAGATAATTTATGAAATATAATATGCATCATTAGCGTGAGATGTCCACATGTGTGTCTAAATAGTAAACTTAAGTTCAGTGCCCGCGAAAATATAATATGTAGCCCATATACTACATATTATCTTTTCTCAATATTTTAACTGTTCCCATTTTTTTATACAAATAAATAAATAACACTGTACATTTCACACGGCATCATCTAGCTCCAAACTAAGCAAAGCTTGTGTTATGGGAACTACATGACTGATATACTACTTATATACTTTTTTTGTTGTAAATACATACAAAACACCCAGCCCCACTATATTTACAAATAAAATGGTATACAAGTATACGGCCCACCTGTTGGAAGTCAGCAATAGCTGAGGTTACCTATCACTCGCGCGTTACCGTAATTTCACAATACCTTTCAGACCGGAACACACCAACACGAGCATGTTTGGCGGCAGACATAGATAAGATGGTAGTTCTTCCCCAGACAAGTTCTTTCACAAGGAGGAACTACTTCTGGCAGTAATAGGTATGGTGCTACCACCATCCTCCTGATATCTGGAGTGTTTAGTCCATTACTTTAACCGGTCCCGGTTTTGACGCAATGTAGGCCGCGACCGCGTTGATACCGTGAGTTTCAGTAAAGCCAAGTGGCTGGTGGGCCTTCTACTAAACTTTGAGGTTTACTACTCGATTTGAGAACTTTTATGAACATCGAAAAAAGGCGTAACGATTTGTTTGAGCGCCAGTTGGGTATAATTCGTTTCCGAGTTTCATTCTTACTGGAATCTCTTTGCAGTTGGTCCTACGATATATTCTTTTTTCTGAAATATTACAGGCATTTTCTGGAAATCTTGCTTACCCGAACTGAATCTAAGCAATTTTAAGAGCGGTAGAGATAAATAAGATGAGATATTTACTCATCAGCCGTGTTGGCCTAGTGGGCGGTGACCCCACTTCCAATTTGCAGGTCGTGGTTTCGCACACTATAGGTTTTTCAACTAAAAAAAGGGCACAAAATGGGGATGAAAATATTGTGAGGAAACCGACATAACCCTAGAACCAAAGGCATATGCCATCGTGTTCCAATAAGCAAGCAAATATATTTGCAAGCCCATAGTTCGTGGTTTCGCACATTATAGGTTTTTTCAACTAAAAAAAGGGCACAAAATGGTGATGGAAAACATTGTGAGTATATAACCCTAGACCAAAGGCATATGCCATCGTGTTCCAATAAGCAAGCAAATATATTTGCAAGCCAAAAGCAGTGATTGCCTTCAAATATAATGTTTAGACGTGCCTTTGACTACCTTCTTCTTGGTATTTCAAAGATCTACGCACTGAGTTTGTATTCGAGGATGTCATCAAGGGAAATAAAGACCTGGGCGTATTTGTTTTTTTTTTTTAATTTTGTCATCTATTAAAAATGATTTAAAAAAGCTCCATCTATACATAAATTCGAGTGGCGCCGGTATCCATAATGAACCATATGGTAAATCTGATTTAACACTGCTCGGTTTTTGATGCTTGTCGGTTCTGGCTTCTGAGGCCTGGAAATAATCCGATGTTTCCAGACTGTTCGGATATCTATATCTGCGTGAACGGATATCTATATTGAAAGTGAAATATCCAAAGCTGAGATTTCGTAACACGTCAGCTGTTGTTCCATTAAAATTACTATTTTTTTTTATATGATTTTAAACACTCTTTTCAGTTTCATCAAAATAGCATAAGCCACTCGATTAAGTTACTGAAACCGAAACAAATTCCACAACCAACAAAAAACCTAATCCGGGACTTAACTTCGCAAAAAGATCTACATTAAAAAAACAGTTGACTCTTGTTGGACATTTATGTATTAGGCCCGTTCTCCACCAAATCGTTGGCGTTGCTGTATACAAACTTTAGACCTGTTTAAACTAAACTTAACTATGTCAGCACTTTAAGGGCTGTCAAAGAGGTGTATAGTTTTAATTAGAAAAACCGTCACTTAGAAATGTCAAAGTCATTTGATTTAATTATTATAATTTTATTGTGAACACTTGATGTGTTTCACATACTTATTTGCTATAGAAAATATGGCTGACATGAACATAGGTGGTTTAAAAATAATTGTTTGTTACAGTTTTAGCAGTAGGTCCCAAACTAGACATATCATGTATCTTGGTGACCCTTATTTTAGTGCAAACAGACATTAGACTCTTTTTTATTTCACAAATTACGGTCTACAACTAATTGTTTGACATCTAAATGATCCCCTCTGTAGTTCATATTTGTGGCGCCTACCGAACATTACTATCTGTTTTGTTAAAGTATCTGTTCGGTATCTGTTTTGTTAAAGTATCGGTATAAAACAGTTAGTTTTATATATCTGTTTTTTTTAATCAAAAAGTAGCTTGATATCACAAAAATGTTCAGAAATAGGTGATTTTACAATGAATAACTAATTATTGTCGTGATGTTTCAGAAGCTGGTTTTAAGTATCGTTATAATATTGCGACAGTCTACTACTATTTATACTAGTCTATCCACTTTTAATATACATTTTCAAGTTTTCTTCATTATTTACATTTACCTATGTTACATTTAATTTTCTTTTGTCACAATCTGACGTCACCAAAAAAGGAGATCTTGTTGTTACACAAATTCACCATCCATAACGATACCGATTGGTGTTGACTTATTGCTGCTAAAGCGCCCTATATTCTGTGAAACATGGGACAGGAAACACTATTGCTCTTCTTAATAAGCGATGGAAGTTACCACATATTAAGGGCTAAACGATGTAACGGGTGACGGCTCAGTGGGCAGTGGTCCTTATAATAAAATATTGTTGGACCCCATTACGTAAAAGGCCATAAAACGTTTCCGAGTAATATCACGGACATATTTCCAACAAGATATACGTCCATTTGGTGTAACTGAGCATCAGTTCTAAGATTTAGAGAAAAGTTTGGAAAACATTCACCTAGCGTTTCAATCGGAGGTCACTTTTCTTTTTGAGAAATGAAAAGGCCAAGTGACTTTTTATTATTTGCATTATCAACATTCGATATGTGTACCTGCTAGTTTAATTAATTAATATTTTAATTGTAGAGACACACAGAAAGAAAAACAAACTCGCGGAGGACATACACAAAAAAAAAATTATAATTAGTCTGCACTTATAAAAATATGTAAGACATAATATTATATAACACTATATAGTCTCCCCTTCTTTTCATAAAATCATCTGAAAAGCATTATATCTGACAATGTAATTATTAAGACGACTTTCCAAAATTAAAACAAAAACTGTACAATCACCTACTAAACTTTTAACATGAAACTATGAAACCATTTCATAGGAACACTTTATTTAATAACGTGGCCATCTTTTTACGACCTGACAGACCTTAATGTTATTAGTTTTAAGTCGAGATTGTCCACTCTAATGCCTTGACCTTAATAGTCCTAGTGTAACGGGTATCAAATGGAGTACATGAATCTATTGTGAGGGTCAGAGTCCGGAGGATCCAGGTTTGCTGACCCAAAGAATGGTTGGTGATTGGAGTTAGGGAGAGGTAAGACTGTTTTGGAGGTACATTCCATCCATATCAGCATCGTATCTCAACCTTTGACTCAAAGTCTATTTCAATGGCTCGACGGAGCCATATTTTGAAGACTTGATCCAAAACAATCGACTGTTTTGGAGGAACAGTCCATCCGTATCCGTATCGTATCTCAACCCTTGACTTGAAGTATAATTTTATCCTTTGAAGGCTTGATTCAAAACAAATATCTTAGCAGGCGGGTAAAAACGTATAAATAGCACATTGTAATCGACTAGTGGCGACATCTAGTTCCGTTTCGTTAAACTTAATAATACCAAGCTTATTATAGCTGAATATTGCAAACACCGTGTTTGAAATTCGAGCTTTTGGAAATAATACTGGTTTAAAGCTTTTGGAATATAATCTGTGGCGAACTGACATGTTAAAGAAGATCGCGCAAGGAGGCCGTGTATGCGATTGGGGTAAGATGTTGTTTGGTCAAATAAAAAGTTGTTTACAATAGTTATGTTTAAATTTGATACAGATTTTTAAACAGGTTTTAATGCGCATAAGGGGCGTGGTCATATTATACGTGATAGAACATTAATCGATGGGTTTTTAAATGAGTGTTCGTTATTGACTGGACCATGCAATGGAAAAAATGCTCAGGTGAAACTACTCTACTCGGTGTTCATAGATTTTCAATGGAACCTTAATAATAATGATATAGTCCTTTCACAAGGTACCTTTTATAGGAGCTTAGACATTTTTCCAGTTAATATATCTTATAAACTACTTTCCTTAGCGTTTAAGCGTTCAGGTCATAAATTGCATAGTGCTTTTGAGGTCGCATTTTATTTGATCTTATAATGCGTCCTTTTTATCCAACTTTCCGAATTAGTAAAATTTCAATTCAATTCTTTTTAATTTACTTATAATAATAATCTTTATAATTAAGGCAACCTGGGTGTCTAGAAAAATATCACATTTTGGTATTTGTCTAGACATCCAGTTTATGGCCTGCAGAAAGATTGAATTGTATGGAAATGGCATTATCTGCGGTAATGTCACGTGACTACTGTCAAATTCTTTTTTGACAAATTTGCGTTGGCGTGTAAGGAAATCTAAGCGTGACGTATATGTCTAGACCCCAAGGTCCAACAGATAATAATCTTAAACAAGAACCCATAGAAATAGTACTTACTTGACCTACTAATATACATAATTATACGATTATATGCGAAAGTTTATATACTTTTTTGTTGCTAATAATCCCCGTAATGACCGAACTCATTAGTTTATTTCATGTCGTGGGCATAGGGTAGTCCAAAATAAAAATTACTACTAAGTGAGAGTGTTACTCACTGTCATTTTTAAGGTACATAATAAATCAATGAAAGTTCTTGAAGAAAATACTACTTTCTCTTTGAAGGATTAATATACTATTGCAACTTTTTAAACTGACCCGTAACAAGAGAGCTGGGTATCTGGGCCAACGCATTGCCATTCAACGTGGCAATGCAGCCAGCATTTTGGGGGTCTGGAAGTATCTGGATCAGTAGAGATATCTATAGACCGTTTTCAAATGTTTTAGCTGTTTATTTTGTATATATATATATATATATATATATAATATACCTAGTAGGCACCTAGTTGGCCTAGATTCGACCGAGGATGGCAAGAGGCACATATAAAAGTCTCGACAGAGCTTACTTATTTGAGCCTTTTGGTTTTGAGATTCTGGGTCCGTGGGGAACCGGGGCCTTCGCGTTTTCAAAATTCTTGGCTCTGAATGGCAACGCATTAGCATTGCCATTCAGCATGGCAATGCGGCCAATATTTTGGAAACGCTTCCGTCTGGTAGTGATCTGGATCAGTTGCTATCTATAGATCGTTTGCAACGGTCTTTAGATAGCCTAGCTGTTTCATCTGTTTTTTTTTGTATATAACCACTTGTACATAGTTGTATGAATAAATGTAATTAGAGAATTTCATAAATATCTAGCTTTGTGCTAGTTTCAGATACATCATCAATGTAGACCTTGCTTACTACCTTAAAGTTGTTTCCCAATGTTTTAGCTCCAATTATTGGCTACTCTAAAAATGTGCTTTACGAGCAGGTGTGAGAAATCATTTTAAAAAAGCTGTATCATTTGCCTTAATGATACAGCTGCCACCTCGGTATAATGTATCGTCAATAAAAATGTTGCCTATCTACTTTAAGAAATTGGAAATTATTTTTAGAATTTGCAAATAAGTCACTATTGGTTACAATGTGACATATAGAACTTTTCAAAGTTTTGCTATAAGCACATAGGAAACCACTGTAACACAGCCGAAACATCGGGAAAATAATAAAATATAATCTTGAAGAGACCGTTTTTGTGCCTGAAAAAGAATGCATTTCATACAAAGACGAGCCACTGCCTGATACTGCAGAAGAAAACCTTTCAACTGAACCCGAAAAAAAACAACATAATTGTTGCAACTATCTCTCGAACAAAAAACTGGCAAAACGCCAGCAATCTAAAGTAATTTGGATAAGCCTTACACGGCGAGGTTCGCGTGTCGAGCATCCACATAATTTTCTACTGGACAGCCTAGATAGTTCCGATGTTTAAACCTTCACGTGTTACTGCACTATAGTGTGACGACACACCTAGCTTCAAGATTTTATTGCAAAAACTATCATGAATTTGAATCTTCATAGTAGAAAAATGGCATTCACGTACCGCTCATTCCGAGAGTCTTCATCAGGGTGAGTGATCACGACGCTCTCCCTCCGCGTCGCGTCATGCACTGAGTCGTGTTGAGTGTATGAGTCGAAACTAAGTCGGTGCCTTCACCGATTGTGTGGTACGTGAAAAATCCCGTTTTTAAGATTCCCCTAAGATATCCCTTCAAGATTTTAAATTATCCCATAATGCCACCCGATAAGTCAAGTCAATAGGTTTTTATCAATTGAAATCACAAGGATCATAATTATAGAAACGCCAAATTATAACCTACGAGAATTTAAAATTTAAAATTAAATTTACGCCGATTCCCCACTCTTCGATAAGATATATTGTGTTGGCTTAAACCGTAGATATTCGTTGATAATCATTAGATTACGATACATTTGAAAGAAATATGTAGAGAAACGGAATAATCTAAAAAAAAATTGCTTTGCCCCCTTTTTCTGTGTCAAAAATCTAAATTCAACCACAGACAACTTTCAGCAAGACTTCTTTGAACTCAGCTAAGATAAATGTCATTGTCAAAGTCATTTTTGACACTGGCTTACAGCATGCAAAGATCATTGACTTTTTGTGCCTACTACTATTATCATGTTCTCACCCTGTTGTATAAAACCTTATTCATTCCTTCTTCTCCACCTTATCTAAAACAACTCTTCGAATTCTTATATCTCTCGTACCCTCGCAAACTGCGCTCCTCAGGTTCTCTTCAGTTGAACACACCTGTTTCTTTAGTAACTCCTTCACATTCTTGTAAATCAAGTCCATCCAAAGGTTTCCTGGAAGATATCGCACTTAGCGATAAGCCAGATACCGCCCATTGTATCATAATAATAATAGTTTGCAATAGAGTTATCTTATTATAAGATTTACGGTTCTTTATCGCGTTTACATTTTTTCACTAAGGCTGTTTCAATACAGTCGAAACGTTGGTTAATAATAAAAAAGGTAAACGTGATAAAGACACGTAAAACTTATAATAATGTTATCTTAACGCGAAAGTTTGAAAATAGAGTTGTCTATCTAATAAAAATTGCTTGTTAAACATACCGAACTCTAGCGGCCTTAAAGTGAGATTTTTAAATAGTTGTTTACCTTAACCGTGTTTTATTTTTTAACGTTGAAGTGAACAAAAAGGTTTCTTGGGATTCAACTGTTTATAAATAAGAGTTTTAGTTTCTAGGATATAAGGTTTAGGGATTACATGAAATTTACGATTAGGGAATTTAGCCTGAAAGCCAAAAAAACATTGGTATTACAAGGTTCTGCAACTTGTCCTGGAAAATGACGGGGTACTTTTCAAGACATAACATCAGGTTAGTTTGCTAATTTTCTTGATGTGCCCCCTCCCTAGTGTGGCTTCGTATCATGAAAATCTCTTTCAGCCTGCAACACAATGTTTTTTTATAAGGTTTGTTTAAAAATAATGTTAACCTTTACACCTGATTGTAGACGGACGGTCAAGGCCAATAATGAGGTTCTACTGCCATCGGAGTCATAGGAAATTTTAAACTGCGAGGACTCTCTTAAAACTGTCATGGAACCTTTTTCATAAATCTCAAGATTTTTATTTTTTCATCGATTAGTGGTTCTATCGCACACTTACATCATTAGTTTTAATGAAAATCATTTTAGTGACAAGATGGCGACTAGTAGTCAAAATCTCAAGAAACTAGAACTCCAAAACACATAAATACACATGTAATCGACAATATTGCACGAAAAATTTTATGTATTTTTGAAAAAAAAATAACTAGTTTAGGTATGTTTTTCTTCTGATGCTATTTTCATGGGGCCATACCGAGTTTATTTCCAGCACCACTTATTAAAATCTTTTAAGTAGTTCCAAGCATTTAAGGAGTTATCGTCGTACGTGCATACACTCATAAATACAGACATGTAGCTCCGCATTGAGAACCTCTTTCTTTTTTCGGAGTCGGTTAATACATAGTGATGGGCAAATAAGTACACATATCTTAGTTTATTCGATTTATTGTTATTAATTGTATTTTTTGTGATTACATTTTTTATATCTTACTAACATATATGTAGATCAAGTTATCTGAAGGCATTACGTTATCATATAAAATACATAACCTTGTGAATGGTGACTGATAGAAAATATTGAAAAGATGGGTAATAAAATGGGCTGATATGGGGAAAAAACGGATTATTATATTAAGATTTTTTATATACCTACAAGTTCCATAACTTATTCAAAGTGGAATTCATGATCAGTGAAAACTTTATTATTGGCCACCAGGATTTTTACGAATCCAAAAGTTTCGTTAAAAGCCTTTTGACGTTTTCAATAGTGACTAATAAAAGTTAAAACATGCCGAAAATTATTACACTCTAAAACGATCGGCCGGTGAATATAAAAACTTCAGTCTGGTATAAAATAACAATTCAAGTTTTACATGCCAAGTCACGCTCCGACTAAAATTTGCAAAATTTATTTTTAATAGCAGCGACGGAATTTCTATATCGGATAAATTATTTTGTATTGGGATATTTCTAAAATTGTTGCCTTACTTAGAAAGTTTATCAGTAAGTGCGCGTTTATTTTTCTCATCATCATCCACAGGCCAATTTCAACCACTGCTGGGTATAGGCCTCCCTCTGTTTGTACCATCCACTGTGATCTTGTGTTAGTCCAAACCATCCACGGCCCACGACGTTGACTATGTCGTCCACCTAACATCACCACATCTTGCAATATGTCCGTAATTTCTCATGAATACCGAAGAATCTCATATGATAGGTCCCTAATTGCCAAGCCACATGAAAACCCCAGCCCACTTTATTCATGACATAATTACAACAGGGTTTTGTGTAAAAGGCTACCGTGTTGATAAATAATATTTATTATTAACATAAAAACAAAAAAAACAAACAAACACGCTCACGACTGTATTCCCCATGGTGGACATCCTCAGATACATACTCAGTGAGTAGATCTTAGAGGATACCAAGTAGGGGGTAGTCAGAGGCACGTCCAAACATTACATTTGGTACATGCCCGCGTTTTGCAAGTAGTAAGCATTCCACGTGACAGGTTGCAAGCCCATCGCCGCTTATTGGAACATTAACTGTGGGCACATGCCTTCGAATTTTTGGTTCTAGGGCATGCCGGTTTCCTCACGATGTTTTCCTTCACCGTTTTGAGCACGTGTTAATGCGCACATAAATTTTTCGAGTGGAAAAATCCATTGGTGCACGACCGGGTTCGAACCCACGACCTCCGGATCAGAAGTCGGGGTATCGCCCACTAGGCCAACACGGCCTATTAACATATTAACATATCATTTATAAATAAATAAAACAAATAAAGAATGCTCGACATTTTCACACAGCATCATCTAGCCCCAAATTAAGCAGAGCTGTGTTATGGAAACATGACTGATCTGATATACTAGCTAGGTACTTGTTTTTTTTTATACTTACTTTATTACACATGTTAAACACCCGGACCCGAGACAAATGTTTGCAGATATACAATTATTTGTCCCACGAATCAAAATGAGAGTCGGACTTGCGCACAGAGTTTCACAATACAGAACTTTTTCAAATCATTTTTGTTCTATACTGGCCATGTAATAGTGAAAATTTCAACTAGGTACATATTTTATTTCAAACTATATAATTCTTTGATAGACAGACAGACAGAAGTTCGGCTTATGCTTAGTAATCAGGTCTCATTAGCATCTTTTGGTACGGAACCCTTGAAATATAAGCAAGAGAATATAGAATTAATTCCCTTTGTCTATGGAACTTTAAAGCCGGTACGAAAGCGGAATGACGTCACGATCGGAGCAGACTCTATCGTATGCAAGCCGTTATCAGATGAAACCCGAAGTTTTCTTTGAACCGCTGTGGCTTGGGAGCACGTAGCGAATATTTCAACTTGTTCTAAATTAGGGCACTTCCTTGTAATTCATTGATTTTTAGCGAAATTTTACTGTGTTATTTACAAACGACGATTTGAACGTCTAACATCCGGATTCTGAGAGGATGATTAGCATAATAATTAGTTCTTTAATAAATGGTCATGACAAATGATGTGGTTGATATTTTAGCTTAAGTTAGCGTGCGATTTGGGTTAGTTGGTTTTACCTCTCAGAAATTAGCTTGGCATAACTTGTCTACGAAATCACTTAAGTTAGCTACTGCAATGCAAATCTGTAATAAATAAATATCTGTGTTAATATTAAACCAACAGTGGTTGTTGGTGAATTGGTTATTCCGCGTTGTTTCTTCGGTGTATTACGTCCGTCATATAACGGCCACTATCGTTGTTCTTGTATACCGGCTTCACTAGAGCTTAACTAGAGTTGGGATATATCTAAGACTGGTTAATGGAAATGCCTAAGTTTAATCCAATTCCACAAAGTAGGCTATATCTGCAACTTGTTATTGAATAAGAATCCCGCGTCTTTTTAATGTAGGTGATTCTGCGGTTTTAAGTGAATTGTGTCTGAGGTAGGCTAATACGTATGTATTAGCTTAATAGCTTTATAGTGTTGACCTTTTTGACGGACTTCAAAAAACGAGGTTCTCAATGCAACTTTTTTTGTTTTTATTTTATTTTTGTTATCTTCGCAAATAATTAACAGATTTTGATCTTTTTTTATTTGTTGTTGTATGGAAAATGATCTGAAGGTGGTCCCATAAAAGTTTTATTCCTGAGGGATTGCTATTTTTCCCGTAAAACTTAAAAAACATAATCATCTTATGGAATCACGACTAGCCGAAACATTTTTTGTAGCCGATTTTGCTTTTGTCTCTTTTCGAAAGACTGCCCTCTCGAGTAAGCAAGCAAAATAACGTAAACACGTAAGGATCAGCACCTGGAGTAAAGGGTATGCTTCCATTAAATTTTATGAAAAAATACCCTAAGGGTTAACAAAAAGGTGAATTCTATATTGGATTTTTTATCAACTTTCCGTTATTTGATATTTAGTGTCTTAAATTATTTATTATTTTCCCGGCGTTTTGACTGTGTGGCACCTGCCGTGGTTACTTGTTGACTGGATTATATGGAGTTATCGTTGAGAAATGAAAAGGCGGTAGCCGTAACCAACCTCATTTCATGTTCATATTCAGAAAATTCCATGTTGACATTACAACACATACTAACCCTAACCGCATTGCAAAATCGTGGTACAACAATTTAGTGGTGATTATGAGCAAACATCCATAATCAAAATGACTTTAAAAGTCATTTACGATATCTGATAGCAGAAAGGATGAGTATCATTGCTTTTAAGTGCCATTTTCAGTATCAAAACGTCAGCCTTATTTCTTTTTGCTGCGTTTGTTTTTATTCAATGGCTTTAATTAACTCTCTGTGGTCACATTATTTTTTATTTCTTTCGCTGAAAGAGGTATATTAATTTGAAGTGTTGTTATTTTTATTGAAATGTAATACCTTCTCAAAGTCAAAGTCAATAGGTTTTTATTCATTGAAATCACAAGGATCATATAGAAACGTCACTAAAAAACTAGGTGAATTTAAAAATTTAAAGCCTACAAGAATCAGGCAACAAACTCTGCTTGGTTCTGGTGAAGTTATTACATTTAGAAATAAAAATGATGAATTTTATCTGATGTTTGTAAGCTGTGATACTGTATCTCACGGTGGATATGACGAATGAATCTTACGGAACTAATAAAAAAACTAAGGCGCTATATAGATTGTGAAAGGGTCTTAACGTTATTAGGGTATCGGAGTCAAAGGTACGAAAATCGAACCCCTATAATTTTGTCATGTCCGTCTGTCTATATCTATTTACTTCCGTCAGACGGGTGAGTCTTCACTTTGATATCTTGGTGCATTTTCCATTAAGACGGGCTGTAACAAATTTCAGTAAAACGGCAGATAAAAAAAAAGAGTACTTTTTGCATACAGCTGAGTTCTATAATACTTCCTGATACTTTTTAAGGATAGTCCTGATACTAGTGCAGGTCTTTTACCTGAAAAAAATATAATCTTTTCTAGGAATTATTAGTTGTGAGGACTTGCAAATGAATTCTGTAGTTCCAGTTTTTGATAATTCTTGACGTCTAGAGCTGTTTGTTCTATTTTTCATAGAATCACTAAAATCTAGAGGATGAATTATGTTGGAATCTCTCACTGTTATGTTAGTATATCATAGAAGAAAAGTTAAGATGCTAATAATTGTTGTTTATGATTTATGTCAATCCTAGAGGCTAGAACTTTCCAGTTTGTTAGGATAATTCTAGCGTTTTAGATAAAGATAAAGATAAAAATATTGAATTTTGTAGAAAAAAAAATAAGGATACAGGAGTATATGTAAAAGTTATAAAGAAAATGAGATTGACAACAAAAACGGCCGCCATTCAGCACTATTTTACCTGGTCCATTTAAAAAGTCAATTGAAAAAATTATCTGCCAAATTCCCGTAGCAGTGCATTTTTCGGATTTTAATTTTACATGAAGCTGAGTTCTACAGTTTATAATACATTTTAGGGCCAATAAAATTCTAGCGATTACACCTGAAAAAAAAATATCTGCCAACTTTCAACCCTTAAATAGAAATGCTATGAATTATTTATGTTTTCGTATACCCCCAGTACCCGTGAAGTAAATAATTTATGATATCGAAGCATTATTTTGTGTGTGTATCATTGAACAGGTATACGAAAAACTAAATTGCAATTATATTGTTAAAGTTATTATATATACAATTATATGAAATAACTAAATAAACAACAGTCATACAAAAACACTAAGATTCCCTGTATCATGGGCATCAAGATGTACGATTACCATAGTACCAAAACACCCAGCACTAGAACATCTGCAGAACATGCAAACATTTGCATCACAGCGGGAAATGAACCCGACCTCCTGCGTACCTGCCAGCTACTCACCCGAAACGACCGTCTTCGAAGTATGGCTACCCACTTTTCTAGCCACTCAGCTGTTAAATGTACAATGAATACAGAAAGAGATTGCACAGCGGCTATTCACATAATGCCCATATTTGACCTATTTCAGAGAATCATAGAACAGGCAAGAGTAATTTGTCAGATAAATCAATAAGCGTATACTATAAAAATAATAAATACATAAACAGTTAAATACATAGTCCTGACCCCACTTAAGGATTCCCTGTATCGTGGGTATCAGGAACTACGAGTACCGTGGTACTGGAACAAAATATAAGCATGCGAAATAACTACAAACAAAATATCAAAATTGTTGCGTGACATACCGACTGACTCACTCACAATCAACGCACAGTCTAAACAGTAATTCCTAAAAACCTGAAATTGTAAGTTTTTTTTTTGATGCACTGAATGTTTAAGCCTCCTTCATATGATGCCATTTAATTCGGTCTTGTTCGACCTCCATCCATTTCACTCCAGATGTTCTTCTGATATTGTCGTACCAACGCATTTGTGGCCTGCCCTGTGCCAATGTTAGGTATTTAACATCTTATTAACAACTTATCAATTAATATAATGTACAAGGTTTTAATATGAAAAAAAGTCTAACTTAAAGTAACTTGGTTTAAATTAGGATCAAATTAGCTATGAAGTGAGGCTGGCCTAAGATCCTTTAAATTTTTACATATTCTTTTACTAATTAAATGAATAATTAATAAATTCAACAAAGAGAACTCGACCCAGATTTAAAAATGAGCCAGTTCGGGAAGCGAAGATGGCAACTTACAGCAATACCTTGAACATATCAAAGGCTATTCTATATTTATGCGCTTACTCTTTGGCCAGGCTTATTTCGAGACCTAGATTGCGTTGCCTAACGCCGGCCATTTATGCACTAATGTGTTTTAATGGTAAGAGGATTTCAATGCCATTGTATGGAATTAACGGAATTAGTTGAAACCAATTTATTGAATACTAGCTGTTTCCCACGGCTTCGCTCACGTGTTAACCGAATAATAAGTCGTACCAATTTTGTATAGTAGCAAAATTACGAACCCACGAACAAACACTTTTATTCTAACGGAATAATCTGTACGAATAATACAGCCAATGTCCGCCATGGCTGAGACGTAAAAGGTGCGGGTTCGATTCCTGCTCCGGGACGAATGCCTCCATGTTATGTTAGTGAAATGAAATGAAATGTTTATTGCTATTTCAAACAGATATCGTAGGTACATATTTTGTTATCTCTACGTAGGTAAGTAATAAATAGTCTAATTCTAATAAAACAGTACCATAGGTTATGCTCTGTTCCCCACACTAGGACTATATAGCCTGTATGGCAGGGTCACAGGGACTCGCTACGGACTCTCCCACAAAAACCAAACTAGATAATACATATCTAAATATGCATGTACATAGTACGGGTAATGGTTGGACTGTTGAGAAAAAAAATAAACCAAATTGTAATAGTAGCTTAGGAAGTTACGGTCTACAGTATAACAAATTTATACTAAAAATAAAATTAGGTAACACTAATTATAAAAGGTAAAGTTAAATAGGGTAAGTACCACCAATAAGCTAAGTTGTAGATGTGTGTGTATGTTTGGGTGCGAGTGTGAGTTACCTCGAAAACTCCCATAGGATTCTGGGTGTCACAGGTGTAACAGGTGAGGATGAGGTTGTGTGTGTGTCTGTGAGTGTACATGTGAAAGGTGTGTAAATGGTGAGCGTGTAGAAATATATAAATGTGCGTATACAATATATATATATATATTGCGAATATTGTGGGCATGTTATTTAACAACTTCTAAAAGGTTCTCAGATTCGTTATATTTTAGATAAGTTAGGTAGCTAATATATTTATTTTTTAGCTGGTTACGATTTAGAGTAGCTATCGTTATGTCCATGCACATAACAAGTACATAACGACACATTAATATAGGTCACGGGCACATTAATATAATAATAACATGTGTATAACTTTTGAAACTATCATAGTTACGAATAAAATGTTTACTAAAAAAACGGGAAACGTTAAACTCACAAATCATGGTAAATTTCCCGTTTTATAGTAAACATTTTATTAAAATGTGTAGTTTAAAAAATAAAATAAATAAATAAATAATGCTGGACATTTTCAATTCACTTCCAAGATTTAATTACATTGCCTGTTGTTTAGTTAGTTATAAGTGAAGCTTATAAGCGTGTTAAAAACACGTGACACCGTAACTTTTAACACGTGCTCACATACGGTGAAAGAGGACACTTACAAATGTATAAAACTGATTTGATTGAACAGGCACAGCTTGCTAGATTAGATACAGTCAAGATGATTAATAAATCCTGCCAAGTTTCATCTAGGCTGCATTGTTACGTTATTTTTTGTCCTCTTTCACCTTATGTATGACGCGTCCTGCCTACTTAGCATGAAGACCAAGACAACGGCTTTGTCCACCGCCGAGAAGACAAAACATATTTTGTCCCTCTCTTTTGTTTAACAGTATAGGCGACAGAAATAGTTTTTGTCTTCTCTTTCGTAGACAAAATGTTGACTTGGGTGCTCAGGCTAAGCGGGCTGGTAGGTACTCGATTGATAGGGTTGACGACTATGAACTTCCATTGTAAAAGTCTCGGACGAGGAAACAGCTAAAAAAGCGTATCGTTCGAAACCGGTAAGTTTATTAATACTTTTAAAACTTTCCAGTAACAGAACAAAAGTTCCGTAATTGACACCTATCATAAAATAAAAAGAACGTGGAACATTCCGCGCCGAATCGCGTAAAGTTGCTACCTTTCAAGTGAGAGGCTAACTTTTGGCTGGAAGTGACAAACTGGTGGGAAGTTTGTGGAAATCCAACGGTCAGTGTCATGATTGCGGCTGAAGTTTTAGCACCGGCAATTCGACAGATATGTGAACTTTATATAGGGTGTCTTGAAATAATGTATGTTATTCTGAAAAGGGGTTACTCAACTCACAACTCTCGTTAAGCACATATTTTTTACTTAAAAAAAATCTACTTTCAGTAATAGATAGATAGAAAATGCTTTGTTGCACAAGATAAAACAAGTACATATGCGAACTTAATGCTAATTAGCATTTTCTTCCAGCTAACATTTGTGTAATGAAGAGTGGAGCGGTAGTGCGTTTGACTGATTACCAAAATAAGATAAAAAAATATTAAATAAAATAACTAGCTACTTAAAATAGAAGTAAACTACAAACATAAAACTAAAAATAATTCATACTTAAATGTAAACATCCAAATATATATTTAGATACATACAAATATAATATATATATGCTTAGTTTTGTTGACTATTTTGTAAAGAGATGAAATGTTTATAACGTTTGGATTTGAAGGCTCCAATGGATAAAGGAGTGCATATTTTTGCTGGTAATAATCAAATTTCTATCTAAACTTTTACAGCTGTATACGGATAACGTCTTTCCGTGAAAAACTTTCATATTTCTACATTATTTAAAAGAAAAATATTCGCGTTTTTATTTTACGACTATTATTGGAGCCCAACCAAAATTAAAATACCATTATTTTCTTCTAACCCAGCTCCGTTTTCTAGCAAAGACTAGGGCACGGATAGGCGTGGATATATCTAGCCGGATTGGGACCAAATTGTCTACGAAGTTTAAACATGGCGCAGCCAATCCACCTCGAAATCGAAGCCAGCAGATATTACCACCTCACCTCCAAGATATACGATATCGCCTCCCGGACCCCGACGCAAGGTATTTACAGTGAATTTAAAACACAAATAACTGCCACCATTCTGAAAACCGAGTAACGTTGAATTATGGGTGGGCCCGAAGCGAGCTTCGGGAGGGCGGCGTTGCGAGACATGTGCCGCCGTTAGTACCGCGAGGATGCTGGGGGTGGTTTTCCAACTGCCCCAGGGACGTGCAAAGGGCGCTATATAAGAGGGGCACCGGTGCGTTCCTTTGGAGATCCCGGAGCACCTTGACATGCATCGAGGCCGGCCACCGGGGGGGTTTTAGTGAGTCCACGAGTCCGTGAACCTCACATAACCCTATCACACCCTCAATGTGATAGGGTATCTGTTAACAGATTTACCCCTCGTCAGAAAAAAAGGGTTGGACAAACTAACAACCTTTCCGAATTACTTTGCTCGTAACAAGGGTTAAATTAATATGAAAATGCCGACTTTCACCTTCAGAGGTTGTGGTTAATTTTAATTTGTAAACAGGGGCCAAAGATCTACAGATTTATAATAATAAAAATAAACACGACTATATTAATGGACCTGCTCGGATACATATTCAATGCGTAGATCTTTAAAGATACCAAGTAGGGGTAGTCAGAGGCACTTGCAAACTTGACATCTGGAAAAACCAATTGTCATGCGAGAAGTCGGCATTCACGTGACAGGTTGCAAGCCCACCGCCGTTTATTGGAACACTAACTAGTGGTACATGCCTTTGAATTTTAGATTCTAGTGTATACCGATTTCCTTACGATGTTTTCCTTCACCGTATTAAGCACGTGTTTATGCACACAATATAATAATAATAACAAATGAAGACCCCAACAGACACATGAAATTGTGGGTATCAACAACTACGAGCAGGTACCAATATGCAAACATTTGTCCCGCAGCGGGAAACATTTGTTATGCGGGAATCGTACCTACACCATTTGCGTTGCTGGCTAATAGCGCCCCGCGTCATCGAAACGTCAATAATTTATATCCTAAAAACAAGTAGCGTTTAAGTTAAGGTCAAACCAATAGACTAGACTAAGCACTTATAAATTATTGTGAATTATGTAATTATATTTGGTGTTTGATCAAATTTTTGTGAGTTTTTTTTAATATGTTTTGGTTTATTTATGTCACTAAAAATGTACTTGATATTCAAATGTATAACGTTTAAAAGAGTACTTATATACCCGTCTGATTAATCAACGATTTGATTTCTTATAAAAAAAATTATCATAAAGTTTACTCCCTGTATTATTTAGGAATTAAATACATTTAACTGCAAGCTATTGCATTAAGATGTAAATTTTCTTGTTTATTCGAACGCTCTCCGAAAGAAATAAACATGGCGTTTTAGGAGACATTTCTATTTTGGTACAAGGTACAGCCAGATGTAAACGGCGTAGCCTCTCGAAATATTTTCAGGTACCATGAAATAGGTGTGATTGAGAAAGTGAATTTCTTATAATAATGTCCCTTTCAAAACAACTAATATGAAGGTATCATAAAAAATACTGTTTCACCAACACTAGTACATCACTTACTGGTGATGTACTGGTGTTGGTACTTGATATTTGGTGGTGTGCTGAAAATATTGAAGCGGGAAGATTTTTATGGAAAAACTTAACACGAAAAAAGTCTTGGCGTTTCACCAGTTTCAAATAGATTTCAAGTTTATGTTTATTATAGACCTAAAATCTTCATTGAAATCATATAAAATGGTTGAAAAAAAAAGACTATTTTGGATAAAAATATAACAGGTACAAACACACAAACAACCTAAGCCGAACAAAATTTACAGAATTGAATTAAACAGCATTGTAATTATTTCTGTACTGTTTTTATCCTATCTAAGGTATTTAGGGTACCCTATATAATGCAAATAACGAGAACACACAACTACATACTATATTTTGTAAAAAAGAACTCTTGGGGAAAGTCAACTATTTTTTTATTATCTTGCGTTCCTGTTATTGTATTCAGTAGACGTCTACTTTTATATGTTTCATAAAAATTTACTGTATAGATACTTAAACATCATCTTACGTTATATCAGCGTTATTTCGGTTTCATTTCAGATGTATTTTTTGTATGGGCTATAAATTTTAAAGAGATATAGTAAAGCTTACCTAGTCAAAACTGCTATTGCTATAGTGTTTTTTAGATTTCAGTGTGTTTCACTTCTATACTTTTGTTTTTTCAACTAGTTATCTGATTGGCCAACATTCGCACACTTATTTTATAATGCTACTCTTTCCGGTTCAAACTAGTTAAATTAAATGAGTTCCCACCGCCTTCACAAATAATTACTCGCCTTCACAGATCTTTTCAGCAACACACCGAGTCTTAAAAAATCACTAACTAATTCAGACGCGTCTTTGCTGGCTCCGATAAAAGTATACCCGGATAAAAGTATACGATGAAAAGTAGTATATACCAGTAAGTCAGCGTTAGATATATAGAAAATGCTTTAGATAAAACAAGTACATAGGCGAAATAAATACATAGCGTTAATAAGAAGCGGATTCGCTTGACAGTTTTTTTCGTCGACTTACGTTGCAAAATTGGTCTCCACGAAAGCTCGAGATGTTTATTTTAACGGCATAATAAATAAACCAAACATATACCCTGAAGTTCCATTTTACATATAAATGAAAGAGATTTTTAAATTGGATGAGTAGTTTCGGAGGCTACCTCCTTAATCCAAACTTAAATATAGTACCAATTTAATTTTTTAGTACGATTTTTTGATTTAGACATTAGATCTACGATTTTTTGCCTAGCAGACATCCACTGAAATATTTTCCTTCCGCATAAATCTCTTTCAAATACCTACTTAGCCATAATTTGATAACCATAAAGTGAGATCACAGAGGACACACGGACATAATACCACAACAAGTTGCCAACTAAATAAACTATACGACACTAATTCCGTGATACCGAGAAAAATCCACCATAAATAAACCATAAACCTTACTTATAATGGCAGTATGAGTGTGTCATATAATTTGGTTTATATTACGCCATATTTAGTACAAGTTTCCAATAAAGTATACGAGAAAATAATAAGTGAGTATCGCAAAATAAAAATTTAAAAATACCAGAAAGTCACTTTCATTTAAAAGTGAAACGTGAACACTTTTATGAGAGGATGAACCATTGATTACTTTGCATATTTAAACCCTTCCATCTTTTTAATGCCACAGCCTAATCATATTCAAGTTATTACGCTACGTTGTAGCCACGGCCGCCCTCGACTAAAGCCTACACGTCGCATCGCCCACCCACGCTATTACTTCTTTTTCTCGGCTCCTAAGTGTTGTAGCGTGATTTTTAATAGCTTTAACCTTCATTGGGCTATCAAACGCCCAGGATGTTTAGTAGAGAATGCTTTAGCACTAAATATTTTTGTAGAAGTATTAATTAAATAAATAAATTAGCGATGACCCCACTCTAACATTCCCTGTACCGTAACAACCAGGAACAAATATCAGCAGCAACCATTTGCCCCATAGCGGAAATCGAAGTCGCACCTTTTGAGTCGTAGCTGGCTACTCGCCCACCGCATCATGTATACCACAACATCTTGATCCAAAATAAATATCTGAAGAATATCAAGATAACTCCTTAACATATTTTTTCTATAGGCAGAAATTTTTATTTTTCTTTCTTTCTTTCTTAACGTGCATTGAATGCCCTACAAGAATAAAGGTTAAGCGCAACTCCGCATATTCGCGCACGGTATGTCCCACTAACATGCCACTTCCAGATTATCGATGGCTCTATATCTCGGTTTTATATGGTTGGTACCCAAGTTACATCGAAATTCCCGCAGAGCTAAAATTTAATTAAAGTTTTAAATGGGCCGGCCAATGTGTATTTAGCCGTGTTATAGATTCATAAATTATGGAGATGTGACACAAATTTTCACCAACTAATTTAGAAGTTGAATTAATTAGCTGCCCTGTTGCGGGGCCTGTAGACAATTATAGATGCAATAATTAATTTACATACACAAGCCACGAGAGTCGCGAGGGACAACAAAAAACAAACACGCTCACGACTGTAATTCCCATGATGGACATCTTCCGATACATACTCAGTATGTTAACTTTTGAGAATACCAAGTAGGGGGTAACCAGAGGCACGCTCAAACGTTATATTTGGAACATTGGGAGCATGTTGTTGTTTTGCAAGTAGGTCGCATTCCACGTGGTTGACAGCCCATCGCCGCTGTATAGGAACACTAACCGATGGCACATGCCATAAAAATGTTGGTTGTAAGGCATGCCAGTTTCCTTACGTAGAAGTTTCAAGTGGAAAAATCAAATTATATGGATTTTTATCGAGTATTACAACTAACTAGTAGTTAAAAAAATAAAAACCTAATAGTCATCTTTCAAGTGAAATAATTCCATTGTGATTGTGCATTATCACCGGATTTAATTCGTTTAAGATAATAATAGTTACAAACTAACTCTTACCCATAGGCTGGAACTGTACTTCAATAAAGGAGTACCAGAAAATACGGGAACGCAGACCGGACTGCAAGCTTATAAAAACTTTGCTACGGCAGCGGCAAAAATCTCAATAAACGAACACCTTATTAAAAATGAAACGCATCGACCATGGATTACGGTGGGCATCATCAAGGGACAATTTACTGTACTTATAATACATTTTTAAAAGTATTGACCTCAATTACTATAAATGTGTACAATAAGTGTAGGTAGGTATGTTATAATTAAATTCCTATATAAAAGATGTAGCGGCTTAGGTTTAAGTAATTTGTTATGCTACATGTTAAATAAATAAATAACTTTAACTTTAACTGTGATCTGAATCAGCACTTTAAGGCAGGAGCCACTGATAATGGACTTTATCGAGGTTGTCTCCAGGATGAAGAGACTGTGGCGGTAATAAACTACAACAAACGAAGCCTGGTAGAAAACGGGACTTCAAGAGCTGATCAACTCATGTTTTCCATCATTAACAACTGTCAGGGGGTCAGGGACACTAGAACACAGGCCATCAACCCAGAGTCCTTCCGCTATTTCAAGGAGTAGGGCTGGTTGGGGTCAGGTTAGAAGGGGAATAATGCAAAATACACGAAAGAAGCGGGACTTTACCGCAGTACTTAGTTTGGCACTTATAATTCCATTAAAAAAAAAATGGAAAAAAAATCTTTATGTGCGTATTGAAAATAGTTATAGATTTAAAAGTAAAATACATATGAGCCGACCGGAGATTTCAAGCACAGCTAATATTAATTATAGTCAGAACCAACCTAAAGTTCCTCTTTCATAGGTGAGTCCGCCATACTAAACTGAATGGAGTTGATCAGGAAACCATTATGACGCTATGTAGGTATTTGATAGATCTATTGGGGTTGAGCCAACAATTACATAATAGGTTAATAACAACATGCTTAACCTTTTCATTCACTAGTTAAGAGCCTACATTCATTTGTAAATGAACAGTCTCCTAAATAATGCATTTTGATTTGTAAAATAAAGCTCAATAGCTGGTAATCAGCGATTAAAATTTCAAAACAGCCGCTCAACAATAAAATAATGTATTAATTAGTTATGCCGAAAATAAAGGCTTCCTATCTACCAAAGCAGAACGAGCGGAGTACTATGCTCCACGCCTACTTAGACGATTATTTTTTCTACCTTTTCACTTGATTAATTATCTGTATCATTGTGCTATCGTTAATAAATAAGTTTGTAATTTCTTGAAAGCGGACTATACTATACTCAGTACTTTGATCGACAAACATCCCAACTGTTCAATGGAATTTGATTGTATTCAATTTATTTTAATCACAAAGTTAAGTTTATCCAAATATTTCAAAACCAATTATATATTAACTGAGAGGGAAAAACAGTGGTTTTGCAAATCAAATAATTTACTCAATTGATTAATCAATATTTCATTAGGCTTTATAATAAGCGCATTAATGAATTCACGCTAAAATTTAATTGGAAACACAATGACAACCGAGGCATACTCTAAAAAATATACTAAAATATGGTTTAACTCTAATTACTGATTAAATTTCTTTTATTTATTAAATTAATTCAACATGACAGATAAACCCAAGTGTTACATATAAAGAATAAAATTATGTACCAAAACACACAAAAATTAAAAACAACAGTAGGAGACAAGATTGTTGACTTACAGCAATTTTCGCGATCGGAACAAAATACAAAATATATTACATTTCTTTTTTTCTTCTTCCTTTTTTATTTTATAAATACATGGACATAGCTCTGTGAATAAAGTGTCTTACCTAATTTTCAATATAGGTACAGACCAATCGGGAAACTGTGTATGGATAATTAAAGGTTGGCACCAGCAAGGGCTGCTAGCGAGCTGCCAGAATTTACCTTCACATTTTATTTTAAATAGATAATCATCAAAAAGCTCTCCTTGATTACTACACTCAGCACAATTAACCGCCTACCCCTCTGAAGTGATTATTTTATATTTTTATTGCAGTTATTAGTTATTCAATATAAGTTTGCCCGGTTTGTCCATTTATGAGTTCAGTCATTCGTTTCTTATCGGTTCTTCGAATGTTTTTGTCTAGAGGTCGAAGTGCGTAACGCGACACCCATTTGGCTCGCCGCGGCGCGTCATAGAAAATGTTCGGGACGTTTTAGGTCAAAGCAGCGCGTGGGCCGAACGCGGGAGACTCTAACTGTGATAAGTATTTCAAGAACGAAAAAAAATCCCTCTTTACGTTGCTTATTTGATACAAATTAAGCTACATAAAATCGAACCGTTTTCATACAATGAAATTTGTACTCCAAAAACATGAAAAATATGGAGGGCGGTGATTTGTGCCTGGGAGTGTATATCTTTTGTAATCTAGTAAGTGTAATATAGTGGTACTTGTATTTCGCACAGGGAATCCATGAATATGATTAGACTATGATGGTTGTTATGTGTGAATTCCTTATTGGAGGATTCTTTGTTGTAGATAATAGATTTTGTTTAAAGTCATTTTGTTTATTTTAGTTATGTTGTATTTTATGTTTGTTTTTACAGGGGTGGCATATCCGCAGTTAGGCTAAAACACTTTAAAAGTTAAAAGATAAAAAAAAAATGTGACTTTTGAGTAAAAATAGATTTACGTAAAGAATAATACAACTACTTAATTTTCAAAGATACAGTTAAGCCATCTAAAGATCAAGATTACTACAGATGTAAGCGTCCCCAAAGTTCTGGTTTTTTTCACGCTGAATGGCAATGATAATGCGTTGTCGCAGATAAGAGCCAGCTCTCCACAGTGTTAGTTGTGTGTATTTCTTGTCAAAAAGTTCTCCTTAGCCTATCAGAATCACCCTTGTGCTAGTTCTGTTACTGAAGATGTGCCAAATTGATCTTGACATTGCTTAAGTCACGTATCATCATAAAGACGGGTTAGTTGTTACGTTGATAGATCACAAAGTCTTGTGTATATATCATATTAGGTAGGTAGGTACATCAGAAACACAATAGAAAGGCTTCCAAATCTATTATTCACTAAACCCATAACACCATATTGCAAACAGACCCGATTTTTCCCGGCTTACACACCAGCCACAAGCCTGAAACCTCAGAGGGGTATCAAACTACCTGCTAATCATGTATGAACTAAAGTACAAGCACGTATAGACCCGCTCAGACTGACATAGTGGCGTTGGCTATCAATGAGAAATGGTTGTCAGATAGTCATATTTTACGTTTAGAAACAAAACATGTCACAGTCTAAATAATAACAAAGAATTAGATATAAACTGTAGATTAAACTGGGTATACACGAGTAGAGAAACCTAAGATAATTCAGGCAAGTGAACTCATCGAATATGTTGCTTGTTAAAATTCCCGTGAATGTTTTGATTGCCAACATTCACGCGAATGTAGTATATGTCTGAATACGGCAGAATTCCCGTCTTCACCTCTACAAAGAATTTGCTCTCCAAACTGTAATTGGAGAGCAATTTTGTACCGCAACAGGAACCGAATCCACTTGCGTCTCAGCCTGCTCGTTCATACCGCTACTCGTTCGCCGCACTACATAACAGAGGCTGTCACTATTGCGGCATAGAAATTCCAATAAGGCAAGCCACGCATACGTATTTGTTACTCTCACGACAACTTTTTGCAGAGACACCTGTAAGCCAATAACGATATATCCTATGTTATGGCCTATTAATTTGTCGTAGGCAGTGCCAACATAGCAGTTTCCGGTACCGTAAGGTTAGAATCGAAAACACGTTTATTTTATGTAAAATATTGTCTTGCATAAAGCTTACTCAACGCCGGTAGCCAACCCAAACTTTTGGCTTTGTGAAAGTATTACGTTGGGAATGTAATCGTTTTATTTGTATTGAACATGCCCGCGTAGCACTAGATACTAAAGTCTAAATACCTTTAAATATAGATGGACAGTCTATAGATCTAGTGTATAATAATGTTTCAGCCAACTAGCTTAATCAGCCTTTCAATTAATAGCCTCACCGCTTTACAAAACGGCACAGATTAATAATCCGGCGCAATTACGTCCAGCCTTAACAAAAGAGCTGCCAATGAGTAGGTTATCTCATCTGTTTACAATATGCCTAAACATTGGTAGCCCTTTTGTTAAAGCTAGACGTCTATTTTTTATTGGATTATAAAACAGCCAGCGGCTAGGCTGTTAACTGAAAGGCTGATTAAGCTAGTTGGCTGCGACGTATAAACCGACGCAAAGCTAATTTCCTCAATATCAAATCTGAAGTGATCTGGATCAGTTGAGCTATCTATAGATAGTTTGCAACGGTCTTTAGATAGCTAGCTGTTTCATCTGTATTTTTTGTATATACCTACTTGTACATAGTTGTATGAATAAATGTAAAAATTTTATTCCATGTAAACCATTTTGATCACTTTCCCTGTGTGTAAACCTTAATTTTTCAACATTCTATTGTCTACATTTATGCATTTGACTACATTTTTTGTAAGTGCAGTGGATTGTATGCGAAGCGAAATTAAAATCCAGAGATGCAGATAAATAGTTTGATAAAATCACCAGTTTGCTGAAAACATGGCATCGTGTGAACGTAGTGCAAAACGTACCATTTAAAACACAATAACCACGGTATTGGAATCTGAGCGAGTTGGCTGCTAGCCAAGTGGACACCTTCCATAATACCTACAAGTACAGAAGATCTTACAAAATCGTGTGGATATAGTGTATGACAAACAGGCAGACATCGTGATGTCATGATTAAAACTAATAGGTAATTTTAGAAAACCTTTAATCCATATCGCCTTATCGTTATACAACAAACATTACATATATATAAATATGTACCTTTTATACCGCGAAGAATATAGACTCTCAGTAGTAAATTACACGTTTAAAAAGTTCCTTTCTCTAATAATACCTCTTAGATCCTACTTGTTTTCCAGGTTGATAATGATGCTAAAAATATTCATAGTCCTGTAATATATTAATTTATTTCTCGTTTCCTCGTTACTAGCACCGGTGTATTCTAAGCTAACGGTAGGTCATGATACTAAAGCTGATTATGAAAATGGTTTATTAAGCTTAAGCGTTTTACTTTGCTCTATTGTTTTAAAGAAAATTAAATGCGTATGTAAAGTATTATTTTCTTTTATCCGACGAGTTTATGTATTATTGTTGTGGCAAATTAAAATAGGTACCTAAAAGTTATCTATGGAATCTTAGTTACTTAATAAGAACGAGTGGTGACAGTTGTCAACCCAACCTATTGACTACCAGGACAAGTGCTACATAGAACTTAGTAAAATAAGCTTTTACCAAGTGGCTACAGTCGAGGTTTTTCAAAACCGCATACTGTCACAAGGGCGTTTTTAAATGTTTAAAGGGTTGGGCTACGGTAACCGTTTACGATATAAAAATGCAAATGTGAAAGATATAAAAAATTTTTTTTTTCCTTATCGTGACAGTATCAAGGAAAATGTGTTTAGCAAAATCTTGCCACAGCATACATTTTTATTGTTTTTTTTTTGTATTCCACGTATAACTCATTGTGGTACTCATGGATAAGTAAGGCTGATAGAGGAGAGCGGAAGCAGAAAACATGATGTGTCAACTTCATGTAATATGAGACAAGGGCAAGAAGATAAGATTCGAGGTTTGAAAGTAGGTAAAATTATCTTACAGTTCGTTGTATAAAATTAACATAAAAGTGCATTCTCGCCAGTCAGCGAGTTGAAACTTCTTCCAGATTCCCAACTTTATGGGGCGGTCATTAGTTAATGTCATGGTTTTCGCACTAAATTTGAAAAACGGAACTGTTTATCCGCTGTACTGGCGGAGCGCCAAAAGGTCGTCGTCTGCACCTGAGGTAGTAATTGCCCAGTGGATTTTACTGATTCCTGAACGGTCTATATTTCATCGCTGTTGATCTGGAGAGTGATTCTTTTTGTCACTGCAGTGGTTTTTGACAAGAATCAATAAGTGGCTGTTATTTTTTACTTTTTATTAATAAATTTCAATTAAATTTTAAACATCCTTTAGACACATACTCGAACATATTTCTGACTTCACACTAGGATTCCCTGTATCGTGTGTATCAGGTATGCAGGGAATCCACGAGTACCGTGGTATCACAAAAATCCAGACACGGAACATAACATGCAGGACATGCAAAAAATTGTCTCGTGGGAATCGAACCCGCACCTATTGCACTCACCCCACTGCGTCATTAAGGCAACTAAGAATGACCTTTATCTCAAGACTATTCAAGAGTGAGAATAGGGTCTCTAATTTTTTTTAAAGCATATTAAGAATTTATTCGAATGTACACAGTTTTATTTGTGATTTAAATTTATTTTATAGTTTATTTATCTTTAATATACGTAATTATGTCCTTTTTATTTACTATCTAGGAATGTCTTTAAGTATTTGCGTTAAACATTACTTATTATTAAAATAACCCGAAACATTTTTTTCCACAATACACAAAGGTTTACTGGAATGATTGTGAGCATTAAGTTCGCATGTGTATACTAAATATCAAATTCATAATTTCGTGTAAACTTTTTACTAACCAACGCGGATGCTATAATGTTAATATTAATATTTAATAGAAACAATCGCTCAATTGCAAAAAAAAATCAAAATAGCATTGACTTTTCAAACAAACTCGTAATTACCGTACATTGTATTGTCACTATAGCTTGGTAAATAGTGTATAAATTACTTTCAAAGAGACATAGAAATGCTTTTACGGCTGTATTACTAGTTTTATTTTCAGACTGAAACAGTGAAATTTTTAGTCTGCAATATAAAGGCTCTAGAGTCTGCATCAATTTGATCAGCAGATTTAGAAACAAACTAAAAATGGGACTACATATTTCTGAAAGTAAGACCACCAGTACATATTTGTCTCGCAGTGGAAATCGTGACGCACGTCTTAGTCTACATACGTTATTGTTGAAAGTTATTAAAATATTAGTAAATGTTTGACTGAATCTAAAACATCTAATTGAGTACCAATAAAATAAACATTATTTTATCAGCCATCATGCTTACTTTTTTATACGAACAAGTTGGCAAACAAACTAACGACCTACCTGTAATTGGTAAATGTTTACAAGCAACTTCAGAGGCACAACACGCGCGTTATCGACTTTAAAAATTTCAGAACACCTTATACTGTAGTTACTTGAGAAGAGCTCAGGAAGGAGATCATTCCATAACCTGAGTGATAGGAAGTTCCTTTGAAACCGCATGGTGGGCGACCATCGATTTGAAATAGGGTGCGACCTTTGATATTTAGAACAACGCTAGGTAACCTCATCCAGACTAGTTCGATCCGCGACATCAAACAAATTATGTCATACCTGAAAAAGCTTATGTTCTATTAATAACCACTATTTATGCACTCAGAATTAAATGGAACCTCGGTGTCTATAACGTTACTTGACCGCAAAATATGGAGAATAAAACGTTTATTCTCAGATAATTTAATGCTTTCGTGAGCGGACATAAAATTATTTGTTTGTTTCGCTCCACAGTCCACATGAATATAATATAGTGGATATTATTTGACTTTTATGTGCTGTAGTTATTGTAGGTTTGTTTTTGAAGATATTTATGAGGACCTATTCTGAATGACTGACTGGACATTCAGAATAATTCAGAATAGGTCCTGTTTTTCCTTAAAAAATGACAGTAAGAAACGAGACGTCACACGTATACTGCTGTAATTGCAACCCGGGTTTTCGTAGTCGGTTGCTGTCGATATGAGGTAACATAATGGTAAAAAGTCTTATGCCCCTGTAATTGACCTGGCGGTAAGTTATGTGATCTGTTAAGAACGACTATGCACGGTACGCCACGCGCTTCTAATGATTCACAACGTTTAAAATAATTCTAGGTTAGTCTTGAACATGTACAACCTTTTTTTTTTTTTTGAGGGGTGGAAATGCCCACACATTTTCCTTCCGCCATGGGGATGACGGAAGGGGGTATGTGGGACTCGAACCCACTAAAACCCCCCCGGTTAAAAGTCCCTTGCCGTAGTGGGGCAAGATGGGGTCGCGTTAGCATTCACCATATCATCCCGAATGTACAACCTTACACCAAGCTTTTTAAACATTAAAATCCAACTGACACCCAAGCTAGCAGTGAAAAAGTCGATTTTTGCAAACAGAAAGCGCGAGGCGTCTGCGTGCGCATTCATTATGGGGTTTGACCCGCGCGTGACAACGCATAATGTTTGGTTTGAGCCACCATTTATTACTTGTGTGATAAGGGCCAGCGAAATGGTGAGCACTGGCTCAGTTGCTGAAGGAAACTATAAGTATTTGAAGAGCTCCTATCGCAAAGAGATTGTTGTGAAGGTTTTTGAAGTATTGTTATGTGTTTCTACCAACATAATAAGGACGTGGTCTGTGTTAATTGTTATCTACAGCATAATACTGAGTATTTTTTTTAAGTATACTTATTTATATTCATAGCATTCTTTTGAATCAGAAAAAAAAAGAATTGCAAAAGCGCAGTACTAGGAGACAAAGTCAACTTCCATCTGACGGCTGTCGAGGGTGCTCTCATGAGCACCTCATGGTAAGACATCTATAGTCAACGAAATATCATCTGAAAAAACATTAAAAAGAAAGCCTTGTACGTACCCGTTTTAAATTTACAGCTTAAAAGCGACTGCTAAAATTAATACCTTAATAATTTAATTCCATTAAATTAAATAAATATTATAAATAATGCTGGACATTTTTCACACAGCATCAAAGTAAGCAGAGCTTGTGTTATGAGAACTACATGACTGATATACTACTTTTTTTTTGTAAATACATACATAACATACATAGAAAACACCCAGACCCGAAACAAATATTCGCAGATACTGTTGAGGATATTAGTTTGCAAGTTCTTCAAATATAATCCCTTTTCTGAGAAATTTGCTTTTACTACATTATTTATCCCTATATGTGGTTTTTACAATGAAATAATAAAGTCAACACGTCTGTCGCTGTGAGATTCGACGGCCAAGGTGAGGGGTCCTCCGGGCGCGGGGTTGCAGGAGTGACGGCTGAGCCAGCTTCCTAGTGAGTAGGTAGCCTCTGTTAGTATTTGTTTTGCCTAAACAGATACAAACATTTGTCTCGCGGCGGGAATCGAACCCGCAACCTTCTGCGTCTCAGGCGAGCCTTCGCCCACTGCGCCACAGAGGTTAATAGTATACTATAATTAAGAGAATTAAAATGTATGTCGTTTTCAGTCTATACTGAAACTTACTTTTTCAGTCCATTGATATTAAAGGTAAAATATCTACCTATGTCAGAATTTCAGATTGCGGCGTCAATAACGGAATCTTAAGACGTTCACCACTTCGTAGTCTAAAACAAGATCTTTACAAAGACGACGAAAGATTTTCTTATCAGTTTATGACGTTGTCTACGGCTTTGAAAGTTGAACTGATAATATTTTTATGGAGCCGTTAAAATACTTTTATAGATGCTTTCTGAGGAGCTACTTTTATCTTTTTCAATAATATCAATAAAACCTTAAGTTATTTATCTCATAGTTATGTAACTAGTTAAGTTTAAGATTCATAATCTTCAACAGTTTTACCCCCCTCCCTTTTTCACCCTCTGTCGAAATGTTGTGTTGTGATAATAGCGTCCATAAATGTATTTTCATTCTTTTTTTCCTGTCAAAGTCCATTGCTGAATAATAATTTATACAAGATCAAATGTCAAAAAACGGACATCAAATTACGGGAAATTTATAAAAAGTCCAATTTGAAATTTCATCACCCATTTTTTCCGAGAGAAGTGTAGGATTTAAAAAAAAAATATGGGACCTTGGAGTTCCCATTAAAAAAGAATCAACAAAATCGGTTCACATTAAATTGGCGAAGATATCGCACAAAAAACATATTGAGAACCTCCTCTCTTTATAAGTCGGTTGACGATAAGTCATAAGTTACGGTCAACGGTTTCTATCCTGTAGGTACTCTAACTTCAGATCCTCGCGTTCTTATTTTGCACACTTGGGATCTCTTTCGAATAAAAAAGTCGCCAACAAAAATGTTTTGGCCAGTCGTGATTCCATAAGATGATGTTTTTTAAGTTTTACTTGAAAAATTGCTATCCCTCTGAAATAAACTTTTATAGGACTTCGAGATCATTCTCTACACAATTTAAAATAATCATCAAAATCGATTAACAATTGGTGATGATATCAAATAACAAACACCTGAAATAGGACTAGACCTAATTACCAAGCAGATCATCGTGGAATCAAGCCAACAAGAACCAAATCGTAATGTACTTACTGAATAGTAAAACAATGGATATTGTTATTCGATACGGAATTAGGGAAGCCCGGTACGAATCGATCGGATTATACGGTATAATGACACCTAGCCCAAATCCACAGATTAT
This sequence comes from Perizoma affinitatum, assembly GCA_961405105.1. Lineage (NCBI taxonomy): Eukaryota > Metazoa > Arthropoda > Insecta > Lepidoptera > Geometridae > Perizoma > Perizoma affinitatum. The sequence continues at coordinate 10,928,328 of OY560194.1, read as the reverse complement.
ATAACAGTCAGAATACGGTTCACACGAATTTGCTGGATAAGGTTTTAGGAGAGAACTTCAATGGTTTTTGGGTAATAAAACTGTTTCTGGATAGTATTTCATAGTTCAATGATGTGGGTATAACTAGCAACTGTCATAAAATACGGTTCCCATGAACATTTGGACTGATAGAGCTTCTATATTATGGTATTTAGCACGGATAGATTAAATTTCATAGTTCATAGTTATAATTTGGGTTCCGTGTAAACAAACGGCTGTTGGCACACCAAATGCGACGTTTCAGATAAGGTGGCTACATAAACACTAATGAGCGCTCTTTCTTTTGCAACTTAGGGGTTGTCAATGGTTATTCGTTTTTGAGGGAAATCAAAAGTATTTTTTTATAATATCCCAAAAACTCAATCTCGGCAGGAAGCGCTCCCGCTTGGTACGCTAAACCACGCTATACCAACTAAACCACGAGATCTTTACCAGCCTGGTCAAAATTATTGAGTTTAGGCTCAAAGCGCTGAGGCTCCACCTACAGGAGACACCTACAGGAGAAACTCTGCGAGTATCCAAGGCTGTTCAAAGAAAAATAACTCGTAGATGATGCCAGTCTTTTTAGCACTATGATCATTGACACACATATGAAGTTTATCTCGAAAGAAAGATCCTTAATAGAGAACTATTGCAATGAAAAGGCGATTCAGTTTTTTTCTTTATTTTTAAAAAACACGTGTTGGAACTGTATTAGTCCAAAAACGTACGTATAGGACATATACAAAGGCGAGCTGAACCCTAACAAGAGTTTTCTTAGGAGATAGGGACTTTTTTCTTTATTAATTACGAAATAAAAAATCTTCTGGCCTTCTGAGTTTTAATTTATAAACCTAAACGTTGTTCCATAAACAAATACTCCTTTATAATTCAAAATTACTTATATTCTAAATAGTTATAAAATGTAACGTGCGAGAATCGATAGGCTTACACGGAATGATGACACCTCTGACCTAGCGTTTACGAGTACACCCTCTATGGATTAGTAGAGCTCCGACGGGTTTGTTGATATAGTGCTTATCGGATAGGATAGGATCAGGCTGCCTTTGAAATATTTGATTCTGCCTTAGAATATTGTAAATTAGAAAAGGCCTATTATATGCTATTTTTTCAAAATTATGCTTCTATTGGGACCATCGGAGCTTTGATATCAGTAGTAAAAGCTCTTTAGTGAAGGAGCTCGTCCGGAAAAGTATTTTCAGTCCGGAGAAGTAAGATCGGCATTGCTGTATTTAAAACTGTATAAAGTGGTTTAAAATAAAATGTAATAAAATTACAGATAAATAAGACTTTTCATCTTTGCCTCTGGTTGGGATTGCATCAATGTTTTCCACTTTACCATCTCGTAGGCCGTATATAATTTACTTACAAATACCAATAAAAAATAGTTTTTTCCGTTTAAATTCTCACGAGGCATGAGATAATCCTCATATACTCCTAAAGCGGGTAAGGTGCATTGACTTCACAGCAATTCTTGCAATATGGGTCATAAAGTTATTTTCAGAGCCACCACAGAGTATGCATTAAAACACAGTAACGAATACCTAAATGCTATATAAAGAGATTATCCACTATGTAGGTAAATAAATAATATTATCTTGGAGATCCATACGCTCACCATTTTCAATTCTTAGGAAAAGTCCACGATGGCGCTAGAATATTCACAGCTCAGCATTTTCATTCCAATAGAAATGCTGATAGTAATAATAAAATACGATGTTTATCGGTTTTCTTGTCATCTGCTTCTTTCACCATTTATTGGCATATTGCTTTAGTCAATGATGTACATATACAATATAAAATATAAACCTCAAAGTCAAAGGTGTCCTCACCACTGAGTTTGTATGATGACTATAACTCCATAGTCTATTCTAATATCCAAGAGCAACGCAGATAATTTAGATAATTATTTATATTTAGTTACATTTTGAGACAAAATTATGGAGAGATTATTCAAAAACAGAGGCTCATTGAGGACTGATAACATTAATTAGAGTGAAAGAGCAAAATCAGTGGAACTGAAAAAACAAAGCAATGTCACTCAGTAAAAATATGGAAATTTAATGTAATCCATGACGGATATCAACTTTGGGTAGGCTCTGTGTTATCTGCAATAGATTTTGAGCTTTATTTTTAGTATTTGGCAACAATGTCGCGTTTTGTACATAAGTATTCTTAGTTTAGTAGATGGGATTGTGTAACAAAAAATATCCTTACATAATTAACGCAACATTTCTTTCAACTGATTCTTTCTTCAAGTGTCAAAATGTAATATTAAGAGTCAAAAGAAAATAATCTACAAAAAAAATACGCTAAAAACTGTTATTTAAAAATATATTGGTTAGAGCAAAAATCTATTAGTAAAATACCTGCTCCAATTTTCCAGTTCATAGGAATAACGATATTAGGTCTAGTTAAAGACCCGGATCACAACAAATTTATCGTAACTCGGCACACGTCAAGATGTCACGCCAAAGTGGGGACTCGAGTGGTCGGACGTTCGGACATGTCTCTACACACATGTGTACACACAACATAATGGCGCCCCATAACGCAATTTGACATAGGCCTGTGTTGATCCGCCTTGAAGAATGGTGGATTATGGTGTTGTAGTGGATAAGAAAGGATAATTATTTTAGGGATGTAAAGATTTGAGAGATAATGTGTAATTCGTTTTTTGAATTGCAACTGTGGCGACAGATACTCTATCGTAGACACGCCTTTTGTTATTTCGGCAAATATTCGTTTATTATTCATGATTCCGTTAAATAAAAAACTAGTGTAGCTACACAGAATCCACGCTTCAAAATAACGAATGTAAAATTCCAACATTTACCAATTCAAATTTTAATTTCCATCTCTCATTTTGTCCCGTCAACGAACGCAATGGCAGGACTATCGCGCCCGAAATAGCTTTTGATAGCTCAAACATGGCGATGTTCATACAAAAACTCCATGTCAGTTACAGTAGAACACGGCCGGAGAAAATTAAATGGCGCCCCGGTAATAAAAATGAGTATATGGAGCACAATGTTTGCGCCACGCTCCTTCAATTTGGCCGACCTTTGGTCGGTGCCTGTCCACTTTCTCATTATTAAAGGACGTGTGTAGTGCTGAAGATTTAACAGACAATTTTTCGGGTCGCCTAGCACCGGGCACTGAAGGGATTTTTATCGAATCCACCAATGCTTTTACAGAGTTCTTTCTCTTCTTTCTTTCCTTCAGTTACGATGAACGGTCCATTTGAACAAATGCAGTGGAAAGGTATTTTTTTTCATTTTGGCTAGGGGAATTCAGGTTTGTTTTTATATGAGAGAACTGCCCGTGTTTTCGTGTAAGTCGGCGTTGAAAGGGTTTTGCAATTTACTTTTGCTTGGCAAAAACTGTTTTGTGATGTTAGAATACTCCACCGATTCTTGTTCTGAACAACTTATAGATTCACAGATTTACTCAAAAATATTTTACTTTTTTTCTTTAATTTCTGCGATTTATTGTATGTAACCAAGAAAATCAAAGAACGATAACTCTGTCTGGTTTAAGATAATATATGGTATGGTATATTAAATAATTTTCACGACATTATAATACCAAACTATTCTACTACCTCTCTTCACATTCTTTTAAATCAAGTCCATACTAAGGTTGCCTGGAAGAGATATCGCTCTTAGCAATAAGACCACCCATTGTATCACCACGACCTAGCTTTAAGATCCTTTATAAAGTATTATTTAATCGTGGTGTATGCATTAAAAATCTAATGGTGTTGGTTTTTTAAAACTAAAATAAATGTTTTAATGTATAGATATCACCATAAAATAATAAATGATACGTACAAATGTACCATACGTTTTATTTATTTTTAATAAATTTTCTGAATTAAGTATATATTTATTTCAACTGGTCTATGGTATAACTATTCATACTACGTATTTAACTATTCCCGTTCTCGTCTCACGACTTTTGAGCTTGGTTGCGGATGATATCCACGTAGAAGAACTTACAAACGGCAGCAGGTGAATAGTAATGTACCCTGTTTAGTCGAAATACCGTAAATTGTACCTTTAATTTTAATATGGTATCCTTTATTTTGTTTATTTCATAAGGTGTACAAAGAAGTATTATCATTCATTCAAATATATCCTAAAACGTAACAAATCGTAACGATAATTTTAATTGTTATTTATTAAGAAACAAGCAATAACTACCTAAACAATAAAGGTTGGATCTGTCTCATCTGTCCATTTTATTTTTAACCGACATCCAAAAAAGGAATAGGTTCTCAATTCGGCTGTTTTTTTTATAATGTGTGTTTGTTACTTGATATCTTCGCCAGTTGTTAACCGATTTGAAGATAGAGGTTAATCTATAGAGAATAATAATCTCGAGATGTTCCATAAAAAAAATCCTGAGGGTTAATATTTTTCCTGTAAAACTTAAAAAAAAATATATCATCTTATGGAATCACGACCAGCCGAAACATTTTTTGTAGGCGATTTGCTTTTGTTATTTATTTGAAAGAATGTCATTTCGTGTAAGCACAATAACGCAAGTACGTGAGGATAATATATGATGGAGAACCTACAGGATAGGAAATGTAAAGTTGGGAACTGCAAACGTATCGCGAGTATAGCGACTGACTTAAAAAAGGGAGGAGGTTCTCAATTAATCTGAACCGATTTTAATGACCGATTCTTTGTTTATTTTTTAAAATCTTACCTAACACCACCCTTAATATACTTTAATGATGGTGAGATTGAAAAAATGCGGGGGAAAATGGGTGATAAAATTGTATACAGGACTTTTTATCGATTCTTCGTTAATTGAAGTCGGTTTTTTGAAATTTAATACCTTATAATTTATAAGTCAACAAAGTTTCTTATTATTTAAGTACCTTAAGTCACAGCACAAGCCTAGGCTGTGGAAATATGATCATGATCTGGCACATTTTTATATCTTCCTCCACCTTATAATGGAGTTTTGTCGTTGATACCTAATATCAGTGAACGTGTTTGGAATATCTGAGCTCTACAGGGTGCATCAGAATATGTAAAATATCCCCATTAATATGTATATTACTCGTTATACTACCCATGAACGTAAAGTTTTTCCCGAAAAAATAGATAGAGATATACTTACTTATAACTCTTTATTGAATACACCAGCATTAAAAAAAAACTCTTACATAAGAGCTTTTAAAATAGATTGTGATGGTAGGTCAAAGAAAGCAGTGAGCAGAACGTCACGTGAAATTCGAACATATATATTATGCTAAATGTGATGTATAGAATTGCCTTTGACTTTCCCTGCTATGTTTACTCACAAACCTGCGTACTGAAATTGGGGATTCACGGATGTTTACAATCAAAAGCGTGTTTTGTTAGGTATTATTACGTCATTCGAAAAGAAAAACTTTGTTATAAAATTACTATAAATGATTATTATTATCACCTGCTTAAAACCAAGCGATAAGTAAGGAGAACAGTTAGTACATGCTTTAGCTGAAAATAAGCCCTCGGTATCTTGGATCACTTGATTGATAGTGCGATAAAAACTATAAAAAGCTTTAGTGATTTAGTAGAGTACCTATCCTGGGAGTGCTTATAGCATTCTTGAGGCACATTTAGATTGAGAATTGAAGTTATAAACTATGTAAGTTATAAAATATGAAAGTTTGAAAAAAAACAGGTAATTTCTACACGTTTTGAAATAAGTGAATAATTAAAATTTAGTGCCTTGAATATCTTTACAAAATAGTTTACGATACCATAAACCATATGAGTTGAATTTTTTAGATAGCAACGGGGTTTTTTTGTTAAAAAATTTATAAATATTAGAAAGTGTATTTTAAATATGGTTTTCAAGTACTCTACGAATACGGTTAGTTAAAAACTTAGTTCAATCATTATGAAAATTTCAATGTTTATAAAGTTTGACGACCTCTGTGCCGCAGTGGGCGAAGGCCCGCCTGAGACGCAGAAGGTTGCGGGTTCGATTCCCGCCGCGGGACAAATGTTTGCATGTGTATATATTTGTCTCGCATCTGGGTGTTTTCTATGTATAATATGTATGTATTTACAAAAAAAAGTATATAAGTAGTATACCAGTCATCCAGTTTCCATAACACAAGCTCTGCTTACTTTGGGGCTAGATGATGCTGTGTGAAAAATGTCCAGCATTATTATTATTATTATTTTTACAGCATGTAATTTTTGAGAATAGTTTAAGAGATTATGTTAAGGCTTGAATGAGGATTTGTGGTTCTTAAATAAAGACAACTATTAACTTTAACAACGTTTATTGTAATTCTTCAGAGGTTTTCCTTTATAGAATTCAATTTTACGATAACACGCACTCGCGGCCATGCTGAGAAGAAGAATAAAATAGAGATGGGGTAAAACCGTTTGTGTATAGTGACGTGACTTAAATCTAATCGAATTCAATGTCGCGCTACGACAGATATTGTGAAATGAAGACAATTTGGTATTGCGGCGCTATTGATAATATTGGCAGTGCGAGTGTTTGGATAAGGTTGGGTGGGGAGCGGGAGAAGAGCGGTAAACTGCCTTTGTCCGCGGGCGGATAGCTAAGTCTCCTATATAAGTTCATATACTATTTGTATTAAATTCATTTATATCCCTAATACCTATACCTATGCGCGTACATAGATGATTATTTAATCACCTATGTACGCGCATAGTAGATACTTTATTTAATTGCTGTAAATATAGTTGAAATGTAACAAAATGTTTCCTTTTTATAATATAAAACACGCAATGACACGAGAGTAGTGTTTGCTTTTGGCGTATGTTGCGTCACTGCGTAGGGTTCTGACCCTACGTTATTCTGGTAACAGCGCCTCTGGTATTCTACTGAATAAGGCTTATAACTTAGGCCCGTTTTTGAAATGATATTCTCTAACTTTAGTAATTTAGGATTTGTGTGTAGTTTCTGCTTACAAATTCTTATATATAGTTGTGAAAAAAACAGTATAAAAAGGAAACATTTTGTTACATTTGAACTGTATTTACAGTAATTACTTAAAGTATCTACTAACTTTTTACCTTATAAAAAAATAAATAATATAGCATCGCTATAATATCACCACAAGACAACTTAAATTAACAAGAAATTTACAGTCAGCTTTCAATCGCAATCTTATAATTTTTCTGTGGATTTTTAACAATATTTTGTTAGTTTGTGTTTTTGAGTATAATAATTATTTTGTGTGATTTTGATCGATAAATTACTTTGAATGTTTTTTTTAAATATGATAATCATTGGGGCTTCGGACTTTTTTGTTCTACCATGTCACTTTTATTTTATCCGAAGATTTTTATTCTGTAATATATGTACTTACTTATTGTTAGGACTAAGTCAAATGATTGGAACTTATATCCAAGCAGCTACTATTTACCCACTATTCTTTAATAAAACCCAAATGGTTATCTACAAGGCACTTGCCAGTTAATAATATAGTAGACTTATCGATCATTTTAAGGCCTGAAATCAACGGTCAAAAGTCACGAGGTGGTCGAAATAGGCAATGGTACGAAATGGTTTTTGTAAAGCGTTTTTCTATGTACAAGCGCGCAGCGGGCGATAAGCGGGCATCGATTGTTAAAACCGAGTCTTGTGAAAAATGAACCTAACTTTACAGTTGATTATTGACAGAGCTATTTTTGACTATGATTCTCACCGAAATTTAATGAATCTGAGAGATTTAATGATGTAGTCAAAACTTAAAGTAAAAGGTGACCCACTCTTTTTTCTGCTTAGAGTATATAAGAGTATATACGACCCACCTTCCTGTTAGAAAGCGGTTATCGTAACCTCTTATATATCTAAAATACTTACGCGCTGCCTATTTTAAAGAAACGCGTTTCTTATTCTACTTCAGAAATACGTAATCATAAGTTAAAAAAGCTGGGCAAATGAGGGTTTGACAACATATAAATTTTAGCAAAATTTTAGAACCCAAACGTGTTTTCTATATTCTATTGTAGCACCCCTAGTGACCTGCGGCGATGAGACATATATAAAAACTATTCTTAAAGTAATAAGGCTCTATTTTCAAGAAAAAGCTGTCTTGAAAATTGATGTTTTTTTTGGAGATAAATGATAACAAAAAAATATAAAACTAACAACTTCTTATTGTAAAAGCTTGTACGAGCTGCTTACGTCGCAGGTAAAAAGCATTCACAAAAATACATTCCTTAAGCCCTTGTTTCGCAACTATAGTGAGACACCATTGAGACTTAACGGAAAATGTAAGTTAACAAATCACGAAACGTTACCGCTCCGCGCATCGCTTTTCTCATGTATGTGTGCAGGGATGGATCGAGAGTGGTGGGGAGCGATAGCGGATAATGCTTTAATTGATGGTGGGGCATGAAATATGTTTGAGAGATTTGTGCGGGGCGCGTCACAGCAAAATAAAACATGCGAGAGGGCGAAAGATTTTTTATTGGAGCCAGTCTGGTATCACTTTTTTGCGAGCTATTATAGGATAATAAAATTGTAATGGTACCCAATCGAAATAAATAAATAAATAACCAACAGACACTTATAATTTCATTTTTCCATACAAGGATTTCTTGTTTTTTGGGCACAAAATGGCAATATTACCCCGGTTACAAACAAAATTATAAGAGCAGTTTTGATTTTTATAATCGAGTTTTTACAAACAAACATACGATGCTCACTAGCCTCAAAGGTTTGCTGGAAGAAAACTCATTTTAGGGTTAACCTCGACACAATGAGAGGACTTTTGTACAGGACCTCTCATTGTGTCTTATGTTAGTTATTTGCGTATGAAAAGTAAAAGAATGTTCCTTCTAGTTTTCTAACAAATAAAAAGAACTAAGATATTTTTTTTGGCTAAGTGGTTTTTCCCGCTTATTCTTACCACAAAACAACCGCTATATAATAGTCACGCAACTTCGCTTTTTAGGCTCAACGATTATTAAATAATAAATTCATTCGTGCCATAATAAATTTACATGCAGTGAATCGGCCACTGCTGAGTAGTGAATAAATCGTGTTTCGTTACCTTCTCGCTTTTCCATAATTTAGTAAGAAATATTATGGAGATTTTACGGTGGTTTGCCACTGAATCTTTTATTAGGTTTAGTTAGAACGTTAGAAGGTAACCATGATTTAATAGTGGTTCCATGTTTATTACCTTCTTATTCAAGCTATAGTTGAAAAAAATCGGTTTGAATTCATATAGTTTCATGATCAGCTTACATCAGTCTACTGCTGGACATAGGTTTCGCATAGTCGCACCACTGGTTCTTCTCATCCACTTTCTGCCAGCCGCCATTCTTGAGTCGCTCCACCTCCAAGACGCGGTCTCCACTCTAGAACTCGTTTACCCTACCGGTCGTCGGTTCTTCAGTTTATATTCGGCCAGTGGGCTCTGACACTTCAGCTTTATAATCCTGTGAGCTATTTCGATGAGTTTCGTTCTCAGTTGGATAATATCCAGACCCCCGAGCATGCAACCTGGTAATGGTCAATAAGCCCTACTGTGAGTGGTCACATCTTGGTACCGTAGGTTATTATGGGTAATACACGCCCATGGTGTGGCTGTCGAGAATAATTGAAGTCGTTTTTCGAACGCTGCCCAGCCCAAATAAATCCTCCTCTTGGCGTTCTTCTCGAAGTTGCCTATGACGTCACTATATATTGTGTTGCTTGGAAGTTTCCCACGGTCCACCGTGATCCGACCAGAATTCCATACAGACGCTGACCGCACAGATTTCTTCTTTTACCTTCTTTTACCGCGGTGAGGTCCCACGAGGTGCGTCGGTGCCTGCTTGTGTGGGGTTACTCGTGGGCGCTGCGATCGGTTAACAGGTAACTAAACAAACTGTCAATCGATCTGTTTCCACTTAGGGCCTTAATGCCCGTACAATAATAAAACAAATAATTTATTAATCATATAAATTACATAAGAGGGTATACATTAACTTACATTAAACAAATAAATAATGCTGGACATTTTCACACAACATCATCTAGCCCCAAAATAAGCAAAGCTTGTGTTATGGGAACTACATGACTGATATACTACTTTTTTTTTGTAAATACTTACTTTACAATGGCGGTACCTACTTATGAAGTAGGTAGCTATTCGAGGTTATCAGCATATAAAGACACTAATAGGTACCTAAACTAGGCCAAGCCTGTATTATAGGTATTAGTTCCTTCCAGGTATGACAATAATTTTAATGTAGCATATTGTCAATATTTACTACAGAATGATTATTTTCTATTTGAGTTATTTTGCAGTACCCACAACAAATTACACAAACTCGACTAAGCAAAATATTGTTCCGAAATACACAAATGCACAGGCAATAATATCAGCATATCAGACAAGACCCTAATAATGTCTGCGTGTTGTCATTTTTTCGTGGTCTTTGTTATTGTTTAGTATATATGAAGGATCTCGGAACACGCACACACATGCACACTAGTATTTTGTATGTATATTAGTATATTAAATTATTCCCTCTATTTTCGTAATGGGTTGGGTTTCGCCACTGTCAATGTCAACACATGTCATGCCAAAGTCATTGTGTCGTCCAAAACCGGAAGCGGACGTATCACAGCGCCTTGATGCTAGCGCCACTATTGGGAAAGGACGGTACTTGTGATATAAGACCGATGGCGGTTAGGTCTGAGAAAATTCTCTGTGAAGTTAAGAAAACCTAGAAAAAGCGGATAACATACAAAACTGTGCAAGTGCATCACACGTCAGAAGTTGTGGCAGTCTGGGTGAGTTTAGTTGTAGCTTATTTTGTGTATTCTACGTATTTGCTGTGAACATCCCAGCACGTGGATTGTCGGTAGAACCACAGATAGTTTTGGAGCCAGCAGCGGATAAGTTATTGATCTTCAAAATCAAACATTGGTCCTAACGAGCGCGGATTTGTCTAATTCCAAAGCCCTGTGGTTTTTTCCGTCATCACGTGTTGGTACACAAAACACGCGGTCGATTCCATGTCAAAGCGCTCTGGCGGTATATGAGTGACTTCGGCACGGAATCTTTTACACCCAATTTCTGTTCGTCGACGAAAATACTTGGCGGTTTATAGTATTTCCAGTCATTTAAATTTGGTAGTTGTTTGGTACCGAGCGGTGAGGTGCCGAACTACCGATCAAGTTGACACTGCACAGAGCAACTCAAGATTTATACCTGATGTATTGCGGTAGGGCTACACGTATATATAAATAGTGTCCCCCTTTTAGGTTATATATGCTTACAACATAACACACATTACTGTCCGAGGTAATTCATATCTAAAATATAGATTTTTGTAGATTGGTTTGGGTAGGTACCCACCAACTGTTTTGCTTCTGGCCTAGCGGATCTAGGTTGGAGTATTAATTTATTAACAGTCATATGGTTCAACAAGTGATTTTTGGTGTAATTTATTGTATAACGCTTGAGCACATTGCCAAACTTACTTGTACTAAAAATAGGTTCGTGGTGTCAGGTGCCATATAAAGCGGAACCTTTTATTTTTCAAGCAGATTAACAAGGCTACAGACAGCTGAGCAGCTTAATCAGCTTGTTTTGATCTAGTGTAAGGATTTTAATCAGTTAGAACTGATTAAAATCCCATGGGGTAAATTACTTTGTACATTATTATTATTTTGATTTTGTTGTGTTTATGATATTGTGTAAACTATTTTAGAATTAATTGTTTAAAAGAGTTTTCTGTAGGTAAATTATATTATTTTGGGTCAATTTTAGGTAACTTTATAAATATAAAATGCCCACTAAAAGTCAAATACAACTTCTCAAGGTGCGGCATGATATGGCCATACTTAATTTAGACAAGCTGTATGATATTTCTCAGTCAGGTCTTACATCTGAAAATGAAAAGAATGAGTTCAAGCTTAGGTATGGGGATATAGAAACAACTTATTCAGAGTTTACATCAACTCATGTTGAACTTCAGGCCGGCCTTGAGAAAGATGAGGAATTAGAAAGTTCTACTAAAACATATGTTGCATATAACCAAAAATATTATGATATAAAGAGGAAATATTTAGAATTGTATCCGGGGGTCAGTTGCCAGTCATCAGAATATGGTACTGCATGTTCAGCGGAGGGACCAGGTAAAAACAAACGGGTGTTTTTACCACGGGTGCAGTTACCCACTTTCTCAGGAAAAATTGAAGAGTTTGTTTCCTTTATGGAATTATTTGACTCCCTAGTAGGGCAAGACTCAGCGCTGACCAATACAGAAAAACTGTATTATCTTGTAGGTTCTTTGTCCGGGGAACCAAAAGTTCTCACTCAACATTTGTCGGTCACCGGTGACAATTACTCCATAGCTTTAGAACTATTGAGAAACAGGTACAACAATAAGAGGTTACTCGCGGACAAGTTATTGCATAATTTATTAGGAACAGCCCATGTAAATAAGAATTTGAATTCACTGAAACCATTCTTAAACACCCTGCTAGAGAACACTAAGGCTCTAGAGAAAATGAATTTTCCTGTGTCCGAGTGGTCATACCTGCTCTTCTTTATTAATTTCCAAAAGTTAGAGAGCAATTTAAAGAAGCAGTTTGAAGACAAGATGCCTGATAAAGAGCTACCAAACTTTTCGGATCTCATTAAATTCTTAGAAAATGAGGTAAGGATTTTAGAATCTAGCGGGGAAAGTCATAGCGGTAGGGGTAGTAATTCCACATCCCGGGCACACCATGTAATGTCTCAGGGTGGGACAAATGGTTGTAAATTGTGTAAAAGGGGTAACCATATTTTAGCTAAATGTGATAAATTTTTGGCACTGAAGCCGCGTCAGCGGAAGGAGCGGGTTAAGGAGTTTAGGCTTTGCTTTAGGTGCTTAGGGGAGCATAACTTCAATCAGTGCACATCAGGGTGGTCATGTTACAAATGTAAGTCCACCAAACACCACAACCTCATTCACTTTGATCTACCACAGCCAGCGGCGGCTGCAACTGAGGGGATGTCGGGGGGGCCACCTGCGCGGAATGGACTTGGAACTCAAAATGTAGACTCAGGTCGGTCGAGCGCACCCGTACCGAATAGGGAAAATGCGCCGACCCAATCTTCAAGTAGGGTTGAGATACCAAATAGGGTGAACGGGGTAAATGTAGACACCGGGGCGGTTTTGACGTCTTGTAATAGATTGGAGGATCGGAATGCGTGCCAACGGACAACAGTGTTGCTTGCAACTGCAGTAGTGCGTGTGATGGATATATGCGGTGAATATCAGGAAGTGCGGGCATTATTAGACGGGGGTAGTCAAAGCACTTTTGTCACAAATAGTTGTGCTAGTAGGCTAGGTTTAAGAAGATTTAGGTCAGACATTGTTACAGTAACTGGATTGGGGGGGTTACCGGTTAGTGACTGCAGAGGGGGGGTTAATTTAACCATCAGCCCTAGGTACGCGGACCATCCTCGGCTTGTTACTACCGCCACGATCTTGAGTAATATTACTCACAACCTACCTAGCGCAAACTTGTCACCAAATATTGCTGAATGGTATAGGGGTATTTACTTGGCAGATGAAAAATTTTATGTCAGTCGGCCTATTGACATATTATATTAATCGGGGCGGATTTGATGGGTGACATCATGATAGGCGGTGTAATAAAAGTAAACGATTACTTACCATGCGCGATGAACACCGTGTTCGGTCATGTACTTATGGGTCCAGTGACCTATGCGGTTCCACAAAGTGAATATAATGCGGTTAACTATTCACAAACGGTTTTTACGGCGCATGTCACAACTGATCAGATACTGGAGAGGTTCTGGGAAGTAGAGGATATTCCGGATGCGGTAATAGTTAATCCTAAAGACGCCGAATGCGAAAAATTCTTTCGGGAATCTCATCAACGGGATGAGTCGGGAAGGTACATTGTCAGATTACCTTTCATAGATGATAAGCCAGAATTAGGCGACTCGGTTTCATTAGCCAAAAGGCGGTTCTTGGCGATGGAAAAGCGGCTTGTCTCAAATGAGGCATTACGTGAGAAATATATAAAGTTCATGCGGGAATATGAGCAAATGGGGCATATGTCAGTCTGTGACCGGGACCCGGCTGACTATGCAGGCGGTAAGGGGTACGTCATACCCCACCATGGAATTTTTAAAGCGGAATCTGATAAAATTCGTGTTGTTTTTGATGCTAGTTGCGGGACGACCACGGGGCTGTCTCTAAACGACACTTTGCACGCGGGACCAAAATTACAGCGGGACGTTATGGAAATTATTAATCGGTTTCGGATGTCGAAGTTTGTCTTTACTACTGACATTAAAATGATGTTCCGTCAAATTGTAACACACGAAGCGGACCGGCAGTATCAGCTCATCTTCTGGAGGGAGGCAGCGGATCAGCCTTTACTCCTATACTCGTTAAATACTGTGACTTACGGTTTGAAGTCCAGTCCGTATCTTGCGATTAGGACGCTGCGGCAGCTCGCTGATGATAGTGAGGCGGAATTTCCAGGGGCGGCTAATCTTCTGCGGTCCTCTGTATTTATGGATGATATTTTGGGGGGAGCTGATTCGGAGGCGGAAGCCAAACAGCTGAAAGAGGACCTAACAGGCTTGCTTCGCTCTGGCGGTTTCGAGTTGAGTAAGTGGGTCTCGAACAGTGAGAGGTTATTAGAGGATGTTCCTGCGGAGGACTTAGAAAAACCGAGAACTTTCGACAAGCTAGACGGACCGGGGTTTTTCAAAATATTAGGGGTAGAATGGAACCCTAATAAGGATTGTTTTTCGTATCATTGTAAATTAAACGACCACAATAATTGTACTAAGCGGATCATTCTGTCAACCTTAGCGAGAACTTTTGACCCTTTAGGTTGGATAGCACCGGTGCTGTTCCAGGGTAAGGTTCTCATGCAACGACTTTGGCGGTTAAACTTATCATGGGATGAAACTCCACCACCGGATGTGGTAGCGGAATGGAGTCAAATCATTGCGGATTTACCTCAAATTGAAAATATTGAAATGGGGCGGTTCGCCCTGGGCGGTAATAATAATAAGACATGCTCTTTGCATGGGTTCTCAGATGCGTCTGAAAGCGGGTACAGCGCAGTGGTTTATTTGAGAACCATGGACAAAAGCGGTGGAGTAAAGGTCTCTCTTATGATGGGAAAATCACGCGTAGCACCATCTAAGGTTAAGGTCACAATTCCTAAACTAGAATTATTAGGTGCGGCTTTATTGACACGGCTGATAAAATATGTGGTTGAATCCATCCGAGATAAGGTTGGGGTAGAAAAAATAGTTTGTTGGTCGGATAGCACTATTGTGCTCTCGTGGTTGCGGATGCCTCCTCATACTCTTCAAACATTTGAGGGGAACCGGGTCTCCCAAATTGTTAATTGCGGTTTAGATTTAAATTGGCGGCACGTACCATCTGAGATGAATCCTGCAGACGTCGCAAGTCGAGGTTGTCGAGCGTCGGAATTGATCGGACATACCCTGTGGTGGGAACCTCAATGGCTTCGAGGCGAAGCGATAACATGGCCTGAAGATAGGGTTAGGCAAG
This sequence comes from Perizoma affinitatum, assembly GCA_961405105.1. Lineage (NCBI taxonomy): Eukaryota > Metazoa > Arthropoda > Insecta > Lepidoptera > Geometridae > Perizoma > Perizoma affinitatum. Next base: position 10,912,738 of record OY560194.1, on the reverse strand, counting down.
AAAAGGACCTACCAGGGATGCGGAAGACCCCGGTACAAGTGCAAGTTCATGTGGGTACTGCGGAGCCAGACCCTATTTTCAGTCGTTTTAGCTCACTAGTGATGCTACAATCGGTCGTAGCTTACTGCATTAGGTTCGCACATAATGTTAGGAATCCATCTAATAAAATCGTAGGGGTCCTGACTGTTCAAGAACGCAAGTCTGCCATGGATCGACTTGTAAAATTGGTTCAGCAAACGGAATTTGCTTCGGATTTAGACTGTTTGAAGCGGAACCATCAGTGTTCCACAAGGTTGAGGCGGTTATTTCCTTTTGTGGATAATGTCTGTTACGGGTAGGGGGGCGTTTGGAGCATTCGAATCTACCGTTCCAGGTAAAGCATCCGGTTGTTTTACCTAAAGATCATCCCCTAACAAATTTAGTTATCGACAATGCACATCGGGTTCATTGTCATGTTGGTCCAACAGCCCTTCAGGCTATCTTACAAAAGGATTTTTGGATTTTATCGGCTCGGCAAGCCATTAGGAGTCGCGTATTCAAATGCATTTCATGCTTTAGGACTAAGGCAAGACAGGGTTCTACAGAACCCATAATGTCTGCACTACCAAGGGATAGAGTCAACGCAACTGGGGTATTTCATACTGTGCAAACGGATTTTGCTGGGCCTTTCTCTATCAAAGCCTCGCGCCTTAGAAATGCTAAAGTATTGAAGGCATACTTATGCGTATTCGTTTGTTCTTCGTCAAAGGCGGTACATTTAGAGGTCGTTAGTGACCTATCGACGGAGGCTTTTATGGCAGCGCTATCACGGTTCATAGCTCGGCGCGGTCTCCCGAGTGTCATACGGTCAGATAATGGCACCAACTATGTAGGAACGAACAAACACCTAAACGATGTACATAAATACATGCTCAGCAAAGAGGTAGAGAAAACCCTAGAGAGTGTCGCAGCTAAAAGCGGGATAACTTGGCTGTTTAACGTACCAGGGGCACCTCATTTTGGGGGTCTTTTTGAAGCGGCTGTTAAATCTGCAAAAACTCTCTTAAAACGGATGATCGGAGAGCAGGTTTTGACCTTTGAGGAACTGACAACAGTATTTGTCAGAGTTGAAGCGGTACTCAACTCTAGACCACTTTGTCCTTTATCTCAGGATCCTCAAAACCTTGAACTACTAACGCCAGCACACTTTCTTGTGGGTAAGCCATTACTTTCGGTACCAGAATATAATCTTGAAGATGTACCCGACACGCGGTTGGGTCGGTTTAAATTAGTACAAGCTATATCTCAAAGATTCTGGAGGCAATGGAGTGACCAATATCTGCATTGTCTTCAGAACCGGAATAAGTGGACAACACCGACGGATCCACCTAAAGTAGGGGACCTTGTGTTAATTAAGGAAGAAAATGTTCCCTGTCTCAAATGGAGACGCGGTAGAGTAGTCGAGCTTCTGCCTGGAAAAGACGGGGTGATTAGGTCTGTGAGGCTGAAGACTCTTTCAGGTTCTTTCATGAGGCCTGTTGTAAAAATTTGTAGGTTGCCGCTGGAATAGGTCCCGCCATTACGAACCTATTTTGATTTTGTTAAATATTTGGATTTCGTTTTAAGTTAATTTTATTGCGGGTATAATAAGTTTGGTTTAGTTTTTTAGTTTAGTTTATTGACTAATATTTGAGCGGACTTGGTTTTATTGATGTTGATAAAGGCTTTTCAGCCTTTCTCGGGCGGGAGGATGTTTAGTATATATGAAGGATCTCGGAACACGCACACACATGCACACTAGTATTTTGTATGTATATTAGTATATTAAATTATTCCCTCTATTTTCGTAATGGGTTGGGTTTCGCCACTGTCAATGTCAACACATGTCATGCCAAAGTCATTGTGTCGTCCAAAACCGGAAGCGGACGTATCACAGCGCCTTGATGCTAGCGCCACTATTGGGAAAGGACGGTACTTGTGATATAAGACCGATGGCGGTTAGGTCTGAGAAAATTCTCTGTGAAGTTAAGAAAACCTAGAAAAAGCGGATAACATACAAAACTGTGCAAGTGCATCACACGTCAGAAGTTGTGGCAGTCTGGGTGAGTTTAGTTGTAGCTTATTTTGTGTATTCTACGTATTTGCTGTGAACATCCCAGCACGTGGATTGTCGGTAGAACCACAGATAGTTTTGGAGCCAGCAGCGGATAAGTTATTGATCTTCAAAATCAAACAGTTATAGTTTATCAATTTACACCCAAGTTAGTAGGTAACCTACCTAACTACCTATCTACGTGCTAAAAGTCACAGATATACCAGCTCGTACCGAACACGTACGACCACTAAAACTGCTGCTCTATTGTTAAGACAATTTTGAACTTATAATTTTAGTTTTGACAAATCATTAAGTAATTTTGTAGAATAATTGATGATTATCAAATTAAGGTATACGGTTTTTTTTTTGTTTTATACAATATAGTAGAGAATACGAACTGAAGCGGTGGCAATCAATATATTTACACAAACAATGAAAACCACTTAACAATTACTATTTCCATTTGGACGTTTGACGGAACCACCACCGTCTTTGTGTTAGATTGGCTTACCAATTACTAAACACTGCTTTTTCTCTTTCTGATAGGTAGCTAAAAGTAATTTCAAATTCAACAGTAGAAGAAAACACAATTAAGCTAAACAAAAGATTGAAAAATCTTTATAAGTAAGCTCTTTTTACCAGACTAAACGATATTTTGATTATTTCAAGAATCAGTTTCAAAACAAAATGAAGCAATAATGGTAGAAAATAAACGTGCAGATTGTAATTGGACATAATTATGAAGGTGAATAAGGTCGTATTAAGCTCAAGCCTTCGTTGATATTGCATTTGGACATGCCATGGGAGTGGTCTGGGGAAACACAAGAATTTAAGAAAATACTTACTAGAAAAAAAAGTTTCATGAACTTAGCATTTACAGGATTTGTGCATTGTTGAAACATTGTAAAACTCCATAATTTATCATAGTGTTATTTCTTTATACATATATACATTTATTCATACAACTATGTACAAGTAGGTATATACAAAAAATACAGATGAAACAGCGAGGTATCTAAAGACCGTTGCAAACGATCTATAGATAGCTCAACTGATCCAGATCACTACCAGGCGGAAGCGTTCCCAAAATACTGGCCGCATTGCCACGCTGAATGGCAATGCTAATGCGTTGACCCAGATAAGAGCCAGCTTAAGAGGACTGCAATACAAAAAAAATAACTAATTGCAAAAATATGTTGGTATGGAAACAACAATAAGAAAATGGGTAAAAATAATAGAAAACTGAATAATAAGAATTTGGTTTTATACTATTTGTTTTTAAGAACCAAAAAATTATAAGGGCCCATGAGGTGATCGAACCCGCGACCTTCGCGTTATTAGCGCTCTAACCAACTGAGCTAATGGGCCGTTGGTATTTATTTCATTGAATATTTTTGTGCTTACCAACGTTCACTGAATTGCCAATTTGTAGAACGAGTTCTTTTGGCCTGAAATTGAAAAAAATACGTACGTTTCCGCTACTGTTTAATGAACAGTAGCGGAAACGTATTTTTTTCATTTACGTATTTTTATCAATTATCTTAATAAGCTAAGAACTAAAATGATCCCTTGCTAGATAACACTGTATTTAGGCATATGAAAACTCCACTCATAAATATGAAAATATAATGGCATTTGCCGCAGACCATAAAATAAAACGTCTAATTATTTGAGTTTCGAACTATAACTAACTATTTCAACCACCTTTTAAGTGGTTAATGTCACACCTCGGTCACCCTAGCCAATACAATATATTATGCATGTAACCTCTTTGTTCATTATTGGTTCGATATTGTTGATGTTTAATTTAAATGCCATGACTTTCGAAGGACAACAATCGTCAGCTTAAGTTAAAAATGTCGCCATCACAATTATTGGTTAAATTGAACCATCAGGGACCGTGGGCCACACGTCAACCCACCGATAATTGGCTAAGTGGGTCTCGGAATTAGATCCTACTTTTATAGTCACGCGATCGTGTGAGGGTGAGGTAGTTGTGGGTAATTTTCGCTGAAGAAAGAGATGGTAATGTTTGAAAAAGTAATAGCTTTACAGATCTTTAGGAAAGATGTCTTTAGGATCTTTAGGAGTCTACACAAATTATTCCCAATCACTATTAACATCATTTTGAAATGTAACTTCGGTACATAACAGCTGTCTTTCGTTGTTTATTTCTATGTATAAAATGTATGTATTTACAAAAAAATATATATAAGTAATATATCAGTCATGTAATTCCCATAATACAAGCTCTGTTTAGTTTAGGGCTAGATGATGCGTTGTGAAAAATGTCCAGCAGTCCAGCATAAGCAAAGTCAATAGATCATTTAAATCACAATGATCTTATAGAAACGTCAACTTATAAACAATATCAATTCTTTTTTATTTTTAAATGAAGTTACATCGATTCCTAGCGAGCTACCAAGCTCGATATTTATCTATGTAGTATAGTTTGGTGCCAATCAAACAAGGCAATCTCATTTATCGATAAAGGGCAAGAATCAAAGTATAAAATAAAGTCTAAATAGTGTACCAAACATACTTTTTAGGACATCAGACGATACACTTAATATTAATAATTAATCCTGACTGTGAAATTGTGTGATTCAATCGTTTTTTTATTTTTTTCGTCAAGAAAAACAATGGTAATTCGCCGTTATGTGATGTTTGTATTCAGAATCTACATCAGACACGATAGGTCAAACAGACGCGGAGGCGATTTTTTTTTTTTTTTTATCAAAGTTACTGTGAATGTATTGATAGACACCGCCACCTCCACTGCGTCAGTGTTGCAGGGCCCTTAAGCATTATATTTAATGTGTTGAAATTTCAGCCATTTTACAGATAATATCCAAATACAAATATTAGTTATGTAGCTGTAATGTTACCGACACCCCTAAATTAAAAACTGCTTGGTGGCAGAAATAAAATAGGTGGATGTACAACTTGCACACTTTTCAAATTATTAAAGTATTTGTACACCCCCATAAATACAATAGTATTAAATCCTCTCCATCCAAAGGTTGTCTAGAAGAGATCGCTTCTAAACGATAAGACTGCCCATTGTACTTAATGTTTTTTGTTTTAGTTTTGATAAGTTATATTTTTCTTTTTTATTCTTTACTGTTTTTCTTATGGTTACAATAAAGTATTTTCATTCATTCATTCATTCGTGCTTTTCAAGATGTCCACTTTTGTCTCTACTTATCTACATTCTCTACACTAATATTATAAAACGGTAAAATTTGTAAGTTTGGATGAAGGAGGTAACTTCCAAAACTACTCATCCGATGTGAAGTATTATCTAAGCAATATTTTGAATGGATCTTCAAGGTTGTGTATTAAACCCGTTAAAATAAAAAGGATTATCGTGGTTAAAGACCAGTTTTGCAACAGAAGTTAACTTAAAACGGTCGAGCGAATGTGTTTCTTACGAACGCTGCCTAAACGGTAAGAGCTACTTTTATTATCGGGTACTATATACTCAAACGGGCGAACCGGGTAGTTAGCGTATTTATACGTAAAATTGTATTAGAGTATCTTCAGTAAGAGAGATAATTTCGACGATTAGCAATGCGGTCACAAAACTCCAAACTCCATTCAACTATTAACACGAAACCTCCCGTGGAATGTAGCCGAAGGAATTCTGCAATCGAAAACGCGATCAAAGGGCGGTTTTCGAAATAGTTTTGAAATGGTAAAAGCCAATTTCTACTCGAGAAGATATATTGGGTTCAATTTATAAGAAAAATTCTATTAAATTTTGACAATTCAAGTTTGTAGAAGAATCAATATAGAAACGTCTAAGCTATCAGAATGAATGAATTAACATTTAAAATACTTTATTGTACACCACAAGCAAAATTACAAAAAACATAAGCTTTACAAAACTAAATTGGTGTTCTTCTTTTCCAGACAACCTTTAAATGGATAGGAATCTATTCGATTGTGTAAATGAGGAGAATGCAACGGATGAGATAAATACATGGTAAATATTATTTCACAATAAATATAACCTACATTATATATAAAATGAATAAAAATTAACAATTTGCGTTACAATTACAGAATTAGCAAGTTAAATATGTTACAAGCTCGCTGCCGGGGATAAAGATTTCTTATAGCCAACGCCAAACAGTAAAAAGAAAGTACCTACCAAGATAATACCTGTGGAAATAAAACCTGTAGCGTTGGTTGGTGTTGGTACCAACCAAAACCAACGGGGAGTTTGTGAATCCGATCACCCAATCACAAACACATACCAAAAATGGCGATTTGGTTACCAATTACTCATACTCATACTCCCATAGGAACCTATAGTACACTTGGTTACGTCTAAAACTTACATTGTAGGACCTGGAAGGGTGCTAGAAACAGGCAAGTATTTTACTTTCATACCTATGAATGCTTACATAAGTAGGTTAATTCGACATGTAACAAGGTGCTCACTGCTTGTTTTTTTTTTTTTAAATCATTGGCTTGTGACACTGGGGTCAGAGTTTACAGGAATAATTTGTTGACATTGGTAAAAGTCGTGGTAAGTAATCGCTCCAAGCTATTAACTTGTTTCAGTTATGGAACTCTCAAACTTAATCGAGGAATGCTGTGCAGTGGCTTGATGGCTTGCAAACAGTTTGTATTTGAGTATTATTATTTTTCAATAGTTCATTGTTGCTTTGATCGTCGAAAACAAGAACTTTGTTTTCAAACTGACTAGTAGGTAGCGGTTATGGTAGTTATAATGTAGAAGTAGGTATGTACAGATAAAACAACTAGCTATCTATAGACCGTTGCAAACGATCTAGATAGGTCAACTGATCTAGGTTACTGTCATTCCCAAACTGGTGGTTGCTTTGCCACGCTGAATGGCAACGCTTATGCGTTGACCCAGATAAGAGCCAGCTCTCTGGTCCCACGTCGTTTCGACCAGTTACTCTGAAATAATTTTGGATACGCCCCGGTTCCCTACTGACCCAGAGTCACAATCCCAAAAGGCTCAAATAAGTAAGTAAAACTTTCATAATTGCGCCAATTAGTTTTTTAGTAAGTAACAAGACATTTATTCAAACAACTATGTACAAGTAGGTATATACAAAAAATACAGATGAAACAGCTAGCTATCTAAAAACCGTTGCAAACGATCTATAGATAGCTCAACTGATCCAGATTCTGACCGGGCGGAAGCGTTGGTAACTCTTAGTTAGTAACTTAATTATATCGATGCCTAATAATGATTACTAAACAAAAAATTTAATAATCAAGAAATTTGTTTTATACACCTAGTTTCATAGATAATACTGGAAGGACTTTTTCATAAACGTAATGTAAAAAGAGAGAAAAGAAGACCTTTTGACTTTGGCACGATTGGCAAAGTTTTTTTGCACTAGTAACTTTATCTAAATGTTTCTTAATAATAATTTAAGAATTGAAAAGATAGCTTAATTGGTGACGTTCCCAAACGGCCATTTAAAGCCAATTTGTTCCATTTTGTAAACATTAAGATAATAAGTTCTCTGACACGAAATTCGTTTTCAGAGATTGGGCGAGGCAAACTTTCCACAATTATGCGAAATTTTGCAGGTTTTTTTTAGTAGTTTTGTGCCATTCGTGAGACGATCTCTGTGCCATAAAGATAAAAGTAGAGTTCGCTACTAAGTCACAACAAAATATATATATACAAAGAAAAGATCCTTTTACCTATTTTAGGATAACCTATATTCAAAAATAAAGGCCTTTAAGTATTTCCATAATATACTTTTGTTAGGATGGTCAAAATTATAGCACACTGTTAATTATAAGGGGTGACGATTTGTACATTATTATATTAAAGATAATTGGATATATAATATACAGAAACAGTTGGAACTAGTCGAACTTAATTGAAATACTTGCATTTTCATTACAGTGCTTTCGCCAAGAAAATACATGTAGACCACATTTATACTGATTTCTCAAAAGTCTTTGAAAAAGTGAACCATTTTATGCGTATAGTAATGACACCATTTTGAAAACTTGTGTCGTATGGTAAACATGGCAGAACAGATAATTCAGGTTGTAATTTCCAGGTTCCAGGTTCTTCAGGAACCAAATATCTGCAGGTTCAATTCCCGAATACTAGGGGAATCAACTTCAACTTGTGTTTATGGCTTATGTGGTTAGGGTTGCCACAATTTTGCAAAAGTCTTGTAGACAAAATTTTAAAAAATAAGGTTATCGAGATGATTTTACCGAAATTTGGCCTGTTTAAAATAGAGAGAGACTCGAAAAGTTAGTTATAGGGGAATCAAACTCGCACCTCTTCGTCTCAAGCGATTACTTGCCCATCGCGATTACTTTCACTTGTTTCTGTATTCCTTGTCCACCCCTCTCGAAACGACGGACTTGAAAGGATCCAGATCTGTTTTAATTAGTTTTATTTCAGCAATCCGACTTACGAATCTTATAAAATGTCGCGGTTGAACAATCTTAATGAAAGGACGCAACTTCTTCGGAACGTTGTTTAAATTTATGTTGAAATTGCTTTTCTGAAAGTGTGAAGTGACAATTTGGGTGTTGTTTATTAAACTATGTTCATTTGGGTCTTATTTTAATGTTTTTGGGGAACAGAGCCAAATAACGAAACCAGAATAAACCCTCTGGTCATTCATAACTTATTGCAGACCAAATATCTTATTGCTTGATATAAATCTCTACCAGACAAACAATTAAGATTTAGTACAATTTAAATTCGAGTAAGTTAGGAAATTCTCACTTTAATAAAAGAGACTGACGCCTCTCTGTTTTTCGTATGATTGGAGATACGGACTGGCTTGTTACTTTTTTAATACAAAATCGGTAGTCCGAAAAAAAAACAACCTCTGTTGTCTCTGTTGTTGAACCCGCAACCACGCAAAAGGTTGCGGGTTCGATTCCCACCGCGGGACAAATGTTTGTATGATCTGCAAATACTTGTCTCGGGTGTGGGTGGGTGATTTCATTTATAATAATTATGTATTTACAAAAAAATATGAGTAGTATATCAGCCATGGGAATGACTCCTATAATACAAGCTCTGCTTACTTTGGGGCTAGATCATGCTGTGTGAAAAATTCCAGCTAACAATTTATTTTTCAAAATTAACTAAAAATAATATAGTGTAAACAATATGAAATTTTCATACTTAGGGGTGGTATTTTTTCATACAATTTATATGGGCACCAAATCATCAAAATCAGTTTACAATAGTTGACAAAAGTATAGCGTAACACAAAAAAATACAGAGGAATTGATTTCTCCTATTTTTGAAGACGTGTTATTAACGGTTAGGCGCTAGGTGGGTTATTCTATTCGTACACATTTTTTATTTGTTTTATAAAAGTTTTATAAATGTCAATGACGTCATAATTTCATTTTAACTTCATATCTCTAGGCATACTTCCTTCCTACAATAGTTTTAATAATATAAATATGAAAGTTTGTATATTTTATATATGGTTCTGAATTCGTCTGTATTCTTCGCCATTTGTTCCCCGATTGTATTAGTTACGGTGAAAATATAAGATGAAAATTTAATTACTGATCTTTTTATCAACTTCCCATAATTTAAAAAGCCTTTTTTTTCTAAAAAAATCTACTGTCTATTATCACAATGATATAAACAACGAGTTACAAGGTACTGAATTCATATGCATTCTTCGCCAATTGTTCCCCGTATATATTGAATAGGGTGAAAAAATTATGGGAAAAAACATATTGGTCTTAAAATCAACTTCCCGTAAAGTAAAGACGAAGTTTTTTTTCCTTAAAAAAATCTACAATGACGTAAACACCGAGTTACAACGACCACGGCCGAATAATGTTGGGGTCACTTTGCTATTGATCCCTTTGACCACTCAACTAGGTACCAACCACAATTGAATTGTAATTCACTCAAGTTTCCATTAGTGTTATTATAAAGGGCATACATTGTGTGAAGCTATCCTCGAGACTGAATAATTAACAAGAGATGACGAAGGCAGTCTTATTGAAATACAAAATGTGTTGAGTAGACACAAATTATGCCCTTAAGTATAAGTGGCAAGAAAATACATCGATGTATATCCATCTGTATTCTATATACTAAAATATAAAACTGTATCAGTTACATTTTAAAGACCCTGTTTTATATTTATGAAACCAATGGGCAAAATGGTTAACCATAATTTATGTAAAAAAATATTATAAACAAACAGACTGTTAACTTTTAAAATAGATGCCTATTATCCTATCAGTATCAGAGGTAAGAAATTTTTAAATAAAATGTAAAAAAAATAATAGGCTCGAAGTAAAAAAAACAATTAGATATTACCTACCTATACCTATCCAGGAATAGGATGGTGGGGCAGTTATGAAACAAAAAATAAAAATGAATATTTGCAAATATTCAATATATAATATGGAACTAGACAGTACTATCTAGTGCCAATATTTTTTTTTTGTACGCACTTTGCTGAGGTGATACAGTTCAGTCACGCAACAAAAATCTGTCAGCTCAGCTTATGATAGGTAGATGGGATATGGAATTAAATTTATCATGGTTTAGTATCATTTTAAAATATTATTAAGACAATAATATGTACTTTAGGTGGGATATATTTCCGGTTCGATAAGATAACGTCGCCATCCTTTTGATCATTGTGGTATCCCAATGTCGGCAGGCCCATCTGGGTGGACTAATGACATCACACAGTTGAAACTATTTTGTGGTTTAGTGGTGGTGCAAACTATTTGAGAAAATACTGTCCGATACCACTGTGTTTCAGGAGCTAGTTTAGAAGTAAAGTTCTTTGTGAACCCAAACACGCTCACGACTGGATTGTCCATGATGAACTTTCTCACATTCATACTTAGTGCATAGATCTTTGAGGGTAGAGGTATTCGGAGGCACGTCCAAACATTATTATTTGGCACATATTTTATTATATTGCATGCAGTTGATATTTCAAGTGACAGATTGCAAGCCCATCGGCACTTGTTGGAACACTAACTGATGGCACATTCCTTTGGATTTCCAGGGCATGTTTCCTCAAGTTGTTTTCCTTTACCGTTTTGAGCACGTGTTGAAGACTAATGACAGCGCATATTTGAGATGATTGATCATGTTTAATTTATAAATCCTACTACTAATAAGAAAAGCGATAATTTGTGAGGATGTATGTTTGTTAATCTTTCACGAAAAAACTACTAAACGGATTTTCATCAAACTTTACAATATTAGATTAATAGATAGTTTTTTTATTCAACACATAGAAAACATCACAGTCGTGGAAGACTTCTCACCCACCGCGCCATCGAGGTCGCCTCTAAGATATTTTTTTAAGATTTTATATATATTACTGTTTATTTAAAAAAGTTCAACCAATTTTACTTTGTAAAAAAAAACAGTTTTCGACACTAAATTGTTTTTAAAACGATAGTATCGTAATATCATTTTCTGAATTATTCCCATCTGTCCCCCTAGGGTGACAGTTGGGAAAAAAATTTCGATCTGTACCCTCATCATTAACAGGGGGACAGATAGAACTATTTATTTCTACCTGTCCTCCAATAAAAAATACATTTAATGGGTACACTATGCACACATAAAGATGAATACATTCAGTCTTAGCTCCAGTCATTGCATTTCTTGCTATATATATTACTGTATTTTTTTAAACACTATACCATATTATGTATTTTATTAAATATGTATTCTATTGTACTGTAAATTTATATTGCAGTTACACCTCTCTTCACATACTTTAAATCAAGTCCACCCAAAGGTTGGTTGGCACTCTTAGAACTATGGCCGCCTATTGTATCATCACAATCTAGTTTTAAGACTCTTTATAAAGTGTTTGTTTTTTAATCCTGGTGTGCATACACCAGGATTAAAAAACAACAATAAAGAGTTAAAAGAAAGAAAGGACGATACTTGGAATGTTTTTAGCACTAAACCTCTACGCTCATCGCATCTGAGCTAGCATGGAGGATCTTTTCTCTCAGTTAGGTTTATAACCCATGAATTTAAAATACAATTTACTTGATTGAAACGGAATAGTCAAATGATTCAAATCGCCGGTTTAAATATCAATTTGTCGGCTGGGTTGTTGAAATCTCTATAGCGCTGAAACGATTCGCATTTTTCACAATTACTTGGACGTTTCCACGTTAATCTATCTTCTTTGTCTCGTAGACGGGATTTCGAAAGGAGTCACGGCATTAAATACTTTTGTTTTGATCAAATTACTGAATTCATTTTGTAAAACGGTAAGTTTTACTTACCGTTCTATCGGTGAACATTTACATTCACATTGGTTTTACCCTATTAGGAATTGAATCATTATAAATTATGAATTGAATCATTTATAATGATTCAATTCATAATAGTGTTTGGAATAAAATTATTGCATGATACATTCAATGATATTCTGGATGAGGCCTGTCCAGCTTCCACTTGCAGTTAGTGTTGTAAAGGAAACATCGAATTGTTTTTTTGTAGACTAGTTAGGTACGTTTTTACACACAATAAAAAAAAATTTAAAATTTTGGGTCGCGTTTACTAAGTTTGTCGATAGGTTCGCCCGATGTCGTTGTATACCCGCGACACAAGAAGCCTGTATATGTGTTTAGTGGCACCTGGCTCATGGTAAGTTCATCGTAATGCTATAGTTTTCTTTTTTTTTTGCTATATTCCAGACTAATACAGTCTATTGTTGGACCATTTTGTTTGTTTTATTGCAGTAGAAAGGAAAAAAACAACGCGTTTGTATTTCCCATGATGGATATACTCAGATACATAATCAGTCCGTGGATATTTGAGGATACCAAGTAGAGGGTAGTCAGAGGCACGTCCAAATTTTATATTTGGCATATGCCCGCTTTTTGCAAGGTGTTGCAGTAACATGATGCAAGCCCGTATAAATGTATCATAGTTATCAGGTGGCTACTGTGTAACAAAATTAAAAATAAATTAAATTTATAGAAATAACAATGGAATTTCCATTTGGCATCCGAGTTCAACATCTATTATGAACAGGATATTCGAGGTCAGTACTTATAGGTTTCCTCATATAAACAACAATTTACTATGATTATCCGAAGCTACTTTTGTTTGATAATGCTCTGAGCTAATAATGGAAAAGAATTTAAAAGTTTTTGTTTTCAAAAAATATTATGTACAGTCACGCATGTAACTTTTACCAGTGGACATAATACCGTACATAAATATGTGTATACAATATAATACAATACCTTTTTTTTATAAACTTTAGTTATTGTAATACAATACCTAAAGTTAAAAAAATATATACATTAGCGAACTCTGTTCTTTCAGAATAAAACAAACTTTATAAAACAACAACGCATCCTTTTTAAGTCGGTTAAAAAACGGCAGAAATTAGGCGCACACACGGTATATCATAACGGGTCTGCGTCCTAATTTAACTGTTTATATTCATAGAACCAACTCGCAGCGGGCTTTGTTTATCTCGTTTGCGACAAATTTGTGGGAAAGTTCTGTGGGTCGATTTGAGGATATGCATGTCCCATCAAGATAAAAACATGAGAACATTTTTAAAGCTTGTGTGTTCAATATTGTTTTTCCTAGCTGAAACTGGATAGGAAACCATCATACGACCGGGATCATAAGAAATCTATTTCAGTTGGACTTCACAACATCTGGCTAGACGCACTGTCCCATAAGAACTTCATCAGCAACGCACTATTCTCCCTCCAATATCACCAGGAACTCGATATGTTTCTAAGCTATGCAATCGTATCTCCCCCATCCACCTTTCTAGTCATAGACGTACCTATGGATGCAGAAGACATATGATGATGATGATACCCTTGCTGAAAAACTAAAAGGAAATCCTCGTAATTATTATACAATATGATTCTGGTATAATTTACTCTCAGTCAACCTCGTTCGGCTTTCAATCGTAAATAGATATTGTAATTTAAAGGGGATGTAAAAAGTAAAAGCCTATTATTAAATGTTATTAGCATCCACTTCAGAACACGGTATATAAAAAATAAAAAGTTATAAACCATAAAATCGACAACATCTTGCGTAAAATATGCTGAACTAAAACAGTGGGTTCCGTAAAAGGTTTATTTATAAATCTTAACAGATACAAAGGGATGGGACTCCAACTATAGGTATATGAAAATCTGTATAAATCCTAAACATTTTCGTTGGCGCGTTTGTTACTAAATCCGGCCGAATTATATCCCACAGGAATAAATTATGAGGGCGAGCCATTCCCTCTCAACGGCAGGGCACATCATTAAAAATATCTTAGGAAGCAGTATTCGTGCTACAGGTATACGACTCGAACAAGCACCAATGGTAAAAAAAGTTAAAATTAACAGCTTGTAGGTAGCTAGCGGTCAACACTAATGTCGATAGGCTGTACTTACCCAACAGCATCAGCAAAATTAGTTTGCAACTCAGTGTTTATTTTTTATTTTTGTGTGTTTCGCCCAAAATTCAGTTACAACATAGTGCACTAACAAATAGAGGTCATCACAGTGCAGTATAGAAGTAGGTAAAAAAAGACCTAAACTTACCTCTGATTGTCTTGCCCATACCCCGTATATCTTTGTGTTTATTTATACTTTACTTTTCTTGATTAAGGTTGTAGCACCTAGGCTCCTAGATTATTTGTTATTTGTTCCATGTATCATGTCTTGTAATGTTGTGTGTGTGTATGTCAAATACATATATTCTTATTCTAATTTGCGTTTTGTGGTGGGGGTTTATATTTTAACACTCAGTTTTTTGGTTGTACAACAACGTTCACGAGCTTAAGTAGATAAGATGACGCCTTTTTGACCAGATTCGGGTACAGAATTACATGTATGTATGAATTTGACAAGAATATTAAAATAAATAGGAAGTAATTTTGTTCATAATGTTTATTACTTGAAACAATGGACAGTGTACACTCAATATCAACGAAGAAAATAGAATTTGCTGTGAATGATTTAAACAAACTCAAAAAAAGCATGTGGATATTAGATGATGGTGAGTCCTAATCTAAAATGTCATACAAGTGCTTTGTGATTCGCTTGGCCGTTTTCACGACCCCATTGCTCTCGAACAAAAGGCCTTCCTTGCCAAGTCCATACATCTGCTCGTCACTAGTGCGGAGGAAGTACTTGCCTTTTGTTCCCGGTTTACAACCATAGCCCATATAGCTGATATCACCTAAGTTCTCTTCCCGCTTGAATTCTTCCCAATCATTGCAAGCCCTGGCTGGAAATGCCTGAGGGTTCTTCACGGACTCCGCGAACAGTTCCACCACACGGTTGTGAGACTCAAATTCAAAAAAGCAGTTGGGTTGTTGTGCACCTCCATTGGGGAAGAAGTCTATGTGACCAACTGGCGAAGAAAGTCCATACACGCCGGCATTCGTGTGTATAACATCAACGAACTCGGCATCTGTCGCAGCAAGCCTAAGATTTTTGTCCACATGAGTGAAGCAGGGCCCAGCCGGGTCTAAACCAGAGATACGGCCAACCAGGGTCCCGGTAAGCGAGTGGAAGGTCTTCCCGGCAAATCCAGCTATATGGGAGCCGAGGCTGTGGCCCACTAGGTGTATGTTTTTGCGATCCAGGCCAGAATTAACCATAGCAGCCAGGGTCTCTCCTAGCTTCTCTCCTATAAATCGGACGTAGGTGCTGGAGCGTAGATAGAGGTAACGAATGAGCGGGCTCGCATCTAGTGCCAAAATATTGTAGTGTCCTTTGCTTTGGAAAGCTTCATTCACAGCGGTGAAGTTAAACAGGCTAGGATCATCAGTAAAACCGTGCATGAAAATCACCAGAGGCTGTTCATGGCAGTACCCTGGTGCCATTGGCAAAGATTCTGCTACCGAGTCAAGCTTAAAGGTTGACTGTAGTTCAGAGGATATGAAACTGAACGTAAGCTGTGCGAGATCTGGCTCTGCTCCTCCTTGTACTTGCTCGTAGTTTATCCCCATCAGATTCTTCAAGCTGGTAGATTGGCTGCTTCCCACAAGAATGATGGCCTTGTCCAAAGGATTTTTAGCGTCCGCTAATTTAGTCTTGATAACTTTTCCGGCAATGCTGACGACTTCGAGGGTAGCAACTAGCGTCTTGCCATCAACTTCGTCGACTTCAGGACCGGGGGCAGTAGTCGGTGCCATCAACGCTAGAGCTGCGTATTTCATGGAGTTGAACATCTTGGTTTTTCAGCAGGATTTCCGATCAATTAAATATCTATAAGATACTTTGAGGAGATCGAGGATCTGTATAAACAGAATTTCCAAAATCCTGGGCACAAGTCTAAGTGACCACCACCGAAGGTGTATAACACTGACCGCCAAAGGCTTTGCTCCAACTATATATATCAGTCAAGAAGGAAAATATTTTTTGTTGGATCATTCTAATGAGGAAACTTTATTAAAGTTATGTATGTATATTGTATATACAAAGATTGCGTAGGTATATGGCATACCTACGTAATAACCGCTTAGTACATTTGGATTTTACAATTAAATCTTATTATTTACACTATAATTATAAAGGTTTTGACGTAGCTGAGATTTGACATACGTCAAGATATTATGGGAAAATTAACGTACTTGTAAATAATACAACCAACACAACAGTCACCAAACCGTTTGGTTGGAAATCGTACTACTACTATTATAAACATGAAAGTTTGTGAGGATGGATGTTTGTTACTCTTTCACGGAAAAACTACTGAACGGATTTAGATGAAACTTTACAGTAATATAGCTTATACATCAGAATAACACATAGTCTACTTTTTATCCAGCTACCACGCGGGCGAAGCCGTGGACAGAAGCTAGTCCTATCCTACTACTATTATAAACGCGAAAGTTTGTGAGTATGGCTGTTTGTTACTCTTTCACGGAAAAACTACTGAACGGATTTAGATGAAACTTTACAGTAATATAGCTTATACATCAGAATAACACATAGTCTACTTTTTATCCAGCTACCACGCGGGCGAAGCCGTGGACAGAAGCTAGTCAATCCTACTACTATTATAAACGCGAAAGTTTGTGAGTATGGATGTTTGTTACTCTTTCACGGAAAAACTACTGAACGGATTTAGATGAAACTTTACAGTAATATAGCTTATACATCAGAATAACACATAGTCTACTTTTTATCCAGGTACCACGCGGACGAAGCCGTGAGCAGAAGCTAGTTGGAAATAATAGTGTAATTTAAGGAAAGTCTTGTAAGTGCTACCTGTAAAGAATATACGAACAAAGTGTCTTATATAAAAATAGTAAGAAACCTGATACATTTTAACTTACATATAAAAAAAACTTTTATAATTAAGATGTTTTTTTTTTACCACCGAGGTGACAAACAAGCATAATTTAATCACGTGGTAAAACCTTAGCAGGGAGATCTTGTATAGAGGGTCATATCAATGATAATTACTTCGCATCGCATTTCTTAACGACCTTACATACTGTTCACGCAGATATTATTCTGTGGCAAGGCTAAACTTTAATTAAGCTGCATTTCGACTGAAATGGGTTCCCTTTTCAAACATTCAGATGTAACTTCGCACTGTCGAATGATGTCCAACTTTATTATTAGACAACTAAATTATTGATCCTGGACAAACTGCATAGGACTTTTAAAAACTAGACCTTGCTAACGCAACCCTAAAGGAACCCTTTTAAGTAATTCCGCCATTTTGATTGGTCCCGTTTCAGAGCTGTTTTACAAGCAGTCATACTGAAATTTCAATGGTCTGGCGCTTACCTCGGTCAGAAAATTTGCATTGCCAATCAACGGGGTGATGTATCCAGCCATTTGGGTACCCGACCTGCAATCAGTAACTTAAAATCTGTTTTTTTACCTGTACCTGTACAAGTTTTTATCTTAGTTTTTACTTTTAATATTGCGTAGATATATTTTTTTCATTTTTTAAATTAATTTTATTATTTTGCCTTATTACCTTAAAAATAAATTGCAATTTTTGCGTTTTTAAATGTAGGCAAATGGGCTCGAAACGACTGAAAAGATTAAATAAAAACAAACACGCTCATGACTATCTTCCCCATGGTGGACATACTCAGTGAGTAGATCTTTGAGGATACCAAGTAGGGGGTAGTCAGAGGTACGTCCAAACATTACATTTGGTACATGCCTGCGTTTTTGCAAGTAGCATTCCACGTGACAGGTTGCAAGCCCATCGCCGCTTATTGAAACACTAACTGTTGGCACATGCCGATTTTTGTTCTAGGGCATGCCATCATTTCCTCAAGATGTTTTCCTTCACCGTTTTGAGTACGTGCACATAATTTTTTCGAATGGAAAAATCCTTTGGTTCACGACCGGGTTCGAACTATACCAACACGGCTTGACTAGGCCGACACGGCCTAGTGGGCGATTTTAATCATAATAATAGACATAGTTAGGCTTCTTTTTATCCTTTCACCACACGTGCAAAGCCGTCGGTAGAAGCTAGTAACATCATAATTTAAAACTGAAATTGTGGATCGTTCGTGTGAAAATGCATCGAATTCTACCCTAGGAAAATGACTTCATTCCGAGTAAAAGCTCTGGTATTCAAAAAAGCTTGGAAAAACGTCGCATGTTGAACACGTACTAAATAACTCTGTAAACAAAACAGCTTTAATGACGAGCGAAATGATGTTGCTAGTATTTTATTACTTGGTGTGGGATAAGTGTAAAAATATATGATAGAGCCAGAATCTAGCTACGTATTGAAAGTATTGAAGTAGTTATTGAAAGACTTTCTGTGGTTCTCAATATTACATGTCTACAAACAAACGAGCACGGTAAAGCTGGTAAGCTTTGTAATATTTCATAGATCTGCATTCTTATTCTGATTATTGACGACCTCTGTGGCGCAGTGGGGGAAGGCCCGTCAAAGACGCAGAAGGTTGCGGGTTCGATACCCGTCGCGGGACAATTGTTTGCATCTGAAAATATCTGCAAATGTTTGTCTCGAGTCTGAGTGTTTTTTTTCTATAAGTATGTATTTACAAAAAAAATATGTATACAAGTAAAGTAGTATATCAGTCATGTAGTTCCCATAACACAAGCTCTGCTTACTTTGGGGCTAGATGATGCCGTGTGAAAATGTCCAGCGTTATTTATTTTATTTATCTATGACGCCCAACGATATATTTTCGATTATGATTTGAATATCCCTTTCTATCTTTTTAGTTCCAGTGACTGCCATTTCTGATGTTGGCTATACGGTTCATACTTATGATGAGAGGCGCGATTTTATTCCTCTGATTAACTGCAACCATTGACTGGCATAATAGTTTATTTCACTCAGAGTTTGTTGAAATCATGACTAATGAAAATTATACATTCCGTTCAACATCAAAGAGCTTCATAAATAAAATGTTCGGACCGTCCTTCTGAGAAGGAGTGAACTTGTTTACCATTGAATAAGGAAAGAGTGAGTTTTCCATTATATCTCGAACAAAGTAAACACTATCAAGACGGTATTATGGCAATAATAAAATATTATTTTCATGGAGAGATCACGAGGGCCTCTCGACTACCGTCTGGCACTAGGAGCCCAACAGAATTTAAGCTACGTACTTACAAATTTAAACGAACTTTCATAATAAGTATTTTTAGCTCTATTGTCTTGACTATAAGGATATGTCAGCTGTAAGGCAGTGAAGGTAGAAGTTGCACATTTGGCTGGCGCCCAGCTGAGATTCTGTACGTTCTGAGGACAAATCATTGGAAGAAAACAGATTTGAGCGGCCATTGCACGCGACTACCGGCGGATATATAGTTTGTTATTGTTGTAGATCCGCTTTTATTTGTACAGAGTTCATGAATTCCGAATACAGATTTAGGTATCGAGTGTGAACAAGTATGAAAAGTTGATACATTTTGATTCAACAAACATGCTCAAGGCTGTATTCCCCATTAACATTCTTAGTTACACAATCAGAGCGTACATATTTGAGGATTCAGGGTGTAGTCAGAGGCACGTCTTGATATTTCATGTGGCACATTCACGTGTTTTTACAAGTAGAAAGTATTCCACGTGACAGGTGTTTGGTTTGTTACAACTGTTTTATGGTAATCTAAGCTAAGGTAGGCCTTACAGGAAAATATTGTCGCAAAAGCCCAAAACCGAGTGATGTGCCTTTTATGGAAAAAGCTTCACCACCAGCCAATAATGATGGTGATGATGATGGTAGGCTAAAACAACTGAATATAGCTTACCCTAATTGATCCGTTTTTGTTTTTTCATGTCCTTGTTTATATTATACTTTGTAATTGAGACGCTCGAGCTTGCCTGGTTGTTCTAACTACTAAGATGTCCCAGCATTGTCTTAAATTTCGGCAACTTTAGTGTCTACTTTAGTCAATAAAGTAAAGTAAAATTCAACACCAATAACATTTGGATGAGTGACCGTAAAATGGTGTTTTTAATAACAATAATAGTTCATTTATTTCAGGTAAAACAATACACGTATAGATAGGTCCATATGATAAATACCTTCAAACTAAAGTACATAAAACAAACAAACAAACACGCCCACGACTGTCTTCCCCATGGTGGACATCCTCAGATACATACTCAGTGAGTAGATCTTTGAGAATACCAAGTAGGGGGTAGTCAGAGGCAGGTCCAAACATTACATTTGGTACATGCCCGCGTTTTGCACGTAGTTAGCATTCCACGTGACAGGTTGCAAGCCCATCGCATCGCTTATTGGAACACTAACTGTTGTACTAAAGTACATATTTATCCTAATATTATAAAAAGGTCAAATTATAAATTTGTAAGTTTGTATATCTATGTTTGTACAATCTCTGTAACTAGATACTCATCCGATTAAAAAAAATCTTTCACCAATATTTAGAATGTATAAATCTTTAATAAATCTTTCACCATTTTATTTAAATGGGATAATATATAACCCATGTCCACATATACTGTTTGAATAAGAGGGTTTTTCGTGAAGTCTAATTTTGCATCGTCGATGAAAAATCGGTCGAGGCGAGTGTGTTTCTTACGAACCCTACGTTTCATCGGCTATTTTGTATCTGGGTACCACACGGGCGAGGCCGTGGTTTTTGTCCTTTTGGATAGAAAAATCAACTCCGATAAACACCAGTGTTAGTTTATAAAAAAATATTGATTATGTTATTGATACACCATCTACAAAGATTGATAGTTATATTATTTACAAAATACCAATGACTTAAATACAAGTAAATGTTTGTCCATTGACAGGGTAGCTACAAATAAAATATGTTTTCCTATTACTAATACCATTAGTCAGGGCTAACAGATAAACCATTTATTAAATCCGATGTATTATTGAGTATGTATTATTTTTATTAGTGTATGAATTATAAGTATACAGTAAATAGAAAAGGTAACTGTAGTAACCAAACATGCTAGACAGTCCGTGGTAACTACAGGTTCCGGCAAAAAATGGCGCAAAATTGACACGTAGTGTTTCACGTTTTACAGTTTTATGTCATATGTTAAGCATTTAACTGACATTTCAATGTAAATATATTCATTTTTGCAAGAGATTATTATCCAGGATTATACATATTTTCTCTAATATTATGTATCAAAATTGTGTAAAAACATCAATAAAATAAATACGTTTCCCATGAATAAAACTAGTTACTAAAATGACGGGCAAGAAAACAATTTTAAAGGGGCGGTCGTCGAATTAAGCTGCTGTTAAAGAAATGTTTTGTATGTTGTGATTTTCTGTTTGCATAATAAAATTCCTTAGTAAATTAGCCTTCTGTCCATATTATTAGTTTTGACTTAGCTACAATTGATATCGAGATATAAGCCGATGTCCGTAATTTTCTACGATAACATGGCTCGCGACCTTGGACGTACGCGGGGTTAGGTTAGGTTAGGGTGCTGGGGGTGATTTTCCAACAGCCCCCGGGACGTGCGAAGGGCGTTATGCGAGAGGGGCACCGGTGCGTTCCTTTGGAGATCCCGGAGTCCCTTGACATGCATCGAGGCCGGCAACCGGGGGGGTTTTAGTGAGTCCACGAGTCCGTGAACCTCACATAACCCTATCACACCCTCAATGTGGTAGGGTATCTGTTAGCAGATTTCCCCCTCATCACAAAAAAAAAAAGTTTAGTACAGTTAAAGTCAAAATTTTCTGAAAACGACTTTTTTATCTGAATACATAAAATCATTACGTTTAAGTAAAATGCTAAAAACTGCACGGGTGTTCCTTTTCCTGTGTAGAAACCCTAGAAAAAATAAAGTTTTTATGGACAAAGTCGTTGGCAATTCTCTAGTAACTACGAAATATGTAGTTTGAATTTAAAATGTCATGAGACGAGAGTCTGTACCGGCCGGCTACGTAAAAACTCTGCAATTTTATTTCTACATTATTCTACCTTATTTATCTATCTTTTAAAAGTAAACTTGTTTCACTATAATTAAGTAATTTATATGTTATCCGAGCAAGTCTCGTCTAATTTGAATTTCAATCAAAGAACTAATCAAAAAAACTTTCGGCTGCCTGTCTAATCACTACTTTCCAAACTTTTTCACCATTTCAATAAATGATAGGAATAACATAAATTCTTTTTCAGTTTTATTGCGAAATAAAAGTTGGGAGTGGATTTCTGTGTAAATGATAATTGGTGTCTATTTTCGTCTGATCGAATAAATTTGAATAAAATAAAAAAATATTTTGTTTCATAATCCTCAATGTATTTTATTTCGAATAAGCTTAACTTATCAGTTCAAGGGTATTCCTAAATTGAGATTGTCTTTACTATTTATTAAATAAATAGCTTTAACAATTTAGAATTACAATTTAAAAGATATTTAGTTATATGATTTCCTTCCTGTTCACTTATCTAATATGAATGTCCTGACTTCCTCAAAGTCAGTGAAAATAATTATATGAGAAAGATAAGGATTCGGGCCTTGACGCTTCAGAATCTTGATTTCAGCCAAACATTTCATTTTAAAACAATAAGGACACCATTAAATGCAAACCACTTACAACATTACAGACCAGCTGCCAGTAATTCTATAAAATGTCCCCTAAAATCTAGGTTATCGTGTTTCTAGTCGCGTGTAACGGCCACAATAAAACATTCCTTGTTTTTATTTAAAATAAAAACACATTCACACCACCTCGTTTTGAAGCATAATTGAGTTATTTATTTAATTTATTGACTGCCTTTAAAGTTCAACAGCAGGTCAAAGTAGGGCTAAGTTTGTGTAAAATATTATGAGTAAATTGAAAAACACGAAAGTATTTTTAGGTTACTCAAGTAAATTTGCTGTTCTAAAACACACACACAAAAACACACACTCTCGACAGTATTCCCCGTGATGGACATCATCAGGTACATACATACCAAGTAGGGGGTAGTCAGAGGTACGTCTTAACGTTACATTATCACATACTCATGTTTTGATAGTAGTCGCATTCCACGTGAAATGTTGCAAGCCATTGGTCAGTTTGACTGGGCCTTTATTAGAGAAGATAGATAGGGTGATTATGGCAAAAAGGTCATAATAAAAAATAAAAAGGCTTCATAGTTTAGAAACAATAGTAAACTATCAAGCGAGGACTGAGGGACTCAAAGCACTTCCAATCGAACATTGAAACCTCCACGCAACCATGACGCAGTACAAAAAGCTATCAAAGCTAATTGTGTGCCAACGAAAAGAAAATTTCGATGGAAAGCTGAGATTGACTGCGATAAGAGCCCATTACGTTGCATTGCTATCAAACCATGTTGCAAGAGACACGACATGTCGCTGGAGACTATGATTAATGTAGTGAAACAGTTAAATTTGTGTGCGCGTATATAGCAGCACGTGGTCCGGTAAGACCCGATCAAACTGAGGCGGTAGCGATGCCGGTGGCAATCAAAAGGAAAAGGTTATCAAGTGATTTCAAAAGTTCACCGAATCAGCTACAAAAAAGTATTCGGGCAATTCTTATAAAAGCTTTTACATGAACAGGTGTAGACGAAACCGACTACAACGCAGCAACACTATAGTTACATCCTTATTAAATGGTGATCACGAAAACGCAACTTCAGGAGACCACCCAAACTAACCACTGTCCCGTTAAATTTTGTGGTGTGGTCCTTCTAAAGGCACTCTTATCTAAACAGTAAATCAGATCTTTTGTTTGACATGAATCAGATTAGACTAAGAATCGGATTCTGCTACTGTATTTACATAATGTTTCAAAAGTGAGTGTCATTGGGTTGTAACAATCACGACAAAAAAGGAAAAATCACTACACCTAAATCAGGAATAACCAGAAGCAAGGATTTGCTGCACCTACCTACTTTCCGCTTTCTTTGTTTATTTTTTTTCTGTTAAATACATTTACCTACAACGAGCACATAACAAAATTAAGTTGTTGTGCTTTGTCTATGGGGGCAATAAATGTGTTTTCCTTCTTTATTTTCCAAGTCGGTATTTTCAGCTTTGCCACAAATTGCGGTAAACCTTAGTCGTATGCAAGAACCCTTACTCAGTCTTCAACTGGCAGCATACTGTTCCCATATATTTAACAAGTCCTTAACGAGTTCCTATTTTACTTCAGTCTCGCGTGATTGTTTCCTTGTGAATGGTTTATGAGTGGATTAAATACTTTATGTTTAGGCGCTAAAATTCTAGTTTATCATACTATAGGCATTTAATGCTATGAAATGATTAGTCAAATGTATGTAGGTAAATCTTCAGATATAATTCACAAACTTGATAAATGAGAACAAGATGGAGGTAGAGAGAAGTGGAAGAAAAGCAGATACAAATATATTATAACTTTGATGATAGAGAGAGACAGATATATTAAATGAGATTTGAGTAGAGACCATCAAAT
The DNA here is from genome assembly GCA_961405105.1 of Perizoma affinitatum. Taxonomy (NCBI): domain Eukaryota; kingdom Metazoa; phylum Arthropoda; class Insecta; order Lepidoptera; family Geometridae; genus Perizoma; species Perizoma affinitatum. The sequence continues at coordinate 10,887,784 of OY560194.1, read as the reverse complement.
TATGGTGGATCATAAGTTCTTCATCGCTTATTACTAATCATAATTGTGTGAAATTAACTTACTACAATCAAACAAAATAAATAAGCCCTCGGTAATAATCCCCATGATGGAGATACTGAGATCAATACTCATTACGCAGATCTATGAGGTTCTACGTATTTTAGTAGTCAGAGACAGGTCCAAACATAATATTTATTAAATTATACTCGCATTTTGCATAATTCTAAATAAATTTAAATAACCCCAATTTTTATTGAAATTTAACTTATTTTCTATAATTACAGTTTTAGGTAATCTAATGTTTCTAAGTATACCTTGCTTATTACAGGTACCTAATGTAAATAATTAGGTACAGGTAATTAGGTTTAATTGAAAGAGGTACAGTCATCATGGTTTTTCCGACGCTTGGTCTATACCGACGCATTGTGTTTGGAATAATCTTTTATGGTAAAACCGTCGTTCTAGTAAACGTAACTTTGACGTGCGTTAACGCTACACCGTCTCAATATTGAGTAGTTATACAGTATGTTCTAAAATTTATGCAAAACAATAAAGTGGCAAACTTCAACAAGAATCCCTAAAAAAAAGTATCGGTTCTTAACAGATCAAGCGTCACTATGTGGATGGATGACTATAAGTGGTATTTAAGTGATGCCATGCTTCAGATGGCTCGAGCCGATTTTATAAATAATAAATCTGTGTCATTTCAACCTCACTGGTTTACTTTTTAAACCAATTAAATAATTATTATACCTCGAAAAGTGTTAAACAAAAGAGAAAAAAAAACAGAGAAGAAAAGATAGCAATTCAGTATGAAAGTTCAATTAGGTAGATTTTTTTATTTATTCCCGACGCAAAAGCCCGTTCCTAACTTCTTCCATAAACCGCATTCGCATAGCGAGGTTCTTGGTATCTACCCTCGTTGTTTACAAAGAGAATTTTCTAGAAAAGTTCACTAGGTACATTAAAATGTGAGAAGTGACGACGAATGGCGCAAAGCTGTTGTTCTGGAACTTCATGCTGTTGGAATTGCTCTTTCTAGAAATTAAGTTTCTCAGTAGAGACACAAAAGTTGTTGAATGTCTAAACGCGTGGAACTCAAATTAATGAGGTCTTTGTGTAGTTAGCGAGAATGGACTGTAATTTCGCAGTCAGTTAACATACTAACTGTGTCTTTTTACTCTTTTACTAACTAGTGGAACTTCGACAACTAAGTCTGCGTAAAAAAACATTACCGCCATATATTGTGCATTTGCTGTAAGAGGTTGTATGTTGGTGGTCTGTTTAATAAAATATAATCGTTTTTTATGTATTCAATGATAGTTTTCTGATAAGTAAGCTTATAACCACAAGTCCCTAGAAAGCACTGCAATCGCTGGTTTAACATTTTGTAGAAATTTGAGTTTTGATTATCAGTCAATGAGGCTAATGGGTTGATAAACTATTTAATAGGTTGGGGAAAAAGTTTCTTCGCATTTTTTAAGAAAATTCAAAACATTTTTTAATATAGTTTATTTACATTTAACTAAAGTATGTAGGTACCATTTTGTTCGATAACTTTTTGCCATTTTGTAGGCAGGGACATGATCCCATTGCTATAAAAACTTTGGGGCTTCTGTTCAAAATACCGCGACAAGTGGTTTTGGCAGTCCTCTCGTGATGTTAACCTGACACTGCCTAAAGAATTCTGAAGAGACCGAAACAGGTGGAAATCTGAAGGTGCAAGGTCAGGACTATACGGCGGATGCATTAACACATCCCAGCCAAACTCTCTTAATTTTTGCTGAGTGGCTAAAGATGTGTGAGGTCAAAAATGGTCAAAAATTTCTTCCAAAATGGTTCGGTTTCATTACGTCGTAATAAAGAATCACAAATGAGAACACGGTTCATTAGGTTTCTTTCAGTGAGCTCGTGAGGTACCCAAATATCGAGCTTTTTTGTGTACCCAGTTTTTTTCAAATGCGCCAAAACTGTTTTGTGGTCAATTCCCAGTTCTTCAGCTACGTCGTAACTACTGATATGCCGATCTTGCTCCACTTTTTCAAAAATGGCATCCATTTTATCCGTAATAGGGCGACCAGAGCGACGTGCATCTTTGACATCAAAATTTCCGGATTGAAAACGCTTAAACCAAATTTGTGCTACTCTCACAGACACTGCACTAGGTCCATAAACATCGCAAATTTTTTTCGCGGCTTGCGTTGCATTTTTACCTTTTTTGTAGTAAAATTTTAAAATGTATCGAATTTCTTCATTAGATTCACTCATCTTAACAGTACGAAAAACAAATAAAAATCACACATTTTCCTAATTTGAATTTGGAATTATCTTCTTTAAAATTTAAACTTTTAATGATACCAAAACCAGCCAGATACAAATAGATTAAAAAAAAAAAGCCAAATCTTAGCCAAAGAGATTTTATTACAAGTTCATACATACAATAATGCGAAAAGACTTTTTCCCCAACCTAATATTATAAAGGTACTTAATAAATTAATCGAAAAGTATATTTGACGAACATGGTGGTGCGGTGGGTGATAACCAGATGCGGTTTCGATTCCCGCTGCGGGACAAAAGTTTTGCATATTAAGGTGTTGTGGTACCAGGGTACTCGTAGTTCTTGGACCCTAAAGTGGGATTCCCTGTTGTGTGTTAATTTATTTACGTCTAAGTGAATAAATAAACACACAGCAGAACTCCACGCTTAGAGCGACTTTGCAAGCGTGGAGCCGTGAATTCCTCCCTATTTCCTCCCCTCAAAGTGGAAATTTCCAAAAATACTTTGTTAACACTGGTTTATTTTATAACGTAAGCATGTGCTTACGTTATAAAATTAGTGTTCCAAATTTCAGCTTTCTAGACTTATTAGTTTTGGCTGTGCGTTGACGAATCAGTTAGTCAGTCAGGAAAAACGATTTTATAAGTTAAGATTAGGAGTAGGATGTATAAATAAAGTGAATTTTCCTTTGTTGTCTCCTCGTATGTCCCAAGACTAGTGTGTTCACTTCATTGTTATATGGACGTAAATAGAATTCAATGGAAGTCTCAAGTTGCAACACATGGCTTGGAGCGACACTATGCGACTTCGAAATGCAATCTCTTGAAAGCCTTCTCCAATAGATAGTCAGCTTAAATCATATTTTATTTAAACGCTTTTATGATTTCTATACAAAATCTTTTACTTTTGTTACAGTGACTGATGAAAAAGCCACAGATAATGAATGTATGAATGAAAATACTTTTTTGTACACCACAAGAAAAATAATATAAATAAACGCAGGAAACATCTGACTCAATCATGTTCGTGTATAGATTGGTTTTGTTTCAAAATACGAAAAAATTATATTTTTTTACCAACTAAGTAGACTAAAATTTTGACATGGTGGTCCCCATACGAGGGCTAGACGTATCGCGGGAGGTCCATTAGGTCGGTAACAAAATAGACCCTTACCAATAAACTGAGTAAGGTAACGTTTCTTTAGTATTTGTTTTCTCAGCTCACAACCGACTTCTATACAAAAATTATAAAAGTTTGCGGTAGTAAAGATGTTATCAACGGTAATTTACAGCTACTTTAACAAGTTAACGACATCGTAAATAGTTTAGTCGATGGTCAGTTGGGTGAAAATAACAAGTCAGTAGAAACTTTATGTGCGTATTACCACTTGTTCAAAACAGAAAAGATTAAATTAATTATTGTGACGACATCGCCAAGAAAAATAATAAAACTGTATTTAAGGTTTTCTGTTTTCACATTAGAAAACGTTGAACAAGTAAATAAACTCAGGAAAGTACGTTACTAGTTGACATTTACTTCTGCAAAATAATATTGTATTTATTAATATTGTACTTAAACGTTTTCGTTTTGAATTGAAACTAGAGTACTCAATAATAATCTATAATGCTGGTCGTTTTTCATATAGCATCATCTAACCCCAAATTAAGCAGAGGGGACTGATATAATACTTATATACTTTTTTTGTAAATACATACATATTATACATAGAAAACGTCCAAACAATAGCTAATCGCACAAACATTTGTCCCGCAGCGGGAATAAAGGTCTGTACTTTCATTTAGAAAGTAAAAATCGCTTAGTCATCTTTTATACGGACATATAACCAGACACCATGGATTTCTATTTTGTACGACATTTACTCGTTTGATTCGTTCACTAAATTAGGTATTTTTTTTACAATTAAAGTGGCAAGTGGCAAATAAGCAACTGTTGGTAAGCGGTTACGGTAACCTAGACGTTTGCAATACCAGAGGTATCACTCGACCATTAGACATAACGGTTCAAAAGTCTCATAATATGTCTGTAATTTGCACCGGAACCTCCAAACCGGAACACAGCAATGCGAGCATTACTATTCGATGACAGAAATACGTATGGTTATACGTATCCCTGGACGAGCTCTTTAAGGATGTTACTACTTCATAATAAATTTGCCGACCTCTGTGGCGCAGTGGGCGAAGGTCCGCATGAGACGCAGAAGGTTTCGGGTTCAATTCCCGCCGCGGGACAAATGTTTGTATGATTTGCAATGTGTAATTATTTGTCTCGGGGTCTAGGTGTTTTCATGTATAGTATGTATGTATTTACAAAAAAAATATGAGTAGTATATTAGTCATGTAGTTCCCATAACACAAGCTCTGCTTACTTTGTGGCTAGATGATGCTGTGTGAAAAATGTCCAGCATTATTATTAATCCTCTATCTCATTCTTCACTTAATTGGTATTCGTGTATTTGTCAAAGCACTGGTTCTTTATTAGTATGTTACCCTATGTTAGGGCAGTGACCATGTAAAAGACTTTGTGATTAATATGGTGAAAGGATTCCGTGCGCCTCTCAAAAGGTCTTTTTATGAAAGGAAAATTACAAAATAAACGGATAATATTATTAAATACAGTAATAAAAGAATGACTATTCTCCATGTTGGATATACTCAGATCATTAATATTACACAAAATTAAGGCACACTTAGATATTTTAAGTTATTTATGAATTCGTGACAAAAATAATTTCAACGCTACCGCACGAACCTATCATTTAAAGCGAATCATTTCTTGTCATATCACTTTTATAATAAAACGTATATTGACAGTGACAAATATTAAAATATAGTTTGAAACGAACTGATTTGCATTTTGTTTAAAATTCACGATGAATAAACAAAACATTAAACCACATAAATAAATTCATTTGAATTCATTCAGTAGTTACGACGTGATTCGCATAAAATAAAAGTACATTACCAATTTTTCAGTAAAAACGTAATCTAAACCCTTAGACAATAACCAATTTTTATTGGCATTAACGCTTGCGGAAAGGTTGAATTGGAAATCAAATAGTTGTTAAAATGTCACGTGTATGTTGCCTAATTTATCCTTGACGCATTTGCGTTAGCGTGAAAATTAAACTAATCGATATAAGTCGAGGCGCTCTGAATCCGTAACAGATCGTTTGTAACGGTCTTTAGCCGTTTCATATATATTTTTTATATAAATTAAGTGCATAGTTGCATAAATAAATGTTCTTAACTAAACAATAAAAATAACTTTACATGCAAATTATTGCTTGAATTCACCCGTTTGCATAAGAAAACACAACACTGGCGTCTATTCTATTGTACACCAGCAGGACTCTCTTTTACTAACAGATACAAAAGAAAGAGATAACAATTAATTGTAGTGCTGAATAATTAGTCAGGTTCAAGTTTTCCATATAAGTTTAGTAGTGTTTTTAAAACATGCTGGCAATAAACACGGAGAAGAGTGACACGTAAACTAATTTAACAGCAGTAAAATATTTGCCATCTCTTTCTTACGCGCACTATCAGTAAAAGAGAGCGACAGATTAAATTTAGTTTAGTTGATGTACTAGAGAATCGACACCACTGTCTACGTAATAGGTTTCAACTAAACTATTTGCTTCTATTTAATTTTGTAAGGTTTCATTTAAATAACACAAAATACCCGTGAGAACAAGGTTACAAGTGCAGCGCGGCATATGGACGATATGTGAAAATTAAAACAAAGGGTGAACCTAACGTTTCTTTCACACGCAAGGGTGAAACGGGGTCGCGTTGTGTTTGATTTTTTTAATTGCTATGTGATAAAGTGATTATTTTGTTAGGACTTTAATAAAGCTGGTACGGTTTGATGCTCGTTTGTCCGCATAGTAAATACCTATGAGGCAGAAATACCTACACGTTACTAAGCCAATATGATCAAATATATTTATGTATACAACTATGTACAAGTAGGAATATAGAAAAAATACAGATGAAACAACAATCTATTTAAAGACCGTTGCAAAGATCTATAGATAGGTTAGATCCAACTCACTAGCGATATGGAAGCGTTCGAAAAAAAACTGCATGCCACGCTGAATGACAATGCTTATGCAAGTTAGTTTAAGAACCCCCGGTGTGTATTTTCTATCATTGATTACAGTGCCCCTTATGATTTGAAGCGATAAAAAATATCCTAAGAAAAACCCTTGAAGATATCTAAATAGATACGCATTACAATCCGATGAGCTGTTTCGAACATAAATGGTAAGAGACAAACAAACAACCTTTAATAGTAAACGCATATAATGGGCTCCTTACGTTACTGGTGAATTTGTAAAAAAAAAACGATTTGTTTATTCCAGTGTTGCAGCGCACTGGGTTAATTTATAAAAAAAAACGCTTTGTTTATTCCATTAAAGTGTTACAGCGCACCGAGTGACATGTAATCAATAAAATAGATCGTCGGGGGTTACTATGTTGTATGTCTGTCTGTATCACGCCAAGTTTCATTTGAATACTAAATGAATTCAAATGAAACTTGGCATGATTTGAGTTCATACTACGAGTTAGGACACTGGATACTTTTTTCCGAAATTCATCATTAGTTGTTATTTATTAAAGCGAATTCGTTAATTGTCCGATTTCATTAATTGTTTAATGTTAAAGCAAAGTGTTTAACACAAAACACATTGCTTCGACATTTATTGTGCGAACCGCGTAGGAACTCTCTACCTAAGTTACCTTCTGTCTTCTGAGAAATAAAACCTGGGAATTTCGTATCCAAAGTAAAAAGCTCCTTTCTAAAGAGTGCTTCGCCGCAGACCACAGCGTTGCTGTGAGATAAATTGTGGTCAAATGCGAATAATCAGTTTGCAAGGATGGCAATCGCGAACGTAGTCGCGGGTACAGCTAGTTTATAATAATCATCAGAAAATAATACAATTTCGATTTGTATTCCTATGACTTAATAAATTATTAGATTATGTTAGTGTTGTAGCTATCACAGATATTGATATTTGATAGTTATTATATTATGTTAGTGTTGTAGCTATCTGATAGGTTGTATACACACAGGCCCTCACTTACATCTCAGTCAAACAGTCTCTATGAGACTAATTGAATAGACCTGACTAAAAGCTTTCATTAGGTATGATCTAAAGCATACTATTAGTGCTACCACGAAGCTGCTATGTGGCAGTTATTTTGCGGATAATGCGGAGTTGATGGCTTTTGACATAAAAGCCATCAACTCACGCTAAACATGGTAGATGCACTGCAGAATCGAGATAGCCGCCCCATCAGCATTCAAATCAATTACTTAAGATAGATAGGTAAATCATGTATTTGTAACTACTTATTAATTAAGTATATAACTAAGATGGTTACACTGCTGATGAGGTAAGTAGCTACAAATTGGGCTAGGACTCAGCATAAAGTGCCGCAGACCTGGTGTAGGTAAGTAGCGCGCTGATCTTCCGTCCTCTCACAATACAGTAGCAGATAGCTTCGATATAAAACTAAAAGTTTTCTAACTAGGTAATTATATAAGCTTAAATGGTTCAATTATTTACTTATTATTATATACTTTAATTGGCCACGTAGGGCATTTTGCTACTTTTGGGTATAATTGAACTGACAGAAACCGTACAGTGTAGAAAGATTGGCAGTAAGCTTTGATATTTTGACTTGCCTAAATGCAAAGGGCAAACCTGAGTGCCCAATATAACTCCTTATCACTAATATCTTAAGCTCCATTTCTATATCATCCTGGTCCTCAGGGCATCAAATTTGATCCGATATTCAAAATTAACAGTTTTGGGCTCTGTGATCAAAGTTATAGAACTTTGCTGAGCAGGGTTGTATTTCAAAGTCAACATTAATATTATTATCATTGTGTTTAATTACAAGAAAAATGCTAGACATTTTTCACATAGCATCATCTAGCCCCAAAGTAAGCAGAGCTTGTATTATGGGATTTACATGACTGATATACTACTTAAATACTTTTTTGTTGTAAATACATACATATTATACACATAAAACACCCGAGACAAATATTTGCAGATCATACAAACATTTTCCCGTGGCGGGAATAATGGAGTAGAATAAACGATGAAAAAATTATACGTAAACATAGGCCAACAACTAATTATATTGTCAAATATCTAGATCACATAACATTTGCTTTGAGCTAAAACAGTGTGCTAAGATTGTAAACGTTATATCCACAAATGCACCGAACTAACAAGAAGGATTTAATTAGAATTAATTCATGTTACATAGTCGAAGTCAGGACTACAGAATCATCTACATTCAGACAAACTTGTGTCATAACTTTAAATTATTCCGCACTTAGTCCGCTACGCTTCTGAATTAAATAGTCCGGTCTGTCTTCAGATTGAAGAAATTATATTAGTCACTCAAGTTCGTAGTACTCAAGCATTTATGGAAATAACTATGCGTTGTTTGGTATGACGTTATTTTAACACCTTGGTTGTATGCTGCCTGGGTGCATGGCTACTTGGCGGGATTTGTAACTTAGCGAGTATTTTAATCACTTGGTTGTACCGAATCGAGCAGGGTCTGCCATGTAATTCTACGTACTTAATGTTATTTTATGTCCTCATATATGAGTCGTCATAGTACTCGATTGATGTCGGTGGCCATCCGGCCTTGTATCCAGTGTTTCTAGTATTTTTTTCATTATATGCTATTTTCTTATATTTGTATTGGTATATCTTTTTGTGCAAACATTTTGTGTCAAATAGATAATACAATTTATTATTATAAAAGTTGTTTTTGATGGCAAAGAAAATGTACTGTTGGTTTGTTTCGTTCTTTATTCGGATACTCTTTTAGGTTGGCCACAAAACCAACGATCTTCTGCTAGGCCGGAATCTACATAATATGAAGTGGAGCGAAGAGTCAACCACGAATATTAGTCTTAAAATTTCTTCCTATTTCATACTCATTAATAGATTTTGATTTAACATAATTGTCCAATGGAGACCCAATATCACATAATACAGATGCATAGATCTTGCTCGATCAAGATCAAAGATCAGCTGGGTTATCTGTGACACTCGATTATAATCGCAATTTGAGATTAGAATCAAATTCGTGCAATTCGGTACACTTGAATGCAATAGCGCACAATTGGAATTAGTGTTTTGTAGAATTTTACGGAACTAAATGAAATCAAATAGAGTTTTTATTGGCGATTTTGATGTTGACATTCGAGATTGAAGTAGAGTTAGCGAATGTCAGCAGCTGGAAATAAGAATAAAGAACGAAAGGATATAAATTGAGGAAATAAATGAGATTGAGTCAATCCCTCCAGAGATATAGATCTGAGAATAAACATCTATGGTAAATAAAATATTAAGAAGTTGTCTATTTAGTAATAAATAATATTGTTTTCAGATAAAATAAAATGGATATCCTCAGATGCCCTCAATACGGAGTAGATACATGAGATTACCAAATAGTGAATCTGAGAGCTAGCATTTATCTGGACCAACGAATTAGTATTGCCATTCAACGTGGTAAACCAACCAGAACGGCACACATCGCAAACAAAACCTTAAAATGTTTAGTTCGAGAGCAAGCCGGTTTACTCATAATGTATTACGTGTTAAAAAAAAACAAACAAACATACTCACTTATTCCCCGTGATGGACAGCCTCAATTTCATACTCAGTGCGCAGATCTTTTAAGATACAAAGTCCCTAGTTAGTATCCTCAAAAAATCTGCGTGTTGATGTGCCTCTGGCTCATGTAACATTTGGCACATGGCCGCGTTTTGCTAGCAGTAAGCATTCCATGTGACTGGTTGCAAACCCATCGTGGCTTATTGGAACACTAACTGGTGGCACATGTTTTTATTTTATTTATTTTTATTTTTGTTGTAGGGCGTTTCGAGCACGTGCTGTTACGTGAAAAATATCTGCTTTTATAATGTATTCGAACAATCAGTAGGTTTTTATTCAATGAAATCGCAAGGATCATATGATATAACCCCATATTTTCTATTACAAAAATCAACCCACTGGTCGAAAAACCTTGCAACAATAAAATTCATTAAAATTTAATTTACCATTAAAACATCGCGAGACCTCAGTTTGAAGCAATCTCAGTACCTAATTGTTATACAAAATATTGAAGAAAATGTAAATAGGTACATAATATATTTTATGACGCAGCCCAGTCTCCTGACAAAACCAATGACCAAAAGGCTGGTCCTTTTGGTCATTGGTTACCTCGGTCATAAATTTAGCATTGCTATTCAACGAGGTAATGTGGTCAGCCTTGTGGGTAGGTACCCTGCCTGTAGTCGGTGACTCGAACTTTCTACCTATAGTAATTACTACAGGTAGAAACTGTTTTTCCTAGTTTAATATTACGTATCTATTTAAATATATACTACTTGCCTGAGGGCAGCTCATGTTTATAAGTAATTGGTATCAATGCTGTTGTTTATTTCTCATTTCATGGCTCAACATTAGTATAGGAATAATATATAATGTACAGACAACTCCATGTTTATGTTTTTCCTTATATTAGTCTGCTTTTTCTTTGTTATTTTTTATGTAATTCTATTTCACTTGTTTAAGAAAATACCGACTTTTCTTTGAAATAACAGCGCAGATTATGTTTTTTTACGATCAAAGAGCATGGAAAAATGTGTCGTATCTATATACTTATAAAACAGCTGAAGTTGTTTTGTTTCTTTGTTTTTTGTTTGAACTCGCTAATTCCTGGAACTACCAGTCGGATTTGAAAACACTTTTTGCGTCAGATATCCTAGAGGAAGGTTATACGTTATTTAACATCACGCTACGACCTTTAGGAGCCGAGCAAATGAAGTAATAGCGCGGGCGTGCGATGCGACTCAGTGTAAGATATGCCAGATACAGTTTATAAAAAAAATTGAGTAATATAGTATTCATATTGCAAACACGCGGAGGGATACGTCACGATCACTCACTCTGATGAAGAATCTCGGATCAGTCGAAATAATATCGAATCATGAATATTTAAGTAGTTGAGATACTTTAAGATATTAGGTATGGTTTGATTATGAGAGGTAGAGTTAGGAACAGTATGATAAGACGCGTAGTGAAAGATATAGTGAATAGAATAGAGAAAGAGTATGCTGAGGTGGTTTGGTCATTTGTAAATAATGAACAAAAGAAGATTGATGAAACATGTATATAAAGCCGGCGTGAATGGGACAATTAGAAAAGGTAGACCACGGAAAATGTAATCTGATCAAATTGGAGACGTTCCCGAGAAAGGACGGTTTTAGAGTTAAACCGGTAAGATTAAATTAAGAATAATGTGAGAGTGAATGAATCGAATGCGGTGTGTCAGGATCATAACAAGTGGAAATCCGTAGTATCTACCTACCCCTTTGAGAAACATACGTGAGTGTAGGTATGTATTTTAGCATTTGCAATATAAATGTTCTAATTCACGAAGTGTAAAGCATTACAAATTGGGTTTTAAATTAATTTAAGTTTAACAGAAAACATCTAGGATTATAATACTTTTAAACTTGTCACTAGACACAGTAAATTTTGGATAATCGGAATGCATATATCTAATGCTCTAAGAGAAGCAATTGTTTGAATTTATAGCGGCAGCTATGGCAATTTTCTCACAGAAAATTCTCCTCACATTTTAAAAATATTTTTAAAACCTTCTATGACCGTAAACTAGTGTATTATTACAAAAATAAAACCGTAAAGTTGTTAGCTATAAATAAAATGGAAGCCGCTATCTAGCTCTGGAGATTAAAGAATAAGAAACACAAACTGCCGCGAGCAATAGCGAAGTCTCACTAAATTTCTAAATTTCTCTCTGGATGACACTAACAAAACTTCAGCCCCGTTGCGCCTGTTCGGAAATACACGGGCATATTATTTTAAGATTTTATAAATATATCTCAAAAATACAGCAATCATTTATCTTAGAAGCGAAAAAATATAACATGAAGTGATTGTTGATATACTATCTTAGTAAGTAGGCACATACAAAGGCCAATAATTGTTTCTTAGTTGTTTATTAAACGAGATTAACAATTGTTTATTGTTAATCTCGTTTAATGTTACGTTATATTAACTTAAACGAGAAATTAAGAAACAATTATTGGCCTAAATAATTTCTTATAGTTTTTATTTTTATACTAGCTACAGCATACGGATTCGCCCGCGTGTGATCCCGAATAAAAGTTGCCGATGATAAGTAGCTCTTCCCGTTAAGGCAGCGTTCGTAAGAAACACTTTCGATCGACCGTTTTCAGTGCTCCTTCAGTATGCTTCATGTTCACAAAAAGCCTTTTTAATTTAACAGAATAATATACAGCATCTTCACCGTGAAGATTTATTCTAAATATTGGTGAAATAATCTTTAAAATCGAATGAGTAGTTTAGCAGATTATCTACCACATACACTCAAACTAACAAACATTTCATCTCTATAATATATGTATAGATCAGTCATCACTGTTTTTAGTTTTGTACTGGACCACTAAGTGCGTTCGGTTGTTTTAACTTGGTCTTAGTCTTGTTGTTACCTCAACCTGGTTGGAATACTGACTTAATACAGTGTGACCAAAATTTGGTCCAATCCAAATTTTGGATTTGACTAAAAAAAATTAGCTCATATGACACCAGCTAAATTGTGTTTTTCGGATTACTATGCCGTATGTTTCCAAGACCGTTGTACAAGTTCTCAGTCCAACGTCTATACAACCACGGACAGATGCAAGTTTAATGTGTTTCGCTCTACAGTACATTTACATACTTGACTTATTTGAGACAAGGTTTGCACCAATTAAGTGAGGTCAACACTGCAGCGCTGTAGCATGGCAACATTGTAGCATAATGCTGAGCTGAAGGCCAATTCACCACTGCACAGAGCATACATTTTTTTATAGTAAAATCAAAATGCCTTTTTTTATAGTAAGATCAAAAGTAAAATAACATAAAAACGGTAGACTCATATTATGTATTTTTAATCTTAGTTCTTCATTCAACCTTTTTGTTAAAAAAAAAATATTTTAGACAAGGTTGCATCCAAATATATGAGATCAACACTGGTCTTAGCTGAAAACGAACGCTGCTGCATAGCAATATATTATGCTAGCACGTACTGACCTGAAAGCCAATTGACCACCACAGAGTATACAAATTACTAAAAAAGAAAAGTTTATGTGCGCATTAACACGTGCTCAGAACTGTGAAGGCAAACATCGTAAGGAAACTGGCATGCCCTAAAAGCGGCACTGAGCTTGCAACCAGAAACGTGGTCTAACCTCTATGCAAAATGTGGTATGTAATTAGTAACCTCAAAGATGTAGACACTGAGTATGTATCTGAGGATCTCCATAATGTGGGATGTCTAAGGATGTCATACTATCTTGAGCTTGTGTTGTTGTATAAAAGTACTTTATGAAAATAACTGCTTCATAAGACCGCTGTTGTTCAAAATTGTATTGGCGTGCGTTTGTTATAAAATTATGCACCATAATCATGATGGACATATAAGTACACTGAAATCCCGCATACCAATGCGGGATACAAACCATTCTATTGTGCATTACCTAAGCTGAACCTAACCAGCCCAACTCCTTGAAATAGCAGACTCTGGATTGATAATAACTGCCAGGAAGTCAGGGGTAGTGGAACGCTGCTGTTATTTTCATTATAACCTTACATGTTTTAAGCGTAATTTTGAAAATAAGTACTGCCGTCAAAGCTTTTCTATAAAGCGAGTCAAGTGCACATACCGTTCCTAAGATTGATGCCTGATTCGAAATGGCCAGTGCTTGTACCTAAGAGGAAAAATAATAACAGTCGTACTTAGGTATGAACAAAGGTATGAATAGGCCTTTATTAATACGGGAGTAGTATACTACTGCAAATACATTCTTATCTAGTTGTAACATGACTACATTAGACTGCTAGGTTTTTCTTGCCTAGAATAATAAATGTGCCTCCCGTTTTCTTAGACGTTTAGATTTACTGTACTCGACTTAACGTTACTTTTGTGTTTAGGTATTTTTAGGTTATCAAAATGGCCTCCACTTAAAATTTCCTCGACTGAGTGAAACCTATCAACTGTCAGCTCAAGTTACCTCACAATCTACCTGAAGTATTCCTCAACTCATCGCTTCTACGTTTTGTAGAGTTCGTTAAAGATGGCTTTTGAAAAAAGTTTTGTGAAATTCATAAATAATTATACTCACTAAATTAAGGATCGAAGGGAAGCAACGAACCCGTTGGGAACAAAAGACGACGTTGAATTTCTAAAACGATACCGCTTCTGTAAAAACACAATTTCATATTTTTCTTCCATTGTTTTTTGATAACCATATGTTCAATTCGAATCTCAGATGAGCATCATTTGAGTTTTGTAAGGGTCCTAAAAAAGTTCAACTAAAAATACCAATGTATCGGAGGAACCCAAAGCGCTCTGAGTCGAGTTAGAGTGAAGGAATATTTGAAGAAATGTCTAAAAATACGAGGGGAGTGCCTAAAAGTGGTTATCCTTATGATGTAACGGTGAGGCTCTTTCTTTCACTGATTACCATAAGGAATGAATGTCTTTGGACCAGTATTGGATCAAACACACATTTTTATGCTAACAAAGCCCACTCTACAGTAATTTATTTCTCCATGATCTCGGACTTATAATAAATGGTTCACTGGAATCGCATTCGACTTCAGGTTAATTACTGTTGGCGTAACGTGAAACTTATCGGTTGATTTAACCGTTGAGTAGGGTTATTTATAATTTGAGAGGTCAATTATAAAATTTGTGTGTTGAGGCTTAGCTAAGCGAGGTTGGTGTTAAGGTTACACAAAATTACTGCGAGAAAAGAGGCTTTAAAGTTCTTTTATGTCTCAGTTTTATAGAACAACTAGCAAATACCTGGTATGTGTTGTAATGCCACTCAAATTAAGAAAGTGCTTGATTTTACCAACATAAAAACCTTCGCGGGCGTGCGCAAAACAACTCACTAATTTTCGTCGCAATCGGATGAAAAGTATAACAAGGCATACGGAACAAATAAAGAAACTTTTGATTTATAGATATAAATAAATGTAAATAAAGAGAAAACAAAATTTGTTTTACATAATCTGAGAATGAAAAATGTTCTATGCTTCTTCAGAGAATTAGCTTTTTTCTTTGATTAAAGCTCCTGACAAACTTAAATTTCAGGTTTTCAATTGATCAGTAGTAATCAGTGGTGGCTAGAAGTGCCAATATTTTCGGGAAGCTATACTCAATGACTTTTTAGTTTTTTTCTGCGAGAGCATCATCAAAATAATTTGTTGACAAAATGCCAGAAAATGCAGCATTTGAAGGGTAAGCTAAATGGAAAGCCAGAACGGCTCGTACAGCATCTCCACATTTCATCCGAGAATTACGAGACCGCGTGGGAGATAAACCCAAAGGTACAACAACCCTCAAGTTCTTTTACAAAGCATATTGAATTATTTTTGAACCAGTCTAGCGCTGCCAAAGAACCTTCCTACGATCTCCACTTTCGTTATGCCCTTGAGAAACTCTCAACACGCTTTCAAGATCTATATTTACATCATTCCCCTTTTGAACGTCTGACATGAATACGAGTGAGCCCTTACGGTAATTATGGCAAGAAACCCCGATCTACAAATCACAGTGGCCCATTCAGCATGGACGTTCCTCTCAAATCATTCAAGCTTAATACACGTAAGACCTTCAGTATTGGATATCAATAGTCGAGAGCTTATGTTGGTTCATACTGACCGAGAAACTAGCAATAATATATTATGCTAGTTGCCATTTTCAGCAAAATGATAACGGTGTTATTATCATTGTTAGGTTTGAAGAGTATGGGGTGACATATAACTTTTGAAACTGATAAGGTTATAAACCATATATAATATATAATATTTTTTTAGTAAAAATGATATATTTAATATATATTTGGGTATAGGTATTATATAAAATAACGTTTAATTTGTATTTTATGTTTATTCTCCGGCAATAACAAAAAAAAAGTATATAAATAGTATATCAGTCATGTAGTTCCCATAACACAAGCTCTGCTTACTTTGGGGCTAGATGATGCTGTGTGAAAATTGTCAAGCATTATTTATTTATTAATAACATCGTCATTCTTTTAAATAGTTCTCTCCATCCTAAGGTTGTCTGGAAGAAATCGTTTTCAGCGATAAGACCGTTGACCATTGTGCGTTTCTTTTGTTTTTAAGTTATTTTATTATGTTTCTGTGTTTTGTACTGTAAATTGGTGTTATGCAAAAAGAGTTTATGTATCTATTTCCCATGATAATTGAGTTTGAATGTTTCCCGTTTTCAATAATGGCTTAGTATAAACAATTTTGGATTTGAAAGTACGCGCACACGTATTACATGTCAGCGCACCGCTGATATGCTCATACTAGTAATTTAAAGGCGGTATTTTGAGTTCATCCTGTTTTTGGTCTAATTCGTACCATCGTTCATCTTCATGTTATAGGCATTTATTTATTTTTTATTTAATTATTTATTTAATGGAAATAAATATTATTGTTCCTGAATAATCATCAAGATGAGTAGTGCAAGTGTCTATCTAGTGTCACCGTTATTCCGCCAATGTTTCATATAATATAAATAATTATGCAGTGCTCGGTGTGATCTAGCTACTCGCCCTGTGTAAACACACCTCAATTTCAATGGCCATAATTAGAGCACGGACCTAATCACGTCATTGCAATACCCGCTAAGCCCAATGGCCAGTCATTGACGTACGAATGTAATCAGTTACCTACCAGCTCCAGTTTATTGACGTAACAGCTTACAAGATTGAACACTCAATTATGTTTTGTTTTATTTTTCAATTTATTTGCGCTTAGCTCTTGCTCTAAACGGTGAAGGAAACATCGTTAGGAAACCGGCATGCCCAAGAACTCATATTATAAATCATGTGACATCGATTGGTGTTCCAATAAGCGGCGATTGGCTTGCAACCTGTCACCTGGAATAACTACTTACGAGGTCATGTACAAAAATAATGTTTGCACGTGCCTCTAATTTTCCCCTATTTGGTATCCTCAAAGGTCTATTCACTGAGTATCTTAGGATGTCCAACATACAGTAGTGAGTGTTTTTTTTTTTATTTTGTCTGCTCAATGATTCGAATGTAATATCGATACGTTTCCATTAAAATAAAACGTTATTATCATTGCGGATGATTACGAACAGTCATACTTATTGACAGTTTTCAATGCGTATTGCAAAGCGAGTGAAATTAATATTGTGAATCGAATTAAATTATGTAAAGAGCAAATTAAACAGATTGCTGTAACTGGGATCATTTTATTGTTCTCATAAACAACAGCCTGTAGAAATCCACTAATATATCACTTGGCTAGGATTAGATTCATAAAAATATAGTAATGCAGGTATGAATCTTTAAATAAATAATAAATAAATAATGCTGGACAATTTTCACACAGCATCATCTAGGCCCAAACTAAGCAGAGCTTGTGTTATGGGAACTACATGACTGATATACTACTTATATACTTTTTTTTTGTAAATACATACATATCATACATAGAAAACACCCAGACCCGAGACAAACAAGCTAATCGTGCAAACATTTGTCCCGCAGCGGGAATCGAAGACGCAAGCTTCTGCGTCGCAAGCGGGCCTTCGCCCACTGCGCCACAGAGGTCGTCCTTAACCTTTAAATAATATCAAAAAAATACTTCTTCAATGTTGGTAAATTAAAAAATATATAACCAGGATCAGTCTACAATGTGATCATAATATCTGTAATCTAAAGGCATGAGTAAACTCTCTCTAATCTTCATCTGCTTACTCCATGACGTAATCTGCATACCGCAAAGGACTGCGAAATTATTCCAATTATTCAAAAGCATACTCCAGATATCCAAACACCTGCGAAACCTTTCAAAATTACAAAACCTCCATGACACAGCAGAACCTCCGTAATCGGTTATCCGAACCCATTATTATTTCAATCGAAAGAACATTTTAATAATGGCATTCAGTGCAAAGCATGGGCATTCCATTTAAGAGGCGGCCATTTTTCCACGCCCGGGTTCCCGCTATTAACTCCCGCTGAAATAAAGACTCGATTGCCGGGTAATGGGAGGGCGCTCTGATAGTATTATTTTTGCGAAATAGTTTTTAAATTAAAACGTGGGATTGTTGAAATGAAATTGTCCTAACAGATAAGAATGAAACTTCGTGCCGGCAGGCAGTAGAAATGACCAGACGTCATTTCTACTGCCAGAAGCCTACTGGCAGAAGAAAGTTCTCTAATAACATTCTGACATGCCAGTCAATGATTTTCAGTCTACAATGCTAACTTACCTTGTGTTAGTCTGTAATATTTCCTTAGAGAGCTTTTACGAGAGCAGACGACCTCGGTGGCGCAGTGGGCGAAGGCCCGCCTGAGACGCAGAAGGTTGCAGGTTCGATTCCCGCCACGGGATCTGTGTGTTTTCTATGTATAATATTTATGTATTTACAAAAAAATTATAAGTAGTATATCATTCATGTAGTTCCCATAACACAAGCTCTGCTTACTTTGGGGCTAGATGATGTTGTGTGAAAAAAGTCCAGCATTATTATTATTATCAAACGTTAATTAAAAAGGTAAGATGATGATCTTCCATGCCGATTTTGGCTATGGCGAACTTGTGTCTACATTGTTTTTTTTTAACAATTATGTCTATAAACGTAGTGCATGTCAACACACAGTTTAAGGACCTATAGCAAATAAACGAGTTCAAACGTCGTTGAACGTCAAAATTGGATACAAACTCCTTTTCCTGGGCTCAGTAATATTCTGCATGGACATAATAAATACTTCACAATACCGTATTAAAATATACTGCAAGTAAACAATGAGCATTTATGGATTTAAAAGAAACGTAATAGAGATGGAATTTATTAAATTTCGTCTAAGCTACGTGACCGCCGGGGGCCGCAGGGTTTCACCCCCATTAACCTTGTCTCGACATGATTTAGGAGCGAATACGAATTTTCCCCTATTCCGCCATAAGGTGGTGCTTGGTAACAGAGGCAACGACCTTAGCACAAGTCACTGTACACCGGTGCATTTACCTAAAGGACATTATACATATAATTATTATAAGTCGCGCAACTATTTTTTTTCGTTGCTCTCGTAACATTTTTTAAATAAGAAAGACATAACAGTATCAGTAGGTATATACAAAATATACAGATCAAGCTATCGAATAAACATTGCCAACGATCTAGTGATAGGTCAACTGAACCACAGTACAAGAAGAAACAGAAAATTCTCCTGCCAGTCTGGCTGCGTTTATGAGGAAGGCGCGTTGAGAGACAAGAACGGACTCTGTGTCCAGAGGAGCAAAGTACCTACCTTACCGGTCGGTACAAAATGGGATTAACAATAAAAAAATATGATAATCGAATAGGTATTAAGTGTCTCTAAAGTGTACTAAAGTAAGGAACTTATTGTGTTGTAACTAATATATTTGAAGGACGGAAACGAAGAATATATAAAGTAATTATATAAAAAAAAAAACAGATCACTACCAGACGCAAGTGTTCCTAAAATGTCTGGGCGGCTGTGAGACGGAAAATGGTACTATGACCTAAATAAGTTAACTTTTGCTGCTCCGTTGTGTCAAATCTATGCACAGATTTCACAGCCCGAGATCAATGGGGCTTTGTCTCCTGTCTCATGTCCAGAACGTCCCCTTAATCCTGCCTTTCACCTTTTTATACGGAACAGATTTTTTGTTGGTTTTAATAAACTGACACTCGGTAATGAAGGAAATTAGAGCTCGGTACGTTCGAGATTGTATTTCGAATTCTTTATAGAAGAATTCAAGGTTTTGGAATTATTCTGGGAGCGTTAAAGGAATGTGAGATATTTCAAAACCTTTTTTCCAGACAATGGAAGGTTTCTGGCCTTATATTATAATGAAGATATTTTTGCTGGTTTTCATTGGAGATTTCAATGAAAAGTCGCACGTGACAAGTTATTTTTCATGAATAATTTGTGAAACTTAGCGCAGAAATAAGTTTATTTAGAATTGAGTAGGTAAAATTCAAGTGCATTTAAACGGTGTAGGAAAACATTGCAAGGAAACTGGAATGCCCAATAGAGAACTACAACTTCAGAGACATGGCGATGGGTTTGCAACCTGTCATGTGGTGGAATGCTAACTTCTATGCAAAACGTGAGCATAGAACGTGCCTCTGAATACCTCCAAAATGGTGACCCCACGATTTTGCATACTGAGTACCTATATATATTTTATTGTACACCAAAAAATACGCCTGGTTAAATAAGTACTCCAAACTTTGACAATGTTGTACCATGGATAGTCTTATCGCTAATTATCGATCTCAACCTAACAACCTTTATCTATACCTAGATCTGAGGATTTCCATCATGGAGATTATAGTCGTGAGCATGTTTGTTTTTGCTTTTTGAGTAGGTTAAGATACAATTTAGTACAACTACAGTTTAGTTAATTTAATCATCAATTAAGTACAATCGTATACTTTTGAACGAGGTCATGAACCGACTCTGTTACAACATCCACTATTTATAAAGCCCACCCTAACCATAGACCCTCTAAACCGGTCCGATATGGTCGTAGGCCGGAACCACACTCGATGGAGCAGAGGATATTAACCGAACAGATAACAACAGATCTTTGGGAAACGGGACGTAAGGGCATGCACACATGAACAAATTTTTATTTTATTTTTATTTAATAAGGCACACATTACACGTTACAAACATTAAAAATATAAATATAACTAGTATACAGTTTAAATCTGGTTCGGAACATAACTTATGTGCGCACACAAAAACAATAAATAGTGTTAAGCAGACAAACAGCAGGTTTCAAACCAGAGAAAGTTAAGAAAACAAATAAAACAAATAAAATGTAGCAAAGTAGCTACCTACTAAAATACTTAAACAGATATTAAAAAAAAAAACTACTACCTACCTATTGTATGGAGGTTGAGGAAATGCACGCAGTAATCGAACATGCTAGATGCGGGGATGTTTGGCGAATACACACCGAATTCCATCGCTTGTAGTCCCTTCCTAATGATTATTTTTTACACCCAACCGACATATTATACATAAACCTGACCCCATAGTAGGATTCCTTTATTTCTCGACGATAGCTCCGTATACTCCAGTCATCCCGTGACCACGGCTGTTGCAATACAGTCGAAACGTCGCGAAAATAATAAAAAAGGTAAACGTGATAAAGACCCGTTAAACTTATAATTATGTCATCTAATCGCGAAAGTTTGAAAAGTACCATTTAAAAAAAATATTTTTTAGTGAAACCACATACCGTGGCTTATCGTGAGATTTAAAGTTTAGGGGATTCTAGTAAACCAAACCATGTCACATCAAGAGTTCCAGTGAAGTGCAAAATAAACTTTCATTCGTCACGCATTCGATGTGCTCACGCCCTTACCAGTATTGTGTTACCCGTGGTATCAACTCCCTTTATTGTTGGACGGATGTACGAACAGTGCTTGCGTATTTCTGTATTATTATTGTACTTGGTAAACTTAGTTTCTCGTCTTGTTATCTTGTAATATTATGAAATTGTATGCTGACAACGACATGTACGATCTTCTTTCTAGTCACAAATAAACAAACAGTGTGGTGAAAGTATGTAATCTCATCCTCGTCGCCAAATGTTCTGTATTTAAGGGAATAATACACTTGAACTCGTTTAATGGCTGACAACCGTCTGATCACTCTTAATATAACTACACTCATATATAATAAAGAGTACATATACCACAGACTTATATTCAAATATTTTTAAACGACATACATTACAAATCACTTTCTCTCACAATAGTTTCTTTTAATTAAAACAGTTCAAAATATAAGATACCATTTATCTCCCTAATGGCTTATTGGATTGTGATGCAGTTTTTTTTGCAATCAAGTTGTATGCCTTTTAGGATGATTTTTAGATAGGTTTTATCGCCTCAAGTCACTAGGAGGCGTCGATATGGAAAACCACGGCGTTTTTGTTTCATACCAATTGCATTTCAAAGTACCTACAAAAGTATTTTTATCAAACTCGATTGAAATTTCAGTAAGATAAATTGCTACTGAGTTATTTTGTACGGATGCCTATTTTCAGCAAATAAAAACATTTTGGTATTATAATATTTTATCAAATTAATAGAGGTATCCAATTGTGGCGTTGAAATACCAGATCACAAACTTCGTCCAAAATATTAATTAGCAAAAACACGCGGTCGCTAGACCGCGTTTATAAACAGGTTACCCAAAAATATATCCGTAACTGGCCATCCCATTGAAAAACAGGAATTGGAATTTCATCGAAACTATTTTTTTTTTTGTATTAGGCCCCAATCCAAGCTTAATAAACCACCGAGCCTAGTATAAAATATAGTCTCATATGCTTTTTATTTAAAATAGACAGGGCCTCAAAGATATAGAGAGTTTTTGGATATGTCTGTGGATGTTCATCATGGAGAATACAGTCTGAGCATTTTCAATTTAAATATATTTTTTTGTTTTCGCCAATATTCATGCAAGTTTTAAAACAGCCTGCATCTAATGCGTTGCAACATTTGTCAATATCCCGGCATGCTAATCACATCCATGTTCGTCGCTAAATATGTAATTTTTATCGACGTAATTCGTTATGTCAACTTGCGTCTACTCCAACATAACATACGTCATTATTCAGGCACGCTGCCGCTCAGCCAGCGTCTACTGCGTCATCACAATCGTCAGTATTCACGCACGCTGCAAACAACTTGCGTCTACAAAGTCAGCATTCACGCAAGCTGCAAACAATTTGCAAACATAACATGCGTCAGCGGTCTGGCACGCTTCGCTCTACTTGCATCTACTGAAACATAACATACGTCATTATTTAGGCACGCTGCTCTCAGCCAGCGTCTACTGCGTCATCACAAGCGTCAGTATTTACGCACGCTGCAAACAATTTGCAAACATAACATGCGTCAGTGGTCAGACACGCTGCGCTCAACTTGCGTCTACTAAGTCAGTATACAGGCACCCTGCGATCAGCTTTTGTCTGCTGCAATATAACATGCGTAATTATCTAGGCACGCTGCGCACGACTTCGCAATACATAACTTCGCAACGTGTAACATAAAAGTTTTGACGTTTATCCCTCTAGCTGACCAGACTTGTCCTGCATCCGGACCTGCCAGCCCAGGCGAGATAAAAGTTAATGGTCCAACTTACCGCGAATTATTCCCCTGGCAGAGCATATTTTTTTTATCTCCACCCGTGTAAATGTTTCAATAATTTAGGCTGTTTTTTTAAGCGGTAATGTTTATGCTAATGCGTTTCCGCTGTCATTCTTTAGGAAGGTCATTGTTTAAAAAAGTAATAATTATTTTTTATCATTTTGTAAAGTCGTTTCTGCCGTATTTTACGGTTATGCTAGGCTGTGAATAAAGCTTAAGTAAAAATTGAAACATTTTTCAACATAAAATTTAATAAAAAATAGTTATTAAAACTGTTGTTGAAAACATAAAAACTGTTTTATTTTTTTTATTTTATGTTTTTTGTATAATAGTCCTTTCTCAACGTGTCATTGTACGGTTCTCTTTTTTTCATCCACAAAATATCATACGGATTTTGGTTACTAATAAATGGGCTACTATTAATTGTTTTACGCTCATGTATTGCCGTAAGGCTGAAACGGATTATTGTTTCAATTTTAATGTCGATTATAGATATTCATTGTATACTAAATGTTTTTTCGACGAAATTGGTTGTGTATTTCAGAATTATCCTAAACCGAAGACTTAACTAAGTGTAACTAAACTAAGCACTAAGTCAGCATTAAAATAAGGTAAAAGACTATGCCTGAAAAAAAAACAATGATGGACATTCTCAGATACAGATTCAATTAGAAGATCTTTGAAGGTACCAAGTAGGGAAAAGTCAGAGGCTCGTCCACACATTACATTTGGTACATGCCCACGTTGTAAGTAGTAAGTAGTACACGTGACAGGATACAAACTCCTCGCCGTTTGTAACATATCACGACAGTAACCAATTAGGTCTTAGTAATTAAAGACATGCCTTTTTTAATGTTTGAAAAAAATACAGTAATTTAAAGTGAAAGGGTTCTATGAGAAAAAACATTTTGACTAACCTCAGTTTTGCCAATAGCATTCAGGCATCTGTCAATAACTAAAATACTTTACCATCTGTATGGAACAGTGGCCAACAATGCTGGAAAAAGCAAAAAGAAAAAAAAATGACGAAATGTACCTCTATTGACCCTTTAATACTCTGTCACGTCGCATAAAAAATTGCTTATCCCCAACGGTAGATACGTAATAATTATCCGCAAAAATACCAAAAACCAAAAAAATACCCTTCATTTCGAGCTTAACGAGAATTTCAAAGCGTCACGTGCTTGGCAGGGCCTGATGATGTCAAAGACTTTTTACAACTGTTTTTGATTAAAAAAGTTTTATTTCAACATGTTCCAGTGATAATTGGCAGCTTGATTTTCATCTCGTTTTCGATTTAGGTTTCTAGGCAGGCCAAATAAAAATATGGTAACTTATACAAACATCTGTGTGATTTCTAAAAAAATGTGACTCTTCGAATGTAAAATAACAAATAAATCTTGTTGGGATTTTATTGTTTGTGCCCATCCTGAAATGAAGATATCATATGGTGATACAACGCTAAAGATAAAATATCTCCCTATTGCTACCAGTGGTGACCCTTTCAGAGTGGCTGTTGAGAATATAATACGAAAGGGAAGTGATGATCCAAAACAAATATAATTTAAAAAATAAAACCTCTATGCGGCCACAATGAGAACAGTAACATTTCATCATCATTATCATCAACAGCCAGCCAACAGTCTTCTACAGCTAGACAAAGGACACCCCTCCAAGACGAACGACCTGGGCCTACTTTCATCCACCAACTTCAATCGGGTGAAAGTTTTTCTACCTTTCGTTGTCTGGAGGTCGAAAAATCATGAAAAACCGAATTGAGACTTTTACAAAAACACCACGGACCTGCTCATATAAATATAATTTCCCGACCTCCATTTCAAGCGATTTATTATAAACGTTATAACTCTCGTACCCCTTGCATATTTATAGACTCTATAACTTGCATAGTCGGGTCTCTTTCGCCGCGTGTGAAAATTTAATGACTGTGTAAAATGAATACCTACTTTTAGTGTAAGATTTTACCTGAGGAGTCTTTGTTTCAATGCTGGGACGAAGATATGCAGGCGAAGGACAGTTCTATTTAGAAACTCAACATTTTTTAAAAGGGAAGCATTTTATATGGACCTAGTATCTTATGATGTTGAACGACCTACATTCATTGGTAGTATTAAATTGTATTTTTAGTTATTGATTTAAGACGTAAGTATTTTGTTATTGTCATACTTCTTTGGATTAACTGCATGATTAAAGTCAGGATCATCAAACTGATTCCAAAAGCCGCATTTTCAATAACCTTAGCGTTTCATATGTGTTAGTTCAAAACGACATCGTTTGAAACATGATTTTCGTGAGAAATTTCAAATATTTTACAAAATAAATATAAGCAGCGATTTTTCGACGGGGCGCTCGGTCCGGAAGCGACGTTTGACATGTCTCGTATATTGCTTTCAAGTTATTTTGGAAGAATTTAAAATTAAAAATATTTACCCCATGTTGCTGGTTTAAAATTAAGGTTAAATTAAATTTCAGTGCAAATTGTTATAATTGTAAACAGATGAACCAATGCTATGAAACCAATTCTTGGTGATAAGAGTGAAAGAAGCAAAATATGTACTTTTTAATATGAAGCAAATGAATTGATTGTGGAAATCCGTAGTCTTTGCCTACCTCTATAAAAACAGGCGTGAGTCTATCATAAAATATCCAACAAACACGAACTAGTATATAGTCCTGTCCCCACACTAGGGTTATCTGTGTTGTGGGTATCAGGAACAATAAGTATGGTTGCCACAACACCCAGACCCGGATCATATACCTGGAGAACATGCAAGAATTTGTCCCCCAGGGAATCAAACCTGCATTTCTTTCGTCTCAGCTCTGTGTTACATCAACAATACTATTACAACAAAGCATAAATCTGTTTATAAAAAGTCAAAGACGACTAAGATTAATCACTGAATAAAATGGTGGCCATAAAATAAAATATAAATAAATAAAATCTCAAGGGAAAACATTTTAGTTCAAACGTTTTACTGTTCTGTATGTTCTGTATGAATGCACATATTTAAGGCACAAGATTAAAATATTACCTTTATTGACCGGTTACACAACATTTTAGGATCTACCTGTAGACGGTTCTAAAATAAATAATGCTGGACATTTTTCACACAGCGTGATTTAGCCCCAATCTTAGCACAGCTTGTATTATGGGAACTACATGACTGATAATACTACTTATATACTAATAAAAATTCAAAGACTTCTCAAATCCTCATCAGCCATAAGACGAACATTAGATTCATTCAGTAGAATCCAGTAAATGGTAAAGTTCCCAAGAGCCGAGCCAGTGGGGTCGATCACAGCTGCAGCCGGTCAAAGGTTAATCGCTTGGAAAAGTTCACGATCCGACTCGGCTCGTGTTCCTTCCGAATTCACCATCAATATAGACTGATAAAGACCCGTGCATGAAAGCAGCATCGTCGAGGTATATTGAAACCTGAAACGATTTAGTGCATCTATCAGTATTAAATAGCATTTAAAATAAATACCAGCCAAAACTTATCGTGTGTTGTCTAAGAAATTAAGTTGATACTTTTTTATTTGATCTCGTTCGATTGACACCAGTGTTTGTTGCCTGATTCTTTTAGGCTTGGTCACGCGAAAGAAATCGGCGTACATTCACTTTAACGTTTTAAATTCACATAGTCATTAAGCTGACTTTTCTAGATGATCTTTATGATAATAATGAATAAAACCTTTTGACTTCAACTTGGATTTTTTATATATTATCTTTTAGGCATTGTCAAAATTAAATAAGTAAAAGTGAAGTTAATGTATTGAGAATAATGATTATCATCAGCCTTGTAGTCATATAAATTCAAAAGATATTACAAGGATGAAATATTGAAGATAAATATAATTTTAGTGAGCTACGGCGTGGCTGCTATCAACATGTATTTAAGTAATTAAATTATAAGCCCCTTCAATCTTCACATTAACAAAATTGAGTTTATAATAGTTCAAAGCTAAATAGACGTAAAAAGCTTAAGTATTCTTTCATGAAAGTCGTCAGATATTCAGTCGGCAATCTCATCGCGAAGGAGTTGAGTCACGCCAAAGGGTGAAAGGCTTACTTGT
Source organism: Perizoma affinitatum (assembly GCA_961405105.1). Lineage (NCBI taxonomy): Eukaryota > Metazoa > Arthropoda > Insecta > Lepidoptera > Geometridae > Perizoma > Perizoma affinitatum. The sequence goes on along the minus strand of OY560194.1, from coordinate 10,860,061 downwards.
AAGTATCAATAAAAGTTTCGAACGCAAAATCATTGAATTAAAGCTTTTATCAGCATATGCTAGACCGACACGCTTAAGTTTATCTATCTACTATCTATTATAATAAGACTGTAACAGGTACAATTCTGTACATATAGGTACATAATATACATAAAAAACACCAGACTCGAGACAATTATGTGCAGATCTTAAAAACATTATTCCCGCGGCGGGTATCGGACCCGCAACCTGCAGCGTCTCAGGCGGGCCTTCGCCCACTGCGCCACAGACGTCGACAAATAAATGAATGAACGTCTTACATAATGAGTACATACATAGTCCCCACACTAGGATTCCCTTTTTTGTGAGGATCAGGAATAGATAGATCTATTTTTATAGATAGAATCCAAATTTCAGCCAAATCGGTTAATTTGTTCTTTAGCAAATAACATCCAAATCTCTATACACAATCTACTTTCGCAGCTATAACATTATAATGATACGATTTAATACTTAATAACTAAGACAGACTTCAACCTCTTTGAGAGCATCATTGTCTGCTATTTGCATCATTGACCTCTGTGGCGCAGTGGGCGAAGGCCTGAGACGCAGAAGATTGCGGGTTCGATTCCCGCTGCGGGACAAATGTTTGTATCTGCGAATATTTGTCTCGCGTATAGGTGTTTTCTATGTATGTTATGTATGTATTTACAAAAACAAATGTATATAAGTAGTATATCAGTCATGTTGTTCCCATAACACAAGTTCTGCTTACATTGGGGCTAGATGATGCTGTGTGAAAAATGTCCAGCATTATTTATTTATTTATTTCTTTCAGCAGGATGACAAATTTTTGTAGTCAATATTTTAGTAGGATGCCCTACTTCGGTTACTTGGTATGATAAAATATTTATTTTACAAAGGGTTATTAAGCTCATGGTAGGAATAAAGTTAAATGGCTACCAGCTACGAGCTTTTAAAAGGTAAACCAAATGGATTTCAGCCGTATCGGCTTATTTTTGATCGTAAAAGAATTTGATTATAATTTACTTATTTGCGTGTTACTATGTCGTAAATAGAACATCTGCGATTGTTAGAATCGATAACGTAACGTGGGGATACTTGCTGCATACTTTGAAATTTGTTTAATAGTTTTTTTTAATACTACTAAAGAAACAAACAAACTCACAGCCCACCAGCCCGCTTAGCAACCAAGACAAAGTTATGTCTACGAAAGAGAAGACATAAACTATTTCTGTCGCCTGTTCTATCAAACAAAAGAGAGGGACAAAATATTTTTGTCTTGGCGGTAGACAAACCGTAGCCTATGGACGCTTGCAATACCAAAGGTATAATTTACACGTTGCCTCCCTGTGATTTTAAGATGAAAGATCTCATGTTAAAGGTACATGAGATCTTTCATCAATAAAGAATAATAATAAATAATAAGAATAATAGTTCAATAATAAAGTAAATTAATATTTTTTTAATAATTACTATCTTTTGTTTAAACAGACGTTTACATTAGTCGAGACCCCACACTAGGATTCTCTGTGTCGTGGGTATCAGGAACTACGAGTACCGTGGTACCACAACACACCTGAAACAATATCTGCAGAACATGCAAACATTTGTCCCGCACCGAGAATCGAACCTCTTGCGCCTTAGCCGGCTACTCGCCCGCCTCGCTCTCAAGGCGAACGAGGTTAAATGAGGCACGGAACACTTAACGTGTCCTCTGAAGCATGGAAACGCTCAGTTGTTAGTACCACTTGGTTCACATACCGTCCAAATAAAATGAACATTGATACGATCGATACTGACGACCTCTGTGGCGCAGTGGGTGAAAAACCGCCTAAGGTTGCGGATTCGATTCCCGCTGCGGACAAATGTTTGTATGATTATCAAATGTTTGTCTCGAATCTGGGTGTTTTCTATGTATAATAATCATAATATGTGTATGTATTTACAAAAAATATATATAAGTAGTATATCAGTCATCTAGTTCCCATAATACAAGCTCTGCTTAGTTCGGGGCCAGATGATGCTTTGTGAAAATTTTCCAGCATTATACTTGTGATATCTGTTGTACTTCTAGACTTTAGATCGCGTTTAAAAATCCAGTTTAGCTTAAATACACAATAAAGATACAGTAGTTTACGCAAGCCCTTTTTTTAAATAATTAATCTGATGAAACAGCATAAAAACCAAAAAAACAAACACGCTCACAACTGTATTCCTCATGATGGCCCTCCTGAGATACATACTCATTGCGTAGATTTTAAAGGACACCAAGTAGTAAGAGGCACGTCTTAATATTATATTCTTCTATTCTTTTATTAGTTAATAATAGTTATTCTACACGTATCTAATCGTATCTAATCTACCCACGGTGCCACTATCCAGCCCCGTCTCACGACAAAGAACGTGGTCGCGGACGGTGCTCGTGAAGAAGAAACCAGGATTATAGTAAAGTACATAGTATAGTCGTAATAATATACTAAACAATAATAGCATCTACCACTATAGACCGTAATTCTGAAAAGCGTCACGTTGTCTTCCCGCCAACTTGTGGTTAGAGACTGCCGCAAGCTGTTCAGTCATTCCACAATTGGCTAAGGAAGGACTATGGGAACAAATTTGCAGGACTGCACCTTATTATAAGAGGCAAGGTGACAGAGCTTTATTTCATTGAAGCGGAAGAAAAACAAGAAGCCTCTTGTCAAAATAAGTGCAATCGGACCGGACCTGCATCAGGCGATTCTCGTGACTTTTATATATGTGTGTGTCACGTTCTTACATTACTTTATTAAGGCTGAGGATGTGGAGAAGTATTTGCGCGAGCAAAGTCACGCCAAAGGGTGACTCAACTCCTTCGCGATGAGAGTGCTGACAGAATATCTGACGACTTTCATGAAAGAAGATCTGTGGCTTAGGGAATTGGCTATTGACGTTTCAGGGGTCGGTTACCGAAATCAGCCGTGCACATGTCACACTACGTGATAAATAAATATATTTTTCTTTAATAATCATATGTGTTTTAGTTTTAAGATATTAATGTTATGGACTCTGTATCTGTACGTGCACTTTACAGTGTTGTCTGAAAAGTTCATGTTCATATTTACGACACGCTAACAAAATCGGATCGCAACGCAAACATCATGTTATAGAAATAGACTATAATTCTTCCAAGTTTAGAGTAAATAGTATAAAGAGGTCGAAAGCTCTTTTCAAAATAAATATCCTCTAAAACTAACACGTAAACAGATTAAAACAGTTTCGCAGCAACTAGGAAACGGGCTAGCAAATTCAATTTAACGGCTGAACCGTTCTGTTACAAGGGTCCATTAAGGGAGACCGAAGAAAAAACGCCGATAACAGATGTTAATTAATCGTATAAATCTATTGCCGGCCTCGTTATAGAATGATATTGCTCTTTGGGCAATTAGGAGACGTGTTTCGATGGTTGTGTATGCACGAATATTCGGCTTCGGGCTAAAAATTAAGCCGAATTAATGTAAATATCAATTAAATGGATGTTTAACTAGTGGAAACCCCTGTATTTGGCCAACGTTTTGATTAAAAAAATCGGTATTTTAAAATCGCAAAATATTTATTAATTATTTAATTTTATTTCCAGACGTTTTGTTTTCTTGATTTTTAATGAATTAATATCAACGCCACTTTTACGATACTCCACACTATTTTGCCATTAGTCAAATTTAATATCTGTGAAAGGTCTTTTGATTGCATAATATTGATGTCATTCGTTTGTGACTATGCAACATTGTAACTCAAGATATTTCAGGTCATAGGACTTTTCGACAAGTGGACGAATATTAACCGAGCAAAATAATACTCTTTCTGGTCGTTATATTTTGTTTATTGACACTGACGACATTATAATAATTACGGTATTTTTTTACGGGATACGATGTATGAGCTGCATATAAAAATTCTTCTATGAGCAGATGACAAAACCAAAATGTATCTATGCCACTAACAGATGTAAAATAATCGCATATTTAGGTACTTAAATCTATCGCCGCCATCTTTGCTGATATTGTTCATTGGGCAACTAGTAAGTGTATCTCGATAGTGTTAAATTATAGAATTCGGTTATAATTTTGACCGAAACCAAATTTTCGTCGGGCTTGCCATGCCTATCCGTTGCGTTCGGGCTATTCTCCTGTTAAATGGTGTTTCTTTTTATTCGGTCCTTTTGTTACATTGTCGGTTGTTTGTACCATTAAGCATTAGGTTAAGTAATAATTAAGTTGTTTGACGATTCTGTAAAGACTACTGTAGTTTAAGTATTCATTGATAGATATATTTTATAAACTGCGTTAATCAACAGACTGCCAGCGCTATGTAGCCTACGTAGTACATGCTGACATCTTTTTGGCACAACATTTAACTGTCTAGATGAATCAAGACGGTTTCTGGGGCATTTCTGGCAAGTTCTACTAACAAGTTGGCTAAGTACCTATTTTTGCTGATCGTCCCAACACCCTATTTTTAAGTGACCAAGTTTGTAAGATTTTTCATTTAATAATACGAACTGATATCGATAACCCATTGTTAACTTGATAAGTTAACAAGTATGTGGTCATTCTCTTGTCATAAACACAATTTACCAAAACTATTAAATGTCGTATACTCGTATACTGAACTTATTAATAACGATTTGAATGAGAAGACTCGATTATCAATCAATCTTAAAACAAGTATTTCGATAAAAAATATATCCTACCCTACCATAATGTTTAATGTGAAAGTATTGATGTTTGGTTGATATTAATCTCTGTAACATCTGATCCGATTTGTATGAAATTGGAACTATGTATTTTTCATGACCTTCAAACACTTAAATATATAAGGCTACTTTCATCTAGATACAAAACGAAGATGTGGGTAGTAGCTTGTATCAAAAAAAAAAACCGTCCATTATACAATAATATTTCATCAAGAGACTTTTTACGACCTTAAAATTTTTCTCTTTTATTTTATGTCTAAAAGTTGTCACAGTTGGCTGATATTTCTAAATCGATGCCTTGACTTCTTTGAGTTAAAGCTAAGTTAAACGATTTTTTTGTATAAGATATTTCTTTAAATTTTACTTTGATGAAAACAAGCATACTTACGCTCGAGATACTAAGTCGTTAGCAACGCTCAATATGACATCTGCAATATCAAAACGACCTCTGTGGCGCAGTGGGCGAAGGCCCGCCTGAGACGCAAAAGGTTGCGGGTTCAATTCCCGCCGCGGGAAAAATGTTTGTAATGTTTGTCTCGGGACTGGGTGTTTTCTATGTATAATATGTATGTATTTACAAAAAAAAGTATATAAGTCATGTAGTTCCCATAATACAAGCTCTGCTTAGTTTGGGGCTAGATGATACTGTGTGAAAAATGTCCAGCATTATTATTATTATTATTATTATAAAACACCGCCTATCGTAGTTTCTTGAGAATTTGATTTTGTTCATATGTCACTTGTTTAAGATGTAATAAAGTATTTTCATTCATTCATTGATGCATTCAAAAGCATTATTGATGAATAGCCTTTTTTTAGACCAACCAATCATTACTGTTTGGTGGCAGAAATAGGCAGAAATAAAACCCAGCAGGTTGTATTTCCATGGATAAGTTCTTTTATAAAAAAGTTCTTCTGCTAAGTACTGAAAGTATTACCATTATTGTTTCTTGCCTTTCTTTCCTGTCTTGGTTGCGGAGGAATAGGCAGTAAAATTTAAATTTTATAATCAACCTTGTGATTTCAAAGATAATAATAATGTTTACTTTGACTTGACTTTTACTACATTATCTAGAATTTTTATCAGCAAATAGGACTTTAAAAACTTATTTAAATGTGATCGTTTATATCTGAAATACCGAATTCTTACTAAATGTATGAACTCAATAAGCCCTATGCTTTAAATGGAGTAAGAAAGTGTCGTGTTGAAGTGTGCAATTCAGTTACTAATTAGACTTCAAACTCATGATAAAGTCATTATATCGTACCTGACCCATAATACAAAAAGAGAACATTTATAAATAAAGCAGGTTGCTGACTATTTACCGGTTCGAAACCAGCACTTACGTATTATTAGGCACGTGTGACATACTTTTTCAACTGTTTTGATAAAGATCGATTTATAATAATTAGAAGTTTTATACGTGTATTTATTACACTTACTTTTTTATTATTTTCTAGACGTTTCGACTGTATTGCACCAGCCAGTGGTTACGGGATGATTGGAGTATATGGACCTACCGTTGAAAAATAAACTACACTAACCATATCACTGCACTGCCAAATCAGATCACGACACAAACATCTGTTAATTATGCGAACACCCAACAGTTATTCTCGTTTAGCAACATCTTTAGTTCTACTGGATACTGATGAAATGGAGGTAGAAAGGATAATCATGGGCCTAAAAGACGATTGTGCAGTTGGCTGGGATAATATACCATGTAAAATAATTAAACAATTTAGACACATCCTAATCCCTCCTTTAACAAATATTTTCAATAAATGCTTAGCCACAGGAATTTTCCCCAAGTGTCTTAAAAAAGCTGTTATAGTCCCGGTGTATAAATCTGGATGTAAAGAGAATGTGACCAATTATAGGCCAATTTCCTTACTTCCCTCTTTTTCTAAAATACTAGAGAAACTGATAAATCAAAGGCTAGTCAAATATTTGGAGAATAAATCAATTTTGTCTAACATGCAATTTGGATTTAGACCTAAAGTTTCAACTGACGATGCCGTACATCACTTAACTAACTATCTTGTTCAGGAAATTGATAAAGGTAATCATACTGTGGGAATTTTCCTGGACCTAGCCAAAGCTTTTGACTCCGTTTCTATTCCTATCCTATTGCACAAGCTTGAATCAATTGGTATCAGAGGCACTCAGCTGAAACTTTTCACAAGTTATCTGGAAGAACGCTCTCAATGCGTGAGGATTGGCAATGTTTTCAGCACAGAACAACAAAATACAATCTTTGGTGTACCCCAAGGAAGTATTTTAGGCCCGACTTTGTTTTTGATCTACTTAAATGACCTCTGTAACATAAAACTAGACCACGGTGTAATTGTTTCTTATGCTGATGACACTGCCCTCCTTTTTTCCGCTGATTCTGAACAAGACGTACACAAGTATGCGCAAAATGGATTTAATGTTGTAAATAAATGGCTTCAACAAAATTTATTAACATTAAACTCAGATAAGACAAATTATATTAAGTTTTCAATGCGTAAACTAGCAACGAGTCAAATGACACAAAAATTACATGCTCATTTTTGTAAAGACTTAACTAACACCCAATGCAGGTGTCCCGTCATTAACAAAACTAATAAAATTAAATACCTAGGTGTTATATTGGATGAGACTCTAAGCTTCAAAGCACATATACATGCATTGAATGCTAGAGTCCGCAAACTAATATTTGTATTCAAAAAATTACGTCATATAGCGGATTGGAATATTATCAAACAAGTTTATTTTGCTCTATGTAATTCCGTTTTAACATACTGTATATCCACATGGGGTAGAGCAGGTAAAACACTTCTACTAACAATCGAGAGAGCTCAAAGAGCAGTACTCAAAGTGTCCACTGCAAGGCCCTACTTTTTTCCTACTAACCTTTTATATGAATCATGTAAAGTCTTAACAGTCCGCCAGTTATTCATAATGCACATAGTTCTAAAGCAGCACGCAGCTCTTCCATACAACCCTGATTTTACTAATAATAATAATAATAATAATGCTGGACATATTCACACAGCATCATTTAGCCCCAAAGTAAGCAGAGCTTGTGTTATGGGAACTAAATGACTGATATACTACTTATATATATATTTATTTTTTTTAAATACATACATATTATACATAGAAAACACCCAGACCACGAGACAAATATTTGCATATACAAACATTTTGTCCCGCGGCGGGAATCGAACCCGCAACCTTCTGCGTCTCAGGCGGGCCTTCGCCCACTGCGCCACAGACGATTAAGTTTGTCATAGACAACTAAGCACTAAACACACTTTTGCAACTAAATTTTATACGTTCCTTGGCCCTCTTCTCTACAATAGATTAAATGCCTTAGTGAATATTTATCCACTCAATTACTTCAATTGTAAGTCAATTGTTAAGGACGCCTTGCAAAACTTGTCGTATGATGATACAGAGAAACTATTAGATGTGATGAAGTGAAACGTTGTACTTAACTAAGTTTAGTTATAAGTTTTTATGTTTACTCATAAAATAATCTAATCTAATCTAATATGAGTATTTTTACTATAATTTATGTAGTTAACCTATATGTCGAAGTCACTATATTTTATTCTTCAAGTGTTTTGTTTGTTTGTATAATTGCCTTGCTTGTATAATGTTAGTCCCTCCCGCCTGAAACACAGGAATACCTAGTTCAGGTTCTAGTATAAATTTTACTTTATGTTAATTTTAGATCATAAATATGTAATGTGTGTAGTATACGATTTTTTGAATAAATTATTATTATTATTATTATAGTGTTCCAATAAGCGGCGATGGGCTTGAAACCTGTCACTTGGAATGCTAACTTGCAAAACGCGGGTATGCACCAAAAACGCGGGTAGGTATGTACCAAATGAAATGTGTAGACGCGTAGTACGAGCGTGGTTTTATGCTTTTTTTCACAGGAAGCTTTAAAGGTGAGGTTGCTTTTCTATGCTCTTAAGCAAGTGAACACAGATCAAGTACAGAATTCTATGTGACCGTGGCCAAAGGTAATTCTACGGTAGAATGTAGGTACTTTTACGTAATCTTCAAGTAGTTATTTTGCAAGTTTGTTAGCCCCACTGTATGGCGTGACGGGCTCACCTACTTTACAAGTTCCATTTTACCGAGCCTACTTAAATGGGGTTGCTGGTGAAATTGAACACATGAGAATTGCCGACCAACTTTTTAGAGTGAAAATCGTAATTACACGACCAAGACTTCGAGGTTGTAAGTGTTTTCCTGAATACACCAACAAAGACATCATCAGTCGGATTACGTCATCCTTCTGACCTTACTTTACGCCTCCCCAAATAGTGCGATGATCAAAGGCCTTCTTCATCTACCGACGTCTCACAAAATGCATCTAAAATCGATCGTGTTTCTTTTTATTCTACAAATACCTGTCACCTTTATAGATTTGCAAATTGATGATAATGAGTAGTACTTAATCTATAATCTATTTTCTATTTTTAAGCATTGCCATTCAGCGTGGTAATGCGGCCAGTATTTTGGGAACGCTTCCGCCTGTTAGTGATCTGGATCAGTTTAGCTATCCATAGATCGTTTGCAACGGTCTTTAGATAGCTAGCTGTTTCATCTGTATTTTTTGTATATACCTACTTGTACATAGTTGTATGAATAAATGTTATTATCTTTTCAAGTCCACATTTTCACTTATATTTACCTATACCTAAACCACAAACCTGTATTATTCAATTTGCATTTAATACGAATTCTCGTAAACCTCCAAATCTCCAACCCAAAAGAATCCCTACGAAATATAGCAAACAAAACAAACCCAGGTGGGTCCATCGAGCCTTCGGGACCTGCCAATAAAAAGCACCCGTCCAATTTCTGGTAGCTGCTGATACCGTATGTCGTATTTTACCAACGTGAATCCTTAATGGCGTCTCCCATGTGACTGGCCCATGGGTTGACCAAAGCTCTGTAAAACCTGGAAGTGACCATTTGGTTATTTTTATTATAATCTTTTTTATGTCACTGATTTTGATCAGGAACATTAGAATAAATAAATAAATAATGCTGGACATTTTTCACACAGCACCATCTAGCCCCAAACTACTATTATGTATTATGAGAACTACATGACTGATATACTACTTATATACTTTTTTTGTAAATACTTACATTATTATATATAGAAAACACTCAGACCCGAGACAAACATTAGCTAATCATACAAACATTTGTCCCGCAACGGGAATCGAACCCGCAACCTTCTGCGTCTCAGGCCTTCGCCAACAGCGCCACATATACACGACGACTTTGACCGCGAGGTACCTACACATACATACATATTATACATAGAAAACACTCAGACCCGAGACAAACATTAGCTAATCATACAAACATTTGTCCCGCAGTGGGAATCGAACCCGCAACCTTCGGCGTCTCAGGCCTTCGCCAACAGCGCCACATAAACACGACGACTTTGACCGCGAGGTACCTACACTACCCGGATAACAATACAAATCAGCTACAAAACGGATACTGGTGTTTATAGATCTGTATAAAAAGTTACTAGCTAAAATTAAGGATGGCCGTTTCCAGTAAAGTTAACCCTACAATAACGCACGGATGGAAAAATTAATAAAATTGAAGTATCGCTCTGGCATCAAATTAAGCTAATGCGTCCCTCGATATATGCAAACCTCTGAAATTAAATATTCGTAGATATATCAATTTCCAATAAACCCGGTTACCTTGGTAATCACCTTTTTAATTAATCGAACTTGGTAAATTAATGCGAGATGAAAACTCGTTTTGAGTTAATGAGGAATCATCACTGGTTCGTGAAGGTAATCTATATATCTATATTCTTTATTTATACTTATATTAAAGAGTTTATTTGTTTTTTGTTTTAGTCCTAGAGATAACGCGCTTATCTCTAGGACTAAAAGTCGAATTCAAAAAATGCATTAGATATCCCGATTCTTGAGCAAGGCTATTTAACATCAGCGAAGTAATAGCGCGGTGGGCGATGCGCCACGGTGGCCGAGGGTGGCCGGGCCGTAGCACAGCTAATGTATTATAATGGGTAGGTCTGTTTTTATTCAAAGATGTTGCTACGAAAGTGCTACAAAAACGTATTCTAATTAATTTAAATTAAGAAACAATTATTTTGTCTCCACTGGTACTTCATAATTATTAAAAGTGCTATTAGGTTTATAAACTGCCTACACCTAACTGCCTTAGGTGTAGGCAGTTTATAAATAAACCACGCATTAATCGTATACTATAAGTATACACCTAATTAACGTGCACTCCTCTTTTTACTAATTTAATATATTATAAAGTGATTTCGTAAAATCACATAGAATCCTCTCTATCCAAAGACTGTCTGCGAAATATTACTTTCAGGCAATAAGATCGCCCATTGTACAATTAATTTCATTATTGTTTTATTCACAAGGTGTACCTAGATTAGAGCGAAAGCGATTACATTCTTTCAATACATTATCTTAAATATTTTTTACTAAATTTCAAGACCACTGACGCGGACGTATATTTTCACAATAATAGGTCGCAAAGTCTAGTGACTTGTGGCGATAAACCAATCTGAGAACCATTTCTGCAGATATTCAAATCGATTGCAAAAATTGCATTTGAATCTGATTAGTCGTTTCAGAGATAAAAGGTAACACACAAAAAACCAAACAACTTTTTACAGCAAACGTATAAACGGATTTTTGTCATCTAAGGGAAGCATATAGAGAGAAAACCAGAATTTTCTACAAAAAATGCGAGTTTTCTCACCATATGTTTGGCATGTAGGTAAGTCGGTTAATGTTACAAGGCCCTTCGTACACAAGGCTACGCAAGTCACCATTAGCGTGGTTGAGATTTTTAAGATAGCTGGGCGATTTCAGAGTCAATGATCGATAATAATATTGATTTGAACTGCCCAGGGTGGCTAGACAAATACCACTTTCTGTTGGCGTTAACGCCTGAAGAAACATTGAATTCAATGGAAATGACATTAGCTGTAAAAATGTCACATGACTACAGCCATGTTTTGTCTTGAGACATTTGCGTTAGCGTGAAAGGAAAACTAAGCGTGAGTTATTTGTCCCCTGGGTGTCCACCACTTTCTGATAACGTTAACGCCTGCGGAAAGATTGAATTGTATGAAAATGACATTAGCTATGGAAATGTCACGTGACTTCTGCCAGGCATTTGCGTTAGCGTGAAAGGAAAACTATGCGTGAGGTTTATTTCTAGACCCCCGTACTTGTGGCATGATTACAGCTATTTCATCGGTGGTAAAGCAACTCGCGTACTGCAACTAGTTTTTCTGTGAGTATACAATATTAGTAATACCTAGTATTATAATATCAATGGTAATACTAACTTCCCGAGAGTAGTGTTTGCTTCTGCCGTGTGTGAAGTTACTGCGTAGAGTTAGAAATACCAGCACTAAGTTTGTAGTCCAGCTTCTAGCATTATGCTGAGCTGACACCTTTTTGGTGTGAAATTGAATCATCTTCGTAGTCATGGATTAGCTAGGTGCATTTATAAACACCTCACAGTCACACACATTTTTGTCTCAGTTTAACTCATAAGTAGACTATTCTAATTAAGATTTTTTTTTCTGTTTCCTACTGTCCCACCGACATATTCTTGCATTATATGTTTTTCATTCCATTTCATACTTGCACCTATGTATGATGCCAGCTGCGATAAAGATGCGACTTGTCACGTGGAATGCTTACTACTAATAAAAAGATGCCTCTCGTGTTTGTACGTGCCTCAGTTTAGATGGCTATCATACAGTGTGTTTTACCTTTTTTTTAATTGTAGTTAGAATTAAATTTGCTATACCAAATTAATATCGAATATACATAAAACACTCACAAAAAACACCAGTCATCGAAAAGCACTAAGCACTGTATACTCAGTGTTGAGTATACAGTGTTTTTTACCTATTTTAATTGTAGTAAGAATTAAATTTGCTATACCAAATTAATATCGAATATACATAAAACACTCACAAAAAACACCAGTCATAGAAAAGCACTAAGCATTTTACTATGCTAAAAGGTATTTTGAATGCTGCCTCCGCAACGTATAATTTTGCTATCCAGAAACTTTTTACTTTGCCCTCCCACTTCCAATTAGCTGCCACTCTTGCAGCTTTCAACATTAATGTTTTAGCATAAAACATACACCAGTAGTTTTAACTTACATTACTTTCGACTTAAGCGTGCCTTAAGTTTTAGATCCCCTTATTTCGGTGTAGTCCATTTTCTACCCACGTTTTCTACCCACAAGCATTAAATTCCACGTTCCACCCAAAAAGCAGTCCATTTTTTACCAAACAAAAAATAATAATAAATATATTTCCAATTTGAAATGTGGTCCAGTTTCTGCCCACATCCAAATATCAAAGGGTATTTTTACCGTTAGGAAAACATGCAGGATCTAGATCCGATACTAACAGCACCATCTAAAAAAATATTGTATAAAACGTTTTAGTATGTTTTGGCAGAGAATATTATTAAAACACGAGTAAATAAAGACAACTTATATGTATGACAGCGTAATAGCAGCTCTGTCACTATAAAGTTTCGGATAAGGCAAAGAAAACATTCAATAATAATGATTATTAATATAAAATTTATGTTTATATTATTTCTGTCTTTACCTTCACTCTACTTTAATGTATGTACTTAAGTCATTTTGTTTACAAATAGGCAGAAAATGGGCATGACCCTTTTATAAGATAATAGACAACTTGTTCTTTAATTATACTAAAAAGATGGCTATTAGAAAAGATTATTGGGTCTCGTTTTTACCAGGCTTAGCAATGTAAAAAATACTTGTAAACTTGAAAAGAGAATTATCCTTACTTCGACCTAAGCTTTTGTTAGTGTGATTAAGATCACTACTTTTTTCGAGAACATCCACAGATAAATGCCTAACTGATTAAAAAAAAAAATTTAATAATCTAACAGGCCGTATTAAAAACGACTACTCTTACATGTTGGTAATATAACTTTGCGGCATTATTTGTTGAGAGTTGTTATAGGGTTTTTTTTTTGTGAATGGAGGCCCCGTACACAAGACAACAGCATCTCAAAGGCCTATTGAGCATACATGCTCTTGAACTATTAAGAGGCCCGGAATCGTTCAAATTACTGATCAAAGTGTATCCAGCTGTGAAAGGCGTGCGCTCATTGCCTAGGCTTAGAACTTGAGAATCACTTTGTGCTTGTATGAGAACTGGGGTCGATTCACAACTCAATACGCATGGCCGAGTTCAATATAATGGAGTGTGTTCGATTGATAAACCCGAGTATCAAGAACAGTATAGGCATTACACGCAACTTTGATACCCATATTATTGTCATTTCTCACTCAGAATCTGTTTGAATATTTTAACATACTTGAAGGGCACTTTTGTTTCGTGTGCTCAATCAACACTACTATTATAAAGAGGAAGATTTTAAGTTTGTATGTTTGGATGTAGGATGTAATAACCGACACTTTTCATTCGATTTCAGAAATTATTTCACCATTATTTAGAATGGACTGTCAGGCAGGAAAATAACTGTATTATAACTAAATAAAAGTAAAATAACGGGAAGCTGATAAAAAGTACAAAGTGAAATATCATGACCCATTTTTTCACCATTAGGGTTAGGATTTTTCATAAAATTCATATGGACCACCCTACCTAGAAAAAATAATGATAAAATCGGTTCACAATTCGCGATAATATCGTGTAAGAAACACACAACCGAATTATTTTTTAGTTATTTTTTAAAGTTTGTTGAAAAAGGGCTTTTCGTGGAGACCAATTTTGTAAGGAAAATCGATGCAAAAACGGCGGAGCGAATGCTTTTCTTACGAACGCTGATATCTGGATAAAAAGTAGCTCCTACCATTTACCTACATTTCCTACTTAAGAGCTACTTTTTATCCAGATTTCATGTGTTTCATGTGGGCAGCCATTGTAAACATCTTTTCCTCAAACTTTCACCGTAACCTATTCTGTGCTCTGCACCCCTCTATTTTATAGGTGTATCGCTCACGGCGCGGCGTATAAAACATATCTCTACTCGTATGCGAGTCATTTGTCTCTTTATACGGCCCATTTACTTTTATGTTACTTTGTCAAGTGCAAAAAGCGTCGCGGTTGGTTACTATTTCATGTTACTTGTAGTTATTACCCGACTACGGAGATTTATTTTGATTATAGTGCACTTCCTTGTAATTCTAAATCAAACATACCTCCAAATAATATTTACACATATATATAATATACTGCCCACGCCGTTGAAAAAAGTAGTGTTCGTAAAAAAACGTATTATCTCGACCGTTTTTTCGTAGACATTTGATGCAAAATTAATCTCTAATAATATCTATTTTAATTTAACGGTATAATAATATCCTGAAAGTTCGTTCTAATTAATAAAAAAAAAATTTGAAATCGGATGTGTATTTTCTGAGATGACTCCCTACATACAAACTTTACGTCTGTAATATTAGAATAGTTTTTTGTTTTATCAAGGTTGGCATTCCGTTATATAACTGGAACTAGTCATGTCGGTTGATAGAGATAAGTCACTCATAATAGGCAACATGCAAGCCCAGGCTTATAAGATAAGAGGCAGATGAGGATCTATTTGAGCCTACAAATAGATTGTAGCACATATTGCAAGCTCAAAAGCATCCCAGGCACAATGTCGCAGACAATGCCTGAAGTTGGATGTCCCTTGACTATTACCGGTGGATGTTAACAAATTATCAACCTCCGATTTTAGTAAACAGATCCAAATCACTAACGCACACACGTGCACATGCCTCTATACCCCATAATTATACGGGTTACGGGTTTTATACTAGACTAGTATAAAGCGCGTTTATATTTTTTATTATAATTCATACTTTCTTGAATCTGAAGATGAAATGTTTTTTATGTTATCTTATGTTTTTTTACAAGGTAGTTGCGGCTACTGACTTTATTTTTCAACGGCAGCTCCATATATTCAAATGTATCTTATGTAAGATAACCCACAACCTTATGACCCCTAGTTTTAATATTGTTGTATTATTCTGAGACAAATGTTTGCATATGCAAATATTTGTCTCGGGATCTGGATGTTTTCTATGTATTATATGTATGTATTTACAAAAAAGTATATAAGTAGTACTTATATCAGTCATGTAGTTCCCATAACACAAGCTTTGCTTATTTTGGGGCTAGATGATGCTGTGTGAAAAATGTCCCCATTATTTATTATTATTTATAGTGTATATTAACTATCGCCAAGTTTTAGACTTTCGCCGCAACACTTCATCAGATAATGGTCATTGCATCTGCACACATGTACGTTCTGCTATTAGCATGATTAATAGTACCTACCTACCTCAGGCTGTGTCTAAAGGTACGATTATACCTTTCGAAGTCACCTAGAAAAAGCGGTAGTACCTCGAGCAAACAATTTATAAATAATACATATATCAATAAATACAACGAAAGTTAACTTTAACAGTATTTTACCTGCGACACGCCAGGCCAACTGATCCACAGGAGGATAAGAGTATGTATTGATACAAAAAACTTACTAGTGTGCTAATTACCAGGCACGAAAAGTTTTACAAAAGTTTATAAAAAAACGTTGTTTATCTACAAATAGAATTACAAGATTTTAGGTATTCCCTAAAATTTATATAATTAGGTTGGTTCCGTAATATTAGAAATAGATGAAAATTATTTACATAATAGAATAAACACTTTATTATGTAAATAATTTTCATCTAGTTTTTCTTTTCTTACTAATTATTATGACCCAAATAATAATGTTTCCGCAACGGTCTGAACAGTAGATAATTTGATAGTCTCATAATGACTGTTAATATTGCACTATCCTTGTAATTTCCTTCCAACTCTCTCGAGTTAGACACGGAATTCTAGAACGGACTCTAATGCGGGGGCTCTATTCTGGCCAGTTCGAAAAAATATCGCATGCGAGATGATATAAATTATTTTGTGAGAGTTAACTCACAAAATAGTTTAACCCGCGACGTGTTTTTAATCGTCTATTGGTGAGCCACTTAGGAAATTGTGGCAATAAAATCTACCAATTTCTTTATACACCCAACAGACACGTATATCATATGGTTTAGACCCCACACTATTATTCCCTGTGTCGTAGGTATCAGAAACTACGAGTACCATTGTACAACAATACTCAGACCCGGAAAAATATATGCAAGACACAAATCTGATCTGCAGCGGTGATCGAACTGACACCTCTTGCTTCAAAGCTGGCTATTCCCCCGCTGTGCCATTGGTGCGGTCAATTATTATTCAATAGCGCGGATTGTAATCAGAGTACTTTTACAGTACTTGGATAGTACTTAGTAATAGTTTAGGTTATTTTAATTTAAGCAAGCGACATCTCCCTGTGACATTTTTATAGAATACGTGGTTAATAGGCCCACGAAATAAAATAGAGAGTACCCATTCCTTATTAATTCAGCTCACTCCTTTGCCAAGCATTTTGTGCTTGCATTATGCCATTACCTACTTGACTAGTTAATTGTATCTAAGATAAGTTTTGTTAATTATTGTTAAATTGTAAAACGGCTGTCGTGTTTTATTCGTCTATAGCCACTGCTATAGATGATTAAAAACAATATGGAGCACTCTCCACTGGAGTAGTAGTTTAGGTTATTTTAATTTAAGCAAGCGACATCTCCCTGCAACATTTTTATATAATACGTGGTTAATAGGCCCACGAAATAAAATAGAGAGTAC
This sequence comes from Perizoma affinitatum, assembly GCA_961405105.1. NCBI lineage: Eukaryota > Metazoa > Arthropoda > Insecta > Lepidoptera > Geometridae > Perizoma > Perizoma affinitatum. Next base: position 10,842,520 of record OY560194.1, on the reverse strand, counting down.
CCATTCCTTATTAATTCAGCTCACTCCTTTGCCAAGCATTTTGTGCTTGCATTATGCCATTACCTACTTGACTAGTAAATTGTATCTAAGATAAGTTTTGTTAATTATTGCAAAATTGTAAAACGGCTGTCAAAAAAAATTGTAAAGTGTTTTTAAAGGTCTATAGCCACTGCTATAGATGATTAAAAACACTATGGAGCACTCTCCATACTAACTTATGGTGATAAAATCTGACTAAGAACCATCATTGAATTCATACAAAATGTTTGCAAGAAACTGTTTCGGAGATAAATGTTCAACAAACAAACATACATGCACACAATATGAAGAAAAGAGTTGCGTCGAAGATAAAACAGTATAGGGTTCAAACAGGCCTGTATTACAATTTTTAAGCGTCAAAATTAGACATTTTTACAACACTTTAAACTTATTTTTTTATAGTGTCTTGTAACTTTAATATCAGTAAGTCTGTGGGGTTCCTTGGAGCTGTAAAAATATCACAACACAAAGTTATTTTAGTTTTATCACATTTTTTTTTGGCTATATAAACTTAAATTTTCAGTTGGAGATTTGACTTTGACGTATATGTGCGAGATTTTTGGCAACGACAAACTTAACTTGATTTTTGTACTTGAGTAATGCTAATTTTGGTATACATATAAGCTTGTCAGGCTCACACTTGTCCGGTTTTTTTTGTCATTCCTATTTGTCTGTGCTGTATCTATATGTGCCACGTGTGGAATAAAAATATATATTTACCGGCCTTCCTTTTTTGCGTCGTTCGGTTCGTAGTCCACAATTCAAGAAACTTTCTTCGGTTCCTATGCTATGCCCTGCCCAGTTTAACCTACTAATTCAAAAAGCTGAAAGAAATAAAATCCAGATATAATTTTCAAGGTTTTGCACCAACTTCGATGGGCTTCCTGTCTTTAGTTCAGGATAGTATGAGAACGGACGCGATACACTTTGAATTTAATCTCGAAGCTGGGCCAAAGCTATACCGAAACACTGAACTAACTTCTAAACAGTTATCCGTATAACGCCTTCCTGTTACTGCTACACAGTATACGAAGGTAACAAGAAACTCACTCATACCCTTCGTAATAATCTATGTCTGACTTCAGCACAGAAGTCAAAGTATCGATGGAATCATGATAATACTTCATGAATTTTTAAACTGTGTTGTCTTAAACGATGAATATCAAGTAGATTTATTGATATTCATCGTTAATTAAATTTTAAAACCACCCATGTGTTTACTAACGTCTATTGCAGCGTCCACTTGTGACGATAAAACTTATCTAAGAAACATTCTTCAAGTCCTAAAAAATATATATTAAAAAACCGCGTCTTAGTCATCTTCGTAGATACATAAGCAAATCATACAAAAACTGGCCCGCGGCGGAAATCGAACCTGTAATCTTCAGCGCAGTGTTTATTCTGTGGTGCAGTGAGTCTTCGCCCACGTCGGGGTGACAGGTCGTAAAAAAAACTAATCCAGTTGTTTCTTCCCAAGCTAAGCTATACTGTCTAATAGCACTTGAGAGGAGACGAAATTGATCAAGACTTCGTCTAGCTTCGACTAAGTTTGAACAGTGGATCTGCCCGAGCGGAAAACGGAAGCTAGTTAAATTATGAATTCACATAAGTGACGTCATTTCCGGCAGCTCTCCGGAAGCAGTTTGTAGTGTTTGTTCAAAATAGTTCTGTACTAAGATTAAGTTTGCAGATTATACTGCTGAATACTAAATCACTACCTATTTTATTATTATATAACTTTACATACTAACAGAACTTTGTTAGTATGTAAAGTAATACAGAAAACCTCGCATAATAAAAATACCTACTATGGAATAAATATTATCGTGGTTTGGTATCATATTTTTTTTATAAAAAAAAGTGTATAATTAGTAGGTATATCAGTCATGTAGTTCCCATAATAAAAGCTCTGCTTAATTTGGGGCTAAATGGTGCTGTGTAAAACAAATTCAGAAATTTTATTATTATTTTATTAATTTTCGGTAGCGAAATTATAATGTTGGTATTATAAAACATTTAATAAGTAGGTAATTTAAAATTTTAGAAAATAATTACGACTATACCACGTACTTTACTATTCTCCTGCTGACGTTTCGGTCAACGTCAGCAGGAGAACTACATAACTGATATACCAACTAATTACATACTTTTTTTATAAAAAAAATACTGAACAGTAAATAGCGACATCTAGTCAACGGTTAATTGAATTATTTCGATGGGTAGATGGGTCTATGTATCATATGTATGTTTTAACAAAAAAAAGTATATTAGTAGTATATCAGTTATGTAGTTCCCATAACACAAGTTCTGCTTAGTTTGAGGCTAGATGATGCTGTGTGAAAAATGTCCAGCATTATTTATTTATTTATTTATTTATTATATCTTCTATTAAGCAGCTTACATTTACTGGAAGGTTAATATAGACTTTTCTTGTTTCCCATAATTGGACTTTTCTAATCTTAATTTCGGAATGAGTAATTTATTTTTGTTTGTAGTAGTATTAATATTATGCAAATAACCTTTTTATATAAAACTAGCTCTATTTTTATGTGAGTACATTAAGTTTTCATAAATATACTGTGCAAACACTGTCATAATGTTTATTTCTCTGAAATGTTTCCTCAAAGAGTCACGAGGCTTCATATTATAAATGGCACATATTCATCTTGTTTGTAAAACAAAAATTATTTGAATATCTGCTGCCTTCCCCCACAGTACGATATCATATGACATGACACTATGAAAGTAGCTGAAATATACTAACCTAGCTGTGGCTTCATGAGTGTCTAATTGTTCTAACTGCATATGCAGCAGAACTAAGTCTACCTGCAAGTGCTTCTGTTTGCAGACTCCATTGCAGTTTTGAATCAATGTGGAATCCTAAAAATATAGTAGAATACTAGATCTAGTGTTTCGCCATTTAATGTAATGTCTGTATCATACTGAATTACATTAGGCAAAGTGAATTTAATACACTTAGTTTTTTTTAGCGTTCAGTAGAAGATTATTGACAGTAAACCAATCAAGAACTCTCGATAGAGATAAGTTTACATCGTCGTAATTTGTTTTAGATATCTTTGAATATTATAGAAGTATAATTCGCAAATAGTAATTACATCACTTAAGTTTTCCACGAAAAAGGGAAGAATTAACGTATACCAGAAACAAAAAAGGACCATTGGCCTTTAGACATCTATTACAGATTATTTAGGTGGCGCCAGTCAGTTTAAACTACAATTAGATAACTACAATAAAGTATTTTCATTCATTTTTCATTCATTCGTTCATTCATTCAACTAGAAAGAGTTTTTATGACTAATGAGACCTATATCGGAGTGGCAGCCGCGGCCACATTTTCCGCAAAAAAGAGCCCGGGGATGTTACAGGGTTTCCGCGTTGGTAACCAACCAAGTTTTACCTTGACAAATATGCGTTAGCGTGAAAGGATACGTGAGGTATTTGTCTAAACTCCCTGAACCCTTACCAGGATTTCTTTATAAAGAGTATAAGGAACTACGAGAGCCATGGTAACACAATACCCACATCCGGACTTTTGCGAACATGCTAACATTTTGTTCCGCGGCGGGAATCGAATCCATATCTCTTGCGTCTCAGACTTGCAACTGTCCTAATGATCTTCTCATGATCTTCGCTAATAACTCCGTACTAGCAACATCAGCAGCTAGCTTGCAAATCAACTTGATTACATTTTAATTGCCCTTAACGATATAATTATGACTTAATAATTTCTCCAAGGTTCATAAAGTGTAGCGCTTCGCCTTAACTTTCCTTAATGCTCATTTACACTAACCAATTAGAAGGCATCTGAATGTAATATTTAGTTGTTCAAAGACACATGCCTAGTCCTTACCTTGCACTATGATTCTGTGTCATGGGTATCAGGAACTACGAGGACCGTGGTACCAAAAACCCTGGATCAAATATCTACAGAAAATGTAAACATTTTGCCCTGCACTGGGAATCGAACCCGGACCTCTTGCATCGCATCTGGCTACGCACCACTGCGCCATAGGGGTCGTCAATTTTGTCGTATCAGGAACTTTAGCTGATGCTTCTTACACGTGACGTAAGGAGCCCGTATATACGTTTGCCATTTGGATGTTGTTTTGTATTTTTGTATCTGTAACATCTCGGAAACGGCTTATCCGATTCAAATGTGGTTTTGAAAACTGTTTTTATCGCATCAAGTCACTAGAGAGCGCTGCAATAAACAATGGAAAACACGTCGGAAGTTTTATAATTTTGCAAAAAAAAAAAAAAAATGAGTGCCGCAAATAGGCCTACAGAGCAGTTTGCGTTAGTATCGATTACAACGCAATCAATTGCGCGTTTTGTATTGATTAACTAGTCGCAGCGCGTCTGTATCGATGAAACTGCGCGTGAAATAGATAAATATTATACTGAATTGAACACGTGAAAAGTACTCAGACTACGCAAGTATCGCGTAACCATGCATGAGTAAGGGAATTAATTAATATAAAAATGTGTTTGCGGTCAAATTAAAAATCATTGTAATTTCTTGTTTGTGTATTTTAATTCGTTCACGAAATATGACGAGCGCGCCCAAGAGTTGCAAAAAAATGCAATTTATTAATAATATTTAATTATAATAGCTTACTTATTTGAGACTCTGGGTCCGTGGGGAACCGGGGCCCTTCGCGTTTTCAAAATTATTTCAGGGCGACTGGTCGAAGCGACGCGGGACGAGAGAGCTGGCTCTTATCTGGGTCAACGCATTAGCATTGCCGTTCAGCGTGGCAATGCGGCCAGTATTTTGGGAACGCTTCCGCCTGGTAGTGATCTGGATCAGTTGAGCTATCTATAGATCGTTTGCAACGGTCTTTAGATAGCTAGCTGTTTCATCTGTATTTTTCGTATATTCCTACTTGTACATAGTTGTATGAATAAATGTGTATTAATCTAGAAAAAAAATATATAATAAAAGTAACATTTAAGTTACACAGTTTAAGTTATATTCGTTTATATATATACCACATGGATAGCAGACAAGCATACGTCTACAATACGTAGCTTTTGGAAGCGTAGCTGTTGTCCCTTTGAAAATTTCAATACCTTTCTGAAGAACCTCATACAGAAGTCTCTTTGGAAAACCTCAGCAGGGAGATCATTCCATAAACTGAGTGTTCGCGGGAGGAAGAGTTTCATCGCTTGATTATAATGACTACGAAACAATGCAAGGTATAACAATGAAGGAATCTTGACGTTCCTATGTGATAAAAAATGTTAATTAGAACGAGTAAATGTCTTTTTCGTCCTGCGTATTATTTCAAGCCACTGTTCTGTATTCAGCCCAAATTTCAGCCTATCTCTTAGTATTCAACAATAATAATATGGAGATGAAAACGACTTGTGAATTCAGTTTTTTTTTGGAAGCTTTCATTTCAGACACAATGCAATATATAAAAAATATGGGAAGGACGGAAAATTATTCCGAAAAAACATGATGCAATCAAAAACGGAACATATATTTTTTTATGTAAAACACTTCAACCAACGAGTCTTCTTTGTTCTGTCATTTTAATACAAAGGGACGTGGCCTTTTAATTTTACGTGGCCAAATAAAAAACTTTTTAACTTCTTTTTTATTACGTTTAAGGTAGTATCAGTATTATTGGTATTTAATTTTGAATTTCAAAGAATGAGGAAAAGTCAACGTAGAAACTCCAGTTTGGTTTTATTGACTTTTTTCTTTCAATTTCAATGTGTATCAAGTAATTTACATAATTTATTAGAGAAAAAGACCAAGTTGATGATAATAAAGGTTTGATGCTGTTTTTTTATGTATTTAGTTTTTTTTAATTGTTGCACACACACGTACTACAAGTAGGACTTAATGATAAAGAGATTTCTACCAGTCATTAATGGGGAAGTTTATACAGGTGAAACTTGCAGTTATACAAGCCTGTTCAGTGAATAAGGGGATATGTACAATTGACAAGATGTGACACCTTTTAATTTTGGGAATTTATATTCTTATCTTGTGATTTATTTTAAACCAAATAGCTATGTCATAAGTAGTTAGCTTTCCACTAGACATGTTTCAAGCCCCCCTTATGTAGGTAAGATTTGGCCAATTTGACCAAATCTAACAGACAAAAGCAGATATTAATGAAAACCGACAAATAGGTGGATAAAAGACTTGTTTATTCAAATTGGCTCAAATATTTTTTGATAGGAGCGTGCGGTTTATACGGGGCTAGTATTTCGACTGACTTTTGAACAACAAAGCAAATCATTACCCCTGATAGCAACTTCCGCGCCCCTCCTTCATACCCCTCACGCCCCCCGCATAATATAAGATAGGTACCTACACACTTATAATAGGTTAGTATGGGTAAATAGGTATACTTAACCGATCTATATGAGATCGGTGTCTTCTCAGATGGCTTTTTGTCTGTGCCTTTGAGTTTAATAAGTCAACCCTGTCAAATTTGTTTTTCGTAGTATTCCCAAACAGCAACATCAATGCCCAAGTTAACTAAGTTGGGAGGTAGCGGCAGTAACTGTTATGTATTCCGTGGCTCTCTATCTTCTTCAAACAAGTTTATAAATAGACACAACTTTGCTCTAAACTAATTTAGCTGTCTCCAAGTACTTACTGGAAACAGACTCTTAGCCTCAGTATTTAAAGACAAAACTTAGCTATCCATTTATACATTAGGGTTTAGGACAGAGTAGATCAAGTTGAGCAAAGACCGATATATATTTTTTGATAAAAAAGTGTTATCTTGTATTTGCTTGAAAACACACAAACACGCTCACGACTGTTATTCCTATGAAGGAGATCCTCAGATCCATACTCAGTAAGCAGATTTGTGAGGATTCCAAGTAGGGCATGTGGAACCATTTGACACATGCCCGCGTTTTGCAAGAAGTTAGCATTCCACAAATCAGATTGCAAACCCATATCCGCTCATTGGAACACTAGCTGATGATGCTGAGATAGAGAGATATGTAGCGACATCTCTCGCCACATGGTTGAGTTACATCGCATCAACGAAGAGCTACCACAGTCAATACACAGATGGCATTACATCGAAGTGTCTAGATCGCAAAAGCAAAAGTTTTCACGCAACTTGAAAATATATATAATACCTTTGACAAAACAACTGTCGGTCCTAGGACCCCGAGCAAGTGGATCAGATGGATCAGCTCGGTGTAAGATTTTCCACTTTGCAAATGGAGGATACATTACCAACTGTAATCTGCATATTGGTGACCCCGACGATGGTGATGTCGCTACATCTCTCGCCACAGATAGATGGTGTGTTCGTAGTACATAAACTAACTAAATGAAGAAGTTCAAATTGTATTGTACAAATTGTACCCTAATAATAATATTCGTTCAAAGGTCACTATTTTGTAAGCCCATATCGTTCCACTTTCTACTTAAAGAGTATTTTATAAACATATATAATTGTATGATCTTGTAGTATGTATAAAAAGTTTTTTAACATATCTCAGATGTCTTAGGATACCAGAAGTCAACTGCCGGCCAAAAAAGGAAGCTAGAACGACGAGACGGCGTCGGTCTAGAGACGTTCCTTTTCCGTTCACAGATAATATATTAAGAATCTTACAATAGTGCGGGCGTACTCCCTACAATCTATAAAACAAATATAGTAGACAAATATGTATTAAGATAATACCATACTTACATTTTATATTCATTAACATGACACTTATTCAGAGTTACCTCGGAAATTCCAAGCATTTTGCTGAACAAAGACCATAAGTTGCATTACTCTAACAAGTTACAAGAAAACAGATAAAACTCCGCTAAAAGCAAGTAGACAAGGACACACCACAAAACATTAACACGTAATGCATACACATACATATCCAGCAGTGACTATTATTTGTACTGTGGCATAAATACATCAGCCCTCAGGACAAGTGGCGTTCCGAAAAACTAGACGTAAGAAACAAGCAAAACTATGAGGCATTATTTGTACTGTGGCAGAAATAAATAAGCGACTCGACAAGTGGCGTTCCGAAAGACGACCACGTAAGAACCAATCAAAGGGGCAGACACCAATATATAGAATGCAATATAGAAAAACACTAACGACTCTAATACCTCATTATCATATGGACACTCTCACATCACTAAGTAGGGGTAGTAAAAGTCATGCTCAAATGTTTAGCATATGCCCATTTTAGCATACCTAGCATAGCTAGCCCATCGCCGCGTGTAGGAACACCTTCCAATGGTACGTGCTTTCGAATGTTTGGTTTCCTTGCAATATTTTCCTTCACTTTTGAGAATTATATTAACACATAAAGTATGCTAATAGAGATATAATTATACCATAACTGAGTTTGAACCAACGATTTTCGGATTTGAAGTCACTATACAGCTCACTAGGCCAACACGGCAATATTCGCTGTAACTTTAACGCCTTCAAAACGTTTCTTCAGCGTTTTTATGTCAGTTTTCTATAACGATTTACATTTGTCTATGAGAGTTGATCCAGTAGAGACTGGCCTTTATTCTAGAGTAGCAGTGACCAAGTAACAACTCATACAGTATTGCACACACGACTGTAATGGCAACATTTTGTCTCGTGCCATAGAGGTGCTGTGTAGACGAGACGATTTGGTCAGCGGGTGTAAAATTCTTCTGGAATGAAGTTAACAAACTTCATTAAATATTGTAAACCGGGTATTTACACTTACCCTACTATCGGTAAAGAAAACCGATTAAGTTTCAGCTCAATCCAGGAGTTTTCATATGGATAAGTAATATGGTGTCCTAGAAACTGTATTTTTAACTGAACGAAGTGATTCTGCATATTTAAATCAGCCTATACTGAAAAAAAGGAAGATTATATGAAAATATTCATTTATGTGATGTTTTTTTTAATCTATTGTAATAATATTGCTGTAAGCTTGCTAAAATGTTCACCTATAGTTTGCTCGTGTACATTTTTTTTATATATCTATTTAAGTACAAGTTCTAGTTTATTCAAAAATATAATTACAGAAAAGAGTTTAGAAAGCGATACTGCAATTTAACTGTACAATACATTTAACATGCAATTATACACATTAATTTACACACGGATAGCAACTTGGCAAAAAGTGTAGAAAAAAAATTTGGCGCTATTTTGCTTTCCTATAAATCTATTAAATCATTAATTTGCATGTAAAATAATTTAGTTACATTCAAAAGACTTTATTGGCAAACTCAATATTATATATGCGATATATTGGATGTTTTTTACTAATAATTTTCGGCTGAAACGATTTAAATGTAATTTGGAACCCGTATAGTTCGTGATCTAGAAAATAAACATAAACTACTTTTTTAACACACATAGTCCTGTCCCCACACTAGCATTCCCTGTGTCGTGGGTTTCAGGAACTAGTATCATGGTACCAATCAAGAAAGAATATCATCATCATAGTAAGTGTAAGTGGTGGTTTTAATAAATTATTATCTATCTATTTCATCTAGTTCTAACAGCGACAGGGCTAAGCGGTGAACTTGGAACGCCTCCTGGGGGGAAAAGAAAAACAAGTGGCGATCACAATAGGCCTAACGTCCGCAGTGAGACAAAAGTGATACCAATAAAAAAATATATATTATCTATCTATTAACATATAAAAATTGGGGAGGCAACTGGAATTGCACGCAGCCTTCTCTTGGGTCTCAGCAGGCTACTTGCCCGTTGCACAACCGTGCAGAGGCTAGTACGATATTATTTATGATGACCTCTGTGGCGCAGTGTCCCAAGGCCCGCCTGAGACGCAAAAGGTTGCAGGTTCGATTCCCGCTACGGGACAAACGTTTGTAATGTTTGTCTCGGGTCTGGGTGTGTTCTATGTATAATATGTATGTATTTACAAAAACAGTATATAAGTAGTATATCAGTCATGTAGTTCCCATAATACAAGCTCTGCTTAGTTTGGGGCTAGATGATGCTGTGTGAAAAATGTCCAGCATTATTTATTTATTTTACTCAAAAAAAGAGTTAAATAGTTGATCTGTTGTTTCCTCGTCTACAACAACTCTTGCCGCTGCACTTTGTCAGTGCGCGTTGGCGTCAACGCATTTTTTATTGCGAACAACTCCCGCTGAAACTCGCCAAGCTTTTAGCCGGATTGTGATATTGCTTTCTAGCGGTAAAGTCGTCATTGTGAACCAATTTCCAGCGATGGAATTTTGGCAGATGGGATCGTAAAAGGTTGCTCTGGACTTCACTCCGGATTGTTAAAGTATACCACAATGATGTCAATTTGATATTGGAAATCAATTTGTTGTTACGGCGTGATAAAGTGATACTGTAACGAGGAATTACACGTTTGTTAAAATAATCATACAAAAAATTATATCACATTAATATCGATTCTCTCGCGTTACTTTGCTCGCGTTAATAAGAAATAAATGTTTATAAAAGTCTACCTTGATTTTGCAAACTCGTTCAAACTCTTACGTCCAAATCGACACGAAAATCTTACATAACTTTGCCAAGAACCTATTGTCTGCGTCTATTTGTTAACAAGATACCTCCACAATTAGAGTCGAACTCGTCAAAAAGTTTTAATGACTGTTCTACTTTCAAAAAAGTAAAAAACAACGATTGAAAAATAAAACAAAGTTGTGAAAGACTATTCTACCTCAAGTTACAGAGTTTCGTAAAATTGCCTGGTTTTTTCAGATTCAGCTTTCGGCAAAAAGTTTATTTTTATAATTACACGAAGTTAAAACGAAGTCGTGTTAATTTTATCTGGGTTTCGGTCGAATTTTCGTTTTAATTCTATTTTTTAGGTTCGTTGAGTAACCGGGCTTTAATTACCTAATTCATCCAGTTTGTTGGACTTTACGCAAAGTTAAGAAACAACTTTATTGCAAACAAAATATTTTTTCCATACATTATTATGAGCCTTAATCAAAAATCATAATTTTATTCTTCGTGTCATCAATTATGGTGATGAAAAATTGTGTATAAATTTTATACTTCAAAAAAAAAAAATATATTAATAAAGTTTGAAACTATGCTGGAGTGAGCTTCTTTCAGGCACACTGATTTCATTCGCAATGGTATTTATTCACCATTAGCCACAATACCCTTTCCAGGGTGACCACGCAGTTCTTAAAAACTACTTCTAGAACGATGTACACCGTATCTGCTATTCTTCGTAATTTTGAGCAAGTATTGTGTTATCCAGTTTAGTAAGACAAATAGAAATATAAATATTCAATGTTTAAAGTTACTTTAATGTGTGGCGCGGCAATGCGGCCAGTATTTTGGGAACGCTTCCGCCTGGTAGTGATCTGGATCAGTTGAGCTATCTATAGATCGTTTGCAACGGTCTTTAGATAGCTAGCTGTTTCATCTGTATTTTTGTATATACCTACTTGTACATAGTTGTATGAATAAATATTTAATGTGTTAGTTCTAACGAATGATTCATGAGAAAGAGAAAGCATTTCCTTTCATTTTCAGTATTGAAAAGCCAACATAAATAAGTTCGTAACCAAACACGGGGGTCCATAAAAAAATACATAAATTTTCATAAACCAGTCGTATTCATATTTCAAAAGGCATAATATGAACACAATCTGTTAATTCACGTAATAGCTACAATTAAAGGGTTTGGCGTTCCATTTTGAAAGCTTATCTTGAAATAGCTAGTCCACTGTACAACGACCATGTCATGGTCGTAATGAAATACCGCAAAACCTCAGACACCCCGAATGATTTTTATTATAATTAATTGTTAGATCAATAACTTATTTGTTTTAGTAAATTATTGTAGAAGATATTCGTATTGACATTGTAATACGAATATTTTGTTGTGGCCCTCACGTCATTGATACTATGTTAAAAGTATCAATGACGTGAGGGCCGTAATGCGCGGTCAGTCATGATTAAAAAAAAAAATATCCTCTGTTTTAAAAATGATACACTATGTACCCAAAAAAGTAGCTACGACGATTTTGAACAAACTATTTTGACGTTTTGCGTTATTTAAATTGGGACGTTGTACCTATAATATGTGAACGATGTAGGATTTTTCAGAACATGTGTTAATAAACAAATAATCATAAAATACATGAAGATAGATATTATCGAATAAAATATTAAATTTGTAAGATATTTTAGCATATTAATATTGTAAGCATAATTATCGAAATTAGTTTAGGCTTAAACTTTAACCACCTGGTAACAAATACTAAAGAACTTTACAACAATAAACCCAGTGATGTTGATATCAATATAGCTCAGAATATAACCTCTTTTAAAAATGGACGCGGGGGCAGACCTTATATAAATGAAATTAATGTCAGAAGAAATAATTTCAGATTTAAAAGATGCCTGAGTAAGAGAAGAAAAACGCGCAGTGTAGGATTCCATAGTTGCCCTGTTTCTGTTTTACACAACTAACAACTTTATCGAAGAAAAAACACATCCCTACATTACGTCTAGGGAAGGTACCGTATAACACTTTTTTCAAGATTTTTGTTTTACCACTTTGTCGGCGTGATTATTATGTACCCATGCCAAATTACAGCTTTCTCGGGCAAAGTGTCTCTGAGCTAAGCCGCGGAAAGACAGACAGACAGACAGTCGGACATGGCGAAACTATAATGGTTCCTTGTTGACCACGGAACCCTAAAAACGGATCAGAGCATATAATATATTAATGAAACAAGATTTTTTGCGGGAATCTAACTTTGCTCGTGTGATCCAGCTCTCCGTTCATCACAAAACGGTGGGAGACCACGCTAATAGGCTTGTTTTATATATGAAGCAAATACACCAAAGGCCTTTATTTCATTCGGTTGTTTTTAGCAAAAAGTGGAACAAACCACACCGTAGGCACCGCTACGAATTGGTTCTACTTTACATAACACGTAGGTACTTAACAAATATGTTCAAATTATTTACTATTAAGGTAGTATTTATATTATCATGAAGCCCTGCTTAGCCATACTTAATACAAGCTCTGCTTAGTTTTATTACCAAACTAAGCAGTATTTCCGTAATACAATTATGAAAACTGGATGACTGATAAACGACTTTTTTTTTGTAAATACTTACATGCAATCATTTGCCCCGCAGCGGAACCCAACCTACTAATTGTTTAAATGGAATACTGTTATTCATACAACTATGTACAAGTAGCTATATACAAAAAATACAGATGAAACAGCTAGCTATCTAAATTCCATTGCCATCGATCTATAGATATATCAACTGATCCAGATCACTACCAGGCGGAAGCGTTCCCAAAATACTGTAATAATATTACTACATAATATTGCTTAATGCTAATCCTAAAGTTTTATTTGTGAACAAAATATAATAAAAATGGCTCATCCATATACATAGCAATTATATCCTTGACAGTTGGATTCGAGCACAGTGAGTTCCGCTCAGCTAAAAAGCTAAACCATAGGAAGTAAAAGTTTACGATAAATCGGCTGCTTTTTTCGGTTTAATTCTGTTGAACGGCGTTTCCAAGCAGTTTATTGCGTCAAGGAGTTGGAAACAACTGTCTGCCAACTTTCCGGCAACCTTCCGCAGTTGTCTTTCGGCTTCGACTATTTGTATGTTTGGGTTTTTAATTCGACGAAACTTTCTGCGGGAAGCTTTTTTTACGAGGCATGTTAGTTTTAAAAAGTTAGGTTGATTGTGTGAGCCAAGCATGAATATCAACTACCAACGTAGAAAAAGGCTTTGAGGAAAAACTAACCTGGCGGTTAGTTTTGTACTGGAAATGTTGATCAGAATTTAAATTAAAACATACAAGAACTAGCAACATTATAAAACTCTGAAGCATAAAATTATATACAATGATATACTTGACTATTATTAAAATGTTACCTGCCGTAACGGGAGTATTTTATACAAAAACTTAATAAATTAAGTTAATTAAATTTTAAGTTTGCTGAAACATAAGTTTTTGGAAATTTTACTGCAGAGCAAGATACGTGCTTTGCGTACTTCATTTAAAATTCCGAGATAATGAAAATCTGCACCGTGAAATTTCGTATAGAGTAGGTAGGTACTTAATAATAGTATAACTATTATAAATGGCTTTATAGGTAACCTGGGCCTCTAGACAAAAACCTCACGCTTAGTTTTCCTTTCACGCTAACGCACATTCGTCAAGGTAAAACAGTCACGTTACATCGCAACAGCTTATGTAATTTCCATACAATTTAATATTTCTGCAGCTATTAACGCCAATAGAAAATGGTTGTGGTCTAAGGGGGAATAAAATGGCTCAAAAGTAAACCTCATCAAAATTCAACGCTCAAACGAAAAAGTTCTTACTCAATATTTAGAGTGTACCTACTCATTTCCTAACCATCTCACGAAAGTAAAACTAAGTTGAGATACTTATGATAACTTGAAGAGTGCAAAAAGCAGTAGGTATCCATTTATTTGTGAGTTCGCGTCAATCGCGTGGGGAAAGTGAAAAGTTTCGTGATAAAGTGAACGTGAGGTGGAACTTTGGACGATGAAAAGATAGATAAGATTTACAAAGTACAATCAAGTTTGAATCCAGCATCTACAATTAAGTAGGTAGGCATTCAAAAGTGAAACGGTATTTTTACATTGCACAAACGAAAACCACTGAGAAAGAAGGTTCTCGAAGATGATAAAGAACCGGACAACGCGACGCTTTGAAGCAAAACTGATATTTCAAACGTTGTGGGAAGTCGGTTGATAGCCCAATATCGTTGGTCGCGGAACTCTGGGGTGGCCTTTACACAGCGTTGGACTTCTATAGGAAGTTAATGACGATGAATGTGTTGGTAATGAACTCCCTATTTTTTATATTAATTCAGTTCATACAAGTAAAAATTGCAGTGAAAATGAGTACTATACTGCCCAGCGTGTCTAGATAAATACCAGTTTCTGTAGGCGTTAACGTAAGCGGAAAGATTGAACTCTATGGACATGACATTAGCTGCCAAGTTTCAACTTGAAAAATTTGCGTTAGCGTGAAAGGGAAACTAATCGTGAGGTATTTGTCTAGACCCTGGGCAATGGCTAGGATGGGTAAATCAAACCAAATAATAGATTACTTTTTATTGACGACCTTGATAGCGCGGCGGGTTGCCGGCTGAGATGCAAAAGGGTTTTAGGGTTCGATTCCCGCGGCAGGACAAATGTTTGCACGTTCATACTCATACTCATTTATATTTACCGTAGGAACTACCCAGTACACTTGATTTTGTCAAATGAAATATATATTTTTTAGTTTGTTCCCGGGTCGTATTTCCTGATACCCACGATACAGGATATCTCAGTCTAGGGTAGGAATGTACACAATTTACACAAAAAAATCTGATAAAGTACAGTAGCTACTACTGTATTTTCAGTCGAGCTTGTTTGCCTATCTGTACAATGAGTTTCGTACCTTTTTGAGATTTTTCAAAGCACTTTCTAAATGCTTTGTTTCTTTTATTATCTTATCCTGCTTTCCCACATCCCCAAGGTATCTTAGCGGTCTGAATTTTTAAAGAACCCAGTTCAGCGATGCTCTCAACAAGTTTAGCGGAACCTTGCCAACTCTCGATTTACATAACACGCGTAATGCAGACAAAACTTTGGTCTTCTTTCTGTTGAACCACAGATAACGTAGGAGATGGTAGGTTCCGGAGTTCTATCGCAACGCTACTTTTTTACTTGCGACGACAGGAGCCCGTATATGTGTTTGCCAAAAGAGGTTGTTAGTTTATTTCACTTCTACCATTTATTTCCGGAACGGCATATCGGATTGAAATGTGTTTTTTTGCAATTGTATTGTATATGTCAAGTTGGTTAAATAGGTTTTATCATCACAAGTCACTACAGTTGATGATAGAAAACATCTCGGGGGTTTGCGAAAACTTGTGACTTTTAGCTGTAATGTAGAATAATCGGGGTTATAGAAACATCGAACTTTTTTTATCTCATCGTGCTTAGTCGATAGGTGCTGCCCATTTTTTTCATACAATTAAAATATTATATTCAGACGAGATATCTCTATAAACAGATTAACTATAACAAACGATTCTCTGAGACATACATACACGCTCACGACTGTCTTCCCCATGGTGGACATCCTCAGATACATACTCAGTGAGTAGATCTTTGAGGATACCAAGTAGGGGTAGTCAGAGGCACGTCCAAACATTACATTTGGTACATGCCCGCGTTTTGCAAGTAGTAAGCATTCCACTTGACAGGTTGCAAAGCCTATAGCCGGTTATTGGAACACTAACTTTTGGCACATGCCTTCGAATTTTTGGTTCTAGGGCATGCCGGTTTCCTAACGATGTTTTCCTTCCCCGTTTTGAGAACGTGTTAATGCGCACATCAATTTTTCGAGTGGAAAAATCCCTTGGTGCACGACCGGGTTTGAACCCACGACCTCCGGATCAGAAGTCGGGGTATCGCCCACTAGGCCAACACTGCTCTTGATTCTCTGAGAGGATATCATTAATTATTTCGGATAACAAAAGAAAGTTGCCAAAACGCAATGAAAGTTGCGTGCAAATGTACGTTTACGCAGTAGGTACTTTATGTGTTTTCAATTGTTAAAAAGCAGAACGATGTTTTTGTATGCTTTTGGCACATTGCCGTGCGGCAACGCATATTTTGAACTGAAATTTCTGCTTAGCTAAAATTACCTATATTATGTAAACAATCTATGTTTTGAGTTAGGCCTAGTTATAAAGTTTCAAAGTTTCGTTTTACGTTCGAACTGAATCAAACGTTTAAACATTAAGAGAGCTAACTTCTTCAGAAGGAGACTTTTTTGGCAGCGTATAGGAAAAGTATTTAGTCTTTTCTAGACTCTTTTTACCAAATAAGTATTAATGTATTTCATAGATAGAGGAAGTAACCTTAGTAAAGATAAAACATTTTAAAGGCCCAGTAAAACTGACGCGCTGGAGGTGCCGGTAGAGATCAGTACATTCACGCGAACTTTGACGTGGTTGTCAAAGTTCGCGTGAATGTACTGATTTTCGCAACCGCCAACGCGTTAGTTTGACTGGTCCTTAGTCTTCCTTAAGTCACTTTTAAACAAGAACACAGTGTTGCTAGAATATTACTCAACAATAGAAATAAGTTGGTAAGGAGCTTATTAGGACGATTTCTTAAGAATTTGTATGAAACTTAAGTGGTGTACAGTAAAGTGTTATCTATCTCTTAAAAGACGACCTCTGTGGCGCAGCGGGGGAAAGCCCGTTTGAGATGCAGAAGGTTGCGGGTTTGATTCCCACAAGTGATTGTATGACCTGCAAATATTTTTCTTGGATCTGGATGTTTTCTATACATAATATTAAATATATCTGGAAAAAAATAAATTATGTTAGTATATCAGTCATGTCGTTCCCATAACACAAGGTCTGCTTACTTTGGGGTCAGATGATGTTGCATGTAAATGTATTATATTTATATCTCTTCAAAAGTTAGCTATTCTTGTTATTGCTTTAGTTATAAATTAAATGGTAACAAATTTACAAACTCTTCAAATAACATGATACAATAATAAGCAATAAGGAAATTAACAGCCTAAGGACAATCAATGAACTTCCATCAACTATCGTATCAACTTCAACTTCTTAATTATGGCCTCTGTGGCTAAGTGATACATCCCTTTTCCATGATACATCCCTTTTTATTCATGATACATTCCGTTTGATCCATGATACATTCATAAACATTACAGAGGATGTGGATATTAGGATATGGTCGGTGTATATGAATCAACCAGAATTTTTTAACCAATTTGAATTTTCTTAAAAAAAGAGAGAACAGGCTTGGTCTAGCCTTGGTCCTTAAATTCACTTTAACATTTTAAATTCACGTAGTTTTTAAGCTGACGTTTCTAAATGATCTTTATGATTTCAATGAATAAAAACCTTTTTACTTGACTTGACTTAACACATAACATAAACATATAACTATCGTATCAGTGAATTTCTGAAAATTCCCTTGAAAACTCTTGACATCGTTTGTCAGTTATCTCAGGACTTGCGGTGGATGCAGATGACGGTGGCTGGCCGCACACGTTAGTGACACTTCATTGCGCGCTGATCTAGTCAACTTTGTCGTTATGATGGCTATGTCAGTGACAGGCCTTAGATTGAACTCAACTCTAAGTGCTACCTTACTCGATACAATCTCAATTCAATTGTAATCCAATCCTGTTTCGTTATTTTAAGGGTTCTGTAGTCAACAAGAAACCCTTATAGTTTCGTTATGTCCGTCCGTCTATTTGTTATTAGATAGGTCGTTATCAAAAAGGTCGGTGTCAAAATATTGGGGGTGTGTCACAACCATTTTTCGATTTAGGGATTCGTTTGCGAAATATTAAGCTTTAAAGTGCTAATTTTTGTTAGAGGCAAGTGAGGGGGTGGGAGGCCCCCAGCTTCTGCCAGCTCCGTTTGCTTTAACCCTAAATGTGAAAAAATAAGAAAAATGTACAATAGTAGTATATAAAATAAAGTATATAGGAAAACTATCACAGCTAAGTAGGCTTTACAAGTTAAAGAGTAATAGTCAATTAACTTAAAATGTACTTGGAGAAGTAAAAAGGAAAATTTTCGTTTGGCTATGTTTTTTTTCAGCTTGTGACATTTCTATCGCAAACTCTTCTCAAATCTCAAATAACAACATCAATGTCGCGTCAAAAGTACCTACAAATAAAAGGGTTGTTGTACATTTGCCACAAAGTTAATTCGTCACATTTTTGTAAACTCCATACATTGAAAGTAAATTCGTCACATGCATAAAAAATATGTGTAAATTCGTCATAGGTAAGTAAAGTTGGTTGTTCATCATAAAGTAGGGTTAGTAGGGTTATTACTGTGATTCAATTATGTTTATATTTTTTTATATTTGTAATGTTAGGGCAAATCAGCCGATTGCGAACCAATATTAACGTAAATGTAAAGTTTCTAAAATTATGTGATTATGACTGTGATTTTTTCATTTTTCTTTTATATTTGTAATTGTTATGAGCAAATCAGCTATTTGTGAACTGTGATTTTTTTGTAAAAGTAAGGTTTAATCCTTGAAATCCTTAAATTATTACGTTTTTAATTCGAATTTTATTTAAATATAAATTTAAATGCAAAAATGTGATATTTACTGTGATTTAATTATATATTTATTTTTTATCTTCCCCTCTTCTCTTCTCCTCGCATCTTCCCCTCCGGACTCAAACCTGAATAGACGTGCTCGTGAATCTATTTCTAATTTAAATATTAAAGCAATTTCTAGTGAAAATACAGTATAAAATATAAGGCATCCATAACATCGTAGGAGGTAAAGACAATAGAAAAACTCCTCGACTGCTAGCAGCCTGGTACCTCGGCTACGTGAGTGAAATATACTTCTTACAACCTTTATTCATTAAAAAGCGCAACTTTACCACAAAACAAAGCGGTGCGAATCAGCCAATCACAAGAATCTGAGTTCACCCATCTGACCGTCCTTATAGCGACAATATTTCGCTGAGGCTTTGAGCGTGTGCGTGTAACATCACTACATATACGGCTATTGTGTCAAGCTACCTGCTTTAATTGGTAATCAACTACTAAGCATACTCAATAAAAATGCTGAAAACATTGCGCTCGCCGACTCATTATTCAAATTCTGACTCAGACATAGCCAAATCGGTCAAAGAGAGTAAGATTATAAGAAAGGAGAAACGCAGACGCGTCTCGGACGATACAGATGCAATCGACCCAATTTCTACTTTGAGGAACGAGATGCGGGAACTCTTTGAAGCACTCCAAGCAAACCAGACTACAAGGCTAGACAGACTTGATGATCGTATTACTGAGCTTAATTCAAAAATATCTAACGTTCAAGACTCCAACCAAGAAATTGAGAAAGCAGTTGATATAGTGTCTGAACAACTTACAGCGATTGAATCTACGATTAGCAAACTAGAAACTGATCGGAAGGAGTTGTTCTCCCAGCTGGCCTTACTGGATGAGAAGTGTGACATGATGGAACGAAACGCCCGAAAAACCAGCGTGGAGATTAGAAACGTTCCCAAGAGGGCAAATGAAAAGAGGCAAGATCTGTATAGTTCCATCCAAACACTGATGAGCAACCTAAGTATCAAAATGGAGGCCAATAATATACGTGACGTTTACCGTCTGCCCATAAAAGCTTCAAAGGATACAAGCACAGTCATTGTGGAGTATACCAACACACTCTTCAAGGGCGATGTTCTTGAAGCAGCCAAAAAGTTTAACAGAGGCAGTAATGGCAGCCAGCTAAATTCAGTTCATCTAGGACTCGAGGGATCCAAGACTACGGTGTACCTATCAGAATACCTCACAGCTAAGTCTAAAAAACTTTATTACTTGGCGAGAGACTTTGCAAAAACCGAGAAATACGCATACTGCTGGTCTACTAATGGTAAGATCTACCTGAGAAAGAAAGATGGGGATCGCTATATCCTGATCAAAAATGAAGAACAACTGGAAAGCATCAAAGCAGGACACTGACTAGGAGTGCGCAACTTATGCCGCTTTGTTAAATCTAAGCTAGTAGCTAACCAGCGTATTTTAGATATACATTATACTCGAGTTTCCACTAGTAAACATTTTTGTCATAACACTTACCTAGGTAGAAACAGTTCAATTTTTTGTACGACTTTTGTGTTTATACATATTCATTACTTTTCAGAACTTGACAACAAATCTTATTCCGCTCTTCCACACACCTCCAATAATTATTGTCATTGCCATTGCAACACACACTTCATAAACTCTAAAACACGTAAAGCTTTTTCGATAAGACACAACCTATCTCTCTTGCACATGTTATATGGAAACGAATGCGTAAAAGCGGTGCATCTCATGTTTATCATTTCGCTACGATTAAGTTACTTACACTCTGGCAGCCTACCGCAAGCCAAAGTTCGTGATACACCAAACGCACTTTCTTACACACATAGTATCGCATCGTTGAGGTCATGTACAAACAAGAATATTGTGCATAGTCCCGATTCCCATGATATATATACGCTTAAAATTCGATCCTGAAACGCTAAATGAATTAGACACCATTAAAATTATACCAAGTATCCAGACTTTTAGACCAGATATGTGTAAGCGACACCTAGGAAATATTAATAACCAACTTACTATTTTGAGCCAAAATATTCGCAGTATTAATAAAAATTTCGATAAGTTGAATGTGTTCCTATCACAGCTACAATTCTTACCAGACATAATATTATTAACGGAATGTAGAATTGATGATTGTTCACCAGAAATAGCATTAGAAAATTATAAATTCTACAAGTCCAAAAATTACCTTAATCAAAATGATGGCATGGTTATCTATTCCAAAATTGGACTGCATATTACGGTGACAGAGCCCAACTTTGATGATGCAAATTGCCTAATACTAAACATAGAAAACCAAGTAAATATCATTTCAATCTACAGATCCCCGGCTAGGAGTAATATCGACAAGTTTTTAATCTCTTTAGAAAAAACTATACTAGAATCTAACGCTGGATCGTTGATCATTACAGGTGATATTAACATTGATATTGGACCAGAATCCATAGATGCTAAATCTGAACCATATTTAGAGTTAGTTGCCCACTATGGCTTGGTGCCCGGTCACAATTTTCCAACACACGGACGTACATGCCTTGACCATGCTCTAATAAAAAGCTCGTATGCATCTAGGATCGTAGTATGTGGAGCAAGTATTACCGATCATGATACCGTAATCATCGGCTTAAATAAGTCAAGATGTACTTCAAATATCGAATCACGATTTAAAACGAAATTTAACTACAGCGAAATTGTTAACTCTCTGGAAAACAGCGATTGGATAAGCCTTTTCCAAGTAAAGGATCCGGATACTGCTTTCGATGCATTCAATGATGTTATTAAAAAGGCTATTGATGCTAACACAGTTGTATCTAAGGTTAGAAATTCTAAATTTATTCGCAATCATTGGATAACACCAGGATTAATGAAGTGCATGCGCAAAAGGGATTTACTCCATATGATAGCAAGGAAAAGACCCAAAGACAATAAAGCGCAAGAGGAGTATAAAACATACCGTAACCAATGTAATAACATCCTACAAAACCTTAAAACTTTAAACGACCAGGCACTAATTAATAACAGCAAGGGTGACAGCAAAAACATGTGGAAAGCAGTGAAGAAAATTTGTAACATTGAATCTAAGCAAACCCCTAACTCAGGGCTGTTAAACTCAGAGAGTACGCCAATCCAATCCCTTAATAAAGCAAATATATTTTTCTCTTCTGTAGGTAAAAACTTAGCCACCACTATCCTCGAGAGAATGAACATAACTGAAAAAGATTTAGCCAATTCAATTAAAATAAATGCGGCACCATCCTGTAACTCATTCTTCTTGACACCGACCGATGAGGGTGAAATTCTCAAGATTATCAGCACTCTTAAAGCTGGAGCTGCATCTGGCTATGATAACCTGAGCAATGACATCATTAAGAAAGCTAAACATGTTCTAGCCTCCCCTATTGCTCACTTGTGCAACCTCAGTCTCTCCACGGGGACTGTCCCTGATTGACTTAAACTGGCTAACGTAATCCCAATATTTAAAGCAGGCAAAACAAATGACCCCTCGAACTATAGACCAATTTCTCTCCTTTCTTCTATTTCCAAAATTCTTGAGAAAGTTGTCAACAAAAGACTGACATCTTTCCTTGAGAATAATAACATTCTGGAAGAAAATCAGTACGGATTTCGCAGAGGCAAATCAACGGAGGACGCTGTCGTTGACATGGTAGACCATATCACAGCTAAGTTAGACTCTGGGAAAAAATGCACTGGCGTATTCCTTGATCTTGCTAAGGCTTTCGATACCGTCTCTCGACCAATTCTGTTTAATAAATTGGAAGCTTTAGGAATTCGAGGATTATCTCTTAATTGGTTCAAGTCATACTTTGATAATCGAAAACAAAAAACTTACATTGACAATAAAACTAGTGATGTCTCAGAATTAAATTTTGGGGTTCCTCAGGGTAGTGTCCTGGGGCCAACGCTCTTTTTGATATACCTTAACGACCTATGCCGACTCAATCTTTGTCAAGCAAGGACATTTGCCTTTGCAGACGACACGGCTTTGATTTTCCATGGAGATACGTGGAACTCAGTAATAGACAGTGCGCAAAGTGGCCTTGCCGAAGTACACTTATGGCTCCAACATAACCTCCTGACACTCAACAAATCAAAAACAAAGCTCGTTAACTTTAGCATATCCAAGCGTACATCGCCTAATATTCGTATTGACTTGAAAATCCATAATTGTACTTTAAAGGACACATCCAAATGTAACAACTGTACCGCACTAGAACAGGTTTCCTCTATCAAATACCTTGGCGTCATTCTTGACGAACATTTGACATGGCGACCACATGTAGAATTTCTTAATATGAGAATAAGGAAACTTAAATACATTTTCAAAAAAATAAGAACTATAAAGGACAAAGAGATTATTAAGCTAACCTATATTTCGCTATGTCAGTCTCTTTTATCATACTGTGTAACTGTATGGGGAGCAGCATGTGCAACTATTCTTCATAAACTAGAAAGATCGCAGAGAGCGATTCTAAAAATAGCATTTAATAAACCTTTCCGTCATCCCACTGATAGTCTATACAGAGAATGTCAATTACTCAGGGTAAGGCAAATTTTTATTAAATTAACTGTACTCCGTTTCCACAAAATTGCTCTTACCTGTGTGCGTGTTATTACTAGATCCACGCGTAATATCACCTGGTCAGTACCTAAATCACGCACTTCATTTGCACAACGGTCACCAGCTTTCATGGGCCCATATCTTTATAAGAACATTGACAAGGCCGTTGAAATCTTATATTGCCTGAATTCGACCTGCAAAAAGAAACTCACTACATGGCTAATCGGCCTAAATTATACAGACACTGAAAAACTGCTACAACCACTTGGATGAACAAAACTACCTATCGCCTCTAATACCAATCAGTCAATCTCACAATTAACCCCTTACTCGTTGTGTCTCCAACCTAAC
This sequence comes from Perizoma affinitatum, assembly GCA_961405105.1. NCBI lineage: Eukaryota > Metazoa > Arthropoda > Insecta > Lepidoptera > Geometridae > Perizoma > Perizoma affinitatum. Next base: position 10,818,401 of record OY560194.1, on the reverse strand, counting down.
GATATATACGCACACAGGCACACACTCACTACGCATCAAATTATTTGCACGCACACTTTGATACTATTCACTCTCCTTTCTATACGATCTTTGAACCTTTTTCCTACCCTCAAGTTTTAATATTATTCCTGATAAACGGATACCTAACATAAGTTCGTATGTTTGGAATGAATACTAATTATTATGTTGTAAACCTACGTATGTTGTTGTTAATACTTACTAAGTGCCTACTAGACTAGAATTAATTTCTATCTAACTGTTAACATAAGTTTGCCCGTCATTTAGTATTTACCTATCATCGTACCCAAAGCTATCGCTAAGATTTCTATTATTATATAATTCTTATAATTATAAAATTTAACTTAAGAGTTAGTTTAACTACATATATCAAATTTGTAAACTCCCAACCCATATCATATCCCCCGGAAGAGACTAGCCACTCACGACACAGGGAATCCTAGTGTGAGGGCTAGTATTCACAAACCCTGATTCATTTTTGTTTTCTCAAACTACCTACCTACTTATTGCTTAAGAACCTATTAATTAATGACCAAACCTACATTTATAATTACCTACCTATTATAAAGCATACTTGCCTACAATACTTACCTATTTCTAGCTATTAAGAACCTGCTGTAAATAAGTAGGAAATCCTCTTGTGTAATTTATGGCTCTAAAACTATCAAGATAAATAAACGATTTTTGATTTTTTTTATTTTTGATTTATATAGTTGGAATGTTATGGGCAAATCAGCCACACAATCGTGATATTAACGAAAATGTAAGGTTTTAAAAAATTAGATAATTACCTTGTATTGTTTTATTTTTCAATTTTCTTATATATTTGCGTTGTTATTGGCAAATCAGCCACTTCTCAACTGTTATTTTTATGTATAATGAAAGGAAATTTTTTCAAAATCCTGATCATTAAAAATTAATATCGTATTATATGGAATTTTATTTAACCCTATCTATGAGTATGAAAACATTTGTTTTGTTCTATTCTACTTATTGTTTGATTTTCTGCTGTCTCTACGGAAAAATCTATGTGATGAACTTACAACAACTAAAAATAATAAAACAGAAGTGTGGCGACTTACACATACTTTTTTTCGTGACGAATTTACTTTGTGGCAAATGTACAACAACCCAAATAAAATAATAGCATTATTATGCTTAACTATTATTGTTATTATGGGAAATAGTATTTGGTCTAATTAATAATAATAATGATATAAGCCAGATAATTTATTTCAGATAAACTACATGGTAGGTACTTAATACAATATTTAATATTTTACATGACATCGTCACTAATATCTGTTTGCCCTTTTTGGCAAATGCCTCCTTCAACCTCTTCCATTCCTCTCTATCTCTTGCTTTCCTTGTCCATGATTTTCCTGCAATATTCTTTGGCTCGTCCTCCCACCTTTTGAAATGTCTCCCCCTTTTACGTTTATTGTATTTTGGGAACCAGTTCATCAACGTTTTACTCGAATAGTATTTGGTCGAATTAAATAGAACTAGATTAAATCGTAATTATTATGCGCTAGTATTGCATTCAAGAGTACCAAATTGCACGAATTCGATCCTAATCCCAAATTGCATCCAACTCGATTAGAGTCGAGTGTCAATGGTAGCACACCTGAGAACCAAAGAAATAGGATTGTCAAATAACTAGCAGTTTGTAACAAAATAAGATCTCGCGATATACCATTTTTACCCGACTACCGAAGGAGGGTTATGAGTGTAGTCACAATTTCGAAGTTTATGGTATCCGTACCAGAGATAGTAGCGGGATTCAGAAAAGGTTACTATTTACTACCGACATCTAGTTATATTTTTGGTAATTGAAATTAAAACTAATTTTGTTTTATTCTTTATTATACACATAAAATACAGACAAAAAATTTACATATAGGACAAGTATAAAGGCGAGCTTAACCCTAACAAGAGTTTATTACTAAAGCTTAATCAAAATTTAAAAAGTGTTTCATTGTAAATATCCTTGATCGAAATATCCTACTTTAGTTCGAATTACAGAATTACAGACATTAAGCTCATAATCTGTACTTAAAAATTCTATTAGTAGGTATAACCTTCCTACCTTCTATGTTTCATCGAGATTTAATAAACAGTTTAGCAGTTATCGTCGGACAATCAAACAAACATACATACATACATACAAACGCTCGATCAATAATCACACTTCGCTCGCTCGATCAATAATCCTTTAATCATAACGTGAAACTTATTAAATCAATTAAAATACCAACCCACCATTTAATATTTTTTTTTACTATGTAGTAGAATAGTGTGAACGTAGCCTTATCGATTGGAAAGGTAGGTACAAAGGCTCGGTTCACTGGAATTAATAATTAATGATTCTCGTTGTCTTATCAATCGTCAGCTTTATTACAAAACTAATTGAAGGCATGCACAATGAACTGTGAAGACTTGACACGAATTGTGTGTTTTAATTACGAAGGCGGATTTCAATTTACGAACCTGTTTATTCGTATTTAAATTATTTGTGTCAGAAATTCCGATGTTTATTAAATTAGTAAGTTATTTAAAAAAAATGTAAGCCTTGTCGTGTATTCATTCACAATAAGAACCATAGGTTTTTACCATACTTAAAGTCATACAAATCGATTGCGAACAAGTATAGGTTAAAAAAAAACCGGCTTTGAATAACGGACCAATATGAAAGTCCAATATGAAATTTCATCCCCTATTTATTAAACAATTATGTGAGATTTTTTTCTTGAAATTTATATGGGTCTCCTTGAAGTATAATCATTAAAATCAGTAAATAATTTGAGATTTACATTGAAACATACTTATTGAGAACCTCATTTTATAAAGGCATTGGAAATCACGTTTCGATTGGATTAGCCATTACTGAGATAAAATATAACTAACAAAAAAATGGAATATACGGGCTTTTTACAAAAACATACAAAAAAAAACAAACGGGCTTTTTACGTCGCGGTTAAAAAACAACACTTTTTGATTGCCTAATACCGCTATGCAGTACCTATCGCTTATGTATTACTGCAGCGTATATAATAGTAGATATAAAAGCAATCAAAATACATATACATAAAAATTCAATCCCGAAGAAACCTAAATAGAACCACAAAGTCTTTGCCCACTTTCAATTTTACCCTATAAATGAAACCTGAAAAATATACATTTAATTTAAAACCTCAACTGCACTCTGCATAATTCCAAGAAGAATTCAAACATTTAACTAGCAGACGGAAATTCAATTAAAGTCTTAATTAATTTTAAGTCATAAAAAGCTTACGAAACGTGAGTGAAGTCGGGGCGAAAGCTAGTTTAAACCATTCTCTTTTAACCAAGTCTTTAATTTTAAAGCAAGTCTGGAGCTGACAAGAAATGTAACGAAGATTGGTGAAACAGTTTTTATATGACCATTAGAAAAGTAAAATTTGAGAAAATTTTAAAACCTGGTTTTCTATCGTCTAATGCCAATAAATACATATTTTAGTATAGTTATTCATACAACTATGTACAAGTAGGTATATACAAAAAATACAGATGAAACAGCTAGCTATCTAAAGACCGTTGGAAACGATCTATAGATAGCTCAACTGATCCAGATCACTACCAGGCGGAAGCGTTCCCGTATAGTAGGTTTTTATATTTATATCGGTATCCATGGCTCCCCTAACATCTCCAACCTAAACGACCGTACATTGAACACTGAACATTATAATAGTACCTACTTAATTACTTGCTTTCTTCTGTACTTTCTTCTTGATGAATTTTGCACATATCGTCACCCGCACCCCGTGAAGTCACCCGCACCGGTCTGAAAATCAACGCTGCTTTACACCCATGTGAAGTTGCATACAAGCTGAGACAAAGACTATGCGGTGCTCGGGAGACTCACTTGGCACAACTGTACCTGTTAGGAAACCTACCTACATTATGTTTTAGTAGGTAGGCGACAGTTTTTTTTATTATAAGTACCTGGGTGCCTGTTTTTGTGCAAAGATGATGTCTCTTTTCCGTTCTTCCAAATTTTCTTTCCTTATTTTTTTTTTATAATATAGTAAAAAGATATAGTTTCAATATACGAGCTCCTAACGTCGCGATATGCCGCTTAAAAGTAAGCTTGCCGTTAATTTGATGATGAGGGATGATTTTGAGGGATGTTGAGAGGGGAGGTTCTTATGATGTTGAAGGATGTTATTTAGGGATGTTGTGAGGGGAAGTTATTATGATGTTGAGGATGCCTGTTTAAGATTGCTAAAAATAGGCCTAGCGTCTTAATTATTACGACTAAAATTACTAACTGACCATTTGAACTATGAACTATGATTATTTAATGATGAACCGGCCAAAACGAAACAGGTGCGGGTTCAATTCCCGCTGCGGGACAAATTCTGCAGACATGCAAGCATTTGTCCCTAGTTAGGGGTAGTTGAGTTGGTAGTTAGGGGTTCCAGGTCTAGGTTTTGTGGTACCATCATACTCGTAGTTACTGATACCTACAACACAGGGTATGGTGTCAGGACTGTTGGATGTTATTATTTATTAATTATTTTACTGTATTGAAAACTCATTATAGACGATCTTAACGTTTTTTTTTATTTTCATTTAAAATCCGACATTATAAGATTAGTTGCGCTTATCCGACCAATTTACTATAACGTTGTAATACGTAAGCCCTTGTCAGTAGATATTACTCAAATCCTAGAACCATGTGGGGATAATTTAGACGGACCTGGAAGTCTTCTATAACTCTGTTTCACATAGATCATCTTATCCTGTACATAAATATTTCATTAATAAAAAAAACACATTTGATTCGTAATTTTCTGTAAAATGAACATTTAACATAATTTCTGGTTTGAAATTATCAAATAAATTACATGAGCGCTTCTTTTTCGCAAATTCGGCCACTACACATCTGCTCATTTAAGATAAAATAAAGCAAAAGTCTGAACGTGAAGTCTGAGATTCGATTAAACTTTAAGTACCTCATTGTCACTCTAGCTAACAGCCTGGAGTGCTTGTCTGAAACGGCTCCTTAATAAATAATAAGAGAACCATCCTCAGAGTGACAATGATTCGTTACGTTTTTTACATGATTCAAAGTTTGAAATTGAAATCAATAGGATCATATATAACGCCGCGCGGCCAAACTTAAAATAATTGAACACAAAATCTGCTTGGTTTTTTTTGATCCTTCATTCAGCTTAAGTCTAATACCAATCGAACAAGATGAACTATTTTAAAGAAAGAGCATCATATTGGCCTGTATGACAAAAAATAAGCCAAAATAATAAACTTGGCTGAAACAAAACGCAATAGGAACTGTTATTTTTTTACCCAAATAAAACGCCAAGCCATACTCCAGTATTCCTGACCCCCACAAATCCCGCGATCCATTCAAGCCCACAAAACCAATAAAATCCTTTCCAAAAACCTCAGAATACAGCGAAAACCATACAGGCTTCGGAACACAATATGGAATCCCACAGCCTGGTGTAAATCTCGGGCCTGTGGTAATATAAAACAGGCCTTAATGGCCACTAAAACTTTTCTAATGACCGCGATGTCCCGAAACTGTCTCCTGAGAGGAGCTCCAGTAAAGTATTTATGATTTTTGCTGTTCTCGACGTGTTTTTTGTGTGGTCTTATTTATTAGGCTCTGTCTCGCTCGGTGACGTATAGCTTCAAAGAGGGGAAAAGCTATTTTGTCTTTTTGATGCGATAATTTATTTCAAAGATAAAGTAGAGTTCGATGGCTAAATTCGTATGAGTTTACCCGCCTATTGTCTAGAATTTTTTAAGCTACGTAGAGGCCTTTTACTGCACGAATGCACAGTTTTATATGCTTTTCCCCACACTATGCGACAAGGCTGGAGGTCGAATACATCGTCAAAATGCAGATCATTCATGGATGCGAACGAGCAATGCAGATGGCATAATGTTGAATGCGAAATGAGGCTCACCCAGCGGGTGATGATGACGATAATGATGATTTACAGCTTTAAATAGTGAACGGAACGTCTCTGCATCGGAACGTCAATTAACCTTACTAATCGACAAGATTCTCTACGAGCAATTAATATTGATGATGAAAATAGTAAAGGGGAGTTTCGGAGATAACTTTTTATCTTTTTATCAATAGTAAGCATGTTTATGTGGCCACAGAAAAAAAACCTTATTCCAGTTTCATTCACACTAGACCCTTATACCCGAACAAACACAAAACAGCTTTTAACGAACGCTTAAACCCACACTTTGCGGCTCGCTTTAAATCTTAGTTTATATAAAATGTATGTGCCAAAAACGCAACGGATAAATTCTAAGCGAATCAGTTTCAACAAAACAGTTTTACGCAGAAAGCAGATTGTCGGCGCTTGACTTTCTGCGCTAGTGTGTACATACGTGTACACAATATAAACGTCGTTTTAGTGCTCGGCAGTCAATAGTCAGCAATCTTGAATATTCGCAAATTATCAAAGCTTTGTATATTTTGTAATAAAAAAAAAATACAAATCATATAAAAAATCCTGACCATACTAGGACAAACTTACACGTTGATATTAGAAACAATAAAAAAAACTGTACTGTAAATCTTTGCTACATAGGTATTTTATATTTAAAACTAGTTTAAAAATCTGTGAACCTTTATTTTAGGTTGCATTATTTTTTTTAACTTTTCTTTTATTTATTGACATTCAAAAGTGTACGTTTGTATTAAACTGGTAAAAACGGTACCGACTTTTTCACACCACTTCGACAATCTGATCGTCTTGTTTTTGTAGGTTTGATTTTTGAGCGAAAGCATTGTTTTTAGTGCTTTTATGCTAACAACCAATTACGTAATTATGAATAAAGATATTTTCGGTTTTATGTTACATTGAGAGTTATTGTAACTGTAACCAAGTATTCATTTAACTACCAACTACTGAATAATCAAGAAATTTGAAATTTTATGTGGCTTCTAGTAAGAGAATTAGAACATAAATAATTTTGCAAAATTATTTAACCATGCTTGTTTAAATAATTCCATTTGAAGCAGTTTAGATTTTATCAAAGTAAATTAAAACGAGACTGCAAATTAAGTTGGTTTTGCAAATTTGATTTTCTTGTGAAGAAATTTTCTAGCATTTCATTGTTCTCACGAGCAGCTGTTTTTATTGTTTTAAAATGTATAAATTCGTATTATAGAGCTCTCAGCTCAAAGTTGAATAGACAACAATATGTTGTTTGTAATAAACTTTGGAACTCGCGCGAATTCGTCCGGTTTATTTTTCTAAACATAATTTTTCTATAAAGTGTGGAAATGCCCTTTACCCCAGCCCTAGTTTGCTGTACCCAAAGTTATAGCAAATACGGTCATAAAATTATTTTTTTAAATTATGTGCTCTAAACACTTTCTCAAAACGGCGAAGGATAACATTGTAAAAAACACATGCCCTAGAACCAAAAATTCGAAGTTCTGTGCCATTGGTTAATGTTTCAATGCAATTGGGCGTTCAACCTGTCACGTGGAATGCTAACTACTTGCAAAAAATTTGCAAGGATGTGTAAATGTAATGTTTGGACGTGCCTCTCACTATACCCTACTTGATATTTCAAAGATTTTCTCACTGAGTATATACGTATCGTCACCATGAAGAACAAAGTTGTGAGCGTGTTTGTTTTTGTTTACATTTAATTTATCTTTACGCTGCGCCCCCAGGGGTTGAATTCCAAAATGTATTTCTAGTTAAACTGAAGCAGTGGCGGTGGGGTCAAAAGACAATAGTTATCAAGTGGTAATCAAAATTAGCGTGATTATACTGATAGCCACCGCCATACGCCACCGCGACAGTTTAACGTTGCAGTGCGTTTACATTTTACACATTTAACGCCGATGAAAATGGTACAACTAAATATATTACGTCATGTTTTTATCATCGTGAAGCAACCGCCATGCCCTAGAACCAAAAATTCGAAGGCATGTGCCAAAAGTTAGTGTTCCAATAAGCGGCGATGGGCTTGCAACGGTCACGTGGAATGCTAACTTGCAAAACGCCAGCATATACCAAATTTAATGTTTCGATGTACCTTTGACTACCCCCTACTTGGTATCCTCAAAGATCTAATCACTGAGTATGTATCTGAGGCTGTCCACCATGGGGAAGACAGTCGTGAGCGTGTTTGTTTGTTATTAGGATCGCGCAACTTCTTTAATTAAATATATTGTCTAAAATACACGCACTTTTTGTGCGTATAAACACACAATAAGTATAGAATGCCTTTATGGGCTACATCAAAAGGAACCTAACCTCACAACTTCAAAGTTACCGGGACTCACGGTAAATCAGTCTTATTATAATTATATTAAGTGAAACTTATAATAGGTACAGTGTTATAATTTTATACAAACAAATGAGTTATTACGACAAAAATGCTGTTTTAAATATCTTATATTGCACACATTGTCTCAGATAAAAATATTTCAATTTCTATGAATAATAATATCAATGCAGGACATTTTTCACACAGCATCATTTTTAGCCTCAAACTAAGCAGAGCTTGTATTATTTGAACTAGATGACTGATATAATACTTATATATACATATATTTATAAATACATTCATATTATATATAAAAAACAACCAAACCCGAGAAAAATCGAACTCAGGCTCAGTCTCAGGCGGGTCTTCGCCCACTGCGCCACAGAGGTTATCTTTTTAAACTATTACCTAACCTAATGTTTTGAAACTAATACCAAAATAGTTTCAAAAGGTCACTTGGTGTGTTTATATGCATTATATCTCTCTCTCTTTCATACTATTCATCCCACATGGTGGTGGAGTCAGCTGGAGTTACTTTTTATCTTCCACTCTATTCTCTAAAATATTGTATCCCACGCGCAACACGCCCATAGTCTTCCTCTCTTCTTCCCCTCTCTAGATCTCTCTTCTTCTTCTATCGGGATTCTAATGCCTGGTTATTAACGTATTCAGATGACCATTTATACTCACTACTCCCTACCTAGACCCCTTGTTATTTTTCATGCCATCCCTACTATCTTTCATGCCATACATCAAACGGTACGAACTGTCCATTTCATCCAAAGATTGTCGGGTAGAAATCACTAATTAGCGATAATACCGCTCATTGTATTTTCTATCATTCTATATATCTATATAATCTCTTTCAGCCTATTAGCAATGTCACAGACAGATATGTACGCACTTACTTGCATCCAAATCACAAATGTTATACGTAGCTTTACAGGCGTAGCAGGTGGAGACTATAAATATAGGTCAAGAAATATAATTACCAACAGAAGGTCGGAAGAAGGCACGCCGGGGTTCCATTTTATTAGAGAGCATTTTACTAGCTGGGTGATTTATAAGTACCGCCCACAGCGATTTAGTGGACTGCTTTGGACCTTTAGAGCTTGGGATATTTTAGAGATGGATCGATCATTCTAAGAATTTTACCTACTGAATATGGTTTGTTTTTAAGGTTTCAAATACTAGGAAACCTTATAGCTCCGCCTAGTCCGCTTTTTTAGTCAGAATCGTTTTACTTGCAGACTACCATATCATGCTGAAATTTTAGGTCATTACCCTTTATACAGCTACCTAAATATTTAATCAAATGAAAACTGTATGATCTCTCATTACACTGATATTGGATCAAATGTCAAAAGTGCCAGTAATTTGGATGTGGCAGATATTACAGTATAATTATGAGGCGCGTGCAAAGTTGTGACGTAAAAGCGATGTAAAGACGTTTTAGAAGGGAGACCCTTTCTATATTTAAAAATAGTTTTTTTTCGATGTTGTCAATATCTTCGTAACAGTGGGGTTCTCCATGTGACAGTACATTAACGATTTTTAATGCTGCTGGACATTTTTCACACAGCATCATCTAGCCCCAAAGTACGCAGAGCTTGTGTGATGTGAACTACATGACTGATATACTACTTTTTTTTTGTAAAAACATACATTTTATTCATAGAAAACACCCAGATCCCGAGACAAATATTTGCAGATACAAACATTTATCCCGCGGCGGGAATCGAACCCTTCTGCGTCTCAGGCGGGCCTTCGCCTACTGCGCCACAGAGGCGATGATTAGAATGATATGGGCATTTAAGACTATAAAAAACTGGTACAAATTAAAACTGAGGAATTTAAAACTCCTAAAATGGGAGGGTGAAGTTTAAATCGAAAAGTCTACAAAGGGTATTTGGTGTTAACTATACAAGTAAATAGCCCAAAATGTGCTATTGCACAGAACCCGTTTTATGAACCATAAGATCTGGAATGCCTTATTAAAATAATCGACGAATTTTTCAAATTTTATGGAATACAATTAAAATGTTACCTTATAATTGAAATTTGAAATTATGAAATTATGAAATTATAAATTATGAATTATTTGAAATTATTAAATTTGACTTATAGAAATTAATCCCTAACATTATGATGTTAGTAATAGTTTCGAACTCTGAATATGAAGGTCGAATACGAAGGTCGTAATCTTTGTAATAATATTAATGGATACTTTGTTAATTAAAGTTTGTTTAGCCTTGGAGACCGTTCAGTTAAAGGGCTAGTTCCAAGATATTAATGTGCGCGAGTGTACAATGTATCCTCGTGTACAAAATACTCTGGCGACGCTTTGTTCTCGGGGGGCGTGTGAATTATTTCTAAGACGCAATTATGGATGTATGAAACTTAATTTTGGATATAACCACCACTATGTGTATGTTTATTATTCATTATTTGTGATATAACATTTTCAAAAAATGAAACAATAGTTTTTTAAGCTACTTTTTCAATTTCTGTTAGTTAAAGAATATTCTTTGTATTTGAGTTTAAACATGCTATCATTTTTATTGATAAATATAATTTTCTGAAGTTTACTTTTGGAAAAGGACACGCAATATGCCTTATGTGTAATTAGAAAAAAAAACTCGCCAACAATTTGGTATGGAAATCCATTGCCGGTGTTGGCAATTGATTGAAGGTTTATGACACGTCAAAACTTTTCTTTATTTGCCTCATTTGAATTTGAATCGCTTTCATCAAGATTCGTACAAATAGGTTGCGTTCAAGTGACTGTAAACAGACTTCTTTACCACAGACGCATTTATCTTTCGGCACACGGAGTAAAATAAAATAAAATTACACAAGGAACCATACTCAAAGCACCATAAATGATTCAGCGGAAATGCCAATTGCCTGTCTCGTATCATTGAAGCCCTGCGGTTCGCCCTTTAAACTGATACACGACCTGCAATTACCTATTTCGCGGCCTCTGCAATAATTTACAATTATTACACGAGCTGTTGAAAGATCACACTTTTCGGGCCTCTCCTCTCTTAATGGAAGTTACGAATAAACCTTTATATTTGTAACATAAGATGCCACAATACATTAAAAATTTAAGTTTCTTAGCTTCACGTTCATCATACATAAGAGGGCAGTGCTTTATATGAAACTACTAGTACCTCCTCATTTATGCATGGACTGTGATAAGCTTTGTTAAATTTGTAAGCTTTGTTAACTAAGAATTTGCAAGTATTAACCACACTCGAATATTTGATGAACTCTGAAATGTTTGTGTATAACATGATGTAAATTAGACTTACACATTATTAGAGAGTATATTAGCCCAGGAAAGGAATATGCGAGGAATATAATCCACTTTCCTAAACATTTAATTCTTGGGGCATCAGCGAATAACTTGTGCAGGTGCTGCTGCCCCAGGGACGTCCGGTCCCAACTGTCCATGTACGAGCTTGCATGTTATTTGTGTTGTCTCTGTGTGTGTCATTTTAATTTTAATTTTATGTTATTTTAATAATTTTTATTTTTATATAAGCTCTGTGGCTTGAAATAAACATTTTTAAACTGGCTCTGCAACGATTCTTGAAAAGTTTGGTACAAAATGTATGAAACCAGGATGGTTGTTCTTAAAAAAACGTTGGGTGGATTATAAAAATTGCTTGTTCCAATTTTTTAAACATTTACCTACATAATTATAAGTTTAACGGGTCTTTATCGCGTTTACCTTTTTTATTATTTTCCCGACGTTTCGACTGTATTGTTACGAGCTAGGGTACGGGATAAAATAATGAAGTCCACTTGAACACCAAAAGAACACTGTATTAGTCAGGTTACACTATAAAATTAACTTTGACACTAACAGCACAACAGAATTACACCACTTAAACAAAAGCACTAAAACACTGAATTACTAGGTACAACACTATAACACAAACAGTCACTTTACTAATCACTGGGTATCGCTTCTTTATCACTTTGATCAATTCACTTCCAAATTTCGATCGGAACTGTCGCTACGGGCCGCTCACCGCGCTTATAAATCCCCCTAAGACGATACCTCGATCCTTCCAGAAAGATCTCGTACAATCCCGTCCTTTCTAAGAGCGCACTATCCCCTTCTAACGCATTTGCTATCTCTTACTAACGCGGTTAATGACCGTTCTAGTCGGTTCCATAAGGGGGCGGGGCGTCCGCTACGTGCGTGCTAGTTCTTTCTACGCGATACTAGATGGCGGTAGAACGAGTAGTGCGTCCATTTGATAAGAGATGGCGCTAGCATACCGTAGTTAGCTAGCAGCGCACGTCACACTGCCCCCTCCTTAGACATGCTCGTCCCGAGCATCGTCAGACCCGTAATACCTCGCCAAACGGTCAACATGAACGATCTTAGGGGCTCCTCGCAGACCCTTCTGTATCCGATAAGTGACATCGTTAATCCTGGTCATAACACGGTACGGTCCGTCCCATTTGGGCTGTAATTTGGGAGACTTTCCTTTTTTCCGCACTGGATTATGCAACCACACCAGTGAACCTTCGTTGAATCCCAAATTGTTCAGTTTTCTGTCATAACGGGTCTTCATCTTTTCAGACGTTTGTTGGCTGGATTGTCGGATGTTTTCATATACGTCGTTCATTTTATTTCGTAAGTCGCTCGCATAATCTGTTATTGTGCGTGGAGAATCAGGTGGAATGCCAGTTATCAAGTCCGCAGGTAATCGCAGTTCACGTCCAAAGTTCGCAAAGGCAGGGGTGACATTTGTGCTCTCGTGAACTGCACTTCTATATGACAGCAGAAATGGCTGAATGTACTTGTCCCAATCCTTTTGATTGGTCTCCACCACTTTTGCCAGATAATGTTCCAACGTCTGATTAAACCTTTCTACCATTCCGTCCGATTGTGGGTGATAGGAGGTGGTTCTGGTCTTATGAGTGCCCATTAAACGACATGTCTCCTGAAATACCTGGGACTCAAAATTCCTTCCTTGGTCGCTGTGAATTTCCAGAGGTACTCCAAAACGACAGAAAACTTCGTGTACTAATTTATCCGCTACCGTCGAAGCTTCTTGGTTAGGAATTGCGAAAACTTCCGGCCATTTTGTAAAATAATCCATGATTACCAAGAAGTATTTGTTCTCGTTTTCACTAACAGGAAACGGTCCAGCAACGTCCAGCGCTATACGTTCCCACGGCGCTCCGACATTGTATAACTTCAATGCTCCTTTGCTGCGCGTGTGGGGTCCTTTTACGGCTGCACAACTCGTACATTTCCGGCACCAGTCCTCCACATCATCTCGACAATGGATCCAGTAAAATCGTTCGCGGATTTTCAACAATGTCCTTTTTATTCCCATATGACCACCCGAACATCCCTCGTGGTAGAGCTTCAGAACGTCAGATATTTTGTTCCCAGGGACAACCATTTGAAGGTGACAATGATCTCCTCGAGCATTTTCCCATTTACGGCACAATACCCCATTATGGACAACCAGACTGTCCCACTGTGCCCAATAACTTTTTGTAGTTGTGCTCATTCCAGCAACATCACTCCACTTAGGTTTGGGGCTACCAGCTTTGATCCGTTCTACAATTGGCTTGAGATCGTTATCCTCCTGCTGTGCTTGCTGCAGGGCTTCCTTCCACTCCTCGCTAAGGTCTGTTCTCAGCATTCTTATGGGTACTGCTTCTTTGGACTCCTGTTTGACACAATGCTTACAGTTTTCCAGGCAAGGTCTTCTAGAGAGTGCATCCGCGTTACCGTGAGATTTTCCACTGCGATGTTCAATTTGAAAATCAAACTCCTGTAGCTGTTCTATCCATCTTGCCACTTGCCCCTCGGGGTTCTTGAACTGTAATAGCCATGTTAACGCAGCATGGTCAGTTCGCAGATGAAATTTACGTCCTAGCAGATATTTGCTGAAATGCTGCAAAGATTTTACTACTGCCAGCAGTTCCCTTCGTGTGACACAGTAATTTCTTTCCGGTTTGGATAAAGATTTGCTGAAGTAGGCTATCACCACTTCTTGATCTCCTTTGCGCTGAGATAATACACCACCAATACCGGTATTACTTGCATCTGTGTCCACGATGAACTCGTTATCTAGGTCAGGAAAGCCAAGAATAGGTGCCTCACACAGACGCTTCTTTAGTTCCTGAAAAGCATGGTTGCAGTCTTCATCCCAGCAGAATAGTCGCTTCTCCTCGGTGAGCTTGTGCAAAGGCTTAGCTACATCAGCAAAGTTCTTCACAAACCGTCGGTAATAGGAGCACAACCCTAAAAATGCTCTGACTTGTGTCTTGTCCATTGGAATCGGCCAATCCTTGACAGCGTCTATTTTCTCTGGGTCAGTTTGTATACCATTTCGTGAAACTACATGACCCAAGAAGCTTACTTGCCGTCTGAAGAACGAGCACTTTTTCGGACTTAACTTTAGATTTGCTGCGCGGATCTTTGACAACACGCGTTCCAGATTTTGAAGATGTTCTTGAAATGTTCTTCCAATAATGATGATGTCATCCAAGTAGACAAGGCAGGCGTCTCCGATCCGATCCGATAATCCGAACGGCATGACTCGAAATTGCCAAAGTCCCTTTCCCGTAGAGAATGCAGTCTTTTCCTTGTCTCTAGGGTCTATTTCTACTTGCCAGTAGCCACTTTTCAAATCCAGAGTAGTAAACCACTTCATTCCTGTCAGTGTATCTAACGTGTCATCAATTCTTGGTAGTGGATAACTGTCTTTCTTCGTTACTTCATTGAGACGACGATAATCCACACAGAAACGCATAGTTCCGTCCTTCTTCTTGACTAGCACGACAGGCGAGCACCAAGGACTGGATGAAGGTTCTATTACACCATCCTTCATCATTCCCTCAATCATGGTTTCTACTTCTTTCTCCCGTGCTACTGGTAATCGTCTAGGTCGCTGGCGGATCGGTAGCTCATTACCAGTGTTTATCGCATGCTGTACTAGTCCAGTCTTTCCAATATCAGCATCATTCGAAGAGAATACATCGGCATACTGAAGTAACGTCTTTTTAGCCATTGCAACTTCTTGTTCAGAAAGATCCTTGCGACAAACTTCCAGAAACGATGACACATCATATTTGTTCTTTAGGTTTTGGCCACTGGGCAATTCTTGACACCTTCGCAAGCAAGCTACTTCCTCACAGGTTCCCATTAACGTCCCTTTTTCGATGAGGTTTTCTTCACTACTCAAGTTCAATATTTGCACTGCTGAGGTACTCGTAGCCTTCACTAGAGTTCGTGACATAATCCATGGTTGGACGGTATTCAATCTCTCTATCAGTACACATCGATTATTTCCCGCAGTGTGTGACAATCTTACTGGTACAATGGTTTCCGACCTTGGAGGCAGAACAGTTTTCTGTAGACAGTAAATATTCCCTGGTGATCCACCTTCCATAAAAATTTCCTCCGTTCCACATTTTAACACTCCTTGATTCACGTCGATCTTGCAGCGGTGCTCTCGCAAGAAATCCAAACCCAGGATACAGTCGTCAACCACGTCGGCCACGATGACGTTATGCAGGAAAATCCTTTCACCCAGCTTCACCTCTACCCGCTTCTCGCCTCGGACGGATATGTGCTGACCGGTTGCTGTTAAAAGTTGGACTCGGTCACTGTTACGGAAGAAGTTCCCAAGTAAGCGATTTGCAAGTTGGGAACTGATCACTGTACGAGAAGCACCAGTATCCAATGTGATCTTGCAGGGTGTTCCATTGATTTGGCCATTGATAATCAGGCTGTTCCCGTCGTGTGCTTGTGAGATCGAAATTCTTGGGACTTTTTCACTACCAGCCAGCACCCGTCCCGTAGTCCTGGCGTTTACTCGTTTCCCTGCTGCTGTTGGACGGAGGCGCTAGCCCCCTGTTCTCCTTGAGGCCGATCTTCCCCTCTCGAAGTGCGTTTTGGGCAGCTAGACCTCAGGTGACCTTTTTCTCCACACTCGTAGCATCGAGGACTAAATTTAGGGCGGCTGAATCTGTCACTGGAAGGAGATGCCACCACTTCGCCTACGGACTATCGACGAACGCCTGGATCAAGATTCCATCAATGAGCGCAGGTGAAGATTGATACGCCTTCCGAACCAGCTTTTCAATTTCCAAAGCCCACTGTTGTAGGTTCTCGGTGCTCCGTTGGCTTCTGTCCTTTAGCTGAGCACGGAACACGTGCTCCAGGTGTGCGTCGCCATATCGGGACTCCAAAGCTTCCAGCAGTTGCTCGTAGCTGACTTCCTTCCCCAGGGCTTCTAAGATGGTGAGCGCCTGGTCACGAAGGCCTAGTGTAAGTGCAGTCATGGCTTGCTTCTTGGTCCATCCATTTGCTTCAACAACAGCATCAAGCTGGATCTTGTACGCTGACCACGAAGAACTTCCATCGAAGGGTGGGACCTTAAAACCTCGAACCGATGTAGAAGTTACTACAGGAGCCACGTTGCCTTCGCCAGATTTTAGTACACCCAGAGCTTTCTTCACGTCGGCGATCTGAGTTTCGGCCTCTGAGATACGATTCTCGTGGTGCTTCACCTGCTCCTTCACTTCTTTGAGGTCTTTTCCAATAGTCACGTGTAGTTCCTTCAGAAGGTGAGCTTGTTCCTCCTGCCGACGAGCCTGGTCTGCTTCCAGCTGACGGAGTTGCTCCTCCTGCCGACGAGCCTGCTCCTCCTGCCGACGTGCCTGGTCTGCTTCCAGCTGACGAAGTTGCTCCTCCTGCCGACGAGCCTGCTCTTCCTGCCGACGTGCCTGGTCTGCTTCCAGCTGACGAAGTTGCTCCTCCTGCCGACGAGCCTGCTCCTCCTGCCGACGTGCCTGATTTTCCATCATAGTCATTAAGGCAGCAAAATCAAACGAAGCAGGAGATCGGGCCACAGTCGATGATTCTGCAGATGATCCAGCAGCTGACTCCATCTCCGGCTGAGGTACCCGCCCAGGTTCTTGTGATGGGGAACCTCCGAAACGCCTTCCATCGACTTCTTGCTGTCGTTGATGTCTCGTCCTGACACCCTCCATACTGTCGTCCTTTGGTAGAATCGGCATTATTTTATCCCACTTCTGACACCAAATTGTTACGAGCTAGGGTACGGGATAAAATAATGAAGTCCACTTGAACACCAAAAGAACACTGTATTAGTCAGGTTACACTATAAAATTAACTTTGACACTAACAGCACAACAGAATTACACCACTTAAACAAAAGCACTAAAACACTGAATTACTAGGTACAACACTATAACACAAACAGTCACTTTACTAATCACTGGGTATCGCTTCTTTATCACTTTGATCAATTCACTTCCAAATTTCGATCGGAACTGTCGCTACGGGCCGCTCACCGCGCTTATAAATCCCCCTAAGACGATACCTCGATCCTTCCAGAAAGATCTCGTACAATCCCGTCCTTTCTAAGCGCGCACTATCCCCTTCTAACGCATTTGCTATCTCTTACTAACGCGGTTAATGACCGTTCTAGTCGGTTCCATAAGGGGGCGGGGCGTCCGCTACGTGCGTGCTAGTTCTTTCTACGCGATACTAGATGGCGGTAGAACGAGTAGTGCGTCCATTTGATAAGAGATGGCGCTAGCATACCGTAGTTAGCTAGCAGCGCACGTCACAGTATGTTATCTAATCGCGAATGTTCGAAAAACAGTTTGATGTACCTTCAGTCAAATTTTTAAATAATGGATTGGTGCTTATTGGACTTGATTTCCCAAAAAGGGTTTGCGTAAACCCGTACGACCCTGGATTGCGTTAATGAGCTCTAGAGTATTTTTACATATTCTTTAAATTCGTGATTCCTTTAAGATCGTTATTGATCTTAGTTAATCTATAACAAGTTCCAATTACGTCAAAAAATAAGACTGAACGCTCATTCTTTGTATCAGAATGAAAGTTACCAATCGTGATACCAATATTCCAATACCTATTCAATCACGCTTAATATCACTGAATCTCGTATGTTCCCATCAGGAAAATGTGTTTTTGTGACGAGATCTCGATTTATGGTTACAGAAACTTTTATGAGGTACTTGACACAGATTCTTTTCTTTGTTATGAGACTTGCAAAAATAGATTTCTTGTGCCGATTTGAAAAGCCGTGGTTTTCTGATCGAAGCTCTGCCTCTGCCCGCGGCGCGTTGTATCCAGATAAAAGTAATCTATGCAACTTTATCTGTTTTAATTCTCATTCAAATCGGTTAAGCCGTTACAGAAATCATTATTAGCAACAATCATCCAATGATCCAAACATTGTTTACAGTAAAAATCTAATCAATGTTGTCCAATCAACACATAAAACGATAAATAAAGCGGTATTGAAGTAAAATTTTAAATTAAATTACGTGAATGAAAAAAAAATAATTAACCTATTGCAGTGACGTGAGGCATTAAAAGACATTCATGAACCTTTCCTGAAGTCATACAAACGATAACCGAAAAAAAAAATGCTGGACATTTTTCACACGGCATCATCTAGCCCCAAACTAAGCAGAACTTGTATTATGGGAACTACATGACTGATATACTACTTATATACTTTTTTTTGTAAATACATACATATTATACATAGAAAACACCCAGACCAGAGACAAACATTTGTCCCGCAGCGGGAATCGAACCCGCAACCTTCTGCGTCTCAGGCGGGCCTTCGCCTACTGCGCCATAGAGGCCGTCAAAATGTATGACAATCGGCTGTCTCGTCATCGCAGTAAAACTATTTCAGCCTTAAATTGAAAGATAGGGTATACGTTTCACAAACAGCTACATAGCGCGTAGGTACAGTGGGTTTTTTGGCCAAGATCTGACTTTTCCCAAGAGTGGCGATTTCGCAAAGTTTAAGTGGCCATTAGTGAAGTTGTTTACAGCTGCCCCTAGGCTACGTTTGGACGCAACTGACTACGTTTTATTACAAGTATAGCAAACTAGACGGAAAATTGAACGTGTAATTATTGTGGGGAGTTTCTAGATATGTTTATATTTATTTGACACACATACAACAAGACAGAATATACTGTGCATTTAAAAACATCAAACTTAGTACATTAGATAATATAAGAGATAGTAGATTCATCGTTTACTTCGCTTTTCTTTTATTTGCAAACACCCAGCAGTAAATAAATAAATAAAATAAATAATCCCAAACTAAGCAGAGCTTGTATTATGATAACTACATGATTGATATACTACTCAGATACTTTTTGTAAATACATACTTAATTATACATATAAAACACTGAATTATACGTAGAGACCAATATTTGCAGATCATACAAACAAAAGTCCCTTGGCGGGAATCAAACCCGCAACCTTCTGCGTCTCAGGCGGGCTTCCGCCCACTGCGCCACCGAGGTCGTCAGTACCATGTTACCATAACATACGGCTGAAAATATTTGCAGATCATGCAAACATTTGTCTTGCAGCTATTGCCGCGCCACTGCTCTGATTCTGCCCATAAAACAGCCTCTAATTCAAATTAATCGATAGCCTAGACAGCAAATATTCGATTATTTTCGTAAAAACATACACTATTACAACCACAAAGTCAACAACTCACCCTATAACTGTGAAATTACTAGTAGTTATTGGCACGTCACATGCCTTCCATACAATTACTAGTAGTTATTGGCACGTCACATGCCTTCCATACAATTTAGTCGGCGCCGGACGTGAGCCACGGCTTTGACAACTGACGGTTGCCATGAGCGGGTATTCTGGAACTTTCGATTTACTAAATTAATTTCGTCGAATATGTAGTTCCATCGAATAAACTTCGTATTAAAAAACAAGTTTTTATATTACTGACCGAAAGAAGTCTGAGTATTTAGAGAAAATACCATAAAATGTGTATAGAATACTTATATTTTTTATTGGAAAGGGCTTTAAAAGTTGTTCATTTTAGTATATTTACTAGTGACCGAAAGAAGTCTGAGCATTTAGAGAAAATATCATCTTATGAACACAATGTATCTTGTTTTATTGGAAAGAGCTTTTAAAGTAGATTGACAGAGATCATTTTATATTGGCAGAAACAAATTCAGTCTGGGAAGGAAACATACCAAAATAGCACAACCGTTTGTCATGAAATCTAACAAAAAAATGTTACATTATGAATATAAAAAATTATAGAGAATCTAGTACGATCAAATCAAGTGTCATGTGAATATATTGTGAAATCATTCAAATCACAACTTTTTACACACTGACTGAAATTATTCTGAAGCATTTTGGGAAAATTTCATAAAATGTGTATAGAATAGTGGCATGTATTTTTGGAAAGGGCTTTAAAAGTAGATCATTGTTCTGACTGAAAGAAATCTTTTGGATAAATGTCATAAATGTGAGTTACATGTTTCATTGGAAAGGGCTTCCAAAATCAGTCATGTGAAGAAAAGTTACGGCTTAAATATTACTAACCTAAATAACTAACCTTAAACAGCACCAACGTTTGTTGAAAAATCTGACGTAACATTGTGCAAATTTCCATGCATTCTAAAAGCAAAGATTTTTTTTATCGAGTATGTAGTGTTATCGGTTCAACTGTTTTTTTAGTATTGCCTGAAATAAATCTTAGCCTTTTGGATAAATGTCATAAATGTGAATCACATGTTCCATTGCAAAGGGCTATAAAGTTGATAATTTTACTGTTTTGGCAGTAACAAAATCTCGGGAAGAAAATGTTATACCAAAATAATACCTACCAGAATGCCTTACAGCACTACCAAAATACACCGCTTGTCATGAAATCTAACGTAACATTGTGCAAATTTCCGTGCACTTTAATAGCATAGAGTCAACAAACAAACTTCGGGGACGTCATTCACTATAGTGAAGTAAGGAAGGTGTTTTAATGGCAAACACAGTTACAAACTTAAAAGCTGACTGGTTTTATAACTTTATCTACGTCAGGTAAAAGTAAAGTACATTTCTGGCACTTTCTAGCGAAGTTATTTAAAAATGAAACACTCACACGACTGTATTTTTCATGATAAACATAAAATAATAGATGAGATACATCCACAGTGCGTAGAACTTTGAGCAGACCAAGTAGAGGGTAGCCAGAGAACGTCAAAACATTCTTCTTGATATATAATAATAATAATAATGCTGGACATTTTTCACACAGCATCATCTAGCCCCAAGCTAAGCACAGTTTTCATTATGGGAACTACATGACTTGTAAACTATATGCCAGCGTTTTGCAAGTAGCATTCCGCGTGACAAGTTGCAAGCCTATCGCCGCTTATTGGAACACTTACCGATAGTATATACCACATAATTTTTTGGATCTGCTGCAGTCCAGTTTCCTCACTGAATCTAAATTATCTTCTATGTATTGTCAAGTCGATATTTTTAAGAGACATTTTTAGTCTATGGAAAACATTGAAATATACCTAAGTTATGTAGAAATACTTTCTATTCGTCTGAAATACCTGGTAAAATAAAGCGTTCCCACAAAAAGTAATAGGTACAAAATAACGTATTGATCTTCTGCGTTTCTTTTCGCGGTTGGTTCTCGTATAGAGTGAAAATATATGTACGAATTTATAACTGGGACGAACAGGTTAAGTTATATCGTGGCATAAAGGTGTATAATTTGATAGTCATGATATTTTATACTTATCGAAATATACAATTAAATTACGTAAGGTTGAATTTTTGGGATTTTAAAAATTCAATCTTACGTAATTCAATTTTACCTAACTATTTTTTTTTTATTGGCTTTCGTATCACTGCGGCCGTTAGGCCTATTGTGATCGCCACTTGTTTCCTTTTGTGTTTTCCCAGATGAAGGCTACGCTTATTTATCAGTGGTCCACACTCTCAACAGATGAAGGGGCGATTCGTCTGCCTCATCGCAGAGTCTGCAGGTTTGCGTGTCACTCAGCCTTAGTTTGAACATGCTTGTTGAGGCAACCGTGTCCAGTCAAGGATCTTACCATAGTGCGAAGGTTGTTTCTGTTTAGCGCTAAGATTTGGTTGGTAAACCGTTTATAATTTTTAATTTGCAGTAATTTGGAATGGTTCATGCCCAGAGAGTTTCTCCAAAGATTGGTCGATTCTTCAAAGCGTGAGTTCAGAAGGGTTCTTTGGACTAGGTTTTTTGGTATACCACAAAATGGCTCTGGTCCGATTTGTGTTCCGTTAGCCCCTGCACGCGCAAGTTCGTCAGCAATCTCGTTACCTACGATCCCAGAGTGTTCAGTCTTTACAGACAGTCTTCAACTAGCCTGGACGTGATAACCTTCGAATCCAGAGCCAGAAGGGCCGCCTGACTGTCAGAGTTGATGTAAATAGTATGGTTGGTGTATCGCTTACATATATATTTATTATAAATGTATGTTTCCATTAAGAAACTTTTCTTTTATACTTGTTTATTGGCAATCAAGCATACGGCAACCACGTCCTAGACTGGAAAATGAACTTCCATCAACAAACCAACCTACAAAGGTGTAGATTGTTAAATGTCTATATATTTTTTCTTGTAATTACGTTTCGATTATTGTTAGTAGACGTTCAGTCTGGTTTATGATGATCGTATGGGTGAATTAATCTCTTTCCGTTAGAGTACCAAACACTACGTTAAAAAAAATGTGAAAGTTTGTGAGTATGGATGTTTGTTACTATTTAACGAAAAAAATACTGAACGGATTTTGATGAAACTTTACACTAATATAGCTTAAACATCAGAATAACACATCGGCTACTTTTTATCCGGGTACCATGCGGGCGAAGCCGTGGGCAGAAGCTTGTTCTGAAATAGATCACTCCCTAAAACGGAAGAAATACACAAACATTTATTTTCTTCCGTGTTTTTCTTCATCTGAAATTTCCGTTGCGAGAATTTATTTTCATGGTATAACTTGACGCCATATTGAATATCTGTTTGTGACGTATAATATACGTCATCCACGTCGTTAATACGTGTACGGCTTCTAAAGTAATCGGCGTCGATTATGTGAACATGATATCGGAAATCTGTCACGTGTGCCATCATTTCCGCAACATGTGTTTAAAAATCACGAGATGATGTTTTAAAGGGGATTTTACATGACAATACAGCGATGGAAATTTTTGTTGTTTGCCGGTAAAGGCATAAAAAGAGGAGGCTTTTGCTACGCTCTCGTTGATTCACGTCATAAGACGACATTTTCTTTCTCGCAGTTTTTAAGTTAAGATTTATACCATACTTTTTTCAATAAAAAAATAATATCCAATTAGGATATGTTTTTTTTTTATTGAAATATAACATATATCTGTTAAATACAACATTTATTTATACAGCTATGTACATATATATGTAGGTATAAACAAAAAATACGAAAGAGATAGAAACTAGCTATCTAAGACAGCTTCAAACGATCTATAGATAGGTCAACTGATACAGATCTCTTACCAGACTTAAGCGTATTGCCACGCTATATGGCAATGGCATGTCGCATTGTTAAAAATAAATGAAACTAGACTATTTTTTTATAGTCTAAGTCGTTATTATTATACTTATTTTAACAAGTAGACAGATAGATAATTCTTTATTGCATACACCAGGATCAAAAAACAAACACTTTAACAAAGAATCTTTAAACTAGGTTGTAATACGTACTAGCAGTAACCTTTTTAGGATTGCTATTTTTTATTTTGTAGTATTTCTAATGTGAATATTAGTTATTTGTTATGTGAAATACAAAGATAAAAGAACCAATGACTACTTTTATTAAAACGACAAAAATATATATATTATTATTAACGTCAATTGTACAAGTTCTCTTATCTAAGCAGACTTCCACCCTTGCGTTGAAATCTGCCCTTGATTAAATTCGAAGCCGTAAAACATCATGCGTTCTCCAAATGAGCGCGTTTCCAAGTGGATATGAACATTATCAGGTGTTATGGACAATATTAAAGTCGGGGACACGGAATATCGTAGTCTACTTTGCAATTTTATAGGCACCTTATTAGTAATAACTGTTTATTTCAGTAATGTTTCGTAAAACACGAAGCGCTAACGTAAGCGGCTCTGAGTTGGAAATCTCTCACTTGGAATTCAGCATCAGAATCAGTAATTAAGTACTTGAAAAATGCGGTCAAAATGTACTGTTTGGACGTGCTTCTGTTTTTTATTTTTGTATGCAACAAAAATATGCTTTGAGCCACGTGATTTACTTGACATAATTGTAGCAAAGCGACCGATTGTTTTTCTCTTAAATGACGCCTTGCGTGTTGCCTTGTAACTTACCTCTGTGTCTTCTACAACTAAACTGTCAAACAAGCATACGGCCCACTGGTAAGCGGTCACCGTAACCTATGGACGCTTGCAACACCAGAGATATCTGCGTGTTGCTGACCCTGGGACATAATGAGAAAAGTAGCATGAGCCTATAATTTCACTGACACTAATATCCTTCCTTATACACAGCAATGCGAGCATTACTGCTTGGCGGTAGAATTATGGTGACTACCATCTACTTGGTATACTCAAAGATCTACATACTGAGTAAGTATGTAAGGATGACCAACGTGGTGAAGTTGTTTTTTGTTCCTGTTTCTTTAAAATACTTATACTGTGTTCCTTGTGAATCACGCAAAATATCTCGGACCATCATTCCTACCAACTGTTACTCTACAACTCTTGGAAATTTACTATGGGTATACTAGGATTCAAAAAAGGTTCACGAATGACAACCACAAACCGCATAACCGGCTCAATTTTCGGTGGATGAAATTGAGACAAGGTCGTTCGTCATGGCACTCATTGGGAACGCCTTATATCCAGTGGACTTCTACTGACCATTGATGTGAATGTTGATTCAAAATGATTTAAGCCATGTTCGTCCCTAGAAAGTTAGGCCCGCTTCAAAAAATCTGCTTTCGTCTCACTTTGTATGCCATATTCGGCCGACAATAAATTTTATTTTAATAAATCTTATTTCGTCCTACTTTTCAGCTCCACGTTCGGCCCAAGTTTTTTATATAGGCAAATTAAATAACTTACTGATAGGTCCTTATTTTGAGTCTTTTGAAATTTCTTGTTACGTGCCGATTTTAAAAATATTTTTTTTACAAAATAGAAGCATAATAAATAAACTGCCAACGGACGGAATATATAGTCCTGATTTCACTATAGGATTCCCTGTGTCGTGGGTATCAGGAACTACGAGTACCGTGGTACCACAACATCCAAACCAAGATGTCTCGTTGCGGGAATCGATCTCTCACCTCTTGTATCAAAGCTGGCTACGCGCCCGTTTTATTTCCACTAAGCAAAGTTCACCACATTCGTTATAGTTTTAAAAGCATATTTTCCATGCTTTCATGCATGAATAAAATGCATGATAAATCCTGAAATTTTATTTTAATTCACAAAGCAAAGTTCATCACATTCGTTATAGTTTTAAAAGCATATTTTTCAGTGCCAAATTAAAAGCACAATAAGTTTATGACGTCAACTTGCTTAATAAGTTATTGCTTGGGACCCGAGCGTCGGATCCAGTTCTGGGTTTTTGTATTGGCCGCCGGCTATAAAAACTAATTCTAGAACATTTTTCATCTACACGCGAATAACACATAATAACTTTACTTAAACAAAACTAAAAGTGTAAGATTTTTATAATATCTCTAAAATACAACCTCGGCTTAACCTGAACCCGCGACCTCCTACGATAGGTTGATGCACGAGTGCTATACCAACTAAGTACCTAACTAGTATCAATTATAAAGGCAGTCCAAGATCTCTAGTTTCCAAACTATTTGGAGATGCCAGAATGACATTGGCATTGTCTTATAATGTGTATTGTATTTATGTATGTATATGTATATATGTAGTAAATATATTTTAACATATTTATTATATATATATAATATGTATAGTGTAGTTATTATTATTTTATGTACACCCCACCACTCTCAAAATCTCTCTCCATCCAAAGGTTAATGGAAGAGATCGCTTCTAAGCCCATTGTACTCTCTTTATAATAAGATTTTGTTATTAAAATTTGTACTTTATTGTGTACAATAAAGTATTTTCAGTCATTTATTCATTCATTCCTTGGCATATAGTGTTGTAACTATCGATAATAAAGCAATATGTTTTCTATTTTTAGTACATTTTGTGTTTAAACAATGCGATCTTATATAAAGCTGCTATAGTAGTATGAATTACGATACGAACAATCATTGCTATAATATCCATTGTTATAATATCCATTGCTATAATATCCATTGCTATAATATCCATTGTTATAATATCCATTGCTATAATATCCATTGTTATAATATCCATTGCTATAATATCCATTGTTATAATATCCATTGCTATAATATCCATTGCTATATTATCCATTGCTATAATATACATTGTTATAACGCAGGTCTATGGGACAAAGTACATACCTATTGAGACTTAGAACGGACTTGAGTTACCGCGACCACTGCAGCAATTGCTCTCGATCGATGCCAATAGAAGACGGTACTAATGTATTCTGTGGGTCCTTGTACAGTCACCATCAGAAGTGGTAAGGCAACGAAGAACTGTCAGGTACTTAAGTCTTGCCGTATTTTCATTTGATAGTTTACCATTTTATTTTGGAGTGCTAAAAAGGGCCGTATAATACTTTGCTCTCATCCGATACAGTAGTGGCCTCTGCATCCTCTGCTAGGTACTTAAATATCGAGCCTGAAACTTTTTAATGATTTGAAATATTTTTAAAAATATAGTGCACCTGTAATTATATTATATAATTATATATATGTGACCGTAAAAAAGGAACCTTTTAAATTTTATTGAATTAATTGATAAAGTTATGATTATTATATATATTGCGCGTGCGGTTGGCGAAACTTCTAATGCATTAAAGTTTGCGCTTTAGATAGCACGATGAATCAATTTATTGTTAAGAAAACTTTGATAGACTTGATATATACACTTGAATACACAACTGCCCACGGCTTAGGTTAAAAAGCAGCTCTTACAATTAAGGCAGCGTTCGTAAAAAACGCATTCGGTGCTTAAAAACATTTGCATCAACTTACGTAGCAATATTGGTCTCCACGAAAAGCTCGTTTATTTTCGAGATACATCCTATGTACACCCTGAAGGTCTATTCTAAATATTGGTGTAAGAATTTTTGAAATCTGATGAGTAGTTTCGGAGAGTAGTTACCTCCTATGTAGGAGGTAACTACCCTTCTTTTTAGTGTTCCGTAGTCAACAAGGAATCCTGATAGTTTCGTCATGACCGTCCGTGTGTCCGCGGCTTAGTGAGACACTTAGTACCAGCACTTTGTCATGGGTATACATACTAATCATGCCGACAAAGTGTTAAAATAAAAACCTTGAAAACATATTTTTATGGTTACTTCTCTACACGTGAAGTGTCTTTTTTTTCTCTATTCTATTCTATAGTGTAGGGGATGTCGTTGGATATTTAATTTATAAATATTGTCATTTTTTAATTCAGGGATCTGTTTGTGAAATATTAAGCTTTAAAGTGCTAATTTTTGTAAGAATCAACAATTAATAGGACAACTATCACAGCTAAGTAGGCTTTACAACTTAATGAGTTATAGTCGACCAACTAATAAAATGTACTTGGAAGAGTAATTTCGTACAAATTCCACTAAAAATACTTAAATGAAGTTGTTATTTGTGTAAAACAGGTAGTAAAAATTATGGGCAACTACGGAACCCTACACTGCGCGTGGTCCGACACACGTTTAGTCGTTTTTTTTATTAGTGTACCTAGATAACATTTAGTTACATCGATGTGGTTGAATTAGAAATAAGATACATTTTCATCCCATCTATTCGAAAAACGACATTTTGTTCATCAATAATTGCGAGCAAATAGGTATTTTCTCTATTAAACTTATTATTTCTAATGGTGACTGTACCGACTGCTATTTCTGTGTCCTGGTCTATTGTGAGTGCAATCAACGATGCAGCGTCTATTGCTGTTACCAAACTGCTGCAAATCATGTATACAAATTGTAGGGAGAACTTAGTCAGGCGGTCAATAAGGTCGTATAATGGCAACTATTTATATAGTAGACTGTGTACATTGCTGAATTGTTGGTTTGTGAACAGTTTAATAGTTTACTGGCCGTAATTTCAATTATTATGTATAACAGCATCATCAGCTGGAAGAATTTGCTGCTGGTTCTTAAAATATTTGCAAGTCTTTCTTCCCCGGCGGGCATACCTCCCACATTAAAAATATTACCTGCAGATAAATAAATAAATAGCCTACCATCACATGCAGTCACATTTCTTCTCTTTGTCTCAAAAATCTCTTAGTTTTACTTGTTAAAAATATTAGGTACCTATTTATAGTGTCTATCTTATTTATTTATTGTGTGCCTGTCCTTTCTGTGCTTTGCTGTTGTCAAATAAATAACTTTCTATTCTTCAATTCTATGCATAGTCCTGACCCCACACTAGAATTCTCTGTGACGTGGGATCAGGAACTAAGAGTACTATGGCACCACAAAACCCAAACCGGAACAAATATCTACAGAACAAGCAAACATTTCTACCACAGCGGAAATCGAATCCGCACCTCTTGCATCGAAACTGGCAGCTCAACCGCCGCGCCGGTCGTCGATTATAAAATGGAAAGTCGGTTTAAAATGCAGCACAGAAACTGTTACACATTTTAGCGTAATGGTGTAAGCTCAATTACGCCTGAAAGCTTGCTCGATAATATTGATTTTGCTACAAATGGGGTGGATTGAACTGCGACGATTGTAAAGCTATTTTATACTTGCATTGTAGGTATTCATACATAGACATAAAACCTAGTTTTAAGAAGTAAAACAATAATAGCAGATATACCCTACACAATCAAGAAGTTAAAGCGTGGAATGGGCTGGTCATTAAGGACAAGAAAAGAGTAATGATTTAGAATGGTACCCTAGAGAAGAGAAACAGGCGAGAAAAAGATAATTCCGAAGATGAGAATATGTAGAAGGAAAATTCTTGATCGCGAACTTTGGAAGGCCAATGCTGAATAGAAAAACTATCTTACAACCATTCTCTGAACTTGAGTTTCTTATGTATTTCATATTATAAAACTAGTACTTGTTAAGATTGTTAATAAATGTTATTTAATTAAAAGCCGTGTTGGTCTAGTAGGCGATACCCCGACTTCTGATCCGGAGGAACCCATGAATTTTTCCATTGACACTCGAAAAATGTATGTGCGCATGAACACGTGCTCAAAACGGTGAAGGAAAACATCGTGAGGAAACCGGCATGCCCTAAAAACAAAAATTCGAAGGCATGTGCCTACAGTTAGTGTTCCAATAGGCGGCGATGGGCTTGCAACCTGCAATGCTAACTTGCAAAACGCGGGCATGTACCAAATGTAATGTTTGGACGTGCCTCTGACTACCCCCTACTTGGTATCCTCAAAAATCTACACACTGAGTATGAATCTGAGGATTTTCACCATGGGGAAGATCGTCGTGAGCGTGTTTGTTTTTGTTGTTTTGTTTGAAATTGAAGATTTATGCCTCCTTTCCTATTACGCATTTAAACGTTCTGTGTTTCACAACCCCACTGGTGTCCAGCTCCAGTTTTATATAAAAGGATTTATATTATGAAACCTTCGTGCAAGGCAAGGTGGTTTGTAGGTTCAGTCGATATTTCCAGGTACTTCATGAAGGCGTGTCCTGTACATCGCCGCTTCAGTTGGAAGATACGTTTCCATGACTTTAGACCTTCTATGGACTAAAAGGCGTAATACCTTAAAATAATTTTATACTTTAGCTGAAAATTATCAGTGACAGGATAGTAGATTTCAATTCAAATTCAAGTTTTTTAGTTCTTTATTTCTGAGAAAAATCTATTCTATGTAGTTCCAATTCGCCGTCTTTTGATTCAATTATACCATGTCCATCTAAAGGTTGTCTGGAAGAGATCACTTTAAGCGATAAGACCGCCCATTGTACCTTTTTTGTTAATTATTTTCTGTGTTTTTGTATTTTGATTTGGTGATTATCTATCTAATTCCAGTGTAAATTTAATCTTTGGGCGCACACTCTTAATATTTAAAAACATTTATAAATATTTAGTATAATTACCGAAACCTACACGAACTACAAATTTACTCCATTCTAGACATGGACGATTTAGTTGAGCATTGGAATGCTCAACTACACAACAACAAAATATTTATAAATAGCCAAAGCGATTAAAACAAGCCGAATCTTATAAAAGTGCGGCTCGGATAGCAGATTGACGATCCGATTCGTTTCATTTCAACTGTCATTCTTCCGTCAACGTGACATACCTTATGGTATGTCACGGTATTTGACACGTTGTATTTTCGACCGCGTGACAAATACCGTCCACTTTCCTGACTGTCGCGCGTATCTCCCGGAGTTATATAAGTACGTTGGAGTATTTCAAATGTGAACCCAGCCTTAATCCTGGAGCGTTCGCTACCAAACATCTATACCGCAGTTCTGATATGTACCTTCGGAGCGTTTTCTATTTATTTTGAGCTAGAAAAAACCAACGTATTTTTTCATTTAAAATTTGTATTCAAATAAAATACCAATAAAAGATTCCACACGTGAAAACATTGGGAGTTCTATTCAAAGGCACACACAAAACACTGGAAAAGTTTCCCAAACTTTTTTTAGTCAAATCACTTACGCTCTGTTGAACACACGAAAACATTCACCTACGCCGTAACAAAACTAACAAATCGTAAAAATTCAATAAAGTTTACACTGGCAAAGCTTTTGTTAATGCAAAAGTTACACAAAAATATCGAAAACAAACAGGGTTTTCTAGAGTTATTTAATTACTATTTTGCGCCGCAAGTGTATAAGTTTTTATTGGTATGTACGTACTACGTACACCTCGGTGCAAAAAAGTGGTTACCTACCCAAAAAAAAACAAATTGGGTTGCAAACATACATATACGTAGCACGTTTGATGAATAAAGTAGCACAGGCTGAGCCTATGTATATGCTTGTACCTAGCACTCGGATGATGTCGGATAAAAGCGGGAAAGCAAAAAGAACTGGATCAATCCGGTTGCGGGGGAAATTTCAATGTAACCCGAGCTTTTAGATGTTCCGATTTCTTTAGATATTTGTGATTCAGAAATGAGTTTGATTAATTTATTGCTTCCTGAATATAAATAAGATTGACGGATAAAAATGAGCAAATATTTGAATATACTAAGTACATTTATCCCAAATCTGTGTCATTATTCTTAAGCAATAGGTTATCTGCGCTAGACCTACTTAGCATACAAAATATGTTGTTTACAAATTCAAACAGAACAAATAACAATCTAATAGCCTAAGTATATTTTGTAGTGATCTCTTCAAGACCATCTTTGGATGGACATTAATTTATGTGGACGATAAAGAAACACGGTCTACAGTTCATAAAAATACATAAATAGTAACAATTTATAAATAAATAAATAATGCTGGACATTTTTCACACAGCATCATCTAGCCCCAAAGTAAGCAGAGCTTGTGTTATGGGAACTACATGACTATATACTACTAATATACGTTTTTTTTGTAAATACATACATATTATACATAGAAAACATCCAGATCCCGAGACAAATATTTGTTTTATGCAAACATTTGTCTCGCGGCGGGAATCAAACCCGCAACCTTCTGCGTCTCAGGCGGGCCCACTTGGCCACAGAGGTCGTCAGGTATTTATGAGAAAATTATACTTACACATTTTTCCTATCTAACATAATCACTCGCTAACTTTAGCAGCGTGCTAAAAATTGACAGTCTCTATCCTTTGTTTAGTGTTAGAAAAGGACAACGCTAGATATAGTGACTTGATATGTTAGCGTGTGATTATGACGTGGTAACAGGGTATTAAATTTCTAGTATTCCATTGTAAAATACGATATGGCCCGCATTGTGTGGGTGCAGCGTGCGTTCAGCTCATGACTAGAACATGTTCAAAAGGAAAATACTTATCTATACCGGAAATAATTTCAGTTAAAGCTGTGAAAAAAGTTGCCACAATATACAAATAAGTACATAATTATTGTGACATCAGTTTTTAAAAGATATGTTCCTTGTACGTACTTGGAAGAAAATCGTTTCGTAGAATTCCATAGAGAAAATGCGTATGATTTTTAATAAGTAGGCTGGTGCGAAAAGTAGCTTATTAATTGTTTAATGTATATTATAATATTATGTATTACATTTATATAATATATTTTTAATTATATTACAAATGCTAAAGTTTGGATACTTAGATGTTTAGATGTTGGTTGCTCTCAGTAACGACTGAATCAATTTAGATGAAATTTGGAACTGGTATAGTTCGTGACTTAGAATAACACAGGCTATTTTTACCAGGGTACCATGTGGGTAAGACCGTGGGCAGAGACTAGAATCATAATAGTTTGATATTAAAGGCTTTTAATTTTTAAAGGCTGGTGCAAAAAAGCTGATATCATGGTAAATATTTCACCTGTATTTTAACATCACTAAACATATATATTTATACAGGAACCCCGATGGAATAACAGACTTACCAAAAGTGGAAAGAATAACAAATGTCGCTGAATCAGAGCAGAACTCTTCTAAGTCACGGTGTCTGATATGGGTTTAGCGATTATACTTTACACTTAAGGACAAAAAAATATAACTCGAATAATATTTTTTTTTAGTTTCATCTGCGTCTTTTCTTATTGCCGTTCCATGGCAGACCACCTTACATGTAAGGTAAAAACGAGATAATATTCGATTCATGTTGCATCTACAGTATAGTCCTACTGTAAAAAAGCGAAGCGGAGAGCTTTAAGTCGACTTGGACAATCCGTCGTTATTATATGTTTGTTCGTCTGACAATAACTGATTGAATACAAACCGTGTATTCAATCTCGACGAAACGAAACTTAAAGGTAATGGTAGGTACGTTGTAATTAATAGAATTTGTAAGTTTAAATATGAACTTTAATTTATAATCATCCTAACTATGATAGACGGGTTAAAACGATATTTTACGAGATCATAGTTCGTTTTTGACTACGAGTATTATAAATATGAACTTTTGAATGTTGTTTGCTAAAGACTTATGCAACGGCTGACCCGATTTGAATAAAATTTGGAACAGGTAGTTCATGACTTGAAGTAATATATTGGCTATTTAATATCTGGATAACACAAGGGGCGCTGTAGGCAAAGTCACAAAATACCCGACTCAAGGTTTCATTTTTTTTTAACCACATCTAAAAATCCTTATCAAAACTCAATATCTATTCTAGAATAATATTCCCAAGTTTGAATTGTATGAAATAGCGCGCATTGATAAAACTTTACGGTCGCGATCGGAACACTTTGAAACTAATAAAACTTTTAACTTTTATTGGCCGCCAGTGTACAATGTTGTGTTTGAACCATAGTGTAGTATCACAGAATACATTAAAGTACTAGTATAGAATGGCCACTCACCTCCCGTTATCCGACTTACCTCACCCGCCTGGATTTCACAAGTTGTGCATACGTAATACGTGCTTTTATAATATATGCAAGAAAAGTCCAATTGACGATCTCTGTAGAGCAGTAGGTGAAGGCCCGCCTGAGACGCAGGAGGTTGCGGGTTCGATTCCCGTCGCGGGACAAATGTTTGCATCTGGATATATTTGTTTCGGGTCTGGGTTTTTTCAATCTATAGTAAGTTTGTATTTACAAATATATATATACTTATATATATATTTACAAATATATATATAAGTAAATTAGTATATCAGTCATGTAGTTCCCATAACACAAGCTCTGCTTACTTTGGGGATAGATGATGTTTAGTGAAGAAAAAAAAATGGTGCTGTCTTTCTAATTCTCTCATTGAATACAAGCACGGTTCACGTACACAATATACGTGTGGTGATTACGACGCGTTTGTTTAGCACATAATTATCGAGAGTGGCCTGGGTGTGGTAACAT
The DNA here is from genome assembly GCA_961405105.1 of Perizoma affinitatum. NCBI lineage: Eukaryota > Metazoa > Arthropoda > Insecta > Lepidoptera > Geometridae > Perizoma > Perizoma affinitatum. Next base: position 10,784,100 of record OY560194.1, on the reverse strand, counting down.
CTATTGCAGGCAACCGGAATATGGCGGTTCAACTATCATTCTTATGTTTTGTATGTAAGCTCTAGTTTTGCTGCTTTTATTCAGTTTGTCTCAGTATGTGTATATAATGCGGAAAAGAGGTCACTGACACCGTGCTGGAGAACATTGTTTGTTCTACGACTTTTTGGATTACCATGTTTTTCATTCATGAAATGACCTTGAATGAATCAAAATTTCCTTCACACCCCTAAAATAAACAAAACAGCTGTTAAGTTGACTTTTGAGTGTGACGTCACACGAGGTCATTGACCTCAAAATTAAATATCGTCAGTAACATAGGATACTAAAGAGTCTACATTATGATGCCCGCTTTGTGATTTAAGCCAAGTTTTATTATTAGTTTAGAAAATGGTTCCGTATGTAAACCTTGGAAGGTAACTAATAAATTTTTGGATTCACAGGGCGATTAAGTAATAATCAGTGACGCGGCGCATGTCAAAATAAAAAGGGTTTTAAATTTCATATCAAAAATGAACCCAAAATAATTATCAACAAATGACATTTTCAGTTTTTTTTATGACAACAAATCTTGTTGTCATTTGTTTGGTGTCATCTCTTGTTATATTTTTTTTATACGCGCTTACTTATACGAGTTTTACTTCAAAGTTTCGGTTGAATCATGTCGATTACGTACATCAATGGGGAGTATTATTATATAATTTTGTGTGTTGGTTAAGCACAACAATGAACTGAGTTGTGCATCCACCGAGAATGGCGGCACATGGAGCCTTTCCTGTGAAATTATCTTAACGAAGTAGGTAGATTTTAAAAGTTAATTTCCATTTGAAAAAAACTAGACTTAAAGTGTTGTTTTGTAGGTAATCATGAACTTCAGTCCACGAGGCTGGCACCTTTAGTGCGTCGCAGTATAAGAAGATACTAGTACTTTAGTACGTAGGAGCTACCCATCAATATAAGTAGGGTTGTAATTTTTTTTTCACAATTTTTATAAATAAAAAATCCTTAGAATTATAGCCACACTAACGCTCATTTTCATTGTTTGAAACCTCCGCTCGGGCTTAATATACGTTTTATACGGACACCCTGTATGCTTTTATTCATCATCATCATTAGCAGCCTGTATAAGTCTACTGCTTGACATAGGCCTCCCACAAAGAGTGTCATGACGAACGACCTTGAGCCACCCTTATTCACCGGCTTCACGCAACTTTTCCATAGTAAAACTCCGAGCATCGCAGATTTTTTGCTTTTTCACTCTTCATCTAAAAAACTAACTACACGCAGAAACAAAAGAGATGTTTCGATAACTAAGACCTTATAAAAAGGAACACTTCGCAATACACATATTGTATATTCACAAAAAACAAAAGGTGATTATTGCTGAATATAAATTTAGTAATCAGTACTAATAGTTAGTATTACTTCCTATTACATATAATATTTATGATAATATATTTTAAATTTGAAAGATGTCTCTTATTAGTCACATTCTTCAGTACTGACGGTCGTGCCCGTCCTTGAAAAGTTTTTGTCGAAGTATTGAATAGGTGTTTCCATGCTCTATCCTCAGTTTGTCTCAAGGTGGCAATGACTGGGAAGACTAAGAAGCAAAGGGAGATCTTGATGGTAAGTTGGTGGAGCATTGACTGGTTGGTTCTTTTAGCATGATAAGTTTCACAGTTTAAGATCATTTCTTTTTCTCATAAGATTTACAAGATAAATCGCTTACTAAGAAACTACATTATTTTTACATAACTGGGTACTGAGCTGCATTTCAAATGCATTGAGTGCAACAAGCATGGCGACAAAAAAAAAAAAATTGTAATAAATACACTTATTGACGACCTGAGTGACGCTTGGGACTTGTGTGAAAAATGACCAGAATTATTATTATCGTTAATAATTCTGGTCATTTTTCATCGTATTATAATATAAAAAATAATATTAATATATTTAATTATAAAAAATCTTTCGTAAAGTCCGCTTCATCCAAATGTTGTCCTCGGATGAAACGGACCAAATGAAATATCATTGCAAAGCGAATAAAATATCATTTGGTTTGCAATAAAGTTTGAAATGAATCAATCTAAAGAATTTATCATGACACAACAAAACTTTTTAATTACTACATCTATTAGCTACATAGTTGAACTCCAAAAATAAAAGAACCCCGATCATAGCCCCAAGTCGGCATAGGAATGTTTTAAGGACTACGTTCCGGCTGACCGGATCGGAAGTCCGCACACGGCTCGCTTCCGGCGCCGTACGTCACGCCCGGTGACCGCCTGCGGTCAGCTGGTGAGCTTTTAGGGATCCGTACCAGTTACGTGCTCTATACTAACGCAATTTCACACTCCAGGCGTGGGGCATATTGCGCGCTCTGTCTGGGTCTTAAATTACAACGCATAAATATATACAGTACTTGTGTAGTGTGCGTAATCAAAAAGCCAATAAAAAAATATGACGTTGCCCGCAGCGATAAATTAAATTTAGTAGTTATAATCATCTACGTAGTACCTAATAATCTCTAGGTTCTGATGTGTAGAATTTAAGAATTACAGTTTGAGGTTTTTATTTTGTAAAAATACTAAGTGAACGAACATTTGTATTAAAAAACGTAATAATCTTTTTTAAAATAAGTTGGCACTGGCCGACTAAATGAGTACAACAAATTAGAAATATTTGTTTATTGAAGGTAATGTTTCTTATTGTTTCAGGCCCAGTAAAAACACTCCTACTATTATAAACGCGAAAGTTTGTGATGATGGATGTTTGTTACAATTTCACGCAAAAACTACTGAACGGATTTTAATGAAACATAACAGAAATATAACTAATACATCAGAATAACACATTGGCTACTTTTTATCCGGGTAGCACGCGGGCCTAGCCGTGGGCAGAAGCTAGTAATAATATATTTAACAATACGATCGATCTGTGGCAAACGTAATGTTTTTCAAATTTGCACAGATGGCGCTGTATCAAAACGTTGAAAAAAAAAGAAAAGCAAAACAAGGCTGTCAAAAGCTTAATTTTGTGTCCCTGACATACAATGACATGCATAATATTTCTAGTTAACTTCAGAATACTAACACAACCTGCCGAAAATTAAAAGACAAAAGAAAATACTGTATTTTATGAAATCTACGGGGCCCTACCTCTCCACCGCATTTCCACCTACTTGGCACCGCTTACTCGAGAGTCGTGATAGGCGTTATTTGTTTGTATAAAATGACGCGATAGTGGTCCAAATGTTTGCCGATGGCCCGCCGGATCATGTACCGGAAGCATTTTATTTTGGAACCCAACGATTATAAGGGGTTAGACATTATCTCGCCAAATTTAGATCTCTGTTTACATATAAATTGCTGCTGTATGTACGACCGAAGTCCAGTTATCTGATCAATAAACGTGGGTTCTCTTCTAATAGGAGTTTGTTCTATACTAACACGGGAGAGCCATGTTAGCCTAGAGGGCTGTACCCCGACTTCCGATCCGGGTTGTTGGTTCAAGCTCGGTCATGCTCTAATTGTATTTTTCATTATTTTTTAAACCGATATGCCCAGAACCAAAATTTCGAAGGCATGTGCCATTGGTTAGTGTAAGGATAATGGGTTTACGATCTGTCACGTGGAATGCTACTTTATTAGCATTATTTACTATTCAAAACGCCGGCATATACCAATTGTTATGTTTTAATGTGCTTCTAGTTAGAAGCCCCCTGCTAATTGGTATCCTCAAAGGTTTTTCACTGACTATGTATCTAAGGAGGACATCCTGGGATATAAAGTTGTGAGCGTGTTTTTTTGTTTTCTATTGTAATCGGTAATGAGTATTTAGGTAGTACTAAATGCCCGTAACGTACGTGCGTGCTGCCATATGGTATGGTTTTGAATATTCAAAATAAGTTGGCAAGTGACTATAAAAAAATACGCTCAAGACTGTAATCCCTATTATGGAGATCCTCAGACCCATACTCGGTACGAAGATCTGTGAGGAGTAGTCAGAAACACGTACAAACATTAAATTTTTCATGTGTCCGCGTTTTGCGTAGACAACATTTCACATGACAGGTTGCAAGCTCATTGCCTCCAATTGGAACACAAAATCACCGCAAAAACTTCGATCGCGAATTTTTGGATTTTGGGTTTTCTCGGAAACCTTCCTTTTTTCCTTCGCCATTTTGAGCAGGTGTTGATTGACTTTAAAAAATGAGTCGTAAACGGTCGGCATCGAACTCACGATGAAGTCGTGGTCTTATTCTTCTTTATCCAACTTTAAATCCATTTAGTCAGTGATTATGAATAATACGCAAGGCAATTTCATCGAGGATCCCAACTACGAGAATAGTTAGTAGCTATGTAACAAATTACCCATCTATAGCATAAAATACAAACTATTTGATTATATAAATATACCCACCCGCATATTAGCACCCGAGATGCTCCAATAAAATAAATGACCGTCCAATCAAATCACATAATAGTCCATTATTGTCACTTTATTTCCGTCCAACGACATGATTCAATAAGAAAGAATCTCACCGGACGCGTCGACTCGCCCATAAATATTAATTAGACGGAACCCTAATGTTATTTATTGTTCGGACACTGACGACAGAACCACGGCTTTGTTTATCGAATTTGTTTTATTGGGTTTGATAAATGATTTTTTCTAGGTATATTATGAGCTCATTTTCTTGATTGTTTCTAAAGATTTTTCCTGTTCGGTAATGTTACGGAAGTTTATTTAATATTGTACACACAGAGATAAAGACGACAAACATCCTTAGTAGGGTTTTCAGCGAATTATAAATAGTATAGGATACATATTTTTTGTAACGAAGTTTATTGGTATGTTCCACAAATATAGGTACGTATTATGCATAGGTATTATTGAACGATTTGTCATGAAAGGAGTCTCTGCGAGGTCCACTGAATCTTTTCTTCGTTCGCCTTAATGCAGGTTGACCAAGAAAAAACCAAAGACGCGACGAACAATATATCGAAACAGGTAACACAAAACGAAAAACAGAGAACAAACAAAGGACCCAAATATTTGTGAATAAATAATTTATTTATAAAATTCTCACCTTTTGACTTCATCAAATAATTTAGGTACTTACAAAATAATTTAGCATGTATACGTTAATAGAAATTCAAAACATTTCAGGAATATTTCTTAAACATTATTGAAAACAGTCACATTAAAATTCAAAGCCATCAAAGTTCACGAAATGGTGATAATGAGTAGCAAATGCTTAAATCTCTTTGAAATCTGAAATCACTGAGTACACAAAGATATCACAAGCTACCTTCATCAAAATAACAGAGAAGTTACAGAAAATATTTATTACTGTTCCACTTTTCAATTTAAATTCTTTCCATTTACCGCTTCATGTTATGTGTGTTCTCAGATGATACTAAGGTCCTGACAACTTCATGTTTCGAGTAAAATATAACTTATAAGAAGGTCACAAGCTATACAATGACGAGTCCAGGCTCACAATAACCAACTTTTTACTACGTTGACTTTAAGGCATCCATTTCGTTTAATCGATAAAACCGCCCAGTGTAACTTTAATATGTTATTTTTATGTTGTTTTTTTTTATTCTTAGTATACATTAATGATCTACCCCATCTCGGACGATTATGAGGTTGTATTGTTTGCTGATGACACGTAACTTTTATTTAAATTACAGCGACGTCAAACCGATTTTGACAATGTAAACAATGCAATCAAATGGTTGTAAAATGGTTCGATGTAAACAATCTTCTACTAAATGAAAATAAAACAAAGTGTATTAGATTTATACTACCTAATGTTACACAAGTAACATCAAATATCGCTCTTGCCACTTGTAGAATTCATAAAGTTAGTAAATCGTTTAAAGGGCAAGGTGTATTATAACAGGTGTTTTATAACAAACTTCCAAGAGATATACAAAAATTGACAATTGTAATTAAAAAAACTTTATAAAAAGGCATAGGTACTATAAAATATCTGATTATATAGATGATAAAAACTCTTGGGATTGAAAATGCTCAAACTCGTTTTTTTGAAAGGATCATTAAAAGGAATAACCAGCCTTGTTTTCTTGCCTTTCTGTTCTTCTTTCCTGTCTTGGTCGCGGAGGAACAGGCAGTAGATAAAACAGACGTTTCAAAGTGATCCTTGTGATTATAATGAATAAAGGTTTTGACTTTGTCTTTGTTAATTTCATTTCATTCGGTGTGCGTTATAGCATTCTCATATATTAATTTGTTACTCTTAATGAGCGAATTGATTATTTGACATTCGTAACAGTATTTATAAGCTTACTATTGTTTGTTCCAAATACATACGCATTGGATTATGTCTGACATAGACAATATTTTGAAATAATTGGAATTTGTAAATAATTACATATCAGAAGTTCCTTTGATAATTTTCTCTCGATATGTTCAACAACTTATCATTCATGATGTTTTAAAAATAACAAAAAAGAATGCTGGAGGTTTACACACAGTCCCAGAATCTAGCTCCAAACTAAGATGAGTTTTAATAGTCTCTTCTAAACTATAAGAGGGAAGGAGTTATATCTTCTCTTTTTCTCTTAATTAACGATAACGTCCTATTTAGCTTTTTCTTGCTATGTGACCAAAGTAAAGGAGTTGACTTATCGTTGATAGATTTTAATTTTCCTTTTTCAAGAAAGTACCATTTGTTCTGTTTATTGACTCATGCAATTGTTTATGAAACATTAAAGCAATACAGGTCTACTCGAAGTAAGCTGAATTTGCAATTCAAAGTTATGTTATTTGTAGCTAAGAAGTTAGTTTCGCTACGTTGGCTAAGTCTACGTGTCACTTAAATTATTAAGCTTGATGAGTCATCAAACTTGAACAGTGAATGGAAGTTTTATAGGCGTAAATATATGAAAGTGCTTAGGTAAGGACGTACGGGCACTTCAGTAATACGGGCTTTGATATTAAGTTAGTAGTAAACGAGTTGTAAAATTTTAATTTTGTTTGAGAAATCAAAGTAATAATTGACAAGGATTTTTATGAAATATGAATGAAAACTATGAATCAAAATTAACAAAAGAAACTTGAAAGTAGAATAAATGCAGTTGATATGAGAACTTTGTGCAGTTTGACTTTGAGAGAAAGAGTGAGGGACAGTAACATAAGAGGCGTGTGAAGTGGAAGAAGAGCGTCAAAAAAAGAGAAAGATATTATTATGAGGCGGTTTGGGCTAGTGGAAAGGAAATTTACGAAACATGCATGTAAGTCAAGCCTGAAATTGGACAATTGAAAGGGGTTACTCAACAAATTGAAGGCGTTCTGTAGAAAGGTCAGGTCAAGAGAACGCTTAACCAGCGAGAATGGGATGAGAGTGAATGAAGCAAATTAGGTATTTCAGGATCGCAACGTAGCAAGTGGAAATTCATGGTCTCTGCCTACCTCTTCAGGAAATAAGCGTGAGTATGTATGTAGAAATTATCGTGGTTTAGTATTATTTTAGAATATTATTACGATATATTCATTACCATCTCACGACCGACAAGAATGGTCATAGCAGAGACCCATGTCCGGCAACGGATCTACAGACTATATTGATAATGGTGATGAATATAAGAAACGAAAAAATATAAAAAAACTGGTATTTAGTAACTGATACATATTCCTAATATATTATTATCTGGTATCCACTGCATAACGGATCATAAAGTAAGTAAAAGTCAAACAGTCCGCGTAGCTATAAATAAATAAATAATGATGGTCACAGTAAACATCATCTAGCCCCAAAGTAAGCAGAGCTTGTGTTATGGGAACTACATATGCCGGTATGTTATCTACTCCCTCACTCCAACCTCTCTTCCCCCTCCCACTCCCAATATACTACACAAGTACACACACACACACACACACAAAATTCATAGGAAAGCGTGCAAAGCCCATCTAATATCTGTTATTTCCAAGACCTCCTCAGTTTTATTTTTAATGCTTGTGTTTTGCCCGGTTTTTGTTTTATTTTTTATGGAAATCGATTGATCTGTAACTGGCCTCCCGCGATCAAGGCTCGACCTAGTGCTGGGACCAACAGCAACTCTATTGTAACTCAATATTTTTGGAAAATAAATGTATTTGTATTGTACATGACTGATATACTACTTAAATACATTTTTGTAAATACATATACACTATACATGAAAACACCTTGACCCGAGACAAATATATGCATGGGAATTGAACCCCGCAACCTTCTACGTCTCAAGCGGACCTCCGCCCACTGCGCCACAGAGGTCGCCAGATATTGATCAAGCTAAACTTAGCTGAACCGATTGCATGAGATTCGCCAACAACAACATCATAACTTGAACATACTTTATGTACTTGCTTAGATACGTATTTACACCGACAATCCGCACAACATTCGCATACTAAAACGGCAATGCAAATAAGTAAACCAAATAGGTATAATCGCGCGAAATTGCCCGGAAGATGACGCCAAAGTGATGGCTTTATGAATAAACATGACGGCGAACTGAGCTAACAAAAATACCTACCTGTAGGTATATTAACCACAGAGTACGTAATGCTTACGAAAATGTTGTTGTAAAATAACTATAGAGTATAATACTCTGTTGTTATAAAATAACCATAGAGTATAATACTCTGTGGTTATAAAATAACCATAGAGTATTATGGGCATATTATTTGTTTTATTTTATATTATTATTAACTTTATGACTGTCTTTTATATGACCACTAAAGCTTACAAAATATGGTTTCATAGGTTGTCTGGAAGAGCTCGCTTCTATAATAAGATTTCGTAAATTATGTTATATGTTTAAGGTGTACAATAAAGTATTTTCATTCATTCATTCATTAATTCATTGTTTTATTTTATTTATTACAGCGGCGATGCGTTAAAAACCTGAAACGTAGAATGCTCACAATTTTCAAAAACGCGAGCATATTTCAAATGTAATGTGCCTCTGACTCCATCAAAGATCTAGGCACTGAACAGGTAACGGAGAATGTCTATAATGAGTTATATAGCGTGTTTGTTTTTTTTTGTCTGTCTTTTAAAACCATCGTCATTGTTATCCAAGACTGCCTTCACACATACTGTAGCATATAGAAAGTATAAAAAATATAAAAATGTATACCATACATTATCAAGGGTTTTTTTTTACTAAATAAATAATTTAATTAACACTTAACAGATATCTTAGTTCTGACCACACACCACGTTACAAGAAATCCTTTTCCCTGTGTCGTAGCATAATATATTAATATCAAAATATATTTCATTGTCTCATTGCAGTTCTTAAAGTAGAATCCAAGTTACAAAGACAAAAGTTACTATTGTAAGAATTATATATAATTTAACAACAACACAATACCACGTCGTTTCCGATATGGTTCGCTTGTCACCGGACGTCAGTTGGTAGCGGTGGTTAGTTAACGTCCCGGGTTCGAACCCCACACACGCTACGTACCAACTGCCCGCAACTTAACGCGATCAGAAATAAAAACTAAAAATAAAAAGTTACAAAAAATAACACGCGTCACGTTTTTGCACGGGACTTCCGATGTTGTGGTTTTAAAACTTGTATGATAACGGTTGTGCGCAGGAGTTTACAAATCAGTGAAAAAGTTAACTATGGTACTTAATACTATAAAGTGTTTCAAAATTGCATTTCTATTAGACTAAAAGTATTCTCTCAAAAACAAATTGTTTTTTTTAAAAACTGTTGCCAAATAAAAAAAACTTATGTGTATTCGAACCAAAACAGTGCGAGTGAAATCAAAACAAGCTCGTTCATAAAGCGAAAACTTTTCCGGATAGTAAAAACCTGAGTAGGAATAAAGTGTGAAAACGTGTGTGGAATTATCAACAATAAATATTGGATTGCAATTTGGACGTTGAAACAAATAATGTGGTGTTTATTGAAGCTGACCATCATATTGCAATGTAAGATCTAGAATAAGTTAAATGTTTTTATAATAATAATAATGCTGGACATTTTTCACATAGCATCATCTAGCCCCAAACTAAGCAGAGCTCGTATTATGGGAACTACATGGAAAACACCCAGACCAGAGACAAACAATTGACCCGCAGCGGGAATCGAACCCGCAACCTTCTGCGTCTCAGACGGGCCTTCGCCCTCTGCGCTACAGAAGTCGTCAGAGGTCGTTTATTTGACACAAACAATTAAAAGATAATGGGTAAGTTTACTGACTATACGTATAGTCCGTTCTGTTGATTGATAGCAAAATGTGACGTATTTGATGGCAAAAGTATGCCTAAATTGATCGGAGAACAATCCCGTCTTCAATTCGTTATTATCATCATCATCATCAACCCACGTCAGTCCACTGCTGGATATAGGAATCTCCCAACACGCGCCTCTGAGCGCGGTGTTCGGCTTTTCTCATACAAATTCTGCCCGCCGCCTTTTTTAAGATTTCGCTCCACCTAGCCGGGGAAATGAGCATGTCTTAGTGACAGATATGGAATAGTGTCTAAGACGTGTCAAGCTATATTAGATTAAATAGTAATAATATAATATTAGGTTGGGGAAAAAGTCTTTTCGCATTATTGTATGTATGAACTTGTAATAAAATATCTTTGGCTATACTATTTGTATCTAGCTGGTTTTGGTATCATTAAAAGTTTAAATTTTAAAGAAGATAATTCCAAATTCAAATTAGGAAAATGTGTGATTTTTATTTGTTTTTCGTACTGTTAAGATGAGTGAATCTAATGAAGAAATTCGATACATTTTAAAATTTTACTACAAAAAAGGTAAAAATGCAACGCAAGCCGCGAAAAAAATTTGCGATGTTTATGGACCTAGTGCAGTGTCTGTGAGAGTAGCACAAATTTGGTTTAAGCGTTTTCAATCCGGAAATTTTGATGTCAAAGATGCACGTCGCTCTGGTCGCCCTATTACGGATAAAATGGATGCCATTTTTGAAAAAGTGGAGCAAGATCGGCATATCAGTAGTTACGACGTAGCTGAAGAACTGGGAATTGACCACAAAACAGTTTTGGCGCATTTTAAAAAAACTGGGTACACAAAAAAGCTCGATATTTGGGTACCTCACGAGCTCACTGAAAGAAACCTAATGAACCGTGTTCTCATTTGTGATTCTTTATTACGACGTAATGAAACCGAACCATTTTTGAAGAAATTTTTGACCATTTTTGACCTCACACATCTTTAGCCACTCAGCAAAAATTAAGAGAGTTTGGCTGGGATGTGTTAATGCATCCGCCGTATAGTCCTGACCTTGCACCTTCAGATTTCCACCTGTTTCGGTCTCTTCAGAATTCTTTAGGCAGTGTCAGGTTAACATCACGAGAGGACTGCCAAAACCACTTGTCGCGGTATTTTGAACAGAAGCCCCAAAGTTTTTATAGCAATGGGATCATGTCCCTGCCTACAAAATGGCAAAAAGTTATCGAACAAAATGGTACCTACATACTTTAGTTAAATGTAAATAAACTATATTAAAAAATGTTTTGAATTTTCTTAAAAAATGCGAAGAAACTTTTTCCCCAACCTATTATAAAGTAGTCTATTTATTTGTTTTATTAGGGTACCGAAGTTGTCTCGTTACTCCTTAATTTACTTATTATCAGTCAAACTATTTAATTTGGTATATATATGTTTGAGATCGCAAATAAACATTTCATTTCATTTTCATTTGTATTAAATGCTACTCACTTAATTATGTTTCATATTTCTAGAAGGTAAGTAAGGGGTTAAACCACTTTAGCTACTTTGAAGCCATTTTTTTTCTGAAGGAAGGCTTGATGAAGTGATTTATAGAGAATGCTTATCAACACGGGAGAGTGAAATGAAAAAACCCTTCATATATCTTACAAACATTTGTCCCGCGGTGGGAATCGAACCCGCAACCTACTGCATCGCAGGCGGGTCTGCGCCCACTGCACCACAGAGATCGTCAAATAATTTATAGCTAACTCAATGAAAACTTAAAATAAAAAAAAACTTTAGGTTATAAAATCTCTCTATATTTAACTTTATATGTTTCGTTATATCGCTTGAGGGCGCTATACCAATCACACACGATACCTACTATCCTAGCTTAGGTTATTAGCTGTATCACTTAAACTAGATACTAAAACTACCTTAAGCCTACTTTTAACAGTATCCTCTTATTGTAAATTGTTGTTTTTCTTTAAAATGCAAATAAAAAAATCTTTAAAATCAACTATAGATTTTATAGAGTTCATGTAATTTCATTCGTACATATAAAAGCTAAAGAATTATCACTTTATTTAATTGCTCGAGTAAAATCTAATTCGTTTGTGAAACATAATAAAATGAACAAATTAAAGCATTTATCAGCACGAAGCTTTTGCAGAATAGCTTGTTTTGATGGATGCCAATTAGTTCCATTTACATTTCCATACCTATTCCATGAAGTACTACATTATTAATATATATACCCAATGGACACATACATAGTCCTGACACTGGGATTCCCTGTGTTGTGGGTATCAGGAACTATGAGTAAACAAGATACCACAACACCCAGACCCGGAACAATATCTGTTCTGGGTCTGCAGGACATGCAAATTTATATCCAGCAGCGGGAATCAAATCCGAACCTCTTGCATCGATGCCGACTACTAGCCTACATCGCTAAAATTGGAGAAGCTCATATTGCAATGTTTCGTCCACTATTGTTGTTGGTCACTATTTTATGACAATCTAGCCTACGTTGCATTAGACTAAAAAAGTAATTTTTCATTGACCTAGTTTTATACAATAAAGTTCCTATAGTTTAGAATATATCCCTTAACATATTTCTTATCGTCTCTATTTAAGGAGAAGCCTTGGCTCGTATCACAAAATTAACTTTAATAATTAACATATTATTAGTTCGAAAGCAATCATGCTTTTTCATGTCCTTATATTTGAATTGAATAAAGGTTTTCGATTACCTTTGTCTAGTTAACTTTTCCAAGCCTCTAACTAAGGTAGATAGGTAGTTTCCTTCAAGACGGCATCGGCACTAAAATTCAATTACATCCTAGTGTTCCAACATTGTTACGATCTTTAATGTTCAGTAACCAACTAAATGGAAGAAACATTAACTAATGTTCGCGTGTTGCGAATACCTTCAGTTGAAATAGAGTGAATGCTTCACTGCACTTCGTTCGTATTATTGAAACAATACTGTAGGTATATGCATGTTAATATATAAAATCGTTGCGTGACATACTGACTGACTCACTGACTAACAACGAAGGCATAGCCTGATCCTCGGTGGTACAAGCGTTCATACGGTAACTTACCAACAAGTGGACCAAATATGTGTTATGTAAAAAAAAACATGGATAGATAGAAAATACTTTATTGCAAACCAAATATTTCAGCTTAAATAAATAGTACAAACTTTATAATAATTGTCTTATCGCTAATTAGCGATCTCTACCAGACAACCTTTGGATGGAAAGGACTGAACAAGGGGTTGTAAGTGATGTACCACATACTATGAAAACACGATATACTAAAATTATTATTTAATAATTATTTTACCTACATAATTATATACTACACAGCATAATACCTACTAGTTTTAACTATTCTATAATACATACTCAAGTAAGCCAGAAACAGGCAACAGTTAACATAGGGACCTTGGAAGATATGTTTGTTTTTGTGTGAGAAGAAATAACTTGCATCTTAAGATCGTGAACTGAATAGTGTGAAAAAAACAACGCAGACAAAGTCGCGGGCCAAGACGGTGTAAGGTATCAAATTCTACGAACAATAAACATGCTACAAATACTGATGAAATTAAGTATCAAACTGAATACAACGGACGGCCTTTACCCGTATTTATTGAAATTTAAAAGAAAACGTCACATTAAAATTAAATCATTTTAAAACGTTATACTAGAAAAGTTGTTATTATGTGTAGACTATAGAATGGCCCCCTTTCGAGTTAGTATACATATGGAAAACCTGTATATGATACGGGTGCATAATGACCGCACAGACGACCTCTGTGGCGCAGTAGGCGAAGGCCCGCCTGAGACGCAGAAGGTTGGGGGTTCGATTCGCGCCGCGGGACAAATATTTGTATGCATATGCAAAAAAAAAAATCTCGGAATCTCGGTGTTTTCTATGTATAATATGTATGTATTTACAAAAAAAGTATATTATTAGTATATCAGTTATGTAGTTCCCATAACACAAGCTCTGCTTAGTTTGGGGCTAGATGATGTTGTGTGAAAAAAGTCCAGCATTATTTAATTATTTATAATAATTTAAATAAAAAAACAGGATACTCTAAATGTTAATCTCAAATAGTGCATAATTATTTATTAAACTTTAATGACTTTGAATCCTTTCACAACCGAGAAAAAACTAGCCTAGTGTGTCGTTGGCTTTGACTAGAATTTATGAGCAAACGCGTTGACAACCGAAACACATTTTATTTTATATTTCACCGCTAATCCGTCACTTCCTTGCCATTCGGCAATTTGACTCATCTATCCAAATCTCAGTAGACAGCACGATCTATCATTTACGCCCAAACTTATTGGAACGACTGGAGCGTCGGAAGGCTCTTCAGGTATTCCAAATTCAATTATTTGGAGTATCCCGCATTTTCCTTTAGATTTCTTCGCAGCAAATTTTTCGGTGAATCAACAACTTGAACGATATTTATGGAATGAGTGGTGCCATGCCTTTGATAATAAATTATCGTCACGGTTTAAGGTGAATTAATTTGCTTTTGATATTTAATTAAATTATTCACAGCGAGTGTTGTTTATCGCGGACGTTTAACCCAATTTATACTTGAGGATGTTTCATTTATAAGAAAGAAAACAGCTTCTTACTTTGCTTCGAATTATTAATGTACGGTAACAAAAATTTTACTCCAGTGACCGAGGAGACTATAAAAACTACAATATAATACAAATATTTGTCTCGGGTCTAGGTGTTTTCTATGTATAATGTGTATGTATATGGATCTATATCGGTCGTATATCGGTAGTATATCGGTCATGTACGTCCCAAAATACAAGCTCTGATTAGTTTGGGACTGTGTGTAAAATGTGCAGCATTCAAAAAAATATATTAAGACTTTTATACAGTTGTTTAGTCAATATCTTGGTAAGGCCCTAAATCGATTAAAAGTCTTAGTCTTTTATTTTTTAATTCTGCAGAAACAATTGAACCGAACCCAATAATAATCATTGTTGAAAGACTAAGCGTAGTAATTTATGCATACAAGTTCAAGCCCCTTATTATTTCTGGAATCTTATTAATAAAGGTAAGCGCCGTAGAGCACGCGACTAAGACATGTGTCCACACCTCGCTGCGCACAAGACGGGCAAAGGTGCTTCTATAAAAAGGGCAGGAAGTTCGCTTGTGAGCACGCGCCGTTTTTTACCTATAACGAAAAGGTTCAGTGGACAGGGTAAAGTAATGTGTAAAGAATTCCTTTGCACTATCACTATTTTTAACGGTACAAAGAGATATAACATACTCAGATACAAAGAGTTACCAACTTTGTTTTTGTATAATTTTTTAAAGCACAATTTTATCAACTTTTTTGAATTTTTAAAGGAATTAAAGCCTATTGGTACTTCAACTCATATTAAGCAGAGTTTTATTACTACGAACACTCCCACAAAATACTCATTGACACAAATCAAAGCACTATACATCGATTGTCTAGGTGTAGAATGACTTTACACCTAGACAATACAATCTAGGACAATTTAGCGGCGCCTTTTTCATCGAGGAAAGACTTAATAAACCTTTTAAAGTGTATTTCTGTTCGTATTGTTAATTATCGTTCAACGTTCAATAAATGTGAATAGCCAATGAAACTGTAATTAAAGTTTTTGTTGGACCACTTCAAGTTTTCAATAGTTGATCAACACTCCCACCAAATTAAGGGGTTTCAGATAGGGTAATGTTCAGCAAACTATAGAGTGACTGATTTCCTATCCTAATATCAAGCGTATGCAATTTCTTTATGTACAGTCTCTCTGTGAGACCAACATAAAATAAATATGTCTCTATTATTTCATAAAAAAATAGTAAAATAAATAGTTAAAAAGTGGATCGATTCTGATGAACGCACTGAATGTTTAACATGGTTATTTTACGATCGTTACTTGGTCACCATGTATCAACCATGAGATACTTAACACGCATAAAGTCATGCCTGTTTTTGCTATTTTAACTAGTAAAACTAGTGAATCAACCTTATGACTCACCAAAAACTTTCCACATAACCCTCAGAGTATCCCATCCACATACCTTTATAGCCCCTCAGAGTATTTTGGTACTCTGAGAGCAAAAATTAATCGGAAATTGGACCTCCCTATGAACTCATATTACATACATTCAATGCTTTGTGTGCGATGTTGGAAAGTTGTCCGCGTCAGCTCTTGATAAATATCCATTCATAAATGAGCAAAATTTTCAATTTATAAATTACATTTTAAATGTAAGCAAGCATAAAAGCGCTGCTCGTTCGACTTGTTAAATTATTTTCTCATCAACCTCATTCCATTGCTGGCATTTCTGACGTGGCCAATAATATTCCGAACTGTGTTCTCATAAATTAACCAACATAGACTCAAACATATTTTTTCTTTAAAAACTATCATGAACTTGTATATTTATTGTAAGAATCGATGCTGATCGAGAGCGTCGTGATTAGTCACCCTGATGACGACTCTCGGATTGCGTTGAAATAATGTCCGTGCCCTCACTGATAGCAGTTGGTACGTGAAAATTTCCTTGTTTACAATATGAATGACTAGTTTCCGCCAAATTCTATTACTTAGACCACGATTTCTATCCAATCGTTTCAGCCGTTACAAAGATTATTACTTAGCAATAAATGTCCAACCAAAGATTGATAGAAAATATGTATTATTGCACACCAAATAATATTACATTAAATTAATATTATTATTTTTTGTACAACGGGCGGTCTTATCGCTATTAGCGATATCTACCACATACGAGAACATCCAACATACATCCAAATATTCAAACTTTATTAAGTCCGGTCATACCGACGCCAAGTTGTCAAGTGGTTATTTAAGTTCGCGTGAATGTATTGATCGCCACTGCCACTGCCATCGCCACCGCCAGTGCCATCATCACCGCGTCAGATTGACCGGGCCCTAAGACTAGTAACTAGGAATAAGAATAGTGTTTGATAGTAGGATTAACATTAATATAATCATAACGTAGGTTAAAACTGCGTCGTCATTCGAATTCTGTTAAAACTCATCAAGTAAACTCAACTGCTTGCTAATGCATAAACTTTTATGAATTAACTTTAGAACAAGCGCGTCGGAAGTCGGCCTCCAAGATTGAAGGCAGACAATGTCACGTGTATGCAAATCCTGAGGCTAGAGCTTCATCAAGTTTGTTGCACGCTCACTCTGAGAATGTAGGGTGGCTATAGCTTCACTAGTTTTACAAGTCAAAGACAAAGTGGCAATGGACAAGCCCAAACTTAGCTTGCAGAACTGACAACCGCTGAGTAGGAATAGATTCTCAAATCGCGAAGACGATCCTGACATCGCAGTGTAGGAAAGCCTTCCATAGCTAGCAGAACCAACAATCGCTGATAAGGAAAAGGCTCTCAAATGGCAAATGATCTGGTCGATCCAGTGCGGAATGGCAAATGATCTGGACGTTGTGGAGTTTACTCAAGACCATTTGTTTTGGCATTCCTGACTATTTAACACTGTTAATTAAATGGTAGAACCTACTTTACTCTTCTAAACAAAGACATAGGTTCGAGTCTTTCCAACGCGTTATTTCTTATTGATAAGGATTAAATTAAAGTATGCGTCAAAAGCTACAACGTATTGTAGAAGCTCCAAAGACTATAAAAAGACTTGAAAAACATTGAAGAAAAATTAAGATATGTCATTTTTGTTCGATAAAGAACAAAGAGTCCTTCCGTTGCGATGTTTTTTTTATTGATGAGGACTATGATAAAGTATGGGTAAATACGCCACAACGTAGTTTAGAAGGTCCAAAGGCCATAAAAAAGACTTAGGTGTTTTAAAAAAAAATAAGATAAAATAGCAGCTGTTGCGGTTATTAAAACTACAGATAATATTATGCTATTTAGTAAAAATTCCTAGAACTCAAATTGAGCATGAAAAAAATAATTTTGCCCATTCCAATAGAAGAGCGTTCGATTTACCAACAAAATCTTACTACTAATAGAAACGCGAAAGTTTGTGAGGATAGATGTTTGTTACTCGTTCACGCAAAAACTACTAAACGGATTTTGATGAAACTTTACAGTAATTAGCTTATAGCTTATACATCAGAATAACACATAGGCAGAGTGGTCGTGGGCAGAGGCTAGTATTACATAATTTAGGTCACATAGAATCCACGTCGTTGAAACAAGTCTTCAAAAGAAATCAGCAGAAACAGCGTTGGACAAAACGTGCCATGACACTGATGAATTCTTTACCAGCTCCGAGTAACTTTCGTATAAAGTTAGAGAGTGTCTCTTTGTCACTTTTCTTCTGGACACCCTAATATAAGGAACTCAACGGAGCGCTCGCTTTAAAAATTCAGAGCCAAAAGTGACATTGGAGGATACCGCCTATTAAACAAGTTACTCTCGCATTCCTTTTAGAGCTTGGATGTTCTTGTTTTTGTTAAAGTAAGTAGGTTTATATTCATAAATATTTCTAAAAGTTTCATGTTCTTTGCATGGCGAAAAAGATCTGCGTACTGAGTATGGGGGTCGGGTTATGACCCTGAGACTGAGTAAGATATTAGTATATGCTTGAATTTCCAAAAAAGCTAACATTACGCCTGTATTATATTTAAGGTCTCATAGGACGATTCTAAATAAATGCTCTCAGATAGAAGCTAAATTAAAACTTTTATGTTCTTTACATACAATATTAAGTTCATTTTTTTTAGAAACAGATCAAGACATCAATAAAACAAAATAAATAAAAGGACATTTATTAACGGACCTAGTCTTAGTACAATATAATCATATTTAAAAAAAAAGGTCGAGGACTCAGCCACGCTGTTTTTCAGCCCCGCCCATTGACGTTGCGCTAACGTCACAGAAACCACTAAAAAAATCTTTGCTGAGTAACTTTTATTTTTATTTTAAACCCATCAGACATACTTAGTCCCCACACTAATATTCCCTGTGTCATTGGTATTAGGAACTACGTGTACCGTGGTACATCATCACCCAGACCTGGAACAAATATCTGCAGAACATGCTAGCATTTGTTCCGCAGTGGGAATCGAAGCCGCACTTGCGTCGCAGCTGGCGACTTGTCAGTCCTGCCACCGAGGTAACAAAACGTTACAATCTAAATAAAACAAGGACAAGGTTTCAGACACTTAAGGACAGGATCTTACAAATAGGATACATGCGGTTGATCGTGGGTACCGTATTATCCCACACTTTATAGAATTCGCATGAGACAGGTAGTCTTGGTACAATTCTCAAGGAGTCTATTTATTTATTTATTTAGGACACCAAACAGTGAAATCACAGTAATTATCCAGTGTTAATTAATGTGGTCTTTAATCTATGTTCCACCAATTATTTGTGTTCATAGGAAGCCACATGTACAAAGTAGACAAACCTCTGTGGTGCAGTGGGCGAAGGCCCGCCTGAGACGCAGAAGGTTGCGGATTCGATTCCCGCTGCGGGACAAATGTTTGTAATGTTTGTCTCGGGTCTGGGTGTTTTCTATGTATAATATGTATGTATTTACAATACATACATATTATACATAGAAAACAAAAAAAAGTATATCAGTCATGTAGTTCCCATAATACAAGCTCTGCTTAGTTTGGGGCTAGATGATGCTGTGTGAAAAATGACCAGCATTATTTATTATTATTATTATTATCATTATTATTAATAAACATTATCTAAAAATATATGAATAAAAGTTTACTTTAAATACTATCGAATAGGTAGGTCTAGCTTAATAAAGTTAATATGTATAATCACATACCTAAGGTATACCATGGCACATTTTTTTAGAAATAATGATCAGTTAGTGTTCCAATAAGCGACGATGGGCAGGCATCCTGTCACGTGGAATGCTGACTATTTGAAAAACGCGGGTACATGCCAAATATATTGGTATGTTTTTTCGGACATGTCACTGACTACCCCCACTTAGTATCCTTAAAGATCTATAGACTTACACTCTTATTTATAATCACTTACCAACTTGAGCAGCGTAAAGTTGACTGCCTCTATCCTTTGTTTAGTGTAGGTAAAGGACAGGGAAAGCCTCCTGCTAAATGTGGGTGATTAAGACGAATAAGAGGGTTATTATGTATCTGAGTATTTCCATAATGGGGAAAACAGTTGTTAGCGTATTTGTTTTCTCTTTAAATAAATAACTTGGTCTTGGTTTCTGCTCACTGAAGACAGAACAATATGGCTTCCACTATCTTTGCTTACTATCACGTGTAACGAGGCGTACGAGTTTCGACACACTCAATGACTTTCAAGCCAGTTTCTGTCCTGCTCTAACTTTGGGTTTTATTGTGAACTTGAATCAGTCTGTCTTGCTCTATTTTTTCGATATGTAAATTGACTCGTGGCCGGAAGATGAGCACATGCCGAGGGAGTTTCGATGATTGGCAGGTGTTGTCCGATTTTTATACAGGGGGTATAAAAATATAAAAATAAAAGGGGGATTTTTTATACAGGGGGTCATGGTTCATGCTCATTAATGCAGGGTAAAGGTGGTTACGGAAATGGACACTACAAATTCACGAATGATTGAGCCTTTATTGTGTATTGTAATAAAGATCCGGTTGGATGAATCTAGTGCCGTGTTGGCCTAGTGGGCGATACCCCGACTTCTAATCCGGAGGTCGTGGGCTCGAACAACGTGAGGAAACCGGCAAAAATTCGAAGGGATGTTCCAACAGTTAGTGTTCCAATAAGCCTGTCACGAGGAATGCTAACTTGCAAAACGCGGGCATCAAATGTAATGTTTGGACGTGCCTCTGACTACCCCCTACTTGGTATCTTCAGAGATCTACTCACCGAGTATGTACCTGAGGATGTACACTATGGGGAAGACAGTTGTGAGCGTGATTGTTTGTTTGTTTTGTTTTTGGATGAACTAATGCAAGATATGATAGCACATCGTTTTTCCAAAGTCTCTTAAATTCTATAGTATGAATGGTTCTCATGAAATTCTCCTAGTGCAGTTTTCCAGATGTTCTAGTTGGCGCTTCGCAGTTTTGATTTTAAGTTATGTGTTAAGTTTGGTAAAAATAATATAAAAGGGTTTAGTAACTGTTCTGCTATTTATTTTGAGTACAATTTAATTTAATTAAAAACTTTGAAAAAAACTAAAATGCCGAAATATATGCCTTTGTTTTGCTGATGTTCTATATTACAGAACTCTTCCTACTACTATTATAAACGCGAAAATTTGTGAGGATGGATGTTTGTTACTCTTTAACGCAAAAACTACTGAACGGATTTTGATGAAACTTTACAGTAATATAGCTTATACATCAGAATAACACATAGGCTACTTTTTATCCGGGTACCACGCGGGCGAAACCGTGGGTAGAAGCTAGTAAATAATAGATGTAAGTATATTGATTTAATTTTGTGAGTTGGATATGCTGTAATGTGACTACAACCACCTCTCTGGTCTAAAAGGTTTGCTGAAATAAACTTATTAGGGTTTAGTTCACATTTTGTACATGACATATTATTCGGTTTTCTGTAAGTGCTCAGTAGTGTAAAAAAGCATACGGCCCGCCTGTTGGTAAGCGGTAATCGTAGCCTATGGACGCTTGCAACACCAGAGGCATACGCGTTGTCGACTCTTTAAACATATATTAATTTTGACAATTTCAGCTCTTTACTTTCTTTTTGAATGCCTTATTTTCTCTGTAATTTCTTGAATATTTTACCGATTGTATTAGAACTGACATCCTATCCTACTAATATTATAAACGCGAATGTTTGTGAGGATGGATGTTTGTTACTCTTTCACTCAAAACGCTCTATTTGACTTTGACTTTGCTACTTTTTATCCGGGTACCACGCGAGCGAAGGCGTGGCCAGAAGCTAGTACCGTAAATAAAGCTTATGGGTGACTCAAAAATTATGATATCGTCCAGTGGCTACTATCATACGAACATTCACCTGCCAATTCAAAAACCAATATGTTTGAAAACAGCTGGTAAAAGGCGCAAGTATCGCACGGCCGTTGGCTGCGCCGGCGTCGCTTCGCTGACCACCCCAGTCACGCCTCCGCACATATGCATTCATAATCTTATTCTTCTTGATATTAATTTCTTTTTTATGCAAGTACCTATGACTCTTAGCGTCAAGAAACTGTAACAAAGACTATTTGTGGAGCGGTGCGGAGCGGGAAAGTGTAACGCCGCGGTAATAAATCTATGTATTTATGACAGTCTTTTACTAGCAACGTCTGAATCCCGTATTATGTTTGACGTTGAAGATTGTTTATCTGTCAAAGTCAAAGTCAGTTTTTATTCATTGACATCAAAATTATCATACAGAAACAGCAACTAATAAAGTACGTATATGTAAATTTATACGTTATGTATAAATTTACATATTATTAAAAAAAATACCTCGATTCTCAGTGCTCCTTTTTCAATAAGCCCTGCATAGAAGATTGTTTTACTTTTTAATGAAGGGTACAGTTTTGTGACTCCCTATTAAAATAAACAAAACAAATAATCCGCTTTCCCCCATGATCCATGACCTTTAGATACATACTCAGTGCATAGATATTTGCAGATAACAAGTATGGGCCAGTCACGGGATGTCCAGACGTTTTATTTGGCACATACTCGCGTTTGGCTAGTAGTTAACATTCCACGCGACAGATTGCAAGCCCATCGCCGCTTATTGGAACACTAACCGATGGCACATGCCTTCGAATTTTGCATGCCGGTTTCCACGCGATGTTTTTTTTTCACCGTTTTTGAGTAAACCTAAAGTTATTTTTAGGGACCTAATAATCTGAGCAGCTTTTTAATTAGTTAAGGTTGCGGTTTATAATTAACTTTTATTGTCTAGCAAAGTTACAAAGAATTGGTACCACCTTAATTTGAATATAAATTATCTTTATCTTTACTTTATACAGATAATTTATACTCAAATTTAAAAGTTGAAATGATTTTTTAGAAGCGTTTATCTCTAAGCATGATAATCTAATCATATTTGTAAAAAAAAGCTACAAAGGCATTTTTTTCCAGTGCTTTGAACTTACAAAGTTCTGAAAAGCCACCCTATCAAACCAAAAGCCCAAAGCGCAAACGATTCGTCAAAATTGAAACGAATACGAAAAACAAATAGCAAACTACGAAAGAACTCTCATATTAAAAAACTATTTACAAAGGACGTCATTAAGGTTTCGCGTACAATTACTAAACTCTACCTACGTAGAATAAAGGTGGTCTGGCTAAGACCGCTCATTGTCCAGCAATGTAAAGTAAATGTGTAGTAATTATCTAAGCTGAGCAGAAATATTATTTGGTGTGGAATATATATATATATACCTATTTATTTACGTAGATGTCTAGACAAAGTATCAATACATTCTCATGAAGTATTTAATTGCTACCCTTTTCCTGTCCAGGAAGATTTTTCTGCTTGCAATTTAGTACACTTCATATACACCCAAACTCTGAACAAATTGTATACATTATGGGGAAAGCCAAGTCCAGAGTACCATAGACAGACGAGTTTGTAAGAAGTTGCTTTTATATATAAATTGACCAAGCTTTGACTGAATAGTTACAGCACCCTCGTATAAAGAGTAAGGTCGCGGATTTATATTCTTGGTATATTATAAATAAAAAAAAAAAAAAAAAAAAAAACTGTCACATACTCCACATTAAGATTCTCTGTGTCGCGGGTATCAGAAACTAAGGGTATCATGGTAGATGATGCTATGTGAAAAATATCCAGTATTTTTGTTACTATTATTTATTGAAAATATACTCATTTTTCCTTCATCGACGGCTAAACCCATTACCTAGGTCAATTCCAACCTTTTCGTATCGGAATAAACAGTAACTATTCCTATAGCACTCGAACGACAGTTGCAAGTTTGCAACCGCTCATACATCGAAGTTCCCTGCGGATGCAAACAGACTTTATTATCGGAGTCGGCTACCGTGACAGCGTATCCATTGCATACTGCATAGTGCAGACTTCGGCTCATTACTCTAGCAGAACTAGAGACTTCTATTTGAGCTGCAAATGCGAAACGTAAATAGATAACTGTCGAGCTTACCTACAGGTAGCTAGAATAAAGGCATACACAACTGTGGATACGTCTACTCTGTACGTTCTGCAATGTTTTGGTGTGAATTCAAAGGCCTACTTGCGTGACCTAAGTTTAATATTTTTACCTCTCTAGCAGAACTAGGGATTTATATTTGAGCTTCAAACGCGAAACGTAAATAGATAACTGTCGAGCTTACCCGTAGACGTCGAAACGTCTACTCTGTACGGACTCTGCAAACTTTTGGTGTGAATTTCTAGCCTACTTGCTTTATCAAGTTTAGTATTTATATCTTACTCTAGCAGAACTACAAGTAGGGACTTATATGGGAGCTGCAAACGAGAAACGTAAATAGATAACTGTCGAGCTTACCTACCCGTAGACGTGGATACATCTAAATCTGTACGTTCTCTGCAAACTTTTGGTGTGAATTCAAAGGCCTACTTGCGTGACCCAAGTTTAGTATGTTTACCTTTGGTTACATTTTTATTTGACTCAACGATATCGCAAAGTGACTGCGTAGTTAATCATTTTGTATGTATCTTGGTACTCGTAGTTTTTGATTCTATGACACGGGAATCATTTTGTGGGGGCAATACTATTGAGCGTTTATTCATTAATCTATTTGTTTTGTATATAGACTGACCATTAATTATCTTCTTGACTAATATACTAAAGGTATTCATCAAAATTGGATGAAACCGATAAGATCACAAGTTGATTTGTTGTAGTTTTAATCAATTAACACTCACATCATTAAGTTGTGACACATAGCTGATGAAATATGGTTAAGTAGATAATAAAGACTTATTGATTATTGGAATGAAAACTGGCCAAGGGCGAGTTGGCCTCTCGTAATAAAAGTTCCGTACAATCACACAATATAAACAGATACGGCTTCTTTCGCATAACACATTTTGTCCGATGTTAATTTGATATAAAATGGGCTTATTACATTTATAAATACTTTTGTCTTTTGGCATTATTGTTATTAGTCTTGCTATTACATAGAACTAACATTCCTTTGAACTGTCTTTGCTAAGCATAATGGACAGACAGACAGATAGACTTGAATCAGGTTTTCGTTGAATTATTTATTTTCCAAATAATACGGTTTCTAAGATTTCAATAATTATGATTTTTCTCTCGGAAATCGGTGAGTACACTTGAGACCAGTGAATTCAGACCACTTGTATAAATCTTTATATCTTTTAGACTAGGAGTGATGGCTTATTGAAATAGAGGGTGTTTCATAGTTAATTTATTATGTATAAAGTATATCGCCTTCGTGATCTGAAGATAACTAATGTCTAAGACTAACTTCTATTAATTAATTAATTAAGTCCGTATTAATCCTAAATGTACTCAGTCACGTAATGCATGCCCCATGTAGTCAGAATAACGTGCGATATCTTTGCGAAAGTGACATCTTTGGTTTTAAAAAGAAATAAAAAAAGTGGGTAGTTGAACATAGAATGAGATTCGTTGACAAGCAGTGAGTGAGACGCGTTGGATATTGCGAGATTTGAAAAGATTGTGGATAGTTATGGTAAACGGGAGAGAATAGAGCGTTCACTCATTCATGTAACGTGTATTGAGTTTATAGTGTAGAAAAGCATACCAAATAATGTTAGTCCATTACTCATTTTAAAATAAACCCTGTGTAACTTGACGAATAAAGTAACATTGTGTTTGTGAGAACCCGTGAGGCAAAGGACAGATACAAGGTAAAGATCATCATACTATGAAGAAAGCTTCCAGTTATTAGAAAATACCTCCAACGTCCGCTTCATAAATATTTAACTAATTTAAAATTTTAAAAAAATAAGGCATTTGCCATCAGATAGTGTTCCAATCAGTTGCGACGGGCTTGCAACCTGTCACGTGGAATGCTTAATACTTGAAAAGTGCGGGCATGTTCCAAACATGTTAGACGTGACTCTGACTGCCCCTACTTAGTAACCTTAAAGATCTACTAACTGAGTTCGTACCTGAGGATGTTCATCATGGGAAATACAGCCGCGAGTATGTTTTTTTTGTATAAAATACATAACTAGAATATTTCATCAAAAAGTGCGTATTTCACTTTGATGTTACAAACGACAATAGCCTACGGTTGGTGTGCCGTGTGATTGTATGCAACCTAAGTGATAAAAAAAATAAGCGTAAAATATTTTACATACTCATTACTCATTTATTCACCGTAGGAACTTTACAGTACACTTGGTTTTGTCAAATTAGAGTAGCAATACACAATTAATTTGGTCAATTATATAAATCCATAAAAATCCATTAAAACAGACATGACACAATGATTTCAGAATGAGTTTGTATTAATATAAACTAATTTATTTGATCCAAACATCATACAGACAATGTATGAAATAAAATACAAATAAATTTTTAAAATTATTATGCTACTGTAATAGAGGTATTGTCAAATCATATTTACAAACTAAGCTAAACTAATTGATTGCGATATGGATGAAAAGACTAATTTTAATCAAGAAACTTCGAGAACTGGATGACGATGATCAAGTACGTGATGCAGAGGCTCATATATCTCAAGGGCAAGGTCATGTTCAGTTTGATAACGCCGCACAAGTTGTAGCTGATGGAACATTCCTTTGTAAGGTAATATAATGTTTTCAGTTTGCGTTTCTCGATCTTTTCTGAAAGAAGATTAATAGTATGAAAACCAAATGACAATGTTCTTCGATAAGATACTCTTTATCGGACACCAATTAAAAAAATCACAGGAATTCATAAACATACAAGGACATAACTAATGCATGTAAATATTAATTTGAATTAGTATAACAAATACTACTTAAAATTATACTTTTTATATTTATTTGATTATTTAATACTAATACTGAATGATAAACGTCGATTTTGGAAAATATGCTCAATTGGTTCCTTAAATTATATGCTTAGTAACTATGGTTACCGACAAATATTTAAAAAACAACCATATTTTAAATGACTTAAGATCAATTTTATATGATATGTCCAAAATAGGCAATCTGTTGTAACTCACTAGATTACTACATCTTATTGAGATTACCACTATTGTGGTATTGAAACAAATATACTCTATATATATATATATTATATTTAATAATATATAATATATTATAATATTATAAATTAATATAATGAATTATCAAAACATACTTTATTGCACATTTTTAAGGCAACAAAGAATTACTTCGCTAAGTGTACTCAAATGCTCAAGATTTTTTTGGCATGATAACAAAAAAAAAATGTACTCTTCAGAACTGTCATACATTTCAAAAGTTTTTTATCCAGTGTTATAAACTCATTAGTTCTATAACTTTGCTCGTAAAAAATATAAACTATTGTTTCGCTAAACTGTGATTCGTTTTAGTCATCGCTGATTGCAAGCTCATGGCCGCTTATTGGAATGCTAAAAAAAATGTGTAACGCTTGCACAAAAAAAAATAAAAATCGGAACACTTACCTAAAACTAAACTATTTTTTGCATTATGTAGAATATTGCGTATATTGGAGACTTGTTTTGTTGTGATACTGGAGTAGTAACACAGAAAAATCAGAATAACATTGGATTTAAAAATTCGAAGCACTAAGTAAAAAAATGTATGAATCACAAGCTAAAACAAAAAGAAGTAGTTATCGACACAAATTTACCTGGAATAAAATATGTAATAGTTTATCTGGGTGTTTCCTATGTACAATATGTATGTATTTACAAAAAAAAAGTATATAAGTCGTATATCAGTCATGTAGTTCCCATAATGCAAGCTCTGCTTAGTTTGGGGCTAGATGATGCTGTTTGAAAAATGTCCAGCATTTATTATTTAAAAATTTATAAAAGTAGAGTTTGACCTTTTTTAATCTTTTTTTTAGGAAACCAATTTGACCCACATAACACAAAATAAGCTTGTCTGTTTTTCGTTTCGTTTATTTTATATAATCTGTTTTATGTGTATGCTATTATTTAAAAATATTGTGTCTAATGGGGAACAATAAATGATTATTCAAAATTATCAAAAACATTGGTCACAAACCGGAGGTTCATGATGCGATTGAACCATTTGGTATATACTTATTGTCAATCTCAGCAACGTGATCGTACCAATCCCGGACTTCAAAAATAATATCAGCATCTGAAAAAATTAACAATTTTTCACAAATACCAAACAGACACATACATTGACTCCACACTAGGATTTCCTGAGTCGCGGGCTAATGTTTACGTATTTTTTTCTAAGTATACATATAAAAGTTTTGACAAACCGGAAAAAACATAGCAAAGTTCAGTTTCTCTGCACATCTAAATAATAATCCATAGGCTTCATGAATTGTTTCAATATCGAGCTGAACTCTTTTTGACAGCTTCTCAACTTCTGTCGTCTGCGGTGGATAAGGAATTTCACCTGCTCTGAACCGAGTTTCAACATGCGCTTTCATTATTAAAACCCTTAAATAAATACAACGGAGTAAAGTACAGAAAAACACCAGCTCCAAATCATACATCAAATTGGATAAAGTTAGACAATAGAGTGAAAACAAATTTTCGTAGTGCGTAATATATGTGACCGTTCCCAACTCCATAAAATTTAAGAAAAATGTGACCAGAATCCATTTCAAAACACGTTTTGAGGAGCAAGTTATAGCTAAATCGTTCTGAATGTTCAACATCTTATCAAACAAATGCATCAGTTCATTAAAATTTCTCAGAGTATTTTTACAGTATGCCATTCCAATGAATACCAAAAGAACGTATCCAATAATTGGAATGCTTTTTAAAGCAAACTTTATAGCACTTAATGTGCCTAACATAGGCATTTGATAGGCGATTACACAAAGACAGATTAAACAATAGATGTTACTCAAAATTATGATTAGTTTTCGGCATTGTAATAAATAAATCCGATTTATTCCGGTGAAGGCTTCAACGATTATAAGGACTTTTAACTGTTTCATTATATTAAATTCGCTCGCTTCATTATTTTCCCACAGAAAATTAACCGGTCTATCTTTCAACACTGAATCGTAGCGGTTCATTTTTACAAGTAACAACTAAAAACTGACTGCTCAAATAACGAATGACTAGTAGTTTTAAGCCTTAATCTTATAACAGAGGTTAATTCAATCAGCTAGCACTTACGTGATAAATTTCTTAATGGACTGTGGTAATGTGATGGGTGGGTAATTACATTATTATATTTTGTGGTGATGACTGGTATTTGTTTACTTATTTCGAGTCAAAAAGTTGTTATAATAATATTAGTTTTCATAGGATGACTGCATAAAAATAAAATACCATCGTGCCTCAAATCCACAACTCTGGCTTGGACGGCACGGCATCTCGAATTTAAGCACTAATTTCGCGAAATAATATAAACGTGTTATGACATCTGTTTTTTTTAATTTAAAAGTTGTAATAATTCATGTTTAACCGTAGGCGTTATGACATTGGTTGCTTTTTATACTTAATTGGCTAAAAAATTACAAATATGAGTTTGACATTTTGCTAGCACTAAGGTTAATTTAATGTTTGTTCTCAGCATACATAAAAGCCCATACGTGGAACATACTTTGGAATGAGACCATCAATTTATCTGTTTCCTTAAACTCTTATCGCACCAAAATGTTGCAAAATATAGCAATAGCACTTTTTTCCTAAATACTGTGAAAACGAATGACATACAAAATAAAAAAATCTTAAAATATAAATAAATTTATTATAGAAATATGTTTTGACTCGTAACTGAAGTAGTTTTATCCAACGTTTTTTTTATGTGGCATAATACAAGAAACCATTTAGATAAAACAATTTTATTCTATAGCGACGCACATACACTGTTTTAGAACGATAAATAACTATTCTGTTAGCATACATTTTGATTTTGTATTTAAAAGCTCAGTATCATAAAGCTCATTTTATGTATTAAGCAAAGTCAAAGTGGAACAGACGTGGTTTGGACAGTGTTCAGTGAGGCGGGGAACCCCTGGGACAAATGCGGTGCAAACAGGCCGTTATTATTGATTTTATCATTTTATATCCGGGAGCTTTTGGGAACATATCAGTATTCCCGGACATGACTCGGTTCATGAATTGATTGTTTTACAGAAGTTATATGTTCTGTAATTAATTAATTATCTGTATTGAAAATTAAAGATGATTTATTCATTGTTTAGAGTGCTAACAAAACCCGGTAATCTCATAATTATATTTTGTTTTGATGTCCATTCCAGAAAAAGTCAATCCATTTTTTTTAGTTTTTTACACCTTATGAACCTCCCTACAGAAGAAAAGTTGAAATTGTCCAAACTTTGAAGAATTACAGCTATAGTTCGAACTAATTAGATAAATAATTTACATAGTTATATCAAAATCTTGGTAATATCAAGGCAAAATCGAAGACCTCGATGGCGCGGCGTGAAAGTAGCTGGCTGAGAAGCAAGAGGTTTGATTCCCGCTGCGAGACAAATGTTTGCATATTCTGCATGTTGTGAAGATATAAGTTCCGGGTCTGGGTGGTTTCTTGGTACTACAAGTTCAAGATAATCATGAATGAAGTTATCCCTAGATGTAAAACCAAAAAGCACTTCATGAAATAATTTTTAATTTTAAACAGTTTCCTAATCATGTTCTTCTCTGTGACCACCTCTGTGGCGCAGTAGGTGAAAGCCCGCCTGAGACACAGAAGGTTGTGGGTACGATTCCCGCCGCGGGACTAATGTTTGTATGATTTGCAAATATTTGTCTCGGGTCTAGGAGTTTCTATGAATAATAAATAAGTGTATGTATTTACAAAAAAAAATTATCGAAGTGGTATATCAATCATGTAGTTCCCATAATACAAGCTCTGCTTAGTTTGGGGCTAGATTATGCTGTGTGAAAATGTCCAGCATTATTTATTTATATTCTATTAATCTATTATGTTCCCAGGTGTTCACTCTGTCAGAATAATCAACATGCGAGTTCCCGAAGTGATCCAGTACGGCACAAGAGATAAAGTTACATTAGACTGTGACTACCTCACCAGTAACGTCACAGGACTCGTGGTAAAATGGTTTTATGAGGACAAGTCACAGCCAGTTTACCAGTGGATACCACCACAGAAGCCTCAGGCTTTAGGAATACTAAAAAACAAGGTAAAATATAACTACTGCTAAGAAATAGAACCAGCCCTCAATAAAAATCCTATCCTACTAATATTATAAACGCGAAAGTTTGTGAGGATGGATGTTTGTTACTCTTTCACGCAAAAACTACTGAACGGATTTTGATGAAACTTTACAGTAATTAGCTTATACGCATAGGCTTTTTATCCGAGTACCATGCGGGCGAAGCCGTGGGCAGAAGCTAGTGGTTCATAAGTATGCCTGTAGGTAGAAATGCATTGTGGTGTTCCGGTTTGAAGGGTATGGGTGCCAGTGAAATTACAGTCTTCACCCGTTGGTCTCAGGGTCGATGAGTGATATGTCTGGTATTTTGCAAGCGTCCATAGGTTACGGTAACCACTTACACATACGTGCCCGTATTCGTAGGTCACTTTAGTTGAATAAAAAAAATATATTTACTGTTAACTTATCAGTGGTAATACCAAAAACCGTAAATTTTCTCTAAACAAGGGTTTTCGGTAAGTGCTTGAGCACTGAGCACTGAGTGCGTTCCGCACTTAGTGCTAGTTACGTGCAAAATGGAAATAGGTGATGCAGGTGACCAATAAGTGATTCAGAGCCGAAGCCAATGTCTTATAGAATATAATAAAAAAGAAAGTGATTTGTCTGACACAAAAACAAAGCATAGAGAAATATAAAATATATAAAACAGATACTTTATAGATAGGTGACAGTAAGATTTTAATGAAAACACAAAGATAAAGTGGAAGATTTTTGTGCTAATTAGTACCATATGTGCCGTGCGCTTTAAGTTTTTTTACTTTCCAGCTGGACCTAAACTACAAAGTGTCTCACAATCCGTACACTCAACACAGAGCCCTTCGAATCCTATCTCCTGGCACTGATCTGACTGGAAACTACACATGTGTCGTCTCCACCTTTTTAGCTGAAGATGAGCGGACCAAGCCTATGACGATATTTGGTGAGTTAGCTTTGTAACCCCTGTTGGCATTTTGAGCGATCGGCTGGCATCGTTCTTGTGAATTTTGGTCATGTCCACTATCTTACCCAACTCCAGTATGTCGTATCATGTAAAACAACGCAACTGCTCCAGATTTAGACAATGCGATGTATGTACGTAATATTTGGTATACTTCTCGGATATAAGCTGAACTATTTATGTATTGGCAAAGCAGAGTAGTATAAAAAAGCCCTACTTGAACTCGACGCATCCGTTTCCTGACAAATATTTTGAAATATACTAATCCTGTCTGCCAACTCTTTAATATCTATACAGAGTCTGCAGACTGGATTAAGGAGTTTACACATGACCGGAGTGCTGGGTTTTAACATGGCAAAGCCGCCAGCATTCTTGGGCACGTAACCATCTGCCTAAATAGTTATTTATAATTAAAGTATGGTACAGGTAATCCATAAAAAGACAAAGATTAGCCAATAAAATACATTAGTTATTATAAAAAAATACGAAATCTTATAAATACTTTTCAAAAAGATTAGAGCAGTCGTTTCTCATTTATATAAGGACCCGGTCAAAATGACAGTGGCGATCATCATTCACGCGAACTTTGACAGCCACTTGATAATACCACCCTTTGATCGCCACCGCCACCGCCACTGCGTCAATTTGCACAGAACTTTACGAAAAGAGTGGATGAAGAATTGAAGAACCATTGTTCTTCATACATTACATAGATAAAACAAAAAATCTAAACGTATCTAACCATTAGATTTTTCGAATCTACGTTTAGATAAGATCTTGTACGCTTATCAACGCGTTGAACATATTTTTTACTAGCTTCTGGCCACGGCTTCATCCGCGTACTATCCGGATAAAAAGTAGGTAGCCTATGTATAAGCTGTATATTTTATTCTGATGTAAAAGCTATATTACTGTGAAGTTTCATAAATATCCGTTCAGTAGTTTTTGCGTGAAAGAGTAACACATCCATCCTCACAAACTTTCGCGTTTATAATAGTAGGATGTGTATCCTATAGAAAGCCTTTTGATCTCCTTTGTCCAGTTATTACTATAAAACACTACCATACAATGATTTTGAGTATACGTGTAACATGCTATGTGAGCCGAGATGAAACGGAAATTACTTGATGCAACACCCAACCAAGCTCTAATAGTATGGCAAGGACACGTTGCAAGCGGTAGCGAGGATTTTTTTTTATTTAGGCACATATTACTGTATAATAAATACAAACATTAAAAAAATACACTTTTAATCTGGTTCAGAACATAACTTTTGTGCGTCCGGATAAAATAAATAAGTAAAAGTGTTGAGCAGAAAAACAGCAACTGAGGAGTATGTTTAAAAACCAGATTCATAAAAAAAGTCAAGAAAAACATAGTAAATGTAGCAAAGTACCTAATAAGGCACTTAAGACAAAAAATATATTAAAAAATCATAAATTATAATAACCTACCTATTCAATGGACCTTTTGGCTTAAGACGCTACTGTGTATGAGCAACTAATCCGTATTTCTATCTAACTTATACGTTTTAAAATGTATTTCTTGTCGCAGCCAAACCGCATCACAGGCCGACAATGTTGATAGGTAGGTACGAGTAGGTAGGTTCCCGGCCAGTCGGCACTTGCGCTAAGCTCAACGTGGAAGTCAATCCTTATTCCTTAAAAATTTCCTTTTATTCTTCAACGTATATCATATGGGTAGGAGTGGGATTTAAATACATGCAACAGCTTTATATATATTTTGTCATTTATTATAATTATTTATGTAAATGGTCACCTAAGTAAGCGCGTATGCATTTGTTTAATTTTCATTTTTATTTTTAACAGTTAGAGCGTAGTAGATAATTACAGTAAAACAGTTTTAATGAAATATTATACTTTTGTAATATTTCATAGACAATTCATTTCTTGGGAAAAGTGTTTGCTTTTGGCGTCTGTGACGTCACTGCGCAGGGTCAGCAGAATACCAGTGCTAAGTAGGTAGCATTATGCTGAGCTGATATCTTTTAGGTGCGACATTGAACTGTCTAGGTGCATGGATTAGTAAGGTGCGTAGGGCAGTCCTGGTTGATCCATTAGGTGGACTAAGAAATTTGGTGGCCCATGGGAAGTTCTTCTGCAGGCACAGCGCAGTCAGTCAAGAGGGAGATGTCTTTTAGCTTACAGTTTTCGTTTCTCATCAACACTTTTCTCTGCAAGTGTCTTGGTTGACGTATTGTTTTTCTTTCGCTCTTAAGTCGAAAATTACTCCTCACTTCACTTCTTTATTATTACTTTTGTAACTATTTGTCACAAAGCTCAAATTATTTGCCAAAAAATCAGCTACAGAGTCGGTGTCTGCTGTCTGTCTCCTGTTATTTATTGTTGTGTGGGGCCTAACCATGAAGTCTTATAGCGATTCAGTTCACGCAAAGATTTCACTTTCCGCTTTGCGATTGAGGACGCTATGGCAAAGCTGGATTTGACATGAGTGCCTCAATTTAATCGCAATAAGATTTGATGGTTAGGCCCCAAGTCGTATGAATAAAAGTCTTCTCATCGTATATTACTTTAAAAGGGGGTTAAAAACATTAACTTCTACGAGGCTCGATCCAATGACTTTCCAGTTTGTAGGCGAGGTTAATATCTGAATAAATATGCTCACAGCCTTATTTCATACACTAACAGTAATATTAATACAAACGAGTCTAGTTGAAACCTACATAGTTACCATAGTAGGTATTTTTCTTATATACTCTGTTTTGGGTATTGGAAGTATTACAAGTATTAATCTACTATTACAAGCGATGAGCGTCCAAACATTACCTAATGTAATGTTTGGACGTTCCTCTGACTACCCTACTAGTTGGTATCCTCAAAGATCTACTCACTGAGTATGTATCTGAGAATGTCTACCATGGGGAAGACAGTCGTGAGCGTGTTTGTTTTTTTTATTTGGGTATTTTAGATTTCTTATCAGAAGTTGGTGGAACAGGATCACTAGATAGAATCGGTTTTTTATGTTGAGGTAGATTATAAATCATCTGAAGAGATTATTTAGATTATGATTTCGTGAGGCAACTGACATGCTATAGAAGCAAGAATTTTAAGGCATGTGCCATCAGTTAGTATTCCAATTAGCGACGGGCTTGCACATGCCACGCGGAACGCTAATAACATGCTAAACGCAGGCATGTGTCAAATGTATTGTTCGGTCGTGCATCTGACTACCCTCTACTTGGTAACCTCAAAGATCTTATCGCTGAGTATGTATCTGATAACCATCATGGGAAATACTGTAGTGAGCGTGTTTTTTGTTATCCTACTACTATTATAAACGAGAAAGTTTGTGAGGAAGGATGTTTGTTACTCGCTCACGCAAAAAACTACTGAACAGATTTTGATGAAACTTTACAGCAATATAGCTTATACATCAGAATAACACATAGGCTACTTTTTATGTGGGTACCACGCGGGCGAAGCCATGGGCAGAAGCTAGTATTATATATAGATTTACTTGCAGAGTATGTTACCAAAGTTTTATTTCAATATACCACAATTTATTTCAAAACTTACTTATTTTCTTTTCCTCGTGCTGTTTGATAATATCTTTAAATATATTTTAATTACTTTTCAGTCCCAGAAAAAAGATTCGACATGATCCTCGACAGGTTGGATGGTGATTTGATAAACGTCATTTGCGCAGTCGAAGGAGTCTTCCCGGAACCTGAGCTTTTGATACTGGCGGGTAACAGGTAAGTTTTAAACATTTGACATACTTTTTTATTATTATTATTATTATTATTATATATGCGCTACTTCTCACTATTGTGTGGAGCAGCACTAAGATGAAACAGGACCTGTTTTGCCAACACGGCACACACTGGCTTAGCATAAAAAATATCAGGTTTTAATCAGTCGAGATATTGTAAGCAAATATAGTATAAGTAAAAAAAATCGTATTTTAGTTTTAGTTCTTTGCTTGAATGTGAACATGAATAGAATAATCGGAGGCATATTCTAGGAATAATGTGTGCGAGAAAATCTCTTTATTTAAATGGGCCAACGTTTCCCAGTTGATTATTTTTTACCAGCCTGGAACCGAGATCGAAAAGCTAAAAATTTCCTCAACTACAAGCGTTAATAGGAAAAAAACGTATAAAAATGAATCTGCATTCTCAAAGAACTACATACCCAGTTAAATTAAAAAACACTTGTATATAAAAATGATTTTACATTACTTATCGATTAAAATTCATCCTTCCTTAATATGTTTAACTCCCTATCCGTTACAAGCCATTAGTTATTATTTAACAGGACTTTTATAACCTTCGCGATCTTACTTAGAAAGTATTCGTTTTATATGGATCCACCTGTATCGTACAAAACGTTTAACTCGTATTATTTTCCCGTTATTTCGGCTGTGTTGCAACAGTCATAAGTAGAATGAAACTGTGGAGCTATGTCAGAAAACCGTTGGCAACCCTTATTAAATATTACACGTACGTTCGAGCCAAATTAGCTTGTCTGTGACGATATGCACGTTTTGCATTCTCTTTTTGTCTATGCCGGCCTTTACTGTATTTTTGTTATTTCACAGGCCATTGAACGCAAAGTCCAAGATTAACCTGATTGATGGGCGATACACGGCACTGACCAGTGCCTTCGTGAAGGTAGACGCCCTGCCCCCAACTGTGGAGATACTCTGTGACATGCAAGTCCCATTGGCGAACTACTACAGTAGAAAACGAGACATATTTTATAGAGGTAAGATTTTTACTATAATATTCGACCTCAACCTTTATGCGCGGCGGGCGAGTAACCAGCTGCGACGCTTGAAGTGCGGGTTCGATTCCCGAATAAATGTTTGCATGTTCTGTAGATTGTTTCTGATACGAAACATGGAATCCTAGTGTGGGGTCAGAACTGTGGATGTATCTGTTGGGCGTTTGTTATTTATATCCAGATTAGGGAGTAGCTTGTACTTTTTCGAATTTGTATTACGTAGCTTGCATCGAAAATATGAGTATAAGATTATCCTGTTGAAAATGGACTAGAAAATTCAGCGCTGGTTTAGCAAAAACATATATTCAGCTTCACCAAAGAAAATTCAAAGACGATCTGCAATATACATTTTATCCCTAAAATGTCGTGTTATTCTCTGAATATATTGACAAATTGGCTGACAGTAAGCCAATTTGACAGTATTCCAGATGATAAAACCTTAAGAATATTATATTATTTAGAGGTTGCTGAGGTATATATTTAGAGGAAGTACTTCGTCTTATCTGAAATTCAAACACAGTAATGCCCGGCTTAATTCCATACAATACAATACAAACCACTAGAGCTTTTAGAATCAAACCAATTGATATATTAATTAATTAAACAATTGGGGTTTGGTCAGTAAATAGAGGCTTTTAAGAGTTATATATTTCTAATAACAAAGAGATTGTAATACAATTTTTTTTATAGATCCTCCTACTACTACAGAAGTACACAATTCAGCACATTCACCATCAGTCGGAGATAAAGGTAAAAAAACACGTTTATTTAGCATGAGTAGTAAATCGTATGGTTAATATGCACTTTGAAAATGTAACGCGCAATTGTTCTTCTCTACCATTTATTCCTCTTTTTGCGGTTTCTACATAAATATACAATCAGTATAATTATGTTTTTTTTATCTATATTTTTTTGTATAATTTAAATAAATCTTTTAATATTATTTTCAGGGTGTTGCTGTTTTTCTACGGTACAAATTTTAATAGTATCATTGCTGGCACAACTATTTGTAATGAAAGTGACGCGATGAAAATATTTTCAATATTTAGTAGGATTCAGACTTGTAAATTTTAGTGCCTTCCAAAGACCCAAAATATAATGCTGTTTGTACCTTAACAAATGTTTATAAATCCAAATAATGTAAATATAGGATCTAGTCGTAAATATTAATGTAATATAAAGGTATTTGATGCCAAAAGCTGTTTTATTTTTATAATATATCTGAACTTCATAAATATCCACAAAAATGCTTAGTAAACTTGTTAATATTTGAACGATATAAACAATATCGTTCAAATATATACAGTATGTAACTAAAACCCCATTTGATCCAAAATGGTATTATAGTAATCGAGATTCGAACAAAATATGATCATATTTTTTTTATAAGGGTGTTAAAAGGGTTTTCCTACCTGGTCTTTTGTCACTGGCGTCAAAAGTATTGCTGAGTTTGTAAAGTTGTGTTAAAACAGAGTTAATTAATATACGCTCATTAAAAAAACGGATTTGTTAGTAAATAATACTATTTATTTATTAAAAAAACAAGTATTTTGAAATATTTTTCAATTTTTTTTTAAGTTTAAATTTGCTTTTTTTAGATCTGATCGGGTTTTTGTTATATACTGATTGTAGGTTTTACATTGCAAACGTAGAAGCCCTCAACCCGCATCCTTGGTTGGAGTTTTATAGCAATTTTTATAGTACACACCATAATAACTCATTCGATAACTTCACCAACAAATATCCGATCGATCTAATTACGCTGGTCTTTCCCATCATTCTGCATAATTTGATAAGCACACGGAAAGTAATTTGCTACACACATGATTGCTGAGCAAACGTATGGAAACTGTCCACTAAACCATTTCCCACGCGGCCGACGGCATACAATGACCACCATTTTTTTTAGTTACGTCCAATCCTGAACGATAATAGTGATGCGATACTTGTAGAACTATCAAACTTACGAGCATAGTTCTCGATAAGTTTATCGTGAAATTCTTTATACATATTTTAACTATCCAAGCCTATAATGCGATTGGTTATAGACTTCGACTGTTTAGGTTATCGATAACCCAATTGGTTTAAAGATCGGAAACAACGATCTTTTCTCTCATTGTCGCCCGGTGTGTCTCGACGGAAATGGATGTGATCATTTTTATTTCATTCTGGTATTTTATTTATTTGTATTTATTTGAGCGCAAACAGTCTCTTAGACTTATTTACCTTGCTTATTTACTTATAATATCTGTATTCGCAATGTAGGTATTCATTACGTAGAGGACTTACAATGAACAAAATAGTGTTTAATAGTAGTAAGTAGTAACATAAATGTATAAGATTAAATACTCATAATACTCATAATCCATGACAAATAAGTTAGAAGTATGGGTAACTCAATTTTAAACAGAGAACGTTATATAAATAATGATTGAGTCACCTTTTTAGACTCAATTCAGGCACAACACTAGTTTACCACGGTTGATTCATTTCATGCGAATTTGAAACAGAATTGCACCTGCTGCCTATAGACAGAGATCAATTTTGAAACCACACATTTTCAAATTCGTTTTAGGATTCAATTGAACGAGGGAGTTCTTTGAATTTAATTTCCAAAATTAATAGATAATTGAAGTCTGAAAGTGGATTTAGGTATTTGTACGAAATAATCCTGAAAAAATTCGCATCTTGAATAAAATGTGTTAACTTTACTTTATTATTTTATATTTTTGTCTTTCTGATGCTTTTTGCAGGATCAGGTAGGTATCAATTCCTATATCTAGCTATCTATGAAAAATCTCAATTAAATAGTTACCTACTGTTTAATCGGTACCTTAAAATGATACATTTTATAAACAACAATATCGTTCACAAAGAACTTAACTTGAAGAAAACAAATATGGCAGAATTTGTCGGCACAAATAGGACATTTCCGGTCTCTTCTTCCATTTTATCAGCGTCCGTTTTGTAAATAATGCCTTATTTACAAACAATGTCTACTTTTTTTTAATTTCAAACATTCTAGCATGTCGCTATGAAAGTCAGAAGTAGCTCAACGACGGCCATCGCCGCAAATAAATTTCCCTGGAGGGGCGTATTTCACATTGGTATGGCGCAAGATGATCCCAAATATTTTAAAAAGACGTCTCTTGGAGACATTGCTTATTATTTTTTGCAGCTTAAAAAAGGTTGAATTTAACGAGTTCCATATATTTTGTTGTGGTACGAATAAGAGTCAAAATATTAGCATATTAGTAAATATGGCTTGACGCAGCGTGTGTGTGACAGCTCCACTGACCACAGTGGCGGAGCGTAGCTGGAAGCTCCTATACTCAGATACTGGACCAAGTCGCATGTGTTGCCATGTCACTGAATAGCACAGTAGTATTTTTTTTATTAGACGTGAATTTCGTAGCATGAAATACTTATTATGAATGAATTTACTATTATTTAAGTCTTTATGTAACAAAAATAGCGATAAATACGAAATATATTATTGTTATTATAATGATTAAATAGTCACCGAATCTGGGTGATGATTAACTGTGATTATAAGTGACTCAAGCTATTATTAAGGATTTATACATTATTATAACTATGATGTATAAATCCTTTATACATTATAGTTATCAGAAGTCACAGATTGCTTATCATTCATGGGCGAAAAACAATTTTGTATGGACCTCCATCCTCCGATTTCTATAACCTTGTAAAGGTCATCGGTTTAAATAGTAGACTATTCGAGAATCGTTTGTGCCTAGATGCTCGGTTTTCAATTATGCATGGTATTTTTTGGGATGGGACAGTGAGGGAAAATCATAAATAGAGATAACAAAATTAATCAGGAAAAGATACTGAAAAGACGTCAAAAGAATAAAAAGTAGGTACACAATTATTTACGAAAGCAGCTTTCTTATCAATAGCCGTGTTGGCCCAGTGGGCGGTACCCCGACTTCTGATCCGGAGGTCGTAGATTCAAACACGGTCGTGCACCAATTAACTTTGCTCAAAACGGTGAAGGAAAACATTGTGAGGAAACCGGCATGCCCTAGAACCAAAATTTCGAAGGCATGTGCCAACAGTAAGATGTGATTTCAATCTGTCACGTGGAATACTAACTTGAAAATCGCGGGCATGAGACAAATGTAGTGTTTGGACGTGCTTCTGACTACCCCCTTGGTATCCTCAAAGATCTAATCACTGAGTTTCTCTATCATTTGGAATACAATCGTGAGCGTGTTTGTTTTTGTTTTGTTTTTTGAAGTTTTCTTCAAGTTTTCCTAAATCTTGTAAGCCTTTTTTTATTTTCTCCAAACGTGTTTCTTTCAGCTTTTTTATATAGTTACCGTTTTCATCCCCTCCCTGATCCATTCCATAGAAATACCCTGTATATAACTATTTCAAATTGTCACCTTAGTAAACCTTTAGATTTTTATTAAAATTTGAGACAGTTTTTTAGGTTATTCCTACCGAAGCCTTTAAGTAAACATGACTAAGCATAGTACCTACCTTAATATGTAAATCGCTTAGCCATTACAGGCTTCCTGAAATTTAAAACTGCTTTTAAAACCTATACTTACGATTTTGAACCGTAGACCAAGGTGAGCCTTATAAACAGTAGTAACAAAAACCCTGACTGTATAAAGGTGTTCTTCGTTTGAAATTATAAGTAAGTCATTGTTAAACTTTAGTTAGTTCCTGAATTTATAACATCAAAACTTCACACTGCTTTGACACAAGTGAAAATGGCTACAAAGCCATTTTTTTCCAAAAAAATAATAAAAAGTATATTAAGTTTGAGGATGTCCATGAGGAAACAGTCGTAAGCGTGTTTGTTTTTGTTTTTTTTTATATTTAGTTTCCGTTAAAGAACAATACCTGCGTAATCACATTTCATTGCTCATTAACACTCTAACGGATCGGACGGGGATTTAGTTACATACTGTGACCAATGACGCTGAGAATTAAATTTCCATAAGAATATTCTGCAATTCAGTTTCCGAAGCTAATCTAATAAGACGGCTTATATTGAATTATGGCACAAAGACGCACAGCTTCCGAATAGCTGCATCCAATGAATTCATTCTTAAAACGATCAACTAGATTTGTCGTAAATATAGAGAATTCGAATGATTTTGAAAACGTAACTTTTGTGGCAAAAACCTAAACATCTATAATATTTAAAATATGTTTATTTTTTAATAACTAAAGGGACACATATATATATATATATATATATATATATATATATTATACCGTAGTATATATATATACTACGGTATAAAAAAAAAGTTCGGTAAGATTAGGCTTTATTGATACGCCGTGAGCATTACGTAAAGAAAATATAATGGACATAATATGCGCGCGTTTTGTTACGATGAATATTTTTATTTTACGTTTAATCGCTTTTCCATAGGAATTTATCTAAATTCGTTTAATACATAAAATCAATAGAATTAAAATCAGGCACGTCCAAACATGACATTGGTACATGCCCGCGTTTTGCAAGTAGTAAGCATTCCACGTGACAGGTTGCAAGCCCATCGCCGCCTATAGAACGCTAACTGATGGGACATTCCTTCGAATTTTTGACATCGAGGACATGCCAGTTTCCTCACGTGGTTTTCTTTCACTGTTTGGAGCACGTGGAACACTCATACATTTTTAGATTGGGAAAATCCATTGGTGCATGACAAAGTGGAGGTCGAACCCACGATCCCCAGATCAGAAGTCAGATCAAAACCACCCTTTTTCAATAGTTACAAAAATAAAATATAACTTTTCTATGGTGTAGATGATAGAACTTATTGATTTACAGGTATATCAATTTGTATAGCTGGAAAGATAGATAGTCAGATAACTCTTCGTTGCATACATCAGAATTAAAA
Organism: Perizoma affinitatum; assembly: GCA_961405105.1. Taxonomy (NCBI): domain Eukaryota; kingdom Metazoa; phylum Arthropoda; class Insecta; order Lepidoptera; family Geometridae; genus Perizoma; species Perizoma affinitatum. The sequence continues at coordinate 10,740,990 of OY560194.1, read as the reverse complement.
AAAAACATACTTGACATACTTTACATTACCCTAGCACCATCTCATCTGTCGGGGACATCAGTCAGAGCCGGTGCAGCGGCTGATTCGGCCGAGGATCTCAAGAGGCGCAAATATAGAAGTCTCGACAGAGCTTACTTATTTGAGCCTTTTGGGCTTGAGACTGGGTCCGTGGGGAACCGGGGCCCTTCGCGTTTTCAAAATTCTTTCAGGGCGACTGGTCGAAGCGACGCGTGACAAGTTAGCTGGCTCTTATCTGGGTCAACGAATTAGCATTACCATTCAGCGTGGCGGAAGCGTTCCCAAAATATTGGCCATGCGGCCAAAATACTGGCCATGCGGCCAGTATTTTGGGAACGCTTCCGCCTGGTAGTGATCTGGATCAGTTGAGCTATCTATAAATCGTTTGCAATGGTCTTTAGATAGCTAGCTGTTTCATCTGTATTTTTGTATATACCTACTTGTACATAGTTGTATGAATAAATGATTAAAAATGCTTTACATAAGATCTTATAAACAAGTTTTTGTTGATACAATGGGCGACCTTATGCGTGAACTCTTCCAGGCAACATTTGGATGGACTTGATTAAAAAGAATCTGACGAGTTTGGCTATACAATAGCTAAACAGGGAAATATTTCACTCTTTTGTAACAACAACGTAAAGTATTTTATACGGGAAGCTGAATTCATTAAATTTAATTAATCCACCGGCCAAGGCCCTCAGTATCCGATGTTTCTGAAAGTTTTCTTATAAATAACACTTTATGATTGTAAGGAATCAGCTTGTTCAAAACTGCGGTGTTTAAGAGGGTATAAAATGAAACCACAAGCTTTGAATTTTAATATTCTTCCAACAGACACTGGCTATTTTCTATGTATAATATGTATGTATTTACAAAAAAAAGAATATAAGTAGTATATTAGTCATGTAGTTCCCATAACACAAGCTCTGCTTAGTTTGGGGCTAGATGATGCTGTGAGAAAAATGTCCAGCTAAAAAAAAAAGTTATATATAGCTAGTACGAGTACGTACATATATATCGGCGCAAAGCCGTTATTGTGCTTCTATAATAAGTCAACGGCGAAGAACCACGAGCTCCTTAACGAATCGTCACTAATATTGTCAAATTACTGTGTAAAATCATTAATTAATAACTAATTATCATTTGATTGTAGTAATCAAATAATAATTATGTAATTACTTGATTACGTAATCAAGTTGTTATTTTGACCATGTTTACCTTCAAAACCTTTTGTAAACTTAAATGATTAATGCTTGCTTAATACTAAAGGTAGTTTTAACTTGTTCGCACAAGTTGCTTGCTCGAGTCTGTGTTTTTTGCATAAATACGGGCGACGAACCGAGTACGGTTGATTCTCGCTAGAGCCGTCGGACCGTACAGACTTCGAAAACCCTTTACAACCAAGAATAAATTAGAAGAACATCTCCTTGAGTTTACTTTCGTCGTCAACTACGAGCGACCATCATTATGGTGATGATTGCTGACGTCACAATTTTTAATGACCACCTTGGAGCTTCTACTACGTCATATATATTTTGCTAAATTCTCGACAGTCTGTATATGCTTAGAAACTAGTTTTTTTTCTACATAATAATTATTTTAAGTATATAAATAGTATTTATAAGAGTATTCTGCAGATATTTGTTTCGGGTCTGGGTATTGTGGTACCACAGAACTCTTAATTCCTAATACCCAAGATACAAGGAATCTTAATGTCTTAGGGGTCTTCCTAACTGCTTCGTCTGGTTCGTGCTCATTTGAGAACCCTAGCGGTGGCCGGTTTTGTAAGATATAGCGCCACGAGCACGGCACAGGGAATTCTAGTGTGGGTAAGGACTAAATTAAATGTTATACGTGTCTATAACGCGTTTTAATTTTTACTATTATTGTTTTTACCACGTTTCGACTGTTTCAATAACCGTGGTCACATTTTGACTGGAGTATATCACGATAGTTTGAAAAATACTACAACTAATTTAGTGTCTGTTGGGTGTTCAAAAATAAACTATGTCTGTGACGTTCAGGAATTCTGCTGGTCTGTGCCCAGCTTTAAATTAATTGTGCTTCCGTATAATTTATCGAATCTCCTAAACTCGGTCAAAGTATTTTCATCTAAAATCTGTTTGGGAAAAAGGGTAAGCAGTATTTTGAACAAAGACATGCAAAATTTACCAACGGGTATTAATTAGTTTCGTGTTTGAGTTACAGTGACGGCTTTACCTCAAAAACGAAACTTCTTAAATAAGAAGCTGATTTATTCTTATTCTTTTAATAAGAATAATTATTTTTTGTACACAGAAATTTACAACAAATTCGGTAAGGCATGTACAAAGGCGAGCTTAACTCTAAAAAGAGTTTTCTTCCAGCAAACCGAGGAGAGAGAGATATAGAGAGAAGTGATGAAGTTAGTAGGTGTACAAAGACAGGAAAGAAGAAACTTAATACCTATTATTATACTTAAAATAGCACAACATTTGAATCAATTATATATTATACTTAACTACTTGAACTATCTATAAATACTCTTAAAAAAAATATATAATCGTACTTCCTAATTAGAAAAAGGATATGACGGAGCAGAAGCTTTTAAAAGTGTGACGTCAGCAATGCTAACGTCACTATCATCACCAGTATGCTGGTCGCTCATAGTTGATGACGAAAGTAAACTCCAAATTTATTCTTAGTTGTACAGAGGCTTTCGAGGTCTGAACGGTCCGACGGCTCTAGCGAGAATGAATCGTACTCGGTCCGTCGCCCGTATTTATGCAAAAACAAAGACTCGAGCAAACAACTTGTGCGAACAAGCTAAAACTACCTGCAAGCATTAATCATTTAAGTTTACAAATGGTTTTGAAGTAATAACCTAATTATTATTTGATTACAACAATCAAATAATAATCAGCCATTAATTAATGATTTTACACTGTAATTTGACAATCTAAGTGATGATTCGATAAGTAACTCGTGGTTCTGCGCCGATGACTCATTGTAGAAGCAGAAGAACGCCTTTGCGCCGATAGATACAATGACGCAAGTAATGAAACTACGCGTCTTTTATCCGGTAAATAGGATGCCAGTAGGTATTTGGGGTAAGAGGATGTTTGTTTATGTGTTCGTATGTCATCTATTTTACCGTGACGTCAAAAACTCGATGCGTTTGACGTCAGAGGTTGTCTATTTGTCTGTTCATGTCCAAAACGGCTTATAAGATTGGAATGCGGTTTTATGCAATCGATTTGTACTGCTGTAGACGATGGAAAACATGTAGGGGTTTTCATTTTAAGGTAAAGATTGACTTGTATATACTGATAGTAAAACGATATTTTAAATACCAATAAAATTTAATTTGTTTCTTAGTTTTTTGATTTGGTAGAAACTAAATAGGTAAATGTTAATTTGTGAGCACAGCCCGTTCCAGAGTAGTAAGATAAGGTCAATAGATCAGCTACAATGAAAGCTTTATAGCTCTGAATACACTAGATACTTTAAAGTTTAGCTTGAATCCTGTGAAAAAAAAACATAATTTTATGTAATTTTCAGAATGTTTGAAGAGATATTGTGATCATTTTTATCAGCTGTTTGTTTTTTTTAATTGAAAATTCTGTATATATTTTTCAATTTATTTACTTCTCGTGACTACCAGGGACTTATGATGGAGTGGCATCGCTAATGAAGGTAAATTACCTTTTAAATAGATTGATTTCAGTAAAACATTCGTTTGGACTCATTTGATTAGATTTTGTAAGTGTTTTGGCAATAGATACCAGGGTCTGTTTAACCCCTGACGGATTCAGCGGAGGTTAACACTTTGTATGGAAAACAATCTACACAAACAAAGTCGAAGGCGTTCCTCTAGTTGAATATATTATTGTGTATAGCTACACAAAATAGCTTTAACCAAAAAACAAAACAAACATGCTGACGACTGTATCCTCCATGATTAACTGAGTATGTAACTCAGTTAAGAATACCAAGTAGCGGGTAGTCAAAGGTACGTCCAAACATCACATCTGACATATACCCCCGTTTTGCAAGTAGTTAGAATTCCACGTGATAGATTGCAAGCCCATCGCTGCTTTTTGTATCACTAACTGATAGGACATAGCTTCGGATTTTTGGTAAAACTCCTAAACCAATTTATACAAAATAACTTTTCATATTTCTGCGTTAATACTCAATTAACGGTGGATTACGAGCGAGGTCTCAATTAAACTTTTAAAACAAACTCGATTCGTTAACTTTAAGGAACTCATTTAATAATAGTCCATTTAAATTTCCTATAATGTTCTTGTCCACATTAGAGGACCAAAATTTAAAAGCTGGGCCGACCTTATTTGCTTGAGCAAATGAAGCATAAATAAATAAAGTAATTTTGAGGGTCGATTTGGGAACGATATTATAAACCGCCTGCTGACATGCAGAGTATCTCATTTTTACTATTCACATTCTATCCTACATCATTGATCTTATATTAATTATTGAATGCCTCATTTGAAGAGGGAGGCATTGTTAGTGTATAGTTAGTCTGACTTTTAAAATAGTTTAAAAGACAAATTTTTTGTCTTTAATTAATGTAATTGGCCCTCGGCCATGTTAATTAAAGTAACAAGTAAACAAAATAGATACTCATAAATAGTTTTTTATTTTCATCTAATTACACGATCCTGGATACTTTTTTTTTGTATGAGAAGAGATATGTGGCGGCCATGAGACAGACCACCTGCCCGATAGTCAGACTACATTGTGAGAGCAATAGATGGGCATTGGATCCAGCTGGCACATTGCCGCCAGGAGTGGTATAGAGAACATACCTTTACTCAGAAGTGAGTACCATTGGCTGATTAAATAGATAGATAGACCTGTTTCACACTCGCACTCGAAAGACATTGTTACGTTGCAAGAATTCGTTAAAATTTTACTAATTTGTCCGTCCATTGACGGAATATGGTGATGATATCAGTGATCATCACCATATTCCGTAATGACTTCCATTTCCAGTCAAATGTTTTATTTATTTATTATTAGACGCCCAAAAAAAAAAAATATATATAGCATGCAATAATTTCACAGTAACTACCAATTTTAATATTTTATTTGTTTAATCTTTAATTTTAACATTTAAGGTCAGTTTCAGCCTGTTTTTTATTTCTGCCGTTGGAGGGCTAGATAGGCTGATATCGTCTGGAGTTAAAGTGAGTTTAGGTCCTTCCTTCGCCAAGGAGTCGGTCCTGTCTGGACAGCGGCCGTGTCCTTTTGTCCATTTTATTATTACCGTGTGTTTTTCAGCTAGTTTTTGGAGCGCACTACGGCACTCTGCTACGGATTTTGGTCTGGTGTTACATCTGCCAAGTGCGTTGATGAGTGATGCGCTATCTGTTGTGAAGATTTGCTGTATAGGTGGGATTTCACTTGATGTGGTCTCAGTGGATGGTAATATTTCTGTGGCTGCCAGGAGGAGTCCTATGGTTTCCGCCTGGAATGCCGTGGTCATTTTGTTTAGGGCTTGTGCTCTTGACAGTCCAGTTTCGGAGCAGAGGAAGCCGCAACCTGCCCCTTCCTTGTTTTTAGCACCATCTGTGTAGCTGTGATAGGCAAAGGGTGTTACCCTACCCTCCGTTACTTCTTGTGTAGCAATTCGGTATCTTTTGTTAGTCAGATAAGTTATAGCTATTCTATCTGTGCCTCTGATAGCTTCTGGGATGATGTCCAGTATTTTGCAATGATTTGTTAATTTGACATTGCCTTTCCATTGATTTGTGGATTTTATTCTCAGAGCTGCTGCCATAGCATCCTTTTGTATGTGAACATGATGTGTTATCAGCCCTAATATTATGTCTAACGCTGCTGTTGGAGTGGATTTTATGAGTGCTTCACATTATTTTCAAGATTTCTGATGAAAATATAATACGAAATATATTAAATATACGCGTCTTGTTTTCTCGATAGTCTGAATCAGACCGAGTGTTATAACAGGAGTAGTTTCTGAACTACGTATATTTGGCAAAGTTAAATTAATAATGGCGGTGCAAGGTTGCCTAATGGCGGACCCAAATTGTTGATAGTGTAATAATTAGACGCCTTGTACATGTTTTAATGTTTGTTTTTGTTTGCTGGTAATAAATTACCAAGAATATATCAGGAGTCAAAATGGATTTATACTTCTTTTGTAGGTAAACCTTTTCACCACGCTACCTTTTAGTCGCAAACGGAGTTAACTGTAAAAGCCCGAGTAACAAAGCTTGCTTTTATATAACATACCTGCCATATAATGTTTCGGTAAAGCTGAATGGAAGACAAAACTGATAATATTGAAACCTTATTTTTATAGCTATAAAAGGATGTAAATACTATGGTTCTATTGGATCAAGTGTTTTGTATACGAGATTAAATATTTTTAATTGAAACCAAAAATGGTAGTTTAGAAAGTTTCACTACTTCCGTTTGAAAAAGACGCACAATATTCATATAGACCAGAAATGCCAATGCATCCGCTCTATCTGCATATTGGATCATTCCGACAGAGCAAGCAAATCTCTAGTTTTGTACAAAATACTGGTAACGTGTGTCTGACAGTCTGTGTCATTCAACATTTGAACCTATAAAAATATGTATTTTCAGTTTATCAACCCAGGCATCAGATTAGCGTTAAAGAAGTTCTATTTTTGGGCTGACTTTGAGTACCCCGCTAGTTTTACGTCTATACCCCGCAGTCTGGACGACTGCAACTCGGCATTATTTTACAATCAAGGCTCAATTTATTATAGATTAGCTTTCAATATAAATTTAATATTTTGTCGAATACTTTTAAATAACTATTGCTAGCTTTTGAAATGAATATCAACTTTGATGTTTATGAGATAGATAATACTATACTTTGACTATTAAAAAAAAACAATATTGATATTGCTCTTAAAATAAAATAAGATAAGATTATTCGATTGTGCGATAAGCACAATCACGTGTGGACAAACTTATATGGAATAAATCAGTTAATTTTGTAAATAATTTGTACGCATAAATTATTTGTGTGTTTCATTATTTTAGTTTATTATTATTTATTTCATTATTTTATTATTTTAATCACAGTCAAGATCGGGCTCAGGACCCTAAAATTAACTTACATAGCAATAAACTTTAAGCTTGCAGACGAAAGATTCTGTAAGGTTTTAAATAGGTTCTTCTATTCCTGGCACATACAGCTGTAGGCAAAAACTAGTATCTCATAAAAATGTTAAGCCACCGTTCGTTTCAATCTGTATTCGGTATCGCGGCTTCAGGGCGATTTACATGCATATAAAGTGGGGCATGTGGGTTTATTTGCTTTACTCCAATATCCATCGCAGCAGCCTTTGCCCTTTCAACCTACTTTGAGTTGCAAACAACATGCTAGAATGCAACTATTGCAGTTTTGTTCATCGATGATGTGGGAACATTCGAACGATTTCTAATATTAATTGTATGTAGTGATTTCTTCTTCATGTATTCACTGGCCCCATTCTGTTTCTTTTCTTGGAAAGAAAACAACGTTTATGGGATCGAAAACCACTTATGCGGGACTTAAAGACTTATTTAGATATTAGTTTGAGAGTTCCTTATCTAAGGGACTTTTGGGGAATTTGTTGTTGTTTCAATAAAGAGTCTATCGATGTCTCCATGTCAATACTCGGATATGAAACTAACGTGATGATACTTATTCGACAAAAACTCTTATTTTATTTTTTATTTTCTTTGATCCAGCAATAAAGCCATATCGTCTGATAATGATGGCCTTGGAAATGTTCATAACTCCGAAATGAGCCTCTGTGTCTTTTTGCTTTTTGGTTGAATTATGGAAACTACAGGACTGATATACTACTTTTTTTGTAATTTAATACATATTTGACATAGAAAACACCCAGATCCGAAAAAAATATATGCAGATTGCGGAACATTCATTTGATCCGCAGGGGGAATTGAACCCGCCACCTCTGCATCTCAGGCGGGCCAAGCCACTGCGCCACAGAAGTCGTCAAAAAGAAACCACTCTAGTGAAAGGTTTCCTTAGAAAAACATCTTTCTAGGCGAGCTCTGTTGGAATATTTTACGGATGAGAATTGGAATCGTAGTTCGAATATCGTGAGTAATCTCTAGAATTCAAAATAAAAATATCTAATCTCTAAAAAATAAATGACAAGGCAGCCATTTATCTGACACCGTAAAAAAATTACGATGCATAAAGTCCTTACGACCTGTCAAAAGCTTAATAGCTAATAAACGTTATCACACGTTTTAAAATTAAGCACGTGTTGGATTGTCCAAACAAATTGGAAATAAAGTGAATTTGAGGCTGTAAATAAGGTTCACCTCAAAAACCGTAGTTGAATGGAGCTCTTATCAGAGGCCCAGCCACCTGCTCCTTGCTTTGAGTCAGTATTTAATTAACGTTGCACGTTCGTAGTAAATACTGGAAGTGTCTTTTGATTCTCGTCTCGATTATTATCCTATATTGGAAATTTAAATAAAAAAGCTTCCAACACTCGTATAAATAGCCTGGACCCACACTCGGATTCTCTATGTCGGTGCAATAACCAGAACAGGAACAAATATTTACAGAACATGCATGAATCAAACCCACACCTCTTACGCGTCAGCTGGTTCCTTATCCATATTGCCACTGAGTTCGTAGCAAAATTGATGAAAGATGGTACTTTACTAATTAGTAAAATATTTCTTATAACAGTCAGAAATAATATACATTCTTCGCACCAGCTTCGCTCGCGAAATTACAAGAGAATCGCGTTGTACCTACTCCGATAAAACAGCCTATATAATCAAATAATCTCTCAAACTTCTACTGTTTGCTGATGAATAACATCAGCAAACAGTAGAAGTCCACAGCTGACAAAATATGCCTCCCTAAAAAAACACAACCACTACCTCTACCCACAGAGTGGATTGAATAGGGGTAATTGTTCATGATGTTTTGAATTCATTTAAAAAATGTTATCTATGATGCTGTGAGAAAATGTCCAGCATTATTTATTTATATAATGATGAAATCAAGTTCTCTACAGACTGCTTTCTTGAACTGCGTATTGCTTAGTTACCATAGATTCCGAAAGCAGTAGGTTTTGAATAACAACTATTTAGTACACAACATTATTCTGTACATTTGTGACGTATTTTCATCTCCCGTTACGACGTAATGACGTATTAGACACCTTGAAATCCCGTTCATGACCTAAGAAAAAATATAAACAATAGGAAATAAGAAGGTATTCACTTTATTATGACGTATTGTATAAGCATCATAAATTATTATTTAAGTTTTCCTCGTTCGGTTATCGAACACATTAAATAATAAATATTCCTTATGGCTCAGTATAAATAGGGAGGTGTTTAAGACTACAGCAACGGCCTTTGTCGGTCAGTGTTAATACATCTTTAGTGGTGATCACTTGTGTTCAGGATTTTTGGAAATTCTGTTTATACAGATCCTCGATCTTCTTAAAGTTCCTTGTTAACTTAACTGATCGGAAATCCTGTACTAAAATCAAGATGTTCAACACTATCAAATACGCAGCTTTGGCGTTTATGGTGCCATCAACCGCAGCTCTACCCGAAGTAAATGACATCGACGGCAACACCCTGGATACTACCCTCAGGGTCTGCAGCATAGCTGGAAAGGTTATCAAGACTAAAATAGCAGATGTCAAGAAGCCTGTGGACCAGGCCATCATTCTTATAGGAAGCAACCAATCGAATAAATTGAAAAATTTGATGGGGATTAACTACGAGCAAATACACGGAGGAGCAGAGCCAAATCTCGATAGACTCACGCTCAGTTTCATATCTGACGAGCTACGATCGACTTTCAAGCTTGACTCGGTGGCGGAGTTTCTTCCGAAATCAGTAGGGTACCGCAAAGAACAGCCTCTCGTCATATTTTTGCATGGATTCACTGATGATCCTACGCTGTTCAACTTTGCCGCTGTAAATTCGGCGTTCCAGAGCAAAGGACACCACAACATTTTAGCTCTGGATGCGAGCCCACTTATTCGTTTCCTGTATCTACGCTCTAGCACCTATGTCCGTTTCATAGGAGAGAAGCTAGGAGAGACCCTGGCTGCTATGGTTCATTCTGATCTGGATCACAAAAAAATACATTTAGTGGGTCACAGCCTCGGCTCTCATATAGCTGGATTCGCCGGCAAGACCTTCCACTCACTTACTGGGACCCTGGTGGGTCGTATCTCCGGGTTGGACCCGGCTGGGCCCTGCTTCACCCATGTGGATACGAGCTTGAGGCTTGCTTCGACAGATGCCGAGTTTGTAGATGTTATACACACGAATGATGGCGTGTATGGACTCTCATCACCGGTCGGTCATGTAGACTTCTTTCCTAACGGAGGTGCGCAACAACCAGACTGCTTGTTTGAGTTCCAGTCCCACAACCGTGCGGTGGATCTGTTTGCTGAGTCCGTGAAAAACCCTGTGGCATTTCCAGCCAAAGCCTGTAACAATTGGGAAGAATTTATGCGAGAAGAGAGCTCAGATGACGTTAGCTTTATGGGCTACGGGTGCAAACCGGGAACCAAAGGCCAGTACTACCTCCGAACTGGTGACAAGCAGCCATATGGACTTGGAAAGGAAGGGCTGCTGTTCGAAAGCGAAGGAGTTTTGAAGACCGTAAAACATATCACAAAGCACTTGTTTGACATTTTAGATTAAGATAATCAAAGCCAAATAAGTACTTAAATTAAATAAACATGTCGGGTGTACAATTTCTTTTAATTCTGTCTTATATTGTTTTTTTTTTGGACTGCGTGATCAAGACTTATTCTTAGCTTGATAATACTACAAAAACATGCAAAGCTACAGGCTTATTTTATCCATACGTATATACATAGATTCGTTTCATCTGTGTGAATACGTAAAATGCAACGTTGCCATATCCAGATCACCTATCCAGTCCTTTTGGTCTGGGTTCTCGCCCGACGAGTTACACAGTAATACACTCACACAATCTTAGCCCCGCTCATAATTGTATTTAGTCAATTAGCATACGAAATTTCATTTACGGCCCAGTATAATTAGTTGCGTACGAACTGTTATTAGAGGCTGCTCTGCTTGAACAGTGATTCAGTAATAACTAGGTGGAACTTTATGCGTACAGTTAAAAGGAAAAAACTTACAACATTTTTTTTTATTGTTAACAGTTATTATCAATAGATCCAACGTTCGAACTCCGTTGTACACCAATGTATTACCTACTCATGCAAAATTTAATCCTTGCATTTGAAATTAAAATGCCATAGTCTGCCACGTCATAACGGAATTAAATCACAAATGCATAGAAAGTTAACTCGTCATTATAGCCGATGGCACTACTATTACGCGAGAGGTCACGGCTACCATTATTGAGTAATAAAGTAGCCCGAGGCAGTTTGTGGTGATTTATGAATGGGTTTTCAAGTGTATTAGCATTTTTATTTGGTTTTTACTTCGTTAAGTTTAATAGGGGTTGGGTTGGATCATAAATTGATTGAGCGGAAACTAAGTGGAATGCATTTTAGGTAATTGGGTTGACAAGTTTGATGGGTTAGTATATTATGTTTATGTATATTTTACTACCATGTTTAATGATAATGAGTTACGAATCTTCATAAAATATACAAATGGTTAAGCACATATAAAAAGGTTACAGTTTGTGAATTTATCTTGAATTTCGTTGAAGACAAAATTGCATTATCACAAAACTCTACTTACCAAGTAGGTACGAGAGACTTCAGGCAGATCTTAACCCAATTTGTGTCTAATTCCAAACTTGTCTGCAGTTATTTTCGCCTATCTGTAATCAAAGGGTAGGGATACAGCTAGAGAACATGTCACGCAAGAAGTATTTTAGTTTAACAACAAAAAAAAATTAAATTAAATTTTTAAATTTAAAATTTTTATTAAATTAAAAAAAAGCTATTTATACTTAAAACTTTATTTAAATAATTGTATTACTTATTTAGAATCACGATACTGCGCTACAAAGATTGTTGATGTCACTTAAAAAGCTGCCAAACTAAACTGAGATTTGGCTGTTTATGTATATCGAATGTCAGACGAGCTGTGAACCAAGACAACCACGGGCTGGGTCCCAAAAAGACAACGACCACGTGGAAGGCCCAGGCGGAGATGACGAGATGAGATGGATTCCTACATGGCTGGACTGGGCTGAACTACAAGGAAACATAGAACTGGAAGGAGGGCAGGAAGACCTTTTCCCAATAGTAGGACAATACAGTCTAAACAATAATAAAATAATTAAAAAAAACATTTTATCTCATGTGAGAGAGACGTGTGTTGTAAATCACCAGAAAATGTGAGAGACGATAACACTCGAAACTGTATACTCAGCCTATCGACCAAGTGTTGAAATAGCGTCAACGCGAAACTGTGTTGCAGATATAGATTCGCTATCGCTCAATGTCAGTCCAATTAGAACTAAAAATTGCATGCCATGTGGACGCCATCAACTGTCAGTGTCGCAGTACCTAAGCTAATAAATATTTTTTTCACGCAACGTCATCTAGCCCCAAACTAAACATAGCTTATACTATAGCGGAACTACATAACCGATATATTACTTAAATACTATTTTTTTAAATACATAGAAAATACCCAGACCCAGAAAATATTTGCAGATTATAATACAAACATTTGTCCCGCGGCGGGAATTGAACCAGCAACCTTCTGCGTCCCAAGCGAGCCTTCGCCCACTGCGCCACAGAGGTTGTATAATTTAGAGAATAATTTTGTGCTGGTTCGAGTACGAGGCTGGGCTGGAAGTTAGTTACGCTATGTATGTGTATGTGTATGTGTGTGGACTCCCTTTTCCGCACTCAAACTCCAAATTGGTTCATTGTGCGTGGGAGTTTGGCTAGTGGGTTAGCCAGCCCAACTCCGCCCAGAAGCACAGAAGCTTCCTGGGGTCTTCGCAGGCTTCGCGGAGTGACCTTGGGTTGCCAAGGATTTGTACGCGGTGAGTTGCTACGCCCACGCATTCCAGGATTACGTGGGCAGCTGATTCCTCTTCGGTTAGACACCCTCTGCCGCTATAGTTAGTTACGCTATTTAAAGTACGATTAAGAAGATGGCAGTGACCGATTGCAACTCTGGCCTACAGTAGTCAGAGTAACTGTTAATACAGAGCGACAGAAACTTTGTATGGAATTTACTGTCGCTGCGTTTTGTAGTATGCGATCGTATTCCTAATTTCACCTTTACTCGCCTGACTCTTACCATCCATCGGCTCAGTGTTTCAGCAGCCTTTATCGTAATAGCAGCGTTGTTTAAGTCAAGTGAGGTTATTTGAATAATTAACTCTTTGTCGACAACAAAGGCGCGGGCACGTGCTCCGAATAGCCTTCGTGAAATCTTTAATTTACCCTGATTTTACGGTTTCGCTCAATGGCCTACATAAAATATAATGGGGTTTATCAAGCTTGTCCATAATTAAAACGAAGCTGGATTTGTTGGTAGGGCTTAAGTTGAAGGGGCAATTTTAATTAATGTGTCAAAAATAGCTCAAGTTATAGAAGGCTTCCGTTTGTTTATTAAACTGAATTCAACTAAAATATAATATAACAGAGTTTGTATTAAACTATCGTTAACTTAAAATGTTGTCTCATGAATTTTATTTTCTTGTGATAAAGCAAGTTGAAATTCAGTATAAAAAAACAGAAAAGTGCGAGTCTGACTCGAGGTTCCGTACAAGCTTCTAAGTTCACCAAAATAAGCATAACCCAAGTTCAAACTATAAAAGGACCAAATATTATTCTAACGAAAAGATAAATAGAATTGAAAGACAAACGTAACTTTGTAGTTACCAAAATTTTCACCCATACATATAGGTACGTCACAGTAATGTGTCCATTAGCAAATGTAAGTTTTTCATCGCAAAAAAAATTGTGGTAAAGATACAAAGATGGTCAAGTGAAACGTTTTTAGCTTTACCTGAGACTATCTCATATTCTGCATTGGTATCGTATGTAATTTTGAACTTCCAAGGATTAAATCCTTGAAAACTTGGAACCCAAAGAAATCTCTTCTAATACTCTAATAATCCGAAGGGATATTTTTATGATGTTCTTAGCAGAGCTTTTCACTTCGTCTTTTACAATGCATTCTAACCGAAATGGCCTCTTATACTGTATTGTATGTTATTTTTAGTCGTATATTTTGAGACCATAATATCCTTATATTTTTCTTAAATAAGAAGAGATTTCTGGATGTTGTTTTTAGCAAAAATGTTCACTTCAACTTTTACAATGCATTGTCGAAGTTTATAAGCGGTTGTGCTACGCCGTAGAGCTTATTTTCGTAGCAAAAGCAAGGCTTAGTGTATTCGTAGCGAGCAGTTTAGTGGAAGATGCTCATTTTAATGTTTATTTCCTTTGAGAGCTGTTGAATCGCCTTGAGGATGGTTGCTGAAATTGCTCCTAATATTATATGACTGGAACAAACATTTTGCTTTTCATTCTGAAAGTTTATAGTTTTATTTTGCGTTTAAAAGATTATGCAACCCAAACCTTTTGCTAACGTAAGTGCAATACTAACACTATTATAACTGTACTAACTTTTTGTCTTTATACCTTTTCTAAATTGATATGTAGTTGGTGTATTTATAACTTCCGTTGAACTTGTAAATCATCTATCTTTTATAAAAAATATAATCAAGTCTTATAGAGCTTCATGCTCTATCGTGTAACGTTACAAATTCCTGGGAGGAGGAATTTGTAAGGTCACACTATTCCTACCTATCCTCAGATCTGGAGGAGAGTACGGTTCCAGAGAAAAAGGTGAACTGTATAACCAAATATATTAAAAACAAACACTAGAAGAGGCCAGGGGAACCGGGGCACGAAATGTTAGCGTGTTCACGGGCTTGTAGAGGAGAGAGGCCTCTTGAATCAGGTTTCTCTCTCCTTTTAGTGGAGGGCTAAGCGTCCCTGGAGTGTCCAGGACTAGGTAGAGCCGGCTTGGCGATCTCCAGAAGGCGTCAAAGGAGAAGGAAAAGGCGTCAAAATAGGATGACGCGTCGTTTCACTTTTTACTCCGACATCACTTTTATACGCGTAGGTAGTAGGAGGATCGGACTCTCTGTTCTCAGCTAGGAGGAAACTGCCCTTCCATCCACTCCTTTCTATTTCACGTCTTGCCGGCCTCAATTCCAAAAGTAGACTGACTCTGCTCCCCCGTTCCCTGTCATCGTTTTTCCTGATGAAGGGCCTGTTATTTATTTGAACCAAGGTTCTAGAACATAAAAATTAAAGTGTTTTATATGCAGGTCTAATATCAATTCCATAGAACCTTACATAGAAAACTCCTAGCTCCAGCGGTGAATTAAAAATAAAATCTAGGCTTGTCATTAACTGACATTACAGAAAGTAAACAAACATTGAGAAGTCTAAAATCCACAGAAAAACCTTAATAATACAAATTATAGAGCCCTAGGAATGCTTAACCTCCAGATAATGCACATGCAGTTATCTGGAGAGAACTTATGTTTCAATTTCAGGTTATAATAGTCAAAAACGTAAGTATAAAAAACGAACATTACATTACCCCGACAACCCCGGAAAATTTTTGAATACAATGAAAAAATTTTTCTAGTAAGTATGTACAACATTAAGAGGCCATTAGTTAGTAAAAATTAAACTATATGACTATTTACACTGGTATAGAAAGTTTAAAAAAATTAACACTACGTTTCCCCCCACAGAAAATTATCAACTAAGAAAATTTCGATGTTGTAAATAAGACCTTGCTCTTTCATACACCTTTCATCAACCCACCTTTCACACTCTCAATCATACATCACCAGCATACTTAGGGGATATGGTTCACATTCTATGACGCATACTCCACAAGGAATTATTTTTAAGGTTTACGAAGGCTTATTTATTTTAATTAGGTGTCGTAACCCGCACCTTTTTAAAATCCCGTTAAAACTAAAATAAATATTTACAAATGTTTTCTTGCTCAAGGAAAACACTCGAAGGTTTCAAGGTAGGCCTTCGAGTTTCAAGTAGTTTCAAGTTCAAGGATATAAAAAATTATCTAAGTTAGTTTAAGACTAAGGCTTAAGACTAAGATTAAGACTAAGGTACACTAAGGCTTATTTTACGAGTTATGAGACCGCTCGACACAATGGCTTATTTAAAGAGTTGTGTACCGCTCTATAAAAAAATCTAAATATAAATAGTGGAAACTAACATATGCCAAAAGTTTTTGGAGAAAATTGTGAAATATTTACAGAACGTTTTTACAAGAATAAGTACAAGTTTTAGAAGACATCAAGGAGTAAAAATATTAAATTATAATTATATATAAAATTAAAATTTTAGAAGACAAGGAGTAAAAATAAGTATAATTAAAAAAAGTATAATTAAAGAATAACTATAAAGAATAAGTAAAAGTATTAGGAGTAAAAATAAGTATAAAATACGAAAACAGCAGATATAAAATTATACTTTAAAATTTTTATGTGCCATTTTTCTCTTAAACCGTTCTGATCCTCCAAAATGAAAACAAGTGGTAAAGTTTCTCAACAAGATGAAGAGTTTAGTCATCTGATCTCTCAGGTTCGTCAAAGTCTCAGCTGGTTTTTCAGTTCTAATAGTCACTTCATATTCCAGTTCAAGTTTGTTTAAGTACGAGAATCTTATTGGTCTATCCATGATTGAGGTTTAAAGATATTAGGTTTAATTTAGTCGAGATTTACGGAATTTTTCTAGTAGTCTTTTCAGTACCGATATTCGTCACCATAATAGACCCCCTGGAACATTGTTTGTTACCTAGCAACCAATGTCTAATAACAAATCAAAACTAAATGAAGTATAGTATTTGTAATTTGTGTAACGTAGATGTATAAGTTTGTTTAAACGTCCACAGGATACTCTCCTGTATCTGTCGTAAAGTAGTGTCCCAGCACCCAACTTGATAGTGCCCACGAGTGGGTTAACACACCCAAGCGGACACTGGGTACGATTACCAGAGGGTAACCGCAGTAGTGTGCAAGTGTGTGGGATGCAGTGTAGCGATGTATTTGTAGAGATTTAAGTGTATGTGGTAAAACGAATACAGGATACTCTCTTAAAGCATGTCGTAGAGTAACCAAGATGATGTACAGTAAGAAGAAGAGTCGAGGATTGAAGTGGATGATGTAAAGAAAATATGATGAAAATACTTACCAAATATAATTTCTTGTGGAATGTTTCCTTTTAGAATTTAGAGAGTCCGAGTATCTAGAAATGATTTAAGAGGGGTGGGTTAGTAGTAATTTGGGCGCCAATTTGTAACGTTACAAATTCCTGGGAGGAGGAATTTGTAAGGTCACACTATTCCTACCTATCCTCAGATCTGGAGGAGAGTACGGTTCCAGAGAAAAAGGTGAACTGTATAACCAAATATATTAAAAACAAACACTAGAAGAGGCCAGGGGAACCGGAGCACAAAAAGTTAGCGTATTCACGGGCTTGTAGAGGAGAGAGGCCTCTTGAATCAGGTTTCTCTCTCCTTTTAGTGGAGGGCTAAGCGTCCCTGGAGTGTCCAGATCTAGGTAGAGCCGGCTTGGCGATCTCCAGAAGGCGTCAAAAGAGAAGGAAAAGGCGTCAAAATAGGATGACGCGTCGTTTCACTTTTTACTCCGACATCACTTTTATACGCGTAGGTAGGAGGATCGGACTCTCTGTTCTCAGCTAGGAGGAAACTGCCCTTCCATCCACTCCTTTCTATTTCACGTCTTGCCGGCCTCAATTCCAAAAGTAGACTGACTCTGCTCCCCCGTTCCCTGTCATCGTTTTTCCTGATGAAGGGCCTGTTATTTATTTGAACCAAGGTTCTAGAACATAAAAATTAAAGTGTTTTATATGCAGGTCTAATATCAATTCCATAGAACCTTACATAGAAAACTCCTAGCTCCAGCGGTGAATTAAAAATAAAATCTAGGCTTGTCATTAACTGACATTACAGAAAGTAAACAAACATTGAGAAGTCTAAAATCCACAGAAAAACCTTAATAATACAAATTATAGAGCCCTAGGAATGCTTAACCTCCAGATAATGCACATGCAGTTATCTGGAGAGAACTTATGTTTCAATTTCAGGTTATAATAGTCAAAAACGTAAGTATAAAAAACGAACATTACAATCGTCATAGCATCTCTTGTCATCAGGTGAGATAAAGGTCAAATGAAGGTCATAATTGTTATAAGTGCACCTTATAGACTAAGTTTTTTGACCGCTATTGCTGATATTAACATTGTATTTAGGAATAAGCAATTTATCTAGAGGATGTATGAAAATGTATAGAACACACATCTGGTAAAATGTAACCAACAATTTTGATAGCTTTTACACGCTGCGATTCAGGTGCAAACCTCGTGATAAAATCCTGCCTTTTTCCTCTGGTGCGGATCTCATAACTAAGCGATTTACAGTTGTAAGAAAAAGACAGGTATAGATTAGTTTTTGTATCTTTAATTGCGAATCGGTAATTCAATTTATTTTACCAGGTTTGCTTTCCTTGAACCACACTCAATGAAAAAAACTTTATTTCGAGCGGTAACTAGTCTTGAAGACCTCGAATACAAGGTAGCCGAGCGCGCCGCCACTCGCGTTTATTTTATTGAATCTGCCAACTAGTGAATTTATGGAAGTGTTCCTGAGTATGCAAGTAGGCGTTAGACAAGTTATGCACTTAATAAATATGTCTCGTAGCAACAAAATGTGTAAAATAATACTTAAAATTATTAGGCAAGGTAACTAAGACATTGTGGAAGGATACTTCAGTTCCAAAACTCTGTCGTGTGTACCTAAGGGTGACGCCGAAATCTAAAAACCAACCGTCTACTACTTCTGAAATTAAAATTCTGGACAATGTCTAAAATTGACCTTCTGATCCAGATACTGTAAAATTTCTGACACTCACAGTTAAGGGGTTTATTTTCAGTGATCCTTGTGAATAAATGAATTTTGACTTTGACTTTGACATTGAAAGTAGTTAGTAACACGTCATTCAAGAAAAAACACAGTGAAAATGGTTTGAACATCCATCAACTTGGATATAGATACTGGTACTCATACCGGTTTGATCACGTGACAATTCACATTTCCTCCACTTTTCGTTTGTCGACAACGACTTTCAATTTAGTTCATGTTTTCCTCAACTTTATTAATTTATATGACTTGAGGAAAAACCAGATCGTATTTTATATCACCAACGGCCAACTTCCCCAGAAGATTGCCTCGTCCGGTGATTAGCCGTCACTGTGGAAGCGTATACGTGATCCTCATACATAGTGTTTTTCTTTGGATAAGTGTTATTTGATGGTTTAATGCGCGAGTTTTTATAACGAAATAATGAAAAAAAAATTATGACTGTATTACAGAAATTACACAGAAAGTCTTTGAGCGTACAAAGGATATTGAGGAAAACTTAATTACTGTTTCATGAAGGATGTTCATAATAATACTGTCTCTGTGTTTCTTTACAAATTATCGTGCTTGAACCCTAGGAACCTATAAATTATTAGGGGTATTATAAAAGGAGTAATGGATAAGTTGATAATAAATGAACCCATTAACAATCGAAATATAAATTAGAAATTGGGATTTTCAAAAGTGTATAGTTTTTTTTAACAACTATTTTGGTGCCGTTCGATATATAATAGCTGTCTGAACACCCCGTTTGTGTATTCGAGAGTAGTCTTAATTTTATAACTTTTATAATTCAGAATTAGTAAGATACCTACTTTTGCTTGAGAACTTACATCTCGAGTTGAAATTACTACATGTCAAAAATCATCCAGTTATGGGGATACTTTTATTGTTCCCAGCTGTGGGACCTGGTTAGATTGTTATTTATAGGTCACAGTCAAGATAATTATGTTCTTTGAAATCTGGACGATCATTAATAATTGTCTAGAATTTACACCAATTCCTTGCATACGTCTTCAAACCCAGTAAACATCCCATTTTATGGACAGAACCATTTTTTAGGGTTCCGTACATCAAAAATAAAAAAAACCGGAATCCAGGATCACTTCGTTGTCCGTCCGTCCGTCTGTCTGAACCTTTTTCTCAGAAGTCGTGGAGGTATCAAGTTGAAATTAATATAAAATAAGTAGGTCACGGTCGCTAGAGCTCAAAATCAAGCTTCTAAGTTTACGTAATAAAAAAAAACGACCAATAATGAGATTTTTTTTGATATTAGCATATAAATCAAAGTACTTCCCGTTGACCTAGAATCATTAAATTTGGTAAGAAGCTGGGTCTCCAACCACAAGTAAAGGAAAAAGTCCGAAAATCATTAATTTGTAGTTTTATTCCATGCAATTTTTTTTTAGATTACCATTTTACCTTTACATAATTTATGAACTCGAGTAATGTTAATTATTTTGATGAACATACAAGTTTGTATGGAAGTCTCAGTGCGTGAGTCAGACTCGCAGTTTTCCGTTTTTTTTAGCCAAACTTCTATTAATAAAAATACAAACGCGATGAAGCCACGTTCGGTACAGTTTCATGTGACACGATAACGGGAGAAACCGCATTCTTTGAAATCACAAGTTCATAAATATAGAAACGTCAGCTTAAAAACAACGTAAATTTAAAATTTTATTTTTCAAAAGTTGTACCTTCTATTTTCCATAACTAAATAATATTTTTCACCAGCTAATCTCATAAACGTCGTTTAAAATGCAATTAAATGCAACCCCTACAAACCAGTCGTGCTCGTTTTATTACATTTATAATCCGGACTTTAGCGAAGCTAGAGCCGTCCACTCGCTTTGCAGATCGTAAAACCTGTTGTATCTGAATGTACCTCAAAGGAGCTTGGTAATGTACACAGCTTCATAGTGCCATAGCCAGTACAATATATCAGTTACTAAATCACCCCACTCGAATATTAGATGACTATTTTTCTAATTTTAAGATTCACTAATCTTTTTAGAATATTATTACGACTATACCACGTACTTTACTATTCTCCTGCTGACGTTTCGTCTCACGACTGCCGAGCGTGGTCGCGGACGGTGCTCATGAGGACCTCTAAACGGTCAACGAAACGTCAGCAGGAGAATAATAAAGTACGTGGTATTGTCGTAATAATATTCTTAAAAGATACCAAACCACGATAATTTTAATTCCATGTTCACTAATCTTCTACAAGTACTTAGGTAGGTAGATACTCGATTGATTAATTCTAATGTCTCAAGAGTTAAAATTCGATACGTTTTTACAGTTCTATTATTTTAGCCTATTTACCTACCTAGTTGAAAATAATTTTAGTACGCAGTTGTGTGCTAATCACTACAAATTAGGTCAGCTGATAGAAAATGTTTTAGCTTAAGTTCTCCTATTTACACTTTTGTTAATTGTGCAATAAACTATTTATTAATAATAATAAAAACAGTTTTCGCATCCAAATGAAATACTGCTCAAGCATATACAAACTCTGCTAAAAATCTGCTAGATTAGTTTGTAAGAAATGTCTAGTCATTTTCTAATTATCGTTGAAAAGCGTTTCAGTGTGAGGTATGACAACTTGCTTTATAAAAATGAGACATACTCTTTAATTTTCTGTATTTTGAGCAATGACGCAAGAATATCGCAGCTAACTTCTAAGCTACTTTCAGCCTTATAGATTTATAGCCTTTTAAAAACATCTTACTTCGTAGAACATTAATTTACGCAGTGGTGTAAAATTCACATTTTGAGCAGGGATTTCAAGAATTCTAAAGACTAAATTAAGTTAATTTTTGCATTATTTAAAAACCCCTGACGTGTTCCATCGTCTATTGTAATGTCCTCTAGTGACTGGCAAAAACATAAAATCTAAGACCAATCCTTGAAGTCATACAAACCGATTACCACAAAACCATATTTAAATCGGATAAGTAGTTTCAAAAGTATATGGTAACAGAGAAAAAGCCAGACAAACAAACTTTTATAGTTAAGAAACTATAATACCTCTTAGTTTAGAGACAATGTTGTCAACAATTGACAAAATTGTGTATGCTAGGTACTTAAAACATGGTGCAGTTATTGGAGTCAGCTTTTACGTATTTCACAAATATTCATAGCAGATTTGGATATAACGAGCCTTTTCCAATGATGTATAACTAATTGTATACATCAATGATGGATATTTTTTCTTCTACTAGACTAAACATGAGAATCCACTGATTGTCCAAAAACTTTTTTTCCTTTGCAGATATGAATTCCAATTGTTATTATTAGGTACACTTTAGTCCAAACAAATATTGTTAAAATTTTCTTAATAAATTCCGCTTTTGAAATTGCATCCAATGAATATCGCGTGTGTTGGACAACGAACACAAACGCACGGTCAGCGTGCATAACAAAAAATATATATTTTTTAAATGTTAATCGTTTCCCAGCAATTATATTCTCTAGTCGGCTTGGTGATTGGTCTAACCCTGTACCCGTGACCCTGATGTATCAACATCAGGGTCCGGTACATAGGAGCACTGAAGACTACCAGAATCATCTGGTAGTCTTCAGTGCTCCTATGTACCGGTCATGTCTTATCAACTTTCAATTTATCTTGCATTTAAAGGTGTCTAGGGTTGTCATGCATTTGTTGAATGATGAAGTTTTTAGCTCTTACTATGATACACAACAACGATTAGTATTTTTTAAATTATTAGTAGAGGCGGTTGGAACAAACTAAGGCTGTACATGATGATGAATTTATAGTTATATTAAAGACCATTATTTTCAGGCAACTTTTGTAATGCATTCGACAGATCGATGACATGAACAAAATTGCCGGCCTAAGATCGTGCATCACAGCACTCTATAAGGGAGACCAGTATTGGAATAATCCCGATGTAAATACTTTATGTAGCGCGGTTGCAAAATATACCCTTATTCTATTAAATTCTATTGTAGCTACATTTTACAATTCCAGATGCCAAATAATATTTCTAAATATCTGGGTTACAGCCCTGCAGGCCGATAAAAAGATATCCGAAGAAGAAGCGTCGGAATCAATAAACGGATTAGGCGGCTCTTGGCTGGAATGTTATCGGAAAAAACACGATTGAACCGAATAATAGATTTTAAAGCTGGAATACTTTGTTCAGCGTTGTTCTTTGAGGATTGGTTTCATTTTGCAACCGTCACTAGGTGAAAATAGTCCGAGTCCGTTGATACCAAATTACATTTTTAGAAGTGGTAGTATATCAGTCATGTAGTTCCCATAACACAAGCTCTGCTTATTTTGGGGCTAGATGATGCTGTGTGAAAATGTCCCGCATTATTATTTATTTTTAAAAGACCTCGTACAGGGAATACTATATATTCCCTGTACGAGGGGTAGGGTGTGATGAACACCTATTTCTGCCGCTAAGCAGTTATAATCGCATTGCAGTGTTCCAGTTTGAAAGAAAGAAAGAAAGAAGTCTTTATTTGAGTATTTTTTAACAATTCATTTCAAGCTTAGTCTAATTACTTAAATTAACCAACACCATAATAATCTACTTAAAATCGACAATATAAAATGCTACAAAATGGCGTCCGACTCAGCTTAATGTTGTAATAGCTATTGCGCATAGCTATTGTGTGCTGATAAAATTACAGGCATCTGAGACTTTTTCACCCGTTATGTCTCAGGGTCAGAAACGTTGTTGCAAGCGTCCATAGGCTACGGTAACCGCTTACCAACAGGTAGTTCGTATCCTAGTTTTTCACTTTAATTGTATAAAAAAAACTCTAATTTAGTATTTGGGCGTTCAAAAGGCGCGCAGTTGATTCAACAACACGATGTACCCATATTATTGCTGTTGGTGAAAATAATTGAATCCATGAACATATTCACCTACATTTTTTATTTGGGGTCTATATGTGCACCCAGTGGGTGAAAAACAAGGTTGAATAATTTCAAGAGCCAAATTCTTGTATTTAAACAACTGTCAATAGAAGTATTGACGTCTTAATAAGTTTTCTACACAAAGCAATTGTACATTTTCTCAATTGACAAATTTAATAGTAAGAATACCGATAATAGACTGACGTAATAAAACAAATACCTAAATAGAGACTTGGTTGTGAAATAATAACAAATAATGGAGTGCATGACCTCAAAAAAAACTAAAAACAGTTGTATCAAAGATTTTCTCTACAATGTAACAAGCTTCCTGAAGCCACTCCATCCCTAAATAACAAACTCAAAGAACTCGCATCCAAAATTCGTTAAGTAAACAAAAGGTACTAAAAACGGAGATCATTGCAAAACGCCGCGGTCCAGATAAAAAGAATAAAGTTAAAATGAGAAAAGTTCCATTAGGTTATGGAATGAAAAGATCATTGTTATCTCTGAAGCAGACTACTTTTGAGTTATGCGAGAGCTCCGTGATTGTCTCATAAGATATCCAAACTTGGCGAGATCGAAACTATCTACTTGAGTTCGATGAAGTAAGATCAAACATTTTGAAATTAGAATAATAATTACTCCATGCAGCATACTTTTGAGGTTCAAGACAACAGAGCGTACGTACTTTTTCAGATTTTTATGTTCTTCTGTTCACTCCATCCAAAAACTGCGGTCGCGCAGTTACAATACTAATACATACAAATACATTTATTCATAAATATACAATAAATACAGATTAAACAGCTAACTATCTAAAGACCATTGCAAACGATCTATAGATCTACTCATAGGTCAACTGATCCAAATCACTACCAGACCCCCAAAATCCTGGCTGGATTGCCATACGCATTAAGAGTGTCGCTAAAAAAGTCGCCTTGTAAAATAAAGACAAGTTATAAAAAACAATTGAGTATAAAAAGTAATTTTAAACTGTCTGTTTGATTAATTATAACATATTGCTGTTTTTTAAAACATGCCACCATGAAGTAGAACCATCAGTCAAAGAGACACTTCCTTGAAAATTGTGCTCACAGAATTAAAATTCCCTTCCCGTTTTTCTTCCTAGTTCCGTATAAATAAGACCCGGCAATTTGCCTCGCAGTTGCTTTGCTTAATTATATTATCTTTTAAGCACTTTCTGTGTTAAGTACGTTGTAATTAATGCACGTTCTCGCGTTTGATGTTTCGTGAAGAACGTGTTAGTTTAATCTTATTTTTAGTTTATAAGACATTTATTCATACAACTATTTACAATTAGGTATTATACAAAAAAATGCAGATGAAACAGCTAGATATCTAAAGACCGTTGCAAAGGATATATAGATAGCTCTTGTATATACCTACTTGTACATAGTTGTAAATAATTAGTTCTAAAATAAATATGTTTTGTAGCTTATAAAAAAAGGTATGTATAACCCTTTTCGAGTTGGATTTCATACATATACGGCTAACACCTAAAAATTAAATACCGGATCCCTTTTCAGGGAATACAAATTACGCAATGCATCAAAAAGTCTTCTTCGATGCAATGAAAGGTAATACATAAAAGCTTTGTTTTATTTTGCCAGCTTTAGGTCTGGGATCGGATCAGTAATCACGGCACAGACACAAAGGTAGGAATTAGTAAATGTCTTTAAGCCAGCAAAGGGTTCTTTTGTCTCCTAATGAGGGTCAACGTCAAGGAAAGCTCCTGGATTTCCTTACAAAGAGTTTGCGGAAAACCAGTCTTTGTTTTCTGGTGATGCTGCCTAACAATGCCGGGGTAAGGAAACGGATCTAAGTGTGCCTTATTTCATTCTGATAAATGATTTTTATCATAGTTGTGCAAATCAACCATCAGACACCGAAGTGTCCGAGCATTATCTAAGACATTGTTTAGATATCTGAATTGTCCGAGAATTTTCTAAGACAATGTTGAGATATCTTAGAGGCCTGGATACTCAAATTATTATGCACGTTTTTTAAGTGCGGAATTGACGGACTCACTAAATAACCTACTTGATGTTAAATGGCAACAACTGCCTGCCAGATTGCAAACAATTGCATTTCCTCGTAGGCCATGTCCAACTAGGACGCGCCCTATGTGGCTGTTCAATGTAAAGTCAGTAGGAAATAGATACGCTGGGTATTAAAAGTTTATGTTAATTAAAACTAGATGATATCGCGATATCGATGACATCTACATCGCGCTATCAAAGTGTTTCGACGATACCATGACCTCAGTTCTATTGGAATAAAAATATAGCTTGTATAAACAAACCTACCTCACCTATTTGATTTGAATTTATATAGTGGCATTGCATTGCACCCTTGACTCTGACACTCCACTCCATATAAGTAGATGAATCAGCCTCTAGTTTCAAAAATATATTTACAGTACTAAAACATCTTAGAATAGTACAAAATGTTCCTCACATGATGCTAGTAGCTAAAACATTGATTTTTTTACTTTGCACCGTGCTATCTTGAGGTGAACATTTTAAAACCACGTCTGCACGTTACACGACGTGACTCCATCAGCATAAGGCTGTTTTCACTGTGAACGAGAGTAAAATGTAAAAATGATTTCTGGGAATTTGTACTAAAATATTTTTGATGTTATATGGCAAGGGTTTTATGGAGGAGCAATATTTGTATGCTTAGGTTGACGGCACATGGTACTTTTGCATCTTTATTAGTACAATGATTTACAATTATTGAGTCTTTTTTAATAATTTCAAAGAATACATTTGTTATCGTACAATGTCCAGACTTTGCAGTCAAAGTCTATTAGAAAAGAATACGCTGATTAAATGCTGAAAATCATATTAGTAACGTATTTCAGTTCAAGAAAATCAGCACTCGACCTAGCCCCAAAAGCATAGCACTTAAGAAATTCAACGCAAGGAAAATATATAACTAGTAATAATACTGAGTCATCCTATGCCAGAAGTACCTAGGCATTAGATGACAAAGTAGATAATCTATTCTGCCAATCTGCCCGCCACCTATTTTGCAGTGGTTTTGGTAGCACACGGCTCTTCAGAAGTGAAAACGCAGCAAAATCGCCTTATTCTACGGTGAGAAGTTATTCTTTGATGACAGCAGAGTAAATATCACTTGAATGCTACCTAAGCACTTGCACCAAGTAGACTTCCTAAATTGTTTGATGATACATAGAGAAATTTCATAAAGCTAATCGCTCACTTTGGCTTACCCCCAACATTTTCAAACAACATTGAAAGATTATTATTTATTTATATATTCTAGTTTATGTAGTAATAATTCAATAAGTAACTTATATACCAACAAAACACTTCTAAAATATATGTCAACACGCTTTATAAATGTATAAGTCCCCTTACAATCTCATAGAATACTCTTAATCCAAAGGTACCTATTGTACTTCGAGTTTTGTATTATGTATATCAATTTGTCTCTTATAATGTACAATAAAATAAATAATGCAGATGTCTGTACAATAAATGAAAGACATAATTGTCTTCATTCAGATATTATAATTTTAGAAGATACCTACACCATAATCAGCTGGTAATTTTACAGTTAAAGAAAATATTGGTGACAGCAGTTGTTTTTCCCATTGCCACTACAACTTGTCAAACTTAAAAGATGGTGTTAGTTCTAAGCATAATAAATAAATAAATAAATAATGCTGGTCATTTTTACAAAGCATCATCTAGCCCCAAAATAAACCGAGCTTTTGTTATGGGAACTACATGACTGATATACTACTTATATACATTATTTTTTTTGTAACCACATACATACATATTATACATAGACAACACCCAGACCCGAGACAAATGTATGCAGCGGGAATCGAACCCGCAAGCTTCTGCGTATTAGGCGGACCTTCGCCCACTGTTCCACAGAGGTGTCTAAACCTATAAGCTATAAGCTTTATGTTCTTTTGTTGAATCTAAATTAAAGGCTTGAGTCCATCACCAACATTAAGCAGCAGCGACAGACGACAGCGACAACCGACACTACTGGGTACTTTTTTGTTTGAATTTGTATGAAGATACATAGGAAATGTATAATAATAATAATAATAATAAACTTTATTTCAGGCAACTTAAGAATAGTACAAGATGGTAAAAAAACTAATTCTAAGGCCCATAGAAATAAATACCTTAAAACTAACATATATATAAAAATAAAACACTAAAACTATCTGCGATACGTCGTCGGTTACGTGTGCGTGGTGTTTCGTGTCAGACTTCCGATGAATTTCCTGAACACGACACCTCTCGGCCAGAACCCGCTGTCCATAAATGTAGCGAGACGATCAGTCGGCATTCTCACCATAAATGAATTGAAACTAACATTACATTACGGCGAGAATTCAACTTTTCGACTCGCATGGTAAATATATATAGTAGCGTCGCCGTTGATGGATTGAAGCCTTCTAGGTTTCAGCGACAAGACCGCCCGTTGCGCATTTCTTGTGTTTTGTTGTTTTATTATTTTTTAATAAAATGTGTTAAAGAGTTAATGGTGTAATGCACAATAAAGAGTTTCTCCATCTACTCGTATATATCTTGGTAACACAGTTACCAAGAAGGTAACACAGGTTTTCACACACCTTGGATATAAATATTTTATAGTATAAAATGTTTCAAATGTATGCCAATCTGCACTCAACCTGACCCAGCACTGAGCTAGAAGCACACAGACCCTCAGAACTACAGATGCAGCGAAACCGTCGCGTTTGAATCGCGTAAATTCAGACGCCAACAAAAATTGCGATTCACAATCAGCACCCATTCACTGCGAGATGACGAGTGTAAAACCAGGACTTAAGAAGCCGTTACCACCATAATGACGGCCGTAATATGATGTCAGTATCGTCATTTATTTCTCCAGCGCCGATGAAAATTCCGATGACCGCTCTAAACCTCTCTCTAGGTAACCTCTCTTTTTAGGGTTAAGCACGCTTTTAGGCATGACATAATATTCTGTGTAGCGTTATTTTTTTGTACAATAAACAATTAATTTCGTTTTTCTATCATATATCATACATTGCATGGTCAGTACATGTACAGGTGTACTGAATATGGCAAGATAATAGGACAGATTCAGTTTCACCTAATGTTTACTAAGAGCACATCTTTTATATAGCAAAAGAAAAGGAACCCGATGTATGCCTACGGCCGTCATATAGCAGTAGCTGTTTTTTAGAAAGCCTTGGTTTATTCCTTAAATTCCACATGCAAAGTTTAGTCTACCTTTAAACGGTAAATGTGAGTATAGTGCTGATATTGGCAAACTGTTTTTTTTTAATTTTCCCTACGAGCTCCCAATGAACATTTTCTCTCTATGAAGTCTGGATTTGCAACAATTACGAAACAAAATATAAGGTTGTAATAAAGTACATTTATTCATACAACTATGTACAAGTAGGTATAAACAAAAAATACACATGAAACCGCTACCTATCTAAAGACCATTGTAAATGATCTATAGATAGCTCAACTGGTCCAGATCACTATCTGTCTTCTAAATACAAAAGTTGCATAACAGATAGAAAACAAAAAAAAACACTGTCTTCCCCATGGTGGACATCCTCAGATACATACTCAGTGAGTAGATCTTTGATGATACCAAGTAGAGGGTAGTCAGAGACACGTCCAAACATTAAATTTGGTACATGCCCGCGTTTTGCAAGTAGTAAGCATTCCACGTGACATGCCCATCGCCGCTTATTGGAACACTAACTGTTGGCACATGCCTTCGAATTTCTGGTTCTAGGGCATGCCGGTTTCCTCACGATGTTTTCCTTAACCGTTTTGAGCACGTGTTAATGCGCACATAATTTCGAGTGGAAAAATCCATTGGAGCACGACCGAGTTCGAAACCACGACCTCCGGATCATAAGTCGGGGTATTGCCCACCAGGCCAACACGGCTTTTAACTTATAGACTGACTGACAATCACTGCACTACATCTTTTCAAAGGGAAAATGTTATCATCATTTGAGTCTTTATCCTAAGTAACGGCGCATGCCAATAGTCACTCGTATAATCATACTCGTATTATATAGCATCCTCCAAAAAAACTCCAAATATTCAATGATAAACAACATAATACTTGCAATCCATCAAATCACACCAATCTGACACAGATTTGCCACATCGATATCAATAACAAAGTATTTCTGCTGGAACTCAATAAACGCGCGTTCTTTGATAATCTAAACCGCACCTTATTCTTGTAAATATAGAGGCTATGGTAGTGGTAGTGATGAGATGGCAATTTAAGGGGTAATTGAGCCATCCATCTTATGGTGCTGGGAGACAGAATCTCCATCTGATGCGATTGATTATTGACAGACGCTTGTGTAAATTGCCCATTTCGTATATTGAATGTTTCAAGCCGCGTCCGCACTTAAGCTAACTCCGAGAAACAACCGCTTCTGCGATTAAAACGCATCGTTGTATGGCAACGAATAATAATGAATAATTTATTCCCTAAAGTCACGTATATCGTAGTTCTGACCTAACACTATGATTTTCTGTGCCGTAAATTTGCAATAACAAAACGTCTTCTCCCGTCAAAGCACAAAATCACAATCCATACGATTTTGTCATCACTTGGGAAGATTTGACTTTGAGCGTGGCCCATATGCCACTGATGCGAGTTACCAAACATTACAGTAACAGATTTTATAAAAAAAAAAACACATAAACCTGATAATTCTCTGTATAAAATTAGTGCATACTTTTGTACCTTTGTATTAAATATCATTCAGAGACATGCCTGTACTTATTTTTAAATAAGCTTCGATAGCAATTAGCTTGGTTTTTCTGGGTTAACCACACCATCATGGGTGACAGTGAACTTAGCGGTGAAACCAATACATAAGTTTTGCCGTGTCATAAATAAATTTCCCAAAAATCATTAATAAATATTCTATGCCCTTCAAATGTTTTAGTTTTTTTAGTTTTTGGGTAATATTTACGCGACAGAAAATGTGCCACAAATATGCGATCTGGAAGAAATGAATTCTATTACTTATTCTCTATTAACCTATTGACTACCTGTTCCTTTTTTCACAACAAATCCAATATAGGAGCATCTTCATTATTATTATCGGTAGAATCAATTTTGAAATTCTGCCTGCGAGAACCTTCCTAGGTTCCGACTTTATTTCAATTGTGAATGATCCTTTACCAAAATCTGTAGTAATTACATTCCTTCCAAGAGCAATAGGCTCGTTTTCAAGGGCCCTCGAGCTGTGAAGACTTCAGGAGTCTCAGTAAGTGATTTCTCTGAAATTTGAAATTACTGAAGACTGGTATCGAACTTGACATTGAAACCTTATTACCTACTCTAGAATCTCATTTTAATCTTTCTTTCTTCCACCTATTTCTATATCATCATCAATAGCCAGTAGAAGTACACTGCTGAACATAGGTCCCCACATACATATTAATATCTCACTACAGGGCAAAGTCCTCCCTTTCCTCCTTCCATTCGTCTCTATTGCTGGCTTTTTGTTAGCAATCCTTTAAGTAGAAATCTACCTCATCCGGCCATCTCTTGGGTTTTTCACGTGGCCGTCGTTTATTTGGGATTCGCATGCACAGGTTCAGCGAAAACAAAACGCAGAGCCGTTGTGGCGCAAAATGGCAGACCATGTCAAACGTGCTTTCTTGCTCATCCTGCCACAACTCCTGTACCATGAACAGTCGAATATAATACATAGAGAAGAAAAAACAAGAAGAATTAATATTGTGTACAGTATAAGCTACATCTACTCTGCGGTAATCCCTTCTGGACATAATGTATTTGTCGGACACCTTTGATCTATCATCGAGCACCTCATAATCTAAAAAACATATCGGTTTTAATAGAAGACCGCTGCCCTTTACCTATGTTCGGTGGGTTTTTCCATCTCAAAGATTTATAACATTTCTAAGGAGCTTTATAAGCCTTTGAGAATTATTTATGGCTTGTAATAAACGCTCATATTTGGTATTTGAACGTTTATACGGTTGCGCCAGTAGCCGCTTGTTACGAACTATCATACAACTGTTGCCAGCGAATGGCTTTTTAGTAGTTTAATGGGTTTTTCATTAAAAAAACTTATTTTACAAAATGTATTCACTTTAAATATAACTTTTTGGCGCTCAAGACTTATTTTACATACTAATGATACCTCGTAAGTGATAAGAAACAATTGAAAAATTTCGGCTTGCGAAATACAGTTTTTACATGGGCATAAATAGGTATCTACAAATTAAACATTATATATTTGTAAAGCAGATTTATGTAGTCGATTTGTTTGTATTTTCATACAAAATTGATTGATAATAATAATAATAATGCTGGACATTTTTCACACAGCATCATTTAGCCCCAAACTAAGCAGAGCTTGTATTATGGGAACTACATGACTGATATACTACTTATATACTTTTTTTTGTAAATACATACATATTATACATAGAAAACACCCAGACCCGAGACAAACATTACAAACATTTGGCCCGCGGCGGGAATCGAATCCGTGACCTTCTGCGTCTCAGGCGGGGCCTTCGCCCACTGCGCCACAGAGGTCGTCAAAATTTATAAAAAATACTTTTTGATATCAATATAATCTCACATAATTGTATAATGAAGCTTAATAGTGATTATACTATTCTATGACCAGCATGCTTAACATGAAGACAAAAAACATTTTGTCCCTCTCTATTGTTTGACGAAACAGGCGACAGAAATATAGGCTGCAACTTTTTCAACACACTGATACCTATTTTACAGGTATTGCCTAGATTAGGATCAGTATCGACCACCTGCACAAAAGCAGCAGGATTTTTTCTGTTTGTGACCTACCTACCTAAAAACATTAGTCAATAACAAGATTAACAAATTTGTGTACAACTATACTTAAATTTAGTCTAAGTGTCATTGTAAACCTACATATTTAAAATTTGAAATAAATGTTATTATTATTTGGAAGTATTCTGTATTCTTATCCGTCATAGCTTGTCCATATCAATTTAACAGAAGCATTGGCTTAACACACGACATACCTAATTGCACCCTCAAAGGGACTACATTACCAAGTCTGTACACTGCACAATCAGCATCTGCTACCGCTTAAATAATGACTCTGGCTTAGCAAACTTGCAGGTGGTTTCCGAATTAATCACGCGCTGAGTCAACTGTCCGTAATTGGCGCACATCTCTTGACAATACCATCATCAAATGATCAAATAGATACTGTTTGCTTGCATTTGCTTCTTAGACGTTAATATTCCAGTGTTAAATTGCATTTGCGGTTTGATTCCCGCTGTGCAATATTGTTAGCAAGTTTCAGTTGAAGATGCAACAAAATATCCGAATTTTAGCCTCTGTAAGCAATGAACCTACAAGAAGTAATCGGCTTGAAACTGTTACGCTAGAGATGTGGATTTGATCCTCGCTGCACGACAAATGTTTGCATGTTCTGCAGATACTACCCTGATAACCATGACACAGGGTACCTTAGTGTGGGGTCAGGACTATGTATGCAACTTTTGGGCGTTCATATTTCTATATATTTTAGTCAATAGTATAGCTTTAAATTATATTCATGACATAAACCCCCCTATAAAGTTGTACGATGATCGGTCTTGAGATTCCTTTATTCACCAATTTCCTGCAATTACTGAAATGCGCTACACGAAAGCTGGCTCTACTCTGGGACAATGCTAATGCGTTGTCCCAGAGTAGAGCCATGCAACCAGTATATTGGGGACGCTCCTGGACGTAATCTGGTTTTATCAGTTTATTTTTTATTTACTTACTATATTTAAATCATAGTTTTGATATGACCGTTCGATCGGTCAACGAAAGCAGTAAATCAGTTGAAGTATCAATTTATTCAAACATGTGGGTAATCTATCAAATGAAAATCTAACGTACCCGACACTTAACATCAATTTCACAGAAAAGAAACCTGGTCTAAATATACAAAATCCGTTCGATTCCAAAACCAATGGTTCCATTAGCTACGGGCTTCTTTGAGCCGGTCAGAGGGTAATGTAGGGCACGTCCGAAGCTTGACCCCAGTAATGCGATATGGCACATCTAATACCCAGAGACGGATGCGGGGTATCTTTGTGGGTTACACAGTTTTTGCGCTGTCCTATCCTTCACGCTGTGTAGATGGTGGAACTTTGTGGTAGTACAAAATCAACTAGTTTTTCATGTACATTATTTCTAGGGGTACCCGGAAAACATTCAATTTTGGGACAATTTTTTTTTTAAATGTACCTTCGTTTGAAAGACATCCAAGCAGTAATTATCGCATTACTGTGTTCCAGTTTGAAGGGTATGAGTGCCGGTGAAATTACGGACACATGAGACTTTTCATCCGTGCATCAGGGTCGGCAACGCGCGAGCGATACCTCCGGTATTGCAAGCGTTCATAGGTTACGGTAACTGCTTACCAACAAACCGTATACTTGTTTACCACTTTAGTTATATAAATATTTGGGTGTTTTGAAATAGATAGGTTTATAACGGCCTGAAAAAACCTGGAGAAAATATTAGAGGAACTTTTACACGCACCCCCTAAAGTGTGCAATTATTTTCGATTATGTTTTCACTGTACTCAATGAGCACTTTGTCTTTGACACAGAATGAGTACGTTACTCAAATGCTGTGATCTGTGTTTATGAAAAAAAAATAGATAGTAAAGTTGAGGAAGAGAAAACTGGATAATAATAAAAAAATGAAACAAATGCATAGTAGAAGGTATTATTATCGGTTAAAGATGCAGGGTTAATTTTCCAAATACTCTTTTTTTATTTTTTTTGCCACGGTGATGCAGCAGCGGATACAATGACAAACATAATAAAAGTGGTGACATAAAAGTCAAATACATGGTTGACAATTACAGTCACCGCATCATTACGGACGTCATATCGCGGCCACCGCTTCCTATGAAGCAGAACTTACAGTCCCAAAATATAATAAACAGCCGCAAAAAATCCATCTTCCATTTCAACCCGAGGAATTATTCAGTTGCTATTCCAAAACCATATTTCTTTTCCCTCGCCTTGTTATCGTTATTTGTATCTTCCGGCGTGTGCTTTAAGTGCAAATACCAATAGAATATTCATCCATCGTCTACTCGACGTAACGAGGCGAGCCTAAATAAATGCTAATAACCCGAGCAATCATGCTAATACAATATGGTGGTTGCAGGTTGGTGCAAGGGATGAGAGAATTGACTAGAATCAAACTCAAACTAGAGGTGTTTGTCATTTCTATGTTTTGTTTATTGATGCAACAAACTTTATAAGCAATTTATTGCATGTTGGTGCCAGTAATGAGAGAAGGGACCAGAATATAGTTGTTTCTCGTTTTAAAGTTTTGTTTTTTGATGCAACAAACTTTATATGCAATTTCTTGCAGGTTGGTGCAAGGAATGAGAGAAAGGACCAGAATATAGGTGTTAGTCATTTTAAAGTTTTGTTTATTGATGCAACGAACTTTATATGCAATTTCTTGCAGGTTGGTGCAAGGAATGAGAGAAAGGACCAGAATATAGGTGTTAGTCATTTTAAAGTTTTGTTTATTGATGCAACGAACTTTATATGCAATTTCTTGCAGGTTGGTGCAAGGAATGCGAGAAAGGACCAGAATATAGTTGTATCTCGTTTTAAAGTTTACAGGTAAACATGGTCAAAATAACAACTTGATTACGTAATTAAGTAATTACCTAATTATTATTTGATAACAACAATCAAATAATAATTTGCTATTAATCAATGTTTTAACATTTTTATTTGATAATCTAAGTGATGATTCGTTAAGTAACTTGTGGTCTGCGCCGAAGACTCATTGTAGAAGCACAATAACGCGTTTGCGCTGATATATATATATATATATATATAAGTAATATAATAATAAAAAATAAAATAAATATTGCTGGACAATTTTCACACAGCATCATCTAGCCCCAAACTAAGCAGAGCTTGTATTATGGGATCTAAATTACTAATATACTTATTTTTTTTTGTAAAACATACATATTACATACATAGAAA
Organism: Perizoma affinitatum; assembly: GCA_961405105.1. Lineage (NCBI taxonomy): Eukaryota > Metazoa > Arthropoda > Insecta > Lepidoptera > Geometridae > Perizoma > Perizoma affinitatum. The sequence goes on along the minus strand of OY560194.1, from coordinate 10,704,990 downwards.
ACACCCCGACCCGAGACAAACATTACAAACATTTGTCCCGCTGAAGGAATCGAACCCGCAACCTTCTGCGTCTCAGGCGGGCCATCGCCCCCTGCACCTCAGAGTTCTTCAAAGTGTATCAGTCATATAGTTCCCATAATACAATTTCTGGTTAGTTTGGGGCTAGATGATGCTGTATGGAAAATGTCCAGCATTATTTATGCAATTTCTTGCAGGTCATCATCATTATAATTAATCCAGTCAGCATGGGTTCTTTTACCATTTTTTATTTGTGTTAATTAGAGCATTAAAATGGGGCATTAATTTGCCAATTTGTTTTTCGTAAAAAACTCTTCAGAAAAAAATATATTGTTCATTTGATTCGTTCAGTTTGTTGTTGTATCAACAACAATATTGTTATCAAATATTGAAAACATTTTCATTATTGGAAATTGAAACTTCAAATCATGTTGGATTGAACAAATCATTGTATATTTATTTGGAAAAAACAAGAATTGTTGACACAGGCATGTGTCGCAAACAACTTGGATTAAAAATAAGCCCAGACATTGAAACTCTGGCCGATGACATTGAAATATACGGGCTCCTGTCATTGGCGGTAAAACATACGACTGTATTCCAGCTCATCGCTGCTAATTGATAATTACCAACAATTGCACAAGCTTTAAAATTTTAGGTCGGCTTGCCGGTTTCCTCACGGTGTTTTCTTTTACCGTTTGAGTAGGTTTAAATGCGTATTATACATTTTCGAGTGGACATTTAAGTGCACTATTGGGTTCAGGGTCACAATTATAAAATATGCTATATACCAATCAACAAGGCTTTGAAAGGCACGGCACATTTGTTCCACAACAAAATACTTTACAATTTTTTTTTATACACTACACTATTAGCAGAATCTCATGAATTAATCCGCAAGATAAAGCAATCGCGGTGCATATTGTATCATGTTTCGAGATTATTCTCCCCGCTGTTAGCGGTGTGTCATGAGAAACCTAATCAAATTATCTTAGCTTAAAATCCTAACGCTTGCTTGATGTGGAAAAAATCTTGTGACTAATAGATGTTATTTATATATTCCGCGCAAACTGAAAAGTATAATTAAATTTGCTTTACTCAACACCCGTACATATTAAAAAATATTTAATTAATTCTGAGCAGAAGATACATGTTATCAAAATAATTTCATGTCAAGACATCTTTGACATATTGTCTTTTCAAAAGGAGGCGCGAGGTAGGTGATCCAACTCAACCTTTATAAGCACGGGTTTGAGCTTACCTACCTTTAAAGGAATCTTTTTCTGAATGTGGTGTAATAACCACATTCAGAAAACATCCCATCATCATCATCATCCTGATTATGTCCACTACTGAGCATAGAACATTGAACATTGTTCATTAGAACATTGGTATAATGAACTATTTTGAGTTACCTCTATCCAGCGACTTCTCGCTATCTTTAGCATGCCATTGATCCATCGGGTGGGTGGCTTTCCTATACGGTGTCGTCCGATTCGAAGACGCTATTTAATAGATAGATAGTTATATAGTTTACTCATTATTCGACTTCTGTGGCGCAGTGGGCGAAGGCCCGCCTGAGACGCCGAAGGTTGCGGATTCGATTCCCGCTGCGCGACAAATGTTTGTAATGTTTGTCTCGGGTCTGGTGTTTTCTATGTATAATATGTATATATTTACAAAAAAGTATATACGTAGTATATCAGTCATGTAGTTCCCATAATACAAGTTCTGCTTAGTTTAGGGCTAGATGATGCTGTGTGAAAAATGTCCAGCAATATTTATTTATTTATTGATTATTGCATATACCAGGGTTAAATAAACACTTTACAAAGGTTCTTAAAACTAGGTTGTGGTGATACAATGGACGGCATTATCGCTAAGAGCTATATCTTCCGGGTAACCTTTGGATGGAATAGATACTATTTTGAAATCTCAAACATATTTTCGCTGTGTTAAACTCGAATTATTGTCCAAAGTCAATCACGTTGTGGTGAGCAGTTTATTCACATTATATCCAAAATTCTAGATGGAATTTCGTAACGAAAGTACCCAATACATAAATTGGGTATTTGGTTATTGGATTACTTAGCCAACAACTTATAAAGCATTTGAGTTGGTATACAGGGTGTAATAAAATATTACTCCCAAAAACTGAAGACAGATCTACGTCGGCAAAGGGACAGTTAACTCTAAACAGGTTAAATGTTAAAAAAAAAGCATAACGGGTGAAAAGTCTCACCGGCAGTCATACCCTTTAAACCGGAACATCATACAAGCAGCAGAAATATGGATGGTGGTAGAACTTCCTCGAACGAGCTCTTTGACAAAGAGGTAGGTATTAAGTGTTGACTGATATTTTTTAGGGTTCTATACCCGAAGAGTACCAAATGGGATCCAATTACTAAGCCTACGCCGTCTCTCTGCCCGACGTAATGTTTTAACTATAATATATAGGTTTCGGTTCGGTTGGCAATCAAATGGCAATAATCACATAAGACTATATATTTAAAATAGTAGATTTATGCGAAATAAAGATGTCTTATATATATACGGTCACTAAAAATGTTGGTAGGTAACTATAGTTACCTTATGTTTTTATATAGAATACGATTTATTTCAAAAATGTTGAAAAGAAGCTTCCACAGATACAAACTAAAATAACCGACTTAGTTTTCCACGAGATCTCACAACTATTTGTTATAGAAGGAGATGCGTTGTGAGATTAGATTTTTTTATATCTTATGTTTTTGATGGAACCTCTTTATACTAAACAAAGTTCAATGTAAGACAGTTTTAAATATCTCCTGATTAAAAAAAACAGAATATCTAGATTACAAAAAAAATGATAGTTTCCTTATTATCCAAAACAACGTTTGAATAAAAAACTATTCAAATAAATCCAAATACAACCAAAAAAGCTTTTCATTCAGAAATCACAAAATAAGAAGTGCAGTTTTTGTGGATCAATTGAGATATACGGTCGGAACGTCCCGTTTAAGTTTTAGGGAGCAGCCCTGTATAAAGACGAATCAATTTTACAAAATCTCGATGGCCTCTAGGCCGTTATACCAATTATAGGTCGATTGCTACTTAGTATTAATTTTCTTTTATTTCTTTATTGTACACAGAAATATGAAACAAAAGGGTTTAGGTGAGGCATTCACAAAGGCGAGATTAACCGTTAAAAGAGTTCTCTTCCAGCAAACCTGAGTAGAGATAGAGAAATGATAAAGTTAATAGGTGTACACAGACAGGAAATAAGAAACTAAATATAATTACACTTACATACTTGAACTACATATACACATACACCGAAAATATATACAATATAATCATATTAATACATAAATTCAAATCCTGCTACTATTATAAACGCGAAAGTTTGTGAGGATAGATGTGTGTTACTCTTTCACGCAAAAACTACTGAAAGGATTTTGATGAAACTTTACAGTAATATAGCTTATACATCAGAATAACACATAGGCTTCTTTTACCCGGGTAACACGCGAGCGTAGCCATGGGCAAAAGCTAGTAATATATATAAAAAATAATGTACAAATAATAAAAATAATTGCAATCATATTTTGACTTGTTACAGGTTCCTACTTCGTTGTTTGCACAACTTGGCAGTGGACAATAATACCTTCACACTAGCACAGATATTATAATACGCACAGAAGATTAGAGCCAATAGAGGTATCTGATCTGCCTACCTGTGGAAACTTCGCAAGTCTCAGTGGCTTCAATAGATACCTCTATACCTACCTACCTACTCAATAGTTATCTATTTAATATTGGAGGAGTTGTGTCTAGTTTTATGACGTAGGTAGGCATTATATTTTATTTGTGTGATTAAAGTGCGTTAATTACTACACTACCTTTCGAGTACCTACCTACCTACCGTTACTGAGTTTAGTAATACGTATTTCAACTTAGTAACTAACTACCTACCTAGACATTCAATACTCAAAATTAGTCCTTTGGTAGAGACTAGCCATCCACAACACAGGGAATCAAATTTAATTCAAATAAACGAATTTATTAGTATTATTATTATATATTAATTTTAATTTTATATTTAAACCTGTAAAGATGAGTATTGGTACAATCCTAGTCAAAAGTTATATAGTGTTTTGTTTGAAAATAAAAAACCTAGCTACTGTCCAATGTAATTAAACGTTATTCTTAAATTATTTGAACTAACTCGAGCTAAGTAGTATCGAATCGATTAGCTGTGTGGTAAACTTTATTTGAGCTTGCATATTTTCTCACACAGAAAGCTTTTCAAAATTAGACACTAATTGGTTTCTCCGCCCGGTGTAATTGCAGAACCGTAAAGCAATTAGTCCACGCGTTTGCCTTCGAAGTCGTGGATACACACGAATGCAAATAGGGCTCACATTTGCATGTAGCCAGTGAACGTTTTATCCGAAACTAATATCTATGTATAGAAGCGAAACTTCGGCTATGAAATGTAAAATATTGTAATATGTTTACTATAAAACTGCTAGAATAAATATGTTGAGACACCTGGCATCTTACGCGTGACATAGTCGCAATTATGAAGGGTATCTAAAGTATTTTTTAATATTATTATATATTATTTTATTTCTCACACAATAAGGTTCATTTACAACATACAAATTAGTGGATTTGTTTCAAAAATGCATGTGGAAAAACTTGAAGGTGATGAAGCACTACAAGAAACGCGGATAATAAAAGTGCCCAAGAGATAGATCGGTATTATATTATTAGGACCTGCAGTAGATATTTAATATAAAAAAACATTAACTTCACAGCTGTAAAGAATTTACTTTCAATTTAATATAACCAAAAACAGATTAACAAACAACCGTCATTTTAATCATTTCCAAACAAAATGAATAACAAAAGTAACCAAAGAAATATTACGACTTACTACAAATAGCGCAGATCATCACTTACACAACCTTGCTTTACGAAATCCAACCGGCGAATGCCCAGACGCACGGTCGCAGCTGCATTTAAGTAAGTTGTCGGGTGACGTCACTTGTTTACATCAATTCGCAAAGAAGTATCCTAACAATATAATGATTTGTGATCATCATAACCCCACTGAATTCTACAGTGATATTGAATTTCGTATTAGTTATCTATATATTCACAAAAAAGAATTAACAATTAATTTAACATTCAGCCTCTAGGCCTAATGATGAATTTTGTATGACGTTTCACTCCTCGACATTTGATTCCAACTTTAAGTTTCGCTTCTAGCGTTTTTATAAGCGGGCAATTTTATGCCAAAGCTTAGATAATTCCACTTCCGACAGGCTGACGTTAAAGATTATAAGGCAATTGTCAGTGACTATGAGCTTTCCGGCAGTTACTGAAACTGTGTTACTATAAAACGGCACTTAAAGTAAAATGAACTTTATCGCTCTTGGTTAAGATTCAATACGGTTCGGAAGCAGGCAGTTTAAATCTTTTGAAATCCTTGAACTGCATGATTTCAGAAATTGGGTTTTCCTCTTCCAACTATAGGCTTGAATATTGCTCGCCATGCAGCTTTAACACTGCGGCAAATCGGACAGTTGAATCATTGATTCGAATGAAAAGAGCGAACATTTAAATAATTAATGAATATATGAATCCTAGTTACTCAAGCAAAATTGCAATGGTATCAAAATTATGGAACTCTTTATGGCAGGCTTAATGTGTTAAACTTAAAAATGGGAATGTTTAGCTCTTCATTAAGGTTAAGAAGTTTTGAACATTCCTTTCTGTCAAAATCACTAGTTGTCCATCGCCATTTTGTATTTACTCCGAGCAGTTGTTGCAGGGTTTGTATAAGAAAACAGGTTGAGGTGGAAGAAGAAAATACGCTGTGCTGACCCAACGTAAAGTGGGATAAGGACAAGAAGTTGATGAGTTGTTGCAGGTAGTTTTTATCTCCGATATCAGGTTCCAGATAAAAATATAACGAGATGAACCATAGAGAACATCCGGCACGACAACAAAATTTCAAGTACGTCAATGCAAAGTTACGTCGTCAGGTACTTCTAAATTATATTTCATCCTTACCCTTTTACTTAAAAAATGTTAATTACGCAAAATAAAAAATAAAATAATATTGATTACTGAGATCCATAAGTCGTTAAATAAGATTAAAATTATTATATTTACTTACCTACTTACTAATTATTATAATAAATGTGTTCAACATGGGGGTTAGTTAGTGCCAACACCAAGTGCTTCTGTAGAGGACGGTCAAATCTAAGCCAGTGCCCCAATTATATTCTTGGAGCTAAATAGCTTTCTGCTATTGATTGATGATATTTTGTTTTGCATTATAGCCTGAAAGTCATCCACATGAGAGTCGGCAAATATATTAGACAATAGTAGGTACCGAGAGCGCTTATGCTGCGTCTAAACTTAGACTAAGACTTAGGCATATCTTACTAGCAAAATGATAAAAATACATTAAGATATGCCTTTTATATCTCGTAATATTATGTGGACCCATCCTTCTAATCTAATCTAGTATTATAAATGCGAAAGTTGGGATGTTCGGATGTTTGTTGCTGATAAACTCCGTAATGGCTGAAATTTAGAATGAATACTGTTCATAATCTAGACTAACTCAAAGGCAATTTTTTGGTACCACGCGGGCTCTGATTAATGAAAAATATTAGATACACAAGGTATATGCGTATGCTATAAAATGTTGTTTGTTTGACAAAATTCACTGGTTGGTTTGATAATTTATGGCAAAATATTAATGTTTTTACAATACGTGAAAACTTTCCAAATACATCATCCAATTGGAACTTTGAACCATATGAAGCGACCTAATTGAACCTCGCGTGTTTGTTGAAAGTTGGCGCAAACATTGACGGTCGATTGTATCGCGTCGCGGCATACATATTAATTTCGGAGTTCATTTCAATATCAACAAGCTGCGCGAGTGGTGCAGGTTCGGCGGGTGTGAGACCACGGCGCGTAGACCAACACACAAGATTATAACTTTATCGGACAAGAAAATTATTAAGATTTAATTATTTTCATCCAACTTTAAAAAAGGATGATATTATGCATTTTTTTAGGGTATACTTCAAGATTTCGATTTTTTTACCCTTAGGGGTGAAAAATGGGGGATAAGATTTCAAATTGTACTTTTTATCAACCTCCCCTTATTTGAAGTTGGTTTTTATTATTTCTTGTTTGTTGTGTACAATAATATATTTTCATTCATTATTTTATGCATTAATTCAAAGGATTTAAAGATTTCTCACAAGGCTAATCCCTACTATTGCTAGTGAAGGAAAAATCCTTAGGCTGTCGTGCTACGAACGCCATGGTGCCATTCTGTATGACAATTTGATTATTAGGTTGAACTGGTATGGGAACAGCGGGTGGGCCGTATGCTTTTTTGCCACTTTCTTCTACTTCTCCTTGTCCTTGTCCTACATTACATGGGGTCAGCACAACATGTGTAATTCTTCCACTGTCCTCTATTTGCCATCATCTCAGTACTCACTCCTTTCTTAACCATGTCATTCTTCACAAAATACATCCATCTTATTTTAAGCCTACCTCTGCTCTTATCCACATTAATATTTAACACTCATCTTGTAATGTGACATTCTTCACATACCATGACGTGTCCATACCACGCTAAGCTATTAGTCCTCAATTTTTCCATCACTGGAGCTACTTTCAGAATTCACAATACTGCGTATTTGCCAATTAATTTGTATATAAAAAAGTTCATACTCGCTTCAGTTCATGCCCTGGACTGATTACTCTTTGACAGGTAGTCGTGTGTCTCATACAGGGCGCCTTCAATAATTTTATGCATGAAATTTGCTCTCGCGCTGGAAGTGTATTTAGTTTTAAGAGGCATCAGGGGTTGGATCTGCTAGCCCGGGGTTATATTTGCTGGATTTACTCAGGCTTTAAGCATGCATGTGATAATATTTACTCAGAAAGAGATGAGAATTAGTAGTCTCTATATCTCGACTACCTCTACGGCGCGACGGGCAAGAAGCCGGCTGCGATGCAAAAAGTGCGTGTTCGATTTCCACAGTGAGACAAATATCTGCATGCTCTCCTGATTCGTTTCGGGTCAGGGTGTTATTATTATAATTCAACAATCAAAAATTGCTATAATTACTTTTTTTAAAAAAGCTTATTCATTTGGTTGCTTTAACTACTCGTTGGATGATGGAAAATTAAACATAAGTTAATGGTTTTACTTGATCGATCACTCGTGTTATTTACATAAGTGTGCTTTCTTGCTGTAGAGTACACGTTGAGCAATCGATATCTGTTAAGTTCACCTTTGGCTGGCCTTTAGTTTACTCAAAACGTGTGCTCAGGATATACATTACTTTGATAACGGAATTTAATCGAACTCCCCAGATATGGCATTCGATATGTAAGCCAACATGATCGCTTAATTATCAGTGTATTGACATAATTCTATGGCAAAGGCAGACAACCTCTATAGCGCAATGGGCAAAGATCCGCCTAAGACGCAGAAGGTTGCGGGTTCAATTCCAACCGCGAGACAAATGTTTGTATGATCTGCAAATATTTATCTCGGGTCTGGGTGCTTTCATGTATAGTATGTATGTATTTAAAAAAAAATATATAAGTATTATATCAGTCATGTCATATCAGTCACCCAAAACACAAGCTCAGCTTACTTTTTGGGTATATGGAAAATGTCCAGCATTATTATTATTATTATAATTCGCCATATATTAATAATAATGGTCGTATAAACATGACGCCACGCCGATTTCTTCATTTTGCTACCTCGCTTTTCGTTGTTATCAAATATCAGCAGCCAAGTTATTTGTTTTAAAACTACATTTATCGAATCGCCTGATGCGGTTCGTTATCCGTCTAATTTGTCCTCCACACAGAACGACTGCTTTTCGTGACAGCTTTAGGTATGCTCCCACGAAATGTTGGAATAACCTGTCTACCTTTAAAAAATATGAAATCAGTTTGGTATTTCAAACAAACTTTAAAAAAACTTTTGTTAGCTTTACAAAAAAATTCCTTACATAAGTGGACGTTCTGAGCCTCTTTGTACTCATTTTTAGTTATTTAAGTGTTTATTATTGTTGCGTCTTTATATAAATAAATAATAATGCTGGACATTTTTCACACAGCATCATCTAGCCCCAAAGTAAGCAGAGCTTGTGTTATGGGAACTACATGACTGATATACTACTTTACCCACTTTATTTTAAAATACATACATATTATACATAGAAAACGCCCAGATATTTGCAGGTGCAAACATTTGTCCAACGGCGGGAATCGAACCTTCAACCATTTGCGTCTCAGGCGGGCCCTTGACCACTGCGCCACAGAGGTCGTAGTTTTAAAAGCATACATAACCTCACACATAATCTACGCATAACATAACATGTATAGAATCCAGCTCTTCTATTTTTCAACAGTTTGTGAACATTTCTAATTCTGTATAGTACCAACTTAAATATATGCCGCGTATCGCAGATGCTGGCCCACACGCACATCGGCGTCACGAAAGACCAGCGTCTTAGTGGCACAAAGTGCTTCTATAGAATAGTGCATAGTGCTGGGTCATCTAATTTTTTTTTACTCATACATGTTTTTATTTGTTGTCAATTGTTTTTTTTTATATATTACTTATTTTTTAGTGGTAACTGTGATGTTAGCAGCTACATCAATAGGCTGGGCTGAAAAAAGCGTGGCTGAGTCCTATACCTTTTTAATTATATACAGACATAACTTCTCACTATAACTACTATTTTAATTACCTACTTATTATTATAATGTACTTAGATTATGTACATTTGTTTAAGTGTAAGTAAATAAATACTCTTTTTATGCACCCCTGTAAACTTAAAGTGACACGAAATAAACTATTTTTATCTTTATAATTATTATGAAATCATCATAATTATTAATCAAATATAATTACTGCAATGCCCAGAACCAGCGCTTATTCTTGTTTGCATTAACTCTCTATTTGTTATAGTTATTATTTCTACTTTGTATTCAGATTTTAGTTTTGGCCCTACCAATATACCATAAGCTTAACATCAACACTAATTAAAACAAAAGTCAATTAGTTGTGATTAAAAGAGGGAGATAGAATAGAGCTGATGAATGCACACTAAATCACAAATCAATAAAATATAGAACAACCAATTTTCTGTATTGCAAATTATAGCACTATTGTAACAGCTTTATGAGAGTTATTTAGTCTGTGGTAAGTGAGGTCTGTTTTTCTAGTCTGTGTTGTTGGTGCTTGGCATTTTATTTGCTATAGGTAGTATCACTTGACATCAGGTAAGCAAATTGGTTGGTCGTTAAGATAATTGAAAAAAAAATACGTTTTCGTAGCTCTTCTGAACGCATTAAATGAGAAACTGAATTCTTTCACATCTTGGTTCTTTCCCATCGCAAATAAGAATCTCAACTTGGTAATTGATCCAACCCGTGATGATCAAGAAAGAGCCGATGATACGACGAATGCTTGAATAGGAAATCTGGTTCTTTTGAATGCGTAAATATTTACCTATGCTAAGTATTGGATGATATAAAATTTGCATTAGCACTGCTGATGGTAGTTAGTTTACATTCTCATATGGTAAAAACAGTTCATTTTGTTCCTATTATAACGTAAAAACTAGGGAAGTAGTTAAAAAAACAGAGTAGACACACTTATGAAACGATAACCAATGCAAACAAGTTTACTTACCAGCTTTTTCTTTTTAAAACCCAGACGTAAACAGAAAAATATACTTAATTGCTTAGGAAATTCCCAAAACTCACCCCTAGCATTCTGAAATCACTAGATTTAGCTTTATAAACTGAAGACATTTCCCCAGTAATTTCCCCGGCTTACCGATGTCGTTACACGTATCAGCGCAGTTAGGTGCCAACATTTTGATTTCCACTCGCTCAATAACCTGTCACTCCCCAATATCCGGCTATGAATCGAATCCTGTATTCAATATGCGCATTTCTAGACTATACAGACGAGCAACTTTAGACATCATCATCGCTTTGATGATAAACTAAATTCTTTAAGCTTTTCAATCCAAATCACGAGTTCATGGAAAATCTGAATTGAAAACCAAACCGACTAAACCGTTTTTTGTAAATGTTTGCAAATGATTTGGATTTACAGTATACCGATAATAGTTTCTAACAAACAATCAAACATAATTGTAAAATTAAAATTTGCCTAACATGTAGTGTTACCAGGTAAATATATTTGGTGTTTAGAAAATCAAGAACCTTGCAACTCTATTTAAACAAAATATATTATTATTTCATCATTTATTGCATTGTCATTCAGCGTGGCAATTCAGCCAGTAATTTAGAAACGCTTCGTCTGGTAGTGATCTGGATCAGTTGGGCTATCTAAAGATCTTTTGCAACGGTCTTTAGATACCTATCTCTCTGTTTCCTCTGTATTTTTAATTGATGTATTTTTCTCTGTAGTTTTGATTGATTTATTGAAATAAGGATACGCTGTCCAATAAAACTGTTGGTAGTCGTTGTATCTTCCATACAAAATCAATTTGACAGACTGTTAGGATGCACGTCAATCAATTTTCCTGTTGCCATAAATTCGTCAAATGCATCGCGCGTCTATATTCATGGTGACGCTCCGTCAGTTACTATCACGAGTGGGATTTGGCGTGATCGACTGGAGAAATGCAAAACGAAAAAAGAGCTTCAATATCATCATCAACATACAGTAGAGGTCCAGACTGAGGTCTCCCCAGGAAATGCCACAGGCGCACACTTGGTAATCTTTGGTTTTTTTATCTGAATAGACGCAAACAAAAATTTAAAAAAAATATACATTACTCATTGATATTTGACCTTCAAACTATTAATTTTATAATAGAAACTTTTCTTCAACTTCAACATAAAAAAAAGTAATAGATGTTTTATGACAGACAATATGATTGTTCTCATAAACAATAAAAAATAAATCTTTGTTTAAAAGAATACAAAAAATTGTATTTTTTTAAATCTAAGTATAAATTAGATGAAAGTTATCGGTTTTGTGAAATTAAATGCAATAAATATGTGACAAACAAGTAAAAAATACTTTTTATTCTATACATATTCATATTCATTTTTATAAGACTCATTTACAGTTTCTACATAAATGCTACGGCGTAGCAATTTGTATAAGTTCTTACTATTTACAAAATTAAAGTTAGTCTTTCTAGAGAAACACTATCAGCACCTAGGCAGTAGGTACACGTATTACTTGGGTCGTTTTGCAAATATGCTGTATAAGTTATATTCTGGCCAGATCTATTATTTACAATTGCGACTATAAAAATTGGTCTTCCTTATCCTAAACAAGCTACTTAATTCAAAATTAAAAAATAATACTTTAAAAAAGTTGTAAACCAATGCATGATAATTTGGATGAAAGGGATGGTTCATTAGCAAAATTCAAACCAAAAGCTGTTCTATTTCGTGTTCACGTAGCCGCTAACTCGTGGAAAGCACCCTCGTTTTAGAGATGTTAGAACGATTTTCTTCATGACAGCCCAATCAGAGGTCGAGGGGTGACGGGAAATAAGGGGTGTTTTCGAAATAGCCATACTGGTTTTGCTAATAGAAACAGTTTAGGGGAGATAAAGTGAGTTAAAATTCCAATGCACCTACACTTAATTTTCGATGTTTACTTTAGGAAAGAGTCTGAATTACGTTTTTTTTTTGTTTCAAAAAATCCTTGTTTGAAACGAAAAAAAAAATAGATACAGTTTACTGCGTTCTGGTTGAAGGAGACTAAAATAAAACCGGTTAAATGCGAATCAGGCTAGCATCTGGACTAGGGTTCCGTACCACCACACAATACTTTGGTGAATAGTATGATATTTTATGTTTTAACAATGAAAAAGTTGTTGTTTTATTTTGTTTATATGTGTTTGCCATAGGAGGTTGTTTGTTGATATTAAACATTTATCTCTGAAACGGCTTATTGAATTGTAATGTTGATTTTTGTAATCAATTTGTATATCTTCAAGGCTGTGTTTAGATAGGTTTTATGGCCACAAGTCACTAAGGAGCGCTGATATCGATGATGGAAATATGGAAATATAGATAGATAGAAAATGCTTTATTTCACAAGATAAAAGCCGTCCAGCTAACCTTAGTGTAATGAAGAGTGGAGCAGTAGTGTGTTTGGCTGATTACCAAAATAATAGAAAAAATATTAAATAAAATAAATAGCTACTTAAAATATAAGTAAAATTTATACATAAAACTAAAAATAATTCATACTTAAATATATACCATCCAAATATATATAAATATACGTCTGTGGTCTTAATCGTTTTTTTTTTAATTAGCTTGTTTATTAATCATGAATCTTCGTGATAAAAATATCATGTTAGAAGTAACACAATTATTTGTCAAAATTTCAACTCAAACTCGAATAAACTTCAAAAATCTAGCCTCTGCAATATTTCTCTGTTTTATTTTTAATTCTTTTGAAATTGACTACAGAATCACAATGAGAAAGAGGCAGCCAACTAACCAATTAAAAAGGTTTCAAATTAAAAGCAAACAAAATTTAGAACGGAAGAATGAAAATCACTGTCCTGTCATGGCTCAAACATGGTATCTGCAATCCTGTTCTATTGGCACAGGAATATCATACTAAATTCTACAGATATAAAGTTCAGGTTGTTTAACAAAATGAGCGTTGTTTTCGACTTGTAAATTGATTGAAACTGCGGGCAGCTGGATAATTGCTAATAGTTTTCTTGTTAACGTCTAAAGTAGAAGTTCTCAGACTAGTTGATTTCTTTCGCGAGTTCCATTTCCGTTCAATATTAAGTGGTTGATCGCTACCTCGTTTTAAAGTATATATTTTGAGCTCCAGATTTTTCATAAAAAATACCAAAATGTCGACCATGACTATATATACTAAGTTCCTGAAGTTATCATTGAACTCTCTCAAAATATTGAGAGCACAAGGCATTCGTTTTTCAGAGTCGATTTGTTTGTGTATAAAATATATATGGTCTTTTTTTATACAAATAAAGTGGAAAAAAGGCTGTAACCACCTGTTAGTAAGCGGTTTTCGTAACCTATGGACACCCTATATATATCAATCTGAAACATAGATAGCAGATAGATAAAATATACTTTATTGCACACCAAATAATATTTCAGCTTACATAAGTACTTAAAGCTTTGACAATATTTGGTGGCTAATTAGCTGTAGCCAACGGCTTCGCAGACGTCGTGTTTTAAAAAAACTCTTTTTATTCCAAATCCAAAAACCCTGAAACACGTCAATATTTATTTATGTTGAGTAGCTACAATTCCAATTTTCAAGTACCTAAGTAAAAAAAAAATACTCCCATACAAACTTTCAACCTCTTTAACATGTGAAAATCCAAAAACTCTGAATCATGATTTTATTCAAAAGAACTATCGTGATTTTGATTATTCTTCTGATAAAGGCCGTCGGAATTTGTCGAAACTTAGTCGGTGCTTTGACCAATAGTACGGTACGTGAAAATACCTGTTTTTACAATACGTCATTATTTATTTACGTTGAGTAGCTACAATTCTAATTTTCAAGTTCCTACCTTTAAAAAATACAATACTCCCATACAAACTTCACTCCCCGGTTTCTCCCACTTAAAATTTGAAAATACAAAAACCCTGAAACTCGTCATTATATATGCTCAGTAGCTGTAATTCAAATTACACCATACAAAGTTCCTTCCCCCATTTCCAAAAGTGGAAATCTCCATAAATCCTTTCTCAGCCCATGCTTAAGATATAAAATAAACCTTTGTTCAAAATTTCAGCCTTCTAGATTTAGTAGTTTTGGCTGTGTGTTGACAGATCAGTCAGTCAGTCAGTACAAACGATATTTTAAGTTTAGATTAAATTTGCGCAACCAGACAACCCTGTAGGACTTAAGTCTTATCTGTAATTTTACCTGTAATTTAAATTCAATTCATTGCAATGCCAGTGGCAACTCAGCACGATTCAATTCATGGCTTCGCACTAGAATCAATTTCAAGGCACAGCTTCCAGACGGGCAGACGTTATTTATCACGCGTGCCTGATTAGCGCTAAGAGCTCTAGATGATTTCGAGTTACGAACTTACTAACGAGTTGGGCAAATGAAAGTCCGATTTCTGCGTTGGAGTCACATACGATCCCAAAACTTTTCTTACCAATTTAGTACGTCGCTGGTAGATTTTTTCATGAGTGCCTCTTCTCAAATGTACCTATTTTAGGAAGTTTTCATCGTGAGAAGTTTATGAGTTGCGATTATTTTTCTGAAAACAGTGTGCTTAAAAGTATCAAATAATCAGTCATATTTATGATCCCGACTATATTTATTTTGCGTGACCTTTTATTCACGCGCGTGAGCATTATATAGCGTGTTTAACAAATTTGTGTCAATTCACACCCAGCTAGAGTTTTGGGTAAACAATATTTTACCCTTAAAGGTAGGTCCACATTTGTGACATTTCGACGTAGATTGAGATCATTACTCAGTGACCGTGGCAGATGTGCTATCCAAAGTCACGAGTGGGGACGGTATTCTACAAATAACGAGGCAAGTGCCGCGTCATAGCCCATGACATATAACGGAATAATGTACGTTAAATTATCGTTTGCAACGTGGACCCATCTTATCTATATCCTATCCTATCCTATTCCTATTTCTACTAATATTATAAACACGAAAGTTTGTTACTCTTTCACGCAAAAACTACTGAACGGATTTTGATAAAACTGTACAGTAATATAGCGTATACATCAGAATAACACATAGGCTACTTTTCATCTGGGTACTACGCGGACGAAGCCGTGGGCAGAAGCTTGTAATACATTGTACGTTCACAGCATTGCTCCATTATTACTAGTTATTCTGTGGTTATTTTTTAGTTATTTTTTAGCGCAAATGTATTTTTACCCGAAGCCCAAAGAGCCCGTATTGGGTGTGCCTTAAGAAGCTTATTCGATTGGAAGGGGTTTTTTTTAATAGGTTTTATTATGGCAAATGACTAGGGGATGCGGAAATTGAAGATAGAAAAAAATTGTTTGGTTTTAATAGAAATTGAAAAAAATACGGGATTAATCAGTTTAAAAGTGTTTCATTTAATCATGTCTAACAAAAGCGAAAACTTAAAACATAACAATATTCGTAATATACATTGTTTGAGATTTGTTTCTCCACCTTTTTCTGAACATATCAAAATACTTTTTATAAATAGTTTGGAATAGAAATAGTTTGTACCACTCATTTAGCATAATATAGGTACAACAAAGGAACACAATTTAATTTTCCATTTTCGGGATCGTGGAGAACAAACATAGACCAAAAATATCTACTCACTCCCCAAGATAAGATAATATATATATAAGATACAAATTGGCCTAAATGTGTTTTCGATCCGACGTTTTCCCACCACAAACCGCAAGCGTATAAATGACTAAATTTACCGAAGCCTGCCTGAAAACGATAGGTATATGTACGATTTAAGTAATATTGCTTACTGGAATATTTTATTTTATTTCAAATAAACAACATTCATTTTGCATGACATAAAAAACAACACGCCGTGTTGGCCTAGTGGATGATACCCCGACTTGTGATCCGGAGGTCGTGGGTTCGAACCCGGTGGTTCACCAATGGATTTTTCCACCTGAAAAAAATATGTGCGCATTAACACGTGCTAAAACGGTGAAGGAAAACATCGTGAGGAATCCGGCATGCTTTAGAACCAAAAATTCGAAGGCATATCAATAGTTAGTGTTCCAATAAGCGGCGATGGGCTTGCAACCTGTCACGTGGAATGCTTACTACTTGCATAACGCGGGCATGTACCAAATATAATGTTTGGACGTGCCTCTGACTATCCCCTTCTTGGTATCCTCAAAGATCTACTCACTGAGTAAGAATATGAGGATGTCCACCATGGGAAAGACAGTCGTGAGCGTGTTTGTTTTTTTTTAAGCAACAAATATTGCATGTTTATAATGGTCATCAAATAAAATATTAATTGAAATAGCCTTCTTACCTATAAGTAAAACTGAAATAAAAATGCCCCATAAACCTTACAACAGATAGAGATATTTCAATGTCGCAACAAAAATGTGTATACGTGGTACATTACTGTCAAATAATTCTCATGCAAACTCGTTCAAAAAATAATTAAAAAAAAAAACCTTTATTACTATGTAAAGCGCATTCTGGACATCATCAGATCTAAACTCAGTACGCAAACCCATGAAGAGCGCGTAGATCTTTAATTCCAAGTAGGGGGTAATCAGAGGCACATCCAAACATTACATTTTTCATATGACCGCGTACAACTAGTTCCCATTCCACGTGACAAGCCCAACACCGCTTATTGGAACACTAACTAATGGCGCATGCTTTCAAATTCTGTTTTCCTTCACCGTTTTGAGAACGTGTTAATTGCGCTCATATATTTTTCGAGTGGCATAATCCATCTATGCACGATCGGGTTCGAAGTCACGCTATCCGAATCGGAAGTCCAGGTACCGTCCAGGTACAAGGCCAACAGTACCTTCATTGTTCCTTTGCAAAAGTAAAAATACGAAAAAGCTATAACCAGCCGTGCAATGAACGGCGCCCACGTCTGTGTCTTGGTAAATTCGCGACAGTTTCTACGTGCGGGTCTAATTACCACAGATCATCCTCTTAGCGGCATCCAGCTGAATTAATACGCCTTACCCCTGTGAACTGCTTGCTCAAATCATGAGAGCAAGCGATTTGTTAAGGCAGAAATTATAACCCGTCGCTACAAAAAAGTAGTTTTTAGTAAGTTCAGTAGTTTTTACATGAAAGAGTAACAAACATCCATCCTCACACACTTTCGCGTTTTTATAGTAGGAGCAGGATTCATATGAGTTCTTGAACTTATACCAAAATAGTCATTTTTGTATTTATATTAGACCATATGAATTAACAAGTTGAATAGGCAGGCCATACACTCGTAACTTGCAGAACCGTTAAACGCTGGGCAAATAGGTTCGTGAATGGTGACCACGAACCGGAAGACTAAGTGTAGGAAGACACCAAACCGACAGACCGATGACATCTGTAAGGTTCCGGGAACTCGGTTTAGGGAAGGTGGCCCAAGACCAGACGGTCCTATCAACGACGTAATGGCACTCTTAAGGCGAATGCCTGTGTCTGATTATTGTGGGTACAAAAAAAAGTTGTTATAACCGCTCTATAATCACTTAACTTGGACAGCATGCGTAATGCGACGAGGATTAAGCGTCTCTATTAATATACGTATTGTACAACGAAGCCTCCTCGATTCGGAGTGTATCGTACTTATGGGCCTAACTGTACTTAATTTGGTATGATCGCTTAATTCAAAGTAACCTATTCCCGATAAACGCGTGCGCGGGAGTTAGCTTACTAAACCAGATGTACCTACCGTTATTTTGAATAGGTGGTTGCTTTGTTCGATTATCATCTTTGATATCATCGGTTGACCCGATTTACCTTTTCTAGCCTGTTGAAATCTACTGCCTCCCCTAAAGAGTGACGAATAATCTTGGGCCACTTCCATCCACTGACTTTGATGTCATCGGTATATTGGGTGGAAGGTTTTCAATATAGTCGCTTGGTTTGTGGTACAATAAAATCGAGGAACTTTCTTCTCACCGGTTGTCGGCTCTGCAAACTGAATAGCATTGTCATGAAGTGATATTTTTGTTATGACTTTATAATTTTAAGAGATATTACGGTAAAACTTTTGAAACAATCATGGTTATAAAAAAAAATTATATTTATTTTGATTTGTGAGTTTTAATGTTCCCCGATATTTCGGCACAGTTGCATGTACCATGATCACGGGAGGAAATGAAGTCTTTGCTGGTTTTGAATGTTAATTGTGGTATTTTTCGTAAAAAAATGTATCATTGATTTTTTTATCAGGGATTTTTTTTCTTGATTTTATCAAACATAGCTCGCTCTTTAGCCAACTTATATATGAGGTTAGAGTTAGCGACCAAATCTCGGTGATTACTTGCAACAGCAGTTAACCTAGTTCCAGATTACTCAAGAAACCCCCACGTAAAACTCTCCATCGTTGAGAGACCCCCACGTAAAACTGTATTTTGGTGAAATACTTTTTTACATAACCAAACAACATAAAAACTACCAAAATTAAATAAGTTAACCTAGTGAGCGATAAAATTCCAAAGTGAAACCTAAAACAGATTTTTCAACATCAATTTCCTAAAAGAACGCCGCAAATTATACATAAATGAAATAGGGTATTAGCCTGGCCGCTAGCAGACTGCCCTACAGGGTGTTGTAAAACGACAGTTACAGGATGGCCTGGCTTGGTTACGACATGGAATAGGTATCAAATTTATGAAACAGAAATGAAACACATTTTTTTTAAGAATAAAAACACATGATTTCTTCATACGAGTCAGTAGCGGCCGTTTGAGTGATGTGAAATACTTCACATCACTCAAACGGCCGCTACTGACTCGTATACATACGATTTTCATACGTGATTTTTCGTATGAAAAATCACGATCTCAAACAGTATCGTTCTAAAATTATTTTCACAATTAATATATTCACACACCATTTACTCTTGCATCTCAAGTGTGAATTACTGGCAGGTGTACTCAACAAGGGTATTTCCTAGTGTTGCAGATGTCAATAGGCGACGGTGACCGCTTTTCATCAGGCGAACCGTATAAATAAATAAAATAACATTTTTCACACAACCCCAAACAACATTCAGAGCTTGTGTTATGGGAACAACATGACTGATAAACTACTTACATACATTTTATTTTTTGTAAATACATACATATTACACATAAAACACAGCCAGACCAGAGACAAATATTTTCAGATCCGAAATCGAAGTACGAACCGAATCGTAACTTTCTGCGTCTCAGGCGGAATTCAAAAAACGGGCGTGTACGAGATTCCATATGCGAGTTAACTATTGTAGGTAGTTGTCCTTACAAAAATCAAAATACTTATTATACGCTACTTGAAAAATCTAATTGTTTGATGTAATTTAATATGTGACCTCTCAACCACTATATATTTTTAGCTTCAATTCATATAAGCAAAACATTAACCCATAAATCATTTCATCCAATGCCGTGATATCGTTATTACAACCACATTTCCAACGAGGGGAGTTTCGGTTCTATGTAGATTTTTTCTACGGTGCTGGCTCAGCCTAGCTCTAGGCCGGGCCATAATGCGCGTGTAAATTAAATATGAAACCCGGTATTAGGTGCGCGAGACAACATCTGTTCATTATGCGCACAAATCTAGGCGCGGTTCAAATTATAAAGCCAGGTCTGGGTTTAGGAAGGACGAAAAAGTCGTATTACACCTGTTTAATACGCTTTTGTCTTACCTGAAATAGGCAAACTGTAGTTTGGAAACAGCAATTTCTAGTCGAGCTCTTAACGTGAGCTTTTAAGCAATACAGATCAAACAGGGCCTGGTAGGTTAGCAAAGTTTTGTAATCTTACAAACAAACACACTATTTCCCATGATGGACATTCTCAGATACATACTCAGTTTGTAAATCATTGAGATTATTGAAAGTAGTTAGTATTCTACGTGACTGGTTGCATGCCCATCGCCTTCGTATTTTTGATATTATTCTATACATTTTTAAAAATCCACTGATGCACAACCGGGTACAACCCACAATATCCGGATCCAAAGTCTGGGTGCCGCCCACTTGAACAACACGGCTGTAATTGAGATTAAACAATTTTCAAGATTAATTGTAACGGCGTTGAACAAGAAGATAAAAAGACAAATTAGATTAAAAAAACACAAAAAAACTTATGAAATCGACTAGATTTGGAAAAAGATGTATTTTTTTATATAATGTTGTTACTAGGCATCAATTGTCAAAGTTTAGTTATGCTTGTCTGGAAACATGTTACAGTTAAGTAGTATCGTTATCGCTGTTATTATAATAATGTTAGTCATTTTTCACAAAGCATCATTTAGCCCCAAATTAAGCTTGTGTTATGGGAGCTACATGACTGTTATACTACTTATATACATTATTTATTTGTAAATACTTACATATTATACATAGAAAACATCCAGACCCGAGACAAATATTTGCAGATGTGACAAATGTGACAGCTTACATGGCTTAGCTTGGTAAAGATGTGCCGTGGTACAAAGCCACTGTCACAGTGATGGCTTTGTACCACGGCACATCTATACCAAGCTACTTGTACTGACAAAGCTGATCATAAAATAGGTAGATCAATGATTCCATGCACGAGATGCATATAAGATTAACCGTTATTGAAAAATTGCTTTCAGGTTCAGGTCTTAAGTTCAAATCTAACCACTATCCAACGTTCCCACAGGTATAACATAAATCGCTAACATAAGGGTACGGCACACCGATCCATAGCTACCAACTGGCTATATAAGCTCAATAGATCCCCGCTTATCTGACGCTAGTGTACCGCCCGCCTTATTTATGGCCCTCCGCTGACTATTCATTCCGTAAGACGTTACAGAGTTGTTTGGACCGACTTGCCATTTTTATGGGGTTCCCTTAGATAAAGTATTACGGTGGTAGTTTTTCAATAATGGCAGATTGTTTGCTTTCCTTCCTCTTGTGGTTTTTAGATTGATAAATAGTGATCGATGGGAATGTTTTTGTTGATTTAACCCGAATGTTTTACTGCTAATATTTGTGAACGGTTATAACTCAATTATCCAACGGATATTTCCATAGAAAATTATTAATTAAAATCTTAAACACTATTATTGGGTTTTGCACAAATATAAGGCTAAAGTATCTATTGTAGAATTATTAGAGTCAGTCAAATCCATACGTATAAAAACTTAATTTAGATATTTTTTTATGTTTTTCATATTTCAGTAATAAGAATAGAATAGAATATTTATAAATAAATTTTATACATATTATTAGAACGGCAGAATTTTGAGTCTACTATGCCATCATGGCGTAGTTATGAACAAATTTTAGAAAAAAAAAGTCATTTTTCGAGACATGATCATTTTTTAGCTTAGTATAGATAATACCATAACAAAAAACCTAAAACCATTCTCAATTAATCATATTGATACATTACAGTAAAGTGAATGTGTCGTGCGCGTAATTTCTACATTAATTTGCAAACGAGAGGTCCGTCGGTGCGTGGTAAAAATTTAATTAAATTAACTGAGACACTCAAGCACGGCGAGAGCTCTACACTCAAAAGGTAGACACAGTTTTCCGATATTAATTTGGATTCGTAAGCCCACTGGAATTTCGATGTTAATTGGACTGTTTCAAGCAAATGGGTATTAATTTTGAGTTATTTAATAGCCATAGCCAAATGCACAATAGTCATCTAGCCCCAAACTAAGCAGAGCATGTATTATGACGAACTTCATGACTGATATACTACTTATATACTTTCTTTTTTATATGATATACCTACCTATCTAATTTTCATAATGTTTTTGTAGCGACTGCCGCCCTACCTGGATTTGTTTGCTATATACTTGCGCCATATGGGTTTATTATTTGTGACACTGGCTCCTGGCTATCACCGTGCGTGACTCGAACTCCTAATACATTATTTACTTTAGTCACCTTGCCAAGTGATACATCTGATTTAAGGCTTGAGTTCGCCAATAAAAGGTCTAACCATTGATGATGATGACAGATTCATATGAAAGCATGGGTCAAAAAGGTTTGATTAGGACTTAACCACCCGTTATTATGTTGGTGTTATTACTCGGGCCTAAATGTCAAACCAAAAGGTTTGACATTTCAAAATAATTCTTGGAAGAACTTTTATTACTATTGTACAATTTCCTATTTTATGAGGCGTCTGCCATAATTTTCAATTTTCATTAAGCGTTTGAAGTGTGATTATTTTACTCTTCTCATTACAGACTCCCTAAAAAGTGTTCTTAGACGGGCGATTATTATTTTGCAACATAATTATTATATACGATACTAACAACGTTACGACAAACAACAGTAAGAAGCTTTCAGCGGCTTTTTATACATAATTATAACAAACAATATCTTTTTTGATCGTCGTATTTACCGGTTCTTATCTTGGTTGAGGTATGGTAGCCATGAAAAGGGCCAACTGACCAATAATGAAAGAACCAGTGATTTAAAATAATTGTTCTTGAAATCTACGAGCGAAAGATATATACAGCAACTAAGTATCACTGGCTCTACACAAATCTTGGTTACGCCTTTACTCTATTGTATTCAGTAGCAATAATATTGCTGAAAAAAAGTTGCCCGCGTAATGCCACCTAGAGCCTGTAACGAAATAACTTTAGTTATTTAGGAAGTCTTAGACGGAGCGCGTATAATTAAGTCAAGTTTTGATTACATCATACCTTCCAAAAAATTGTTATGTGAAGTTTTCCATATATTAATAATAATAATAATTTATTTAGCCAAATTATAATATTTCATCTATATATAGTTGAGTCCCTGTCTCCCGGAGTAGCGTGAGCTGTGGCCCTTTAGCCAAATTATAATATTTCATCTATATATAGTTGAGTCCCTGTCTCCCGGAGTAGCGTGAGCTGTGGCCCTGGAAACAGTTCTCTCCCAATTTTATTAGACACAGTAAATAACACGTGTGTGTGTGTGTGTGTATGTATGTGTATGTGTGGGGGGTGATTGTCTAATAGTGTGTATGTATGAGTTAGTGAGATGTGTGTTGTTAATTAAGTAGAGCCACAGTTTCAAAGTAGTCATAGAACTCTAACCATTGTACTAAAACAGATTTTAAATCATGATTGCTTTATTGGTTGATGCATAGTTGGGAATCGATTATTTTGTATAGACGAGGTGCATTGTAAATATAGTGATTACGAGCAATTAAAGAAAGAGAGTATGGATGAGGGTATCGGTTTCTTCTGTCTTGATTTTGTTCTAGTTTTGGGACTATGAGACGGTGATATCGGTGAATACATTGTTGGATATATAACTTGCGGACACTTAGCACTCTAACTTGGTTATATAGCATTTTTGTAGAGAAGCGGGATGGCAGATATAAAATTGTTTTGAGAAGCGATCTTTGCGCTCTTACTATTTCTATCATACGTCTTTGCAGCTCCTCCCCAAAAACTTAGAAGGCATTCGCAAAGTGCTTTATATGTTTGAATGATAAGATCTTAACTTTGACTAAACTTTTCAAAAGTATAACAATTGCATTCTGAATAATTACTCAATGCTCTTAATTACTCAATTTAGTTGGCTAAGAAACTGAAAAACAGCATAAGGCTTAGCAAAATCCGAAAGTTAAAAATGTGAAATTTTTGTTTGAGAAGTGACCTCAGCGATCTTATTACGAAAAGATCGCTTTGGAACCAAAATACTGTGTCGAAATATTCGACACAGTTTTTTGAAAAATTCGAAATATTTCTATATTCTTATCACAGCGCCAATGTTTTAGTCAATAAGTATAAGTATAAGTATTTATTCAGTAAAATAGTTATAGTACCTGTCTGTGCTAGTGACATCTGAACCTACAATGGAAACGCTTACATATTTATTAGGCTAAATATATCACAGAGAGACTAGACATATAATATTAAGCTAGTCATACAGTATTTTATATTTTATTCCAAAATAACGCCCTGCGAATCATGCACAATGAGCGGCAGCGCGTAGTGCATGAAGCGACGCGGCGGGAGAGCGCTGCGATCAATCACCCTGATGAAGACTCTCGAAATGAGTAGAAACCTAGTCGGTGCCTTCACGGTTGGTACGGAGTTTTTCGGCTTAGCGCCATAAATAGGTATGATGGCAGTAGGTTCTTTCTCGGACGAGCTCTTCTACAAGGAGATCTACTACTTTAAAAATCGCTATCGTCGCTAGACGCACATATAACGCCAAATATAATGTTTTGACATGTCTCTAACTTGGTATTCTTTTAGATCTGCGTACTGAGCATGGATCTAAGGATTTCCATCTCTATTACAGCCGTGAGCGTGTTTGTTTTTATTTTTATTTTTCTGTTTCGGCATGATCGGAAGTTTTAAGGAAATTACAACATGATTGAATAATAAGTTTGGATCACCGCCTCATTGAAGGCTTTGGTTATACGCCATGTTGGTGCCAGAAACAACGATCTCTAAACTTATTCAATTTGTGGGAATTGGCCGGAAGTGTGTGTTGATATCAAATTTAATTAAATTCACTGCTTATACATATTTGCAAACTTTCTGAAAGAAAAGCAATTTTTTTGTGGGAAATTATTTTATAATTTCCCCTCTGATAAACATTCACTGATGTTTATTTACAAATTAAAAATTGTACATTTTCTGGTGAAATTAAGATTTGATATTATGATTACATAAATAATTATATTATGATTATGTGCTCGTATTATTGAAATAACCTGTTTGTGTTAACTAAACTAAACTAACGAGTAGCCCAAGTATGTAAAAGCGCAAAGTAAGTTTTATCACCCACTAGCCCAAACGGCTAAGTAAGTAATGGGCGAAGGTCCGACTGAGATCATACAAAGGCCCCGCCGAGGTATTTGTATGATCTGCAAATATTTGTCTCTGGTCTGGGTGTTTACCGTTAAATATAATTGGTTGGTCTAGTTCGGGTTTATGCCTGAGTGTGGGACAACGGACGCTTTATTTGGACTTCGCCAACTTTGCGAAAAGTACAGACAGTTGCGCACAAGAACTTGCACATGGTTGCTTGCGTTGATCTGGAAAAGGCATACGACTGGGTCCCCGTGAGGTTCTGTGGTGGGCTTTGAAAGAGAAAGGAGTGCCTGGGAAATACTTGCAGCTCATTCGAGCTATGTATGGCAGAGCAAACACCGACGTCCGGTCTGAAGCTTACTAGTCACCAGGGATCGACTTTAAGTCTTTATTTATTCCTCCTGGTTATGGATGCGCTGACATCGGACATACAGGAGGAGGCACCCTAGTGCTGTTTTCTGACAACATTATTCGTGTTGGAGAAAATTAACTTGAGGTACAGAGTAGGCTGGTAAAATGGCAGGAAAAAATGGAGAGTGTCGCTTCAGTCCGACACTCTCCAATTTTTCCTGCCATTTTACCAGATATTTTAATCAGCAGAACGAAAACTGCTAACTGTTCGGCGACTTCGGTGATCCCTCCAATTTCAATCCTATTACCATAGATGGTGTATCCCTGCCAGTTTGCTCTGACTTTCGGTACCTCGGTTCATTAATCCAGAACTATAGCGAGATAGACCGGGATGTGAGGAACCGAATAAATGCGGAATGAATGAAATGGCGACAGGTTACAGGAACTACATGTGATCCACGAATGCCTCTTAGGCTCAAATGAAAAATTTACAAAACGATCATAAGACCTGTTGTATTGTATGGATCGGAGTGTTGGACAACCAAAAGGATTGAATGTTGCGATGGACGTGTGGAGTTACTAGAATGGACAAAATAAGGAATGAGAATATCAGGGGAAGGAAAAATTGAAAGTAGCACCTGTGACGGAGAAGGTGAGGAGTCATAGGTTAGCATGGTATGGGCACGTCATGAGGGAAGAATGTCACATTACGAGAAGAGTATTAAATATAAATGTGGATGGAGCAGAGGTAACCCAAAAAAAAGATGGATGGATTGTGTGAAGGATGACATGGTTAATAAAGGACTCACTCCTGAGTACTGAGTTGACGGCTGATAGAGGAGAGTAGAAGAAGATATATGCCGACGTCAAGTAAGGAAGGATAAGGACAAGAATATGATAATGATGTAGGATTATTTAATAGAACCGTAGTTACTTTTACTATTCCGGATAGACAAAGATATCTAAAAGGACTTAATAAAATGTTGAATGTATTCACTGATATAAAAACAACGTATTTGTTTATTTCCCTTTGCAATTATGCGAAGCGTGATTGCTTCTAATTATTAGACAAACATAAGTCTTAATTTACTGAATATTTTTCCTTATTTATGACTTATTTTTCCTGTTGTTAGCACTAGTATTAATTGATGAATGAATATAAATTAGTATAGGATATAGGGCGAAACAAGGAATATAGCCAAATAGAGGGGTATAAGAGGTAAAAAGGAGGAACGATGACATCATCCTGGTGGCTGGGAAAGTATGGCCAAGAAGAGCAAGAGAGACATGATCGGTGATCTTTGGAGGATTCCAGGTGTACTGTGAAATCCAACGGTGAATAAATGCGGATAAGTACCTATTATTTATAGGGTTTATGCTGTAGAAAGCGGTCCATAATTTACAAAATCGAACTAATTCTATACATGTACATTTTAATGGTATCAAGGTACCTTCTGTCGTCAGCCTCTTGGTAGATAGTTTAATTGTTTTTTTTTTGTATTGTGATAGTTGTATTTTCAAATGTTTAGTGTGGAAAGAAAGTTTATTTTATTTATTTGTTATTGTAAATAAAGCATCCTAATAAAAAATCGTAATTACAATGATATGGTCTAATCGAGATCAAGTTGTCTAACGAATTAGTCTACTTAGTCAGTTCAAGACGTAGATAAAATGAGAACACCTACTACAATCGAGATCAGGTCGTATCACACTCAAAGTCATAGTACCTACTTTGACTTATAGAGTTTTGATTATTATTGACAGGACTTTATCGCTGCTCGACCACGTGCGTCGTCCCGTAAAACCAACGAAAAACAAATCAACACAAAATATAAAATAAACAAACACGCTCACAACTGTATTCCATGATGGACATCCTAGGATTCAGTGCATAAATCTTTGAGAATACCTAGTAAGAGGTAGTCAGAGGCACTTCCAAAATTTACATTTTGCAGATGCCCGAGTTTCGCAAGTAGTTATCATTCGACGTCATATTAATACACTAACTGATGGCACATGCCTTAAAATCTAATATAAAACAAAAAATATAAATAATACATAGCTAACATGGCGGGCGAGTAGCCGGCTGCGATGCAATATTATATTATTATTCTTATTATTTCCAGGTCTTGGTGTTGTGTGGTACCACGGTACTCATAGTCCATAATACCCACAATCAGGGAATCCTAGTGTGGGATCAGGACTATATTGGGTGTTTATTTATCATTACTAATTTTTAAGTAATGATAAAAACAACTTTTCCTTAATCTGCCAACTTACACAGCTAATTGGCTTCTGACGCCGGACAAGCCAATATACTTCCAAAGAAATAAATGTTTGCCTTTAGTCCTGTTCCTACCAAAGCAAAGATAAAGACCAAAATATACTTTCTCCTTATTGCGTCAACAAATAGAAGTGCAGGGGCACAAAACAATATACAATTTAACTGCAGGCACTTTGAGCAACGCAGTTTGTTCAGGCATCCTAGTAAGGTTTTGAAACATGAAAACAATGAATTTCGTTTCGTAGTTTTAATGGCGGTCTGGCCACCTGGGAAATCTGTGACACTTAAAATTGCAGTAGTTTTAGTATAAATTGTGATGTCTGCTGCATCTGAGTTATTTCAGTTTAAAAATGCTAGTCAGGGTAGTGTTCGAGAATTCTCACAATACTTCTTAGAGAGACGTCACATCTTTCAGATAGATAAGGAATACTTGCTTCAAATTGCAATTTATCTGAGTTGTTAGTAAGCAAAATTGTATTTAGAATCTTTAGATCAAGAGATATAAATGAACAAAATAACGCAAATCTGTGTGGCAACTGTAATTTATAATAACAGTTGCCACACAAACTTAAATAACAGTTACTATTAATAAAATTATCACAAGCTGTAATTATATTTATCAAAATTACAGTTCCCACACGACTTTAGCAAAAGAGATTTGCGATTTCCCGATCGCTGCTTAATTTTCCGTGCGTATGGGTCCACATTTGTGACATTACAAAGTACGTTTGGGTATGTCATGATAACAACTCGCCAAGCTGATCTTCAGTCCGCGTGACAAATACCACACATGTCTGCCACGAAAAATAAATTGAAATTTCACAAATTTAGACGTAGTTTTTATAAACCAGCCATATCATTCTTTAGTTATACGAGTATATTATCTATATTTTTTTAAGTTTTCTTGATATGATATATAAATATCACATCAAATAATAAAACATAAATTTTAAACGGATTTATGCGTCGTTTTATTTTGTATTGTTATTCTTGACGTTTCGAATGACGAATTTGCAGCTTTATAATTTAAAAAAAATAGTGAAGATCGTTGGTGAAACCTACCATTTTAGAATAGTGTAATAATGTAAATAGTGAAATTCAAGAAACTCCATAACGTTAGAATTCAAGACACAGTGAGTAACCAACCTCGTCTACTACAAAACAATGCAATATCATTTACTTTATAACAATACAATTATTATTAATGAATAATAGTATTAACTGCATATTGAGGTAGTAAATCAGGTGGAATCTCCCGTGGATGTCCATGCGCTATAACATTAGATTTGCATCAATGATAATGGGTTGCTAAATTGAATATTGTCTGTGGTCATGCAAATACATTGTATAGCCGTCACATTGATATTTTACCGTACAATTTAATTGCAGTAATAATTAAATTGAAAGAAAAAAAAAAGAAAAATTTAAATGAAAGAGTTAATGTTCCTCCTACTAAGTATATCTTATTCTAATTCTAAGTGGGGGAACTAAGGTCTTCAATGACGTCCTGCATTGGGGTGTATTGTGCATTATCCCCCTTCTAACCTGACCCCAACCAGTCTAACTCCTTGAAGTAGCGGAGAAGGACTCTGGTTTGATGATAGCAGTGTTCCAGTATCCCTGACCTCCTGTCAGTTAATGATAACGGAGAGCATGCGTTGATGAGTTCTTGCAGTCCCGTCATCGACCTGACTTCATTTGTGGCGGTGCAGTGCATCACCACATGCTCCACAGTCTCTTCAGCCTGGAGACAACCTCGACAGAGTCCACTATCTGAGGCAGTAATCTAAACCTACTATATAATTTGGAGATAATTCCTGTTCGAACTTGTAAAGTACCAAAGATGACTTTCTACAATAACGCTAACGGCTCGGAAAAAAAATAACGCGGTGGCATTTGCAATCAGTAGGTAATTATTTCCCTTTGATCGCCACAGCCACCGCCACCGCGACCGCGTCAGTTTGTCCGTGCTCTAATAGGAAACAAAAAATGTGATCACGTGACATTTTAACTCTATCTTTTTTTGTACTTTTTTAGTAGCGACATGAATGTTACTTGGACTAAATCCTTCGCTGCTTTGGAAAAATGGAAACGACATAAGGCCCATGATTAATATATAGGTACCCGTCACCGCCACCGCCACCGCGATCGCGTCAGTTTGTCCGTGCTCTAATAGGAAACAAAAAATGTGATCACGTGACATATATAACCCTATATTTTTTTGTACTTTTATAAAAAAGTTAATAATAATAGCGACTAATAATAGCGACATGAATGTTACTTTGACTATATCCTTCGCTGCTTTGGAAAAATGGGAATGACAAAGGGCCCAGGATTAAAATATAGTATAAGACCAGTCTCAACCTCCCAAAAGGCTCAAATAGTAAGTAAGCTCTGTCGAGATAGTATAATAACAATTGCAAAGGTGTACTTGGTGTTCTTGTTTCTAGAAGGAAACTTATGTACGTTTGTTCTGTTTTTGTACAATACAATAGGGGCTTTCTCAACACGGAACCATTACAATCTGAGCTCACAATTGTGCTGTAGGTACAGTTCGCCGTGACCACTCTTCACAATAATGGTGCTTTTGTGCAGTTATGTTCGTTTAATGAATTCCCCGGAAGAAATATGGGGTCACAAATGTGTAGCGAATTTAAATTCTGCTCCGCAAGCTTTGTAAAATCATGATACATGCTGTGTTGCGGTGGCAACTTGATTGGATTAAACTCTAGTTATGAATTAGTTAATGTCGAGATACGAAGAGAGACCAACGTCAAAGTCAAAGATATTAGGATTTTAGACAATGGAGTTGGACGGGACATATTGAAAAACGCGGTGATGACAGGTGGAGCATGAGAATGAAATGATGGCCGAAGTTGGTAACAGCGAGATGGGCAGACCGGCTTAGTCAACGCTGAGGGCCGTGAATGGTTTAGACTAGCGCAGGATCGTGGTGAATGGCACAAACTCAGGGAGGCTTATACCCAGCAGTGGGTGAAGATGGGCTGATGATGATGATGATGATGATGAACCAATTTTTTTTTTAGAAATACAGCAATGATTTGATACGTCTTCATTTTCGTAGCATCTGTAGAAAAAATTATGTAAAAAAATATTAGTAGTTTTGTTCAATGTCAAAAACAGTATGTGTATGACTGGTTTTCTCAAAGTATTACGTCAGTGAAGCTGAGGACAGAAGGTTAGACATTTTTTTTCCAGTAATTTTATAAACTCGCATAATATCTAAATAAGCCCGTATCAAGAGACAAAAGAATTGCGTAAAAGAGGCGCAAGGTGGGAATTTGCAAAATTGCTCCTGAATAATCTTTGATGCGAGCAAGTTTCAAACAATTTTCACTTTCACAGCGTTGATCAAAGAAATAAAACTAAAAAACAAGGTTTCAGATGAAACGAGAGTAAATTTAACCAACAGTAATTCGCCTTTGAAGGGCCCAAGGGAACTCGCAGAAGGGAAAATTGCAAAAGTTAGTGCTCCCTTATGCTCCCCGAAATATAGCAACTGGATATTTTAAGGTCGCTAGTGAGCAGCGATGGCTTATCGAAAGATACTGACTCTGAGTTATAAAGAAATTCGAAGAAAGCAATTATATTCTGACTCATTACGAGTATTTCCCTTAGTATGTTGGATAAACTTTTTTACTTTTAACTCGCGCGTTGACATAATTATGTACATACATGAAATGATAAAACATAAGACACGCTCTGGATTTGTCTGAAGCTATTTCTCTCGATTAAAAATTATCAAACACGTTCATTTCGTGTGAATAACGCATAAATTTGGTATAACCTGCCTTCTCCACTCCCAAGCCTTAAGATGCATTTCGAAAACAGGTCACACGTGTTTGCAGGCCCTTTATAAGAAAACCTGTGACTTGAATTGGCTGAGTCGCAATCGTAACAGTCCGAACTTTTAGATTGAACCTACTACGTCCCTTCAAATGACTGAACGAATGTAGTCCAGCTCAAAAGAGCGATACAAAATTCAAAATTTTACGACCTATAAATCATTTTATTGTAAAGTTTCAAAAATTATGGCGTTGCGAAATAGTTGCTGAATTTGATTTTAACGGCTTACGAGCTGTTTATTAAGCGATTTTGTCAGAATGTTGCCGCATATTTCAGCCTTAAAACAGGCTATATTGTAAATTACTTTTTAACTCCACAGGGTTGACAACTTTCGTGGTTTTGCAGTTATATTAATCGGTTACTTATCTTTTATTAAAAGAGGATACTGGGTTGGAGTTATCCTTAGCAACGCCGATACCAGAGGTAATCTCAAGATTATGAATCCTACTACTATTATAAACGCGAAAGTTTGTGACGATGGATGTTTGTTACTCTTTCACGAAAAAAACTTTTGAACGGATTTTCATAAAACTTTACAGTAATATAAAATAAACATCATAATAACACATAGGCTACTTTTTATCCGGGTAACACGCAGGCGAAGCCTAGCAGAGGCTAGTAAATACATAAGCAGCTATATTATTATTACGGTAAATAAAAATCTTAACCTTAAAACCTCACTCAAAATTGGAATAACATACTACTTTTATATGCCAAATAAAAGTAGAAGCGCTCGGTTCGAAATGCAGCGACTGATCTCCCATATATCTGGTGAATGCAATGTTTCTCTAACCTTGTATCTAGCTGAAGAAACACCACGCTTCCGGTTAATTCCATTTAACTTCACCAATAAATCATGTTCGTCAAAACAGGCATAATCCACCACAAACTGGCACAAAAATCACAATCCAGTTACAAACATACATACATAATGCTACCTACAATTACTGGCAGCGCCAGCGAGCAAAGTCAACAAATGTACAGTGATGTTTGCCGAGGCCTCGCGTCCAGACTGGACTCTGTTTGAGTTTGCACTCAAGTTGCTGATGGTCAGTAGGTTGGGTTTATTCATGAGTCACCTCACCTTTCCATGATTGTTGTTATAAATTCTAAATTGCACAGTTTCAGTTTTGATTATGTAACCACAGCTAGTTAGACCAGTTAAGTAATGACCGTTATTTCTTATAAAAAAGAAGTCAGTATTGGTAAAAGCCAACACAGAACCGTTGAGCTTAAACTGAGTACTCTTTCCAGTTTGGGGCGGGATTATTAATGACCTTTTAACGATTTTTAGGGTTGCAGAGCTAAAAGGCAAAAACGGAACCCTTACCATCTTGATTTTCCTTCCGTTTTCAACGTGCTTATTGGAATAAAATTTGTAGTAGAGACGTATTATTTAATTCAAAAACAAAAAACTAGAAACTACTGTACATTTTATTCAGGAGATAGGTATGACTAAAAGAAACCTCCAAAGAAGTTATTTAAAGAAACACATTTTTGTTAGTTTCCTCAAGTTTAACATAGCTTGTCTGACACGACTTGGACACATTTCTGCCTAGATTAACTCTATCCAGTTTAAGGCAAAATATCTAACTACCTTTTTACAATATTCTTATTTTATTTAGTTATGCAAAGACCCTTGCATGTTACTGTTAAACCTATAATATATATTTGCTTACCGTTGAGTTTGCTTATTTTTTGTAGTTTTCATTTGAAAGAGTTTTTCAGGCAGTCATAATGTTGGACTGTCTACTTTGTTACAAAATTGTCCACTAGTCTTTATTTAGGATAGCATATTTCCACTCCGCTGTCTGCTGAAAGGGTGTAATCGGCTGCATAATGTATATTCTCTACAATCTAACTTGTACAGTACACTCAAAGCCTGAATATATATCCTCACGTTCATTGACGGTAACTTGCCGACAGTAAGTTGTATCCTGGGAAGTTGTACCTGGGTAGGTTGAAACAATAATTAAGGGTCCGAAAGTTTGAGTTTTGCTACCTAACATTCTATAAATGCATAGGAAACTTGTATTTTATATATTTTCAACCGAATTAAAGAAGGAGGAGGTTCTCAATTCGTCTGTATGTTTTTTTGTATGTTCGATATTATCGCCAATTATTGTGAACTGATTTTCTGTCACGTCTCCACTATGTTTTTTTCTGTTGCAAGTACACGCGTTAGGTACTTGCACGCGGGAGATGTGCGGAAGAAAGTGCTTAAATTGACGAAATATTTAGAAAAATGCGTTTTTCTATCGAAATTTGTCAAAAGCTACGCAGGACGTGCTATTTTTTGTGATTTCAAGTCTCTACTATGTTTTTTTTTGTAGAACGTATACACAGTGACGTCAGACGATTATTCTTATTTTGAATAGGTAGGTATATATACTTCAAGAGTGATTACATTTAAATTTTATGAAAAAAATTCACCCTTAGGTAAAAATGGGAATGAAATTTCATATTGGACTTCTTATCAACTTCCCGTTATTTGAAGGCGGTTTTTATATTTTCCTGAAAAAATATTACGTTATGTAAAATAACCTTACCCAACAGTCCTTACCTCACACTAGGATTCCCTGTATCGTGGGTATGAGGACTACGAATACCGTGGTACCACCACAGCCAGACCCGGAACAAATATCTGCAAAACATGCATGTATTTGTTCCGCATTTGTTTGCGAGAGTTATGGAGACAGATTGTTATTTTTTATTTTCAATAAGGTATAATTTACAGAAAGTTCGTATTTATTACAAGCAAGAGCTATTCAAGACACGACGACCTCGGTGGTACAGCGGGCCAGTAGCGGGCTAAGATGCGCGTGCGGGTTTGTTTCCCGCTGCGGGAGAATTGTCTGCTTATTCTGAAAATATTTGTGCTGAGTTGGGGTTTTATGGCGCCCGTAGTTCCTGTTACCCACGACACAGGAAATCTCAGTGTCCAGTCAAGATTATGTATGTGACTGATGAGTGTTCTTTCATAGATGAGAGGAAGCTGGCACGTTTTGAATTAAAAAAAAAACATTTTATTTGCTTCTCAAAATATCAACTGGAATCATAAACCTCAACAAAATTATACAATATCTCATAAATACACACTCTCACACACACTGTTAACATCGGTATCATGTAGAGTTTTTCTAAGATTATGCCCCAGATAGGTATGTATTGACGTGTAATTGAGTGATAGATATGCGGAAAATTGTAATTACCTCTTGCAATTAACTCGGATAACATCGCGTTATTAGCATAATGAAGTGGCAATTACGCATTGATAATTTGGGGATTAATTAAACGCGACAGTTCTCTGCCACATAATTTATGGATTTCAGATTACCTCATTTACAGATGGAACTCCAATAACATAAAATAACTTAGACTTCTCATTCGCCCCTGTCATCCAATGATTTTGGCTACTAGATTAATCAATCTAGTAGCCAAAATCAGTTAAATCAATCATTTTTATTCCACATTAAAATAACAAAATGCTATCTACCCCTTTATTTGATCAGCATAAACCTATATAGTACCAGCTACCCTTTACAATTTCGAAGGATATCTCCCTATGAATATAAATTAGTCGATAGCATTGGGCATTTATGTTATAAAACCTTCAATTAGGTACCCTTATCGCCGGCGGCTCTTCCATAATTGTGGTCGTTGCGGCCCGAGGCTTATGAGAAAATTGTTTTGTTTAGTGTTCTTGCCTACGAGCATGAATATTTTGATGACCCGTTTGTTATTTCAAGTGTTATGTTTAGCTAAAGATTTCTACCGCACCCCAAAGTTAAGGCGTCTATCAAAATTAAGGGTAGCTGTTTTTTGGGACATTCATATACAACAAGTTATTTTTTACTTTTAAAACCTCGTAACGTATATTTCATCGCGTATTGTAGTGTCTACTAGTCACGCATGAAAACCTATCCAAGAATCATCCTTGAAGTCATACAAAACGATTTATAATCGATTTAATGTCATAATCCAGGAAGAAAATAGGGGAATACGTCTAAATGGATAACATGCCGGCTTTATGGGTAAAAAGGTAGATATCAGAAACATTGAGGTGCAATTGTGTAGGCCAGGGTTATAGATAGATAGAAAATGCTTTATTGCACAAGGTAAAACAAAAAAATAGGCAAACTTAATGCTAATCAGCATTTTCTTCCAGCTAACTTTCTTTGCCGGGTTCGAACCCGGTTGTGCACCAATGGATTTTTCCACTCGAAAAATGTATGTGCGCATTAACAAGTGCTCAAAACGGTGAAGGAAAGCCGGCATGCCCTAGAACCAAAAATTCGAAGGCATGTGCCAACAGTTAGTGTTCCAATAAGCGGCGATGGGCTTGCAACCTGTCACGTGGAATGCTTACTACTCGCAAAACGCGGGCATGTACCAAATGTAATGTTTGGACGTGCCTCTGCCTACCCCCTACTTGGTATCATCAAAGATCTACTCACTGAGTATGTATCTGAGAATATCCACCATGGGGAAGACAGTCGTGAGCGTGTTTGTTTGTAACTTTATTTGTGTTATGAAGAGTGGGGCGGTAGCGCGTTATCATTTTAACTTTAGTTACGATCTGGCACAGTGCAAAAATACAAATAAATATCTATAAGTCCCTGTCACCACAGATTATTAATATTTGTTCAATGATATTTTAACCAACGTCACTCAACACTCGGTTTATATCCACCACAGATTTGAAAAGAAAACCCCAGTACTATTTTATTTTGTAGTCTGAGCACCCCCTCTATTTAAAATCAGTCATGCTATCGAAAACAGCATATAACACTATTTTACCTCGTCCTTCTTATTACGGCAATCAAATCATTTTCCAAATGGCCTGACCCAATGATATCGTAAAGGCGCAAGTTAGGCATAGTTCGTAATACTTCCAACAGGGACAAACGTTAGAAACGTGCGTGTATTCATTACGTATTCCCCTAAGTAAACATAGCGTTCAATATTAGTCTCAGAACATATGGTGGGGTGTAAGACATGTTTTATTAAAAGGCGAAACGGGTAAGCAAGCTCGTACGCATTTTAAGCATTCCGCAACGCCAAAACTTAACCGAAGTAGGGATGTTTTAATATTATTATGTAAATAAATTAAAATGTTTACCCTCGTATAGTCTGGTCTCTAGTGTTATTTTTCATGTTTAAGAGCAGAGCCTACGCACTTAAGATGGTAAGTTTGTTATATACAAGTTTGTTACAGAAACATATTTAAGATAAGTGTAAACATTTTGTTATAACAGTTTCTTTGCTAAAATTGGGATGTTAAGATAATATCAATATTTTATGATGTTAAAGTATTGAAGTTATATAAAATTTTAACGTAAAAAAATATTAACAGAAATAATAATACATACAAAGAGTTATTTATGAGTCAAGCAAAAGTTGGACCATAATTCCTATAATTAAACTCAACAGCTGTTTCTTAAAATAACAAGGCCACTAAGGTCTTATTATTTAAAAGGTCTAATTATCGAGAGTTTGCTTATACTTTCTAAAAACTTAAACTATGTGAAAATAAAGGCAACATACATCAATCGTTGGGTTTGATCGTAATAATGACGGTCTAAGAGCTTTTGCGTGATTTAAAACCAACCCTGATACACAGATGACACAGTCTAGCCATCTAAAGATAGTTGCAATCAATCTAGTAAAAACTCGACAGCTTCAGATCACTACCAGACGGAAACATCAACAAAATGCAGACAACGCTGAATGGTAATGCTAATGAGTTGCCCAGATGAGAATTAGCTACTCGAATCTGGCTACACTTCGCTTCGACTAGACGCACTAAAAACAAAAAGAGCTGGTTCTATTCTCGAGACGTGAACAAGATGTATCCAAAATCTTTGGATGTAGTTTTTTTTTATCTAAATCGGTCACGTGACTTCTTTCCGAATATTTTAATATATTTTACCGTTTAGGATTTAATTTTCACCATCTTAAAGGAATACCCAGTATGATATTCATTTTTAACACAACTTTTTTTAATTACATTGCCTTTGATTCATGCTACTTGGTTGTATTTATAAAAAAACGGTTTCTTATTTCAAACTAAGTATTGCGTTATAATGTTCACTCTAGAAATTAGTGAGCTCTTCGTAACGAGTACTTTGTTTCAGGATCCTTCTATATCACTTCGAAAGCTAAACGATAAGTTTTAAGTAGATACAAAGTCTACATTGCATAGTGTTCAGGAAGTTGTGATATTGTTTGAAGAGAGCTCTAAACTTCAAGCCATCATACAGCAACAGGAGTTTCGATGCAAGAGATAAGGAGCAAAAAATATATATTTTCATCACTCATACTCTAAAATTAGGTCATAACTCGAACTCGAAACCCACTCCGTAAATGCAATTTGCGTCCCTAGAATGAGTGAATGAGTAAATTTGAAAATAGAACGAAGCTCGTTACATTCATAATACGCTACAATGAAATACAATATCCATGACAAATACTTATTTCTCTTTTCAAACGGAACTGGCTATACTCCGATTGTAAAAAATAAATGAAATAAGGCGGGAAACCGGGAACGTTGTTCCTAGCAACAGATCAGAAAATTATATTTATGAAAAAAAGAGTAAGCTGATTTACGAAAAAGTTAATAGTACCGATATGTTTGTGGTAAAGTTGTTTGTCAAATAATAGATTATAAAAGTCTGGGTGATTTTCTTTAAAATTTGTTTTCCTTGTTTATAAACTGGGTTTAAACATTAAAAAACAATAAAATAAATACTAATTAGGTAGGAAGTTGTACATTCATTGTTTTTAATTTTACAAATATAGCGGTAAATGTATTATAATGTTACCTATATTAGTGGCGTATCATTAGAATATAAAATATATACATACTAAAATATTAACACGCATAACTTTGATGCCAATTATAAATTTAATACGAAAAGTTGGTGACTAAAATTACCTATCATAAAACCTCAGCGTATATAATAAAATGAATGAATTAACCATAAACACATGTTTAATATTTGTCTCTTTATTATATATTTAAATACCTACATAGTTAGAACTATTTCGTCCCCCTTAGGGAATCAGCAGGTTAATAAATAGTTAAGGTTTAACTAGGTTACACATATCATCCCAGAAAAATATGCATGCCTATCTGCACTCAGCTAAGGCACAGACCCAAAAACAAATAAAAAAACAACCAACTGGAAAGATTTTAACACAGATAAACCAAGAAAGGTTTGAACTACAACAAATTATCAAAAATTAGACGACAAGAATTTTAAAAGTATCAGACATATCAGCGATGTTTCTTCGGCGAAGGCTGGTGGTGTGAAAAGAGAGACCGGCCGCTGAAGAGCGCCGCCTTCTATACTTTAAGCGTCGTGCAGCCATCTCTCCTTTAATATAATATTCTAGGCTAAGGCAAAGACTTAGCAAACAGTAATGCTCGCATTATTTTGTTCCCCTTTTAAGGGTATGGATGAGGGTAAAAATACATATATGAGACTTTTTACCCGTTATGTCTCAGGGACATACCTCTACCTCTAGGTACCTACCTCTGTGATAATGGATCGTGTGCTTGTTTTCCACTATAGTTGTATAAAAGACTAACCTCTATCCACGGCTTCACCCGCGTGGTACCCGGATAATAGCCTATGTGTTATTCTGATGTATAAGCTATATTACTATAAAGTTAAATCAAAATTCGTTTAGTAGTTTTTGCTTGTAAGATTAACAAACATACATCCTCACAAACTTTTGCGTTTATAATAAATAGTAGGATACTGTCACTAAGTCATCCAATGCTTCGTTTAGAAGTGCAAACTATCCTTTTCGATTATAGGAAACTCTTAAAGGTTTAATTCTATAAATAATTCGCCATTACCTCCTAGACTACAGTAAGAGCGTGCAGCGAATGTAGATATGACGTTAACGCCGATGGTAGGTATGTACTCAAGTGCCGCATCTTAACGGGCTATTATATTTTATTTCTAATTCTCTTCTCTTCTAACGCCACTTGCATCTGGCTTCTAGCTTATAATAGAATAGGATACGCTATTATCATCATTATATGGAACTAATGGAACGGCCAGCAAATACGTCTGCGTTGCCATTTTTGGTATGTCCATGCATATTTTGGGGATGGAATATTTTTATACGTTAAGATATATTTTGTGTGGGCTATGATGAACTTACATTTCTCTAAACAATATAATTTAAGCCTTTGTCCAGGAAATAATTATTAAAACTTATATCCCCTATACTTCTAACTGTTGACCCTTGAGTTCTAGAAGTATAAAACAAAGTTAAGCGAGTGAAGTTTGATATAAGTTATTAACGAAAACTATTAACTATTAACGTTCAAAGGATTTTCAATACTAACTTATGGAGTTTGGAAACCATATCTAACAAACTAAACTAAACAAACAAATACGCTCATGACTATATTTCTCATAATGGGCATCCTCAGATATAATAGATAAGATAATGGCTTAAATCTTTGAAGATACAAAGTAGGAGGTAGTCAGAGGCACATCACAACATTATATTCGAAACATGCCGCGTTTTGCAAATAGTTGGCATTCCACGTGACAGGTTGCAAGCTCATTGCCGCTTATTGGAACACTAACTGATGGCACATGCCTTCAATTTTTTGGTTCAAGGGCATGCCGATTTCCTCACTATGTTTTCCTTCACCGTTTTAGGCCACATAATTTTTTTTCGCTTAATTGTTGAATGGATAGAATGGAATGAAAATACTTTATTTTACACAATTGAACAAATATGTAATGTAACTAAATATACAATCGGCGGTCTTATAGCATAAATTTGTTCTTCCAGACAACCTTGGGATGGAGTGGAATCGATTTGCTTATGATTTATTGATTAGTTGTTGGAGGCCAGAAATATTAATTGATTGTTTGTGTGGTGGTACTGGTTGTAATTATCGGCACCATTGACTGATTAGCCCGGTCAGTCTGCTTTGACAATATTCAAAGCAATATCTCCAGGAATATGTGACATAGTTATATGCTTTGCTGGCGTCTGTTGGTTTGTTAAACGTTCCCGTTATTTCCGTACCAATGCTCTAGAAATCACACATATTTCTTGCAACCACCAAGATAAATACATGCGTAAAAACAAATGTGGCATAAGGTATATTCTGTGTTCCAGGTTCGTTCCCTCGGGAGCGTTCCGACAGAAAACCGGTTATTTCTTACATTCTACACTAAATTCACAGTTAGGAAATTGAATTTTTCGAATTCCCCGTCTTGTAAAATCACTGCCAGCTATTCTAGACCCCCCATTTTCACTCCCTCACGCATAGTCAATCGCGGAAAGGGTTAATGCTAGGGCCATTGTAGGTCAAGGGAAGCTGGTCTTGTATTGGTTTTGTTCTCGAATATTCTGGAAGGTGCGAACGTTTCGTATTGTGTTTATATTTTCTTTTGGAAGGCTCAGGTGTATACAGGAAATAGTTTAATCAACAGGTAGAGTTGTAAATACCTCAGATAATACTATACTGGTACTATCTTCAGTTGTGTAATTGTAATGGTTACAAACACACAACTGAAGATATTGGTTAAGCCAAAAACTATTCAATTTGTTGACAAAAAGTGACGGAAATAAATCGTAGAAGCGCAGGTACGTGTTGGTTAGCGTTGCGAGTCCAAAACCTTAGGAAGGCAAAAAAAGGTCAAAAAAAAAAAAAGATTGCAAGGGTTGTTGTTGTTTTTAAGTTAAAAGATTTTATAGTAAGCTCGTGTAAACCGCTTTATTTGCGTTGGCTATTCCGTTTCATTCTGTATAATTTGTTCGGAAAGTTATCTAGGCTAAATGAGTTCTTTCATGGTATTACATAAATCCATTAATTCCGCTTATCTTTTAAACTTTCATTGTGTTTGCCGATCATTCAAGAAATTATACAATCCGAACTTTAAAGGAAGAGTTCAAAGTCGATTATCGGATAAAGCCCTTCCTGAATTAACTGAAAAGTCATTAAAATATGGCAAATAGCACCGCTAATGACAAGGTTTATTAAAATTGAAATTGTCCGTGATGGGGTCGTTATTTTTAAATAATTGTCTGGCGCTACTATATTTTATATTTAATTATGATTTTTGAAACCATAATTAGAAAAGTACGCGTAAAAAATGTGTGCAGATGTAACGTGAAGAAAATTTTAGGGATTGAGACTGACTCTTATCTTATATATATCTCTGACTCTTAGCTTATCTCGGTGTCGAGGAATATATTATTATTGTCCGACAACTTGGAAATACGTATGAAAACTCTATATAAAACTATTGGGATTCTGATTTAAAAAAAGTTTGATGAAGCAGTAATAAAACTTATTTATTTCTCTTTAGTATAGACACCATTTTGCAAGAACACTCAGTTACAATCGATTGATGGCTAAGTGCTGCCATCTATCATTATGGATTTCATTTTTACATTTTACATTTTTATATTTCTAACAAAAACAATATGAAGTCGACTCCTGAAATACAATTTGAGGAAGAGTGACACCGAATACAACTGTGCAACTAAGAGTAACATCAGTCGTCTTGAAACGTTGCATTTCGTTGACAAAGAATAACTGAACAGAGTGGGCACTTCAAATCAACAGGGGAACAAATTACCTGTTTTTTTAAATATGTTTATTAACAAAGTTCCTTATCATAAGACTGGTTTGTTTCGGTCACTTTATGCAAAGTATGATGTCTATGTCAGTCTGATTCATTTTTATCGAATTACAAATTTGTTCAAAATTGTTCTACTCTAGACCTACTGCGCCTTCTGTGAGGCTTTGAAGAACTATAAAAAGAGAAAATAGAGAACTTCTGTAATCCCTGCGTTTATTCTTTGAGGGATTTAACTATTGCCAGCGTATCCATTACAGCAAGCGAGCAAAACGGTTTGCAATAATCGTTCACTTACTTTGAACATTTGATATGTTTACACTTATAGTTGAAAGGGACTTTGTTTCTAGAGTGTAAAGTACAGTGGCATAGTAACATAGAACCGTGTGTTGTGTAGAGAACTTGACATTTGAGATTAGATATCTTCTAGGTATGCAGTATGTACTGTGTTGCTTATTGCGGCGTTTTCGCGGACGATTACCGATCGCAACACATATCAAGTGTCACACGTCACCGACATTTCGTGCTAGTAAATAAGTTTTATTATATTATGTATGTTAGGTTAAGGTATATATTTTCTTTGGGCCGTAGTTTAAGTATTTTACGTCTTGTACTTTACTGTGTTGCCTGAAATAAATGAATTATATATATATATATTATATATTATTGTGCTTTGTAATGAGGACGTTATCGAAGGTGAACGTATTTTTTTGATACATTTGACTTAAAGATTTTATTTTTGTTTGGACAAAACTACTAATGGGAAATGGAGAAAATGGGTAAAATCCAAATTGACAGTAAGAATAAAGCCATGTATCAACCAAATTTTAATTTACTATGTTATTTATTTTCATAATGAGAAGCTAATGGAAACGGTTGGAATAACACAAAGCACCTACATTAAAAAAAATGCAAATGTGTGGAAGATGGTAAAGTTAAGTAGATTGGGCTAGGTTATTTTTTATATTTTAATTTAAACCTTTTTGGTGTATTTTTGTGTATGTAACTATGGATCGTATGTCTTAAATAAATAATAATAATGATTGCACTCGAGTAAGGTATATACGACTGGATGGACTAATGTCATCGTATTACGGGAATTCAGTGGATACAAACTATTCGTCGGAGCACTCTATACAAAGGGGCCTATTTCAAGCTGAAAACTTTCCTGGCTTAACCTGAACCTGGTTTAACTAGGGGATAAGTCTATACACTCGTACCTGTCTGAGGAAAGAAATAGGTAAACGTATAAAACAGATTGTTTTATAATATTTCACAAAGACATGCATAAAGATCCGACTTTTCGAAGCCGCGCCACGAATGAATTAGATATTAAATAAAAATTAAATTTTCTTGACTCAACAAACTCAGGTAGGCAATTTTCTTCTTAACAAACTAAGTAAAATTAAAGTCATAACCGCAAAGGTCGCCAAAAAGCCGCAAAAGTTAAACTCCAAGTCTGTCCCCAAAGAAATCTTGGACCAGATGTTTTGAAATCGTCGCAGGATTTAATTAAACAAACTTTGTGCTTAGTAAACTTGTTGCTAAATATTGCTTGTTATTTGAAATTGCTAAATTAATTTATATATGTCATTGAGTGACCTATTTTTGACCGAAGAGTTCACTGTGCCACAGATATTATAATAGTATATACTGTGCTAAAGATAATGGTTATTTTATTGACTGGCACTCCATACAGACAGACTTTATAGGAAAGTAGAACTAAGGTACTTTGCTTTTGTAATTAGAAGATTTTGTTTCAGGAAACTTTCAGTATTTTTTGATGAAAATAAAGCTATTTTAAAATAAACAAA
Source organism: Perizoma affinitatum (assembly GCA_961405105.1). NCBI lineage: Eukaryota > Metazoa > Arthropoda > Insecta > Lepidoptera > Geometridae > Perizoma > Perizoma affinitatum. The sequence continues at coordinate 10,660,476 of OY560194.1, read as the reverse complement.
GTGATTTCTTAAAAAGTCAAAAGGGTTTGTACTTGTAATTGATCAAGCGAGCGAAGCAAGCAAATATCTTGGAGCCTTCTTAGATAATCCGGCATTTGTATGTTTGTTTGTTAGTTCAACGCCAAAATCAAGTTATTTCTTTAATCTCAGTTACCAAGTACACGTAGGTAGGTTATACTAGCACTTAGGAACCGTCGCGATCATTCACCCTGATGAAGACTCTCGGAAAAAGTAGAAACTTATTCGGCGCTATCACCGATAGTACGCGATACATGAATATTACAATAAGAATAATTAAATTCCGTTTTAGAATATAATTTTGAAGTCTTTTTTTTCTGCAACTTTCGGTAGTCGGTTAAAACTAATTTATCACCAGATCTCAATTAACAGTCAGATGGATGAAGAACATGTTTTATTTAATGTTATTCTAGTCTAGTGCTCATTTATGCACACAATACGTCACAGTGCTAAAGTCATCTTGTATTAAAATCCCTTTGTGGCGTAATTACGGGCGGAGTGGTGGCGGTCGCTTTGATGCATCCAGTCTGTGATATTATAGACCGGGGGGCAATGTGGGCAATCTTACTTCATAGGGTACGAACATGAGACATACATTCTATATTCTTTATTGTACACACAAATAAACACTTACAAAAATCAGAATTAAATGAAATGTACCAGGCGAGCTTAACTCTAAAAAGAGTTTTATTCCAGCAAACCTTGAGCTAAGGTAATGGAAGAGATAGGACCGTGTACAGAAAAAAAATGCTATTTTTTTGTAGTTTTAAGTAAATTTTGCTACAAAAAATAACTAAATATACATATAATATACGATACAGATGTTGCAGCTAAAACATAATCTGCACTTTTACATAACGGCCAGCTGCTTTACAAAACAAAACTGTTTTCTAATTTGGCTTTTTAAATTTAAATCTCTCATTAATAATAATGTAATGAAACTGACATGCTAGAAACATAGGTCGATATTTAATAGTCTCGAGATTATGTATTCAAAATTGAATTGAATTTGAACAGTAGAAACATAAAATTGAATTGGATCATCATTATCATCATCGGCCTGCACAAGATCACTGTTTGATATAGGCCTCCCCCAGATAGTGTAATGATGAAAGATAGTTAGATACCCAATTCCATACCACAGATTTTAATACTATGCGACCTTAGTGAGGCCGTCATCTAGCCCCAATCTAAGCAGAGCTTGTATTATGGGAACTACATGACTGATATACTACTCATATACTTTGTTTGTAAATACATACATATTATACATAGAAAATACCTAGACCCGAGACAAACATCAGCTAATCGTACAAACATTTGTCCCGCAGCGGGAATCGAACCCGCAACCTACTGCGTCTCAGGCAGGCCTTCGCCCACTACGTCACAGAGGTTGCCTTAGTTTTATTTGATGATCCTTCATTCAGCTTAAGTGTGGTACCAATCGAACAAGTGGACTCATACACTTTTAAGAGCAAGCCTATGTTCATCAGTGGAATTCTACAGACAGTTGATGAAATATTTAAAGGTAGGTCTTAAAACTACGTTAGGTTTTATAAGATAATACATTTTTCATAAGTGTTTCCCTTGGAAAATCTGGTCATAAATGGTGGCAGGTCGCTCTAAGCCACGGAAGCCAGCCTTCATTAAGGAACAAAGGTCAATAGGGCCCATGGGCTCGAGGGGACGTTAGATTACACAATCATGCCCTTTTTGTCCGACTAATTATGCTTTGCAATAAGGCCTTTAGGTACGTGTGAGCCGTAAGCAGAACGATGAGTTATAAAGGGAAAACAAGAAATTTATAATTATTTTTTACAAATTTAAAAAAACTGTTGTAATTAACATCAAAAGGCCTAGTGACTTGTGGCGATAAACACTGCATAAAACCCATTCTGGAAGACATAATCCGAAAATAAATGATAACAGACAAACACTCAAGCACACATCCCTTAAGGAAACCACATACTCGGGCTTCTGCCGTCGCGGATAAAAATGAACTGGTTGATTCCCCATTTCTTTTTGGCAATAATAAATAAATTACAATTCTTTTTTTGACACTATAGGAAAAAAATTTAAAGTGCCATTAGAAACATTCTCTTCCAGGCAAGCTTGGATGGATCGTAATTATGAGGGGCTGAACCCAACAAAAAGTATTCGAGGAAGCGATCGTTGCTATTCTATACAAATGCACTGCCGCCCTACTTTTCATTACACAAAGGTTAGCTGGAGGAAAATGTAAGTTGGCATCACTGAGAGAGTAATCACTACGTTTCTTGACATCAAGTTCGCTCTTTTTTTTTATCCAATAAAGCATTTTCTATTAATCTAACTTTACTATGCAAGATTTAGACAAATATTTCCAGATGAAAACATTTGTCAAAAGACCATGTAAAATACATCTAAGGTTAAAAAATGTTTTTAATGTGTACACCATGGAATTCACAATTCACTTTTACCATGGAACTCGTTTCAAGGCATATTAGTCGATTAGAGGCGCGCCGAGATACATTCAAATTAAAAATTTTCTCATGTTGAATTTTAGTTTTCTCTCGGTGCCTCATTTTCTCTCTGCTTCTTGCATATGCAATGTGGGCAAAAGCTAGTTATATATATTTATATCAGTACTGTATGGACAGTCAGTCTAGTCACCTGAATTTTCCTCTTATCGCTTCGCTTGTCAAATGAGTGGGCGTTAGACCTTAGGGACAAGTACACGCGAGAACAGCCTTTGATCTCTCATTATTGAGGTTTTGTTTTATGCGCGGTTCTTTGTGACGAGGATTTTCGGCCCTTGTATTGGGGTGAGTGTTATCCATTTACGTAGAGTAGGTAGTCGCCCCAACCCTGCTTTGTGTTTCTAAAGCCGGCCGGAAACACTAAAAACTTTGCGGTTGTGTCCTTGATTCTAGAGGCCAATAATGGTAACACAAAATAGACAATTTAAAGTTTCTTTCATGAAAAAATAGCATAGAAATCTTTGTAGTAATTATTATTCAAATTTCGGAAACTTTTAAACTCGCCATTTTTGAGTAATTCGCTTAATTGATGCTTTCAAAGATACGTAATACAATACAAAACAAATAATTTATTTCTGAAAAACACTACAAACTGTTTACAATAATTTCAATGACTCCCGCACTAGGGCTAGTAATATATAAAACTTTATCATGTTATATTTACAAATATAATTTATTAATATTTACATACTATTCAGATGGTACAATTTAGAAGGGCCTATAACATTTTTAACGTCATATGTATTAGCTGACCTATATTCATGCAAATAAATGTTCTGATTTCTGATTTACTCCGTAGAAGCATTTCGATGTGTTTTATCTGTGACGGAATGATTATTCTTTGTCTGCCAAGTATCATTGTTTACAGATATTTCAACACAGTTGCATGCGCCAGTGGAACTTTCAAAAGTTATATTACGAGTGTAGTAGAACGTGTGTGCCAAACGTTCAGACTCTGAAGAACTAAATTACTTTGAAACTAGAGCACTCAGAACATTCCTTAGAAGCTTGTGTAATATCCGTCAATCTACAGAGGTTTAACTTACACGTGTTCTTGAGAAAGCTAAACTGTAGAGTAATTTATGAAATGAGAGAGACTTCAATAAAGCTAAAATATCCCGTTTAAAAGTCTAATGCTCTTCTGCACAAGGGTGTCTCACGGACATTTTTTCAAACAAAGCTTTCACTAAGACATACCTAATTTGAGTGCTCCATCTGCACTATAAACTTGGACAATCGTTCATTCGAACATATTCTCATTATTCTTGGGTGGGAATATTCATCATACCAAAACTGATGTTCTTCCACTTCTACAACATCGGAGCCACAGACAGCCCACTCTGCAGAGGGTGTCTAAGAGGAATCAGCTGCCCACGTTATCCTGGAATGCGTGGGCGTAGCAACTCACCGCGCACTTGGCAACCCAAGGTCACTCCGCGAAGCCTGCGAAGACCCCAGGAAGCTTCTGTGCTTCTGGGCGGAGTTGGGCTGGCTAACCCACTAGCCAAACTCCCACGCACAATAAACCAATTTGGAGTGTGAGTGCGGAAAAGGGAGTCCACACACATAACACATAACATAACATACCAAAACTGATAATATGAACTTTAAATTATACCTACTATTAATTCATACAAGTTCACTTCATAGAACGCTCTCCTTCCCGACACCTCTAAACAACAAAGCAAGCACACATTGCAATAACTTTACTGTGGTCTATGCAAATGCACTGGCTAGTGATGAGACACTACTCGTAGATCCCGATGCTTATTCGAATAACATCTGTATGATCCCCCAGATCACACACAACACTATTTACTATGATGCAAATGCATTATCTGCTAAGTAAATTTATGCATGCGCTCTAGTGATGGGGCTGTTGGTACCGCTTTCAGATAATTTTTAAATATTGAATAAAACCCTTTTAGGAAATTGCACTTATTCCATTGTTTATATCTCACGCTCGATCAAAACACCTTTCAAACGTAAAGAACTAAATCAAAATCGTTTCAACCGATTGAAAGCTACGATGCCACAGACAGATACACGTTATTTTATACTTATAACAACTTTAAAAAAAGTAACTAGGTTTGCGTCAGTGGTTTAAAAATACAAGCAATAAAATTTCATTGAGCCAATAAGCACGTACAAATAATCCGTTGACAAACTCGGTGGCGAGGCGGGCGAGTAGTCGGCTGAGATATTGGTGGTGCTAGTTCGATATCGCTGCGGGATGTTTGAATGTTTTGCTGATATTTGTTCCAATCAGCAATCAATATGGTTTTTAGGTAGGGTTATTGTTACAAGTCACGAGAGGGCGCATTACATAGTCGATAGAAAACTCGTTAGGGATAAGAAAATCCTACTACTATTATAAATGCGAAAGTTTGTGAGGATGGATGTTTGTTACTTTTTCACTCAAAAACTACTGAACGGATTTTGATGAAACTTAGCTAGCTTATATATCAGAATAACACATAGGCTACTTTTTATCCGGGTACCACGCGGGCGAAGCCGTGGGCAGAAGCTAGTTAGCAATAATTAACCTGTTTCACTCCTCGCTTTTAAATATTCTGAGGTACATTTCACATCTCTACTAGTTAGCATGCCACAAGCCTGAGATTTGTGGTGCCTCTTGATACCAGTTCAGTGTTATGCCTCTGCCGGGAATATTAAATCCTTAATATTTCGACTTGAGTCGCGATGCCAAATCCCGTAATCACTGTTGTCGAACGCTTTAGTTTCTACACCCGCGTAACTTTTTTAGTTTTCTATTCTATTAAACAGTCACTTCCTCGGTGATGACAAAGATTGAGCAACTTTGTACCTTTAATTTATAAGTTTATGCATTGTATACATGTATTTACTATTTTTTAATTTATTTTATGTATTATTTACTTTTATTTATGTAATTATTTCATTAATATTTAAATATTACTATCAATTATCTAGGTGTATTTAAAAATCTGCGTTACATTATCACTACATATTATTATTTATGTTTTAAATATTCTTTGCACTACCAACACAAACTTTTTCCACAATACATAAAAGTTATCTGGAAGGGAATGCTTTTTAGCATTAAGTTCGCCTATGTACAACAATTTTATGCATTAAATAATTTTCTATTTATCTATAATTATTGTTCACAATGACGCGGATTTTCTTTGTGTGATTGGTTGTTTATCTGTTACTATTTCTCTCCGAAAATTAACGGATTATAATGCTGTTTTTGCAATTCACTAGCGGGCGCTGCAATCGAAGATGGAAACACACGTCAGGGGTTTACAATATAAAATTGCATGCCTCTTCACTTTCGTGTCCATGAATATTAGTACACTGAAAGTCGAAATTTTAAGAAGCGGAGTTAAGTTCTTTTATGAACGGAAGTTAATACAAACAAACAAGATTACCATTATTCTAATGGAGTCAACGTAAATAAACCCAGAGGCAATCAACTTTAAATTATTAATAGGTTCCAATAAACTTGATGCGAGCGATCTACGTTTTGAACTAAGGCTTTGTTCACACAGGATTACGCCCGCGTATTTTATACACACTCATAGTAGTCTGAAACCGAACCGAGGGCAATTTTTATCACGATCAGTTCGTAAATTTTATTACAAAATTTATTTTTCAAATTGATTCATCAACTGTATCATCTTTACCGAGCGCACTCTGAAATTCTTCCACCACATTCGTTCTTTCTTCATTCCACATTTTGAGATAACTATAATTATCTATGGCAAATTATATAAACAAGGCTATTACCACAGTTTTTCGTCTTCAACAAACTATTCATTTTATAATGATTTTTAATTACTATTCTATTCTACCAATAATATAAATGCCAAAATTTGGTTGTTAATACTCTTCATAGCAGGTGAACCGATTTTGATGAAATGTAAACTGTTCGTAAACTAGAAACATAAGCTTTACCCGGAAACCACTGCGCGCAAATCTGTGCGCAGAGACTAGTAATAAATAAATATACATTGAAAAAAAAAGGCAAAGGAATCATAAATATATACATAGTGCAGTGGACACTGGGCAGACTTATCGATAAAATAAATCCATTCCTTTAATTATCTTCCAACTTTTACGGTGTACATCGAGTCTTCATCTTTGAAAATTTACCTAAACATCGTGCTGGTACCCAGCTTTATCTGCTTACCTAATTGCGGTACTGCTTCAACGTGAATGACATTGAATTAATAATTAACCACCAAAGCCTGTCGTCTCGGTTAATTGATCAGACAGCTGATTACGTATGCTGGGAATTAACTTTCAGTTCAACTCAAACTGACGCAGTTGCGGTGGCTATTAAAGGTTGTCAAGTGGATTTCGAAAAAGGGAAATGGTTGTCAAATTTCGTGTGAATGTATTAATCAAAACATACGTACTAGTGTAGGAATACTGGAACAATAGCACAACTAAATGGAGAATCTTTGCCTGACTCATTGATTTAAACTTAACGCACGCACAACCGCCCGTAAGTCTTATAAATACAGTTTTAAGTTCTAGGAATTTTTTTTTTGAAATTCCATCCCTAGAGAAAGCAGTTATATCGATTAAATCTTAACAGAACAGTCGCGAGATTTCCTCTTATCTTACTTATTACTCCAGTATCTCAAAATTATATCGATGGAAAAGTCATTAATTCACGGTATCTGTTAGACATCCTAATACTACTTTCACAATCCCTTTGCTTTTTTATCCATTATCTGCTTCCGCAAAGAACATATAAACGAATCAGCACAACGGATGCCGAGAGGATTTGCATCACACTGGCTGAACACGCGGCTGTAATATGAATCTTTGACGACATTTATAGCGGGACTCTATATAACTTCAATAAAATAGCACTGACCTTTCAGTTACGGTTTAGCTGAGTGGGCGGTACCCTGACTTCCGATCCGGAGGTCGTGGGTTCGAATACAGACGTGCATCAATGTTTTTTTTTTTTCATTGGAAAAATGCCTAAAATGTACGTAGCTTTCAGTGAATATTAATTCACATACTTCATTATTAATTAACGTGGTTCAACCACGGTAATAGTTCAGTTTCCATTTAACGTTATTTTTGTCTATATTTGTGCATAAAGAGAATCAGATGAGTATAGCAAATTGTGAATTTGTTTGCTGTTAACTTGCAATAAAGGAAAGTTAACGACCTCTGTGGCACAGTGGGTGAAGGCTAGCCTGAGACGCAGAAGGTTGCTGGTTCGACGCGTGACAAATATTTGTATCATCTGCAAATATTTGTCTCGGGTCCGAGTGTTTTCTATGTATAATATTTATGCATTTAAAATATAATCACACAGCATTATCAATCATGTAGTTCCCATAATGTTGTGTGAAAAATGTCCAGCATAATTATTTATGTGACATATAATTGTGTCGTAGGTGACGTTGATATTGAATCCATACATCTGAGGATGAACGCAAAATCAGCTCATTTCACAATGACGTGATGGGATGTCACACGACGAAAAATTCAAATTATGGACTTTTGGTGCTGTCACATAATAATATACAAACAGGCATTAATGTTAACCCGCTTATTATCAAAATAAATATAAGTATAGTCCTTCAGGGCAGGCAGATGTTTTTATGAATTAAAATTACGTTTTCGTACGAAATGCTATATTTTCAATGATTATTTTCGTTGTTTTATTTCCACCACTATTTCTGGCTGGTTTTTTATCCAGCTTCTGTACTAAGTAAAATCTTGGCAGAAATGAATCCAGCGATTATACTTCATTATAATTATAATTAAGCTGGCGACACCTTTCCACCAGCCGATTCACGCGTTTTTTTGGGTGTATATATAGCCGAACAGTTTGCTCCAGAAACGAATGATGGTACTTTTACCTATTTTTTTTCAGATAATTTGAATTCTGAGTTTTTTCGATTACAGTTATGCAATTACTTGGCCGTTTCGGTTGTTAGCTCTTAGATCAATCTGTATGAAGTGATTCACACTGACGCGATATTTGTTATTTTTTCCCGCTCGCGCAAGTCTATCGCCACCACCACCGCGCCAATTTGCGCAGGCATTTATGAAACGATCAGTAGCATTTGTATAAAGGGATTCACACTGACGCGATATTTGTTATTTTTTCCCGCTCGCGAAAGTCTATCGCCACCACCACCGCGCCAATTTGCACAGGCATTTATTAAACGATCAGTAGCATTTGTATGAAGGGATTCACATTGATGCGATATTTGTTATTTTTTCCCGCTAGCGTAAGTCTATCGCCACCGCCACCGCGCCAATTTGCGCAGGCCTTTCTTAAACGATCAGTAGCATTTGTATGAAGGGATTCACATTGACGCGATATTTGTAATTTTTTCCCGCTCCCGCAAGTTGTTTGCCACTGCCACCGCGGTATTTTCGTAGGTTTTTATTAAACTTGCTGTCCATAAAGAATCTCCACAATTTTTCGTCCCTAATTCCGGGCAGGCATAACCGCAAGCGGTCGCGGTCAGACCGCTAGTTCGAGATAATGTTCCCAGCTCTTTCCGGATTATCCGACCGCTCCGACCGGATTTAAACAGAAAGCAGAAAGACCTAGTTGTGTGGTAAAAGGATTCGGATGCGTTCACATTGAGAATCCTTCTCATGCACATATCATATTAAAAATATATTTTTCGCAAGTATATGCTTTAAGGTGAAAGTTGGTTCTTTTATTTTTGTCTGTCTGTTACCACTTGTCTCCGAAACTAACCGATTTAAATCCAAAGAGTATGTATTTAAGGTATACGATTGTTTATTTATTAGTGCACTTGTTCTGCCACGGCAGCCCTAGGCCCCCGACCTACCTCGTCGCATCGCCCGGCCGCGCTAATGGTTTGTTTTCGCTTAGCGTTCTTTTTGACTTATTTTGTTCGACCTAAGGGTTGTAGCGTGATGTTAGTCTATAACCTTCGTCCAGAATTAAGCTATCAAATGCAAAAATAACTTTTCAATTCGACTGTTAGTTCGCATCGCATTCAAACAAACAAACTCTTCAGCTTTATATATTAGTATAGATTCTGTTACCATTTTTCTTAGAAACAAACCGATCATATCCAGTTTTTTGCGATGAATACTTCAAATAAGGTTCTAAGTTAGGTTTTATCAACACATACCACAAAAGACAATCAATCACTAATAAGATTTATGAAGCCTTTATGAATTTTGTTGAAATGAATTTTTAATTTATTTGTATTTAAATTGAGCGCACTTTTCTTATATTTAATTATTTCCGGTACCAAACCTTTCATAGAAATTTTGTACAAAACAATCCTTCCGATTTTCTCAAAACGGTCAGCACCTACTGGCCAAAAAGCAACCTGTTTACCATGTAAAAGCCTCACTGGCCACTAATGCTGCTTTTCATGTAGCTAACGAAGTCGCGACCTCGCAAGAGTGTGTACAATGTAGACCGTAATAATGGAAGGATTGCGAAAAGTTACTCGCAAACCGAGAGAATTTTTTAATCTTCTTTTTGTAGTAGAGGTAAGTCAAAATGCATGAGCGTTTAATAATGCTTTTTGCATTCGAGGATTCTGCATATCCCCACAATTTAAGATCGCTTTGAAAGATCGAAAAATATTCCGATAAATCATTTAACTTTGTAATAGATTTGTCGTATCTAAAGATCCGCTGAATCGGTCTTGTATACTAAGGGGTCAATAATGGAGCGCACTAGGGAAACGGCTCGGTGAAATTATTATTTTATGTTTTGTGATAGTTTTCGAATAAGCGACGATGGGCTTGCAATCTGTCTCGTGGTATGCTAACTACTTGCAAAAATGGGAGCTTGTGCCAAATGAAATGTTTGAACGTACCTTTGATTATCCCTTAGTTGATATACACAAAGATCTACTTACTGATTATGTATTTGAGGATCATGGGGGATAAAGTCGTGAGCGTGTTTGTTTTGATTTTGTGATTGAGATTTACATCAAAAGAAACACGAAAGTTTGTGAGGATGGATGTTTGTTACTCTTTCACGCAAAAACTACTGAACGGATTTTGATGAAACTTTCCAGTGACTAACTTTAACATCAGAATAACAGATAGGCTACTTTTTGTCAATATACAACGCGGGCGAAGACCTGGGCAGAAGCTAGTAATATATAACGGTCTAAACGCAAAACCTGAGACAAACCAACACATTATTATCGTTGTAAATTTATCTCAGAATAAGTTATTTGTTTTATTTAATTATTTTAGAGGATATTCGCATTGATGTTGTCCCGAAAAGTCCTGATCGCTTTATAACTTTGAATCTTATCGGTGACGTGCACGCCGTGCCCCGCGCGGAATATAATTTTACGGCTAATAATTTTTAGACACGGCATTCACTTGTTTTTCCTACCTAAAAAGTAGCTATATAGTCAGCATCGTAGGTAGAATCGATGTGATTCTACTCTAAATTTTGACCAAACTGTTTTCTAATTTTGTGTTGTTTGAAATAATGTAATAATAGACATTATCTAAACGAGATTCAGGTACCAACAACGGTATGTGAAAATCTTATATATCTCGTATATAAGCGATGAAGAACTGATTAAGACTCACGGAATTAGGAACTTAATCTAGCGTAGCAGAGTCCAATTTCTTTGAGCGATAATGTATAAAAAGTAGAAAATATACTTAATAAAGTAGAGCAACCTTTAGTTCGTTTCGAGTCTTGCATAATTAGTAATTACGCTTATTTAGAATGTTAGTGGGGAGCTACTTGCGGCACATGGACGCAATTCTTCTGTTTAGTGTCAATACTCTTCAATCATAACTACGTCATCAAGAGAGCAGGGCAAAGCGCGTGACTCGCTATACAATATGAATTATCTATTTACAATATTTTTTTTGTAAACACCACCTTGAAAATAAGAACCTGTAGTATGTATAAAAAACGTTTATTCTCACATCATCGCCTTGGGATACAAAAAGTCAACTGCCGGCCAAAAGAAAGCTAGAACGAGGAGACGGAGTTGATCTAGTGATGTTCCTTTTCCGTTCACAGACTATATATATAAAAATCTTACAATAGTGCGGGCGTACTCCCTACAAACCTCATTATGTAAAACCAATCCAATGAACCAATCGTCCAAGTCCACACAAATACCTTCAACTAAAGCATACTTAAAAAAAGAAATAAAACATTTTCTCAAACTCAAACACCCTCAAGGCATCTCGCAGATAAAAATGGTATTTTCTCACTTTCCCGCTCGAAATCGTAATAAGTTTTCGTATGCATAAATGGACCTCATTGGGAGTGTTGTAACAATGGGAATCCCTCTTCCGACCGGGGCTCCTTTATTTTTCCCCAGCTTTCATTTCACTTGCAAATGCTTCATTCTTTATGAATTTACGCGATTCTTAGAGAAAAAAGGTTTTCCGGAATCAAACTTGTACAAATATTTGGAGTGAGAAGTTTCGGTACCGTCGTTTTTGTCCCATCTCAATTTCATGGAGAATGGAAACGGATTGGTTTATTTGTATTTAATTTTTGTTAAACTTTTAGGGCCGTTGGTTAAATTGGCGTAATGTTTAGAAACCTAATAGCCTTGTACTGTGAACAGACGGGTTGGACAAAACACACATTTTGTAAGGAAAAAATTCAAAACATTTTGGTGTTGTAATGTCTATAAATGTATGTAAGTATTATAAATGCGAAGCCGTGTTCTTAGTCTCGGCTGAACCGAATTGTATGAAATTTTAATCAATTATTCCTGATTCGTATTGACACACAAGGCAATCTTATCCTTATCCTGGTAACACGTAGGCAAAGTTGTGGGCAAAAGCTTGTTTGCTACAAAATGCATCCAGTGCATGAAAGTCCTGGCATAAAAATAGTATATTGTCTCACATGGGACCAAAATAATGTATTGAGGGCGAGAGCGATGTCCCTCGTTACGCATAGAATTCTACTCTAGAATCCCTCGCTACGCTCGGGATTCCACTCTAGGATCCATCGCTTCGCTCTGGATTCAGCGTACGTCGCTCGAGGTTAAATAATTTTGCTACCGGATGAAAAAAATAAATAAGAGATGCTTTTAGTAGTGACGAATATTTACATAACCAAATTAAAAATTTATAGTATTAAATAACTCTGCTTTTTGTTAATTTTTCCATGTAATTAAATTTTCATAGGATTTTAGATATTTTTCTCTTGATTTGTTTGGTAGTTAATTGTTTATGATAGTTTCTGCGTTTAATTTTACAATTTCTGGTGTTTATATTCCACTTTCACTACTAGAACTCATCTTTTATTCAATTTCTTAGAATCAAATTAAAATTGCCTGTAATATTTTGATAAAAAGTAATAAAAAAACGAATAAGAAGGTCCCGCGGATTTTTTTTTTAATTTAGTTGACCAATGCCGCGTCGGTATGCGCGCTTTTTTTATTACCAGCCAGGAATTTATCGAAGCAAATTGCGTTCAAACTTTTTAATGAAATAGTGTTCTAAATTCAAAAGTCATTTCGTCACTATTATTAAGTGGGAATGACCCATTTTGCGCGCAGTTATCAGGAACAAAACGTAGTTTTTCGAATAGATGGGATGAAATAACTATATATTCAAACATATTGCATGTAGCCACTAAAGCAATTACACACTCATTAATTACACATATTTTGCCTACAAGAAACATGCAACAACGAACATAAGCTTTTACAAAACCTCGACTCGTGTAAATCATCACGTTTTGCCAATCCCCTTAGTAACCAGAAGCTTTGCAATCGATCTACCTATGAAATTTAATTAAAGTCTGAAACAATTACAACAAGTCCGATATGTTTGGAAAAGCCGTTTCGGAGGAAACTTAATTTAAGTCAAAGTCAACAAGTTTGTATACACTCTTATCACAAGGATCAAATTGAAACGTTAATTTATAAGCTACGTGATTTTTAACCTATTTACGAAAGGCAAAAGACAAACACACTAAAAGGAACAAAGTCATACTAGCGTCGCGGATAATAATGGCCGAGCACGTATTTTAAACTATAAAGAATGAACACAGATATCACTTATCAGATCACACTTTTATTTCACAGTAAAACAACAGCCAATGTGATTGTCATTCGTGTCCGCTCGAGGAAAAACTGTTCAAATCGTGATGCGACCCAAGAATTGTATTTCACAGTTTCGTCCAATGATAGCAGACAATGCTTTAGGAAATTAGATTGGCGTGGAAGTCGAGGCACGTTTGGTGCCTTGACTGGTCGGAGCGCGGCTGTGAAAACTACGAACTCGGGCAAGTTTAGTCTTCAGTATCTACTGAATACTCAACAAACCAAACCAACCACTCATTATATTTAATAGTGATGTCCTGACTTTATCAGGACATCACTATTAGTAGTATATCAGTCATTTAGTTCCCATAACTCAAGCAAATTTTCGTATTTAGTTTTTTTTTTGTTATCTTTTTTATGTCTTCAGGGAAACTAGGTACGTTTTAATGTATTATCTAGCCCCAAAGTAAGCAGATCTTGTGTTATGCGAACTACATAACTGATACACTACTTATATACTTTTTTAAATGTATCATGCGTTTGTCTTGGGCATAAACATAATTATAAGTTTTTATACGCAGCATCAGAATGATTATTGACGACCTCGATGGAACTGCGGGCAAGTAGCCTGCTGCGACGCAAGATATTGTGTGTTCGATTCCCGCGTTTGTGGGACAAATGTTTGCATGTTCAGCAGATATTTTTTCTGGGTCCGGGTGTTGTGGTACCACGGTACTCATAGTTACTGATACCGAGGATACAGGAAATCCTAGTGTGAAATCAAGATTTTGTACGTTGCATATTTTTTTAAATATTTATTGTCTGAAAGAGATTGCTGTCAGCAATAAAACTGTGTTATGTATTACATTATATGTTTTTTTTTCACATTTTATTCAAAGTGATCTAGTTTAATTTTATATATTATTATAAGGAATATTATTCAGCAAGTTCACACACACTGCTGGCTAATTCGTTACAAGTTACCTATTTGCGCGCGAGAGGCGAGCTGCAAACTTAACAAGCTCTTTGTCCCGGGTCCAGCTGCTAACAGCTTACAGTGAGTTCTCTAACAAATCCCACGTGTGATCGAGACGTAGACTGCAAACAGGAGTTTGGAAGTTTTTGTAGAAAGTTGTACACTCGAACGATTAACACCCAACGTACATAGACACACGTTTTTTTTTATATTAATTATAAAGTCCAATATGAAATTTCATCTCTCAAGGGGTGGGATTTTTTCCTTTAAATATACCCAACCCTTTAAATAATCATAAAATCGGTTCACAATTGTCGAAGATATTGCGTAAACACAAAAAATATAGTTGGTTGAAAAACAGATGCAAGTCTTTTAAAATGTTTCCGTAATAAGAGGCTTTATTTTTTATTTGTGGAAAGCTGGGTTAGTTATTTTAAGCTTACTAGATGGCATTCAAATATTCGTATGTTTGAGACACAAAATGAAGGCACAATTTTGAAAGTCTAGATCTTACTTTGACTTTGTGACTTTGAAGGTGTAGAAATCGGACTCAGCGTCACTCGATTCACGGCGTAATTAGTCAACGCATTGCCGGTTAAAGGCGTAAAAAGGAATCGATTTTTTTGGGACACATTTAAATTTAATGTTCTATAATGAGTGTCGAACTTTAAATTAACTAAGTTTTATAATGAACTTCCTAAACGTTTGATAGACGCACACGCGTCTTAACGTTTCCCGGATTAGGCAGACGTCGCAGATTTCCTAGACAATACCAAGAATGGATATACAACACCCGGATATACCTCAGATTTCATAGGAATTCAACGTTGTCTTACATTATAATCATTATTTTCTATAGCAGGACATATTTGAACTCGACAACACGGCACGTCTCTCTTGATTAATAAGTCTAGCCAATATACCCAAAAAAAGAATATTTCGTATGAATTTTCAAAGTTTTAATCATTTGCAAGCCGCCACTCCTACTTCTTGGGAGCCTATATTCTAAATCTTATTTTTCTACCCAATGTCTTCTTTTAAATGTAAACACGTCATTAAAAACTGGATAATTGAATTAAATTACCAAGAAACTGAAAACCTACTTTTAATAATATCTTAGTTCTTATGCAACATTATATGCCTTTCTCGCGCTCGCAAATACATATAAATACATACCTCCACCTTCATAAACCAGTCGGCTTTTGAACAATATTATGTGTTTCTATTTTTATACAATATCCCGCCGTTTTATTTTATATTTAAATTGTAGACCTTATACGCTTTGCAATAATACTCTTTTTTCGATAAGCTATATATAACCTTGGTTTAGTGGCTCACAGACCTCTATTTGAACTCGAGTTTAGACCACTTTTCGTATTGAGACCGAATATGTTTTAATTCATTGAAATCACAAGGATCATTTGTAACGACAACTTAAAAAGTATGTGAATTAGATGTTAAAACCAATTTAGATGTTTGTTACAAATGATCTCTAAAACGGGTGAACCAATATAATAGGTTGGGGAAAAAGTTTCTTCGCATTTTTTAAGAAAATTCAAAACATTTTTTAATATAGTTTATTTACATTTAACTAAAGTATGTAGGTACCATTTTGTTCGATAACTTTTTGCCATTTTGTAGGCAGGGACATGATCCCATTGCTATAAAAACTTTGGGGCTTCTGTTCAAAATACCGCGACAAGTGGTTTTGGCAGTCCTCTCGTGATGTTAACCTGACACTGCCTAAAGAATTCTGAAGAGACCAAAACAGGTGGAAATCTGAAGGTGCAAGGTCAGGACTATACGGCGGATGCATTAACACATCCCAGCCAAACTCTCTTAATTTTTGCTGAGTGGCTAAAGATGTGTGAGGTCTAGCGTTATCATGATGAAAAACCACACCCCTTCTGTTGATTAACTCCGGCCGCTTTCTCTCAACTTCTTGTTTTAATCTCATCAGTTGTTCGCAGTAGAGTTCAGAATCGATGGTCCTGCCTGGTGGTAACAGCTCATAATGAATAATGCCCTTCCAATCCCACCACACACACAGCATCACCTTGTTGCGAGTTAACCCGGGTTTCGCCACAGTCTGTGAAGCCTGACCGGCCTTTGACCACGACCTTTTTCGCACGTTCTTGTCGTACGTGATCCACTTTTCATCACCAGTTATCAGCTTCTTCAAAAATGGTTCGGTTTCATTACGTCGTAATAAAGAATCACAAATGAGAACACGGTTCATTAGGTTTCTTTCAGTGAGCTCGTGAGGTACCCAAATATCGAGCTTTTTTGTGTACCCAGTTTTTTTCAAATGCGCCAAAACTGTTTTGTGGTCAATTCCCAGTTCTTCAGCTACGTCGTAACTACTGATATGCCGATCTTGCTCCACTTTTTCAAAAATGGCATCCATTTTATCCGTAATAGGGCGACCAGAGCGACGTGCATCTTTGACATCAAAATTTCCGGATTGAAAACGCTTAAACCAAATTTGTGCTACTCTCACAGACACTGCACTAGGTCCATAAACATCGCAAATTTTTTTCGCGGCTTGCGTTGCATTTTTACCTTTTTTGTAGTAAAATTTTAAAATGTATCGAATTTCTTCATTAGATTCACTCATCTTGACAGTACGAAAAACAAATAAAAATCACACATTTTCCTAATTTGAATTTGGAATTATCTTCTTTAAAATTTAAACTTTTAATGATACCAAAACCAGCCAGATACAAATAGTATAGCCAAAGAGATTTTATTACAAGTTCATACATACAATAATGCGAAAAGACTTTTTCCCCAACCTAATATATACAACTTGAATCAGTATTGTTCCTAATTTAGATGTTTGTTAGAAATGATCTCCAAAACGGGTGAACCAATATATATACAACTTGAATCAGTATTGTTCCTAATTTAGATGCTTGTTAAAAATGATATCCAAAACGGGTGAACCAATATATATACAACTTGAATCAGTATTGTTCCTAATTTAGATGTTTGTTACAAATTATCTCCAAAACGGATGAACCAATATATATACAACTTGAGTCAGTTTTGTTCCTTACATTGACTTACTCCAACTATCCTGGTACCACGCAGGTAAAGCCGTGGCCAAAAGCTAGTTATTCATAAAATGTAACAAAATCCTTTATGACGAAACTTTTAAAATCTCCAAGATTGAAGTTTCAGCTTACGCCAAGAGCTTAGTTTTTAACTTTACATAATATACCAGACAGTTTTGCACACTATTAGTTTTGTACTTTAAAGTTTAGAAACTTAATACATATTTCTGGTATCTTTTAAGAAGTTAGAGTGGGGCGACTCAGGGGAATATTAGTGGTGGTTAGAGTGTGATTTAGAGTTTCAGTTTTAAAAGGTTGGTAGGTGCAATACATAGGAGGATACTATGTTTTGTGTCGTGTGTCACAATCTATATATTTTTTGTCTTTTTGGTCACCCTGCGTTAGGTCGGTGATCAGATTAGTTTGTGGTATAATGGCCTGAGAAAGGTGATCGACGGTGAAAGGATTCAGTGCACCTCGTAGAGATAATATTTTTTGTTCTAAGATATGCCGATTTCTTCACAAAACATTATGAAGAAACCAGCACTGAATCCTTTCACCGTCGTCAACTGATAAACTACCTTTATATATATTTGTAAATACATACGTTATATGTATTTATGTCCTGAATAAGGTAAATTTTTACTCGGACCATAGAATGATAAGGGCACACCTCAAATCACCATCACAGAGAACATCGAGGAAAAACTACAAGGCTTCAGACCGCAAGCTAGGATGCAGTGATCTGGAAAATATTGATAAAACCCTACAGGACCTACTCATCAACTACGAAAGCCAAACGTCACAACTCACATTGCAGGAAAAATACAACCACATTGAGCAAACACTTAAAGGAAAACCTATAGATAGAAAAGAAGACAAACCTAAGAAGTCACCTATATCAGATGAGATAAAATACTTACTCCAAGAAAGGAAAAACCTCATAAGTATAAGCAAAAAAGACAAAGAAATTAGAATTGAAATAGCCAAAATGAGTAAAACTATTAGAGAAAAAATGAGAAAAGAAAGGGCTCGCTACAGACTTGAAATTATAGAAGAACATATAAAAAAAACAGGAGGCATAAGAAAAGCCCAAAAGTGCCTAAACGACAAAAAAACCTGGATTCCAAAACTCAAGAACAGAAAAGGGCAAGACAAAACAAAAAGACCTGACATACTGAATATAGCCACAGAATTCTACAAAGCATTATATCAAAAACAAAGGGAAGAAGAAGACGCACAGATAAAATCCGACAATGAAGACATCCCTGAAATACTTCTAAGAGAGGTAGAAAGAGCACTGGAAACTCAAAAGCATGACAAATCACCCGGACCAGATAGCATTACAAACGAGGTACTAATTAACACAAAAGCGTCAACAGCAAAGATCCTGACAAAAATATTCAACGAAGTGCTAATAACTGAAAACATACCGACCCAATGGACTGAATCCAATATAATACTACTACATAAAAAGGGAGACATATATAATATTACCAACTATAGACCTATAAGTCTCATGTCCAACATCTACAAGATATTTGCAAAAGTTCTACTAAAGAGACTAACTAGAGTTCTAGACGATAATCAACCTATTGAACAAGCAGGATTCAGAAGCGGATTTTCTGTTATGGATCACCTACACGTTGTGAAGCAAATAATAGAAAAATACAAAGAGTACAACCTACCGCTATACTGCTCATTTGTAGACTACAATAAAGCCTTCGACTCGCTCGAGCATGACATGATATGGCTAGCACTAAAGGAACAGGGAGTGGAGAACAAGTATATCAGAATCATCAAAAACGTATACAGTAAGAGTTCAGCCAGGATTTTGCTCGAGAAAAAAGGAGAAACTATAAAAATAGAGAGAGGAGTACGTCAAGGCGATCCACTATCACCCAAACTTTTCTCGGCCACACTTGAGAAGGTCTTCCGACGGCTGAAATGGGACCATCTGGGAATAGCGATAGACGGAGTCAGACTAACACATCTTAGGTTCGCAGATGATGTGGTCTTGTTCTCAGAGTCACCTATAATCCTGAAAACAATGCTTGAAGGGCTGGCCGAAGAAAGTGCACGAGTGGGACTCACAATGAACGCCGACAAGACCAAACTGTTAACAAATAGTATAGAAGTAGAGATAACTGTGAACAATAAAATAATAGAATATCAACAGGAATACATATATCTAGGACAAATAATCTCTACTGACAACCTTAACGAGAAGGAGATAAACAGACGTGTAGCCAACTCTTGGAAACGATACTGGTCACTGAAGGAAGTACTGAAAAACAAATCCTTCAATATGAAGCTAAAACGAAAGCTATACGACACCTGCATCCTACCCGTACTAACATACGGCTGTCAAACCTGGGCCCTTACGAACACGCAACTATACAAACTTTCGGTCTGCCAACACGCGATGGAGAGAAGTATGCTTGGCGTCAGAAGAAGAGATCGGAAAAGAAACACAGATATAAGGAGGGAGACTAAACTGACAGACGTGACATACAAAATAAAAACTCTTAAATGGAGATGGGCAGGACACACAATAAGAGGTGCGGATAAATGGAGCAAAAGAGTTACAGTCTGGTATCCAAGAATTGGAAAAAGAAACAGAGGTAGGCAATACAAACGCTGGAAAGACGACATTGAAAACACAGGAGGGAAGTTATGGACGAGAACTGCAAAAGACAGAGAAAAATGGAAGGAGTTGGAGGAGGCCTATGCTGAAGAGCACACAGACCAAAATCAACAATTAAATTAAATTAAATTATTAAATCATAGTGTAGGTAGGTAATAGATAATACAATTAAATATAAATTTAAATTAATTCAATGTACTTGAAATATTCATTAATTGTTAAAGGTGTCTGAAATAAATGGCTTATTTATTATTTTATTTTATTACGTTATATATAGAAAACACCCAGAACCAAAACAAATATTTGCAGATACAAACATTTGACCCGCGGCGGGAATCGAACCCGCAACCTTCTCTCAACTCAACCGCGTCTGAGGCGGGCCTTCGCCTACTGTTCCACAGAGGATTGACCACCGGATCTCAATAAAAACGTAGAGATACTCATTTTCAAAAACTAAAAAATTAGAAATGTCAAAAAATAAATAAAAAAACCATTTACGTTCCTGTTCACTCTAAACAACAAGTCGAATCAAAACTGTATTTTATACAAAGTTTTTTAATTATATCAATTTGTTCCTTTCCATTTTTCTGTAAGAAACATCAACGTACATCCATCATTGCGCGTTATAGTTTTAATTATCACAAAATCCTCTATAGGCACCTATAAAAAATTAAAACACGCTTACGACTGTAATTCCCATGATAGAACTGAGGATCAGTTCTATACTCAATACGTAGATTCGTAAAGTTATCAAGTAGTCAGAGGCAAACATTATATTTGGCGCAAACACACGCTTTACATAGTCATAGTACAGGCAACTATGCAGTAAGGCTATCTAAACTGAAGATATAAAAGAAAGAACCAATAAATAATATACTGCCCTTATCTGACTGTTAATCTGAGACGCTCATAATTTGATGCTTTATTTTAAATCCTCAAACAAAAAAAAATATGTAATCGACGTGGTCCACAAATAAAACCGCGACTATACCTACAAACAAAGCGATTATCAGCGCAGATAACCTGTCAGGGCCGTCCAATTCAGATCCGGCCGAGCTGAGAAAATGGGAAAATAATAAGAAAGCAAACTTTTATACAAACGACTGGCATCGTTTTAAAGTTCCCCTCCGCGGCTCTAGAAGCTGGCCTGTACCACTACAAATCAGATTTCAATTCAGGGCAAGCTACGCGTGACTGGCTCGTACTAATCATTGCCATTCATCGTGGATATGCAGCCAGAATTTTGAGGGCGATTTCTGGTAAAAGGTTCATTAAAAACGGGATATTAACAATGATTTCCGAGTTTCAATAATGTTCATAAAAATTACATTTTCAAAAAATTATAACTTTCGATGACCTATCTAATGATCCTACTATTCCTACTACTATAAGAAACACGGAAGTTTGTGAGGGTGGATGTTTGTTATTCTTTGACAGCTTATACATCAGAATAATACAAGGGCAACTTTTTGTCCAGACAAAAAGTTGCCAGGTACCACGCCGGCGAAGCCGTGGGCAGAAGCTATTAAAAAAAAATGAACCCCCAACATTCACGTACATACTCGTAGCACTAACCCCTTATTAGGATTCCCTTATGTATCAGGTACTACGAGTACAATGGAATAACACCTAGACCCTAAACAAATATCTGCAGAACATGCAAATATTTATCAAGCAGCGGGAGTCAAACCCGGTCCTCTTGCATCACAGCCAGATACTCGAAAGATCGTTTGCAACGTCTTGAAATGCGGTGCGACTGGCAAGTTCGTAATACGTGCTTTCGCATAAACGTTATTAAAGATTTCCTATTCATATTTTGATTCGTGCTAAGCGTTAAGAATGTCCAAGCAAGCTACGCCGCTTTTCTAGGCCATGCCGACTTATTTAAGTACCTTCAGAGTGCAACTTCTGCTACGTTAGGACTATAACTTATTCTGTTCTAGAAGGAATCTGTTGCGGGCGGGGCCGGGAGCGAAGTAATGTCTCTGACACTCGTTCAATTGAATTTATTATAGTCCTTTATGTGTCGGTTCTACGTTGCCTGAATGCGCTGAGTTAGGTCGCAGTTCTTGCAAAACAAAGCCAGAGTCATGATAGGATATTATTATCGATAAATGCCTCCGTAGATTTGAAATACAAGTATTCGCCACAGACTTAATTATTGATGTACATCTGTGGTTCATTCATAACTCCTATTTATTGCGTTACTACTGAAACAAACATCTATAATTTTTCTATTTCTTTTATCCATTTATTGTGTGGTTATTCTCTGTTTTATTATTTCTAATTATATTTTAGTAGGTATCTAGCTAAATCTTTATTGACGCTGTCGGTCATGGGGTCACTCACCAATAGAATCTGTCTGAAAACCAGCGAAGTTTCACATCCTGGTTTTATGGAGTTGCATAATATGCTGAGACAGGCGACGCGTTGCGGAGAGGAGTAAATATCTAGGTAATTTTGTGCCTTCACACCACCACGGTATCTACCTATAACGGTAAGACCGATACATGTATCCTTCCTTATATACTCTCTGTAAAATTTGTGTGTTAAATTAATGTATTTTTTCTTTCTTCTTCTTCTATATGAAAATCTGCGCTAATACGGCTTGGCGAAACTGCAATACGATAGGACTTTTTCGACCCATACCTACCACTGCAGCATAGACTGCCTTCGTTAGCACTAGTTAGCACGTATAATACCAACTAAAGATGGTGAATATGTATATAATTAATTACGAGCAGTTATTAATTACATACAATTTGTTTGTTTTTTTCGTTTTGTATTTTATCCGTTTTTCTTTTGTTCTATACTGTAATTAACTATGTGTTTTGTTTGTCTTTCATGTCATTTGCACTTGTCTGTGCTGTATCCGTATATGTTGGCATAAATTGGATGTTAAAAAAATATATTACTTCACATAAGTATGTACATAGTTCAGTCAGACCCTACACTAGGGGTAAATTCTATAAATTTTTAGAATCTAGAATATCTATGAAGCGAATAGACATCGTCTTGAACATAATGACTATGTGTGACTATGTTTTATTATTTATTTATTAATCTCATACTTTTTTTTTACTTTTCTAGGTATAAAAGTAAGTAATCATTACTCAAGCTATTCAGGATACAAGTGTAGCCTTCGAAAAATGTTTTGTATATTAACTTTTATAAAGCAGTATATCAAACAAAAAAAAACATCCTTATTTTGTGACAGACAACGCAGTTAATATGAATTTTAAAATCACGCAGTAAACTGTTTGAGCACAATCCATCATCCCATCAGGGCGACACAATGCAAGAGTGAACAACGCAGGCATTGATGTCGCGCGGTAATGTATGGCGGACGACGAGCAATTTACACTGAATTATTGCATACAGCCGTCCCATTGGTGCGCTCCTCTTGACACCGTTTTGCTGTGATGCTTTTTATCGGTATTTTACGGAAGAGCTCCCATTCAAGAACACAATGCAAGCAGTTTGTATTGATGAAATTAATGTTGTTTGTTTTTATGTTTGTCACAAAAAAAAAGTTTTGTTCTGAGAATTCTAAGATGGTCAATATTTTTTAATTAAAACCGTTCCTTCTCATATTTGGCAGTCCTTTTAATAAAATACTTGAAATCAATACTAAATGAAGCGGATTACCATTTAACCACATCACGTAATTTTGAAGTACCGTAAGCGTTAGATAATAAAATATGATACGAATGTTCGCTCTATGTTCGCTCTACTCAAAAGCAAAATAAGTTCGAATGTAAGCAGCATCATAGAGTCTGATGTAGAACATTCCGACAATAATATTTCATCAAGTTATGTTGCCAACAATGAGTTCGGTAATCCAATCGTCATGCATTTCGCCAACCGTACCTCGGTTTAACCATTGTAAATGGTAATGGACTTCTAAATAAAAAATGCACAATGTATCATTGTACTTTACTTCAGTTATAATATTGTCATTTTGTGAAAAATCTGTTTAACTCGAAAATATTAAAAATAAGCCTGAGTGACCTCGAAGAGTATTTTACGAATATGTTTTTTTCCGCCACTAATTCGACATATTGAGAAAAAATAAGCGTAAAACGGCAACACCGACCCCACCGCTTCAAATGAAAATTGACAACTGATAGTCATGGTTAGTACAGGCTTTGCTGATATTTTTCTTTCTGACAATACTCTCATTGGCAGCAAATAAAATATAGCATTTTGAATTGGACAATCAAGGCATTGCTTTACTGTTTTTTTTTTTCATCTTGATGTAGGTAGGTTTAGGAAAAAATCACGGCAGTAGTTTATAACGAAGTTAAAAGGAAAACTATCACAGCTAAGTAGGATTTAAAAGTTAACGAGTAATAGTCGACTAACATATAAAATGTACTTGAAAAAGTAAAAAGGAACATTTCGTACGAATTCCATTGAAAATTAATTAGATGAAGTTGTGTAAGGGCAACTACGGAACCCTACACTACGCGGGGTCCGACACGCACTAGGCCGGCTTTTTCGCAGTTACTCTCTGAACTCTCTTAAAACCAATTACTTTTAATAAACCTTTTTTACAGTTTGTAGACAGTTTCTTCACCAGTTTGTTTTTGGCCTGCTACTAACTTATAAAAACATTTCAAAAAATAGCTTCTCTTTGTTTTTTATTCTAAAATTTTCTTTCTGAGTATTTATCTAAGGATCTCCACCATGGGCAATAAAGTCGTGGGCGTGTTTTTTTTAATGCACGCATCGAGCGGTCACGAATCCGCAGCTCAACTTTCCGTCATCAGAAACAAAAGCGCGACAGAGTGCGAATCGTCAGAATAATCTCATGATTGCACAGTGCATCGATAATCTATGATCGCGATAGTACAGGTGATTTATCACAGCCTGCGCGCTGCAATTTTAAATTAACAGTCAAGTTGGTGATTTGCAAAAGTTACTTCCAATAAATAAGTTCTGCATTTTAAATATAAAGTTAGGCGAAACTCTATACAAGGAATTAGACTAGTGTTTCTGTATATTTCGTGCCACTGGTCCTTTCTTCGTCAATCTGCCAGATTCATATTCATATTCATTTATTCATACTTTGGAATCACAAAGAACACTTAGTCACGTCAATTCAAAAGAGTATAAACAATGTAAAATTACAGAGTTACCAGGATATTTCGAAAGTTGCAGCTGTATAGGGGCTTTGTCAAATCAAGGTCAGTCTAGATAATAAAATAATTCAATTAATTAATATTAATAAGCGGCCGTAAAGCCTTTAAATAAATAACAATACTGTACAGCTGCTTACTATTATTTGTATAGTACTTACTATACAAATAATAGTAAGCAGCTGTACAGGGGTTTTGTCAAAACTATAACGAAGTACCTACCTATTGAGTTGCTGGAAGCGTTAAAATCAAATCATTTAATGTTTGTGAACTTAGGTAAGTGTTACAATATTTCTGGTGACAAACATTTGTTTGGTTAGAAATACTTCGTCGGCATATCGATATTTTATTCTCATACTCATACTCATTTATTTTTAACCTTGGGAACATACAGTGCACTTGGTTACGAAGACTTATATAACAGAACTCACATTGTAAGTATTTGGAAGGGTGCTAGAAACTGGCAAGTATTTTACATATACCTATAGATATTTGAATCATGAATTAGGTTACTATAAGAAAGATTAGATTGATGCTGCAAAAAAAATATGTACCAAAAAAACCTATCAAACAAAAATAAAGTTAAACACAAATAAACAAGTCATAATAAATAATATGAGCTGATGTAAAAGGGCATTGTCAAATAAAGTCATGAAATAGAATAATATTAACCTAAATAATGTCAGATCTTTTAGCATGATGTTGCTAAGTCAAAATAGTTTATAATCTAAAAAATAAATACTGAAAATTAATATTTTTCGAAAATCTGAAACTTTTGATATATTTTTATTGTTTATAAATATTATTTATTTGGGATAATTATTGAATCAAAATAAACATATAAAGGAGGTTTTTTGTTACTTACTTTACAGATCAGTATATATTTTATAACATATTCCACGTAACAGGTTGCGCCGCTTATTAGATTGATTATTTATAAAATATTCGATGGTAATTACTTTCTATGAGGTGTGCTGTTTGCCTAGTCATTAAAAAAAACAGTGATCAAAGGAAATAAAACAGTTGTTTTATGTAGGTACTATCAAACTAACAATTAAAACCCTCATTGCCATACATTTTTAATTTATAAATGTGGATAGCATTTTATTTTCATGTTTGCCGACTGTTAGCGATCTGCGATGTCTAGACGGATAAATAGCATTTATTAAACTTGGTACCTAGTAGTAATATTAAATGTACAACATTTCAAACAGATGGTACAGTCGTGATATCGCTGCTTAGAACTTAGATTATAAATGGCTGTTTAGTCTGATCGTAAGTACTTTTCATTAAAATACTACATGCGATGACATGAGACTAGTATTTTGTGTCTATCTGTACCCTAAAATACTATCCCTCTGTTTCATGAGTATGAAACAGTGAGTACTCGCAAACTAAGCGAGTCGCTAAATCTAGCCCTGTCTTTTTCTAACACTAAACAAACGATAGAGGCTGTCAACTTTTGTTTTCAAACAATATGATATATACATCAGTGTCATGAAAATCTAAAAAACAGTTTGGCGTCATTATTTCTCCAGGAACAACGACGGGTTTAAGTATTTCTATACAGTTTCGTCTTTGTTCCGCTAATAGGAGATAAACAAAATGTTATAAGTTACCTTATCGTCGTTGCACCCAAAACGTGACCACACTTCATGGGGTACCCTGAACTATTGCCAGTATCAACGTTGTTGCTCCAGAAAGTTTTTGGTTTTTACAATGTAGCAATGATTTCAACAAGCCGAATTAGTAAGAGATACAATTCCGTCGATTTTTCTCCGAACGTATTCAAACTCAACACAAGTTTTGACACACTTTACTCAATTTTGACAAAAGATGTAGATACGTCATTGTTGTACCGGGTGAGCGATATATCCAATTGACATAAAACAAAACAAGCAAACACGCTCACAACTGTATTCCCCATGATGGACATTCTCAAATAGATACTCACTGATACCTTTGAAAATACCAAGTAGGAGGTAATTAGAGGTGCGTCCAAACATTACATTTGGCACATGGTCGCGTTTTGTAGGTAATAAGCATTCCACGTGGCAGGTTGAATCCATCCAATCAATTTGGTATATTAAACATTCTTTAAAAAAAATTTTGTTAGCTTAACAAAAAAATCCCTCACATAAGTGGTCGTTCTAAGGTACTCATTTTTAGTTATTTAAGTTTTTATATAGTTGCGTCTTTATATAGTTTTAAGTATACATAATCACTCACATAATCTGCATAATTATCATGTATAGAATCCTGCTCTTCTATTATTCAACAGTTTGTTGACCAATTTTGTATATGTATAGTGCTTAAATATATGCCGTGTATCGCAGTTGCTGGCCCGCACGTACACCGGCGTCACGGAAGACCAGCGTTTTGGTGGCACAAAGTGCTTCTTTAACATAGTGCTGAGTGGCGGCCGTTTTTTTTGTCAATCTCATTTTCTTAATAACTTTTACGTGTACTCCTGTATCCTTTATTTGACACAAAATAAAATATTTTTATCTTTATCTTTATCATCCTATGCAGCACATAGCAGCACGGGCTTGAAAATAAAATAAATAAAATTATCAATCAATAAATGTATGGTACACATGCCGAATGGTGAATAGAGAACCCTTATAATTGTCTTGTCTGTTTTCATGACCTTTGTCCGTGTTCATCTCAAAAAATAACATTATGAATATTGGCTTATGGAATATGTCCGTGTCTTTTCATCATTCAAATCCAAGTCAAGCATGGATACACTTGCAAAATAAACAGAATGGACGAGGTATTATCCGATCACCACATTACCAAACTGGCTGCACTGTGATCATAAATCCTTACTACTAATATAATAAATGCGAAAGTCTGTGTGTGTGAATGTTTGTTACCATGTATCTCCGTAGCTACTAAACCGGTTTTGATGAAATTTGGAATGTAGATAGTTGAGGTTCTGGAATAATACATAGCCTTATCTAAGTTTCCCCTTTTTTTTATTCCTTGGTTAGATTCGCTCAAAACACTTTTTTTATTTATTTTTTAAATAATAATTTAAATAAACTTTAAAATAAATAACAAAATACGTATTTTTTATTTTTTCAAAATTACCCCTAGGAGGTGTGCAATAAAAATCTGAATTTTTTATGGAATATTCCCTGTTGATAAACTTTTGAGTGTATCAAACACTCAAATGTTAATCAACGCGGCCGAAGGCGCGGGCAGAAGCTAGTTATTCATAATTCAGTCCATTACTAACAAATGTGATTTACAGCCCCAGGGTATCAGTCCTTTCATCCTCAATTAATAAACGAACTCCACAGCCAACCAACTTACTAAACTATTTAGTGCTGAGTTTATCTTTGGGATAAAGGTAACTTGGAACATTAGGAAGTGTACGGTTGGTCGCTATAGCAAATGTTTGTCTACCTTCTTCGCCGTAGACGAGGGAACTAATATTGAATAAACAGTGACTGTTAACACAACAGTTAGTTGTGTTGTGTGTGATACACATAATGTTGGGTTGGCAACATTACAGGTGACAAAATAAAAAAAAAAACATAAACACAAAAATGTATATGGAGAACACGGTTGGTATTGTGTCCTCCATTTGCCTTATCGTCTCCATCTTCTACCGAGCTGATCCATCTGATCCACTTGCCCGGGATCCTAGGATCAACTGTCGGTCCTAGGACCGACAGTTGTTTGTCGGAGGTATTGTATTTACAAAAAACAAACGTTTTTTTGTTCATTATAAATGTATATTTTTTA
Organism: Perizoma affinitatum; assembly: GCA_961405105.1. Classification (NCBI taxonomy): domain Eukaryota; kingdom Metazoa; phylum Arthropoda; class Insecta; order Lepidoptera; family Geometridae; genus Perizoma; species Perizoma affinitatum. The sequence goes on along the minus strand of OY560194.1, from coordinate 10,631,354 downwards.
TGTTATTCTTTTTATTTGTACTTAACTAAAAACAGTCACTAATCTATATATCCTATATCACTTAATATGTATCTACATATTAAGTGATTATAGGCTGCCTAAGCAGCCTTCAAATGTTGTTTAAAAAAATGCTTTAAGTTTTCAATACGAAAATTAACATTAAGATTTTTATTGAAACTCGTTCAAAGTATGAACAAAGAATGTGAAATGAATGCCTCGTAAATCTCACGACACGAGTGATTGACGTCAGCCGGCCACTTTCCCGCTGATGCGGCATAACTTTATCGGCTCGAGTTCTCCCTTTTATTTATAAGACAAGAAGTTTGTTTTTCATTAAATGTATATGGGGCTACCCTTATGAATACCCTACCCATTAAAAAAAGAATCAATACAATCGGTTCACACACGAAAATATCGCGTAACATACCTTCGCCTGTATGTACACTCAAAAAAACATACAGGCGAATTGAGAAACTCCTTTTTTGAAGACAGTAAGATAATAATTCAAACTATCAGAAGTTTAATATTTTTATGACAATATAAAAATAAGGTCGTAGGAGGTTAGAGGAAAAAGATAGGCGCCTTTTTGAGATGCAGCATATTTACGAAAAGCGGTGAACGACGACTAAGCTAAATAATCCCAATTCGTCCCATCTCATTCCACCCTAGCCCATCTCATTCCACCCTAGCCCATCCCATTCTACCCAATACATAAAACGCAATATGGATATTTGACAATATAAATCCAAATATCGCAATAGCCATGGGTAGTATATAATGTTTTATGATTAAATAGTATTTTCATAACATGATACATTTTCAAAATGCTATTTCAGTGTAGACTATAAAACAATCCAACCTGGTTGCTGTAAGGCTGTCGAGATGATTTTAGTCGGTATTTCCCAGGTGCAGTGTAAATCACCAAGCATCGCCACTTGACTGACACCGAAACTTAGAACTTCTCTCTTGTTTCCTAAGAAGCGGCATTTAAGGGGCACACAGTATACGTTTTTTTTTTCGAAAATGTTCTATATTTTGTGGCTATAGAAAAAACATATAATTATGTTATAATTCAGATTTTAGTAATAACTAAGAATTTGGCTGTTTCCAAAATGAAAATGATAAAAAAATTACACTTGTAAAAAAAACATCAGCTGAGAAATATTAACAAAATTAAGATGACCTAATGACGGCCGCTACTTTTTAATTAACCAAATACTTTGTCGAGATCTACGTTAATCTCAACAAAGTAACTGCGACTCATATGACGAACAAAATAAAAAAAAACACTTTGTCTAACTCTTGCACCAGCAACAGAAGCCAAATTTACAAAAAAACTGGCCAAGTGCGTGTCGGGTGCAGTGTAGGGTTCTGTAGTTGCCCATATTCCTTAATTTACTACGTGTTTTACACAACTAACATCTTCATCTAAGTAATTTTCAATGGAATTCTTACGGAATGTTCCTTTTTACTTCTCCAAGTTGGCTTTTTATAAGTTTGGTCGACTATTACTCGTTACCTTGTACAGCCTTTTATCTTCGTAATATATATTACTGCCGTGATATTTTTGTCATATACAAAAACAATCGTTGAGCTGGCAATGGAGGGACACTAGCCTCTTACAAAAAATAGCACTTTAAAGCTTAATAAAATGGTTTTCACACATCTGCAATATTTTTGAACGACCTACCCAACGACATCCCACACCATGGAATAGACTAGGTGAACGGCGACAAGATCTTTTACCATCTACTTTTCCCACTACAACCAGTCTCTCAAGGCAATCTGGCTGTCTTTGGGCAATTTGTCCAAAATAGCCGTGGACAATCTAGTCTTGATGGTCTGTTGGTATAGTTGGTGCTTGTTGGTGATTTTGGCAGTCCATGTTAATATGTATACCCATGCCAAATTACAGCTGTCTAGTACTAAGAGTATTTGAGCTAAGCCGCGGATAGACAGACATACAGACAGATGGACATAGCGAAACAAAAAAGGTTTCTTGTTGACTGCAGACCCCTTAAAATGATAGGGAAATATAATAAGAGGCCTTGCTTTAATTTACTTCATTTTTGTAAGATTTTTAGTATAAGAGAAATCAGAAGCACAATAGGTTTGTATTTATTTTTATGTAAGTGTCCTTATTGTATTTTTTATATTGTTATCCCTTTAATGTTAAGTAAAGGTGAGTTTCCTCAATGCATGACTTATTACCTTTATATTTTCCAATCTACAAACCACTACGTCATCTTCATCGTTCAACATCTAAGATGTATAAAAGCTTGAAACCAACACCCTGTTCAACCCCTAACCTCATAAAGCACGAGTGCGTGTCACTTGACACTGACAGCTGAGTACTCGCTGCGTTTGCTTCGAGATGACGTGGAGGCGGGCGGTGATAATTTACAGAGTACTGAGCCACGAAACCCACTCACTTGGAAATTGAATTCTGAATGCTGTATTTCAATCAAATGATTGCGGTTGTCGTCTGGCTGGTGATGAAGATTTTGCTGTCAGATATTTTTGCAGTTATAAGGCGATTATAGACGGTATATTTTCCACGTGTATAAACTCGTTTTTGCACGTTATGATACGCGCTTACATACGCCATTACAATCTAATGTTAGATACTAATTAGAATGTTCTCGCGAACAAGTTTAGTTTTTTTTTTATTATCTTTTTGACAGGCCTATTGTGAACGCCACTTGCTTTCTTTGCCCCATATGGGGGGCGTTTACAGTTCACCGCTCAGCCCTTCAGCTGTTAGAAACTTCAGGATCTTTTTAGGCGAGTTGAGTTTTAGTTCTTCTGCGCTGAGAATATGTTTGCCCAAATGAAGGCTACGCTACATAATATCAGTGATCCACACTCTCCTAACAGATGAAGGGGCGATTCGTTTCCTTGCAGAGTCTGCAGGTTTGTGTCACGCAGCCGTAATAAAAACATGTGTTTGTAAAAGCGACAGAGTCCAGTCAAGGTTCTAACCATAATGCGAAGGTTAGACCTGCTTAGGGTTAAGATTTGGTTGGTATACCGTTTATCAGTGATTAAGAGTGGTTTATACCCGAAGAGTTCGTCCAAAGGTTGGTAAATTTTTCAAAACATGAATTCAGAAGGGTTATTTATGCCATTTCTGTCCCATTAGCCCAAGTTTGTCAGCACACTCGATATCTTCGATCCCTGCGTCTGCCGGAACCCACCTTAGAACAACCCTGTTCCTTGAGCCCAGAGTGTTCAGACGAGTCAGACAGTCTTCTACTAGCCTGGACGTGATAAGATTTCGATTTCGATTTATTTATTTAACAAACTGAATATGTACAATTGTACCTGAGTTAGTAATATCTTAAAACCTACGAGTATGTTAGGTTTGTCAAAACATTAGTTTCATCTTATAGTATCCGATACGTAAGTGAACAACAAAAACATAAATTTATACTTGTAACTAAAACATGGGCTCATAAAATATCTATAACTATACGTTCTATAATAAATCTATCAACTTAGGATATGATTCTTTAGTTTAGTTTAGTTCTTTTACTGTTTCATGATCTCTAATCAAATAACTATTTGTGTTCCTAAATAACAACTTTTCATACAATTTTATACGTAGGTATATTTCTAATATGAGCGAGGATCCCTTGCTCTAAACACAAGTTTTATACTTAGTAAGAGTAAAGTTGACTGTACATTAGAACATTTATAAAATATACACTCAACTGTCTCATCTTAGAACAACATCACACAAATATTATTAATTTGTAAGTGTGCCAATGTAAACCTTTTTTGGAAACAAAATATTCTTTATTGTTATTATCATTATAAGTACTAGGTAGCTACCTACCTAGTACTTATAATGATAATGATAATGTAGACTTTAGATGGAGGTTTTCGCCGTTTTAGGTCAGTCGCACTTAAGCGAGCTTATAAGCGCGTCTCTGCTCATACGAAATGTGCATCTCGGCGCACTTTTACGAGTGTAGAAAAACGACTAAAACGGGTTCATGCGGGTTTATAACTTCACCCAATCTGTAATTTCCTACAGTAGGCGTTACCGAGCCAGGCGATAACTACTAGAAATATAATTTTGAACTTGTTCCGATGATAAATTACTGGAACGAGTGAATTATTTGCGAAGCATTTTCAAATGCAAAGCAACTTTGATTGGGCAGAAGTTATTTTTGGATGACATGCTGAATATATATTTTTTTCTTTAGGACCCGAAAATTATCTATATCATCATTTTATTTATTATAAAGTTAATAGTTTGTTATAATTTGCTTACACAAAAAGTTTTTGTTACAAGCTAAGTTTTTTCGAACTTGGTTTTAGTTTGGTTTATCAAAATACTAGACCAGTATTATTAAAATATATTATATGCCTTGATCTTCTATAACAATCCCGATACTAGCATTCACAATATTCCCGATACTTGCCACGTAGCTTTCATAGTGCACTGTGAGAAATGAAATATTTGCAGAATATATCTCCTGTCTTTTATTTAACTGTTGCGTGTCACTATTTTTAGGGTTCCGTAGCCAAAAGGTAAAAACGGACCCTTATAGTCTGTAAAAAAAGGTGAACAAATGTATTTTCAAAAATGTAAATAATATATATAAAATAATAATATATAGTTTTGCACCTTGTCTCTAAAAATATATTAGGTTTCCTCTTCTGAACTTTTTTATTTTAAGCCAATACACTTTAATAAATAATAAATAATGCTGGCCATTTTTCACACAGCATCATCTAGCCTCAAACTAAGCAGAGCTGTACTATGGATACCCAAAGCCGAGACAAATATTTACACATTATATAAACTTTTTTTCCCGCGGTGGAAATCGTCTTGGAAATCGGGTTTCGCAGATTGAATACAAACGAATATAATAAAGGATTTAACAAATAAAATTATATTACCCTTTTTAAATCACTAGGAAGTTTTATACACCTGATACCTAGCACACAGCTGACAAGAGCAAAAACTATAGATGGCGCTTCTACAAAGTTTTTTAAATAAAACCTCTTTATTTAAATAAAGATTACTTATTCTAATTAAATTTAAAAAAACAACAAATCGAACCCGCAACCTTCTGGTCTCAGGCGGGCCTTCGCATACTGCGCCACAGAGGTCGTCCAATATAATATTAATTAAGATTGCATTATATATATAAGCTTTATATAATATAATATACGAGTAGTATTGGGAGCTGGCCGTGGCGTATGAAGTGTTCGCGCAAACCAACTCACTCTTTGATCCCCGGAAACATCGCCAAAATATTGAATACGTGATGGCAATACTTAACGAGTAATTGCAGATTCTTTAACATAATCCGTACGTGCATACTGGGGGATGAAATTAAAGTAAAGGGGATTCAACTAATTCAAAAGTAGGGAGAGTAAATCCTTAAATTGGAATTTTTGAAGCGTGTATAACATATTAAGGGAGTCCTTTTTTATTCATCTCGTTTTTCGAGACTTTAAATGCGGTAACGGCTAAAATACTTGACTTAAAAGCTAAATGACTTTGACTTTTTATTTAACAGAAGACAATGATTCTCCTTGTTAAAAAGTTCGTATTACCACCATACCTTTTACTTCCGTCAAGCAATAATGCAATAATAAATCTTGCATTGTGTTCCAATTTGAAGGATATGGATGTCGGAGAAATTACAAGCATAAACAGAAAACAAAGCGCGAGTAATTCTTCTGGTGTTGCAAGCGTCCGTAGGTTACTTAAATCGCTTGCCAACAGGTAGCCTGTATCCTTGTTTTCCACTTTAGTTTTATAAAAAAAGTCTTGAATAATAGTGATTAGCAACAAACATCCAAAGACCATACTTACATACAAACATATAGTCACGCTTGTTTCCCGGAGGGGTAGGCAGAGACCAAAGATTTCCCTGGCATGCCTATTTCGTTTCATTCCTACCTTATCATATTCTGCATAAAAGCTCTGCGGTTTAGTCATAAAGCTTCCAATGTTATATTACAAGTGACTGCTTTCATTTTATTTAAATATAAGTATCTACTAAGGAAAAAAGGCAGATTGTTCTAATTAGCAAGATAACTGTACTTTAGAAAACAAACGACTTTATAGTCGTTACGCTATTTGGCCTTGGCTATCTAGTCCAAACGCTATGTAGTCCTAACGCGATTTAGTCATATCGAGGTTTAGTCATAAAACGATCTAGTCCTAACTATTATCTAGTCAAAACGAGATGTAGTCATAATCTTCTAATCCTTCTGATCTGGCCTTTCTCTAGAATGTCTCCAATTTGGTCAGAGTACGTGCGTAGTACTTGCGCATTCATAATTTATAAGTAGGATACGTAGAGTTAAAATAACTATCCTAAGTATTTGGTAGTGCAATATCGTGTAGGTAGCTAATAAACTTGTACTCCCAAACACCAAAGTTATTCGATTTAAGCCGGTTTCACTGATTGCGTTTGTGTGTACGAATGCTTATCGAGAAATTAATTTACGCAAATGTACATTTCACCTAATACTAAAGCTCTCTACACACGAGAAAAGATATTGTGAAGATTAACCTAGGTAACCTACTTACTGTAGAGTTATTATCATTAGCAGAAAGAAGTCAATAACGGAATAGACCATTCATATGTAGGAATTCGCAAAGGTTCCTCTATTTATACTATGCTATTGCATTAGGATTAACCTGTACAAATTATTTTAAGTTTATATAAATAAATAAATAATGCCGGACGTTTTTCACACAGCATCATCTAGCTGCAAATTAAGCAGAGCTTGTATTATGGGAACATGACTGTATACAACATATTTTTTTTTGTAAATACATACATATATTATATATAGAAAACACCAGACCTGAGACAATTTTTTGCAGATCATACAAATTTTTGTCCCGCGTCTGGAATCGAACCCGCCATCTTCTGCGTCTCAGGCGGGCCTTCGCCCACTGCACCACAGAAGTCGTCAGCGAGTAGCTATCAAAACCTTTGTAGGTATAAAAAACACGTTCTTGAGATAAAACTCTTGGTCTAATCAAATTATCTATTCACAGGTTACTGGTAGCGAAAAAAAACACAAATAATAATAATATAGTCAATGAATAAAATTATTGCTCTTATTTTAATGAGAACTTAAACCAAACAAGCGAATGAATTAATGAATAATAATAAATAAAAATTAAATTGATTATTTGATCTAAAATATTATTACACAGGTGCTCATTTACCAACTAAGTTACGATAACAACTCAAATGCAACATTTAATAATTAGATGGGTAGTATATTAGTAGGTAATATATTGAATTTGTAAATTCTTATTTACAAATAAGAAAATTCGTAAATAAGTACAAAAATTAATATATCTTAAACCTGAAAACAGTTTTAATTACCCACCCGGCAAACTAGTTAAGTTTACTAGCCCCCACACTAGGATTTCCAAGAATGACAATTGGTGAGTGACGAATAAGTGGCGAGTAAATAATAACACACCCCCACACCCACACTTTATATTTTCATACAAACTTCATTCCCGTTGCACACTCTAGGGGTGGAATTTCGGTAAATCCACCATTACACACCCAAATCAATTCTTAAAATTTAATTTCTCTGATACACGAAATGACGAGGAATAAAGACGGTTCAGTGTCTTGGTTATCAGTCACTGAGTCAGTAAGCTATTTAAATATATTTAAGACTAGCTTTACCCGCGACTTTGTACGCGATTACCATCCCTGCGAACGAATTATTCGAATTTGACCACATTTTGTCTCACAGCAACGCTGTGGTCCGCGTTGAAGCACTCTTGTCAAGAAAGGAGTTTTTAACTTTGGATTTGAAAACTCCCAGGTTGTATTGCGAAGTTGAAAACGCTTAAATTCTTTATTTCATTTCCACGTCCACGATACGTTCTCGTCTCGTCTACGATATTTCGGTTTCAGGTCTTAAGAGCAAATTGTACTTGCGCTTTAAAACCTCCTAGTTAATGGAGTCGTAGAAAATACGTACGACGCTTTCAGTAACCCACAGGTGAACCCACCTAACTATAACTAAATGGAGCATTAATAATATATTTTTTGTTAGAGACGTTATACATAGGTACCTGTGGAGGTCGTTTCTTTATGGTACAAAGCATTTTAAAATCAACGCATCCGTCTTCTTCATCATTTTAATTTAGGTACTTAGTTTTCTAATTCTGAATTGGTTTAAAAATAATTAAACACTCCACAGACGCATGCATAGTCTGACCCCTCACTAGGATTCTCTGTATCATGGTTATCAGGAACTACGACCATGCTAACATGATGCAGAACATGCAAACAATGGTCCTGCAGCGGTAATCGAACCCGCACCTCTTGCGAAACAGCTGTCAAATTTCATAGCTATACAAATTTCAATAAAATCCCATATAGTGAGTAGCTATTACCAAGCCCATTTACAGCTTACGATATGCAATCTACCGAATGCAATTTATCGCAGAGATAAATGGTAGCGAGCACTTGAATTAACAGAACAAAAACGCTCACGACTATATTTACCATGATATTCTCGGATACATACTCAGTGCGTAGATCTTTGAGTGTACCAAGTAGGGGTAGTCAGACATTTGAATTAAATTTAGAACAGGTACAGTTTGTGGCCTAGAATAACACATGGGGTTACTTTTTATCCGGGAAACGCGGCCGAAGGCGTAGACAGGGGCTTGTATTCTATAAACTACAACAATTGGTGGGACCAACTATTCAATTCAAAAAAATTTTGGCCTTTAATCTCCTATTTTTAATCAATTTCCAATTTAAAAAAACAATTTCTCCTCAATTTTTATTTACTTAGTTCTAGTAAAATAGTGAAATCATTGTCCTCTGAATCATTTTGTTTCATTTGAACCTGTCTTTCATGTGCTTCGTTGTTGTGTCAAATAAATCACATTCTATTCTGAACTAAATTAAAACCCTATGAATTAATCAATCTCAATTAATGACCATCAGAGATCAAGAGCTTGAATGTTTCATTCATTATCAGAGCTCGACCATTGCAGAATGCGATACGCAATTCGTAAAAGCAAAATAACTATAAAATAAAATCCTTTTCACGTTACTTAAAATAAAAATCCATTGGTGCAATTGGAAAACGAACGTGTATCACAAATAAAAAGTTAAATATTAATATTTATCAAACAAGGCCGTATCATAAAAAAGGCAGCAATCATTGTGTATAGAAGTGAAACTCCGACTAAAAATTCTAAAAGGCACACTAGATATTCTTGTGAACGTTTTGGGGTGCTGGTTTAGAGCGAGTGGTCATATCAGTCATATCAGTTTGAACCATTTTTTTTTATCCAAATCTTGTTTTTTATTTTAATAAAATACTATAACACGAGAACAATTAATATTTATATCATCTACCAGTATTTAACTGGTTTTGGTAAAGGTCGTCGTCAGCAACCTTACGATTATTAGCCACCTATGGATTTACCAGTTGCGCTTCTGTAAGCTACTAATATTTTACGCCGATATCACTTATATTGAAAACGTGCTTGCCATTCGTTTGTTTATTAAACTGGACACTCGCAGCCCTCGTTGGAACTATTTTAAGGGTTTCCGTAGCTCCACTAACAACAGTGTCCACTATTTTTATCAACCACAAGTGTCCACTATTTAAAAAATATCAAGCAGTAGCTAGTCGACTCGCCGAGGTTTATCTATACCAAAAGAAAATATAAAGCTAACTATTCATTTCATTTTTTTTACGGTAATGCATGATTTACATTTACAAAATAACTCCAACGATTGTCTGGAAGAAATCCTTATTCAGCGCTAAGACTTAGCGCTACAACTTACTTCCGTGATTAGCTTACATTTTGTTTTGTTGAATTTGTAAGCAATACACATATTGTTAACACCACATCGAGAAATAGAAGCAACCGTGGAAATACTTACAATATTTAGCTATGCGTGACATAGGCCTGATATTGAAATGGTTCTAAACTACAAAGTTGTTCAAAATCTTTGGTTCTAAAGCTCATCTACATCACCCTACATCACACATATAAAATATACAGGTATGTATACCTACTTACTTGTATCATCATTTACAAAATAAATCAGAACTAATCATTGAGTTATAAAAAGTTAAAGGGCGTGAGTTGTTCCAAGTCTATAAGTACCACTTAGCAGTCAGTATAGTGCTCTCTCGTAAGGAAGGAATGTAAAATGCATCCATTAAGTACGTAGGTAGGGACCCGAAGAACCAATAAAAGATTCAAGACATGAATAAGTAGATGCTCTCTGAATGATTCACAAGTCAGTTGCGGTATTGTTTACAGGCACGCCGAGGCGTTGTGCGGAATACTAATTAAGGTAGGGGGTTCACTCCCGGGTCAGCAAATAATGCCGGGTCGGTTGCGTTGGAAGTAGCTGAACAACTCAGGTGGTCAAAAACAACTTATCAATTTCTCAAATAAACTTTATAGACAAAGCGTATTGAGTTTCCTGGCGTCAAATACACTAAGCCCGATGGCAAGTAGAGATACATGGGTCAATGCAAATTTCTTGTGCGGAACAAACAATCTTATAAAGCAAAGCAATTGTAGTCTGCGTCTTTACAGAACTCCACTTAGGATTACTTCTGTACGGACAACTTTTAACTTACCTGTACGGCAAGCGGTGATAGGTACACAGGGCAAGAAAACGCAACGCAACGTTTTTGTGCCAAACAACCAACCTTAGAAACCGAAGCAAGTGTCTGCGTCTTTACAGAACACCAATTTGAACTACTTCTGCTCGGACAACTTTTTTTAAGTTCGGTCTATAAGGTACTTTGCAGCAACGTGCTTATGCTTAGAAATTCTACTGACACGCTGGGTACTCAAAATGCTGGAATAACCTTTACTCTAAATTTTATAATTTTATTTTACGAACGAAATTATAGTTCTACCATCCACCTGGATGTCTTGTCACGGGATTTACGACAGCGCGTTATCAATAACTAAAAAAAAAAAAAAAAAACTCTTAAAGGCGCTCTTAATGTGATGTGCTATATAGTAGACTGTGTCTAGTTATATATTGAATGTGTATTTAATTATGATAAATAAAGACCCTTAAAATAAAAATAAGCGAATCTGATGTTAATATAAGGATGGTAAAAAATTGCATGATTTCTCGACACCTGAGTTGTTTAGCTATTTATGCTATGACTGCAAAGGCAAGAGAGCCCAAGAGGTGCAATTCAATTAAATAACGCCTTGTGTTTACATGATAACCTCTGTCTGGTCCGATTGACACAAATAAGGTATCGGCACGAGAACTGGTATACATGATTTATGGTCAAATTGATTAATAAATAAATATATGTAATGCTGAACATTTTCACACAGCATCATCTAGCCCCAAAGTAAGCAGAGCTCGTGTTATGGGAACTACATGACTGATATACTACTTAAATACTTTTTTTTATTATAATTATTATTATTGTAAATACATATTATAGGTAGATAAACACCCAGACCCGAGACAAATATTTGCAGATGCAAACATTTGTCCCGCGACGGGAATCGAACCCGCAACCTTCTGCGTCTCAGGCGGGCCTTCGTCCACTGCGCCACAGAGATCGTCAATAAATATAAATTAAAATAAGCATCTTATATTGCAATGCAGAATGCCGAAGCAAGACGATTATAATTGGGTATAAGTATTACCTATCAGGAATAGCGGAATAGGAAGATCAGCGTTGAATTGCTAGTTGACACAACAAATGCTGAGTTGGATGCCAATTTGCATCGTTGCATATTGGAAGATATCGGGAGTCACATAAATAGTTTTATTACTAGTATCTAGGTATTGTTAGTGTAAATCCCGTGTGTGTCTGTGTGTTTTATATTGTGGTACGTTTGGAAATGTTTCTTGCTTTTTTTCTTTAAAGTCATTCTCGAGTACTTTGTAGTTATTTTTCAATTTCCCGTGCCAGAATATACCGCAATATTTTATGCTGTATGTAGGTACATAGATACTTAGAAAGAAACCGTTAAGCCAAACAGGACTGTGCTGTTAGACAAATATCTCACGCTTAGTTTTCCTTTCACGGTACACAAATGCGGTAACGAAAAACTTGGCAGCAGTCATCTCAAAAGCTAATGTTATTTCCATACAATTCAACTTTACTTCAAGCGATAAACAGAATATGGTTGTTGTCTAAGAACGCAGGTGTCCACTAAAGCGGAAAATCCACCACTCCATATCACGTACATAGGATCATAATATATTTTATTATATTCGTTCAAATTCCGTCCTAACTAAAATAGCGTTCTCTTGTAAATCAAGCTATACTCTTTCAATACACCATGAAAGCTCACCTTCGATTTATCATTCCCTTTTAATTCTCTGCCGCTTCGGTTTTTCAGCAAGTCCAAAAAACTCCAAACAGCTTCCGCATTGTCTCAATTACAGGACTACGATTTCAGAAGTCTTTATTTTGTAAATGTTACAAATCAGGAAAAGAAGTAATTCACCATGGTACGAGTAAGTTTTTGAAATGAAAGAAATTAAGTAGATATAAATCAAACTTATTTTTTTTTCTCATCTAACAGATACATTTATAGACCTGACTACACACTAGGATTCCCTATAACATGGGTATCAGAAACTACGAGTACCGTGGTACCACAACACCCAGATACCGAACAAATATCTGCAGAACATGCAAACAATTTTGTCCCGCTGCGGGAATCGAACTCGCACCATTTGCGTCGCTGCCTTATGGTGAATGAATGAAAAAAAAACTTTATTTTAATATAAAGTATTTTAATTCATTAAAAAAAACAATCATATTAAACTTACTGGTACAATGGGCGGTGTTATCGCTTAAAAACAATCTCTTTCAGACAACTTTTGGATGGAGAGGATTATAATTATGTGATTTTGCAATGACTGGGAGTGAACTATTTATTAATATTATGCATAAAACAAATTAACATACTAGAGCATAATCATGTATACTTGTTTGTAAACATATACTAATATATATATATATATATATATATATAGCACATATATATATTTATATAAATGTTCACATATAGCAACAGTCGAAACTGCGAGCTTTAAATATGGCTAGAGACGAAGCCTGTGACGAAGCCGCCACAGAGGTCGTCCAATTGAACATACAAATTTACACAATTATCAAATTGGTAGGAAGTAGAATTTAATAATTAGTAATTTAGCGGTGTTCTTTGAAAATAAATGAATAAATAATGCTAGACATTTTTCACACAGCATCATCTAGCCCCAAAGTAAGCAGAGCTTGTGTTATGGGAACTACACGACTGTTATACTACTTATATACATTTTTTTGTAAATACATACATATTATACATAGAAAACACTCAGACCCGAGACAAATATTTGCAGATACAAACATTTGTCCCGCGGCGGGAATCGAACCCGCAACTTCTGCGTCTCAGGCGGGCCTTCGCCCATTGCGCCACAAAGGTCGTCCAATTGAACATACAAATTTACACAATTATCAAATTGGTAGGAAGTAGGATTTAATAATTAGTAATTTAGCGGTGTTCTTTGTATCAAAATTCATCGAAATAAATAAAACGTCACATTTAATTTTTCACACGAGGAAATAAAGGTAATTTCCTCGGTACGTTAAATAAGTAATAATCAGTAAGTTAATGATCAGTTATATGATCGTATTTGTCACTGGGCCATGTAATAATTAAGTATTGTCATAATATTATAATAAATATCATATTATTATTATATTATTCATATTATTGTCATAATATTCATGTGTTTCATGTTGTTGCCTAAAACATGTTCATTAATAATACTGTTTTAGAATGTATCCATTTTGTACTTAACATTATCAACACACACGGCAAGTTGACTGAAGCTGCAGTTGTTTCTACGACCAGCTCTTTTCCCATCCCTACGTTTCACCCTCTATTACAAAAAGGGAAAACAATAAAGTTCGAGACGTACAAAGGCCATACATCACCTTTTATACAGGCTCAGGAAGACAACAGCCGTAAGTCAATCGGCTACTGATTCCCCTCACGTAGCTAATATTGTTTAGTCCTAATACTTTTATCTGCACGGGAAATTATTTCGTGTCCCCATTGAATTAACGGCAGTATCGTCCTTTCGGCGATATCGTCCTATCCACGAAGTCCTATAACAATGTGTTATCCTTAAACCAAGTATGTACCTAGTAAACCGTATGCATCATTCTTCGAAAAACTTTGAAAACGTACAAATTCAAATTTATTTATTTAAATTTATAATACAGGATCACTGGACGCCATCTTGATTACCTGTGCTATCTTGACCTCACAGAAGACCAGCTCAATAAACTTGAGCGTCTTCAAAATGTTTGCATCAGGTTTATATTCGGATTGACCACATTTCGGAATTTCGTTCTAACTCAATTTTCTCTCTATTCGTTTTCGCTGGACTCGCATCGTTTCCCTATTGTACAACATTCTCCAAAATCTCCTGATTCCTTCCTATTTAAAGCGATTTGAGTTTCTCCACAGTTCCCGTTCCTCCCGCGTGCTTCGTTCATCAGATAATCTCCTGAAGGAAACACATAGTACCAACTTCTATAATATGTCCTTCACGACTCAAGCAGTACGTCTTTGGAAGCTCTGCTTACTTTGGGGCTAGATGATGCTGTGTGAAAAATGTCTAGCATTATTTATTCATTTATTTTCAAAGAACACCGCTAAATTACTAATTATTAAATCCTACTTCCTACCAATTTGATAATTGTGTAAATTTGTATGTTCAATTGGACGACCTCTGTGGCGCAATGGGCGAAGGCCCGCCTGAGACGCAGAAGTTGCGGGTTCGATTCCCGCCGCGGGACAAATGTTTGTATCTGCAAATATTTGTCTCGGGTCTGAGTGTTTTCTATGTATAATATGTATGTATTTACAAAAAAATGTATATAAGTAGTATAACAGTCGTGTAGTTCCCATAACACAAGCTCTGCTTACTTTGGGGCTAGATGATGCTGTGTGAAAAATGTCTAGCATTATTTATTCATTTATTTTCAAAGAACACCGCTAAATTACTAATTATTAAATCCTACTTCCTACCAATTTGATAATTGTGTAAATTTGTATGTTCAATTGGACGACCTCTGTGGCGCAATGGGCGAAGGCCCGCCTGAGACGCAGAAGTGTGTGGGTTCAATTCCCGCCGCGGGACAAATGTTTGTATCTGCAAATATTTGTCTCGGGTCGGAGTGTTTGCTATGTATAATATGTATGTATTTACAAAAAAAAAAATATCTAAGTAGTATAACATTCATGTAGTTCCCATAACACAAGCTCTGCTTACTTTGGGGCTAGATGATGCTGTGTGAAAAATGTCTAGCATTATTTATTCATTTATTTTAATCTCCCTAAAAAATGGGACCTTTGGTGGTTCGCCATCGATCAGTGGGAGTGAGTTTGTATTCCTCTTGCAGCTATAATGATGCAATGGCTTATCTACGGTAGTATCAATATCCAATATTACAAAAAGCCTTGTTAAAAAAAAATTGTCCCTAAATATTACAAGAGGAAGGCCGGATTTGAAGAATACATAACGAGTGGTTTATGTCGGTATTATAAATTTACTAAGCATAAATCTGATAGCTTTCAACATTAGCAATATCAAAAAACAATACCAAACATTTAGATAGGTACCTTGGTGTTTGTACTCAGTTTAAATAAGATTTACACATAATAAACTAACTGCATCACGTATTTTTGTCGAGCCATAGTATCAGTCATAACAGAAATGGTAATATATCTGGCCCTTCCCTATCTACGTACACGCTCATTCCAATACGGAAATGCTTTCGATTTTTTTACGGAGATATCAACAATTTACGAGTATATTCCGCGTTTTGACAACGTAAAAAAATTCAGAAAAATCTTTTGTGGATCATATCCCATTCTCCGTAATAGACCTCACACACTCGCGGATATACAATGTTTTGCGTTCTTGTGAGAGAGGTAGGTACTCGGAGTTTGTCTTTATTAAGAACGTCTTCCACTGTGAAACTGTAAGAGGTATTTAAAAACTTGATAAGAGAAGTTTTGGCTCTCGCAATGTGGTTCATTATTCGTATCAAGTTATTGTTTAAGGCATTGTATGGTATACCAAATGCCCTGATGCCACACACGCGCACACTAAATAACAGTCTTGGTAGGTTTATCCATTTTTCTTCAATAATTAGCTAATTTCTTCTAGATTTTAATAGGTATGTACAAAATTTTTATTTTTTTTATTGTCTAGAATCCGTTATTGACAAAACATAAACCTATTATTAACTTGTGTACATACCTACACTGTTGGAACGTCTAACTATATTCCCGGAGGTGGGCGTTGCGATCTGCGACACAGTATTTTACTTCTGCAGGTGGCATCGCTTCCTATTTTTGTTATTATGCTTATTTTAAGTTCCTAATAAAGACTTTTTTACTTTTTTTACTTTTACTAGAATCCTATTATATTTTTGGTCTATCCTTTGCTGCCTCACTGACTGGGCAAAGCTTATTAAAGCCCCCTTATTTTCCACTTCCTGAATCATAGACATAGTTATTTTCTTGGAGTCAAAACATCTACAATTTTACTACAATATATGTTCACAACCATGACAGTTTCAAAAGTTACATCTACAATTCTCATTTAGTCAAACTAAACATTATTACTTTTTTGTGTATTAAAATTATTACTATATATATTATTATAATAACATTATTACTTTCAGTCTTATACATAAGAGTGAAAACAGTACTACATATAAGTAGAATTAAGGTTACCTGCCCGCTTAGCATTAGCACACAAGACAGAGTTTTGTCTACGAAAGAGAAGACAAAAACTATTTCTGTCGCCTATTCTGTCAAACAAAAGAGAGGGACCAAATATTTTTGTCTTCTCGGCGATAGACGAAACCGTTGCCTTGGGTCTTCATGCTAAGCAGGCTGGAAGAAAATTCTTATCAGCATTAAGTTCGCCTATGTACTTGCTTTATCCTGCGCAATAAAGCATTTTCTATCTATCTATCTGTAAGTAGCAGCTACATACGGTATGTATTTTTTACCTTACTTCTGTTAAGAGCTTGCAACTTCTTCTATAACTAGAAATACATTCTCCAACAGTATTAGAGGTCTTGAAGCAGTAGAAGGCGAGACTAAGCCACACGACACATATTGCGCGCGTGACGGGTACCATCGATGGGGTCGATACATGCGGTGCGCCGGTGAATTTTAAAAGAGGCTCCTCCATTCTTGAAGACAAACAAATATAATGTACTGGAAAAGTCTACTTTATCACGTGCAGTCACGAGCACCAATATGTGAACATTGACAAACTATCAAACTGGCGCAATTGCTTTATTTTTCAGAACAGAAGTACCTATCGAATTTATCTTTGTCTAACATCATATTTGAATGTTACCGTGCAATGACCCTTATGTTTGAAAAATATGGATTTGCATGGATTTAAAAGTTTGTCTACGTTTATTATGTTTGTGATCGTGAGTGTACCTGATATCTGTCTTTACATAAACCCTATGTCACTATGATTTGCGATCGATCATAATGCTAGAGTGTATTATATCCAAACGATTCTTGTTTAATATTTTATGATTTGCGATTAATCATAATTTGTATTGGCCTATCGATCCAAACGATTCTTGCTTATTATTTAAGTTATTTGGGTACACTTACTTGCTTCAGCTTCACTGTCTGTGGACAGACTGGTGTTGGATTTCGTTCACTAAATAGAAGAATGACCTCATCATTTCAGGCCAGATAGTCTTGAGTTTTATCACTAAGCCAAGCTGCAGTCCCTTAGCTGTCTCATATTCAACCAAGCTGTAGTCACTTAGCTGTCTCATACTTAATAGATAATTATCATAAGTCACAGGTAATTCTATGCTCGTATTTGAGCCCTAGATATGATGTTTATGACTCTAGCTTTATCAGATAAAGAAGAGAGGAGAATGCTTTTAATGATGTGACGACAACATGACGACGAAGAAACTCTCAATAGGGATGAGTGGATATCCTATGCCGTTTACTTGCCCACGGTTCGTTTATTTCACAATGTTTTTCCCGTACCAGTGATTAGTTGAAAATGTACTCAATTTTAGTTTTCTCCTACAAAAATTGATGGCTGCATCGAACTGTACAGCGAATAACGTGGTAAACATATCTATGTATAACTATTTGTAGCCATTCAGCGAGATTGGATCGAAGCTATTAGAAATATTGAAGTAATAACGGCTCCATCGGAGTAACTGGCGAACACTTTTATGTGGAGTGCATGGAGCAGATGTGGCCGTTTTGTTCCACATCACGGGGGACCGAAGCCAATGTTCTAACTACGTCGAACAATATAACATCACTATTTTACATGTTTATTTAGAGGAATACTGAACACGTATATTTGTGACTCCGCCATTTTGAGTTTTATTCTTACTTTTGGTGAAATTTCTTAAGACCACGCGGAAATTTCCGAATTATGATAGGTACTTGGTACAAATCTCGTATTTCAAAATGTGTTCCAAAATAAATACTTATTGCCGACATTGAATGGTACCTACATTATATAATTACTAGCTTCAGCCCACGGCTTCACCCGCGTGGCACCCGGATAAAAAGTAGCCTATGTGTTATTCTGATGTATAATCATTATTACTGTCCATACTCCATTCTCACAAACTTCCGCGATTATAATATTAGTAGGATAGGATTTATATAATGTAGGAACCTGTGAAAGTTGCACATTTATCGAAAGGCGGGCGGTGCTATGTCATCCAATGCACTGCACTAAACGAATAATTAGGTACCTACCTACTCCAAAACCCAGTCTTACCCTTATTAATGAAATTTCATGCAAGGTATTTGGTATGAACCTGCCTAAGGGGTGAATTAAAATTTACCAGACATAGCCACTCATAGCCTTGTAAATGTAGGTATATGATTAGATTTTGCTAAGGGCCCGGAAATGTTTGCTTAAATATAGGTGCGTATTTTAGCTACACGCATATCACGAACCAACGAACGGTTGGACGTTATAGCCCGGTATCTCAGTTGGGGTGTCTGAAAAGTGATTTGTCAGTAGCCTGAGGCTTCGGAAGTGGAGTTAATTGCCGACGAGGGGCACCACGGATCCCCGACCAATGGGAGGGCCAGCTAATATTGAATCGTGTCTGATAAACGTGTTTATGAAAGCTAGACTTATGCAGTACTTATATCCTGATTGGTTATGTAGCCGACAGACAAGAATGACGGTAGGGTGCAGGTTATTTTCGCGCTTGGTTATTAAAGGTATTTGACGAAAACTTTAAAATCCATTGATGTTTCCTTCCAAATAACAATGTAGTTGTCGTTTATTATTTTAAAAGTATACCTATTTATGACATGTGATTAAATGCGAGCCTAATCAAATCAACCACTAAATAATTGTAATCTGAGATATAGCAAAAATGCCAACACGTAAATTATATTAGGGTTCGCCTTTGAGTTTGAATATTTTAAGTTTCATATTCGTATCCTAATATTTTTGGTGTCTTCTTTCAAAATAAGACTTAAGAACTATTCTAATTCATTAGATACAATATTGTTGCAACTTGATTAATGCAGAGACTACATTATTTGCCCTACATAAGCCAGTCTAATTTATTCAAGCCAACGTGCAAATACGCGATCATTTAAAGCACCAATACTGTTTAATGTTTCGTATCGTGGAACTGTTACATACATTTAGTTTGCGGTCTGAACAGTGTTACCCGTTACAAATATGGCAAATTGGTTAACCGCTTCAAATATACCCCATTTTATACATCTGAAATGAATGGGCGACCCAGATAAGTTGTTTGAATATTTTATTAGGGACAGTCATTACGTGCGTTCTAATGTAAGCCATATTTGGGTCATTTTATCAGTTGGAGCTTGCCAGTTACCAGGAAGGTTACCGATTCATATCAAGGCTTGCTGGCATTCAAGAGATTGAATAATGCGCAAAAATCTTAAAAAATAGATTCAGAGATAATATTTTAAAGTATTACGGGTCTCTATCGCGTTTATCATTTTTATGATTTGCCCGACTTGTCGACTGTATTGCACGGCTGTTGCACGTCACGGGATGACTGGAGTATACGGAGCTATCGTCGAGAAATAAAAGCTGTGGAAACGAGAAATAAAAGCTTTTCTCGATGTCAAAGTGATTTTAAAAACAGATGGTTGTTTAGCGAACTCAGTTTATAGAATACCAACACTGGCAGGTATTTGTACGCCTCACAACACAATCCTCTTCACTTACAATCTGTTGTTGCCTCATTAAAGCCGTTATGTGAACATAGACTTTTCTAATTCTGAAGATGAACTACGGCTTTTATTTCTTAACAATAGCCTCGTATACTACCCTCATACCGTGACCACGGCTGTTGCAATACAATCGAAACGTCGGGAAAATAAACATAAAGTTAAACGCGATAAAAACCCGATAAACTTACAAAAAAAATTATGGTATCTAATCCCAGAAGTTTAATAAATACTATTTCGGATCGATGTCCGTCCATGCTATTTTTTTAGTTTTTGTTTTTTTTTTTCAACCCATCTAATATCACTTGCGTGACCCAGGGTTAGCAAATAATTTACTAGGTACTTTACTAATTGCGTGTGTGGTTCTTAGTGGGTAGTGCTGTTATAATATTTATTTTATTGAGATCTATGGTTATACTTTATGTGTATTATGGTATTTATTTCTCTTCTTTCATTTTGTACTACATAATCATCGAGTCCGAGCTAACCCTGCATCACGCAAATGGGCCTTGTATAAAAAATAAAAATAAATAATACTGGACATTTTTCACACACATATTTGTGATATACTGTGTATTTACATATGTATGTATTTACAAAATATACACACATGTATATTTTTTAAATACATACATATTGTGTATATAATATACATATGTGTATATTTTGTAAATACATACATATTATACATAGAAAACCCCCACCACAATATTTGCATATGCAAACATTTGTCCCGAGGCAGGAATCGAACCCGCAACCTTCTGCGTCTCAGGCGGGCCTTCGCCCACTGCGCCACAGAGGTCGTCACTTCAAGGTACAAAGTATAAAATACATCAATTTCATTTTTTGAATGGTAATATTATGGTTTAATTATGATGTGTCCATCGTAGGGTCTCTACAATTACTTTATCAAACATCAAATAAATCAGCGACAATTGTGTGTTATGTTTGACAAACAAACAAACACGCCACGCCCGGAAACCGCAACATTTGGGACCAAACTGAATGTTTACTCACAAAACTACAACAAGAACTAAACATCTACCGATTCGTTAGCTCTTCTGGAATAGAGTTGAAAATAGCTTAGTTTCCTGTAAAATATAACATTGGTGGAAGAAGCAGACGACCCGAATTTACAAGCGGTCGGATACAAGTGTACAAGTTTAGGCTTCCCGTGATAAAATCTTTCTATTGGGTTTTCAGTTCCATTTTCTTTTTTGTTTCAAAAACGCAATCGCTTTTGAATCAGATTTTCCCGATAGATAGTAAATTCTTTATAATAATGTACAGATTAGTATTCTGAAAAATTGTAGAGAAAATGAGATGAATGAGGAATGGATTATGTAGAGTGGGAGATATTCCACAATAAACATGTTTAGAATCGCATCTGTGGTTCTGGCCACATCCCCTATAAAATGTTCTTTTCCAAATTCTTTTTTATTCCAAAAAATATCGTGAATAAAGTCAAAGTCAATTTTAGAATCGGAAATTATCACGTTCCCTTAGTATCGGTGAAAGCACAGACAGTTTCGACTCTTTTTTATTCTATAATGAAGTTTGTTTGCAAACTTATGGCCCGCCTGTTGGTATGCGGTTACCGTTGCTTATTGACGCTTGCATTGAATACCAAAGGTATCACTCACGCGTTGCCTCCCTGAGATATCAAGATGAAAGGTGTCATATTCCTGTAATTACACCAGCAATCGTACCCTTCAAACTGAAACAGAGAGCTTTACTGCTTGGTGGCAGAAATAGGTGGTCGACTCGTTCGGAGTCTCCATCAGGGTATGTGATCGTGTATTTATAGTCAAAGTTTATATATTCCTTTTTATTTTAAAATGTCTTGAGAGTAAACGCAAATCTGCGATAAAACTGCCGGCGCTGCCGCGGCTTTATAAATAACAGGTTTTAATATATTAATATACAAAAAAATCATACATATTATTATAATGCACTCACTTGAACTGTTTTCAACCGACTTCAAAAAAGGAGTAGCTTCTCAATTCGTCTGTATGTTTGTTTTGGTTTTTAGTATATTACTCACGAATTGTCGACCCTGAGTCATAACGGGTGAAAAGTCTCATGTAGGTAACTGTAATTTCACCGGCATCCAAACCCTACAAATTAAAACACAGAATGGAGGGGGGTAGTATGTATGGTGGTAGTGCTTCCCTGGACGAGCTCTTTCTTAAGTTTCTTTTAGTTTTCTTAAGCAACTTTACTACTTCAAACTGACTTACGGACTGACTTAGTTTATTTCCATAACACGTGCCACCTAGCCTAGCGCCTTTTCAACAATTTTACAAAACCAAAACCTTTATATTAAAGTAACTTAATTTCGGTAAAATTCCGCTTGTTATTTCATTAAGCGTTCCCTAACATCTGTTGCTTGAAACTTGATGTCATTGTTTCAACTTTCCTCCACTGGAATCTTTGTTATATATAAATCTAAAACCAGTCTTACAACAAATTTTTAGAGTCTAAATTTCAATGAATCTTCTTGGATAGAAAGCGTTTCCTCCTATTTGAAAGTTGGCTATACATTTTAGCAATACTTTCAAGCGGGCGATGAATATAAATTGTTGGTCTATTGACTCGGGATATTCCAGAATATTCTAAATAATGGAGATAGCACAGTAAATAAATTTGTGTGCAAGTACATTTCGGTAACACGTGAAACTCAAAGGACAGTTCCATAATATACGAGTATATAATACATAATAGTTTTATATACTCGTATATTCCAGAAAAAAATGTTGCAGAAAAAAAATACATGAAAGTACAAGATTCTTTACATATTAAAGTTTCGAGCAACTACCACACTAAGATTTCCTGTGTTGTGATGAGTTAGGCTCTCCAAGCAGTAAATTCATCTCTCCAAGCATTTTCATCTACTTATATTTTTTTTTTAATAAAACATGCATATTATACATAGAAAACACCAAATCTGAGACAAATATTTACATAAACAAACATTTAGAAATTGTTTAGTTTGGTTTACCTATCTTATAATTATATACCTAACTACTTAAATATATCATCGCTTTAGGGTTAAAAAAAACCTGTAATGATGTTATACTGTATTCAAATTAATTAATTTGTCCCGCAACGGGAATCGAACCTGCAACCGCGAGAATGAGGTATATCATCGATGAAATAAGTACATATTGTTATTATAAGGTATCATAATTACATAAAAAAACTAAATGTCAAAAAATACAATTGTCATTAAACAGAAGCAAATCATTGAAAGAGCGATCACCGCGACAAGTGGCGGTTGCCATCGGTACATTGACGCGAACTTTGACAACCTTTTCCCTTTTATCGCTACCGCCACCGCTACCGCCACCGCTACTGCCACCGCTACCGCCACCGCTACCGCCACCGCTACCGCCACCGCTATCGCCACCGCTACCGCTACCGCCACCGCTATCGCCTCCGCTACCGCCACCGCTATCGCCACCGCTACCGCCACCGCTAAAGCCACCGCGCCAGTTTGACCGGGCTTTATGACCGTTCGTTTAGTGAGAATTTCATGTCTAGAAGTCACTTAGATAATGATGATGATTATGATATAAAATAAGAAAATATTAGTACCATACTAAAGAACCTTGGCAAAGATTCCATTCGGGGACTAGATTACTTTAGGGAAAATATCCCTAACCCTAAGCTTTTATTGAAACTATTTTTATTGAATTGAAAGAATTGTTGGTTGGTTGGTTATTTTGCAGTGAGTAATATCGCTACCAAGTAAAAAAACCTGCTCGGCCAATACTTAGATGGGTGACAACTAGTAGCATTTGCAAGTTTCTCTGAAAGAGATCGATTTTAAGCGATAAGACCGCCCATTGTACATTTATCTTAATGTGTTACTGTTTGTTTTGTTAATATAATAAGTTGTACAATAAAGTATTTTCATTCATTCATTAATTTACGACTGGCGGGATGCCTTTAATAAAATATGAATATCGATGGATATCAGAGCAGAGGTATGAAAACATTGGTTAGATTGTATGAAGGATGTCTTATTAGAAATTAGTACATGGAAGTACTGAAATATCAGCTGATAGAGGAGAGTGTGTTGTGCTAACCCCACACATTGACAGTGTGGGAAAACCTACCTTCAAATTCCAACTCCACAGTTGAACACCAGAGACCCAATAATAGTAGGATACCAGTTATTATAATATATTTTTCAATATTTTAAAACAAAACCTTTTTTTCTGAGAATTACACAACATACTTATCAATTCGGTAGGTATTTAAATTTATATCTAATTCTAAACATAATTAATTAATGACAAGTTATGTACTATCATATCTTAGTTTTATCTTTGCTCAGTGTGCCAGCTCATATGTCACTAAAAGTTGATTGCAAGTGAAACCACGAGAAAAGGTTAGTTTATCTTCAAAAAGATCGAACAATCAGCTTATTAGATAAAGGGAAATCCTTCTAGCACATTATGTGGGGAGCACGAATCCAATCTAGTCCTCAATCCGAGCAAATACGATTCCCTATCAATTAATCCTTGAATCCTATGTACAGTGGTCAGAGAACAGCTGAGTCAAACATCTGTTTGATTTCAAGTTTATTGGTATTTTATCTATTTTGCAGTGCGGTGATACGGTTAGCGTGTAATATGAACATGGACTTTTCTGAATCTGAAGATGATACGAGGGTACTTGCAAGTAATGCCTTTATTTCTCGATGATAGCTGAGCGATGATTACAACAACTCGAAACCTCGAGCCTAATGCAATAAAACTTCATAATAATTTTTAAAATACTTAAATCAGAAGGATATTCTCAATTCAGGAGCTACGTGTTTTTTGTGTATGTAAGGGGGTTGATCCTTCTTCAATGTTTTCCGAACAATGATTCCAGTCTTTACTTGTTTCACCTTAATCGAATGAATACTTAAAAAAACATTAAAAAAGGTCGACAATTCTATTTGAAATATTTGCTGAAACAGTAGTTTATATATTTTGTCGAAAACCAAATTGTAGATGGTTTTGTGAATTTAAAAAATATATTTTTATGAATTCGAAGGCATGTGCCAACAGTTGGTGTTCCAATATGCGGCTATGGGCTTGCAACCTGTCACGTGGAATGCTAACTTGCAAAACGCGGGCATGTACCAAATGAAATGTATGGTCTCACTGAGTATATATCTGAGGATGTCCACAATGAGGAAGACAGTCGTGAGCGTGTTTTTTTTATAATGAAAATGAACTATGACCTGGCGCAAGTACTGAAGGCTACAATGCAACGTGGTTTGTGATAGCGTCACACTGCCGCACCGCTGTAGAACGTTATTTCGTATAACGCAGCTAAAATACATCTACAACTGAAATGAGTTAGGTTTGGCGAGGCTTTAATTCTTTGTTTGGAAAGTAGACGTAACGTACCGTTCTCAGAATACGTGAATTCTAGTCTATTGGTTACTATAAAGAGAAACAGCTCTTTATAGTAACCTGTTTCTTGAGGCTGTACACGGAGGGATGAACACGTTATCTGTAATCTATCTATACAATAATCTGCGAAGTAAATAAATCTGGCTCATATCATAAAGATGGAAAATAATTATTTCTTAAGAGGAGAATCTCGTAACAAGTTATAATAGTCAACTCACATAGTATCATTTTTACTACAACCTAAGGCAAGATCCAATTACGATGAGTTTATCCTGTCGTAGTTTATTCCATACAGGGTGTCCCAGAAAATATATTCTATCTTGAAAGGAAGTCATTAACACAAAGGCTTCATTTTTTGGTTCAACGATCTTTTGAAATTCGGCTAAGTTTATTAATGAAATAGTTATTAATGAAGTTTAATAATAAATTATCGGTAAAAAAAACTCATAAATCAGCTTATTGAGGGGTGTTAGTGAATGTTATGGAAATGTTACTATTTTTATCAGAAAAACTATTTTTTTTTTCATGTGAATTAGGAATAATGTACTTTTGGAATAATGTTCATGTTATGGAACGACCTGTACCTATAGTGTATTCTTAAACGCAGATTAAGTTTATTTAAGGTATCGAGCTTCTTAAACACGCGCATTTATCTGCTTGAAAATTCCAGTACCTACCTTATTAATGTTACTTGGATTATTTGTTAACATATTAACTCGTCGAAATATATTTTTATTCATTGGTTCTTTAGTCAGTTGTTAATAATTGGGTTTTAATAATGTGTTTGATTGGAATAAAGCTACATTAGGAATACTAATATGAGTTGCATGATTTATTGGGTAGGGCTGATACGCTTGCAATTTAGTGCGCCAGGCATTATATTGGTATTTACCCGTTTGGTACGAATATAATGAGATTCAAAGTTTCTTAGCAACTCACAAGACGCACTAAATCGTCCACAAATACATTTACTACTGAGTTTGTATTTATTTAATAAGGTTCGTCACAGAAGCATAATAGGTTCGTCATCAAAACTATTTCATAGATTTCAGAAGTGAACACACACACATTACCAAAATACGATACGCTATTTTTTTTTGCTTTTTTGTCGATCTATGTGGCGATCTTGAGACGCAGAAGGTTGCGGGTTCAATTCCAGTCACGGGATAAATGTTTGTATGATCTGCAAATATTTATCTCGGGTCTGGGTGTTTCCATGTATAATATGCAAGTATATAAGTAGTATATCAGTCATGTAGGGTAGAGACCTACATAACACAAGCTCTGCATACTTTGGGGCTAGATGATGCTGTGTGAAAAATATCCAGCATTATTATTCCAGAAATATTATTATTTTTATCGGTGAAAAAAAATATTCGGTGGCACCGACTATGTTTCGACTCATTACTGGATTCTTAATCACGAATGGTTCTCGGCATACAGACTCCACGCTTATCACTCACCCAGGTGAAGACTCTCGGATATAGTTGAAATTTAGTCAGCACCTCTACCAATTAAATGGTACATAAAAAAATTAGTTTTACAATCTAAGTTACACTGATTCGACGAAATTAGAAAATACGTTCATAGCAATCGGTTTTTATTAATGTTGAAAATCTGTTCTCAGGTCCGTTTTCTATCTATCTATCTAAGTGAGCCAACCCTGACAAACGAACATTAATCCATATTTCATTTGTAACTGAAGTATTCAAATCAGTAAACAAGGCCGCAATAAAAACTTAACGCCTTTCCCATAAAGGAGTGGGCAGGGCGCAGGCTGGCACGGTAAATATTACGTTAAGCAGGATTATGTCTTGTCAGGTAAGTCAAACGACAGATTCGAGTCAAGGAATAGAATGCATTCTAACATTACAGAAAAGGTAAGAGAACGTCGCATACTTTTCACAACTATTATGCGTAGTTCCGCAGAATTAAAAAAAAAAAAAGCGGAATATACCAAAAAAATATTACTTTTTTGGAGTGTAATAAAAAAAAGTATTTTTAGGATATAATATTTTTTTCTTCTGAAGTTCAGATCTAATTTTCTGTATTTTCGCGAGGCAATTTTGACACAGTGAGCTGATCTCATGATGAAAACGGAAAAGGATAATAAAATTCCTCGATGGATAAGAGCAGACTGATAGTATTCGGATTAATTTGCGGTTCCAATTACTAATGACAGGGGCGAGAAGCCTGGATTATATGTTTGAATGTTCTGCATATATTTGTTCCAGGTGTAAGTGTTATAGTACCACGGTACTCGTAGTTCTTGATACCCACGACACAAGGAATTCTAGTGTGGGGCCAGGAGTATGAAGGTGTCTGTTGGGTGTTTATCCACTAGCTATGCGACGGCCGCCCTCGGCCCCCGACCGACCCAACTCGTCTACGAAATGCAAAAATATTTTTTCAATTCCGACGGATAGTTCCAGAGATTAGCGCGTAGCGAAAAAACAACAATCTATACTTTACTAGTATAGATTACTAGCTTTGCCAACGGCTTCGGCAGCGTAATATCCGGATAAAAAGTAGCCTGTATGTTATTCTGATGTATAAGCTATATTACTGTAAAGTTTCATCAAAATCCGTTTAGTAGTTTTTGCGTGAAAGAGTAACAAACAATCCTCACAAACTTTCGTGTTGATAATAGTAAGTAGGATGGATCTGTAAATTAAGCTAACGATGAGGCTGTGATAATAAGCTTTTGTAAGAAATAGTTATCAAATGTGAAAAAAATGTTGTAGACACTTTTCATAACTCCGTGAGTTGATTTATACCGGCGGAAACATCGCATGCGTTTCAATTGATTTGTTACGTTTTATAAATAAGATGGATGTTTGTTCGAGGTTGAAATAGCAACGTTATATTAACTACCGTGTAGGATTATTTTTGTGTTTTTATTAATTTTACATTAAATATCAATATCAAATTATTAATAATCATTACCCATTGTGCAGATTACGTTTGTAACTTACTTACCTAACCTACTAGGTTTTAGGGCATGATAATGCTGAGACAGAGACCTATTTTATCCCACATAACACTAAATTAAGCATAGTTTGTGTGTTTTTCGTTTCGTTTTGTTTTATATTACATGTTTTGTGTGTTTATTATTTACAACTTTTGTGTGTGGGTATCAAATATATGAATTTTCTTTCTTAATAAATAATTAAATATGATAATGCTGGTAATTTTTCACACAGCATCATCTAGCACCAAACTAAGTAGAGCGTGTATTATGGTGTGTAATTATGTATTATGTACATGACTGATATACTACTTATATACTTTTTTTTGTAAATACATACATATTATACATATATATAATCTTCTTCTTTCTATATTAATGGGATAGGTGGGGAAATATCTAATTTTATCGCGTTACACCGGACACTTCTAAAATACGTTTAGAAGTGTCCAGGGTGTTCTTGCAGTATATAACGGTTGGTTTTACGACATAAATTCAATTTTCTTACCACATCACTAGCATCCGAAGTGTCTAAGGCAAACAACTTTTGTCACACGGCACGCGACGTGCCAGTAAAGTACCTGTACATGGTGTTACCAACTCTTGCAAACTTTTAGTATAAGCCAAATTAAACTTAAAACGCTAAGTGTCCCTGTACCATAACCCTGTCCTATTAGGTACTGTTTTTTTATTCAACGAAAGTGGTAAAAATAATACGGTCCACCTGTCAGCTGTTACCGTAAGCTATGAACGCTTGTAACACCGGAGTTATCACTCCCCCATTGCCGACCCTGAGGCATAATGGTTAAAAGTCTCCCGTGCATTTCAGCGGCACCCATACCTTTTAAACAGAAATGCAGCAATGCATTGCTGCTTGCCATGAATAGGTATGGTGTACTAGCTTATACTTCCCGGTAAAATCTCTTGATGTTAGCCAGCAATGTTTATGATTGTTGGCCTTAGATCCATAAAAAGTAGAAAACTCTATGTAACTCTTGGCTTTAAATATTAACTAAGTGATTTTTCTAGTGATTAATTATTAAATTAAGTAGCTGGGCAAAATACTAATAACTTCTAATAGCTAATTATCTCGGTAAGGTGAAACTTTAGGACATTTCGATGTTCTTGTTATACTGTTGACCGTCGCCTCTCTACAGCGACAATAATTGGATAAACCTCATGTGACTGTGTTTGTGAACATTTGTTCAAATCGTAATTTAGGTAGGTACATTTTTAACGCAATTTTTCATGTTTCACCTAAGACAATAAAGATATTCTATTCTATTCTATTCTAAGCTTATCTTCTCTTATGTCTTGGGTTGGCAACACTGCCCGTATTAGAGTTCCACTTTAGTCGGTTCCACGGCCTAGCTCGGGTTCCACACGTCGGTTTACGATCAGCATTACACAGATCCCTTGGCACTCGGCATATTTACTTTTATTGCATCACATAAGGCCTCCATATTTTGCGAAAGACACCTTCTGTCAGGCTGTTTCGAATTTTGTGGTGTGAAAATAATAATGTAATATGAATGTACTCCAAGTAATATGAATGTCAGTTCCAATTCATATATCATTAATTGTAGAAATACTTTTTTTAAAACTATCTTAACAATAAGAACAAAAGTTTTGTGAGACTAAATGTTTCCCGAAATTTTGGTACAGTTGCATGTACCATAACCACGGGAGTTCCTCCTGTAATCCGTTTTTTAGTAAAAATTTTGAAGAAATACATATTGACAACCACAACTATTAGAATGACAGCATTGAAATTATCGTGATATGGTATCATTTAAGGATATTATTACGACTATACTATTCTACTGCTGACCGTATTTTGTTTACCGTTAAGAGGTATTTTCTCTTGAGCACCATCCACGGCCACGCTCGATGGTCGTGAGAAGTGAACTTGCAACAGGAGAATAGTAAAGTACGTGGTGTAGTCGTAATACTATACGTAATACGTAATACCATTAGAATTACATCGATTTTTTGAGAGGAACTGTCCAATAGTGCCTCTGTCGGTTCGCAGTTGCCTCTCAAGATCAATCTTTTGATCTCCAACGGTCATAATTATCTCTGAATTACCACTTTATGAAGCCTCCAGTTAGTAATTTTTCATTACATAGCATTAGGTTACGCCAGCTGGATTCTATGCGGGATTAGTCTCCGGTACTAAATATAGATTATCTTGATATATATGTCGCAGCCATCTAGCTTAATTAGCCTTTCAGTTAATAGTCTAGCCTTTTTACTAAACAAAATATGCGGCGTATTGACGTCCTGTCGTTATGTCATTGCAATGGCTATCAATATTCCTTTCTTTCTTTCTTGATTACGACTTTTGTAAGTATTTGTCACAATTCTGACACTGCCAATATTTAGCCATATAGTAAACAGATGTCATTGAGTAGATTAGGTTGTTAGTTATTGAATAAATAATAATAATAATAATAAATAAATAAATAAATAATGCTGGACATTTTTCACACAGCATCATCTAGCCCCAAAGTAAGCAGAGCTTGTGTTATGGGAACTAAATGACTGACATAATACTTATATACTTTATATACGTAAATACATACATATTATACATAGAAAACACCCAGATCCCGAGACAAATATTTGCATATGCAAACATTTGTCCCGAGGCGGAAATCGAACCCGCAACCTTCTGCGTCTCAGGCGGGCCTTCGCCCACTGCGCCACAGAGGTCGTTGAATGGCTGAATATAATTCAGGCTGATAGTTAAACTAGACGTTTAATAAAAAGGCTGAGCTGTTAATTGAAAGGCTAATTAGTTGGCTACGACATAGACGCTTAGAAGAACGTAATCTTAGAGCTCATGCAATGTCTATCGGCATTATTTAAAAATAAAGTTATATTTTGTAACGTTGCCCAATGCGATTCAATCCTAAGGTCGAAACCCGGATTCAAACCCGGTCGTGCACCAATGGACCTGTCCACTAGAAAAATTGATGTGCGCATTAGTACGTTTATAAAGTAGTGAAGGAAAACATCATGAGGAAACCTGCATCCAACGCAACTGATATGTAAAGCATGGGCATAAGTCAAATATAGTTTTCGGACGTACCTCTGACTACCCCCTTTTATTTAATTAATTGAATTTGTACAATGCACTAAATTCTAGATTCTCATAATTTCAGAAATACAACACGTACATTTTTACAAAATTTGAAAACCGATATTTCCATCATCGATTGAAGTTTAACTTCCTCAAGTTGCTAGGGACACCCCTAGCAACTTGAGAAAGTTAAAATATAGAAATCGATTGCTTAAAACCGTATTACAAACCGATAAGCTGTTTCGGAGATGATAAAATTGGTTACAGAAAAACAAACAGCATCTTATTGTAAATGCATATACCGGTACCTTACGTAGCGGATATGTTTGCAGAATCAGTTTCAAATAACTACACTCGTAAATGACCAGAAGATATAAAATACTAAATTCGTTAACGAAGTAACTGTCACCGAAAACACCACAAAGCTCTTATTTCATTGGCTTGCAACCTGTCACTTGGAAAGCACATACCCGCGTTTTGCGTATTAGTTAACGCAAAACGCGGGTATGTGCTAAATATAATGTTTTGACGTGTCACTGACTACCCCCTACTTGGTATTCTCACAGATCTGCGTAATCATGAGGTCTTGAGCGTGTACTTTTTCAATTCACTCTTCACTATAAAGTGATGGTGTCCGTTTTAATAAAAGTCTGACGGTTGTTCAGCCTCTTTGTATACGCCCTTTGTTTTATGTACCTCTTTTACCGTCAAACATTCCCACAGCTATATTGATAGTTACTGCATGGTAGATCAAGAATGTTACACTATATTCTGGATTTTATGTTATTTTCAAGTTGGGAACGACCAATACAAATATACTCTGATAGCATTGGAAATGCATCATAGTATTCTTGATATCACAAGGTGTAGAAGCTACGCGTGTAGATGCTTGTAGCACGATCAACTACGATGCTACGATCGTTGTATGGCTATAATGTTTTCGTGCTACGAGCCGCCGAATTTTCATGAGAGAGGTCTTATCGCTTCAATAAATAAGCCGAGCTATTTTTGTCCGCCATGAGAGTTTGTTTGTTTGCTTGTGTGTTACATTTTCTTATCGGATTGTAATGTGTTTTTTGCAATAGATTTGTTCTATGATGTCCCATCGCGCCACCGAGGTCGTCAAGATAGATATATAATGCTTGATTGCACAGTATAATAATAATAATGCTGGACATTTTTCACACAATATCATCTAGCCCCAAACTCAGCAGAGCCCCCAAACTAGCATTATGGGAACTACATGACTATACTACTTGAATACATTTTTTTTGTAAATCCGTACATATAATATTATACATAGAACACAGCCATACCAGAGACAAATATTTGGAGATCATACAAACATTTGTCCCGCGGCGGGTATCGAACCCGTCCACTGCGCCACAGAGGTTGTCATTTAAACAAGCACACGCTAACTTAATTCTAATAAGCATTTTCTTCTGCGGTAGTGCGCTTGGAGAAAATAACCAAATAAGACAGAGATTATTAATATAAAAATAAGTAGCAAAATATAAAAGTAATCTCCTACTAATGAAACTAATGAAACGTCGGGGATTTACAAGTTTTCTAAAATAAAACTACTTAATCTCTTTTATATAACAAAGACGCAGATTATAATCTGTCCAGCTATTGCACTATTTTTACATAAATGCCATTAGCAACAAAATGACATAAATAGTAAAAAAACACATTCATACGAGTAAATAAGTTAAAACAACCCAATGGGAACACCCGGCCATTTTAGCCCGTTACAACTGTTTTTCACTAATTTACTTTGCAACTGTATTCGTAAAATAACATTTGGTGAACATGTACTGACGCAGGAAATACGATATTTTCTTTTTTGACGACCTCTGTGGCGCAGTGGGCGAAGGGTCGCCTGAATCGCAGAAGGTTGCGGGTTCGATTCCCGCCGCGGGACAAATGTTTGTATCTGTGAATATATGTCTCGGGTCTGGGTGTTTTCTATGTATGTATTTACAACAAAAATGTATATAAGTAGTATATCAGTCATGTAGTTCTCGTAACACAAGCTCTGCTTACTTTGGGGCTAGATGATGCTGTGTGAAAAATGTCCAGCATTATTTATGTATTATTTATATTAGTTTAACCAGTAAACTATCTATCTATTGTTCTAAATAATGGCAAGTCGTGTGAGGCTATAGTTTAAATGCCCTATCACAGATTATTGATAGCTTTTAAAAATGAGTTAGAACTAAAGGCAGCTTACACCAGAAATTGCAAGATTCTCTACTGCATTATATTTTTATACAATAGTATAAAATAGAATGTAGTTTATTTAGCAACATCAAAGCACAGAAAATAAAGGTACATAATAAACTCTTTATACATAACTAGCCTCTGCCCACAGCTTTGCCCTCGTGGTACCCGGATAAAAAGTAGCCTATGTGTTATTCTGATGTATGAGCTATATTACTGTAAAGTTTCATCAAAATCCGTTCAGTAGTTTTTGCGTGAAAGTGAAATAAACATCCATATTCACAAACATTTGCGTTTATAATAGTAGTAGATAGTAAGAAAGACATAGATAATAGATAAGGAGGAAGATATTTTGTGCTAATCAGTCCCATTTGTATTTCACAGAATTTATTTATAGTCAAATAATATATCCTAAGATCCCATGTCACCATGTTGAAGCTAATCGGGCACTCAATTCTCAATCCTGTATCAATGCTTTTATAAATCAAATTAATTATTTAAAAAACACCCACAGCCACATACATAGTCCTGACTCCGCACTACGATTACCGTGGTACCACAACACTCAGACCTGGAATAAAATATCTGAAGAACATACAAATATTTGTGCCGCAGCGGAAATCGTAGTCGGCTGCACGCCGGATAGCCGCCGCGCTATATAGGTCGTCGAACCTCTACTTATAATAAAATAGGTTTATGTAATAGAATATATAAAAAATAATTAGTATAATGTGCACCGCAACTCCACTGCCTTTACGTAATTGGTAAATTAGCAAACCAAGCTCCGGGAATACAGCAGGGGTGTCCTGAAACTTGCCAAATTTATTCACAAAATTAAAATATATGTAATTACAAAAACTACCTGAAATGTTGAGATAGTTTTTGTAATAATATTTATAAAACATAGAAAACCAACACGTTCACTACTGTATTCTATGGAGGACATTCACAGATACATACTGAGTGCTAATATATTTGTGGATACCATGTAGGGGTAGTCGGAGGTACGTCCAAACATTATTTAGCACGCGCACGACCGGATTCAAACAAACGGCCTGCAGATCACTCACTAGACCAATACGGCTACAGTGAATGTACCTATAAGTACTTTGAGTTTAACTTCATAGTCAGAAAAAGCGTCCCTCACTTAGCTTTGCCTACTTTATTTACACAGAATTGCCATTCAGCGTGGCAATGCGGCCATTATTTTGGGAACGCTTCCGTCTGGTAGTGATCTGGATCAGTTGAGCTATCTACAGATCGTTTGTAACGGTCTTTAGATAGCTAGGTGTTTTATCTGTATTTTTTGTTTATACCTACTTGTACATAGTTGTATGAATAAATGTATATACTTTATTTGAATGCTTTGTTATATATGTTATATAATCAGCAAAATTCTGCATTTTCCTTACATCCCTAGAAGCTTATTAAATGAAAAGATACACTGCATGCAGAGTGCGAAACGAAACAAATATAGTTAAACGTATGATTATGCGAGCACACGATGTACTAGATATTAATTAATTTGTGTACTAACTGGCGAATTCATGGCAATTTGAAATAGTAATACACGGTATGGTGAATAAAGTTGAAACTAAGCTACAAGTATATTAAATATTTTGTCCTACTTTTTGAGAACCTAAAAGTTATTCTTCATAATAAAATGTTTGTTTTGATTTTATTCTCAAAGATCAGTTTGCAGTAAATTATATTATTATTGCAGAGATTTGAAGACCTCTGTGGCGCAGAGGGCAAAGGACCGCCAGAGACGCAAAAGGTTGCGGGTTCGACAAATGTTTGTACGATTAACTAATGTTTGTCTCTGGTCTAGATGTTTTCTATGTATAATATATATGTATTTACAAAAAGTATATAAGTAGTATATCAGTCATGTAGTTCCCAGAAAGCTTAGTTTGGGGCTAGATGATGCTGTGTGAAAAACGACCAGCTTATATCAATCCTAACTTATTTGAAAATCTAAACATCCACAAAACGTGCACGCTATGCTATTTGCAATCAGAATAGCTGTTTAAATTCACTCCGTGTACCCAATAACTTGTCCCACTTCAATACTCAATCACAAAAACAGTACATTTCGAACCGAACTGAACCGATATTCGTAACACAACAAAAACATATTAGGACCGCTGCTGGCTATTGGGTATTCGCTCGATCGTATTTTGATCATACATATTTCATGGGCACGCTTTGTATGGACGCGGACACTTCTATGCGATTACGGGAAACATATGAAATTGCACTTCTTGTGCATACGCTAGTGAATATATGGGAATATCGTGTTCGGTCTCGTACTAATAAATAAATATACTTTGCCCAGTTTGATCCGGTGTTATACGATGTAACACACATCTTCGTGCATTGAATTGAGACTCTTTGGTTCGCATATATGAAACTATTCGTTACTAAGGTTCGCCTTTCATTGAATTGAGACTCTTTGGTTTGGTTTGGTTATATATGAAACTATTCGTTACTAATCCTTTCTCTTCTTGCATGTATAAATCTCATGAATAATTTAATAAGCAAATTTTGTGTATCGTTAAATCAAGACTATACATACACGACTTTTAGTTTTTAATAATTTTAACATAGTTTTATTTGCATTATCTGGGTATTGGTGTCTGAACGATATCAGGGGAAGTTTGTAAAGTAGGCAAGTAGTGCCAGTGACGATAGAGAGAAGTGTTTAATAGAACTGAGGAAACGATTAGAGGTAGACCAAAGAAAAGATGGATGAATAGTGTAAAGGATGACAAGGCTAAGAAAGGAGTGAGTCCTAAATTGAAGGTTGATAAAGGAGAATTTGATGAAAGAAGATTATTACATTATATAATTTTTCTTAACTGATCATAATTTTCCAGCTATAAACCCTAGCAGAAGTAACTAGCGCCAAGATAACAATTTCTTGCGAGAGCACTTATTTATATGTTCCATACATTATACTCCGCGGCTGCAGTAAAACAATTTGTAGAACGAAATGAGAGCCCTGGGACTAATTCTACGTGAAAAGTTAGTACTAATAAAGATTACTGGGCTGTACCACAGAGACCCGGGTTAATATGATGTATGGATACAGGTGCCTTGCACTACCGACATTGTGTAGTGAGCTTTATGCAGAAAACCTACTTTATTTTTTAATTGTTGCAAATGTTAGACCTTTATTTTACTACGCTATCTCGCTAGGAAAGCGATATCACCAAAGTTAGAAAGATTGACAGATGCTATCACTAAGGGGTGTATGTTTGATTTTTGATGCGTGCGATTTATAGTGCTGTCTTTTTTTGCGGAGTGCATAGTGTGTTAAAAACAGATCAGGGGCCTAAACATCATATAATTATATTAAAATAAAAACAAACAAGCTCAGACACATTAAAGTGAGTAGATATTTAAGTATACCAAGTAGTCAGAGGCACGTCTAAACATTACATATTGCTCATGCCCGCGGTTTTTTAAGTAGTTAGTATTCCACGTGACAGGTTCCAAGCCCATCGCTGCTTATTGGAACATTATCAGACAGCACATGACTTCGAATTATTGGTTTAGGGCGTGCGGGTTTCCTCACGATGTTAGCCATCACTGATTTGAGCACGTATTAATGCGCACTTACAGTTTTTTCGAGGAAAAATTCATTGGTACAAAACCGGGTTCCAACTCACGACCTCCGGATTGGAATTGAGGCAAAGATGTCATATATTTCCTTGCGAGGAAAAATTCATTTGTACACAACCGGGTTCCAACTCACGACCTCCTGATTGGAATTGAGGCAAACATGTCATATTTCCTTGCGATTGGTGACGCTATGATGCAAAGTCAGTATGCATACTGACTTAGCTATTGAGTACGCTTCCACAGAAGCAAAGTTATTCCATTTTTGTATAGCCAAAAATTAATTAAGCTACAGAGGAGCTTAATTGTCGGAAATATGCACGGGTAGTCTACAATGTGCCTAGAATCCGCACAATTTTACCTTGGCACAAAAAATTACGGCACCCGACAGTGGAACATTCTTCCCGAGACTTCAATTAAAATTGTCATGGAGAATAGTTCCCCCAAAAATGCTCACGATAAATGACGTCGCATGATTTCATGTTATAAAGTGGATTTTTGTCGTACGGAATACCGTTACGACACATATTATTATAGATGACTCGGCATAACTCGTTTTATAATAAAATAGTATGTAGCTACTCACAAAACAACATCATATAAATTTTTATGGATTCAATGAGTAGGAAATCCAATGTTCGAGATTTTATCGCGTTTACCTTTTCATATTGAGTTTTATAATCGTTGGGTACAGTGAAATTAATAAGTTTTAATGACTAACTTTATAAAAATTAAAAAAAAAACATAATCGAAAAGTATGGAGTGTCTTTCATTATTATCGCGTTTACCTTTTCATATTGAGTTTTATAATCGTTGGGTACAGTGAAATGAATAAGTTTTAATGACTAACTTTATAAAAATTAAAAAACTTCATAATTGAAAAGTTGTCTTTCATTATTTTGCATCTATTGTATTTTTCTTCTTTTATATATACTAGAAAACGGCTTTCTGTTCAAAAAGTTCTGCTCCAGTAAATTAATTCGTATGACATTAGTAAGTACCGACCAAAAAAAAGCAAAAATATTTAATTAACTTTGTTAAAAACTGTTCGTGCTACTAACGACAGTTTTATCAGATTTAGATTAATACTTATCTGATAGTAATAATTATGACCTTTTAAAACTACGTGACAGATATACTACTTATAAACTTTTTTTGTAAATATTTACATATTATAAATAAAAAATACCCAGACCCTAACTGTTCTAACTTGAACTAGGTAGGCATAGACACAAGAATTACGTGTTTTATGATACACACATTTCCAAAGGATAGAAAAAGGACACGAACTAGTCATTATTTATTTATTTATATTATTTTTTCTGTATTATCGGGTAGGTAAACAAGTTTGTTATTTTCACGTTGTGCTATATAAATATTATTCATTTTCAATTGATATAAACCTTGTTTTTGTGCAAAAACGAAGGCCTCACAAGTATCACTTTTACCTACTACAGTTGTCTAGAGCCTTTAAATGGACTGCCATAATGCCACTAAGCACACACTAAGCTAATTCTTAGAGCTTTGTCGGTAATATTGGTTTATCTGCGGTTCTATACTTACAATCTTACCTAATACTGTATATATAGTATAACGTATTATAGGAGTGTACTAAAACCGCCCATTTATCAAAAATTTGAAATGCCGTACCATAATAAATCGGTAGGGCGGGCGGCTAGGTCAAGCGAAGCGTTGAATAAATGTGGAGTCATCAACAATGATTCAGTGATGGGTATAGGACAGATCTACTCTAGAGAGTTAACCTTTCGAATAAAATAGTTAGATACAGATCAGCCAATACTTATTTTATTATATATGTAAAAATGGTAATATATTTTATGTTTATTGCTAAGAATCATTGTAACAGTTGAACTGATTTGGATGACATTTGGACACGTGAGCTTTTGTCCGGGTACCACATGGGTTTAAGGATTTTTTAAAGTTTTTATTAAGTTATTAGAACCAGTAGCCTGAGAACATTGTATGTTCTTGTCTGCCTTTTATTTTTATATATACTAGCTCTTTCTTACCAGTTTGCCAAATCGTTGGTATCCGAAATAAAAACCTATACCTATTCCAAAAATTTAATAAAATTTGTACAGCCGTTTTAAAGATTATTAGCAAATAAAACATCATTTTACGGTGTCCGAATTGTCAGTAAAAAAAATATAAAAATTAAAATGTGTCAATTCGGACACAGTCTCCGAATATTTTGTATCCGAGTCGTCAGCAAGTCATCCATGCAATGTTCACATGAATTTTCACATGAACAACATTAGTAGGAAATATAATTTATCTTTTCACATTAATTTATCTTTGGTGCCAGTTCGGAATAGACATACAAGCGAATAAGTGTGAACTATTATGAGTTGAGTGGGATACCTAGCCTACCTACATATCGGTTTGCTTTGCTTTAAACCTGCTTCACAACTCCAAACTCTGAGTTGTTACTCATAGCTATCTGCATATATCTACGTTCCATACAATATATATCATTTAGCGCAAGCGTTCATCCCTAACCATGACAATGGCCTGGCTCTCCGGATCAGAAAATACATAGCAACTTGTAAACTCTACAGAATCATTTAAAGTAGGTTTACAACTCAATTCAACCCAAATTACCAACTGGAAATGTCCGTTTTCATTGAATATTTCTCTATGACAATAGACGTACGATTGTCATAGAGAAACATTTAATTAATATTATTTAAAGTTTAAAATGATTTTTTTTTATGTAATGGAGTTAATAATGGCGTGTTAAGCGTTGTGTAGGCATTTGATTACTTGAGATGTTAAGCCACTTCTGCTGACTCTACGTCCAGATTAGTGCGTAGTAACTTGTACAGACCGCAGAGCAGAGGGGTAAAATAGTGTTATTGGCCCTCGAGCCCTCGCACCAAATGAATGGCTCTAGGTAAGGACCTGGCTATGACAGATGGCTTATAATAAAACATGCGTTGTTATTGTGTAGCCGAGTTTACTCACAAAAAGAAAGAAAAAAATAGTTACCGTTTTCAAGAAGAGTACTAATCAAATTTGATAGAAAAATATAAAAAAAACAAGCATTACACCGATAAAAAGAACATATTAAGTGTAAAAGAAGAAAATACAAGATCGTAGGAA
Organism: Perizoma affinitatum; assembly: GCA_961405105.1. NCBI lineage: Eukaryota > Metazoa > Arthropoda > Insecta > Lepidoptera > Geometridae > Perizoma > Perizoma affinitatum. The sequence goes on along the minus strand of OY560194.1, from coordinate 10,590,606 downwards.
TTCGAGACCACTGAAACGATAATTATAATTTGATTATAGAAATTGTGTGCTGGTTTTATAAGACGCGAAGAGCAAGATCTGTTTTGAAAATTAGAGGTTGTAGGTGCTTTTCAACTGAATCGTTTTACACAGTCGCTACTGATTTCAACTTAAAATAAACATGTTAAGCCTTGTATCTCGCGCTTTATTTAATTAAGCAAGTGGTGTTTGTGACTAGGCAGAGACGTACGTGCCTTTAAATTGAGCACAGGGATTTACTAGTTTTTTCTCGTGAAACAGTTGACTGTTTTTGTGGGAATTAAGGAAATAAACGTTATGTTATTTTGTACTATTTCATTTTAGACGACAGCCGTGTTGCCTAGTTATTAGGCAACACGGCTGTCGTATAGGATTACTGCAAAATCCGACTTCCAATCTGTCAGGTCATGGGTTTGAACCCAGCCATGCACCGATAAATTTAACCACTTGAAAATTTTAACAAATGCACAAAACGGTGAAGGAAAACATCGTGAGGAAACCGGCATGCCCTAGAACTAAAAATTCGAAAACATGTGCCATTAGTTAGTTGTCCAATAAGCAGTGCGATGGGCTTGCAAGCTGTCACGTGGAATGCTTTATTCTAACAAAATGCGAGCATGTGCCTGCTATAATGATTGAACGTGCCTCTGACCACCCCCTACTTGATATCCTCAAAGATATATGCACTGGGTATGTATGTATCTGAGGAGATTGCAGTCGTTAGAGGATTTTTTTATTTTTATTTATGTACATATATATAAAAAGACATTCATTTTAGGATTTTAGATTTTGATTATTTTACAGTAAGCTAGTATATCATATCTGGAAGCATTTTCTTTTTCCCCTTAACTCTTTCAACTCCATATTAGTAACCACTAATGAAATTGCGTGACTGCGCATTTTGCAACACTCTAGAAAACTGTAATTACAGTAGGTCTCTAAAGTACGTGTCAGTTGTGAAATCATGAGTGAAACTTTACCAAATCCGGGATTAATCCATCCAACCGTCAAATTCCGTCGAAATGATGAAATAGTTAGAATTTTACATCCCTCTAATTGAGTTCGACGTTTGAGCAATGAATAGGGTTTTGGACAATATGGCTCACGCTTTATACGCAAATTGGCATATCGCAATAATTTGTGTTTGGAAATATATTTTAGTTTATAGAAAATGCGTTTCTAAAAAGATCTAAAATGACCATCTAAAATGAACTCATCTACGTCTTATTCAAGCTCATCCAGATCTCATCATGCTGAAGAAACCTGAATTATGAGAAAAAGAAATGGACTTTGGAAAAGAGTTCTACACTTTTTTTGTCCACTCCAATGATCTCCATCTATGGAAGAGCGAGACCTTCTAAAACAAGTGTTGTTTACTTGACAAATATTTGCATCTGCGAATATTTGTCTGGGATCTGGCTGTTTTCTAAGTATAATATGTATGTATTTACAAAAAAAAAAATTATATATGTAGTACCTACATCAGTCATGTAGTTCCCATAACACAAGCTCTGCTTACTTTGGGGCTAGATGATGCTGTGTCAAAAATATCCAGCATAATTTATTTATTTTAACAGAAGGTCCTTAGGTATAGAAATAAAGAAAAAAAATTGAATACTAGATCGAGTAGCAAGTGACTCATGCTGGAACTTTACGACAACTTATCACAGCACTTTCTCCATCTAGGCCAACTTTTAACAAAATGCAGTGATGCGATTTCGCAGTGCCAAATCTCAAATTGGATTTTTAGAACGAGGACGTAGCCAAAATTCTTGAATTCCTTCACAGTTTTAGTCAGATTTTGTATAGGCTTGTTTTAAAATGCACGGAGCTGGTGGTCCCATAAATTCCCGCGCATCGAGTGGCACCCCGCTGGTGAAGGTAATTGCGCGGTCGCGGGCGTACCCGACTTCATCGCCAAACCTCATTTGCGCGAGTGCTGTTGCATGCTACTATTGGAACTCGATGTTACATTACCGAAGAAAATAGATAAAATATGATACACTAGGTTCTGCCCACGCCCGCGTGGTACCCGGATAAATAGTAGCCTATTTAATATTTTGATGTATGAGCTATATTAATGTAAAGTTTCATTAAAATCCATTCAGTAGTTTTTGCGTGAAAGAGTAACAAACATCCATCCTCACAAACTTTCGCGTTTATATTAGTAGTAGGAAGTAGAATTTATTAGGTATGTATAAAACATACAGATGGTCTAAATATCATTGTTAGTTGTTTTTTGATGGTACAATGGCTGTAACATACCAGGGCGCTATTCTATAAAAGACTGCAAATCTACAGATCTGAGTTATTGAGTGTACCTACAAATAAGGCCAGAACAGATAATCAGTTAATATTCTTCAATACAAGCTTAAGCCAGTTTAAGATTCGATTGTGAGAGCAAATATTAATCATATTTTAAGGTAAATGGTATTTTATGCCAGATTCTCTGAAAGTGACTTCATTCGAATTAAAAATTCGAAAGCATCTGCCATGCAAACTATTAACTTTACCCTGCAAAATGTGAGCATATGACTAATTGATATTTGGACTTGCCTCTTGCTTGCTATTTTTACTGGTTTTCTTAGAAACTGATAATGATTTTAAATTCATTGATACTTTATTCAGAAGAACCTACCTTTATCAATTAAAGTTTAAAAAGCATCTCACGTGTTTTATTTCCGATGCTTTCGAAAACCCACCGTATATTCGGCAGCCCTTCCCACTGCTGGTTACACACTCAGCCAATTTATATAGCGAGATGGCAATTACCGGCGTTTTCCGTCATTTTCAGCGTCAAACGTCATTTGAGGAAATGATTTCGTCAGTGTCCACGCCCTAGGGCAGGTGATAAATGTTTCTGAATCGAGTAGCCTGTACAAAATTGGTTCAAGTTAATTTGGTAGAAGAGCATCGTGCGAGGTGGCTGACCCAACTTTTTCGTATTTTGATTACACGAGCCAGGGCGTATAGCCGTTTTTTTATTGAGGTCTAGTTGCATAAAACTCTCATCATACCAATAATTACAATGTTATTCTATGATTTTGCTAAATAACAACTGTTTAACAACAATTAGCATGACAGTAGGTACGAAAATAACACCATCCTATTTCATTTAAATTTGAAACTGGTTTCTTTAGTTTAGCGTAATTAACTGGATTTATTCCTGTTTGGTTCCTTAATATTGGTGACACATTATTCCTGTTGGATTTTTTGGGCCATATTTTACTTTCTGTTGGAATCAAAACAATAACAAACACAAATTAAGTAATCATATGATTTACGGCATATGATTATGTGTATTGTCAGTCGAGATAAAGTTTTGTGAGATTAGTGCCTCGCTCCCATCATTGTCAAGAAAAATAATGCCTATCTATTTTTTAATGCCTATTTATTTTTTTGAGTGGTTAGGTAAATAGTTTCGAGTAAATGAGGTAGTGGTCCTGTAACATTTTGCAGAATTTGTCGATGTAGCTGCAGCGATGAAAGTGGTTTGGATTTAGGGTACAAAACAAGAACAGTACCGAGCTAAATAGTTTCGGCGCGTTTTATGTGTTACTGAGATTAGTCGGGAAATACGCTCTGTATGTAAAAATTGGGCGGACTTAGAATAGAATTTTCAACAGCAAAATTTGTACTGTTTGTGAATTTCTTCCCAGTATTTTGCGACAACGCAAGCAAATAAATTTCGTTTATCCTATCCTACTAATAATAAATGCGAAAGTATGGATGGATATAATACTGATCCGATTTTAATGAATGGCCAGTAGTTTTTTTTTTTTAAGTTACTCAACATTTAATCAAGACATAATTACAGCTTTACACATTGCATAAAGAGCCATCTGTTCCCAACTTTACTTAAATATTGACTAACGAAGTCAGTAGATATTAGAGTACGCATACACTCTCGATCTATCGCTTACAAATCATGAGAGCATTGTGCAGATCCAAATTACTTTTACACCTCAAAGATCCAAAAACTACACATTTTTACTAAAATAGAACTCGACCTACAAAACTGTTTTATTTAATGTATATCTCATTTGTAAATATTCCTATCAAGTTCAAAGCATATTTAGCAACCTACTCCGTCTCGTGATTCTCATCTCCGTCTGAGCACGAGATAACGAAGTGTTTTATGGCCCGCATTAGCATTGTTTTACCTAAATATGTTCATAAATTCATGTACATTAACTCAGATTGTAAATCAGGACGGTGTGCCTAATGTTTCAAAGCGTAATCTATGATTTGAGTAGCCGTTGTCGTAACAAATGTTGATGTAAGTGCATTGAATGAGCATTAATTGTAATGTAGAGCTGCAATACCACAGTTCATCTATTTTCTCGCGAGTTGAACTTAAGAATAAAGTTGGTAGCACATTCTTGACCAGCTGTTTAATGCTCATTTTAAATGTTCAAATAAACGGCGATGGGCTTGCAATTATCAGCCTGACGTGGACATTGGCCAAACGTGTTTTTGTTTTTATTTTTCAATTGTTTGATATCAAATTCCATTGCTAATAAAATAGTTATACAATAACAGCAAATCATTGTAGAATCTAGTAAATGGCATACACAAAATAACTTACTTTAAATAAACTAAAACCTTGTTTTTAACTAGTCCCTTAGAAGGCGCAATGAAAATGGTTTAAAAACGTATTACTCGCTGCACTAAGTTAGCGTTAGACTGAGCTGTGTATCGTTATACCATAATCTGCGTTATTAACGTTAATCTTTACGTATTTCCCCCTTAATTGCTAGTTTCTTGTTAAAAGTTATTGTTTGTTTTACTCGTAAATTTTATAATGTTATCGTTTAAAATCAAATGGGTTTTTTGATTTTGTATCGTGTTCGGTGGCCATTAGTTGTTGATACAATGACTGATTAGTTTAATGTTTAATGTTTGTAAGGTAACAAACCTTTGTTTGCTATTTATTTAATGCTGGTTTCACACGGCGCGTAATAAGACGTGTCGCGCCGCGCCATGTCAGCTGGAGGCGGCGGGCGTGAGTTGGCGCGTGATGGCGCGTCCGATCTGCTCGAAGACGGTAACTTCAAAGGCGCGAGCGCACCCGTGGCGGCGCATGGTGGCATAGGTAAATACGTTATCGTTCATTTCGTTGTGACCCGTTCGATCATGAAGTACTAGTTCGCGTACGTAAACATGGAGTGACCCAATGAAATCGATTACTGAATTTTTAATTTTATACAAAAACAAACCAGCTCTAAGGAACTCGGAAAGTGCGGACAACAAAAATAGAAACAACCATTACGACGCCTGGCTTAGAATATGAGGATGATGTATATCCTTGGTCACTAAATGATGCAGCGCGGCGCCGGCGCCCGGGTTGGACTAATGCGCGCCCCGCCGCGCCCGTTATAACGGGTGGCGCGGGCTCGCCTGTGGCGCGTGCTCGCTCGTACAGATTGGTTTGGGTATTACGCACCGTGTGAAGCCAGCATTACTTATACTACCTAAGTATCAAATTAAATCTATACTTACATAATCTTTTGTCCTGACTGATTGACTGACTGACTGATCTATCAACGCACAGCCAAAACTACTAAGCCTAGAAAGTTGAAATTTGGAACATAGGTTTATTTTATAACGGAAGCTTAGAACGTATTTTTATAAATTTCTACTTTCAGCTATGAAAACGGGGGGAATGAAGTTTGTATGAAATTCTTTGCTAAAAGCTACTGAGCATAAACACATAATGACGTGTTTCAGGGTTTGTGGAAATTTAAGGGGGGGGAAATGGAGGGTGAAAGTTTATATGGAAGTATCGGTTTTTTAAAGGTAGGAACTTACAAATTGGATTTGAATATGTAACTACTCATCTTAAATTAATAATGGCGTGTCTCAGGGTTTTATATGGGCATGAAAGTGAGTATGAGATAATGGAGTTTTAAAATAAAAAAAATTCACGCGTGCAAAGCCGCTGGCAACTGCTAGTAAAGTATCAACTTTACTAGCTGTTGCTAGCGGCTTTTACCACCATAATTACCATATTAAGAATGAAGTACTTTTCTGATGAAGATGGTAATTTTTTGAACTTATACAATCCAAATAATGAACGTCACCGACGTAGCTCTCAGAATTAGCAAGTTGAAGTGGCAATGAGCATACTACTCGTAGAACTGACAACCACTGGGTTAGATAGGTTCTATAATAGCGACCACGACTCGGAAGACACGATGGACCGTTGATTTCTCAGGGTGGGGAGTCGGTGGACGGACGTAGCTAGGAGGTAGACTGTTCGTTATGGAACTCTTTAGAGAGGCATATGTAAATCCAGCACTGTACTTTTAAAGTTCGTCGTCGTACAATATTTATTTTCGTCAAGGCTGACACTGCCTCATTTTTGCAATAAAGACTCAAACCCCTTTTAGAATTGTAATTAGCTCATAATTAATTCACCGCTGAAATCTAACATTCACACCGAGTAGAGTTGGTACACACAGAGCACATAATATCCATAACAAGCTGGGATTCAAATTGTATTAACTAACTAGTAGGCGGCGGCAAATAGAATCTGCTGTGAACGCGTTGAGACTAATTGATCAGGTGTATTATAGTGCACGCGCCTTTATGAATTTATAACGCCTGTATAAGGTTTCTCGCTGCAAAGAGAAGTCTTAGAACATTAAGGGGAAACGGTCATAATTTCTCCTGTCTAAAGAAGATGCAGCCGATAACTAAATCCTATCGAAAGATACTTATATTATCTACCTACGTCAGCGGGTCGCGGGCTGAAAGCTAGTTAACAATAAAAAAAATGAGGTTAATTTAGAAAGGAGTAAGAAATGCCACAGAATTGCATTTCAAAGATGGGTTTAAGGGCAAAGGAGTGAATTAGAAAATAATTTATATACCAAGGTCTGACAGCGAGGCCAAATAAATGAGAATATACATCGATAAATTGTTATCAAACCACGCGGGCACCGACTGCGCCGTCCGCCAAATGAAGTTATGGGTTTACCCGCACTAAACAACGCACACGATACCTATGATCCTAATTCCTAATTCGATGGTAGACAGTAAATATCGCATACACTTTACTTTGTCTGAAGGGTAACAAACTTGAGGAGTAAGGTGACTGTGACTTGTCCCAATTATGGTATAAAGCACCTATGAATTAGACTAATGTTAAATAGTTGCAAGAACAGCTTTGTAGGTATTCAACGTTTTAGCTGTTATATTACTCTTTTATGTGTAATAATTTCGCTTAATTAATATTTTGTAACCTAATTCACTCGCATTACACGTCATTTTATGAACTTCTTAGAACCAAAGATTTTGAACTCCACTGCGCTACCTTTGAAAGTAAAATGTCATGGGTGTGTCGCTTTGTCTCCCTTTCATATTCTGTTCTACCTTTCATTATCAAGATGAATTCATAAGACGATTTTCGTGTGCTACCCTTTTACAGTTAGATTTTGCAAGCTAAACATAACAATTGCCGCACTCTATAAAAGATTATGGAAGCCTGTTCTATCTTCAAAATGCCCATATGAACTTCAGAAAAATTGGCATTTAGTCTATTACTCAGATTCGTTTTATAAACTGCACATTTCATCGTCTAGACGCGAGCAAATAAATCCCATAATGTTATTCCTAGAAAGCCCGCTTGTAATTATACGACACGATATTTTACACAACGTTTCATGTTAATCAATTGAAACAAACGAGAATAGGAACGTTGTTTTGAAATGCATAAAAACAACTTAGGACAAGTGACCAGTAAATGAAAATGCCAATCGTGCCGTATATTGTAGTACAGACTAACCATAGCTTGAACAAGATAACTAGCACATTCTGTAAGGTGCCGGGTTCCACGCAAATTACGGATTTAACATTTTATTTATAACTTGTTTCGATTGACAGACCTTTATTTACATCCTGCCTCTCGCGGCGCGGCCTCTCTTCAAAACGTAGTATTTCACTACCACAATAAGAATAATAAGGAACGGATGATATCAACGAAAAACAGTTTAAACTTTCCTTATTGGGTTGTAATCACAACGCTCTTGCTTAAATAGAACTTGGGACTAAGTGTCATGAAACAGTACACTAACTGTTTTCTCAGACGCTGTGGCAAAAGCAAAGGAAGCCATTCTATTATTACCTGGTTATTACGACGTGAAAGCCGCGTGGCTACCGTGCAATTTATTACAGTCGTGCCGTGCAATTTCTCAGATTTATTGAATAACTTGGTAAACACCAATGCTTTTGTGGGGGAGTAATTTCAGATAAAAGGTACTTTTTGTTTGAAAATATAATATTTTGGGAAAAAAAGGCTGTTTCTGATTTTCTGTGTCGATGTCCTTGAAATAAATATAAGTATTCACTCGTCGTTTGTCAATAATGTAATAATACATAATTTTTTGACATCAATAAAAACATGTTTTTCATAACCACATGTTTTAAGTACTACAGCAGCGTTTAAAATAATGACTCGTTCATTATTTTAAAGCGAAGAAAATGTTTTCTTCGAATGAGGCCCAAATTTTTCGCTTCATACAAAGAGACCAAGTGGATTTGTTGGAACAAAAAGTTACTACTCATTTAAATGACGCTCTGATCCGCTCTTGAATTTTGCATAGAATAAACTTTCTAAGAACGAGCACCTTTGGAACGCGCGTGTTTGCTCGAAAAGATAGATTTGTCAAAGAAGCGCGTTCAAATATGGGCGAATCAACATAAACGGAACGAATTGTTTCGGAGCTTTTAATGTACTTGTAGTTTAACCCAAAGACATTTATATTTGCTCTACACATTTTCTGTGGATAATTAAATTTATGATGTTAAAAATCATAAATTTAATCATATTCAACTGTAATTTTTTGTAAAGCTTTTTTTTTCTCTCTTCTTCTTGGCGTTGCCACTTTTGGCATTTGTCACTTTAGTATTTTTATATAAGCGAAGATTTTTTTTTTATAAAAAATTAGGGAAATTGTAAAGCTTTTACACGCTTTACTATAAAATATGGTAGTTAAATATGAAAGGTTGAAGGTTTTATGAAGGTTGAGGAGGCTAGTTTTTATGGTAATTTCAAAAATCTGAACCAAAACAATGTTTTTCTAATACGCAAAAAGTATCCCGTATATGCGATTGACGTAATGGTTGTTTATTTGTTTGTATTAACATACATTCATCTCCGGCTCATCCGATTGAAATGCGGTTTTCAATCGATCTGTTTGACATCAAGGATGGTTTTTATTATAGGTTTTATCACCACAATTCACTTCAGGGGGCTGTAATAGGCAATGGAAAACTCGTCAAGGGTTTAAATTTTTTATAAAAATTAACATGTAAGTAGGGTACATAAACATAACATATATATTAGGTTGGGGAAAAAGTCTTTTCGCATTATTGTATGTATGAACTTGTAATAAAATATCTTTGGCTATACTATTTGTATCTGGCTGGTTTTGGTATCATTAAAAGTTTAAATTTTAAAGAAGATAATTCCAAATTCAAATTAGGAAAATGTGTGATTTTTATTTGTTTTTCGTACTGTTAAGATGAGTGAATCTAATGAAGAAATTCGATACATTTTAAAATTTTACTACAAAAAAGGTAAAAATGCAACGCAAGCCGCGAAAAAAATTTGCGATGTTTATGGACCTAGTGCAGTGTCTGTGAGAGTAGCACAAATTTGGTTTAAGCGTTTTCAATCCGGAAATTTTGATGTCAAAGATGCACGTCGCTCTGGTCGCCCTATTACGGATAAAATGGATGCCATTTTTGAAAAAGTGGAGCAAGATCGGCATATCAGTAGTTACGACGTAGCTGAAGAACTGGGAATTGACCACAAAACAGTTTTGGCGCATTTGAAAAAAACTGGGTACACAAAAAAGCTCGATATTTGGGTACCTCACGAGCTCACTGAAAGAAACCTAATGAACCGTGTTCTCATTTGTGATTCTTTATTACGACGTAATGAAACCGAACCATTTTTGAAGAAATTTTTGACCATTTTTGACCTCACACATCTTTAGCCACTCAGCAAAAATTAAGAGAGTTTGGCTGGGATGTGTTAATGCATCCGCCGTATAGTCCTGACCTTGCACCTTCAGATTTCCACCTGTTTCGGTCTCTTCAGAATTCTTTAGGCAGTGTCAGGTTAACATCACGAGAGGACTGCCAAAACCACTTGTCGCGGTATTTTGAACAGAAGCCCCAAAGTTTTTATAGCAATGGGATCATGTCCCTGCCTACAAAATGGCAAAAAGTTATCGAACAAAATGGTACCTACATACTTTAGTTAAATGTAAATAAACTATATTAAAAAATGTTTTGAATTTTCTTAAAAAATGCGAAGAAACTTTTTCCCCAACCTATTATTTCAATTATCATGCTTTAAAAGTGTGTAATTTTAGCTAAAATGACAATTTAGCTTAAGCGGACTAAAGTGTAGTAAAGTGTGTCCCTAGAGGCTCTATGGAATAAAATAGTTTTTTTTTTAATTTTATTCGTTAATAAACAGCCTACAAAATTTAAATTGTAAGTGATACTTTTTAATGAATTCGCTTTTCGATATTCTATTTTTGAAATAGATTCTTGGAAAAGAATATAAAAAAGAACATTAATTATAGTTGAATTTACGAATTAAGCTATCTACACAGCTGCACTAGCGTTTCTTGGCGTCAATGAGTTAGTCAACAAGATGAAATTTAAAATGGAGTAATGGAGCAGAAAGACAAAGACATAATTCAATTTTTAGTTTTTTGTAGGTAGGGAGGTCGTTACCTAGTTATTTTGTTTTAGTCGCTTATTGAAATTTATTATTCTTGAAATGAGAGTATTCAAGTTACGACCAATATCTGTATTACTAACTGATTTTAAAAATTAACGCGAAACCAACTTCTCTAAAGTCTGTTAAAGAGATTACCTTCAGACTGATTATTAGACTCGAAAATCCTTTTATCAAATTACTTATCGTAAACTTTCTTCGCACAAGAACGGTTCAGGGCATTTCAATAAATAACGAGATTTTCAGTAATAAGCAGTAAACAGTACCTAGTAAATGATTTTGATAAAGGTGTATGAAAATTTGAAACATAAAAACCAAACACGTAACAAACGTAAGTTTGTTAGCCTTTTTTGCAGAATATCCCTGAAAAAAACCCCGTTTTCCTAAAATCTTATGTCAAAAGACGAAAAAAAACGATAAATGAAGAAAATACGTCTCGCTCGTAAATTCATAGTAAGTACGAACTCACTTTACAACATAAAGTACTTACCGTAAACACATTTTGAGTTCTCTGCTATAGTGTTAGTATTTAATTTAGCCACCTTCCGGCGAGCTCTGACATAATTTTATGAATTGCAAAGAATCGAGTTTTTTAATAATGACTATAATTATTCCGAGATTCTGGTGTATAAGCTTAAAGTATTCATTATTTTGGTCATTAGTCGGTGAACCTCGGTGAACGGTGGAACATCCACTTAGATCTCTCCCATAGATTTAACTTAACTTCTTGATTATGGCTTGTGCGGTAATTTGTAACAATTCGATTGAAGAAATTCAACTTTTGTCTGTACCTACATTTTTCATTTTTTTCCTGACCTTTTGGTTGTGTAGCTACAGCCGTAATCACAGGTTGACTGCAATATTAAAATTAACTACCGACGTGAAACAAAGGCAGCCGCAACTACCCTAATTTCATCTTCAGATTCCGAAAAGTCCACGTTCACAATACGACATACTATAAACCGTATCACTGCACTGCAAAATCGGATCGCGAAGCGAGCACCTGTTGATGACGATGTATTCAAAATTATAGTATATAGCCGTCTTCACGTATTAAATTAAAAAAAAAGACAATAAAAAGGTAAACTCAATTAAGTCCCATACAAAACTTATCATTATGTTTCCTGATTGTGAAAGTTTGAATAATACTAAAACTTTAATAAACGTAATTCGGTTTGGTTTTTGGTTAGGTCAGGCTTTGTACAGTTTGTTTTGGATCGTAGTCCGGGGGTGGGTTACCCATTACCCAGTCAATAACAAACAGTAGCAACCCTGAGTAATTAACTCGTTCCATAAAAAGTTTCAGCAACCGATTTAATTAGCAACCTGTAATACCAATAAAGTGGGGTACTTATTACGAAATTAAACGCTAGCTTTAAACTTCATGTACGCGAAAACGGAACCTCAAGTTTACTTTATTTTACGTAAGGGGTGTTTGTAAGATGAAAGTGGATTTTATTTTGCCTTTAAGCAGTAAATAAAAAAAACAGATATGGCCGCCGCTAGTAAGTATTATGTTTTTGGTTCTGCGACCTCATGGCCAGTCTCTTTAACTTGCAAGTTCTGGCGATGCGATAATGACTTTTAGGTTATTGTAATCTCTTCGTTTTGTATTTTGTGACGACCTCTGTGGCGCAATGGGCGAATACCCGCCTGAGACCCAGAAGATTGCGGGTTCGATTCCCGGGCCAATGTTTTCACGTTTAGCCAATGTTTGTCTCGGGTCTGGGCGTTTTCTATGTATAATATGTATGTATTTACAAAAAAAAGTATATTAGTAGGTACCTAGTATATCAGTCATGTAGTTCCCATAATACAAGCTCTGCTTAGTTTGGGGCTAGATGATGATGTGTGAAAAATATCCAGCATTTTTTTTCTTGGCAATGAAGGAAAGGATCGTGATTGGTGTCCACGAACCGCATTAACAATGGCATTGTAAATTTTGCGATAAGTCGGTGGTTAGCAGGTAGGTTTTTTCATCATAGCACTAATTGGGATGGCCTATATTCAACAGTGGACTTCTTCAGACTGATGATGAGGTGATGTGTGAAACCCATACTTACGATCGCGTGATAAACTATCAAACTCGCATCTAATTACATCAAAAGCCCATAATTCACGCAACCCGTCGTACAAGTCCATAGTTTTAGAAGTTGCACTATTTATTATTTTCGCTTCACTCCGAGCCGTAACTTTTCCCATATTAATTTATAGCATCTCGTTAAGAACTTTTTTGTTTACTTTGTATATTGATCCCCCTTTGTTGTCTACGCTTATAAATTAGTGGCAACATTGTAAATACGGAAGAAAAATAAGTCAAAGTTATACTGTTTTTCGGTCCACGTCTGTGTTAAACTTTAAAGTTTGCGCCTCATAGTCATTTCGTATACCTACTAGAAAACATAAACACACACGCTCACAACTGTATTACTGTATAGACATCCTTATATCCATACTCAATACGCAGATCCGCGAGAAAGAGTAAGGGATAGTCAGAAGCCAGTCCAAACATAGTATTTTATTAGACAGGTGCCAACGTTTTATTCATATTGCCTTCATGTACATATTCAGAGGTTTTAAACTTACATAGAAATAGGTAGGTACATTAACCCCATTAAGGCACTGCAAATCGAGTTCAAGGTTTAATACAAATTGACTCGCAATGTCAGTAAAATAATACATTTGATAATAAACATGCTAAATGTGATAATATTAAACTTAGAGTCAAAAAAACATATAAATAATAAATTGATCGAATTAGATTAAATTAAATGAAATGAATTACAATTTACATGCCGTAGCTTTATTACAGGTTGCAAAGCCCATCGCCGCTTATTGGAACAATAACATTCGAAGATTTAAATTTTTTGAAGGTATGTCTCTGTAATTACGCCTTTCTAATTTTATTAGTATTACAACTTCTACATATACGTGCTTTATCCTCAACCACATCGACACTCTCCGTCAGGTGTTTGGTATACAATTTACTACCAAAACATAAAGATGTAATCAATACAAGCGCCAAAAACAATGTAGCCAACAACCACAATACTTTTCTACCCACACAAGAATCGATAGGTATGTAGGTACCTGCAGACAATCTAGAAAACCGAAGTGTGACGCTTGAACTTTTCTCGTTTAAACTTACTCCCTTTATCTAGCCCGCCACCGAGTTATATCCAGCTTTATTACATTACTTGATAATTTCAATAGCTGACGATGTCGCGTGACTTGTTTATTCTTATCTAACTTTTTCATGAAATACGCGCGTCCGAGATTAAATTCCGGATTTTCCCGTTTTTTCCCCGCGAGCTATATTACGCGGGAGTTTAGGCAAAATAATCCGATTTTTTGTGGCTTGTAAATAAATGGACGCTGTTCATATTTTTGATTTGTAGAGTGGTTGGGGAACATTCAATTTGTTAATAATGTTTTTCCATCAGTTTACCTAATGCTACTTACTGCTATAAGGTGTTATGAAGGTACAATCAAGAGTTTATCTTACTTAAGATGAATAAGTTATGATTACTTGTTATATGAACTACTTAATTCTTGATTGCACCAACCAACTTAATTTTATATACATTTTGACCTAGGTACGTCGATCAACAAAACTTGTGTAGGATCATATTTAAAATTGCAAATATGGGTATTCACGACATTTTTTCAAATAAAACAGGGTACGATTTTTATTAATCTCATAAAAAAGTAGAAAATTCCTTTTTTAGAGTGCCCATACTTTTTCACTAAGAATAAATAAAAAGCTTTTGGACCAAAGTTTTGTTCCAAAAGCCTTGTGGCAATTACATACTATCGAGGTCCTAATATTCAGGGGCGGAAATCAATTTTCTCTTTATGTACGGACTAGTGCGCACAGAAAAAAGAATACTTCCCTCGAAAATGTTAAAACAAGGTTTAATACAATTCCAGTGCTAAAACGCCACACCGAATTGTGGGTTTAAAATTAACAAATCCAAAACGCAGCACCGACCGCAGCCTTTTCATTACGACGTCCTGCCTAATTAGCTGATCCCAGCCCACCAGACTTGTATTGATTAATTTACATTTTAAAATAAAGCAGAAATTTACCAAACTACACACTAGTATAGATTAAAACCATTATAACTTCCCTCTGGTATTATGATGATGATGGTGTAGGATGATATATTTGTTTTTTTTTTTTAATGATAACCATCTTTTTTTGTTTTTTTTTTAATATGCTGCTGGACAAATTTTCCGCAGCTATTTTAAAAGCAAACTCCCTATCCACCTCAAGAAAACTGATGGATAACACTATACTTCCATCACTACTGTATGGTTGCCAAAGTTGGCCTCTGACCAGAGATATAATTCGAAAAATAACGTCATTCCAAAGAGCAATAGAGAGATCAATGCTTTGTTTAAAATTAAAAGATAGAGTCAGGTGCGAAAAAACGACAACAATGGAACCGTATGGAGGAGGCCTACGCCCAATTTTGGGTGCCAAAATGAAAATAAATTTAGTATCAGTAATGTATGTGGATTAGATTAGATGTAATTTAGAAAGGCTTTATTATTTATTATTATTATTTAATTTGGAAATAAAGGCTTTATTATTTATTATTATTATTTGTTTCGGGTGTGGGTGTTGTTGTACTATGGTACTCGTAGTTCCTGATACACACAATACAGAGAATCCTGGTGTGAGTCAGGACTATTGTATATTTTTTTTAATTTAGTTCATAATAAACGATAGTCAGCTGTTCTCTCGAACAAGAGCACTGCTGTTTTAAAAAAATCACGGTTGGGCGATTCTTTACTCGCCTCATTATTTCCTGATCTCCAGTCTCAATCTCGAATGCGATTGCAATATAAATCTCCAAATATCAGATAGCAGATTCTGAATTCATTTTATCAGTCTCTTTATAATGGGACTCTGCGAAACTTTATCTTATGGAAAATGCTCCCATCTTTCGAAAACTAATTGAACAAATGCTATCCTTTGGCAATTATTAAAGAATGAGAAAAGTTTGAAGACTTAAGGGCTATCCACACGGTCTGAAAGAGCTAGCTGGGCCGCCGGGCTCAAAAAACGGTAGGCAGGTATATTTTTTATAAACTCGTTTTCATTACCAACGCAACGCTTGCGTCAATTCGGATGCCGAACAATGGGTTTGGTTAATTTGGTTCATTATTTTATTACTCTACAAAGTTTTATTGTACACTTGTCATGTTTTTTGTACACAAAAAGGCCCACTAACTGAGCCAACTACCAGGTAAGGTAAAGAATGTAACGCAATTGTGCAATGCCAAAAAACAGTACAACTATGTCACGGCACAGCAATGATTAAGCCTCTCCCTTGATTATCTAACTCAATTAACTACGGCTTCGACAGTTTACCTTACACCAACATTTATTTGCTTACCCAAGCAACTAACGAACTCGAACTGAATGGGTCATTTGTCCAAATCGAATCACAGTTTTTCCAAGAGATTTTTTTCCGAAAAACGTCAGATAGTAAAATTAGAACGTGCCCCTAACTGTTTTATTGCATTTGCATCGAAACAAAAAAATAGAGATTCAAAACCATTTTGAACCTTTCTCCGTCGTGTTATGAAACAGTAAAGTTGGTGGCGGCACACTGAATTAGAACAAAGGGTTGTCACCATCGTACGAGTACGTAGCTCAATAAAGTTTAATCAGGACTGACAAGCGAATGTAAGTTACGTTCTGTGCGGTTCTTGTTTGTTTTCGTGAAAAATAAAGCTTTGCTTTGTGATACAAATAACTGTACCCAAAAATTGTGTGGCTCCTAAATACTTACGAACAGGTATCTGCATAATCTAACTGATTTGGATTAACATGACCAGCCGTAATATTCCGTGTTTTTTTAGTAAATGTGTCAAATGACTTTGATTTTCGACCTTATTTATATTCAGTTGAGTTATCTATAGATCGTTTGCAACGGTCTTTCGATAGCTAGCTGTTTCATCTGTATTTTTTGTATATACCTATTTGTACATAGTTGTATGAATAAATGTATATTCAGTAGTTTTATCTTCAACATTTTATTTACAATTACAAAATCAAAATGCGATGGAAAAGAAAATCGATTCTATATATCGGTATCTAGCCGATAAAATGTTAGTTCCTAGGTATACCTAAACTTATTCACCAATGATGGTTCACCAAAGGCGAATTACGATCAAACATCAGCTATGCCCAAAGATCAGTCGAGCACGGCCCTCAATGTGCCTCAGTGTTGTGTGTGTCAATACTAGCTGAATTGCAACTCTGTTTATGTAGGGCATTTTGACTATTCTCTCTGTCTCTGACAAGCAGTAACAGCCAGCCATTATACGCTTCAAGTAATTACCTAATCAAAAGTGAATTAACAAAATCATATGAAAGCAAAGCTAACTAAGTCAACGCCTGTCTAAACTGTCGGTAAAAGATAGGAACTGTTTTTTGGGAACTTTAAACATATTCGACTGGATTATAGAATAAAGTGTAATTTGAAAATATTTTTAAACAATTAAACACGATCACGACTGTTTTCCCTATGCTGTACATCCTCGGTTACATAATCAGTGCGTAAATCTTTGAGAATACCACGTAGTCTGAGAAGCACGTCCAACATTAAACTTGTCCCATGTCCGTGTTTTGCTAGTAAGTTGGCATTCCACGTGAAAAGCTGCAACATCTACGCCGCTAAAATTAACTTTTAGAGTATTAAAAATAGATAGATAGATAGATAGATAACACTTTATTGTACACCACATAATAAGTTTCTTACAAATAACACAGCAAATTACAATCTAATCGCGGAAGTACAATGGGCGGTCTTAAAGCGATCTCTTCCAGACAACCTTTGGATGGACAGGAATTGACATGCACGATAAAGGACGGTGGTGTATAGACAATAAAAACAAACAAAGTGACGTAATATTAAAATAACAGTTAAGATAGATTTAAATTAATTAGAGATGTGTGAATGTATGACTTAACACTTGATTATACACCAGGATATTTTTTCACAAAAAATAAGGTACTATACAGTCGGTAGGTACAATAAACGGCCATATTTCTGAAAGTATTATTTTCCAGGTAACTTCAGAATAGTTCCATTTCTTGTCTAAATGGCAAGAAGTGTTTATTTTATAAGCTTTAGCATAAAGCTGACAATTCTATTATGAATTGTAGCTCTTCTATTATAAAGTACTAATAATGTGTGCAAAACGTATAAATAAGATTGAAATATTACCCTTTCAACCCCATATGCTATCAGATCGTTTAGGTATTTCTATAGCCATAGATCTTCAAAATGGTAGATTCCCATAAAATGGCCGCTATTTAACGCACGACTTCATTTCTAATTTCCAATTTTCCGTCATTGTTCCATCGAAATTAGTATTTGATTGCTTCGGAGCATAATCATCGATTTTAATATTAACTGTGGGAGAGGAGATTTCGGTCGAGTGAATCCTTATTAAAATTTTGTTTTAACTTTCGGACATCAATTGCCACAAATGGATTTCTTGCATCTACTTCTTGTAGGTTGTTTCCATTTTGGAGGCAAGTATAAATATGAAAGCAAATATTAAAATATATATGTGCTTAAGTATTTTATTAGGATGCCCCTAATAAAATAGGTAATAATAATAATGCTGGACATTTTTTACACAGCATCATCTAGCCCCAAACTAAGCAGACCTTGTATTATGGGAACTACATGACTGATATACTACTTATATCAGTAACTTTATGTAAATACATACATATTATACATAGAAAACACCCAGACCCGAGACAAACATTGGCTAAACGTGAAAACATTGGCCCGGGAATCGAACCCGCAACCATCTACGTCTCAGGCGGACCTTCGCCCACTGCGCCACAGAGGTCGTCTTTTATTATAACATGGTCATCATATTTTATTTACGGGCTATAATGTTCGAAATGCAATCATTTTAGGAGTTTCTTTGTCTTTCAATCATCTAGTCCTTTTCTCTTCCAACAAATATTTATTGATCTTCAAAATTTCACACAACATTGAACTTGTTTCAGGATCATTTTTAATCTAAATTCCATCCATGCCCTCCTTTTGTGTAGGATTGCCCGTCAGCCGCGCCCTCATCATAGTATCACATTATATTGGATTCTGGAAGATCGTTCCACATGAATAATAATCGGGAACTTTAAATAAATTCTGTGAACAAGAAAGTTAGATTTCACTTACCCGAAATTAGTTGCTGGATATTCAGGTTCGAAGGTAAAAATGTGATACATTAGGTAGGTATTGCAATTATAGCTCTTTAGTTTTTGGACTATGTGTATATAGGTAGTTATTTTACAACATATAAATACTTAAAGATATGATCCATCTATACCGATATATCTATAACCATCTATAACCAACTATACCGATTGGTTACCGCGCTATTTATTTATAATAAGAATGACCAACACAGGTTTAAACTTTCCACATAAAATTAACATAGGTCAAAAAGCTATACTGCATGATTATGCAGTATTACTTATTTACTACCATTGTCATTTTTACTATATTAGTAGTAGCAAATAACTATCATCGCAAAAGTAACTAAATTAAAATATAAGAAGGGATATAACTATCAATCTAGTATCAATCAGCCAGCCATCATCTTGGTGATTTTGTCAATACTATTTCAGACTACCTCTAACTAGATTTGGTTGTAGTAATCAAGAGCGTCTGTTATATGAATAACAAACTTAATTCATTACGAAGTAGATGTATGAAAACGAAACCCGCTTTGACACACATGAGCATTCCACTTCAGGATAAAGTTTATAACTCTGCGAAAATTCATGAAAGCCGAAATTGGAGCGGAATGTGAAAAAAAATAACTACACACATTTCCCTAGACAATGGATACAGCTCTCAAAGTCTTTAGCACTTACACGTTAAGACTTTTCAATACACGTGTAGTTCAGTAGAAGCAAGCTAAAATAAAACGGGTAATCCACTCCACGACCATGTGGTACCTACTTGTAAACTTGTTATCTATTCAACAGGCTTTATATTTGCACTTATCGTTTGTGAAAGTGTACTCTTGTAATAGTACCTGTGTCGTTAGACAAGTGGTGTAAGCGTTCAATTACACCCGAGATATTTTGGCGTATGAGATGAGCGAGCGAATGCAAGCGAGGACGCTAAACTGGTCGAGGGTGTAATTGATCGCTTACAGTAATCTTAATAAAAATAAGGATTTGTCATGGACTTCGTACTAAATATAGGACTTTGCCAAATATAAATTTGTTGCATTATTATAATCACAAAACAGCTAGGTTTCGGGGCAGTTTCAGGTACCAAGCAACCAAGTGCTGGAATAACATTCCACCACCACTTAGGTTGTTAAAATCCAAATTCACTCTTAGAAAACGGCGTGTCTTAAATGTGTTATTGCCCCTTTTAAATGTTAGATTTTATTTTAATTATTGTTTTTGTTACTTATATTATCATGATTTTAGTAATATAGTAAACATGCAGATAATATTATTTTTTAAGTTACTACTATTATTACTGAACGAGTATAATTATGAGTAAATTATATGTCTATGGAGATTGTATTTCAATGTAACATATTTTATGAATGTAATGAGCCTCGTTCTATTTTCAAATTTACTCACGGCTCTTGGGTCGTAAATCTCATTTACGGAGCAGTTTTCGAGATAACTATGAGCTACTCACAGAGAATGAGTAATAAAACAATAATTATAATACTTATTTGTTAAAAAGTTAATAATAGATACATAACACTTAATACTTTACTCAAACAAACCAAAACACAAACTAATCACGGAAATAGGTGGTCTGATCGCTGATAGTGATTTCGTCCAAAAACTCTTTGGTTGGACTGTATTTGATGGGAGTAAATGACCCACAGTGATTGTCTGCCTCTTTAACGTTTCCTTTTTTCCTTTTTTTGGTCGTAGTTCACCAGCTATTTAGTTGTATTTGGACTGTGACTCGTGTAAAGTGAATGTTTAACTCCACTTCGAAACGCTCTTCTTCTAAAGTGGATAGATAGTGCATGGAAGAACTTAGCATAATGTTTGTTCGCGTCTTGTTAGGATGCGGAAATGCAACAATATCGTTTTATTGAATTCAGTTCCTATAGACTTTGTACTTATTATCTGCAGAAAATAATGTAACTTGAGCTAAAGAGTTTTTATTTTACTTTGTGATACTTTGAAGTGGTTTTTGTCATCCAATATACCAACTTGGAAAGTAAGTACTTACTACCCGAAGCTTTGTAACGGTTACGTGGAACTATGTATTTATGACTCAGCTCATTTCTAGAGTGGCCTGCCCGTTAACTAACAAAATGACAATCGAAAACGATTCATTATGCCAGGGTAAAAAATGTTCAAAACTTCAAAAATTTTAAAAGGAATCACTTTTGGATTAGCTCCACTTATCTTTAACTTTAAGAAGTTTTTTACTTTGCTAACCCAGGCAAAGTGAATGCTATTGTCTTGTTCCCATGACCACTTTACTAGTATAATGTAATGCACCCTAGGGCTGGACTCGGAAATAGTAACCTTTAGTCTACTAGTCATCATTCACGAATTGTCTTTATCCAGATGGTATTCTCAGCGTAGATGGTGATTTCGTTTGTAATTGGTATATATTTTTAAATTTAAAGAACATAAATCTGTAATCAAAAGAAAGTTAGAAAGTAGCGGTCCCTAGCCGTCTTACGACGGCAACGTAATAGTAAGTCAGGTGAGATTTCGGTAGTCGGGTAAAAACGGTAGATAGGTACTTACTTCCTTCGCGAGATAAAATTATAAATTATTTTGAGACAAAAAATAAAAAGATAAAAAAATGTACTACCGATACTCATACATCCCCATATTCCATAACTTCCCGACAAATATCATAAAACCCTCGTCGTAACGGGCACATTCTGGAGACTAGCTGAGCTTCGTATTTACTGATATTGATACAGCATTCTTGGATGATTACTTAAGATTTTTGCTGATAGCACTGGCGCCTACGAGGATCTGGGAAAACTAGATTGGGCTTGTCAAAGTAGCATATTGTTACGAGCTAGGGTACGGGATAAAATGATTAAGTCCAATTGTACACTAAAAGAACACGTTATTAGCAAATCACTCTATAACATTTACAAACGAAACAAACAAAAAACTAAAATAAAAGCACTAGAACACTCTATAATATAGTGCAACACGTGACTATTGTGATATAACAACAGTCACTTCACTAGTCACCGGGTATCGCTTCTTCATAATTTCGATTTTTTCACATTCAAATCTTGAACTGAACTATCGCTACGGGTCGCTTGCCGCGCTTATATATCCCGTCGCAAACAAGGCCGTGTTTCTTCCCGTAGGGGGCGTTCCACGCACGTTGCCTTGCGTTGTTTCGAATATTCGAGACACATTACATTCTTTTACCGCGGTTAGTTTCTCCAGACAATAGCGGTAGAACAAGTATCAAATAAACGCACCGTTTGATAAAAAAATGGCTCTACCGTAATTAGCTGGCCGCGCACGTCATAGTATTAAGTTCTTAGTGGATTAGCTCAGGATACATTTGGGGCACATGATACTTTCACGCGGAGGCCTGTCGGGCGGTATAATCATGAATTAAAAAGTAAACTACTAATTTCCCTAATTGAATGAACTTCTGAATCAATTTGAACAAATAAGCCACTTTAGTTTAGGTTAACTGGACCAGTGACTTTACTCAGTTTATTGGTAAAGGTATATTTTGTACATATTTTGGACCAGACTGTAAAATGTCACCTTAACCAACCAACAAATTTAAATTGTAAGTAGTTGGTAAATAATTGTATTTTGTATTTAACATAGTGCATTTTTGTATATTTTCTCAGTTTAATGATTTTCTCTTCGACTGGCCGCTAAGTGAGAAAGCATACCTAATTAATAAACATTGGAAGCTGATGAAAACATTAACAATCTTGACCACATTTCATCATCATTACTAGTCGCTAGAAATCCACTGTTGAACATTACGTCTGCCCCATGAATGGCGTGGCTAACGATATTGAGCTTCTAGCCACTGTCTTGCGGCGAAATAGACAATAATCGGTCCATCAGATAGGTGGTCCTACTGCGTTAACTATTCTTTACAAAAAAAAACAGAGAAAGAAACAGACCTCAGATCCATAGTGGATTTAAAGCGGGGGATAATAAGGCACGTCCAGACTTTATATTTGGCTACGTGCCATACTTAACATAACAGCGCTTACCTATTCTGGCACCGTTATATCCATAACGCAATTATGGATAGAAAAATGTCAAAAGAAATTTTTACCTGATCGACAGGAGCCCGTTTTTGCGTTTGCCGTAAGAGTTAGTTTGTCAACCCGAAAAATATTTATCTCCAACACGGCTTACAGGATTTGTAGATAATGAGATTATTTGAAACCGTTTTATGCTTATGTCTTGAAGGATAATTCTTAGATAGTTATTAAAAGCCAAATCACTTAGAGGTTGCCTTCGATAATGGAAATACACGACAAGTGCACAATTAACTTGTGTAGGTTTAGGTACCTACTGTGTCGTCTTGTGAAGAATATGAAAGATATAAGTAGACGTGGAGTAGAAGACGTTTGCATGAAAATGAATTCTCATTTGTTTTGCCATTGTTTGGCTACTTCCAGTGAGCCCTACTTCTCGCTGCGATAAGGCATTCGCGACAGAACCACCGAATTTCCCCCGAGCCCTATACACTTCAGCCGCGAAGAATAACGCGACTGAATGCAAAATGAAAATTATCATACAAATTCGAAGTCTTATATGAACAGAGGTACTACTGCCGTCCGTGTAAGTATGCAAAAATATGTAAGGAGAACGCCTTTGCCTTTCAGATGTTGAGGCGAAAATACGAAATATCGGCTAACACTAGGGCCACGAAACCATCGCATCGGAGCCGGCGAGTAACCGGCTCACCAGGTGCGGGTTCAATTCCCGCTGCGGGATAAATAATTGCATGTTCGAAAAGTGCATGATGGACAAAAATATTTTGGGCTTCCCTTCCCTAGACAAAATCATTGTCTTGGGTTGTCTTGCTACTGGTGCTGCAATTTTTGTTCCGAGTCTGTGTGTCGTGGTACCATAGTACTCGTAATTCCTTATACAGGCAATCCTAGTGTAGGATCACTATTATTTGACCGTTAAGTTTTTCCATAGATTATCTCCGAAAACAGAATAAAGCATTAGGCGTCACCATATGGTTACCCCTTTGAAGTTTAGAGATATATTTTGTAGGTTATTTGGTTTTTAAAGTATAAACTTACACTTAAGGGATATCACATTACGTCACTGCGCACACAAAACACTAAAACGCTTAAAACGATTTGTGTTTTAGTATACCGAGGGATCTAAGTCTATCAGATGACAATGATATTACGTACAAGATAAAGAGGTAGATACATCCGCTATTAATATCCTACTAATATTATATGTGAAAGTTTGGATGTTTGTTGATAATAATTTCTCGGCAGAACCGACTTTCATGAATTTTCGTGTCCTAAAACAACATATATTTAGGCTATTTTTTATCCGGGGCAGTAGCTAGTCGCTGATAAAAACGTCTGTCAAGTAACGAAGGTATGAATGTATAGGTGTTAGCTACAAGAAGCTTCGTAGCAATTTCGTAGCTTCTAAAATGCTACATAGAACGTAAGGTCTACGTTCTATAGTAGGCGTTTCCGCTCCCCAGCTAATTTTCGTGGCCTAGTGTAAGTATTTCCCACGCGTAAATTTTCAGCAGGCTATTTGCATTTGTTACGTAAATAATTGTGGAGTTGCTTTTGTTGGCTGTTTGTTTGCAATAAGCTTGGAACTGTGTTTTTCTTGGAAACTCTACTTTCATATGTAAGCATAGTAAAATACTTTTATTAGTTGTGCTGTGTCACTTGATTGATATACATACCTACTTAGTCAGTGTACACTGAGAAAAATGCTACTTACAAGACCGAATTTTGTAATGTGTGTGCAATTTACTACTTACTGCGGGTGTAAACTATGTATTCATGGTTCCGCATATCTACTACTTGTGTTTCCTACTGACGTGTTTATAGGAAACACCATTACCCATAATGGTATTGCAGGAAAGTACTTACAATACAACTTATTTATTAAAGAAACAACAATTGTGAGCTGATTTAGTACTTAATGTATAGACAGTTTGCACTTATCAAATACCGGAGATACCATGAAGAACGTCTTGAGCTACCATACAAAAACCCGCCGATTTCCCACAACCTGTTAATGACATCGATACAAGTATTTTGTTTTTGCCTTTTTAAGGGTTCTGAAACCTTAAACTGAAAACGGTAATTTTGACAATTTATCATATATTTCTCCCGTGAAGTCACACCCAGACCTTAAAATTATGTTTATAAACTTTTTTCTATAAATATGGATAAATAAAATATTAACATTTTCGCAAAATCCCAGCAGTAGGTGCCAACTGTTATATACGTGTAAAATGAGGGTCTTTTTTTTTCAACTAAACGTAGCCATTTGCTCCTCTAACTCGTCCATTTTGACATGAATATATTTTTTTATTTTTTATCTTTTTTAACCTAGTTTAAGAAGTACTTATGTAACAAAATTGAGGCAGTAGCATTCGGTTGGAACTTCGTCAAAAAATTGGTTAAAGTTTTAATGATACATCAGACATGAAACGATCAACTTCGAAACCCTATTATAGCGTGTCTCGTTCAGGGTTTTAGTACAGCCCCCCTATTCTGTATAACAAAGTCACTATATGACGAACTTTTGACTAGGTCAATGATTTGCATGCATAGTTACTATAAATAATATGATCACAGAATACGGGCTTGTGATGACCATTCGACTTGTCAAACGTTCGTCACCGAGTGACTTACAGATACAGAATAGGGGGAAGAGAATCCTATGCAATGTCGATACGAATACCGTTGCATGATTTCCATGAACATTCAATTAGCCAGCCAGCTATTAAGCAACCATTAGGTTTCTGAGTAAAGGCAGTCTATCAGTAAACGCTATAGCAATAATGGACCCTTTTGCTACCAGTCACACGGTTCAAATGAGTCATTGCATAACTTATACCCAAGACCGACTAATTAACGTTTAGACCAGCGTTTCTACATCTGAGATCCTAGTCTTTGATTTGGGGTTTTTATGAAAATTTAGGAATCGTTTCCTGGCGCTAAGTAGATAGCATGCATCCTCTTGCATGCCTTTCAACATTTCCTTCTGCGTTACAGCATCATCTCTATGACTTCGAAAAACTATAAAATGGGTCATTGGAGGATTTGGAAGAAAACTTCCGTCATTCGTTGGACAAAAAAGTCGATTTGTAGTACCTACTCGAATCTCGCAGCGGAAATCACACTCGTAGGGATTCTGGATTTATATTAGTTATATACTCATACCGTGCGTTACCTATAAATTAGATTATTGTCTTTGTTATCAGGTAGGTATAATATGGTACCTACGTATTTTACGGCACAAAACCGAAGAAACTAACAAAACAACAAGCCCAAATAAGATTAAGAAACACTGAGCCGAGCGTCAAGTACTTACGAGTCGATTAATTCCGAGATCAAAACGCGCGGAAACCTGAACCACTCGCGTGTCAAGCGTGCGGAAATCTTGTATTGGCTCTCTCGTAACTAGCTCGGCACTAACAAGGCCTACGATTTAAACTTTACATTTGAATACAAACTTTGCTTTCGAACGAGTGAGCATGAAATTAATATATTTAATCATGTCGTAGAGGCGTAAATATTCGCTTAGTGCTGACAAGAGCTCACGACTGATACACAATATATAATAATGTTTAAATACTTACTTATTTGAATAAAATACAAGCTTAATATCAACGGTGTGCAATTTTCCCCTCAGGGAAACCGCATCTTTATGAAATATTAACCTGCACAGGCCCACATCTAGGGTCGCTAATTGGGGGCATGAAATATTGAACTTTAGCCTTAAGCCGTTAGCTAAGATGCGGTTGGTGTGGCTTAACGACAGCAACTTTCAATGGAATTGACAGTTTATACTGCATGTTCGTTGCCTGCGGCACCTGCAGTCTGCGTGTTCCGAATCATAGCATTGACTAGCCCCCTTAATAGGACACTGCTTCTTGTTATAATGCGGCAATAAAATTATTTACCGTAACAATATTTATGAATTTACCGGTCCCTACGGCATGAGTAAATTATCGTGTTTAATCGTATTCGATTTCGAGATTAACCTCATTTATATTCAGTTCACATATGACGAATTTCGTTATGCTTTCTGCCTCTGATTTTATACCAAAATGTACTAAGTTCGATTATATTAATTACATTTTGTTTTTCACTTGGATTTTAATAGCGATTTTGTGTTGCATTATCTAAAGATAAACTAAGATAACTAGGTCACAGATTATATAATACTATCTAGGCCTTTACGAGGGGATAGTGATAAAATTTAGAGCTGTTAAAAAGTTAAGCTTTATAAAATTAAAAACAGAATCGCTACATACATCTACTTTTTTTTCATCATATCGAAATATTTTATAGTTCGTTTTACCGCACTTTTCGACATTTCTGCTTTCATTTTTCTGTGTAGTAGGTATTTTTACAAAAATGAGCTTCAAAAACTAATGAGAGATAAATAAAAAATCGACTTTAGAAGAAAATTAGTTTATTATAAAAATAAATGCATACATTTATACTGAAAAATATATTTTTATCATTGGAGTTTCCGCCGAACTAAAAAAATAATTGCTTGAATCATAATAAGATGCATATTTAACTGGTACACTTTGGTCTTGCTTAAAAACTAAATACTACAACTAAAATACAAAATATAAGTATTTTGTTAGTGCCACTCAGAGATTCTAACATTTAATATGGCTAAGATACGTTTTACTTTTAGTAAATTAAAATAAAGATCTGCTGTTATAAAGTAAGCTTAAAAAATATTATATGAAGTTATTTAAATTACTTGTTGCGGGCCTTCAAATGCTTAATGGATAGTTATTGTTTACTTAAGACTATAAAAAGAACAACAACACATCAGTTCTTAAAATAATTGGCGCTCAACCGCGATAACCTATTTTAAGTAAAGAATACGCGAGTTTGCCTAAAATACTTCTACTTCCAACAAGCGGCAGATGATGATAATAATTAATAACTGACTCAGTACAAAAACTTGAATCTGAATGAGTTTCACATCTCTGGCGGCATTTCAGCATTTTCTGTGCGTTTACAATACTTGCCAGATATCTTACTATTGAAAACAACAAAAGCGTCGGAATTACACATTTCAGCAGCCGAGAAAGAAATTGGTTATTTTGTGTTGTCCATATATAGTCACTTTCACCTTCAAGTTGCCCATTCCTTATTGCATGCCATAAGGCATGCCTCAAATCAGTTAGGACACAGATTATTTTACAAAGTAATGAGAAATAATTATTACGTCACAGTAGTTTATGTATTCACAAATACACAGTAACATATCTTACTTGATCCACCATAATATAAAGCATGTACGTACAATTGGCCGACATCAATTTGACGATAAGCGTTATCCGGATATTGACATATAATAAAAAATGCCAACCGGCGTATGGGTTTAGGCATTCAATGATGCATGCCCTAAACGAAAGAAGTATCGAGAGTTGAAAGAGGCAAGTAAAAGATTAAAGCGCCTATGCAAAGACACGTCTATTAGCAGCAAACGTCGCAGTTCATAGTTATTTAGCGAATTATTAGAGTAGCTTATTTAGAACGAACTTATCTTGTTTGTTACAAGTTTTAGTAGCGCCACCAAAGAAGGGCCGACCGCAAATATATGTCAAATGTAGTATATTGCTTAGAACTCGTCATGTCTAGCCAGCGCCTCACCGAAGTCAGTGGCTTGAGAGCCAACGAATAAATCGTATTTTTCTAGTATTTCTTCCTTTGTTAGTTTCTCGTCCGCGTCGGAATCCGCTTCGAACACTAGGTGTCTGTGAACAAATACGTAAAATTAGGTAGTTAGCCCCGTACTGTTATAACGCGATGTTCTTGCTGTGTTATTTACAGTTGATGGACGATTTTACATTGATGCAACTCTTTTTTTTATCTCTACGTATTTTAAATTTGACGAAGATCGGATCGAGTGCAAACATACTTATAGTGCCGATTTGTCCAACATGCGGTCGGAGATGTAGCTCACATAGCTTGCTCGATCAATAAAATATTAAAATTTAATTAAAACCAAGTTAATTTATAACAAAACAACCGCAGACTCGGGTATTCCATCTGGTTTTTATCTGTTGCAGCACCCCATATTGGCTGAGTGTGTGTTCGTACCTGGCCTCTGCCTCAGCGTGGTCGAACTCCGGCGGCGCGATCCAGTCTTTCACTTCATGCTCGTCCATAAATCCATCTTTGTTCGTGTCTCTATAATTAAAAAACAATTGAACAATTAAAAATCCTCACTTTATTGAGGAACACAATGTAGGTACGTCCTACAAGCTTATTAGCTTATATATTATTAGCTATAGCTTATTACTATAATGATCCCACGATGGACATCCTCGGATGCTTGCGATTCAAATAATGTCTCGCTTGTATCCTGTAAACAGCTGACTGATAGGGCAGCCAGCTGGGTTGTTTTTGTATGATTTAAAAAACGATGTTAGTGTTGTAGCTATGTAGTAGGTAGGTACATGCAAGCAGGCCCCCGCTCTCATCCCAGTCAAGCAGTCTCTTTCTAAGAGACTAATTAACTAGGACCCCGAATAAGCTTTCATTACAGGCCATAACTGACTTTTTTGAGGATGATGTCATGTAACCGATCAACTCAATGATACCGAAATCATTTACTAAACCTACACTTTTACTTGGATATTGTTGAAGATATTGTTGAATAATTCATAAAAAATAAAATTGTAACTCGCGCCTACGCAAACATGGTCGAAGCACTGCAGAATCAAGGTAGCCCCCACTAGTATCCTAAATCCATTATTGTATCAGACGCATAGGACATTTAGGGACTTTGAGTATATATAAAGAATTAATGCTAGTCATTTTCACACAGCATCTTCCAGCCCCAAACTAATCAGCTAACAACAATTTTTTTTTGTAAATATATACCTACATATTTTACATAGAAAATACCCAGACCCGAGACAAATATTTGCAGATCATACATACATTTGTCCCGCGGCGGGAATCGAACCCGCAGTCCTCTGCACTACAGAGGTTGTGAAATAATGTC
The DNA here is from genome assembly GCA_961405105.1 of Perizoma affinitatum. NCBI lineage: Eukaryota > Metazoa > Arthropoda > Insecta > Lepidoptera > Geometridae > Perizoma > Perizoma affinitatum. Next base: position 10,560,565 of record OY560194.1, on the reverse strand, counting down.
TCACCTGTATCCTGTGAACTGTTCGCGCTCCTGTTTGACCCAGTCCGGTTCATCCTCATCTTCACCCTCTTCCTGTTTGTACATATCCCCGATATACTCATCCAGGGACACCTTGCCGTCCTACAAACATTATTTTTTCTTTATTATACACAAAAATAAACACTTACAAAAGGCAGAATGAAATGACATGTACAAAGGCGAGCTTAACCCTACAAAGAGTTTTCTTCCAGCAAACCTTGAACTGTCAAAATTACCTACAGACTGTTTAATATAATACCTACACCTATGAAATTACAGTTTTGTCAAATTGGACACTTCCACAGAAAGTGGATTCCACATCAAAACGTAGATAACAGAAATATCTACGTTTTGATGAAGAAAATTCAAATAAATGTTGTTTTTAAGGCATGGTATTCTATTTTTGAAAACAGTAGCTATTCATATGTTTTTTACATCCAATTTTAATTACATTTGCAATCTATTAATTATGACCTCATTTTAGCCATTCAGAGCTGATTCCAAATAAAGTGTAAAAACCTTGTCTTTGTCAATGTCTTCCAAGGTCTCGAGCACCACAATGTCTCGCATGGCCGTGTGGTCCTCCGGGTGCAGGAAGTGCGCGAATTCTGTCCTGTTTAACGCGTCGTTTTCATCGGCATCTGAGAAGTAAATTTCAGTATTTATTTGACGGTTAAATATGACGGTGTATTACGATACAAACACAGACCAACTAATATTGCCCAAAACAAAGCCCAAACTGGACTCCTTTTCGTGGCACACGCTAAGGAGCTTTCTGGTTTAATCTATGTATATTCTATGGGATCATTCACGCATCTATTCTTTATGAAGCTGACTTTATAAAGTCTTCTTGTCAATTTTATAAGACTAACCAGCATAAGTCCACCTTCTGCGGTCTCGCTTCAAAAGGTTTGAGTAGGTCGCGCCTTCGCTATATGGCGCTTTAAGATCCTTCTCATCCATATCTTCCATAAAGCCGTAGACATTCTTCTTATAAGTCTGTAATAAAAAATAAACCCAATGCAAAATTCGTCAGTATAAGTAGTACAGCCCAATCATGTAAAGGAACCCTTAAATTACAAACATCAGGCAATTTGATACTTGTTTTCACTGAGTTTTGTTGAAAACAAAGTTCCTTTAGCTATCAATACAAATGGGTCAGATTAATAAAGAAACAATTCATTGTTAAATGTTGACGAGTATAGCGCGCACGGTATCTCAATATTTAGGGCGCCAACCGGCAAACGTTTTCTCCCGTTTCGGTAAAAAAGTATGTTAACAGAATATGGATAGACATTTCGGGCTTTAAGGTTCAGGTATGGTATGAGATATGAGAATCCCCAGAAAGGTTCTGGCTGGACATAGAACCAGCGTGATCAGAGGATTTGTATGTAAATTACCTCCCAGCTAATAGTGTCTAAGTTGTCAGGGTTGTGCTGTCTCCAATGCCTCTCGACATCCTCCTCAATGTACCGTTTCTGCGTATAGCGGATCCAGTCCTTCAGCTCCACCAGGGTCACAAAACCATCGGCATCATTATCTATCTTGCCCACAATTATTCTGAAAGATAAAGTAACTTCTTGTTAATCTTCAAGCAGGCAATCGCTCCTGCTACAAGCAACTTTTATACTTCACTATTAAGAATGCGGCGAATGCCGCTCGTAACTTAAATTCGAGACGCATGCAAAAATCAGGCTAACTGTCGCTACCTCTGTTTGGCTGTGTATGTCATAAAAACATACATGATATGTTATGCGATTTGCTTACATTTCATTATAGGTAAATATTTTGAAAAATATATATCCAGGTGCCTAGATATATACTATCTGAATCCAAATAATAGCATAATATGGTGGAAATATGAATTACAAATGTTTTTGGTATTACTGTATGGGCAACTCATCACCCACTGGCCTTAAGTAAATATCAATAATGTTAATACATGTGGGTGTACACAATGATGTACTGTAAGCCTGTCTAGGTACATCAAAAGCTATTAGCTTTTTGAATAAAATGGTCATTTTTACTGTCCAAAACTTTGGTAAGGTCAACTCGGCAAAGACCGTCTATCGGGAAAGATCGTACAACAAGAATTACAACAAATTCAGGAGAAATACGAAGATGGCAATACAATCAGTGGAACAATAAAATCATTTTAGTTCTTATCAATTTACATAGATGGCGGTTTATGCAGTGTGAACGGAAAAAAATGCGGTTGTTGATTTAGTACGGTGAGCACCTTGCATTGGGAGTGTACCACGTTCTAACAAAAAAAGTTTTTAGTGTTTAAATCTCAATTATTTGACAGATCTATGCAACTAAGTTTATTCTTCATTAATATATCTATTTGATAAGTAATACATTTTAGTATTATTCACGTTTTTTACTAAGTTATGCTTAATGAAAATAAAAACTAACATCCAAATATGTAGCTGGGAAGTCCGTCTAGGTCTTGGAGGGTAATAAATGTCATATGCCGGTCTTCGCCACTTACAGAAATCATCAACCTCTGGTGTCTTATTAAGCCTTTCAAAAAATACCTAGGTATATAATTAAGCAAGTGAACGTTCTACAAAGTTTTTGGATCTCATCTTTTTAATACTTACTAAGCCCAATGTACAGTTTTGACATAATTTTGTTGAATTCTATGTGTCAATGTCAGTTTTTTAATTCGTTTTGTTTTAATTTTACAACTTTTATCGTTGGTCACTTGTCGTGTCGAGACCGTGAAGTTAACAACCCTTTTTTTCTATTTGTTTTTTATTCCTTATTTTCTCGCACTTTTTATCGTTGTTTTCGAGAACGTTGTTTTATTGGTGCAAAAACAAGAATTTCACCAGCCTTCAGCATTACTCTTATTACTCTTAGCTTAGTGTGGAAAGTGTGGCTGGGTAAATTGAGGCGGATTTTGGTGAGTCGATAATCCGTTATCTAGCTGAAAGGAGCTCAGTGCACGTGCCTACTGCTGGAGTACACGCAAGGGTCCCTTTGCGCAACAGGTCAGTGAAATTCTACTGTTTTTGCCCATTTCACATAATTCACATACATCATACACACTTCATCATTCTATTTCGTTTTCGATTTAAAAATACAGTCCACTCAATATCGTACATTTTGGTCCATCGGCCGGATAAAAGTTGTAAAGTGACTTTTGGAATAATTTATTTAAATAGTGTAAGTAATCCTTTGTCTCGATTGAAAAATTAGGGTAGTAGTAAAATTCATTTTACCGGTCATTGTTTTTTTTTCTCTCGCTTTCGGTAGGTTGCTGAATTGATTGTGTGTGTCATTTTTTTCGTTGTCGTGTCAACGTCACTACTAATGTGACATTGTCGTTTTCGTTGACAGCCACACTCATTCCAGTCAACCTACATCAGTTTAATTCGTTAACGTCAATTGGTTTTGTTTGGTTGGCAAGTAACCATAGACTAGACTTGTTGTAATTTACCAATACAAATAGACCGTACGTTGAAATAGCATCTCTAGTAAGACTTACGGAGAAATAGCTTTGTTATTTTTTTACCATTTGTTTTGTTTTGTGTGTTTAATACTGTTGTTTTTAGTTTATGACTACAGTTTTAACCAGAAAAGGTAAAAAAGCAATGGCAGACTCCGATAGGATAGCGCGCAACTACGCAAAAATGCGGTTAGAGTGCGTCGAGTCTTCCGATTTGGTCGGTGTTAGCGAACAGGACTTGGAGAAAATTGCTGACGAATTTCATACAGCTCAAAAAAAGATCCTGCTCGCTACCGCTGACGCAAATGAACGCAATGTCGAATGCCAAGTAACGATGTTATTTGAAAAAGGTATGCGTAGCATTCTAGACCGTTTAAGAAAGGCTAACGTCGGTAATGTGAGTAAAATTTCTACAAATTCTAGCAGTAATTTGGCAAAATTACCGAAAATTAGTATAAGGCCATTTGATGGTAGGTTGGAGAACTGGGTATCATTCAAAGAGTTGTATGATTCACTCATACATAATAGGGAGATACCAGATGTGGAAAAACTTCACTACTTGTTGTCAAGTGTGCAGGGGTTAGCTTATGACATCATAAAAAACTACCCATTGACAGGGAAAAATTACTTGGTGGCATATAAAGCATTGCACAAATACTATGACCGCAAGCGGAACATTGCTGTCGCATATTACAATAAGTTACTCAATTGTGAAGCCATAAGAAATAAGAGTGGCATGGAATTAGAAAGGGTTCATCGGACATTCACTGAGAATTTATCTATTCTTTCTAAATATAGTTTACCCGATCAAGACTTCATGCTATTTCAGCTACTTTGGTCAAAATTAGATTCCGCTACCCGAGAAGCTTTTGAACTCCAATTAGATTCTGGGATAGATATTCCTCAATATGATGATGTGATGGACTTTGTGGAACGGCGTTCTCGTGCATTGGAAAATTGTTCAAAGCAGCCAATTTTTATGAAACCCGTTGCCAATAAGAACAAATCCTCTTTAGTTGTGGCCTCAAAAGAGGAATGTGCTGTATGTTCAGTTGTGGGGCATAGAATTGAAAGTTGTTCCAGTTTTTTAAAACAGTCTCCAATGACAAGGTTCCAAATAGTGAAGGAAAAGAGGTTGTGCATTTTGTGTTTGCGGTCATCTCACTCAGTGAAAAAATGCAACTCAAAGGTTAGGTGTAACAAATGTAGTAATAGTCATCATACTTTGCTTCACTTTGAGGAAATTGCACCAGAACCCGAACCTGCAACCTCACTGCAGTATGCAGCTTCTTCAACCTCTCAACAACCTTCAACATCACAGGTGGCATTAGCTGCATACACCCCACACAATGAGGCATTATTTTCCACGGCAGTTGTTTTAATTAAAAATAAATTTAATAAATTTGTCCAAGCCCGTATACTACTAGACAGTGCCAGTGCATGTAATTTCATGACTCAATCTTGTGCACACCGCCTCGGGCTGAAAATACATCATCTTAGTCAGTCTGTGAACGGTATAGGTCAAGTATCTACTGATACACTCGGTTCGGTGAACTGCGAGTTGGTTCCCAGGAATAGGGACTTCTCTCACAAATTGTTGTTGGAGGCTTCTGTGCTTCCTACAATTTGTTCAGACATGCCTTCTGGACAAATTGATATTTCGTCGTGGCATCATATTGAAGGCTTGGACCTTGCTGATCCTGAGTTTGACAGACCAGGACCAGTGGATATGCTGGTCAGTGTCAACATCCTTGCGTCGGCATTAAGGCCGGGCTTAGTTAAGGGTAGGCCAGGTCAACCCATCGCTATCCCAACTATTTTCGGGTGGATACTGATGGGTGAATGCACGGTCAACACTGATCTTTCTCGTTTTCGTTGCGATTCTGGAGCTAATCGAAAGAATTGTTTTTTCGTTTCGAATTTGTCGCTGGATAATTCCATCAAAAGGTTTTGGGAATTGGAAACTATTGATCCGCCCAAACCTGTTGCCCTGTCGAAGAAGGAGTTAGCCTGCGAAAAGCATATGGATGTTTCTTGTCGTCGAACTTCTGAGGGAAGGTTAGTGGTCCCCTTGACCTTTGTTGACCCTCAGAATAAACCACTTTTTTCGAATTCTCGGGAAATCGCTCTTAAACGGTTTCATAATTTAGAACGAAAGTTCAAAATCAATCCTCAATTTAGGACTGCTTATGTGGACTTTATGGATGACTATTTGAAGAGTGGTCATATGGAAGAAGTTGATCCTCCCCCTTCAAATGTCGGCCAGTTTTATTACATTCCGCATCATGGAATTTTGCGACCTGATTCTGTCACCACTCCGCTTCGCACAGTTTTTGATGCTAGTGCAGCGGATGGTGAAGGTAGGTCCTTGAATGACGTTTTGTTGTCTGGTCCTAAACTGCAGAAAAATATTTTCGATATTTTGATACGGTTCCGTTGGCATGCTGTCGTCTTCACTGGGGATATTAAGAAGATGTACCGTCAATTTCTAGTGGAGCCCGTGGATTCTGACTATCAGCGCATCCTATGGCGGGCATCTTCTAACCTCCCTGTGCGTGATTTTCGGCTGCTAACGGTAACTTACGGTGTTTCGTGTGCCCCTTATCAGGCACTCTGGTGCATAGCTCGTTTGGCATCCGAATTTGTCGACCGTGCTCCATTTGGCGCAGCTATACTGCAGCGGGATACGTACGTGGATGACGTTGTGTCAGGAGCGGACTCCGTCGAAGCTGCTGTCCGGATTCGTCAGGACCTCCTTGAGATACTGAAGTCGGCTGGTCTGCACCTTCGTAAGTGGACTTCCAATCGTGAGGAGTTCTTCAACGGTGTTCCGTCATCTGATCTGTACGTGGAACAGTTCCACAACTTTGAAGAGATTCAGGATGTGTCCTTGAAAATTCTCGGGATGTTGTGGTTGCCTACTACAGATCAGTTCACATTCAGAACCACTGCTGTCGGTACCAGGTGTACAAAACGGTCTATTCTGTCGGACATAGCCCGGATATTCGATCCGTTAGGACTGCTATCGCCTGTCGTATTTTTCGCCAAATATATCATGCAACTTTTATGGTTGTCTGGTGTAGATTGGGACGACGAGGCTCCTGAAAATATTTCTAACGAGTGGCTTAAGTTCAAAACTCAATTGTCGTCGCTGAGCACAATATCCCTGCATCGTCGAATGACTCCCTCCTTCACCGACCTCCAGTTTCACGGCTTTTGCGATGCGTCTGAGCGTGGTTACTGTGCCGTCATATATTGCCGTGCGATCTGTGAAGATCATTCGATCGATGTGCGGCTTATCTGCGCGAAATCTAAAGTTGCTCCACTCCGTAAACGTTCAATTCCGCGATTGGAGCTGATGGCAGCGGTATTGTTGTCTGAGCTGATGTCTTCTGTCGCGTTTTCGTTGAAGGGTATTCATCGCGTAGACAATATTTTCGCATGGTCTGATTCCAGTGTCGCTTTGACCTGGATAAAATCTTGTCCGTCGCGTTGGAAGACCTTTGTCGCTAATCGAGTGACGGAGGTTCAAGACAACATACCCCCTGATTGTTGGCGTCATGTCTCCACAATGGACAATCCAGCTGATCACGGCTCGCGTGGGTTGTTGCCCGCTGATTTAGTCCCGTGTCAAGCATGGTGGTCGGGTCCAGCATGGATGTCAAAGCCTCAAGAGGATTGGCCTCAATCATCGGTGTTGAATGACGGATCGTCATTGGAGGAGCAAAAGATTTTGAGTCTGTTTACGGCCAATAACATTAATTTTGTCGACAGTATCTTAAACAGATTCTCTTCGTTTTCGAAAATTGTCAACATTGTCGCTTACTGCTTTCGCTATATACATAATCTGAGAAATCCCACAGCTACGTCGGTAGGACCATTGTCAAGTGCGGACACAAAAAGTGTCGTACACTTCTTTGTGAAGCATGTCCAGGAAAGTGTTTTTGCACCTGAAATTCGTGCACTTAATAAGAATAACCCTAACTTGCTTCCCAAGGCATTTCGAAAATTGTGTCCATTCATAGATGCACTTGGTTTATTGAGGGTGGGCGGTCGTCTTTCTCATAGTCAACTTGGATATGATCAAAAGCATCCTTTGCTGCTGCCTCGAGACCATCGACTGACTTCCTTAATAATTGAGGAGTATCATCGTAAATTCCTGCATCCGGGACCTCAGACGTTGCAAAACCTGTTAGCTCAAGAGTTTTGGATTCTCTCATCAAAACGGGCCATTCGATCTGTTATTTCGACATGTATTAAATGTTTTCGGGTGAATCCACGGTTGTCTGCGCCCCCTTTGATGGGAGAATTGCCGGTCTATCGTATAAGTCAACTTAAGCCTTTCTCGTCAGCATCAGTTGACTACGCCGGCCCGTTCGATATCTGCCTCGGACGTGGTCGTGGCATTCGCACGTATAAAGGATACGTTTGTGTATTCGTGTGTACAGCTACAAAGGCAGTGCATTTGGAGCTCGCTTCGGACCTCACATCAGAGGCCTATTTGGCCTGCCTTCGACGGTTTATGGCACGGAGAGGTCGGTGCTCTCGATTGGTGTCCGACCAAGGGACTAACTTTGTCGGTGCTAGCAATCTGTTAAAAGACTTAATGTCGAAGGCAACGCAAGTTGAGAAGGTTGAATTCGTCTTCAATCCCCCAGGCAGTCCGCATTTCTCGGGCTTAGCTGAGGCTGGAGTTAAGTCCATGAAGACTCACCTGTCTCGTGTCGTTGGCTTGCAGCGTTTGACATATGAGGAGTTTAACACCTTGCTAACACAAATCGAAGCCTTGCTTAATTCAAGGCCATTATCCCCTCTTAGCTCGGACCCCAACGATCTCTCAGTGTTAACACCGGGACACTTCCTCACGTTGGAACCATTGACTATCTTGCCAGAAGAATCAATGATTGATATCAAAGTCAATGTGCTTCATCGATGGAAGCTTATTCAAAAGATGCATCAGGACTTCTGGCGCAAGTGGCATTTGGAATATACCCACACTCTCCAACAAAGGCACAAGTGGTCTGTCATCCAACCTAACATTGCCATTGGAACCCTCGTTCTGATCGTGAATGAGCAATGCAGTCCAATGAAAGGGAGACTTGGCCGTGTGACTCAGCTGCATTTGGGTGCTGACAATATTTGTCGAGTTGTTACTCTCCAAACTGCATCGGGAAATTGTAAACGACCCGTAGTTAAGCTCTGCGTCCTTCCAATCTCCACACCAACCCAGCAATATGAACCTGATTTCCAGGTCTCTACTGCATCTTCTTAATCGTATCATCAAATGGCTTTATATTGATTAATGATAATTTTATTAAATTTTTTATATTATTATTTTATTTTCGGAAAAATACTGCGCATTTTGGTGGTCGGCTAAATGTACAGTTTTGACATAATTTTGTTGAATTCTATGTGTCAATGTCAGTTTTTTAATTCGTTTTGTTTTAATTTTACAACTTTTATCGTTGGTCACTTGTCGTGTCGAGACCGTGAAGTTAACAACCCTTTTTTTCTATTTGTTTTTTATTCCTTATTTTCTCGCACTTTTTATCGTTGTTTTCGAGAACGTTGTTTTATTGGTGCAAAAACAAGAATTTCACCAGCCTTCAGCATTACTCTTATTACTCTTAGCTTAGTGTGGAAAGTGTGGCTGGGTAAATTGAGGCGGATTTTGGTGAGTCGATAATCCGTTATCTAGCTGAAAGGAGCTCAGTGCACGTGCCTACTGCTGGAGTACACGCAAGGGTCCCTTTGCGCAACAGGTCAGTGAAATTCTACTGTTTTTGCCCATTTCACATAATTCACATACATCATACACACTTCATCATTCTATTTCGTTTTCGATTTAAAAATACAGTCCACTCAATATCGTACACCCAATACAAAAATATGTGATTACATTTTTTCTAAATAAAACTTTATTTAGTATTAAAAAGCATTGATTTTCTTTTCGATTTTTTTTTCTTTCAAGGTTTTGCACCCCTGGAACTGTGACGTATGCCGGTCTTACCCGACAAATGCAGCATCTCGCGAAATAAGCGAAATAAAACCTTATTCCTGAGTGTTAGAGTACAAAGATTAAGTTGTTACAGGAACTGGCATTCGTATACACAAATACCGCCAACTAGGGAAATTTGCCACTAGACAGACGGTCTTAACCGAATTGGGAGCCAAATCCGTCTATTTCACTGTGTTTTCAAAAATGGTGTTTATTTTATGAATCGATGGTTTCTTTGTCATTTTGACATATTTAATATTAGATCAACTAAATATATTATTATTAGATTTAACCAAATTTGGATTTCAGGTTAAAGAATAGCCAAACTAAGACCATTTGTATTTTTTCAAATTTAGTATGCCGATCTTCGCCGAGTTGACCTTAATGCAAACAAACATTGTTAGTTACCTACTTGTTATTCCTAGAAACTATATAATCTATTCTCAGACATGACCTATTTTAACAAACGAAGTAACTAGACAGGTACTGGGATCATATTAAGACTGAGTTCAGAAAACTATTGAATATTTTATGTACATAAGGTCTATTTAAATGATGGATTGTTCAGTTCTAAGTGTTCAAATTACCTATATACTTTATTTCCATAGCTTGAGGTTCATAAAAAAATGTAATGAGATAAGCAGGTCACTGAACTTCAGATATGAGTTCATAAGATAGATTATTCTAGAATGCATATATTAATGGCTTATCAACTGGGATGTTGACTTTGCTGGGCATACGGTGGGTAAGTGATAAGTGAATGACCTACATTTGGCAAATTAACATGTAAGAATTTAGTCATTACCATCAAAGTCCACTGCTGTACATTGGCCACCTTTAAAGAGTGCTATGAAGAACCATTTTGTATGACCTCCATTCACAGACTTTTCGCAACCTTTAAGATGTTGTTGGTCCATTCCAACACTGCATAGTCCGATTTGTAGTTTGAGAACTTTTTTTATCCTCCATCAGTTATCAGTTCTGCAAGTAATATTGCCAGCCCATAGCCAATTTAACTTTCATATCTGAGAGTTATATTGTGGACTTTTGTTCTTCAACGGACTGGAATACAGATATATTCCAAACTACATCTTAATCAGCTCAACTGTTAAGATTATTAGTCCCAAACATCTTTACTTGCACACTGGTAATAAGAATAGAGATTTAAATTATCCCATTCTACTTTTTCTTTGTATTACTTTATTACAAAGAAATTCACAAAGAACACATTACTATATTTTGGTAATGAAATTACATTCAATGATAGTCACACAAAACACAATGAAAACATTATGTATGTTATGACCTCAACACACCTTTTATAGGTTAAACCATTGCAATTTGTTACAACACCCACATAAATGCAACAGCAAATTATCTAGCCTATATGAGTTTGTAGTTGTGTAGGTAGCTAATCTAAAATGACACAAGATAATCTCTGAATGCAGGATACTGGTGTTTGTCTAATGGATAAGAACAATGTTCTAAAATGGATTAGAAATAGTTTACCAGTTATGTTTTTCAAAATAGTTAAAAAACTAAAAATACTAGCAGATAAATAGCAATACTTCCAAAATGTTAATAGGTATGTTTGAAAATCACCAGAATCCATCTGTTGTTATAAACTTTTGTATAATGTGAGGCACTAAAGTTCTGCAAATACATATAGGCTGCCTTAAAGTTAAATGGCTGTTTGACAGAGCAATTAAATGTACGAGAAATTGATTGTACATAGCAAAAAGGCAAGATTCAACTACAGCTTACAGTGTCTAGTTAAATACTTGGACTGTAACTAACCAGATTGTTTTCTATAATAGCTAACCAGCTGATTGTATAAGAATTGAAAAAAGAAATAGATATTATTGAGGACTGTGTTGTTATGATTACCTACCTATATAGATAATTATACCAAACCTGGTTTAAAACTTTGATCAGCAAAGATCTGGTCAAGACTTAGAATAAAGATCGACTGTGGGTGGTGTGACAGTCGACACATATTTTAAACAACCAGCATTTTCTATTGTACTCACCCCAACCTCCTTTTACTCTCCTCAGGAGCCAGCTGATCGAACGATTTCGCTTGATCCTCGCCTAGGAAAGCATCATGGTCAAACTGTTTATTGTGGTGCTCGTTTCTAAAGTGTTCCGCGTCCGAGAGCTTATCCATCAGCCGCTTTGTTTCTTCAGGAGTCGGCAATCCGGCGAAAACCGCCGAAACAGCGAGCGCCACGTACAGGGACCGTAGCATTTTGCAAGCTATCTTGATAACTTGAACTCACGAAGCCGGCTGTAGCAACAAATCAATCAAATGATCTCTTCGCTGCAATATTTCGTATCGTAAAGTTACCCGTTGGATCAGGCCACGTCAGCACCACGTTGTTTCCTGCTTGCCTATCAAAAATAGTACAAACAAAACAATCGGGTCAGTCGGGAATAATACCATCCAGCGCAGAGTACTTTGTCCAACCAGTAAGTAACACCTATTTATAATGGGCTATGAAATAGGGCCGTGGCTATTTCAATTTACTGGGTTACACAATTTACACATGTGCGTTCGTCTCGTCGAAATGTTAGTGTACAAGGAAGCACAAGTGCCGACGACGCTATGGTATCGTAGGAACTTAATGTGGGAACGCCATGAAGGCTCACAGCAGAGTTAAATTTCGAAACTTTTTCAATTGGCAAAATTGGCAATATAATATGTACCCTATTACAATATATAATCATTTATTCATACAATACTATGTACAAGTAGGTATATACAAAAAATACAGATGAAACAGCTAGCTATCTAATGATCGTTGCAAACGATCTATAGATAGCTCAACTGAATTACAATGCATCTACTCTATTTTAGAGATGAATCTCCCCCGCAAGATGAGATTACAATTGTTTTTGATTGATGCCAAAGTTCTCGATCTATGTATACCGGTACATACTGACAAATTTAGCTTGAACATGTCGAGGATATCATTTTCTGCCAAACTTGGACATGCCAGCCATTTAAAAGCCTTTTCCTCACTCATGAAAAATATTAATAATATTTTTAAGTAGTTAAGTACGTAGGCATGCGTCCGTTGACGTTTTTATACTTTTAAGTTAAAGTATGTTTATAGTTGAGAGAGGAGTAAACTACCAAGAAATTCATAATCATCATAAAGAAGTTAAAAGGCTCTTATAAAATATAATTATCGCCTCAAAAAGTCGGTCAGAAAAAATATCTCTTGTATCCAATACAATTTCACTAAGCTTGCATATTTGAACAAGACGCAACGGTTGAACCTGGGATGGTTTAGAAGAGTGCGATAGAAGCTTAGGTGGGTACTAAATTACATAAACTACCTACCTATAAGAACCAACCACTACAATAGACTATCGACTACCTATTTGGTAATAGTGTTTTAAAGCCAAATATATTGTTTCACAGTGTCACTGTCACTGTGAAACACTGTCTGTAAGAGCAAAAAAAATCTGTGACAACGACGTGAACAATCGTTCAATTGCGAAGTCTTCATTTTCATGAGTCGTGAGACGTTTGACATTGACGGATATGGCGATTGCTGTACATACAACACATGTGTCTTTCGCCAAAGATGAGTACCGAGTAGTTAATAGAGATGTGACTAAAATAATCTTATCAGGTATAGGGAACCTAATATGAGGAAAAGCTATTCATAGCAGTAACATGAACCTATTTTATTATGTTATTTAATAACAGTAAAAATATTCGTTTCGCTATGCGTATCGTTTTGCATAATAGGTACGGGCGGCGTGGCCGCTCTGTCTCTCTCTGTTATTCGTCATTGGCGACCGGGCGATTAGACGAGTGACTGATACGGCTCTATAGAACCAAAAGTTCATGACAGAATGAGTCATCTTTTGTATGAAAGGTAAGGTAAAATATAAGGAGAAAAGTAGGCAATGAAAACAAATTTGTTGTCGATGCACAATACTAATAAAATAAAAAACCAAATTTGATATTTTAAATGTAAATATAAAACGGATTAAAATAAATGCATTTGTAAAAAGAACTAAGTAATAGAAAAAACTTGTTATCTGAAAGATTTCATCGTACATGATTTTTTTTTAAATACGGCAACGTAATCATTATCTGTCCCAAACCTAATACTTATACATAACATCATCAAAGTGTTATATTTAATAACAATTTACATATTTATGGTCCTGATATAACACTCTATTCGGATACGGCTCAGATTCGGATATTTATAAGAAGAAGAAAAATGAAACGAGCGAGGAGCCGCTGGCTGTCGGAAGAAAGAAACGTAGAATTGACAACGCAAACGGTGCTCAGTCCTCTGCATGTTCTGTCGAGGGAAAATTAACGCTTCTGGAGGAGCGTATCATCAAAATGTTGGGTAACCTCCAAGAGGATATTGACAACAAGTTTAAGAATATTGAAACGAAGCTGTCGAACATTCAACAAAATACGAAGGATATTGAAAAATCTATGGACTTCCTAACCGAGAGGTTCGATGAAATATCACAAAAGGTGGACATGCTCGATCAGGCTGTCAAAGAAAAACATTCACAAATTCAGTACCTAGAAGAAAAGTTAGAGGACCTTCAACGAAATGCAAGAAGCTCAACCCTAGAAATCAGGAATGTCCCCAATACTACCAATGAGACTAAAGAAGTACTCACTAATTACGTCATTCAAATGAGCAGCAAAGTTGGTATCAATTTAACTACCATTGATATAAAAGACGTCTTTAGGATGCCAGGAAAAACTGACTCGAACAAGCCCATAATAGCTGAACTTACAACAACTCTACAAAAGAACAGCCTCATAAAAGCTATTAAAAAATACAACATCACAAATAAGACTAGCAAACTGAATGCCTTTCACCTAGGTCTTCGAGGGCACAGCTCTCCGGTCTTTGTTGTAGAACACCTTACTAGCCGAGCAAACCGCCTGCACTACCTTGCGAGAGAGCTTCTGAGGTCCGGCCAATTCAAATACTGCTGGACTTCCAATGGGAAGGTCTTTTTGAGGAAGACCGATGGCTCCCCGATTGTGCCGGTAAAAAGTGAGGAGCAATTGACGACACTGAAGCCCCAAAATTTAGTCTGACTATCAATCACAGTCACAAATTCAAAAATAATTACTGTACTCTCTTTAAATTTAATTTATACCTCGTTCTCTAGTTGCATGCTGTTTTTAAAAAAAAAAAAATTTATTTTTATTTTTTACACTTCGATTATTTACATTTTAGCTTATACCAGTTTGATAATCTACAGTTTTCTCATCTATAATATTACTGCTGCCACAAACATCCACACACAACACACCACATACAGTAAATCGATAAAACCTAATAGTTTACAGGTCACCGAGATGCTGATTGGTGCTTATATTACCGATAAACTGAAGTACTACCAAATATTGACTAAATGCCGAAGAAACAACTCTGTTCCCACCTCTCGTTCCAACAATGGATAGTAACCTACTCCATCACGAAATAGATAGTTTTAAAATCGCATGCCCATTTGAGTGCTCCCCTTCGGAATGCTATAACAAAATTAATAAACCTAATCAATACCTCAAAATTATTACTCAGAACGTAAGAAGCATTTACAAAAACTTTGACACATTTGTAGTTTTGCTAACGTCCCTTAACATAGAATGTGACATTATCATCTTGACTGAATGTTGGTTAGACAAAAACAAAATTCTTCCTACTCTCCCGGGCTATAATGTATATTCCTCGACCACCTATTTTAACCAAAACGATGGAGTCGTGGTTTACGCTAGATCTGACCTCCCATGTGTAGTTACTGAGCCTACTTTCCAAGAAGCTACTTGTCTACTTGTCAATATTCATAACACGGCCATTCTAGCCCTATACCGGTCTCCATCCAGAAATTTTGATAGTTTCATGAACTCTCTTGAAAATTCCCTAAAAATAATAACCGACACACCAAACGGAGTTGTCATCGGAGATATTAATATCGATATTATGGATAATAACCTTGATAAGATGAGCCCTGATTATCTTAATTTAACAGCGCAATATGGGTTCCTGCCTACTAATATATTTTCGACCCGAGATGGTAAATGCCTTGATCATGCCCTTTTGAAATCCAAACATCCTGCTCTTTCTTTCGTAGTGCAAAGCGCCGTCACTGATCATCTACCGGTATTGCTCTGTCTTTCCTTAAGTGCTGAAACTAAACAACGACAATCACACTTTAAAAAAATTGATTACAACATCGTTCTAAACCAACTAATTGACAATTTTAAACTAAAACAAATTTTGGAAATGACCGATGCCAACCAAGCTTCCTTCACACTCGTAGATGTCTTGACAAATGCCCTACATTCGGGTACCATTCACAGACCAATTCCATGTAACAAGCGCATAGCCAAACCTTGGATAACACCAGGTTTATTAAGATGCATCCGCCATAGGGATAATATGCACCTAAAGGTAAGAAAATATCCCAATAACCTAATTCTAGTAAAAAGCTACCGCAGATATCGCAACTTCTGTAATTGTCTGCTTAAAAAACTCAAATTGGCCTTCGAACGTTCGGAGTTAGAAAAAGCAACAGGAAACACAAAGCATACTTGGAAAGTAATAAAAAATATTGCCAATATTGTTCAAGATAAAACACCGCCTGTCGAGCTTCTACAATCAGAAACAGACCCGGTTAAAGCTATTAACAAAATAAACTCTTACTTTGCGAGTGATGGTAAAACTTTAGCGGAGGAAATTTCAGTAAACGTAACCACCAGAAATATGCCCTGTGATATCAAACTTCAATCACATTGCCGATCGTTTGTACTATTGGATGTGGATCAAAGTGAAGTTCAGCGCGCTATACTCGGACTAAAAAACAGTAATGCTACCGGATGGGACGGGATCTCGTCAAGACTCTTAAAGTTGGCAAATGATATCATAACGCCTCCACTGACCCACATTATAAACCTTTGCTTTTCCTCAGGCATATTTCCTGAAGCTTTCAAGCGTTCGATTATCCATCCTGTTCACAAATCCGGGCCCCGTGACAGTGTCAATAACTTTAGGCCAATTTCCATACTGCCAGTGCTATCCAAAATTGTTGAAAAACTATTAAATAAAAGATTAGTCAAATATTTAGAAAACGAACATTTAATTTCGGAATCGCAATTTGGGTTTAGAGCGAATAAATCAACTGAAATGGCGGTCTCTAATTTAACACAGTATATAGTTGGTAATCTTGACAAAAGGAAAAAAGTACTTGCTCTTTTCTTAGACATGGCTAAGGCGTTCGACACTGTCTCGATACCTTTACTCCTGACTAAACTCGAAAATCTGGGGATACGTGGTGCTCCACTAAATCTGTTTAAAAGTTATTTGACTAATAGAACGCAACGAGTTATAATCAATACTCTAGTAAGTGATGATGAGCCTGTCTCATACGGAGTCCCTCAAGGAAGCATCTTGGGTCCAGTTCTTTTCTTGATCTTCATAAACGAACTATGCCTTTACTCACCCTCGCACGGTAAAATTGTTACTTTCGCGGATGACACGGCACTCATTTTTGAAGGAAGCAATTGGGATCTAGTACGTACGTACGCTGAACAAGGCCTTCGCAATGTAATCGGCTGGTTAGGAAAAAATCTGCTAACCCTTAATTTTGGCAAAACTAAATTCATCACCTTCAGCATCTTAAAAAATAACACACCCTCTCTTAAAATCCAAGCTCACACGTGCACTCTCCCCTCCAACGGCACATGTGGCTGCCTTCTCTTGGAACAAGTAAACTCAATAAAATATCTTGGCATAGTATTGGACTCTCAATTGAACTGGCTGCCCCAAATTGAGCTGATCTCCAGCCGGGTCCGTAAACTCATTTGGATCTTCAAAAACCTAAGATCAGTAGCCAACTTTCCCTTGCTTAAATCTATATATTTTGCGCTCTGCCAGTCTGTACTCAGCTACTGTGTTCCTATCTGGGGTGGAGCGTGCAAAAAACACCTCATTAAGGTTGAGCGAGCTCAAAGATCTGTCTGAAGAGTCATGACCTTCAAGCAGTTTCGATATCCAACTTCCTCTCTTTACAAGGAGTGTGAACTCTTATCGGTTCGCAAATTGTTTATTCTTCACACTATTTTGGCATTTCATAAAACACTCCACTTTGAGCCTACAAATATTACAGAAGCAAGATCATTAAAAAACATTAAATTAATAAAATGTAACACAACATTCGCGAGAAGACATAATTATTATATGAGCTCCTATATCTATAAAAAAATAGACAAAATTCTTAAAATTTATGCACTAACATCCTATAAGCTTAAACACACAGCAAAAGCCTGGCTTGTTGAACAGGATTATGCTTCTACAGAAGCCATTCTTACTGCCCTTGCATAATTTAAATAAAATATTTAATACAATTAATACCTAACTAATATATTCAATTATATTTTAGTGTAATTTTTTTCTTTATTTTACTATTTTCTTGTTATAATTATTGTACTACAGTTTTAGTAATTTTATATACATACAGACAACTTTGTCTGGCGGAGGGCATTAGTACGCCATACCACAGGGCATCCTAGTTTGGGTACTAATGTTGTCCACATGATTATACAATATATGAACATATTATGATAACTACTTTTAAGATTGTACCTACATGTATAATAATGTTTGTTGTTTTCAATAAATAAATAAAAAATAAAAAAAAAAAAAAAAAAAAACACCTCTGGTAGTCAATGTTCATCATTCGCCTCGTCGCGCGCCCCCATTAAACAGAAGTCCACAGAACAACAATATTCAAGATGCCTCGCCACTCTTGTCGCCTGTGTTAAACTCTTCCTCTACTGAACTGTCTAAATTGACTATTGATGTGTTAAAAAAAACACCTACATATTCAAAGAAGTGAAGCGATGTGATACTTTGCAGTCACCACATGCGTTAGCATGTCTGTAAGTCTGTGATCACCACCCACAGATAGTCACTGACGACACAGCTTCGATTTATTACATACACATAAAAAAATCACGAAAAAGTTTAAGTATCTATCATAAACTTAGTTGTTTTATTATTTTTTTAAAGCTAAAACCGTGTCTATGTATACCTAGTATTGTTTCGCATAATATTTTATACAAACTAGGTACCTAGGTAATCTAAACATATTAAACTAAAGTCATACCGCTAGGACACCCATAGCGTGCCGAATGTAATAAACAGTAATTTTTGTCGGTGATCCTCGCCATCGCAGACTAGTACAACATGGGCTTTCTCAATACTACCGTAAACACAAACATACGCATTTTTTATTATATTTAAATATTATTTTTTTATAAATTTACCTGTCAAAAGTAGGTTTAACGTGTATTATCAAAAAAAAAATTACGGATTTAAATCAAGTAACGGAAATTAGATTTTTTGAAAAGGTAACACTTTCTGGCCCTGCCATTCCATTTCATTCATTTCCTTCCTTCCTGGAATTCCTGATGAAAATTGTAGTTGATGTTGTGTGTTGTAGCATTACTTTGGAAATAAATAATCCAATTATGTGTGAAATACCTACAACGTAAATTGTGTATGACTACAATCAGATCAAACGTCGTGCTATCGTGGCTGTGAGTTCTGGAAACAGGATTGCAAATGTCAATATGTCAGGATCTCGGCCTTAATTTCCAACAGAGAATGGTAAGTGAAAAGCTATAGAATAATAGTACTTTCCTATGTAATTATTCACTGCAACTGTTTTTGATCTTAGCGGCATAATACAAAGTGAGTTTACACCAAGATTTATAGAGCTTTTGAGGATACATTCTGAATTATTGCAGTGCATTTTATTTACGACGAATTTTTGTTTACAGGGCGCAAATATATCACAATTGGAAAGGGACATTGGTTCAGAACAGTTCCCTGCTAACGAACATTATTTTGGTTTAGTCAATGTGAGTAATCTAAAAAATCTAAAGTGTTTCAAGTTATTTCATAACCCTACATTTCATATTTGTTTTGGTACCTCAAACAAAATATTCAGTAATTCGTTCAGCTGAAGATGCTATCATGGATGTGGCGGCTATTGAGCTGATTTTACTACCTACTTAAAGTAGCTTTGTTGACTGATTTCATATATTCCTAGTACCACTGACTTCTTGTCAGCAGTTTTGCCTTTTGGAGGAATTAACAATATGTAATATTGTCATATTGTATATCAACCGTTTAGCATATGTTGTAGTATTTTGTTTTCTCCAATTTGAAATGACATGTTTTAGAAGAGACTGTTTATTTTATCAACTTTTTAATAAGCTTCTAAGTAAGGCTCTTAATCAATACAGTTTGATATTTTTCATAGTTAGTTCATGATATTGTTATGTAGGAAATTCAATAAAATAAAAACCATTTTGTAGGATCTTTTGTTGTAAAATATGAATTAAAAATAATTGTCCCATTCTATTATTGTAGCCCTATTGTATTGTAATAATTAAATTTTATTTACTTTCAGTTTGGTAACACATGTTACAGCAACTCTGTGTTACAAGCTTTATACTTTTGCCGTCCGTTCAGAGAGAAAGTTCTAGAATACAAGGCAAAAAACAAACGGACAAAGGAGACACTGTTGACATGTCTTGCGGATTTGTTTTACAGCATCGCTACTCAGAAGAAGAAAGTTGGTTCCATTGCGCCTAAGAAGTTTATTGCTAGGTTAAGAAAGGAGAAAGGTAAGAAACCTAAATAATATAGATGTCCTGATGATAATGTGTTGGTAAACAACTATCCACATTGGTATACAATTTAAAGGAAATAAAAGTGTAGCAGTTGAGGACCAATATCTTGGATATACTGCATAACTAGAGGGAAGAATGTTTAATGAGTCTGGATTCTAAGCTGAGCTTGAAGATTTCAATAAGAACAAAAAAAAATTAATATAGTATATCTAAAGACTGAGAATAGATCATTCGTTTTCTTACCTTTTTATTATTTTTCTGATATTTAAACTCTAGTGCAACTCAGGGTTGGTTGGTGATTAAGAGGGAACCAACCAGACTTTTTGCCTTACAACCAGTTCATATATGGGCTGGTTAAAGAAAATGTATCTTGAGCAAGTAAGAGAGAAAGATGGAACTGACATGGTCAAAAATATACAAGAGTTACAATAAAAAAGATGATAACTGCTCACAATTTTATTGTTCAGGCCTGCAACCTCTTTTAGGTCATCTGACCATCTCATGGAAATCTCATCTCAGGTCTATAGAAATTTTTGGTTAATGATTGTCTACTTGACTTGGCGTAGAATGTCACATGAATTACATTCTCTTATTATTTCACACACTTATTTCATTTAACCAATAGGTGTTGGGTACAAGGTGGGCATATCAAGCTGTGCTTGACAACTGGGGTGATAACAAGTACCACAGTTGCTAACCAAAAGTGCTATGTTGCATAGTGATGTGAACATGGATGCTTTAGTTGCAATGAAGTAATAATATTAACACTCAGCAGACAGATAGTCCTGGGTGTGTAGACAAATACCTCATGCTTAGTTTTCCTTTCATGCTAACGCAAATTTGTCAAGGTAAAACTTGGCAGCAGTCACATGACATTTCCACAGCGAATGCCTTTTCCATACAATTCAATCTTTTAGAAAGTGGCATTTGTCTAGACAAATGCCACTTTCGCGCAAATGCGCACACTTGGGGACCACACTTGTAGTTCATGGGTATCAGGAACTACAAGTCTGTGGCACCTCAACATACAGACCTGAAACGTCTGCAGAACACGCAAACATTTTGCCTGCAGAGGGGATCAAACTTGCACCTCCTGCTTTGGCTTCTTGGCCACTGGGCCACTGAGGCCATCAAAAGCATAATAAAAACTAAATGTAATTAATATGCATATAAAAACTAATAATTGAGATGTCAAAGATATACATAGATAGCTGTATTGACTGTACAAAATTTCTGAAAACTACTAATTTTATAATTATTATTTTTTTCAGAGGAGTTTGACAATTACATGCAACAAGATGCCCATGAATTCTTGAACTTCCTAATCAACCATATAAATGAGATTATTTTAGGTAAGTGTTTCTATGCTCAACTAAAAGCTTGCAGATGTGATTTGTATAACTTCAAGGTATATTAGGTAGGTTTATTGTCACGCAAACATTTTGTTGGAAACACAACAAATGTTGGGGTGCTGCAATAGAAAATGGAAAACTTTTTGGGGCCTTTAAAAATTTACTTGTGATTGATTAATTAGGTGGCAATATGCCACATAAATTAATAAAATGCTAATTAATTGTTTTAAAATTATTTCAGCTGAACGTAGTAACAATCAGAATACACTGAAAGTTCAAAAAAATCCGTTGGGAGAGCATATTACTTGCAACGGAGGCCCACCGCAGAATGCAGAGCCGACATGGGTTCACGAGATATTCCAAGGCACGCTCACTAGTGAGACGCGATGCCTCAACTGTGAAACTGTCAGCAGTAAGGATGAGCATTTCTTTGACTTGCAAGTGAGTGAATATCCCACTGGTCTTCTAACAATTACAAGATAAGACATTTAAAAAAAAACCATTTCAAATAGTGGGAAGTTGATAAATTTCTAATATTGAAATTTGCCCATCTCTTCACCCTTTTTTCATCCTTTTTCCATAAAAATTATATGGGAACATCTTTGAATCATTAAAATCATTTCATCACCATTAAAAAAAATATAATTATTATTGGGTCACAATTGGCACAAATATTGCATACACACAAAAAAAACAAACAGAAACACGCTCACAACTGTATTCCCCATGGTGGACATCCTCAGATACATACTCAGTGAGTAGATCTTGAGGATACCAAGAAGGGGGTAGTCACAGGCACGTCCAAACATTACATTTGGTACATGCCCGCGTTTTGCAAGTAAGCAATCCATGTGACAGGTAGCAAGCCCATCGTCGCTTATTGGAGCACTAACTGTTGGCATGGTTTAAAATAGTTGATTTTAGGTGTTAACTGTTAAAGCATCATCCATAAAGAAATAAATAAATTGTAATTCTTCTCATAATTCCAGGTGGACGTTGGACAGAACACGAGCATAACGCACTGCCTTAAAACGTTCAGCGACACAGAGACCCTGTGCAGCGACAACAAGTTCAAGTGCGACCACTGCTGCAGCTACCAGGAGGCGCAGAAGCGCATGCGCGTCAAGAAACTGCCGCTCATCCTGGCGCTCCACCTCAAGAGATTCAAGTATATGGAGCAGTATAATAGGCATATCAAGGTCTCGCACCGGGTCGTTTTCCCGCTCGAACTGAGACTGTTTAATACGGTGAGTTTTAAAAGCACTCAGTAACATTTAACTTAAATATAATAAATATCTTAGGTCTTCAAGGATGATTCTTAGATAGGTTTCTTCGTCCCAGGTCACTATGGGGCGCAATAATATTATTCTTGGGAATGAGGTCGGTATTGTTGTGTTGATCTGTATTTACCAGTGATCTAGTGTAAATTATAAGTTTAAAGTCACACAGAGAATCCAAAAAAAATTTTTCAAGGGTAAACTTGGCAGCAGTCATGTGGCATCTCAAAAGCTAATGTCATTACCATACAATTTAATATTTCCGCTTTAACGCCAACAGAAAGTGGTTGTTGTCTAAGGGGGGCTTTATGTATCAATGGCGACTAAGAGTTTCCAGCCAGGCTCGGCTTTACTTTACTTTACTTTACTTTAACTAGCTCTATAAAACGTTGTGCTGATCTTTACTGCATAAATGATGTAGACTATGAGTTTCCAGTCGGACTCGGCGGTGAATCCGGACAGGCTGTACGACCTGGTGGCTGTGGTGGTGCACTGCGGCTCGGGACCCAACCGAGGGCACTACATCAGCATCGTCAAGAGCCACGGGTTCTGGCTGCTCTTTGACGACGATATGGTCGATGTAAGTATCATTCATTCATGATTTTTCCCCTTTCGTAATCATAAAGATTAATCTTTATTACACAAAAAAAAAAACACGCTCACTGTCATCCCCATGGTGGACATCCTCAGATACATACTCAGTGAGTAGATCTTTGAGGATACCAAGTAGGGGGTAGTCAAAGGCACGTCCAACATTACATTTGGTACATGCCCACGTTTTGCAAGTAGTAAGTATTCCACGTGACAGGTTGCAAGCCCATCGCCGCTTATTGGAACACTAACTGTTGGCACATGCCTTCGAAATTTTGGTTCTAGGGCATGCCGGTTTTCTCACGATGTTTTCTTCACCACCATGTAACCAATGCAATGTTGCTTTTTTATCAACTGGTTACCCCAGAGGGTTTAAATAATTGATTACTCATTAAGGCATGTTTCGTTTATTTTTCTGAGGCTAACAATGTAGCCTGAGCACACCACGGCCGCTTTCGATAAAATGTATGAAATAATCGCGTTCGTAATCCTAATCACCAACATGCAAGGTTTGTGTACGTGAACGGTGCCGTTGTATGTGCTAGTGAATTAGCAAGGTTCAAGGTTGGTACCATTTGATTCGATTTATCGCTAGAGCGTGATGGCATGCTTTTGCCTGCTCCATCCGTTAGCGGCGGATAACGTCCGTGTCAATTCAACTTGTAAACAATCTTACAATAGAACGCTGACGTGTGCCCCTCTTCTTAAAGCAAATTAAAGTCGGTTTGAATGTCGAGCCAGCGGGAAGGAATGATTTGGCATTCCGTACGTACTATAAAATTAACCATGTTAAAATAAATATTTAAGATGAAAAAAACATAAAATTACTATCCTGCTCATTTTAAGTTCAATCTTTAAACCTCAGAGAGGTAGCCAGTTGGTGACTCTTAGTCTATGGAAAAAATACAATATAGTACTAGTTTTAGTACTAAGAAGATAGCTAAGTAGGTACTGAAAGGTATGTATAAATAGAACACTTATCTTTTGTAAGGTTTTTTATAGTTATTGTATGTTGATATAAAATGAATCTCAAAGACATAGTACAATACTAGTCACTCTTCACCTTACTGGCCCTTGTGCCCTGCCCAGAAATAAATCCTGCATCCGCCCTTTGCGACTGACGTCATAAAATGAAAGATAGTTTGGTAAAAGATTCAGTCGTATTATTATAATTGTTAATGTTGCAATCTAAGGCTTATACATTCTTAGATTATCTTGGCATGTAAATCTACTCAATTTCTCTGTGATTTATTTGGCTCATGATAGTTTTCTTTATTTTTCAGAAAATCGATGCCTCTGCTATAGAAGACTTCTACGGCCTAACTTCTGATATTCAGAAATCATCAGAGACAGGCTATATTTTATTTTATCAATCTAGAGATGCTAGTTGTTAAGTTTCTCTGATTATAGTAATTTATTCAATTTATAGTCATGATAAATCATGTTAAATCAATATGCCAAGTTTGTTAAAGTTAAAGGCATATAAATTATTGAAAACTTGTTTTTAAATGCAATTAACGACGATTATTCGTCTAGTTATCATTGAATTGTAAATAATAATTCATTTATTAAAAAATTGTGATCATACTGAATGATGATTTTAATTTTACCATAACTACTTGGGTCTCTTTGTTAGTCTCTACAAAAACAATATTGGTTTCATTTTGAACAAACAGTGGTATGAAACTTTTCAATCACTTGATTGCTATGGTTTTCCCCACCTACATATGTAAGGAAAGGTAAATAAAACGTGTACAATTTTAATTTTTTCTGGCATGTTGGTTATGCATTCTACAAATATTTTTTTGATAGCAACATATGGGCCGTGAAAAACATTATAAAAAAATACAAAGCCCTCAAAAAGTCTGTTAGAATGTCGGAAATCAAGATACTAATGTTGCTGCATATATTTATCAGTAAATATTGCAACATAAGTTCTTCGAAATTCACTTCCTTTTAATAAAGATTTTATTGCATTTGCGTATCTCTAGCGCTCTTTTTTTTGCTACGACACAAAGGGCATCCCATTTAATATGCTTATCACAATAGAATTCATTGTGCGTTCTTGTCTCTCTCAAATTAACAGTCAAACGATTATGTTCGAGTACACTTATTCCAAGACAAATATTTTGTTCAATACTAATGTCTGTCATGTAATTCCCATAACACAAGATCTGCTTAGTTTGAGGCTAGCCCAAACTAAGAAGAGCACAGATGCGGTGTGAAAAATTTCCAGTATTAGTATTATTTTCGAGTACAAATCTATTGAGGAATTTTATAGTTCATCAAAGATGGCGAAACGTTAAAAAAAAGGAAAGGATGGTTGACAAAAATGTGCCTTCATTTGGTGTTTCTCGCATACTTACAGTGCCATAAAGTTAGCTTCAGGAAAATAAATAACCCAACCTAAGAAAAATTATTTTGGATTTCAGAAGTTCATGTCAAGAGTTTACTTCGTGGGGTGAAAGAGGCATTTTATTGTTTTCCCTGCCTTAACCGGCTAGATTAGATACCTACCTAGTAAAGAAAAAATGTGTTAAAAAAAAACGATTACATAAATGGACGGCAAAACATAATTAGTACTTATAATAACAAATGATAACATCTAGGTAGAACACTCAAAGGCCTTCGGTGTCAATACAGTTGATTAGGTACTTCATTTAATTTTGTTAACCTTCATTCGACAGTAAAAAATTGCTACAAAGTGATGGGTAATGCAATGGGAATTGGCTAGCACTCAGATCAGATTGATGTAAGTGTTCAAATATGTTTTTATGCTGTGTATATAGTAAGTAATTATGTAGTTAAAATTGTAAAGTTTTTTCATAGTATGTGGTAGGTACACCACTTACAACCCCTTGTAATCTTTCGTACAGTCCGTTTAATCCAAAGGTACCAATCACTCGAATTAGCGATAAGACCGCCAATATTGTACAACCATATTAAAGTTTTTACTATTTATTTAAGCTGAAATATTTGGTGTGCAATAAAGTATTTTCTATCTATCTACTTATCTATCTATGTCGTTTTACAGTTGGATGGCCGTAACTATAAGGTACGTAATTGTACGTGCTCCAAGCTCCAAACTCACAAATCATGGCCAATGTTCCGTTTTTAGTGACAATAAACTAACAACTATTTGTGTATTTTCACTATGTAAATATACATACTTACGTTAGTAAGTAGAAATCTAAATAAATTTAAGTCAATAACATTATTTTACGTCTTTGACGCTTACGTACTTTCACTTCATTCATTAAGCAGGCGAGTTTCTCGTTTTAATTCTGTTTAGAGTTTAGTTGTTTTCGTCTGCGACGGTCACGTGGGTCAACATTATTAATGCAATCAATAAATATCACTGAGAGTCATTTAGTCCCGATGATGTTTGAAATTAAGATAGTCATGGCTCTTCATACAATTTTCAGCCAATATTTCAAGATATGTTCTTCAAAAGTAACTTGCGCGATACTAAGACTTTACTGCATATGCTCATTTCTATTCGTTATTCCAGTTGCCTTTGATTATTTAGCTCTTCTATATGAATATAATGTAAAGGGAATCGCGTATAATACATTGCTTGTAGTTGAATACTTCCTATGGTGCTTTACAGCACAAATAACAAGCCAGGCTTTTCTCCCTAGGTACCTACACGCGTGCAATTCTCACTTGTGATTCCCTCATGGGCTACACAAAAAAAGTGTTTAACATAAAGTATATTTTCATCCTAATGCTGATATGCATGTCTCTAAGCATAACTAGTCTATTCTGCGATTATTTTCTATCCCAATACTGGACTGGTATGTTTTCTAAGGATAGATACAATATCTTGTTATTATTATCACAATGGTTTATGATCCAGTCTTCAGAAATGGCTAATTTTAGAGTTTATGTAGTGATAGGGTTGTTACAAAATCGATTGATGATCCTAAGGCAAACATTTGAGACTATCACTGTTCCTGTTGACAACATTACAGCAGATGAGATCCGATCAAAGATGAGAGCAGTCAGGCAATGTTTTATTAATTATAAAAACTTGCTTGATGCATTTGATAATGTTGCTGGACACATGCATTACACTGTGAGTACCTAGATTTTATTCAGATACGTTTCTAAAAAAATTGTGAGTACCTACATTACGGAATATGAGATCCGATGAAAGATGAGAGAATTCAGGCAATGTTTTATTAATTACTTATA
Source organism: Perizoma affinitatum (assembly GCA_961405105.1). Taxonomy (NCBI): domain Eukaryota; kingdom Metazoa; phylum Arthropoda; class Insecta; order Lepidoptera; family Geometridae; genus Perizoma; species Perizoma affinitatum. Next base: position 10,532,976 of record OY560194.1, on the reverse strand, counting down.
AAAACTTGCTTGATGTTTTTAATAATGTTGCTGGACACATGCATTACACTGTGAGTACCTACCTAGATTTTATTCAGATACTTTTCTTTAATTGTACTTATTACTGCTGTGTTTCTGCAAGCTTGCAAGTTATTATTGAATGTATTATTTCTATGAAAGAGTGGTTTATCTTTGATGCCATGTTTTCTATCAACTTTCGTATTATCTTTCAGATGTTTGTGGTTCTTCTGTTCGCTGTACCAGAGCTAATAATGTTTGGATATAGCGTTTTAAAGCAAGTTATCTTTAATGTAATGTTCGTTTATATAAGTTCCTATATAGGTTGATTCTAAATGGTTGAAAAGCAAGAGAGGAATAGAAGACCTTATAGACCTCATTCATCTGAATCTTCACCTACCTATCTACGACGATCTCGGTGGCGTGACGAGCGAGTTGCCGGCTGAGACGCGAGAGTTCGATTCATGTTTCGGGTCAAACTTCTGCGTTATCTGTTCCGGGTCTGGGTATCGTGGTACCATGGTACTCGTAGTTCCTGATACCCACGCTACAGAGAATCCTGGTGTGAAGTCTTGAGTTTGTATGTGATTGTGGTTGTTGGATGTTATATTTTACCGTACTACATTGGATAGTTTGAGAGCAATATTTAATTTTGTGTGCCAAATTTAATGAATGAATACCTACTTATATTTAAATGAGTTCAGGTAGACTCAAGTTTCAAGGATCCGTTTGACCAATAGCGCTTTGATATATTTAGAATAGGTCCTTAAACTGACAAAGTTCCAGGTAAAATACAAATTGTTGTTATTTTTTTAGAGAAAAACAACTACTAGTCCTAAAACAAAATAACATTTACTTACTTAAACAAGTAAGAAGGTGAAAAATTAAAAATAAATTCGCTGGGCTTTTTCTAAAAAAAATATTAGTTCGTATTAGTTCGGCTCCCCCATTAAACATGAATCTCATGAACTCTTTTTATCTGTAAAATGCGTAAAAATTTGAGCACAAAATAAACATTGCTCTCAAACTATCCAAAATCGTTGTCCACACCATGGGGTTGATTTAGATGGGTTAAATTTTTTTTACGTCTCTGTTGTTTTTTGACCATTTTACTAGAATCATTCTATATTGGTTATTAATTAATTTGTTCGCAAATCTTTCTTAGCTAATTATGCATGGTAATTTCCAGCTATATTATTTTAGAATTGTGATTGTGGATGGCATTCGTTGTCTTGTAAGAGTTGTTGCGCCGTGCATTATTTGTGAACTGTGTCACAACGAAGTCGATCTTCTCAAGATGATGTTGACGAACCGGATAATAAAATGTCCTGGTAAGCGAAATTCTGTGTAATTTTTTTATAACGAATCACTAAATAGGGTTAGTCTGATGTAACTACTTACTAAAATGTGTGCATATAGTAAGCGAGACCTTGACACTTGGAAAAATAATAAACTAAAATAAGCTATTTCTTATTAAATAGACTTTAAACTATCGTAAAATTTACGATTTAATTAGATCATTAATTTAAAAAGATTTTTTTAAATAGTGAACAACAAAATTAAAAAAAAATACAACTAATTACAAAAAATAATTACTTAAATGCTAAGAATCGAAGAATTTAATGAGCTCAAATCAGGTTAAGCTTTATAGCTTTGGATGTTTCGACTTATCCACCTTCCATCTCTATCACAAGCACTAAAAACAAACACAGCGCAAGGAAGGTTTACAGTAGATTCAAAACGATAACTAAAGTTAAAAGGTATATATTTCTGCCCGGAAACGGATCGGCTCCGCCTCAACTCGAGCCGTTCAGTATTCTTTGTATGAAACTTCATACTCCAACGCACACTAATCAGCTTTGTAACAGAATCGGAAACTAGGAGCTTATTTTTTTATAGTAATTGAAGACTCTCTTTTCAGATGCGGAGCTACGCGCGGAGTTGCAGCGTGCGCTTGACTACGTGACGCGACGTCCTTTCAGCTTCACTCTGCTGCGCGCCTTCCGCGTCGACATACAACTACCGGTTGCCATATTAGCATTTGTGATCACATACGTTATACTTCTAATTGAGTTTACGCATTTTGTGCTTTAAAACTATCGAGTACCTACCTAATGCAAGTTGTAGAGGTTTAACACTAAGCCTACAGGTTTGTGCTTTAAAACTATCGAGTACCTAATGCAAGTTGTAGAGGTTTAACACCAAGCCTACAGGCAGTGCCGGCCCGAGGCCAAATTTAGGTTGGAGCGAGATACAATTTTGGCGCCCCCTACGCCGTCACATATTTAAAAAAACTCGTACGGCACTGCTCCCTGTATATGTATACCTAAGAGTTTGACTTGTTTAATTTTCTACACTTATTGGTAGAAAATTAAACAAGTCAAATATATTGAGGAAATTAAGTAAGTAGGAATTTTTATTTATCACAAGAACTACTTATTGAAGGAGATCAATCCTTTTACTCTCACTATTTTAATAAAACTAAGCCTAAAATATCTTAATGAATGTACATTAAGAGATCATTAATATTTGTACTACTTACGTAGGTACTTTTTTAATAAAAATATTTAAAAAAAAAAAACTTGCTATAACCTAATAAGTAATTAACAATAAAATTACCGGAACAAAGATTATTAAAATTGAATAATAAAATAATGCCATTATACTTGTAAAACAATCAAAATAAAAAAGTGAAAATAGAATATTAAAACTTTCAAAATAAACACCCTACAACATTTTAATTAAATCTCTGCTTACGCACTTTTGCATTTGCAATTTTTTTTATAATACCCTATATGGTAATGCTTTAGCTTAATGATTTTTAATAGACAGTAATGCTAAATCAGACAGCTATTAATGGTTTAATGCTAAGGTCATTAAATCATTAATAGCTAACTAAGTACTGCTTTTGGGTGACCATTATCAACATCTAAAAAAGGTTTTAAACAGATAATTTCCCGTGAAAGCTCTAATCCTGAAATATCACAATTCAATCAAGTGTTTTCTCCAGTTTTAGGCACGATTCCTTTAAATTTTCATGGGTTTTATTTAAATCATAAAGGAAAATCAAAGTTAATTAATAACATAATTGGTGAAAGTTGCTGAAATCGTGTTTTTATTGAGTTTATGGCGGTGTCTAACATTCGAAGAAATATAATGATTTTAAATAATATCTCTGGATTCACTGGCGCATCATCTTCACTTTAAATGAAAACATTATTTTTTCTTGTTGAGGTGATTTCAAATGCCGGATTAATATCAGTTTTTTCAGCTATCTCTTTAGCTGTATCTAGTAAGAGCCTGTGGCAGGACATGGTCTCCAGAATTTTGTAAAAAAAAAAAAACATTTGTGCAAAAAATTTGTGGCTTCTGACAGGTCAACGCTTTCACATTGCAGATTTCTAACCAGATTAATATGGAATAAAACCGTAACAAATGATTGGCGACAGCAAAAACTCAAACTTCTTCAAATTGGCTGCAAGTGTTTTAGCTTCAGAACTCGTCAAGGGTCATTTGATTGTTATATGAACAATCTTCTTTCAAGGCACTTTTTATATCAGTAAAGGTACTGGTATCGGACCGCTTTCAAGCTACATTCCCGTCTCACAAACCTTTTTTTAAGTTAAATTGTGTATATGTTTTGAAATAAATTCCCACCTATTAGTAAATATAGGCTCGTTAGTCCTTCATAAATTTGTAGGTAAGTTAAAAAGCATTCACGTAAACTATTCACTTATGTCAGCATATAACGGGTCTTCCAATAGGCACGTCCGAACTTTGGCAGTTGGTAGCGGCCATCTTGTTGTCATTTATTCATTATGTTTTGCCAAATCATCATGGATAGCTATAGCATTCAACAACACGTGCAAATGATAAAATTGTTTTATCAAAATTAATGTTCTGTTCGGGCAACGCACCGCGCGCTTCGCCCTTTTTTTTTTTTTTTTTAACTGGATCATATGAACACCAACGACATGTGGTTATGTGGCCAACATAACCTATGCCATAGGTCAAATTCAGCCTGATTTATGCGCAAAAGTCATGGAAAATTGGATATCTCGCATGCGCTCCACCCAGAGAAGCCGTGGCGGACATTTGAATGATGTCATATTCCACACATAATGGCATCACTACATCTTTCAAATAAATAAATAATTTTGATAATATCTCACACACATAATTATAAGTTTAACGGGTCTTTATCGCGTTTACCTTTTTTATTATATTCCCGACGTTTCGGCTGTATTGCAACAGCCGTCGGGAATATAATAAAAAAGGTAAACGCGATAAAGACCCGTTAAACTTATAATTATGTTATCTAATCGCGAAAGTTTGAAAAGTACTATCTCACACACACTTTGTTGTATTTAAAGTTAAAGATAGGACATGCTTAATGAAAGACCCTATATTAGACCACCTAGATTTCTCATTTTCTAGTTAAATTTACGCTTTTTGTAATATCAAAAAGCGATTTATTTTTACCGTTATTTTTCTATATTAGATATTGAGGCGCCGCACCTCAGTGGTAAAATAAGAAGACACTTAAAATAAGCTATCGAAAGGACAAAGATTTATTTTTATCTCTTGAAAGGCTAAAAACAATACCTAACAATTACCGTCGTCTCATGACGAGCTTATTGTGTGAATTAGGATTTACGCGATCCAGTGACTAAGAAATATAAAAATTAAATAATAAAATTTCGCTATGACACTGAGATCTGTAAAAAAAACGCACAGCGGCGCCTCTATTTTTAAAGGAAAAAAATATCAAAAAAGGCATTTAGCAGTTAAATTCCTTTAAAAAAGAAACAAAATTAACATGTCTTAGAGGGCGCCTAGGCGTCCTAGATCGGTGCCGCCGGCGCCGATACTCTGAGAGTCAGGTACAGCAACTAAGTGGTAAAGAAAAATCAAATTAAATATCGAAGGGGGAACGCCTTTTAGGTACAGTTAATTTTTATATGAAAAAAAAGAAAGTGATGGTCTCCCGGGGTACTTCAAGTAGTGCATTCAAAACGGGGGCGCCTTTGGCGCTAAGGGCGTCGCGGGCACCCAGGATCCTTCGCCAAGGGCCATGGCCTAGAGCGGCCGCTCCGTTCGCCCTAGGGACGGGCCGGCCCTGCCTACAGGTTGTACACCATGCCTAAAATCCAATAATAAAATGTTATTTTTAGGTTACTTTTTATCCGGGAACCACGCGAGCGGAGCCGTGAGTAAAGGCTAGTAAAATGTATAGTAATCAATAAAATAATTGTCATCGATATAAAAATTAAAATGGTTTCTAACTCTGCTTACTCAAAATAGCTAAATTTACTTTTTTGCTGCAGTAATGTAACTAGAGATTACTGAAGATGTAACGCATGTCTTTTGGGTTCGGATTGTCAGAGCGCTGGTGTAACGGTGGGCGAGCAGATAAGCAAGTCAAGCTTATATGTTCTTCCACCGTTGACCGGTCAAGCTGACGCGGTGGTGGTGGCGATCAATATATTCACGGCAACCACTAAACAACCCTTTGCCGCACCACCCTTTGACGCGGTGGCTTCAGTTTGACCGGGCCCGAAGAGGAGTCGCTGACGGCATTGCTAGATGGTTTCGCCATCAACCTAGCAGATAGTTAGACCATTAAATATGGGTATTATTTATTAATTATTATCAATAAAATATACAGCAGACATCAATAAAAATAGTTATTTATTTGGTATAATTGTGAATAAGGTTTGGTGTTGTCACGAGCTCTCATCGTCCGAGGAGGAGTACAGCGCGTCTCTCGGGTTGGGAGCGACCGAGCGCTGCGTAACAGCGGGCGAACAGATAAGCGTGTCCGAGGAGTCGCTCACGGTGCTGCTAGAAGGACTACACTTGTCGAATACGCTGTTCTGCTGGAAGAAATAACCTGCATTAATGGAAGGAAGGAGATTGACGAAACATCTATATAAGGCAAGCGTGAATGGGAGAATTGGAAGGGGTAGACTTTGGCCTGTTGTTAAACGGTTACCGTAACCATAGACACACCAGAGGTATTACTTGCGCGATGCCGACCTTGAGACATAACGGGTGAAAAGTCTCATGTGAAGTCTAATATTCGGAACACAGTAATGGGAGCATTAGTGCTTGGCGGCAGAAATAGGGATGGTCGTAGTAGGTTCTTCCCCGGACGAGGCCTTCATAAGGAGCTAAAGTAGATACTTCTAAAACGTTCTAATTGGAGGCGTTCTAGAGAAAGTTTAAATCAAGAGTACTCTAAACCTGCTAGCATGTATGTAGCAAGTCGAAATCCGTGGTATCTGCCTACCCTTCATGAAAACAGGCGTGAGTGTATATAGGTACAGAAAGTTCCTTAGAGTGACTAATGTCTAATCATAAAAATATCCGAAAAAAATCTGTGTCAAACAATGTAAAACATTTTTTTTACACAGGGTATCCCATATTGTAGATTTGTATAATAACGAAAAGCATTATTCTGCTTACAAAACAAACTTTTGATCAACGACTTTTTGAAATTCAGCTATTTTCATTGAATAAAACGAGAATAAACATTTGCTGTTTTCAGTAAAAACTAATAAATTAGCTGTTTTAGGTATGGCTTCTGATGTCAAATATCTTGTTCGATTAATACTTAGTAATAGTCTTAGAGTTGAACCACAGTTCAAAAATACAGCTGCTTAAGCGTGGATTCAACCAAACCTTAATTTATTCCCGAGTAACTACTTATTTTATCCACCTTGGGCGTCTAGGCTTCCTCGTCACTACAATCAAATATATTAAACGTTGCATTATACATTTTTGTTACAATAATTCTTTATATGACAAAACACTTACTTACACTTACTTACTTTGAGTTAAAATGACAAAACAGCAAATAAATCACATAATAATGACACGGTGGTACAGTAGTAACTATTCGACGCAAAACATAGTAGTATAGTAACTATTACCGTCTTAAAAAATAATTTATAAACGGGCGATTTATTCTAAGAGTAAAATGTACTATCGTTTGATAGAATTCAACTCCAAAAGGCATTTAAAACTATTTTCCAGAAATGAAATTTTAGAAATTCGTCATCCGTCCATCGGATGGGTCGTCTTCTGCATCGTCGTATTCGTGGTCGCTATTAAAGAGCCTTTATTCCCCAGCAGTTATAGTCTCTTTAGGGTTTATGGCCCGCACCTCATAAAGTTGACATGACAGTAGGAACTAAATAAGTATATTAATAAGTAGGAACAAAGTATGCCGTACTCACATTCTTCGGCTTCCCTTGTACGGCCGCGTCTCCAACCATTTCTTCGATGTACGAGTTCCTGGTGTCTCCCATGTGACGCTCGATCATCTCAAGTCTCTGGAATTTTTTACAAATTATTGGTTTCGTTTTAAATAAAGTTATTTACAAAAAAATACATACTATCCGACATACAGCTTCTAAATAATATTATGTACAAGCAACAAAATCCTATAATAACTGTGTTTTGAACGTGATAATTATCAGTATAACATAGCGAAACGATATTTTGATTTCCTTTCGAACACTTACCGCTTTTAAAATATCAAATATACCAATTAGGTTAATACTTAATTAAAATATGAATAAGTTATCGTAGAAAAGGCAAATTTATGTGCGCATTAACACGTGCTCAAAACGGTGAAGGAAAACATCGTGAGGAAACCGGCATGCCCTAGAACCAAAAATTCGAAAGCATGTGCTAACAGTTAGTGTTCCAATAAGCGGCGATGAGCTTGCAACGTAGTATGATGGTAGTATACCTCCGGACGAGCTCTTTTACACAGAGCTGTACTATTTTAATATCACAAAAGCTTAGGTAATGACCATATCTCCAGCTTCATTCCGCTGCGAGTCACCCAACAAATGCGCGGATTTCGTGATCTTCTTCATCTTGACGTTTTCCACCAGCTTGACGTGCGTGCTCTGAGCTTTCTTCGCGATGATGTTGACGCGCTGCTCGCGGGAGTCGTCTTCGTCTCTGTGAGGAGATTCCGGCACCTCTTCGATCCTTTCTGGGGCGTCGGTGGGTTCGTGGATACATTGACTGAAATAAAATAAATATAATATAATCAACATAATATCATCTATGCTAATAATAAAGCTTATGGGTTTTGTTGCGACTACCAGTCGGATGTGAAACAATATTTTTGCATTTTATATCCCATTTCTTAAGGAAGGTTATTCAATTCAATAATTTTTATTTCAGACATTATTAATATCCTCGACACAGGAAATACTAGTGTGGGGTCAGGACTATGTACGAGTCTGTTGGCTGTTTTTTTTATTGTTAATTTTTTTTGGGATACCCTGTATAGAACTGTGGTAACGCAGTAAAGCATCAGCACTATCATCAACACTCTAGTCTTTAACAGTGAAGGAAAACATCATACCATACAGTTTAGCCTCAACAGCAAGCCACTGAAAGAACCGGTATCTTTAAGTTCCTAAACAATGAAAATAAGATGAGAAGAGCGCTCCATCTTTACAAAAGCTTTTGGATATCTCAGGTCCGTGCAAATAGCTCACCCGTGGCATTGGTTGTTCTTAATGAACGAGTAGATATCCTTGAACGCTTGCTGGATGTACGACAGTGTGTGCTGGTCTATCGGCACTGAACTGGTGGAGCCAGAACTGCAAGACAGGTCCCCGGATCGGGAGCTCGCTTGGAACGATTGTTCTGAACCTGGAAAAAGATAGAAAGTTAGATGACCATTTATTCAAACCACCACCATTTTATTAAACTAATGGCTGTGCCAATAGCAGTTCTACAATTCACAGCAGCTCCACGATTTGTAGCATTTCTACAATTCACAGCAGCTCTACGATTTGTAGCAGTTCTACAATTCACAGCAGTTCTACGATTTGTAGCAGTTCTACAATTCACAGCAGCTCTACGATTTGTAGCAGTTCTACAATTCACAGCAGCTCTACGATTTGTAGCAGTTCTACAATTCACAGCAGCTCTACGATTTGTAGCAGTTCTACAATTCACAGCAGCTCTACGATTTGTAGCAGTTCTACAATTCACAGCAGCTCTACGACTTATAGCAGCTCTACGATTAGTAGCAGTTCTATAATTTACAGCAGCTCTACGATTTGTAGCAGTTCTACAATTTACAGCAGCTCTACAATTTGTAGCAGTTCTACAATTCACAGCAGCTCTACGACTTATATCAGCTCTACGATTAGAAGCCTTTCTTCGATTAAAATCTAGTCCGGGGTCAGGGTCATGTGTGTGACTGTTGGGTGACTTGGGTGTTAGATAGATAGATAGATAGATAACACTTTATTGTACACCACATAATTCTTACAAATAACACAGAAAATTACAAGCTAATCGCGGAAGTACAATGTTCATTTATTTATTGTTTATTGTATAGTGTTACCTAAAATTATTATTGCAAAAAGTACAACCGAACAATAGTATATAATAGTGAGTTGTACGAGTATATGTGTATACTTACTACTTGCAAAACGCGGGCATGTGCCAAATGTAATGTTTGGATATGCTTTGACTTGGTATCCTCAAAGATGACTGGGTATGCATCTGAGGATCTCCATAAATGGGGAATGCAGTCGTGAGCGTGTCTGTTTTGTTACCTGAAGATGTGGCGCCGTTCGCCCAGAGCCGTATCTGCTGTTGTTTGAGCTGCTTCATTTGGTCCACCAATTGTTGGTTCAACTCCTCGAGCTGTTGCCGGTGGGATATTTCTTCATGAAGCTGTTCTTCCAACACTTCCGCATAGTCGCTGAATCGGTGATAATATGGGTGTTAGATTTTAGTAAAGAAAAGATAAACGGAAAAGATTCCGTAACGGGGGCGAAATAGTCCTCTTTTAGACTCCGTTGACTCGCTATCTGTACGAAATAGTCCCATTTAACGCACATGAGGATAGTCTGGGATTTATAGCAACAAACAACTAAACATCCAAACTTTCTCATTTATATTTTTTATGAATTTTCCTTTGATATCCGACAGCGTTGTTTTAACTTATGTAAATTAATAATTTGAATGGACATAATGAAATAACACTTACCGCTCTTTCTTAACGACACTGGTCTTGTTTACATGTTTCACGGTTCCATTCCTTGTATTTGAAGCCACGCGTTCCTTGACAATTCCATTCCTAAAAAGAAAGCCATTGAAAGTTAACTTTATTATAAGAATTATTGAAAAAAACTTATTTTAAACTATTGTTATCATTTTATATTACAAAAACTAAAACAATGACGATCTTTTTCAGACATACTTTGGACCTTGTTCAAAGTCAAAGTCAAAGTCATAAGTCAAAATTCATTTATTCGTTAAAATCACAAGGATCACTTTGAAACGTCGGTTTATCTAATTTATATTGACTGGTTGTTTTTTATCTATCCATCTAATCAGACGTCAACATATTTGGATGTAGATTCTTTCGACATTTCTACTGAGAATGACAATCTCAGGAATTAATGGATAAAGAGGTTCTAAGCTTCCCAAGATAATCTATATGGTCGAGGATGACGACCATGTTTTCATGTTTAGCGTTCGTGTTGCAAAGAATTAATGCATATTTTTGATTTACCTTTTTGCGTTGCTAAGCAAAAGGCGATCATGGCAGAAAGAAGAGATATAAAGATGTGTAGATAGAAAATTAGTATTCTCTCGGAAGATAAGACTGAAACGAATGCCAAGCGGGCAAATGTTTTCATGCCAGTCGGATCCACTGCCCTCAATAACCTACTGACCACATCTGACCATAAGACATGTGGTCTGCCACGAGACCACCTGATTACCTATCTCTTACCACCATTCAGTAACTGCTTTGGTCAATCGGTAAACTTAGATATATTAAAAATAAAATCTTGTCAAAAAAACATACCTACTTTATTACAATACCATAGGACTTATAAAGTACAATTTTACTAACTTTAAAGCAATAGATTTGACCGATCTTCCATCGCTTGAGCATCCACTGACATTGCCAAGCCAAGAAAACTGGAACATGATAAAATGAACTTGGATGTTTTTGTTTTAAATAAAATATCCCATAACGTATACCATTTCAGAACCATTATCAATACACGGCAGCAATAATATCAAGACATAAGATCTTACAGTAGCTTCTTCTTCCTGTTAATAAACTCCGAAGTAATATCATTTTCAAAACATACCGAATTAAAAAAATGAGCGTTTAAAAAAAACTCCCACTTTACATGTCTTTTATTTTTCAAAGTATAAAGTCAAAATTAATTTATTAATAAAAATCACAAAGTTCACTTTGAAAGGTAAATTTTACCTACTGCCTGTTCATCCGCGACCAAGCCAGAACAGAAAGAAAAAGGTACTAGGGAGGTGCGCGAATTTCATTATGCAAAGACGGACTAGCATAAGGGTTCCCTTTTTGGGCACAAGGCTTCGGATAACTAAAACTACAGTCGAAAGTTACCTGTCCAGCCATCCCTCGTTCGTTGTCCCTGAGAGCGGCCCTGACTTTTGAGAGCGATTCCAAGGGCACGTCCGCATTATGCCTCATGTCCAACACAACCAGTGTGGTGTTTGACTGCATCATATGTATCACAGCCTTAGACGTCTGTTCGCTTATTCCGCAGTTTTGGATGTCCAATGCTGTTCATAAATAATAAATAATACTGGACATTTTCACACAGCATCATCTAGCCCGAAATTAAGCAAAGCTTATATACCTTTTTTGTAAACACATACAAATTATACCTACATAGAAAACACCCAGACCCGAGACAAATAATTTCAAATCATACAAACATTTGTCCCGCACCGGGAATCGAACCCGCAACCTTCTGCGTCTCAGGTGGGCTTTCGCCCACTGCGCCATAGAGGATGTCATAATAAAATTTAAACAGTATTAAGGTAGCCGTGTTGACCTAAGAAGCGGTACCTCGACTTCCGCTCGTGGGTTCAAACTCGGTCGTGCACCGAAGGAATTTTCCGCTAGAAAACTTATGTGAAGGAAAACAACCAAAAACTCGCAAAGCATGTTCCATCGGTTGGTGTTCCTCAAAGATCTCTATTTAGCTAAATAAAACTCATAATGCTACCACAGTGCATCCAGTCAATGTAAGAAAATAATTGAGTGAAAAGAATGAACATTTTCGAAATAATTGATTGAAAAGTGAACGAAAAAGTTCAAAATAGTGAACTTTTTCGTTCACTCAATCTATAAACTTACTGGCTTACTGATCACAGTGTGAAGGTATTTTAGCAGCAAAAGGTATTTAGTATTTCTTCAAAAAACCTTTCTTTCATCCACTTATATCGCACATAACGTGGAGTCAGCACAACAGGTTTTTCCCATTCCAATTCCGAAGAGACAACTAACTAATTACGTCTGAAAATTCGCGGTGAATTTTACCTTTTATCCACAAGTCGTCAGCTAGCACATCTAACAGTTTTCCCACACCTGCGTCGCCCAGTTGTGGGTTCGCACACAAGGTGATCCGTCTTAACCCGGCCATTGTGTCGAGATCCGGAAGTCTGTAGCGCAGCGTATGAACCCAGTTTTCACTGTATCTGTGTATCTTTTGATACTGAAATAAGAAAAATGTTGAATGTAAATGAAAAAAAAACAATGTCTGAGATTCCATTTTGATTCTTGGTGCGAGATAAATGTTTGCATATTTTATTACGGGTCTGGGTGGTGTGGTATCATGAAACTGGTAGTTCCTAATACCCACAATACTGGGAATCCTATAGTGTAGGGTCAGAACTATGGATGTGTTTGTTGGGTGTTTATTTATTTTATTTCCAAAAATACAGTAAACCTTTAATTCTCGTTTCAGCTGCATCAATACTGATGATTTGTGTGGTTTAAACTTGTGACACAAAAATATTCTGTTTTTGAGCTCATATCTCCATACAAAAGACATCGTTACCGACTAAAGTCAAATAAGCAGTTTCCTACCAAAATCATACAAAGGTACGTGAAGTAAGTACCTACGACTACAACTTTCGGATTTAAAAGATCGTTAAACACACAAAACACAGTCACATTAGTTGGATGTTTGCATGTACTGTACATATCTTTTTCCAGGTCTGAGTGTTGTGGTTCCTGATAACCACGATACATGAAACCCTAGTGTATGGTCAGGACTAAGTATGTGAAGGTTGGGTGATTATTTAACTTTTATTTATCTCGTCGATTACCTTAACCAGATCAGCGATGTAGCTGGCCCCCTGCTGAGTCAGCTCGCAGCCAGTGAGGTCGAGTGTGAGGATGTTGGGGAGGCAGCGCACCGCCTTGCAGACCGCGAGGCAGCCCGCGTCGCCGATCAGGCAACGCCCCAGGAACAGATGTTGCAACGAGTTGTTGGCAAGAAGAGCCTATCAATCACAGTAGGGGATAAGGGATGCAATCGAGCTTCAAAGCCCTACCTTGATTGAGGCTTACCCTTCATCATACACAGCCCGACTTCACTCAGTTCTGGGTCCCTCAGTTATGCCATCCACATGAAATTACCGGCACATTAGAATCTCAACTCTTCCTTCAAACTTTGTCTCACGGTTGGCAACGTGCGAGTGATAACTCTGGTTTTGCAAGCGTACATATGTTTGCAGTAACCGCTTACCAACAGGTTATTTGCCACTTTATTTGTAACAAAAAAGAACACCTCTATATTGCGCTTGTCTAAACCATTCACGGCCTGCTGACTATGTCGTCTGCTCATTTCGCTGCTGGACGTCCAACGTTTCGGTTACCACTCTTTGGAAATGTATTGCAAGACGTGGTGATGCCAGGTGAAGCAGGAAACGATTGAATGGTAACTTAACCTTTCCTATTAAAAATAAAGGTTTAGTGTCATAAACAAGTTACGACATAGATCATTGTATCACAATATCAGCTGTTTTACTGGATTAGAGAATCAAACTTTACATACCGTAAAATAAGGTGAATAGCGTCAATACACACACACACACACAAACACACACTTTTTACTTTTTTAGTCCTCTCTTACAAAACCATAATAACTTTTATATTTTTTGTTCAGTGATGTGTAGGGGGAGGTATTGGAGGCATTAGAGAAACTTTTGGTTTTATTAAACTTTGGGTCCCAACACCTTGAAACCTCAAATAGGAACCTTGAACTTACAACTTTAATTTAAAGATTTATTACAGTTTATTAACTAAATCAATTCCTAATGCTGGATATTTTTCACACAGCATCTTCTAGCCTTTGTATTATGCGAACTAAATTTTTTTTATTTTGATTTTTTTATAAATCATACATAATACCAAATATTTTTATTAACTAAACACTGCTTTCCCTCTTTCTGCTCATCAGTTGACAACATGACACTGTTTGATGGCTATTTTACAATTGATAAAATCTTTATAACTAAGACCCTTAACTTCGATTCATAGTCAAAGTCAATAAGTGTGTCCGGAGGCCGTATAATTAAAACCAGGTGCAGCGTAGCTCATATTACTACAGAAGCAGCTGCCCCGTAGCTAAATCAAGCTACAGTCGTAGTTGTACTATGGCTTTGGACTCGTAGATCTGCTTTTTATTTATTATTAAGTTCCTATTATTATTCAGCAATTTTTGCCCCACTGCTGGGCAAAGGCCTCCCTACCCTCCTTCCACTCCTTACGATTAATCGCTGTCACAGGCCATAATCTCAGATGTGTGTCGAGCTCGTCCTGTCATCTCATCCTGGGCCTTCCACGTCGCCGCCTTTCATTGCGTGGATCTACATAATTATTATAAATACTTAGGAAACTGATGAGCACCTCATTCAAAGGATTCAAATACGGTATCTTCAGCGGCAGCCCCTCAAGCAGCAACGTAGTGAGTAGCGTTGTGTTTGACAGCAACTGACAGATCGCTTCCATCAGGTTGGTCAGCATGAAGTTGGTGAGAATTACGGCTCGCTTGTTCACAGTCTTCGCTAATCGCTCGCAGTCTATTTGCTCTAGAACTGTAAATAAGATCAAAATATCATGCTAGCTCAAACTAATGGGACTCATTAATAATAATAGATAAACACCCAACAGTCACAACTTCCTGTGTCTTGGCTATCAGGAACTACGAGTATTATTGCACTACACCACCGGAACAAGCAATACAAGCAAATATTTGTCTCCAAGTATCGAACCCGCACCTCTTGCGTCTCAGACTGCTAGTTATTTTTTGGTCAATCGTTGGCGTTAAATCAGTCTTCAGGTAATCAAAAGTTGCATTTAGCTAAACAGAAAACAACAGACATAATTCCATGTTACAGGAAGATAAAACAACATTATGTTAATCCAACGTAACATGGCACAAAAGGGAAATACATTGGTCAATGTTGTGTATTCAGGAAAGTCATTTTTCATAGCGTGATAGCGTGTGTGGCCTCCAGTAAAGGGTCTCATTTTAAAGACTCATACGTCAACTTTAGTTGCAAGTTATAAAAACTCACCTGTCTTTACTGGCTGCCGACAGCGGATACACACAGAATGGAGACTCAGATCGCAGCTCAACGCATTGAGAATAGGGGGCCAGTCCACATATTTAATTCTATCTACGCAGAAGTCTAGCTTTTTCCCATTTTCCGAAGGTATCACATTATTGAGTGCCGTGAGGTTTTGCAACTTGCAACACTTCACATAGCATTGGTGGAATATGCGACTCGTCTTCGACTCAATGCCTTTCCCGACCATGATAAATTAAATATATTTTATCAAAAATATTTCAGATCATATGTCCAGTAACGCAGTTTTCGCTTCTGAACTCGTTTTTCAATAAATTAGGGTAATAAATTATGATTTTGGTGAATAATTGCTCAAAAAAATATACATGTAGCTAATGACAAGCTGAATCGAAATTGGAATGCCTGTCAAGCTGATGTTGTCAATGTTAGTTTTTGACAGGAAGAAGTTGGGAAGGATCTACGTAACTGAAACGAAGGAGTAGGTAATAAAAAAATATTATGTATTTTGATGTAAAATTTTTGTGTGACCTCTTAATTTATTTATTTGTTTTGACTGAAGAGGTTGCCAACCAAAAAATAAGACCAAAGAATTAAAACAGGCGAACTAAGGATAAAAAAGTATCTTACCCTTCAAAGAATATAATATACTATCTTTTGCCAACAGCTTTGCAAGCGTTTTTAAGTAGAACGTGTTTAAAAAAAAACCGATACTCCATTACAAACTTTCACCCTTTTTTCCTCAATTATTCATCCTTCTTAAGGCTCAATCAAAATTGAACATAGTGGTTATTTCCTAGCAAAATTGATTATATGGATGCCTGGACTTTAGTCTGCCCGAATGAAAGTTTCCCTGAAAAACTTGTCTTGCAGAGACATTGGGACGACCTTATGTGCAAAAAAAATTAAAAATACCTTGTATATTCCGCTTCAAGTCCTGAAAAGCGAGCTCGTCTCCTTGCTTCTAGAACTCGAGTCAGGATTCTGGCTACATGTACTTCCTTTAGCGAATAGAGGGACACTATTAGGTAACTTTTGCAGGATGACAGCTTTTCATTTTCAATAGCTGTCACCCTGTGTATTGGAGCCAGAACTTAACAAATGACGGGTCTTTAATTCCTTGGAGTCGTGGTAGGGCGTTGATTTGGGACAAGACTTGCGTGGATACAATGGCAGCCTCTCACGTCACGTCCACCTTCGAATCAGCGGGCACGGCAGCATGGGCAGTGGAAACGTCAAGAGGCGGAAATACGCGTATATCGGTGATGGATAGATTATTTCTGCCTTTTGCAATGGAAACCTCAAGTCCGTGGGCCAATGATGCCTGGCTCCTTTTCAGGGAAATCTCGAAGTGACTGATGGACGAAACCAATGACCAAAGTGCTGGGCGCTTACCTCGGTAAAAAATTAAGATTGCTGTTCAACGAGGTAATGTCGCCAGCATGGACGAATCGACTATAGTCGCCAGCCTTTTGGGTACCCTGCCTGCGGTCGGCACTGTCCCCACTGCCTGCGGTCGGCTGACTATTTTCTACCTGTAGTCCTATCACTGTAGGTTTACAACAATCTGCTTTTCCTAGTTTAATATATTTTCTGTTTTTAAAGTAGCTGTTGTAATAAATAAAATTTTATTTTTCTGGGCGTAAAAGTAAATACATAGGCAAATACTTAAACAAATTAAAAAACACTATTCAAAATGATCCAAATAAAATAAAATATGTATATTTGCTGGTTATTTATTTAAAAAAAAAGTTTTAAATATATATTTTACTAGACTTAGTACGAACGGCTACACGCCATACATTTTTAAATACTTAACTGTCAGCAGGAAATAAACAAAAAAAAAATGTTTTCAACCGAATTTTACTTTAAACTTTATTTAACATTTTCACTAAACATATTTAGATGCATTACCTAAATAAGACAGGCCCACATTTGTGAAATACCACCGGTGGTACCACAGGTACGCGTAACAAAGTCACAATAATTGTGGACGGTTTTGTCACGCGGGCAAAATACCAAGGCGGCGATACCGTGACCTGTGACATTTCTTTAAGTTATGTACGTTGTAAATGTCAAATGTGGACTCGTCTTTCCTTGCTGACTTAACCATCAATGGTTTTAAAAATATTATGTAATAAAATCAAAAGTAGGTTCAAAACAATTTACAATATCATGGTAACTTTTAAGGCACATCTTGGTCAGAGAGCTTATTAAAAAAATATGTTTTATTTATTGTCACATGACATACTAAAATACTAATTGTTAATATTACTCCATAAACAATACAATAAATGATATTTTAATAACATCGATATCACATTAGTTACAAACTTATAAGTTTTATCTTTTGACATACTAGTTATAATAAAATATGCGATAAATTCAGAATAAGTACATACTGTCTGTCTGTATACATTAATTTTAACTAAGATATTAGTAGGGTATCCATAATACAATGAAGTTAACTAATATAACTTTTCAAACACCAAACTAAAAATATTGACCATCACCTGTTATATTTTTTTTAGTTTTTATAAGTTTTATTGATGATAAAATTATTCTGTTATACAAATGAAAATACAACAAATACAATAGTTATTTTCCCCTTTTTTTATAGCTTTATTAGTAACGAGATCATATAATTAAGCCTCATCCGTTTCACTTTAATACATGCCATTTTTGATATGAGGCTGATACGGGTTGATCTCAGGATTTTGGAGTAAGTTGTTAATTTTAAAGTGGGAATGACCCATATCGCTCATTTTTGGTTCATTTTTCCAGCACAAATGTTTCCGAATGAGACACCTGTACATAGCATACATCAGCGCTCAACCGAATAGAAAGTGTTCAATAAATTCGCCGATTAGAGGCAAAGATGCAGGGTCGAGTCCCGCTAAATCGGAATTATTGAGACACATTTGAAGTACAAATATAACACAAAAATGTTTATTTCAAAACATTATAACAGAATATGATGCGGCACTGTCTCCTGCGTTAGTTTGACACTATGTTGCAGGAAACCAGTTCCTTCCCCAAATGTTCTAGAACTTGTGCGATATGAAAAAAAAGTAATAAGATATAACCGGATTAAATATAGTATTATAGGATAGTAACCTATAATACTATATACCGGACAGTAACTTAAAATACCAAAAACATACCATACTTCTAAAGATGCGTTGTACATAATTATGTGTTACACACCCCGACCCCCAGACACGAACCCCCACGTGCGTGTCTGGGGGTCGGTGTTTGTGTGATTTTTATAGTATTAAATAATGTATAGCTCATTCAACAGGTGTAAGCATGATTTCTATACCATCGTATTTATGTTTTTGTAGCCAATTCTTCAGAATAATTTTAGATTGAGCACCGTTTGCTCTTTTACTTAATTTTTTTATTCAGTATTTTGTAAAAAGTTAGTGCTATGTGAGAGTAGTATCTGTCAGCAATAGCACAGTTCCTTCATGGTACGGGACAATTGTCGAGTGTTTTGGTAGTCACAGGTAGATTCGGGATAATTTCTTTGCCGTATCGTATTATAGAGGCGTTGATGTATAGTTTGCTGAGTATTTTCACACCTGTCATATAGTTCCGTTGTCGGGTGTCGGTAAGGTAGACCCAGCATGACTTTTAGGAGAGCACATTGTGCTCGCTCTACTATTATGAGGGATGTTTTATTATGCACTCTGCTAGAGCCATATACGTTCGTAGTAGGAGCGTTTTAAACACGTGTACCAGTTTCCTTATACCAGTACGTTTGGCTACGGTATTTATGTGAGGGGCCCAGGGTGTCTAGACAAATACCACGTTCTGTTAGCGTTAACGCCTGCGGAAAGATTGAATTGTATGTACCTAAATTATATTCGATTTGGAAATGTCACGTGACTGCTGCCAAGTTTTACCTTAACAAATTTGCGTTAGCGTGAAAGGTAAACTAAGCGTGAGGTATTTGTCTAGGGCAGCCTATCCTCGATAACTACTCCAAGGTACTTTATTAATGTATATTTGTTGTTTCGAGCCAGCTCTCGTCAATTCTCGTCACGTGTCTAAGACCGGCATAAGAGACAACAATGCTCGAATTAAAAACAGGTATTGGCGAAACTATATATTATACGAAGGCCCACTTTCCGTCAATCCGATTCTTGTTTCTATGACCTAAGAGCGATTGAGAAGTGATTGGGCCATGGTCTAAATAACTTGATCATTGGTATAATTATGAACTATCCAAATTTACCTAACGTATGATCTACGATTTTAATAATTTATAAGCTATGGTCTCTATCTCTCTATT
Organism: Perizoma affinitatum; assembly: GCA_961405105.1. Taxonomy (NCBI): domain Eukaryota; kingdom Metazoa; phylum Arthropoda; class Insecta; order Lepidoptera; family Geometridae; genus Perizoma; species Perizoma affinitatum. The sequence continues at coordinate 10,513,256 of OY560194.1, read as the reverse complement.
TTTGTATCATGCAGACTGAAATCAATTGGTTATAGTATAAGTTATAGAAGATATCTGACTCCGGATTATTTGTTAGTATCTAGCAAGCTAGATACTACGACCATCGCTAAGTTGTGGCTAAAATCTACAAAAGTTAAAAGCGTAATAGCGGTCTTCCTAATAAACTTGAAAGCACTACGCGTTACAAATGAATAAAGAATCGTAAACAAGAGGCGTAACAAAATGCCGTCTTTTTATACAAAATATATGATTTTCAATATGAACTCACGTCTACTTTACACAAACTTTTGGTTGGTTGGATTCACGTTATTTTAAACTGATTTTTATTCTAATGTAGGCAATGGAAACTCTCTGTGTACAATAAAGTACAAAAAACCGGTAACTATGGACTCCAATACGAAATCACATCCCTATTCATAATTCCGAGTCCACTTTATAACAGAAACCTGCAAATGTAACTTAACAAAATTCGTAACTTTGCACCGAATTTAAAATCACAGTTAACATACAATAGCCAAAAAACAAGCGTTCTACGTAAAATACCACAAAAATGGTTACTTCTCTTTACCTTATCTCATATAGCAGACTAAAATCAGGTACTATCTATGACGCATAATTACAGGGAGTCCGTCTGTCTGATTCCGGCTGGTCGCCGTCGCTCTCCGAAGTGAGGGGCGAGCGTCGGTTCCACTCGCTCTCCGGATCAGAGAATATGTTTCTATCGGCCAACGCGTCATCGTCCATCGCTTCCATGTCGAGTTCGTCTGTGCAACAAAATAATCATTAAAACCGTTAATGCCCTGCAAAAGACGAACGCATCGTGTCCTCTGACTCTAGTATGAATCTATTGCGTTGCTTTTTTTATTAGCCTAATCAAAAAGGTATAGAACATAAGTAAGGAACTAGTAGAACACACGACCTCTGTGGCGCAGTGGGTGATGGCCCGCCTGAGACGCAGAAGGTTGCGGGTTCGATTCCCGCCGCGGGACAAATGTTTGAATCTGCAAATATTTGTCTCTGATCTGGGTTCTTTCTATGTATAATAGATATATAGATAGATAAACTCTTTATTGTGCATAACACCAGTACAAAACGCAGAAACTTAATAAAATAACAAAAAAACAAAAGATGAACGCACAAATATCGCTGAAAGATATGTAAAGCTATGCTTAGAGTGGGGCTAGATGATACTGTGTGAAAATGTCCAGCATTTTTTTTTTTAACTCTTTGTGAAGAACTCGTCCGGTGAATTACTACCACCATACCTACTTCTGCCGCCGAGCAGTAATTACCCGCAACATTAGTTGTAAAAAAGTACTTCATCCATAAAGTACGTCACACTAATTTCGTGATGTTTTGACCCCCTCCTTAGGACCCTCCCCAGACCTTGTCACACAATGTCACACTCCGTCGACCCCTTCCCCCCTTAACGTGTGATCCCTTACCGTTGTCGGCGATGAATTCCGCGGACCAGTCGTTGTCGAATTCCAGCTGCTTGTTGAGGTCGCGCTCCGTCGGCGACTGTACGGCGTCCGTGTCCGCATCCGTCACGTCGTAGATCTCCGTCATTTTCATCTGGAGAATAGAGAAAACGTTTTATTATTCAGAACTAGCTACTGCCCACGGCTTCGGCGACATTTTTTATGACAGCCTGTCATCAATATTTAATTCCTAAAGATTACGTTTTAATCTAAGATAGTTAGCATTTTGGTGTATACTACAGTGTAAACTATTTTCTGAAATTAATAATTCTAATTCGAATCCGCCCGCGTGGTACCCGAATAAAAAGTACGCGATGAAAAGTTATACCGACTGTCTGATACCGACGCTGCAGCGTTCGTAAGAAACGCTAGGCCTTATTTCGTCGACTTACGTTGCAGATTGGTCTCCACGAAAGGCTCTTTCATTTTAACGGGATAGTTTATAGATTATGTCCACCCTGAAGTTCCATTCTAAATATTGGTGAAACAATTTTTAAAATCGGATTAGTAGTTTCGGCGATTAGCTTCTAAATCCAACTTCCAAACTTGACCTCTTTATAATATTAGTGTAGATGATGGATATTCTCAGATTCATACTCAGTAGGTAGATCTATGAGGATACCAAGTATTGGGTAAGCAGAGGCTAGAGGCTAAAACATCAAGTTTGGCACATGCCTGTGTCTCGCTAGTAGTTAGCATTCCACGTGACAGGTGGCAAGCCCATCGCCGCTATCATCTTCCATTAATGTTCCTGTCATCATTTGGGGCTCCCAGGTAATGGAGATCACTTAATTTAACATTCACTTAAGTTATTTCGTTACAATTTGGTTAATATACTCTGGGAGCAGGCCATCGATCTAAAGTAGGGCGACGAAGATAGTACCAATGTTACGACGAATTAATTTAGGCAGTTGCTCATACATTTCGTACAATCTCCAAAACGAAAATATCCGTAACGAAACAAAACATTGATATCATTAAAGCTATTTTATTGCGCTTGTAAGAATTTAACCTCGCATCGGAACAATCATTTACAAGTAAACAAAGCTGATATCTTATTTACTAACTTCATGTAGATACCTACACACTTAACACAAGCGGAGTTACGATTAATAATTGTGAGTGCATTTTCTGTGAAAATAAATTCTCCTTAGAACAATTGCACAAAATGAACTTTGTATGTATTTTATATTTTATTTTTGGCGTATAGTGGAACGCCTCTCTGTATGACACAGTGTAACTTTAAATATACTTCTTTTAGTTAATGTTCTGCAGATTTTTGCTCCGCGTCTGGGTATTGTGTTACCACGGTACTCGTAGTTCCTGATACCCACGATACAGGGAGTCCTAGCGTGGGGGCAAAACAATGTATTGTGTGTGTCGGCTGTTCATTTATTTTAACAACAAAGGCCAACAGGGTTATCAAAACAACGGTTTTGTCTCCTGAAGATAAGACCAAAAAAATACATGTTATTCGTCTTTACGTCAGAAAAAACAAGAAGACCGACATAAACCGCTATTAGTTCATGCTACTGTGGTGCTGTATGAGTTCATGCTACTGTGGTGCTGTATGAGTTCATGCTACTGTGGTGCTGTATGAGTTCATGCTACTGTGGTGCTGTATGAGTTCATGCTACTGTGGTGCTGTATGAGTTCATGCTACTGTGGTGCTGTATGAGTTCATGCTACAGTGGTGCTGTATGAGTTCATGCTACTGTGGTGCTGTATGCGTTCATGCTACTGTGGTGCTGTATGATTTCATGCTACTGTGGTGCTGTATGAGTTCATGCTACTGTGGTGCTGTATGATTTCATGCTACTGTGGTGCTGTATGAGTTCATACTACTGCGGTGCTGTATGAGTTCATGGTGCTGAACTAACTCGTAGCAACGTCCGAGTATAATGTGACCACGTGGAACCCTAACTAGCAGTCAACAAAACAGTCAGGCGTCATCGCCTCACAGAGAAACGAGATACGATTGGTGGCAGATAATAATATCGGTGGGATATCTGAGGTCAAGTATGCCAATCGCACGGGTCGCGGGGAAAGTTGTAATCGCAAGTTTCACCGTCACCATGGTAAAGTTGAAAGTGGTTTTTGTAAGGGGCCCTTACAAAAACCACTTACCTTACAAAAAACACCATGTCTTTTGAGAAATATGCCTCTGTGATCTTAAACTCAATAAGAACCTCAAGCAATAATAATTTAACCAGTACATGGGCTGAGCTCAAACCGAATTTAATCGCAACTATCTGTTATAGGGAAAAGAGCGAGAGGAAAACCATTCTAAAGGAAGATGCACACTATGAAGAAAAACTCGCTTTGTAATAGTCTTTAAAAGAAAAACAATTGAACTACCAATGTCTAAACTTAAGACTAGTATTGAGATTGTCAATAAAAGCTATTGAATAGAACTTGAAATTTAAAATCTGTTATAGTAGGTACGATGCTTTTCGATCTCAATTTCACGACAGTGTCAATTTTGGCCTTATAAGGCATCTTGTAATAACTTGACAAAAGATGCGTAAATCTTCAGACACAATCCCAAAATAAATTGTGAAATAGCGAGTTTACTCCGCTGTGACTCTCAGAGTTAGTAAGATTTTCTTTATTTGTTTATCTCCTAAACAGCTTGTCGGATTGTAATGCGGTTTCTTGCAAAACGATTTGCGTCCGTGTATGTATATGCATGCGATAAGGCGCGCTGCAATCGATGGAATAAATAAACGTCGGATTTTTTTTAATTTTTGAAGATGTTTGTGACCGTTTGTTTGTCTTTATTCGAATATTCCATTTTGTTACTTTTTAACACTTTTCGTTCCAATGAGCGATGGGTTTGCAATGTCTTCCAACCTCAGTCTTTAGTACCCATTTTGTACGCGTTGACTTAGTAGGTAAAGATCTGAGCATGTCCACCATGGGGATTAAAATAAGGATTAAATGTTGAACGCATTGTCGGTAGGAGACATGGATAAAAACAAAAAGTAATCACTCATTGTTTTCATTACAACATCGGCAATGTAATGTTTAGACGTGCCTCTGTCTACCCCCAACTTAGTTTTCTGAAAGATCTACGCACTGCAGTCCATCGTGTTGAATACAGTCGTGAGCGTGTTTATTTCTTTTTAAACATCATCAATCTCTGTCTGCATCCGAGCTGGTGATTGGCGGACTGCGAGCACTACGACATAGGGGATTCTAGATGTTCTCATAGTTTACCTTGTTCTCCCCATCCAGGTAGTAATAAGCGAGTAGGGCGTCGTTGTGTGACGTCACGCTGAGTATGTGCTCGAACGTGTCCTCCTCGTCGTACGTCAAGCGCATGTCTCCGTAGCTCAGTCGGTACTCACTTGCACGTCTGGAATCAAACAAAGAATAGATCAGTCCGACAGTAAATCCCAAAAACTCCCTGTCTGTACAGACTTGCACGTCTGAAACCGAACAGAGAATAGCTGAACCAGATACTAATTACAGTAAATCCCAAAAACTCCTGTCTGTACAGACCTGCACGTCTGAAACCGAACAGAGAATAGCTAAATCAGATACTAATTACAGTAAATCCCAAAAACTCCTGTCTGTACAGACCTGCACGTCTGAAACCGAACAGAGAATAGCTGAATCAGATACTAATTACAGTAAATCCCAAAAACTCCCTGTCTGTACAGACCTGCACGTCTGAAACCGAACAGAGAATAGCTGAATCAGATACTAATTACAGTAAATCCCAAAAACTCCCTGTCTGTACAGACTTGGACGTCTGAAACCGAACAGAGAATAGCTGAATCAGATACTAATTACAGTAAATCCCAAAAACTCCCGGTCTGTACAAACTTGCATGTCTGAAACCGAACAGAGAATAGCTGAACCAGATACTAATTACAGTAAATCCCAAAAACTCCTGTCTGTACAGATCTGCACGTATGAAACCGAACAGAGAATAGCTGAATCAGATACTAATTACAGTAAATCCCAAACACTCCCTGTCTGTACAGACCTGCACGTCTGAAACCGAACAGAGAATAGCTGAATCAGATACTAATTACAGTAAATCCCAAAAACTCCCTGTCTGTACAGACCTGCACGTCTGAAACCGAACAGAGAATAGCTGAATCAGATACTAATTACAGTAAATCCCAAAAACTCCCTGTCTGTACAGACTTGGACGTCTGAAACCGAACAGAGAATAGCTGAATCAGATACTAATTACAGTAAATCCCAAAAACTCCTGTCTGTACAGACTTGGACGTCTGAAACCGAACAGAGAATAGCTGAATCAGATACTAATTACAGTAAATCCCAAAAACTCCCTGTCTGTACAGACCTGCACGTCTGAAACCGAACAGAGAATAGCTGAATCAGATACTAATTACAGTAAATCCCAAAAACTCCCTGTCTGTACAGACTTGGACGTCTGAAACCGAACAGAGAATAGCTGAATCAGATACTAATTACAGTAAATCCCAAAAACTCCTGTCTGTACAGACTTGGACGTCTGAAACCGAACAGAGAATAGCTGAATCAGATACTAATTACAGTAAATCCCAAAAACTCCCTGTCTGTACAGACCTGCACGTCTGAAACCGAACAGAGAATAGCTGAATCAGATACTAATTACAGTAAATCCCATAAACTCCTGTCTGTACAGACTTGGACGTCTGAAACCGAACAGAGAATAGCTGAATCAGATACTAATTACAGTAAATCCCCTGTCTGTGTTAAAACTCCCTCTCACTCATCTAGCCGCTACAGTGATTTATTTACTGTTTATGCGGCAAAGCGTTGGAATGCCCTACCCCATGTCATATGTGATAGTCCTTCAATTGGTGTTTCTATGAGAAAAGTTAAGTCTCCCTAAATTATGTATGGTATGTATATATCGGCGCAAAGGCGTTATTGTGCTTCTACAATGAGTCATCGGCGCAGAACCACGAGTTACTTAACGAATCATCACTTAGATTGTCAAATTACAGTGTAAATCATTAAATTAATAGCTAATTATTATTTGAAATTAGAAGAACATCTCCTTGAGTTTACTTTCGTCAACTATGAGCGACCAGCATTCTGGTGATGATAGAGATGTAAGCATTGCTGACGTCACACTTTTTTTTATTTCTTATTTAGCGGATTCAAGACGTGGCTTAGGCATCGCCTTTTTTAATGCAGTATTACTGACCTTAAAAAAATAAAGGAAATTAATCTCCATTGAGTCAAACTTCCTAACTTCAATATTGAAAGAACGAGTACTTGACATCCCTGTAGCATGGTCGCGGGACACACGGACAGTTTGTATTTGAAGACCACTGGCGTGTATTTCCACAATCTATAGCAGCGCCCCCTATATACGGGTGGCGAATAAAACCTATCTAACAGCCATCCTTGAATAGAAATCGATAGCTAAAAAACCTAATTACAATGCGATAAGATTTTTCCGATATAAATGATAAATAACAGACGGACACAAACAACCACTTATAGCAAACGCATATACTGGCTTCTTACGTCGTCAGTAAAAACTAGCATGTTTTGTCGTGGATTGATTTAAACGGTGTTAAACAAAATTTTATTGTGAAGTAAATACAATTACACTAAACATTTCAACATAATAGGAGTCAACCACGTGTAAATCAGGATTAGAACAATTGTGTTGTAATTCTGAAACAGTTGGACGAAGCTACGAGGTTAAAGCAACCGATATTGCATTGAAGAGACCGGAAGAAAAACCGGTCAAGTGCGATTCGGATTCACGCACTAATGGTTCCGTAATACGACACAATATTAACAATTTATTAGTAATGAGACCAAAATGTTTCGTTTATTGTGTTAATGTTTATCATCACTAAGCAGCTTAGTATGTATTGGAGCTGGCCAACTTTATTCAAATTATTATTTTCGACATGGTTTTAAATTGATAATTAATCTTATTGTGTATATTATTATAATTATGAGTGTTATATCTCTTATGTAACATTCCGTACACATTTTTTTAAATAAGTTAATACTGAAGTTTTAATAAAAGTACTGAGTAGATATTTAATTATTCTTAAAGGTACTTGTAATTCTTCTTGATAGAGGCCAGTTACTTGTTAGTGTTCTGTAGAAATTTCAATTACATCCTTATGTCAGAAAAAAACTTATAAGACCGCCCATTGTACTTTCAGAATTGATAAGTTTTAGATTTTTGTAACTTTCAAATGATGTACAAATAAGTATTTTCATTTATTCATTCATTCAAACCGAAGGAAGGCATAGGCTAAGAAACACGGTTCTGTTGGCACCGTTGGTACGGAACCCTAATCATACCTTTAACCTATATTTCGTAAGCAACAAAATATGATCATCCACAGACCGATTTCGACTAACGGCTTCACATTTACACATTCACGCCACGACTTTGCTATGAACGTTTTATTTTTTTAACGATCTTTTAAAAAAACATCAAAACATCATTGAATATAAACAGTAATGAACAAACAAAGTATTTAAATTATACGTGTTGAGAATAACTGTTTTTTAGGAACGAATTTGTCTTATCAATTCGTTGTTTGTTTTTTACTCTTTTTTGTGTTATACTCGCCTTTATACATGCCATCCATTCTGCCTTTTGTAGGTGTAAATGTGTGTATACAATAATTAATAAGTTAATAGAATTAACAAGATACTATCGGCCGTGCTTTTAAATTTGTATAATTGATTACTTGATTCGACTAAATCTTATTTGTACGCTTATCTGTAACCTATTGGCGCAAGTAGGTGCCCAATGACGTCAAACATGTGCGCACTAGAGCGTTATCGAATGTTTGACATTACCCCCTATTCAACGCACCAAAGATTATTTCCTTCTTCGTGTGAGGTTTTAAATACTGTGCATTAAGATTTGTCCTGCATGGCTTATTAGAAAGGTTTTTTTGTAAGACTGACATTAGAATCTCGAACATTAGAATATAATATAAATAAATAAAACAAATAATACTGGACATTTGCATATAGGATCATCTATAAATAAATAAATAAAAGGGCATTTATTTACTTACACTTAAACAAACATACCTAGTCTAAGTACAATATAAAAATATAGTAGTTAATAAAAATAGTAGGTATAGTGAGAAGGTATGTCTGTATGTAAGTAAAAAGGTCGAGGACTCAGCCACGCTGTTTTTCAGCCCCGCCTACTGATGTAGCTGCTGACGTCACAGCTACCACTAACTTAATCTATAATAATGACAATAATGATTATTGGTAGGTACAACTAAACAATCTTACCCATTCTCTCATCTCTTATGGTTGGTTTTTTCGAACATTCCACGTATTCAAAATCACAATCAGTTGATAATCTAACGTTATAAAACGTATTAAATCTTTAATACATAAGGTCGTGGATAACATTATCTAAGCCCAGGAAATTATATATTTTTTTTTTAAACAAACATTGTCACCTATTTACACACATTGTTGTGCAAAATGTGCGCGAAATATTTTACGCTACTGCGCATTAACAAAGTCCCTATCTCTGTGCAACGTTTCCTCAAGGCGGAGGGTCGTGACCTCTTCGCACGATCTTTTTTCTGGTGATTTTATTTTTCTTTTATGGCGTCACTAAAACATTATTCGATTTCCATATTTTTTTTGTATGCTTCATAATAAATAAAGAACCAGCCGGCTTGGCATGTTCGCCCAAGACAACGGTTTTGTCTATGGCAGAGAAGACAAAAGTGGGTGTAGACTATTGCGATATTTCTACTGCCCCGACCATTCCGACGATCCCGAGAATTAATGGATTGAGTAGTTTATATTCTTCCCAAAACAAGAATTTCTTCGTGTTTTGTATGTCTACTATTTATGCTAAGATATATAAGATACGTATAAAATAACGGGAATCAAAAAAATGTTTTGGTTTTTATGCTGAAAAACAAAGAGAAAGGCGGAGAGAAACCAGGTTTGATTTCATTTAATAACTCTTGTTATCACTGTAAACGATTGATTGCACAACGAAATACGTAGAAATTGAAACATGGGAAATGGGACAGTCGGATAAGGAGTCTTTGTTACGTTATCAACACAGCTGTGCTGTTTGCTCATCAGTAACTAATTATCAGGGATAGCAATAAAGGCATTGCTTCATTAGGGCGGTGTCCATTGCCGCATTTTGCGACTAATAAATAATGTAATCATCTAAACACAACATTGAAATTATCGTGTATTGATATCAATTCAGGATATTATTACGGTAAATTATTTTAAACATTACATTTTACAGAACGAATAATACATCTATAACTATATACAAAATATAGATTAAAAAGTTTAGCCATCTAAAGACCGTTGCAAACGATTTATAGAAATCTCAACTGATCCGTATCACTATCCTACTCATTTAAAGTTAAATGTTTAAACCAGAAGCGTAACCAGTAGATCCCGCATACATAATATGACTCAAAATTATAATTTGGATGACAATGACCGCCAGACAAAGTTACGTCTTGCGTTCATTTTCAAGGTTATTACAAGTTCAAAAGGCTAAATGCAGCTTTAATGCACACGTGACGTATAAATTAGACCCTATAATTAGTATGATAAGAGCTACATTGAATGTCAGATTGTGGTCAGGTGATACCGAGTAAACGGACTTCGTTCCGGGTTGTATATATGATAGACAGTGATAAACACTTGATACAATACATAATTATGAATTAGTCAACTATTTGTTTTATATTTTGCAAATGGAAGGCAGAGCTCAGCTCGTAACTGTTATTGACACATCCCTATAATATCTCTCGGTAACAAGTATGTGTTATCGACCGTGCCGGGCCGCTGGCTGCTTCTAACCGAAAACGTTAAATATTCTCCCCATAAATAACCAATTTTCTCGACTGACTTTCCCCCAGCTAGTATGAGATCTAGCTATCTCGTTCCACACTATGAGATGCTATAAATTTCAATCGAATTCGAGATACTTTTATAGACATACATAAACAGAAAAATAAAATCACATTGCAATTTACATGAAATCATTATTCCACACTGGCTCTTTATTTGCATGTCAATATTATTGACTTTATAAGCAAAAGTCATAAAAAGTTTACCATCGCAAAAGTTGTACCTACACAAATATATAAATAATAGCTTTTAACTAGTTAAAGATATTAAAAAGTTTTTACATACATGTATTACCGAAGAAATATGTAAATTGCGAGTCTCAAGTTGATTTATACTCAGCGAAAGTGGAAAGTCTGGTGCAATTTCTGATTCAAAGTCATCTATTTTCTTGATGACATCATAGAAAATTATACTTGGCCATTCAATCACCGAGCGAAAAACTAAATATAATATAAACAAGTACACTTTAACAAAATTTTAAAACGCCCACGTGTTTTCTCTTCGTCGATTACAGCGCCTCCTAGTAACTCGTGGCGATAAAACATACTCGTCTCAAAGAATAATCCTTGAAGATATACAATTCGATTTCGAAAAACCGCATTACAATCCGATAGGCCATTTCGGAGATAAACGACGTACAAACAACCTCTTATGGCAAACGCAGATACAAGCTCCTTAAGTTGTGGGTAAAAGTGATGCTGAAAAATTCAATCACCGAGAAATTAACTAGAAAATAGCTCGAAGCTTTTAACTTTACTGCTTTTTCGTTCAGTATTGAAATTCCCTAAGCGTCACAATTTTATTCGTCGATCATCTATCAAACAACTACTTGAATATTATGACGAAATCCAATATTTTATGATGATGCACAGCAACGAAGTATTACATTTGGTCACCTTCCTATCACTATCGATTTTAATGGTACTTTCTCACTACATATAAATGTAAAGACATCCATGTCTCTACGCTTATTCATATTTCAAAAAGGAATTATATGCGTGACTACTGTTTTTCTCGTATTATTTATTACTCTACAATAAAATCTATCACATAATGATCTTCGATTTTAACTTCACAAAAAGTTAGGTAGAAATATGGGTCTGGCACCAAATATTATTAAATATTCTTAGCGATAAGGCCGCCCATTGTATCACCACAATCTAGTTTTAAGACTCTTTGTAAAGTGTATGTTTTTTTAATCCTGGTTTTGCATACACCAAAAAAGAGTTATCTATCTATCTATTTTTTTATCAATACAGGATAATTCAAAATCTCTAGGTAAAGATTATAACAGATTATCATGGATAAAAATAAAATGATTAAGAAGCCAGTATTATTGGCACGTTTACGAACGCATGCATCAAAAACAATGCAAAAACACCAGCGAAGGTCGTTGGTGATAAAAACCGATACAACCTACTGATTAGGGAATTATAAAGACAGGATTGCAAGAATGACCGACGACCTCTGTGGTGCAGTGGGCGCAGGCCCACCTGAGATGCAGTAGGTTGCGGGTTCGAATCCCGCCACGGGACAAATATTTGTCTCGGGTCTGGGTGTTCTATGTACATGTTAATAGAGGAATAAAAGTATTTTTCTTTCGTTTCTTTGCGACTATTATCATATGCATAGTATTAAAATGTTTCAGCAATATTTAAATTAAATTAATTAGTGTTCCAATAAGCGGCGATGGGCTTGCAACCTGTCACGTGGAATGCTTACTACTTGCAAAACGCGGGCATGTACCAAATATAATGTTTGGACGTGCCTCAGACTACCCCCTACTTGGTATCCTCAAAGATCTACTCACTGAGTTTGTATCTGAGGATGTCCACCATGGGGAAGACAGTCGTGAGCGTGTGTTTAAATCGAGCCTACCTTCTCTCCAGCTGGTAGCCATCGTGGGCGTCCTTGGTGTCGCCGGTGAGCTTGTAGTAGATCCTAGCGGCGGCCTTGGATCGGTCGTGAGACGTGTACATGAAGCAATGGACTTGCTGCAACACATTGAGGCTGAGCTTCCATAGAGACTTGCTCATCTTGGGCGTGCATGTTACGAACCTGGGCGGAAAAATACATATCAATAAAACATACAACAGCCATATACGTTGCAGAAAGCAGGAGAATAAAATAAATGAATAAATAATGCTGGACATTTTCACACGGCATCATCTAGCACCAAAGTAAGCAGAGCGATGGCGATGAAAAGGGAAATGGTTGAGCGGCAAAGGCTGTCAAAGTTCGCGTGCTTGTTTTGATGCTATCACCATATCAGTTTGACCGGCTGTTAACAGTTTCAATTGTTATGACAGAAATATTTCTTTACGAACGTACACAATACCATATTATGATGACGAACTTATGACTGAAGATTTACAAATCAGCTGACGCACAACATAATACTCGCCCAAATACAAAGGTATGAAAATGAATACTTACAGAAATCGTTGTGAACAATCATTATTCGTGAATATGATTTCAGAGTTTGATGAAAATGGAACTTGAAAACTTTAAAATAGGAAAACTTAAGTCGAGTAGTGAAGTGAGTTTTTGAATTTTTATAAGATTTCGAATTTTAAAGAATTTTTGTAAGTTAGCGTAGTGCTAACAGAATCAATGTCCGGTCAGTTCAAAATTTGCTGGGCAGTTTTCATTAAATTATTAATTTGTGGGAAAAGGATAATTTAATTCATTCAAAGTCCATTAAATTGACTTTGACGTGATAATAAAGGATTGAGACAGTATGGCGAATTCGTAGATATTATAGAAAACAACGGATATATAATAACTACTCGTAACAAAATGATAAAAAAGAGATAATACGAAGGCGCACTGAACTTATTAAGATTGTTGGGAAACGAATTTCAAAAATAAAATGTATCCGGAGAGCCATTAAAACTAATTTATTCATTTTGATAACACAGTGTGAGAATCAAAATTGAAATGATGATAACAATTTTGATAAGATTACTTTAAAAATTGTTTGTTTCCATAATTATTTTATCTAATTTGAAATTAAAGAAACTTATCCTTATACTAATTGGCCTTTAACACGAATTTCGCAATTCAGGAAGTATCGTTTGTTACAAAATCAATAACAGGATACAATCAAGAGGGGTGTTAGGATGTTATCAGCTTTTAGTTGTACTGATAACTACATGTTATTTGCAAATATATCATAGTTGCATTGAAAACAATCATTACACCTAACTAATTACAAAAGTTGATCGGGTGTACCCCTCTATATTATATACCCTATGGTCACACTAGATAAATGAAAATTAGTAAGAACCTTACAATATAGATTAACCAGAAAATAAATTGCGTAGAAGGCAATCTGTATGCAGAGCGTCAGGAGCTGTATGCAAAGCGTCAGGAGCGGTCGCTCTAGCCGTCAAGTGGCAAGGGCGCCAAAATGCGAAATACGAATAACAATTTTGAGCGATTTTTGCACTTACAATACTTACATAGTTAACAGGTTTTATTATTTAGCGACTGATTAACACCATATTAAATTATATAGTGGTAAAAACTTTGTTTATTTTAAATAAGTCTAATTATTACACTACAAAAGAAATAGTGTATTAATTAAAACTACCTACTTAATCGTACTACTATTATAAACGCGTAAGTTTGTGAGGATGGTTGTTTGTTACTCTTCACGCAAAATCTACTGAACGGATTTTAATGAAACTTTACTACAAATACACGAAGAAGATTTCGCGGTTAAGAAGTATGGTGGCATGGGTATGGCAGCGTTTTTTGGCTTCACTACACCTCGTACTGTTTGTATGGGACGTGGCTTCTGGTTAATTATTATTCTGATGTATGCACGTATGTTTACTGTTTTAAAAGTACTAAGCCAGTAACAATCGTTTGTCTTGATAGAAACCAGTCTGTATGCAGCGCCGTGGGGTAGAACGACACGAGCGGTCGCTCTTGTACATATTTTTTTTTTATTTTCATTCATAAAGTTTATGTTATCGAAGGCACATAGCCTTGACCGAATGACATAAAATATGACGTTATACTAGATAGGGAAGTTGGGTAACAGCGAGATAAAGCTATTGTTATTGCAAATTTGAAACAATATTGCGACGATAATACACATGTGCGTCAAACGTTTCAACAATAAGATCGAAGCGTCAAAAAAACAAATATAGAGATAAGTAAAAATGCAAATTAGTTTTTTTTTTGCTAACGGTTTTTTTGCCATCCAAAAGGTTGTCAAAGTTCGCGTAAGTTGCTATGGAATTAACATGGAGGGGTCCACCCTCCATGTTAATTCCATAGCAGCATCGCCACCACGTCAATCTGTGCGGGTCTTTAGGTATGTGCGGTTCCCGAATTGCAAGTTTGTTACAAACCAACAATGAAGTTGTTTATTTTATTAATCGAAGTAACTCCTTTAAGAATGAGGTCATATACATTTTCGGGAACTGCGTTTCCTCTAGTAATACTACTGGTGGAGAATTTAAAAAAACCGCATGATATTACAAAAACTATTAATATTCGTTTGTTGTCTGTTACCATTTTTATTAGAAACGACTTAGCCGATTGTAATGCAATACTCTTGTTTAACTTCAACGAAGGTTTTTGGATAGGTTTACGTCACTAGGGGGCTGCAATAGATGACCGAATGAAGGACTCAGAGGTTTTACATTTTGAAATAATTACGCTTCAGTACTAATTTATTGTTTATTTTCGGGTTTAATTAAAATGATCCCGGTAGGAGTAATAATGTATCGTACTTGTATGTTAAATATAAAGTAGAGTCAATTAGGAGGAGCGCATGTACCCCTATCTACTTGTATAACCACCCACACGTAACATAACAACGGATTTTAGGTATAACCGCCACCAAAAGCCGTTGACAAAACACGCAAACGAAATCCCCACTGACCTAGTCATTACGTTGTTGTGTCGAAGACACTTCCTCCTACTCACGAGTATGTTCGCGGCTACTTTGTACTGGACGCGGTGCGTCTCTACTTTACCCGCAGCGTAGCTAGAAAGCGTGTGGTATGTTAGTAAAAGCGTTTTGTAAATGACTGTACCTACGTATTTTACTAATGTCGATTAATACAGAGTATACCGACAAAAATGTCTATTAAAAGTGAACAAAAAAGAACTAAATTATTTTACAGAATTTCAAATAATGAGGATTTGACACAGAGTTTGGGACACCATGTACATATGCTGAAACATAGTATAAG
The DNA here is from genome assembly GCA_961405105.1 of Perizoma affinitatum. NCBI lineage: Eukaryota > Metazoa > Arthropoda > Insecta > Lepidoptera > Geometridae > Perizoma > Perizoma affinitatum. Next base: position 10,497,688 of record OY560194.1, on the reverse strand, counting down.
CACTTGCTTGTGTACTATATGAAAAATAATAGTTTCATGCGACATAAACAAAAATAGGATATTAAAAAGACTAAAAAAACAAAAAGAACATAGTTCTGTTACTAACAAAAAGTTTCAAGTACTCTCATTACCAGTAAAATGCATTAAATGAGCTAACTAAATACATTGGTGAATAATAAATTGATTGCCTTTGACCTACGACCGAAATAGTTTAAGTACATTGTAACTTGTACCGGATTCAGTACAAGACAATGATAACGAAGGCGATGTTCAAAAAAAGTATTAAAACATCGATAATACAAAACGAACTATTAATAAAATGTATATTTTTGTAATAACATTCAAGAGTTTTCTACAAAATTACTTGTATATTTACTAATATAAACTAGTTTACAAAAGATAGCTATTTGTAAACTAGTTTATCTCAACAATATTTGCGTATATCTATAAAATTATCCTTTCAATGACATCCCTATTCCGGTGATACTCTGCGTTTATGTCGTTTTATTCCATTTAAAGACATACCTACGCATCACATTAGTATATCGTTAAATCAGTTATAGGTTGTCTTTAAAAAGTAAACCGAAGGTTGTGTAGAACCCACTACCCAGTATCTAACCAATAGTGACAGCAAATTTAATAGCCTATACCAATTTACAAGAAAACAAACAGTCATACTCAAAGATCTAGTCTTATGGCAAAAAAAAACTAAAATAATGAAGCTGAAAGATGATAAGCAATCATTTGAGCGCGAACTTAATTTCGTAGATGCATTAGAAAACAGCCAGAAAAAGCGCTTGATTCCCCAGTTTTAAAGTAAGTACTCACTTGGTAAATGTAGCATACATGATGTCAATCGGAACTCTGTAGGGTAAAGCCAGGAAGGTCAGGTATCGAACCCCGCGTTGTCTCATCACCCAGTTCACTAGTCCGTGGTTGGCGGAGTCTATCGCGTTTTGGAATATCGTCATGACTGTGTCGGGAAGGTCGTCTACTAGGGCATCCTGTGGGGAAAATAAGTTCGTATAAACTAGTGTCTAGCTGTGTTCAAAGGACGCCAAGAGCCGACATGGCTAAGCGACTAAGTTAAGCCGGGATCAACAGCTTAAATTGACATTCAAAGAATATAAACTCAAACCCCTAGCACAGGGTTAAGGAATCGGTGAGCGAATCGTCCAGATTTTGGTGTGTATGAATTCACCAACTCGACGTTATATACCTGTGCTACAACTTCAGTTGTAAATACCGCAAAGATCACCCATACCGTATGTGTTTGTGCCAAGAAGGACCAAATTACGTCAATTGATAGAAATCTTGGTTATCCATCGATAATCATATCTAAATTACAGATAGAATAATCAATAATTCGCCAGAGATTGTAGAAGGTGACCTCAACCAAGGGACCAAGGAATTAAAATTATCGTGTATTGGTATCATTTTAGAATATAATTACGACTATACCACGTACTTTACTATTGTGACGTGCGCTGCTAGCTAACTACGGTATGCTAGCGCCATCTCTTATCAAATGGACGCACTACTCGTTCTACCGCCATCTAGTATCGCGTAGAAAGAACTAGCACGCACGTAGCGGACGCCCCGCCCCTTTATGGAACCTACTAGAACGGTCATTAACCGCGTTAGTAAGAGATAGCAAATGCGTTAGAAGGGGATAGTGCGCGCTTAGAAAGGACGGGATTGTACGAGATCTTTCTGGAAGGATCGAGGTATCGTCTTAGGGGGATTTATAAGCGCGGTGAGCGGCCCGTAGCGACAGTTCCGATCGAGATTTGGAAGTGAATTGATCAAAGTGATAAGAAGCGATACCCAGTGATTAGTAAAGTGACTGTTTGTGTTATAGTGTTGTACCTAGTAATTCAGTGTTTTAGTGCTTTTGTTTAAGTGGTGTAATTCTGTTGTGCTGTTAGTGTCAAAGTTAATTTTATAGTGTAACCTGACTAATACAGTGTTCTTTTGGTGTTCAAGTGGACTTTATTATTTTATCCCGTACCCTAGCTCGTAACAATTTGGTGTCAGAAGTGGGATAAAATAATGCCGATTCTACCAAAGGACGACAGTATGGAGGGTGTCAGGACGAGACATCAACGACAGCAAGAAGTCGATGGAAGGCGTTTCGGAGGTTCCCCATCACAAGAACCTGGGCGGGTACCTCAGCCGGAGATGGAGTCAGCTGCTGGATCATCTGCAGAATCATCGACTGTGGCCCGATCTCCTGCTTCGTTTGATTTTGCTGCCTTAATGACTATGATGGAAAATCAGGCACGTCGGCAGGAGGAGCAACTCCGTCAGCTGGAAGCAGACCAGGCTCGTCGACAGGAGGAACAAGCTCACCTTCTGAAGGAACTACACGTGACTATTGGAAAAGACCTCAAAGAAGTGAAGGAGCAGGTGAAGCACCACGAGAATCGTATCTCAGAGGCCGAAACTCAGATCGCCGACGTGAAGAAAGCTCTGGGTGTACTAAAATCTGGCGAAGGCAACGTGGCTCCTGTAGTAACTTCTACATCGGTTCGAGGTTTTAAGGTCCCACCCTTCGATGGAAGTTCTTCGTGGTCAGCGTACAAGATCCAGCTTGATGCTGTTGTTGAAGCAAATGGATGGACCAAGAAGCAAGCCATGACTGCACTTACACTAGGCCTTCGTGACCAGGCGCTCACCATCTTAGAAGCCCTGGGGAAGGAAGTCAGCTACGAGCAACTGCTGGAAGCTTTGGAGTCCCGATATGGCGACGCACACCTGGAGCACGTGTTCCGTGCTCAGCTAAAGGACAGAAGCCAACGGAGCACCGAGAACCTACAACAGTGGGCTTTGGAAATTGAAAAGCTGGTTCGGAAGGCGTATCAATCTTCACCTGCGCTCATTGATGGAATCTTGATCCAGGCGTTCGTCGATGGAATACGTGACCTGGAAGTACGAGCTACTGTGAGGCTTGGGCACCACGAGTCTCTGAAGAACGCCTTGGCCCATGCTTTGGAGGTAGAGGCCGTACGTCAGGACCATCGAGCGCACCGCGTCAGGGAAGTGGTGGCATCTCCTTCCAGTGACAGATTCAGCCGCCCTAAATTTAGTCCTCGATGCTACGAGTGTGGAGAAAAAGGTCACCTGAGGTCTAGCTGCCCAAAACGCACTTCGAGAGGGGAAGATCGGCCTCAAGGAGAACAGGGGGCTAGCGCCTCCGTCCAACAGCAGCAGGGAAACGAGTAAACGCCAGGACTACGGGACGGGTGCTGGCTGGTAGTGAAAAAGTCCCAAGAATTTCGATCTCACAAGCACACGACGGGAACAGCCTGATTATCAATGGCCAAATCAATGGAACACCCTGCAAGATCACATTGGATACTGGTGCTTCTCGTACAGTGATCAGTTCCCAACTTGCAAATCGCTTACTTGGGAACTTCTTCCGTAACAGTGACCGAGTCCAACTCTTAACAGCAACCGGTCAGCACATATCCGTCCGAGGCGAGAAGCGGGTAGAGGTGAAGCTGGGTGAAAGGATTTTCCTGCATAACGTCATCGTGGCCGACGTGGTTGACGACTGTATCCTGGGTTTGGATTTCTTGCGAGAGCACCGCTGCAAGATCGACGTGAATCAAGGAGTGTTAAAATGTGGAACGGAGGAAATTTTTATGGAAGGTGGATCACCAGGGAATATTTACTGTCTACAGAAAACTGTTCTGCCTCCAAGGTCGGAAACCATTGTACCAGTAAGATTGTCACACACTGCGGGAAATAATCGATGTGTACTGATAGAGAGATTGAATACCGTCCAACCATGGATTATGTCACGAACTCTAGTGAAGGCTACGAGTACCTCAGCAGTGCGAATATTGAACTTGAGTAGTGAAGAAAACCTCATCGAAAAAGGGACGTTAATGGGAACCTGTGAGGAAGTAGCTTGCTTGCGAAGGTGTCAAGAATTGCCCAGTGGCCAAAACCTAAAGAACAAATATGATGTGTCATCGTTTCTGGAAGTTTGTCGCAAGGATCTTTCTGAACAAGAAGTTGCAATGGCTAAAAAGACGTTACTTCAGTATGCCGATGTATTCTCTTCGAATGATGCTGATATTGGAAAGACTGGACTAGTACAGCATGCGATAAACACAGGTAATGAGCTACCGATCCGCCAGCGACCTAGACGATTACCAGTAGCACGGGAGAAAGAAGTAGAAACCATGATTGAGGGAATGATGAAGGATGGTGTAATAGAACCTTCATCCAGTCCTTGGTGCTCGCCTGTCGTGCTAGTCAAGAAGAAGGACGGAACTATGCGTTTCTGTGTGGATTATCGTCGTCTCAATGAAGTAACGAAGAAAGACAGTTATCCACTACCCAGAATTGATGACACGTTAGATACACTGACAGGAATGAAGTGGTTTACTACTCTGGATTTGAAAAGTGGCTACTGGCAAGTAGAAATAAACCCTAGAGACAAGGAAAAGACTGCATTCTCTACGGGAAAGGGACTTTGGCAATTTCGAGTCATGCCGTTCGGATTATGCAACGCCCCTGCGACTTTTGAGAGGCTAATGGAGCTAGTACTTGTTGGATTGATCGGAGACGCCTGCCTTGTCTACTTGGATGACATCATCATTATTGGAAGAACATTTCAAGAACATCTTCAAAATCTGGAACGCGTGTTGTCAAAGATCCGCGCAGCAAATCTAAAGTTAAGTCCGAAAAAGTGCTCGTTCTTCAGACGGCAAGTAAGCTTCTTGGGTCATGTAGTTTCACGAAACGGTATACAAACTGACCCAGAGAAAATAGACGCTGTCAAGGATTGGCCGATTCCAATGGACAAGACACAAGTCAGAGCATTTTTAGGGTTGTGCTCCTATTACCGACGGTTTGTGAAGAACTTTGCTGATGTAGCTAAGCCTTTGCACAAGCTCACCGAGGAGAAGCGACTATTCTGCTGGGATGAAGACTGCAACCATGCTTTTCAGGAACTAAAGAAGCGTCTGTGTGAGGCACCTATTCTTGGCTTTCCTGACCTAGATAACGAGTTCATCGTGGACACAGATGCAAGTAATACCGGTATTGGTGGTGTATTATCTCAGCGCAAAGGAGATCAAGAAGTGGTGATAGCCTACTTCAGCAAATCTTTATCCAAACCGGAAAGAAATTACTGTGTCACACGAAGGGAACTGCTGGCAGTAGTAAAATCTTTGCAGCATTTCAGCAAATATCTGCTAGGACGTAAATTTCATCTGCGAACTGACCATGCTGCGTTAACATGGCTATTACAGTTCAAGAACCCCGAGGGGCAAGTGGCAAGATGGATAGAACAGCTACAGGAGTTTGATTTTCAAATTGAACATCGCAGTGGAAAATCTCACGGTAACGCGGATGCACTCTCTAGAAGACCTTGCCTGGAAAACTGTAAGCATTGTGTCAAACAGGAGTCCAAAGAAGCAGTACCCATAAGAATGCTGAGAACAGACCTTAGCGAGGAGTGGAAGGAAGCCCTGCAGCAAGCACAGCAGGAGGATAACGATCTCAAGCCAATTGTAGAACGGATCAAAGCTGGTAGCCCCAAACCTAAGTGGAGTGATGTTGCTGGAATGAGCACAACTACAAAAAGTTATTGGGCACAGTGGGACAGTCTGGTTGTCCATAATGGAGTATTGTGCCGTAAATGGGAAAATGCTCGAGGAGATCATTGTCACCTTCAAATGGTTGTCCCTAGGAACAAAATATCTGACGTTCTGAAGCTCTACCACGAGGGATGTTCGGGTGGTCATATGGGAATAAAAAGAACATTGTTGAAAATCCGCGAACGATTTTACTGGATCCATTGTCGAGATGATGTGGAGGACTGGTGCCGGAAATGTACGAGTTGTGCAGCCGTAAAAGGACCCCACACGCGCAGCAAAGGAGCATTGAAGTTATACAATGTCGGAGCGCCGTGGGAACGTATAGCGCTGGACGTTGCTGGACCGTTTCCTGTTAGTGAAAACGGGAACAAATACTTCTTGGTAGTCATGGATTATTTTACAAAATGGCCGGAAGTTTTCGCAATTCCTAACCAAGAAGCTTCGACGGTAGCGGATAAATTAGTACACGAAGTTTTCTGTCGTTTTGGAGTACCTCTGGAAATTCACAGCGACCAAGGAAGGAATTTTGAGTCCCAGGTATTTCAGGAGACATGTCGTTTAATGGGCACTCATAAGACCAGAACCACCTCCTATCACCCACAATCGGACGGAATGGTAGAAAGGTTTAATCAGACGTTGGAACATTATCTGGCAAAAGTGGTGGAGACCAATCAGAAGGATTGGGACAAGTACATTCAGCCATTTCTGTTGTCATATCGAAGTGCAGTTCACGAGAGCACAAATGTCACCCCTGCCTTTGCGAACTTTGGACGTGAACTGCGATTACCTGCGGACTTGATAACTGGCATTCCACCTGATTCTCCACGCACAATAACAGATTATGCGAGCGACTTACGAAATAAAATGAACGACGTATATGAAAACATCCGACAATCCAGCCAACAAACGTCTGAAAAGATGAAGACCCGTTATGACAGAAAACTGAATAATTTGGGATTCAACGAAGGTTCACTGGTGTGGTTGCATAATCCAGTGCGGAAAAAAGGAAAGTCTCCCAAATTACAGCCCAAATGGGACGGACCGTACCGTGTTATGACCAGGATTAACGATGTCACTTATCGGATACAGAAGGGTCTGCGAGGAGCCCCTAAGATCGTTCATGTTGACCGTTTGGCGAGGTATTACGGGTCTGACAATGCTCGGGACGAGCATGTCTAAGGAGGGGGCAGTGTGACGTGCGCTGCTAGCTAACTACGGTATGCTAGCGCCATCTCTTATCAAATGGACGCACTACTCGTTCTACCGCCATCTAGTATCGCGTAGAAAGAACTAGCACGCACGTAGCGGACGCCCCGCCCCTTTATGGAACCTACTAGAACGGTCATTAACCGCGTTAGTAAGAGATAGCAAATGCGTTAGAAGGGGATAGTGCGCGCTTAGAAAGGACGGGATTGTACGAGATCTTTCTGGAAGGATCGAGGTATCGTCTTAGGGGGATTTATAAGCGCGGTGAGCGGCCCGTAGCGACAGTTCCGATCGAGATTTGGAAGTGAATTGATCAAAGTGATAAGAAGCGATACCCAGTGATTAGTAAAGTGACTGTTTGTGTTATAGTGTTGTACCTAGTAATTCAGTGTTTTAGTGCTTTTGTTTAAGTGGTGTAATTCTGTTGTGCTGTTAGTGTCAAAGTTAATTTTATAGTGTAACCTGACTAATACAGTGTTCTTTTGGTGTTCAAGTGGACTTTATTATTTTATCCCGTACCCTAGCTCGTAACACTATTCTCCTGCTGACGTTTCGTTGACCGTTTAGAGGCCCTTCCTCATGAGCACCGTCTCACGACCGTCGAGCGTGGTCGCGGACGGTACACACGAGGAAGAGTGTATACGTGGTATATTTGTAATAATATTCTAAAATCAACCAAGGGACGTTGATTGGATGACAACATAGAGAGTGTTATATGTGTAAAATGCAATTAATCAAGCGTGTAAGACAATTCACTTCAGTGAGACGTAACGCAAGCTTACATTGGCCCGATTGAATAAAAAATCAGCAGACTTAATTTTGCAGTCAAATCAGAGATTTACTTTACACATTTACCCCGCCAAACATAAAAAATATTATAGTCGCTGCTATACTTGTATCAGTGTACGTGATATTACAGGAAAACATCTTAGAAGATTAAAGATAAAATCCTCACCTGTCTATGTGTCTTGCACTCTTCGCAATCCGGGTCATATTCATAAGTCGTATCATCCAACATATCTTGCAGTTGAAACGTCGACTGCACCGCCAGACATCGTGTGCAAGAGATCAGATTGTTCCTTTGCAAGAATCGCAACGCGTCATCGAAACCTTGCTTGCACATATTGCTGAGCACTTCTGGCTTTGGAGGGAACAGGATTCGGGCGAATCGATTCATATTTTGTTTGGATAGCTCTATACTGGTGTTGGCTAGGTTTATCTACAAAAAAATAGAAGCGTACAAGACCTACTTCAAAAAGGAAACCTGTATACGTGGGGTTTTTTCTATTCCTATGTTATATGCATTTGGTTACATTGCATATCCACTTAGCTAAAAAACAAATGTAATCTCTATAAGCGTTCTTTTCCAGGAACCTTAGCGGAGATGAATAAGTTAAATTACTTGGAAGGTAAGTTAATGCACCAGATATTGGATTAAAATTATCAATAATTCGTGGGAGGTATGTCTTTATAATAGAAAACTGCAAAGAAAACGTCTTACGTGGAACAGTTGTGAACTCAAATCCCTGGGGCATATATCGCTCTCCCCACAAAAGGGGCTAACGGTGATGGTGTTTTCGTCTAGCACGGGTAGGTTGTCACTGAATCCGCCGTCCATATACCGGATGCCGTGGAACCTCGGCGGCAGCATGCCCGAGAATACTGGCACAAAGCATGACGCGAGGAGCGCCTACGAACAAAATAACTTTATATTATCTTCCTAGCTTCTCTGGGGGCAGTCAGTCTTTGGAGAATTGAGGACGCGCCTCTATAATGCCGATGCTTCGAGAAGTCGGTGAAAGGACGTTCAGCGAGACCATTCGTCAGGACATTCTTTGTGGGAAACCCATGTAAAAGTTTTCTCCAAGTGGACTTTTACAGGCTGTTGATAATATTAGTACAACATGCACATACAAGTCTTTAAGATTTTTAAAGTTAACTAACTCAATTTGGGCTTGTTTCAGAGGCAACTTCTGACGCGGCTTACACGCTCTAGCGATCTATATATAAGGCCTAGATAACAAAATGTGTCTTGATGTTGAGAGCAAAATATCACTATCGAACAATAACCGACGACAATCGATCCTAAGTTCTAAAATAAAAAACATACCTGCAATAAATCTTCCCTAGTAGGGAACTCGGACACAATGATATTCTTCCCATCATACACCCTAGTCAGGGATATATGAAGCTTTCCACTAACGATCTTGTGGACGTCGTGGGGGAGGTACCTCTGCATTCCCTCGAGTAATACATTTTGTATGTTGAACGAGGGACTGAACGGGCCTAGGGATCCCGCCCTGGCTTCTCCCACTACTCGGAGAAGGTCACTTGTTATTTCACCTATTGGAAAATTTTATGAGATAAGTAAAGTATGAGGTACAGTTATAATATTATCCTAAAATAATAGGGTAGGTTGGGTTGGAGTGCTCAGAGTGATTGAAATGTGTAATGAGGAAATCTGTAATATTAAGGTAACTAACATAGCTCTTAAAATAAATAGCATAAAATATGGATTACAGAAATATAAAATAACAAAAAGGACGCAAAAGTGTGGGTTCAATTCCCTCTGCGCCGCGGAGTATGCAATAACTGCATATTCTGCAGATATTTTTTCTGGGTCTACAGTACTCTTTTTTACTGATACCCTCGACAGTGAATCTTAGTGTGGGGTCAGGACTATACATGTGTCTGTTGGGAGTTAATTTATTTATATACATAATCATATTACAAGCTAGGGTTTGGGATAAAATGATTAAGTCCAATTGTACACTTAAGGAACACTATAATAGAAAATTACACTATACAATTTACAACAAAACAAACAGCACAATGAAAACAATAACACTAAACATTGTATCTTTAAGTACAACACTAGCACAACTGTCACTTCACCAGTCACTGGGTATCGCTTCTTTATCACTTCAAACTATTCACATTCCAATCTAGAACTGAACGATGCTTATGTTCTAGTAATTTATTTTGTGACTAGTTAGTGCCAGACGAATAGATGGCGGTAGAACAAGTAGTGTGTCAATTTGATAAGAGATGGCGCTAGCGTACCGTAAATAGGTAGCCGCGCACGTCACAATAATTACAATTTAAATTCTCCTTGAGTCATACATAATAGGTTGGGGAAAAAGTCTTTTCGCATTATTGTATGTATGAACTTGTAATAAAATATCTTTGGCTATACTATTTGTATCTGGCTGGTTTTGGTATCATTAAAAGTTTAAATTTTAAAGAAGATAATTCCAAATTCAAATTAGGAAAATGTGTGATTTTTATTTGTTTTTCGTACTGTTAAGATGAGTGAATCTAATGAAGAAATTCGATACATTTTAAAATTTTACTACAAAAAAGGTAAAAATGCAACGCAAGCCGCGAAAAAAATTTGCGATGTTTATGGACCTAGTGCAGTGTCTGTGAGAGTAGCACAAATTTGGTTTAAGCGTTTTCAATCCGGAAATTTTGATGTCAAAGATGCACGTCGCTCTGGTCGCCCTATTACGGATAAAATGGATGCCATTTTTGAAAAAGTGGAGCAAGATCGGCATATCAGTAGTTACGACGTAGCTGAAGAACTGGGAATTGACCACAAAACAGTTTTGGCGCATTTGAAAAAAACTGGGTACACAAAAAAGCTCGATATTTGGGTACCTCACGAGCTCACTGAAAGAAACCTAATGAACCGTGTTCTCATTTGTGATTCTTTATTACGACGTAATGAAACCGAACCATTTTTGAAGAAGCTGATAACTGGTGATGAAAAGTGGATCACGTACGACAAGAACGTGCGAAAAAGGTCGTGGTCAAAGGCCGGTCAGGCTTCACAGACTGTGGCGAAACCCGGGTTAACTCGCAACAAGGTGATGCTGTGTGTGTGGTGGGATTGGAAGGGCATTATTCATTATGAGCTGTTACCACCAGGCAGGACCATCGATTCTGAACTCTACTGCGAACAACTGATGAGATTAAAACAAGAAGTTGAGAGAAAGCGGCCGGAGTTAATCAACAGAAGGGGTGTGGTTTTTCATCATGATAACGCTAGACCTCACACATCTTTAGCCACTCAGCAAAAATTAAGAGAGTTTGGCTGGGATGTGTTAATGCATCCGCCGTATAGTCCTGACCTTGCACCTTCAGATTTCCACCTGTTTCGGTCTCTTCAGAATTCTTTAGGCAGTGTCAGGTTAACATCACGAGAGGACTGCCAAAACCACTTGTCGCGGTATTTTGAACAGAAGCCCCAAAGTTTTTATAGCAATGGGATCATGTCCCTGCCTACAAAATGGCAAAAAGTTATCGAACAAAATGGTACCTACATACTTTAGTTAAATGTAAATAAACTATTGTAACGTGATAACCATGGTGCGATGGGCGTGGCCGGATCATGCGTCACCAAACTTGCCGAGACTTGAAGCGGGGAGCGGGCGCGCCGCTTGCCACTTTTACTCGGACGGTCGGAGCGTGCGGACGTGCTAGAGAGCTAATTGCTTCTTTATTAAATTCATTTAATTCGATTTATTAATAATGACTAGAAGAGTTCTGTTTTATGTTTCACTTTGTATTTTTAATAAATTTTGATTCTGGTCGATTATATCAGAAGTGGGATTCCTACTCATTCCCATCGCTTTTGGTACACCTGACCTACATTAGAAAAGTGTTGCTAAAAAAAAAAAGATCTGATTCTGAGTATTTCATTTTGTTCGGTGAATGTGTACAGCTTTTTAACGATGAAAGTTCTTCTCGTTTAAGTAGGCAAAAGCGTAAGTCTAGTAAAGACGCGCTGGATGCCACCCTTGCTAGATTCACTTGAGCTACATTCTATTGCGCCACCGCCGTCCGAGTCTTTGACCCCACAGACACCGCAGCCCAATCTACCCGCGCTGACGAATAACGATGTGGCCGACAACACGCACGATGATGACTCCAAGGCGGGAGGGTTGTCTCTCAAGGTGACGGTCCTAATGGGGACACAACTGGCAGAATCGTGGAGACACTCACTTCGCTTGTTAAGGTCTCGTAATTACATTCACAATATCGTTGTCTGGTGCGATGAAGTCGATAGGGCTAAAGAAACGAATGGTTGGGATTATCACGTGTTCTAGACCGTTTGTCATCCATTTTTGTATTCAGTTTACTCTTGGGTCGCTTGAGTTTTGTGAAATTCAAACCGTAAGTACGTTTTTGTTGTAAAAAACGGGCATTCGATCTATTTTTGCTTTCAGAAACGCCGTTTTGAGGGTAAAAAGAAAAAGTTTGATGAAGTGAAAGTATTTATTTGAATCAACTCTTATTAAATCAAAAGGTTTGAAGTACGTTCTAGTGATGAACCGAGGCTTTCTTGTGGCGACATTACATCGACACGTAAGTCCGTCGTAGGTGTTAATCGAGCGGAGTATTGAACTTTATCTTGGAATAAATCGCGTTCGATTCGTGGTTTATTGTAAATGAGTTGCAAGGTTGATGGCAGGTTCAGCAAAAGAGTTGTCGAGAGCCATAAATTTACTGCGTTGCTTTCGTGAAAAGATTTCACCTTGGCATTTGAAAGTCGAAAAATATTTAAGGCAATTCATCAAAAAAAATAATCATCGCCCTCAAGAACCACCTATAACACTTTTGGCTAGGCGTGTTGAAGGTGGTAGTTGCACATTGATTTGTTTTACGCACTTTTGTGAGCTATGTTCTGTGTACAAGATTAATTTAATTTTTATGTTTTGAGTCAGGTGTAGCCGAGCTCTTACGCACATGTACTAATCCACACATGCGCTTAAGGACGCGCCTTGCTGGTGCGCGCGTCCTGTGTTGCTGTCCACACTCTTCTATAAGTGGAAGGACGCGCCTTGCTGGTGCGCGCGTCCTGTGTTCCTGTCCACACTCTTCCATGAGTGTGAGGACGCGCCTTGCTGGTGCGCGCGTCCTGTGTTCCTGTCCACACTCTTCCATGAGTGGAAGGACGCGCCTTGCTGGTGCGCGCGTCCTGTGTTCCTGTCCACACTCTTCCACGAGTGTGAGGACGCGCCTTGCTGGTGCGCGCGTCCTGTGTTCCTGTCTACACTCTTCCACGAGTGTGAGGACGCGCCTTGCTGGTGCGCGCGTCCTGTGTTCCTGTCCACACTCTTCCATGAGTGGAAGGACGCGCCTTGCTGGTGCGCGCGTCCTGTGTTCCTGTCTACACTCTTCCACGAGTGTGAGGACGCGCCTTGCTGGTGCGCGCGTCCTGTGTTCCTGTCTACACTCTTCCACGAGTGTGAGGACGCGCCTTGCTGGTGCGCGCGTCCTGTGTTCCTGTCCACACTCTTCCATGAGTGGAAGGACGCGCCTTGCTGGTGCGCGCGTCCTGTGTTCCTGTCTACACTCTTCCACGAGTGTGAGGACGCGCCTTGCTGGTGCGCACGTCCTGTGTTCCTGTCGACACTCTTCCACGAGTGTGAGGACGCGCCTTGCTGGTGCGCGCGTCCTGTGTTCCTGTCTACACTCTTCCACGAGTGTGAGGACGCGCCTTGCTGGTGCGCGCGTCCTGTGTTCCTGTCTACACTCTTCCACGAGTGTGAGGACGCGCCTTGCTGGTGCGCACGTCCTGTGTTCCTGTCGACACTCTTCCACGAGTGTGAGGACGCGCCTTGCTGGTGCGCGCGTCCTGTGTTCCTGTCCACACTCTTCCACGAGTGTGAGGACGCGCCTTGCTGGTGCGCGCGTCCTGTGTTCCTGTCTACACTCTTCCACGACTGTGAGGACGCGCCTTGCTGGTGCGCGCGTCCTGTGTTCCTGTCCACACTCTTCCATGAGTGGAAGGACGCGCCTTGCTGGTGCGCGCGTCCTGTGTTCCTGTCCACACTTTTCCATGAGTGGAAGGACGCGCCTTGCTGGTGCGCGCGTCCTGTGTTCCTGTCCACACTCTGCCATGAGTATGAGGACGCGCCTTGTTGGTGTGCGCGTCCTGTATATCTGTCCACACTCTTCTATGAGTGTGAGGACGTGCCTTGCTGGTCCGCGCGTCCTGAGTTGCTGTACACACTCTTCCATGAGTGTGAGTACGCGCCTTGCTGGTGCGCGCGTCCTGTATATCTGTCCACGCGCCCCTGTACGCGCGATGACGTGCCTTGATGTTGTGCGCATCCTGTGCGTGCTGATCACGCGCCCTTCTGCGTCTTGAGTTTCTGCGCGTGAGGTCACTTGAGGAGCTTCTGCTCGAACTACTGAATCATGTGGGCCTCTGATGCCGGATGCATCACAATTGTTCGACTGGTTCTCTTTCTGTATATAACTACTTCGGGTTATCGATGGTTTGAAAGGTCTCTGCTCTGTTCATATTTCTACAACAAGCATTCTGCTTGCTTGGTTGTTTCGATGAGCTGTTTACCTTACATAGCGGATATGTGCTGGTGAAGCTCTTGTAAAACGTTTTGGACTTTGTATGGCGGGTGATGTAAAGCCGGAATCTATCATTTGTTATGCTTTGAGTTTTAGCTTCCTCTGGAGCTATATAGGCAGTTAGCGTAAAGTTATATGAGCAGTTTTATGTTGTTTTCCCAATAGAATCTTTGTTGTAGACGCTTGAGTGCACGCTTGCGTCTATGGCATAAGAGTCTGTTTCAGTTTCATAAAAACGATCAATTGCTGTAATAGTTGTTTTACATTGAGCGCGTTGTCATGTACTTGGCATGGAGATGTCTTCTTTATCACTTCACGTTGGTATCGAGTGTGATTCTCTACCACGGCAGGGCAGTTAACTCTTAATGGGTTCTGTCATAGTTGGTATTGAGTGTGATCCTCTACCGCTTCACGTTGGTATCGAGTGTGATTCTCTACCACGGCAGGGCAGTTAACTCTTAATGGGTTCTGTCATAGTTGGTATTGAGTGTGATCCTCTACCGCTTCACGTTGGTATCGAGTGTGATTCTCTACCACGGCAGGGCAGTTAACTCTTAATGGGTTCTGTCATAGTTGGTATTGAGTGTGATCCTCTACCGCTTCACGTTGGTATTGAGTGTGATCCTCTACCGCTTCACGTTGGTATCGAGTGTGATTCTCTACCACGGCAGGGCAGTTAACTCTTAATGGGTTCTGTCATAGTTGGTATTGAGTGTGATCCTCTACCGCTTCACGTTGGTATTGAGTGTGATCCTCTACCGCTTCACGTTGGTATCGAGTGTGATTCTCTACCACGGCAGGGCAGTTAACTCTTAATGGGTTCTGTCATAGTTGGTATTGAGTGTGATCCTCTACCGCTTCACGTTGGTATTGAGTGTGATCCTCTACCGCTTCACGTTGGTATCGAGTGTGATTCTCTACCACGGCAGGGCAGTTAACTCTTAATGGGTTCTGTCATAGTTGGTATTGAGTGTGATCCTCTACCGCTTCACGTTGGTATTGAGTGTGATCCTCTACCGCTTCACGTTGGTATCGAGTGTGATTCTCTACCACGGCAGGGCAGTTAACTCTTAATGGGTTCTGTCATAGTTGGTATTGAGTGTGATTCTCTACCGCTTCACGTTGGCATCGAGTGTGATTCTCTGCCACGGAACACGTTGGTATCGAGTGTGATTCTCTACCACGGCAGGACAGTTAGCCTTTCAGGGGGCGCTGTCATGGTATACTAGTCACTACCAAAATTGTCTTTCCTGGCCAGGTTGTGTGTGTGTGTGTGTGTTGGGGGCCCTCGAGATTGATATGTGTGAATGTTACAAAAGGTTGAGTGCAATATGAATAACGTTTGTTGACGAATGTATAATCATTGAAAGCTATTTCTGAAAGGAGTATGCTTATTGGATTATTTTGAGGAATAATTTCTAAAATGTAAATTTCTCTACTCCTTTCAGCTGATGAGACTGATGAATCCATTCTAGAAACAACAGCTGAAGATGTGGCTGGCCCAAGTCGTGAGCATCCCAGAATTGCGGACGAGGTCGACCGCCCGTCAGGAGAGGCCGTGTAACGTGATAACCATGGTGCGATGGGCGTGGCCGGATCATGCGTCACCAAACTTGCCGAGACTTGAAGCGGGGAGCGGGCGCGCCGCTTGCCACTTTTACTCGGACGGTCGGAGCGTGCGGACGTGCTAGAGAGCTAATTGCTTCTTTATTAAATTCATTTAATTCGATTTATTAATAATGACTAGAAGAGTTCTGTTTTATGTTTCACTTTGTATTTTTAATAAATTTTGATTCTGGTCGATTATACTATATTAAAAAATGTTTTGAATTTTCTTAAAAAATGCGAAGAAACTTTTTCCCCAACCTATTATTTAAGGAAGATTTTATTAAATTTTTCTAAATTAAATAGTTCCTTTAAAAAGTTTAAATGTATATGATCACAAACAAATGGGTAGGTACATTATTCCTTTACTTAAATTAAAAATATTGAAATTAAAATTAAATGGTTATTGTAAATTGCAACAATAACAACCATGTTCTGCAATCTCTTTGATCTACAAATATTTGTCTAGGATCTGGGTGATTATAACACTGGGTGTTCTGTTGTAAAAATCTGTTTGTAAACTGTCCCATAACACAAGCTTTGCTTACTTTGGGGCTAGTGATGCTGTGTGAAAATGTCCAGCATTATCAAGCATTATTAGTAATTAATGGTGTTTTGTTTATGTTCAAATTACTTATTACATGACATCATCTGTAATTAAACTGGAAACTGAAATGTTCTTTGAAGTTTACCAAGATAACAGACTGCAAGACCTACCATAATAAGAAAGAAACAAACACGCTCACAACTGTAATCCCCATGATGGAGATCCTTAGATCCATAATCAGTACTCAGATCTGTGAGGATACACAGATCTGGTGGTAATCAATATATTTAGCACATGTCCACATTTTGCATCGCAGTTAGCAATCCACATGACAGGTTGCAAGCCCATACCTACTTTACCAAATTAATAAATCATTACAATTATTCATACACAAATCCTATTGTCCTTAATGTTTATCAATAATTTTTTTAACACTAACTGAATTTTGTTCAGTACCTTTCAATTTTCAACTTTCATTCAATTTCATTTTTTTTTGCAGATACCCAAGAACATATCCCCATAAAAAGTAATTGATTAATGAAAATGCAACAAAAAATATTATAAAGCACCAGGGACTAACCAAACGAAATCAGACTGAATTGTCTAAATGTATTCCAATTGAATAAAATAAATATATAACTTAAAAAAACTTACCTATAGGTAGATCACAAAGGAGGCAGCATGCTGACAATGCCCCAAAAGAGGCTCCAGATATCTTCCCTAATAACAAATGAGGTGCATATTTTTTAAAACACACAGCCACTCCTACATGGTAGATTCCTAAGAAACCACAACCAGCAAACGATAAGTTCATCCTTCACGTAAAATGATCGCACTTCAGTAGAAAACACGACGATTTTCTACAGAAAAATATATTACAATACTTTTGGTCAACGAGGTAGTCACCTATTTCAATTATTTATTATCAAAACTTCTGATACTAATTCCAAAGGATAAGATAACAAACGGTAATCACAGATAAATTATATTGCTTTTTCGCAGTTACAAAATATCATTCTCAAAAGAAAACCATTCGCTTTCGAGGTTTTTTGATAGATGAATGAAATGAAATAAAGAAAAGTACAGTAGCATACGCCTATTATCAACACAGCTGACTGCACAGAAAAAAAAACACATTGACGGTAACGCCCTTTGACAATGACATTTTACTATTCCATTTCTAGCGTCACTAGACCTTAGACCTTGGATCAGCCAAAGCTTCAGCTATTTGGCTATGACAAGTGAGGTTTAGTATTTAATTAAATTAAAAAAAGTGAGTAGTCTATGGTATCATTATCTGATTTATTCATAATCTGTGCAAATAAAATCAATCAGAAAAATTAAAAATAAATGCGATTTGTCAACAAGGGGGTGTAATTTCACATTTTGTTTGTATCTTTATTTAGCTGAATTTCGTTTTAAATGTAGTGTGTTTAGCTATAAGAATTAATCTAATTACACAATGAATGCTATGCCAGATAATTTTGTAGTGAATTCGTGTCAATATACTCCAGTTTATTTGATACAAGATCCAGGTGCCTCCCAGGTAATTTTTCTGTACATTTTTGTATTTACGTAGTGATTTTTCGCTATGAATACTGATTCATGATTGTTTGCAGGGACAATCGTATTTCATAGCTCAAAGTAACGTAGAAGAACCTGAGCCTGTCAGTGATAACCTGAAAACTTTTTATGAGAGCAGCGGTAACATCGAGGGCTTTGTAAATGTAAATAACAGCATCAAACCGCGTATTTTAAAGAAACAAGAAAGCGGTACTGTGGGCAATAACTTAAAATTGGCTAGTTTTTTACAGCCTAAGAATGAGAGCCTCAAACAGCAATATTTGATGAATGGTTTGATTGTGAAACCGAATGCTACCTTGAGTAATTCGAATGGTATCACAAGCAGCACTACTTACACTACCGGAAATAATACAAGACTCAATATAGACAGTAAGATTGTAAAATTGAAAGACGTAGCGCTGAAGACCAGGCATAACCGCATTGAGAGAGTTCCTCAGCCAAAGAATAATAAACCAAAGGATGTGTGAGTATAACCTGACTGTAAACTAAGTAAAAATCTCTGATAGAAAGGCCAATACATTTATATTAACCAAATCATTGCGTAACTGACTGACTTAATCGCATGTTATGCGTTTATATTACATGAAATTAGTAGCCTCGGATCATTCACACATTTTTAAATATATTTCTTTTCAAATGTGGAATTTGAAATTCAACTCCTATAAGTTGCAGTGGGTCGTTGAAATTTGTCTGGAATAAAAACTTAATTTGTCAATCAATCAATAGGACTTATTCAATTATATCTATTAATAAATTTTAAACAAAACTTATCTTTTTCAGTGTAACAGCAGCAATACCAGTAACCGTTCCTATAACCGCTGTACCAGTACCAATAAATATACCTACCTTGCCTGCTACAGTTGTATCTACGGCTCCGACATTGCCAACCAAACATACATCAGTACAGCTTTTGAAGTTGGGGGAGACTTATCATAGGTAAACTTCAAGTTTTACTTTAACCTAGTCTCTGCCTACAGCTTCCTCCTTGTGCTACCTGGATAAAAAGTAGCCTGTATTTTAGTTCACAATCTATACCTGTCCCAAACATCTATCCAAATATTCGCGCATCTATGATAATTAAGATATAGCACAAAGAACTCCCAAAGGTCTACTTGCAAACATGACTTTTTCCCAGAATTTGAAATCACTTCCAACGCTCAGAAAATGGACTTGGCTAGATTCACAGCAACGTAAACTGGTAGCTAGCTGATTAATGATTGATACCTGATCTCCTTCGAGGATAGTTTTTTCCAACAAAATCATTTTTTCTCACACACCTATCTTTAAAATAGTTTTTGTACAAACAAAAATTAAATAAAATGTATGTTTAACTTGTGGTATGTTTAAGGAGAGATTTGGTCAAGACACATTAGATTCTCTAGAATCCAGCATCATTCTACGCTTAGATAAGCATGTAATCTTTTACAGCCTCAATCAACTAAGTGATGAGCAGATGAAAATGGTGACCCAAGCGCTCAAGATTTTCAGTAATCCTGAAAAGATAGCACCCGAACCTACCTATGATCCTGTCACCAACACTAAGTTCATTTACAAGTAAGTAAACATATTAAGCTACACATTAATGTATTTTTGATGTTATGCTATAACATAACACATTTGAACGAAAAGCAAACTATTTAACACATGCATCTTGCCTGTGTTGGCATATGGGAGCGAAACATGGGCTTTATTTAACAAGTAACGGACTCACAAAAATGGAATAAAATAAAAATATATGAATAACAAACACATATTGTAAAAAGTCCAAATAAAGGCTTATTAAGGCGGTATGCCCTGGATCCAAAAAATCAAAAGCCCATAATGCCCACGCATTATGAACCAATCAAGAGTTTGAATGAGTTTCTGGCTAGTGAGATAACCAGTCGCCCAGAAGCACAGAAGTTGCCTGGGGTCTTTGCAGGCTTTGCGTAGTGACCTTGGTTAAGTTGAAGTTATTTATTCATTAAACATAACAGATTCAATAAACCTAAGTTGCTGCATATTTTATGTAGAAATCCACATTTCGCACACAGTTAAAAGTAAATCAAATGCTCTGTTCAAGTATTGAGATATAACAAGAACATTAAAAATATATGCTTATTGCACACGGTAGGTATGTTTTTATACATACCTAGTGTTCTAATAAAGCGTCGGTGGGTCATGTAGCATTCCACGTGACTTGCAACATATCACATGGAATGTGAAATACTTGCAAAACGCGCGCTTGTGCCGTGCCATATATGTATAATGTGTGGAAGTGCCCTGACTACACCATACTGAACCAGAACTGAACTTTAGGTTAATAACAACAATGTTCCAGTAATAACTTAATTTGTATTTTATTTGTCACGATAATTTAAAAGTTTAATATCTTCTCCGCAGAGTGGTGTCACCAAGAGATCTGACAGTTGTGGGTAAGAACGAAATCCCTCCGCACAAACTAGTTGAAGCAACAAGGATCGGAAGCATAATAGCAAAAGAATTGAAAAAAGAAATCAGCCGGGAAACAGCAGCTAAAGAGTATGTGCAAGAAGCATACAAAAAAGAACATTCAAAGGAGAATGTCGAAAAAGAGTTATTGGCGAGGTGTAAAGCTAAAAATGATAAATTAATCGCTGAGGCCAAAGAGAAAGCAGAAGCTGAGAAATTAAAAACCGAAACACTTAAAGAAAATATTTTGAAGGCTGAAGCTAACAAGGTAGAGTTATTAGCTGAAGCGAGAAAAATTAAGGCGAAAGCTGAAGCTAAGAAAGAGGAAATAAAGAAAGAATTGAATATGAAAAAGGCTGAAGAAAAGTTCAAGAATCTTCAACAAGAGATTTTGGATGAACAAGAGGCAAAGGAAGGCAAGGTAATAATCAACATTGATATACATATTTTTATCTTAAGAGTAAATAGGCCTGCCGCATAAGCCGCCGACGCCCTTTTATAACGCTAAGCAGACAAGGTTTAAAATAATCAGTATTTTTGGCCCAAGCAAGTAGCAAGTAAATATTCTGTCTCCCACTCCTTAGATTTTTCGGTATAGCCAGAGCTTAAATTCGATATGCCGGTTTTCTTTGTAACTACATTAAACGTAACGCCGTCCGCTGCGTTAAGCGTGGCACGCGTGCGGCCGTTAGTACTTATTAGACGTGCGCGTGTGCAAACACTTGTATCGTTATATTATTGGATTATCTGGATTATCTATCTGGCAAAACGACGACGTGTTCAATAAAATCGACTGCCAATTAGCCAGTTCGTCACCCAGAGTTTGTTAAACGGAGAATTCGTAACCGAGTTTTCAAAGTTGAGAGAACATATATCGGTGCTCATTGATTTTGATGGAACATATCCGCGCGCGGTACGTGTCTTGTTCTCTGCACGCACCGCGTGTGAAAGGCAACCCGCACCAAAATCAAAGTTAAAATTCATTTATTCATAAAAATGACAAGGATCACTATAAAACTACTGCCTCCGCGACCAAGCCAAGAAGGAAACGTAAGGCTGATTAGTGATTACTCATTTTAATGATTCTTTTTACACCACGCAGTTCTGCTTAACATTTTCAGAAACAGTCGCGCATGTTCCGCCTAACGTAGCGGACGGCCTTAAAGTAACTTTTTTATTGTTTTGAATAACTTAGTAAAATGCGATTTTGCATTTCTTTGTATGCTACTTCTAATACGAAGATGTGGTAGGAAATCTCTTGTTCAAATAGTTAGATGAATCCCAAGAGAATACAATGTTTCCCGCGTGTGTTTAATTTAAAAATTGAAGTTACTAAGTTTTACTACATTAAGATACACAAATTAATTTGAGATACTATGCTATTGAAAAATAATTATTGATACTTTTTATTTATCGGTATCATAAAATACTGAATGTTTTTTTCTCATTTAGCGGGTTCGAGCCCTGGCTTAGGGAAGCTATTTTTTTAAATATTTGAATGCAGTTTACTACCTTAAAAAAATAAGCAATGTTTCATAGTAAACTTCAATATTTAAAGTACTTGTCCTACATATAGCATGGCCGGGACACACTGTATAATTTTATACTCCTACATAATTCAAAAGTAAAAGTGATTAACGCTTGATTACAGACTAAAGTAACGCGTAGCGGCAGGAAGGTGAAGCTACCAAAACCAATACTCCCCGCGAACACCCCTCACAAACCTAAAAAGAAAACAACTGTGATCTCATGTTTCCAGTGTTCTGCTGTAAGTCAAAAGTTTATTTCATTGTCATCAGAATCAAGACAATACGCCTCCCTAATATCCGTACCGTGTAATTTTATGAATATTTTAAATGTTTCCCTAATTTATATTTAAAAAAAAAAACTAAACTGGCAAATGCCGAAAGTGGCAAAGCCAAGAAGAGAAAAAAAATACGTCTACCCCAAAAGGTGCCATGTATTTCGGACTGCCTCCATACTTATTTAATTTATTTACAAACTTTACATTTACATGTAAAGAACCTGTAGGTGTAGCCTCGGCAGCCAAAACATCTCGAACGATTTCGACCAGGCTGGTAACGATCTCGTGGCCTAGTTGGTATAGCCCCCGCGTCGCGGGTTCGTGTCCCGCCAAGGTTGGATTTTTTGGATATTACAAAAGTCCCCATTTTTTCTCCCTTAGTGGTGGGATTCTTTCATAAAATGTTGAATACACAATTTGCGAAGATATCGCGTAACATACTCACAAAAATAAGAGACTAATTGAGAACCTCTTTTTTTTTTTAATTCAGTTGAAAAAAAAACATTTTCGGCGATCATGCATCGTTACATCGAAACGACTCAGGATAATTTCATTGTTTCCATATTTTCCAGGAGTTCAACAGCCTCTATCGCCTTCAGAAGCACTACGAGTCCCACCCCACGCACATACCGTCCAAGATCCATTCGAACCTGTTCCACTGTTTGCTCGCTATAGTGCTGAGCGGCCCTGAGGGCGACCGCAGCAATATATTCCTTCAGCAATTGCAACAATTGGTAGTGAAGCTACGCTCGCTACTGCCATGCCTGCTGAGAAGCGACGAACAGGCGCAGCATTGCACTATCGGCGAGGATGTGGCCGGGTAAGGTCTAAGACAATGGAACTAATTGAGTCGAAAAAGTGTCTCATCTGTCCGATCATCGATCTACTGATACTTGGTCGGTTTAAGTACGTACGTATAGACTACAAGCCTCTGCCTCTGCGTGGTACCCGTATATAAAGTAACCTATGTGTTATTCTGATGCATAAACTATATTGGTGTAAAGTTTCATGAAAATCCGTTCAGTAGTTTTTGCGTGTAAGATTAACAAACATCCATCCTCACAAACTGTCGGGTTTATAATAGTAAGTAGGATTACCTATGTAGGTAAACTTGTGCGATCTGTCATTGAAGTATGCAATTTATTGCATGTAGTATAGCTGAGACAACGGTTTTATTGACGGAAGAGTAGACAAAAAAAACTGTTGCTTTTTTGTTTACATAGATTCGCGCCTATTTCTATTTGCCGAGGATAAGCTGAGACTACGGTTTTTCAGTTGCTATAATCCTGGCAGACCACCTTTCCTCTCTTTGTGAAGGAAAATTAGAAGAATATGTTGTTTTTGTTCCAGTATTTTGGGATTATACCCTGGCAAGTACACTTTAGACATCACTGCCCTGGACTGCGTGAAGAACACGGAAGGATACTGTCGACATAACCCTCCACCGCTGCCGGCTAAAGTCGAACCCGACACCGCTGCCAACCAAGACTGGGCCACTATAAACGAAGACCTACCTAACTTAGATATAGATATCGATGACTGTGCAAGAATTAATTCAGTTGAGAAATGGCCAACAGTAAATAAGCGAGTTTGGAAACAAAAACAGCAGAAGAGCGATGAAGAGAATGCCAAGAGAATGCGGCTAATCTCGGAAAACGACACGCTTATCGAATTAGGAATAGACGATTTCGTCGGACTATCCAACACTTCGTGCAGTACAACTCTGAGCATACAGGGTATTGAAAATAAGGCTGATTCTCAATTAATTAAAAATGAGTGCAATACTTTTGAAGATCATCTGATGACATTGCCTCAAGAGCCTGAATTGTTGGATTTGCAACAGGAACCGGAACCAAATGACTACCTGAACAACGACTCTAGTTTACTGCCAGATGCTGCCAATTTAGAACAAATCACCACAACTATTGCTAAGTTAGAAGAGCAAAGTAACCAGAACAATCACTTACAATTCCACAGTGCACATTTCGATATACGATCCTCGCCAATAAAACCGACTTCTACAGTCTTTCATAAATTCCAAATCAACCCAGAACTACTGGCTAAGTATGAAACTCAAATCATTCGATCAATTGAAACAGTGAACAAAGATAATGAGACATTAGACGTTGTGGATAACCTGACTGAACATTTCAAAGCAGTGTCCTCAGTTCAAAGTAATAATTCTACACAGGATAAGGAAGACAGCAATGACGATACAACGGAACATTTGGTGGGCGACGATACATTAGGGGAAATATTCCGTGACGAAGATCTGTCGGCAGTCAAAGAATCCTTCGTCCTAGATCGAGAGTTGAAAGATTGGATTCTAAATAGGAGTAATGATGAAAAATCAGAGGACGGTTTTGGGAAGTCAAACACATTGATTGAGCCCTCGCTGATACATGTGAAGGATCACGAAAGCAAACCCCTGAGTGGTGAGATTGAACAAAAAGTTGGTTTAGAGCCAAGTCATAATCACGATGAATCTTCAGTATTAAACTTCCTGGACACATTTGGGAATGACAGCCTGTCATTCTGTGGGACTGAGATTAGAACAAATGGAGACTTTCAACTGGATCTCTTCTCTTTTCATAGCTCGTAGTAGGTAAAAGTAGTGTAAGAGTAGAAATAATTATATTTTTTTTTATTTAAGTTTATTCTCAAGGAATTATAGAATTATTATACAATAGTTTATTATTTTATTTACAAAACTCACAGCATATTGGTAGAGAATTCACATTCTTACAGTATTCTGTGAAAGTGTAGATTGTTGTACCTGTACCTACCTAGTGTTTGAGTTTAACTTATGAAGATAATTAATTCAAATACAACTAATTTATCCTAAGCCTGCAGCACAGGTCTTTCATTCTTCCCCTGTAAGTTTGCATTAGTGAAAGCATAGCCAGTGCCCCCCCTTTCCAAGGGTATGATATCTTTTTCCTTTAACTTGTCCCCTGTTAGAGGATGAATCCAGTCCTTTTTGATAATCTTTTCAACACACTCCAGAGTGACTACATGGCCAGTAGTTCTGAAAAAAAAAATGATGTAGATAATTGACTATAAAAATAAAATATATATATATATATAATAACTTTCATAGTTTTTTGTCAATTTCAGTTCTATTGCACCCTCATAAACTACATAGTACCTCAAAGGCATTCTGCTTCAGATGGGCAGCAAGTTTTGGTATTAACAAAGGTAAATACAATTTGAAAGAGATAGAACTATTTCAAATTGTATTCACCGTGGTTAAGATTTAATAATAGGAATGATGCCACTAGTTCACCCTGACAATAGAACAATAAAAGTGGAGTTCTTTGCTATTCCTTGTTAAAACCTATTTATTATCAACATACAGGATGAACTAGTGGGAATTAACCAAATAGTTAGAGAAATTTACCGGATCACAGCACATGGCACAGAGTTGCTTAAAATATCATGAGTTACTGGACACATGTATCTGTTTTCTTTAGCAATCAAACTCTTCTTATCATCCCGATCATTCACTAATGTCCACTTTATTTCAATCAGATCCTTCATTTTTAGTGGTTTTCCACTGATAGGGCAGTAAACAGTTGGGTCTGGTTTATTTATCTTAGATATCTTTGCATCAGGCAGCTGTGATGGGATCCAAAAGCTAGGTAGTTGTTTATCTTTGCCGTTAGCCAGATTTGATACTGAAGATGATGTGGATGGCCTTACAGATGTTGCACTTGAACTTGCAACACTGCTGCTAGAAATATTCTTCTCTCTGTTCATGAATTTGATCAAATTAGCCTCTTTTTCAGCTGCAGCGATCTCGGCTTTCTCAGCGTCGTCTTTCTTCAATTGCTTCTCGTATTTCTTCATTAGCCGAGTGTATTCATTCTTTTTAGTTATAACGTACTCCAATATAGCTTCCTTATCGAACAAGTAACCATCTTTGGTTACCACAGGATTCCTGCAGGGCTGCAAAGTTAAACTGCAGCAGTCGAAACTCTTCACAGAGTCTTTACCAACTCTCTCGTTCTGTGTGCCATATCCAGAGGCGGCAGCATCTTTTTTCTTCTCGTGGTAGGTGTACACGGCTCCTGCCGTGCAATTTCTTGCGTGTCTAGTCATGTTAAACAAAAAAATCTAGTGAAAATAAGGATTTTGTGATTCCCAACACAGGTTGGAAAATGGAAAGTAAATAAACAACACAATCAATCAAGACGCTAAAGGAACGGATGAGTAACAGAAAAGAGGTACGAATGAAGTAAATTAAAGGGAAGAATATTGATTATTGATCAATGAAAACAAAAATGTCACTGTTAATTCACTTCACTTCTTGATTATGGCAATGTCACTGTCTAATAGTGATGCATAAGCGTAGCCAGATCTAGAAACAAAACTCCACAACCAATCAGATTCAATAAACTTGATTGTTTGACAATTATTTTGTGTGCGTTAAAATAGCAGCGAGTTCAAGATCTTTGGAATTATCTGAAATCTGTAATACGTAGAAATAGCTCACTTATAAATTTGAGGTTATGTTTTGAATTGTAAGATTTTTCTGTGAGTGCTTCAGAATTTGTTTTGGTCTTATTAAATTAGTTTTGTATTATTGCGGCTGTGCTTATCAGCTGACTATATTTACAATGTATCATAGCATAGTTATTCCAAGGTATGTTGTAAACCTGTTAGAGATGTTTTATATTAAAAAGTTTTTTTATTATTCATTTTGGATATTATTTTGGCTACAGACATTGGCGAAGACTCGTCTGCGTATGTCGCAGCCTGAATACTATCGAGGGGCAAAAATTACCGCAGAACAGTGCATCTTCTGATGGAATTTCACCACCCCTAAGGGTTCATAGAAGCCCTACAGACATCTTACAGGCTTTAGCTGCTACAGTCGGAACAGACCCTACGGCTGCACATTATAAGTAAGACAATTTTATCTTTATTATTAATGGACTATTGCCCATGGCTTTGCCTGCATGGTGTCTGGATAAAAAGTAGCATTCATAAGAAATATTTTTTGGAATCAGATGAGTAATTTTGGAGATTAGAAAACATAAATAATTACAATAGGAACAGTGATAAACATGGCTATGAAACCCGCAGTAAACAAACATGTGTTGCCAAATATGAGATTGACCAAAATTAACAATTCATTTTTAATGAAATGCATTAGATTTTAGAAAATAAATAAATTAATTTTACAATGTTTTGCCAATAAGTATAAGAAGTTTAAATGAGAAAGTTTACAAGAAAACTATTAAAAAGCAACTGACAGACAAAGATATCTTTCTGACCATAAATTAGGTAAATATTAATGTATGAAATTTGCTACTATGCCTATCCATGTAATTATTTATTTTGTTGACATGTTTAGGTATAATTTAATTTAATTTTTATAGTATTAATTGTTGACATTACATATCTCTGTGATTTTATTTTATTTTACCTATATTAATGTGAAGATCATTATTATTTATTATTTTGTAAAGTTGCTTTTCTTAAGTGCAATGATCTTATGTGTGTTCTGAAAAATAAATTGAATTGTATTATATCCCTACATACAAACTTAACCTCTATAATATTAGTATATACCTCGGGCAATGTTGCTTGTCTGCATGGTACTGAGACAAAAAGTAGCCTATGTGTTGTTGTATCTAGGTAGCCAAAGTGTACCTGTTCCAAGTTTCATCCAAATTAGTTCTGCTGTATGGTATCATTAAAAATAAACATCCAAAAATTTTCATTTATAATTTAGCTTTCTGAGTGACATCAGCTATCTATAATATGCTAAAGTGCATTATAGAATAGAATAGAACAGAAAGTGATTTATTTGACAACATCACAAGAAAAACACAGAGACATAGAGTAGATTTTTGTGCTAATTAGTCCCATCTGTGCCATGTGGGACAAACAGGCACTGTCTCAGCTTAGTGCTGCTCCGCACAGTAGTGAGAAGCAGTCACTAACGAGAAATGAAGATGTTTGCATCTTTTATTTATTTATTTAATACTTCCGCACAAACAATGTAGTGCTAGGACTTTATACTAAAGCATTCTCCACCATTCATCCTGGGCATGCAAAAAGATGGCATGTGTGGCCATCCAACAATTACATATTAGGTACTAATGTACCTACACTACAATATACAAATAAAACACTTAAATTTTAATTGGTAGTGGCATCAGAGGGTTGAAGAGACAAAGTAAATCTTTAATTCATGAAATCTTATTCATCATATTCATCATCAGCCTGTAGGAGACTAATGCTGGAGTTAGGCTTCCCTAAAGAGATCCATGACAAGCAATCTTAGTCCACCTACATCCTCTGAATTACTGCAACATTTAATTAAGATGTAGACATACATATTCAACACTCTTTTTATCTTCAGGTACCATGATGATCCATATTTGATCCCTTTATCAAATTTCCGAAAACGAGCATATGCCCTATCAGCAGAGGCAGGCAGAAAGGCAGCAGCTTGGATCCGAGATGAGCATGCTGATTGGTTTAGCTTGCGAGAATGGGACCCACCTGGCAAGAAGAAGACTCCATTCTTGAATTCCGAGCCTTTCATTCAGGCTTTTAAACCTAGACCTATTTATAATGATGAGAGTAAGGTAACAATGCGAACACCAGATTATCCCATAGTTTTACCTTTTTTTTGATCAGTTTTTGATCAGCACCTACATTATTAACCTTTAATTATTAATGTTAGATCAAGAATTGTTTTATGTGCATATTAAAGTATGAAATATTTTCAAGTTCAAATAACACCAACTGAACTGTCACACAAATAGTCCTGGCCTCACACTAGTATTCCACAACATGAATTGAACCCAAATCCAAGCAAAAACCTTCTTGGTACTCTCAAGAATCTGCATACTTACTGAGTAAATGTCTGAGATTGTCCATCATGTGGATTACAGTTGTGAATGTGTTTGTTTATTTTTTGTTGTAATTTGTGTGTGTTAATTGTTTTGTTGTGTTCATGAAAAATTTATTTCAGGTTACAGCAGAAGACCTTGAATACACTATCCAAAATGCCCTCCTAGAGGACTCCATTAAGGTGTTCCAACTGCTGGGTGGAGCGGAGAATGTGGAAGAGGGACTCAAGCTTCAATTTCTGCAATTGCTTTGTTTTTACAATGAAAAAGAACCAGACTCTATGGAGTGGATGGAGGAGAGGTGGTTTGCGGCTTCTACAAGGGATAGGCAGGCTGCTACTTGGAGGTGATGAATTTCTTCATTATAACTTTTTTATTTTTCGTTAGAAACAAATGGGAATAACTATAAACATGGCAACACTTAGTTTTCACATCATCAAAATGTATTTCATTATATTGTTGATTAGATTCACCCTTTTCCTTTCAAGTTATCCAAGTCCTAGAACAATCCTAAGTATGGGAATAAAATTAATAATTTAAGATTGTTCGCCATATCACTCTTTGGGAAAGCCTTCGTCCAGCAATGGACTTCTACAGGCTGTTGATTATGATGATGATTATCCATTCTTGAGTATTAAGTAACCATTTCTTAAGTGCAAGTTTATAAAAATAAAAATCTTAATATTTATAAAATAATGGTTTGGGAATGTGTGATTATATACTTAATTGAGAACATAATTAGAAAAAATATATAACATCATATCAGCGGAACAATGTACAGTCTTAACGCTAAACGTGAGCTCTTCCAGGCAGCCTTAGGATGGAATTATAAGAACAAATTATGGCATCCATAGTCCACTACGCCACCTCTGTGGCCTCTGTTAAGGCCCGCCTGAGATGCAGAAGGTTGCGGGTTCGATTCCCGCCGCAGGATAAATGTTTGTATCTGCAAATATTTGTCTCAGGATCTGGGTGTTTTCTAAGTATAATATGTGTATATTTAAAAAAAAAGTACATAAGTAGTATATCAGTCATGTAGTTCCCATAACACAAGCTCTGCTTACTTTGGGGCTAGATGATGCTGTGTGAAAAATGTCCAGCAGCATTATTATTATTATTATAGTTCATACATCATCAAAGTTAGTACATTAAGCTGAAATAATATTTGGTATGCAATAAAGTATTTTCTATCTATCTATTTTTCATCCTATAACAAAAAAAAGCTGTACTAGTGTATAAATACTGAGTGGTGACATATTTTCATCTTATTTGTAGACTGGGAGGCTTAGCGGACAAGATCTTCACATCAATGGAACCTAAAACTCCCGAGGCATACTGTGCTCTCATTCAAGGCATGGCGAAATACTATCAGGTAAGCAACCTCCCAGATCCTCCAGCCTCCAGCCTTTTAATGAAAAGCGGTTCATTAAAAGTGGGTGCGATCCCCGCTGCAGGATTTGTTCCGGGTCTGGGTGTTATGGTACCATAGTACTCGTAGTTCCTGATACCCACGACACAGGGAATCTTAGTGTCAGCACTAGAATAATAATAATAATGCTGGACATTTATGTATGTGTCCGTTGTGTGTATTTGTTATGTTATTAATTAAATTGTCATTTGTTGTCAGGCTGAAAGAGCGCACCAACTTTCCCAGGAGGCGCTTGAACAAGGCATCCCACTATCGACTAGCGTTTACAACTCACTCCTGGGATGTGTGGGATTCCTCTATGAAGGCATGGCTCTGAGAACAGAGGCGCTGAAAAAACTCCTGGTTCAAATGAATGACCAGGTATGAGTTATGTCATTGATGTCTATATTTTTCTTAACTAAACTGGCAAACAAAACCGTCGAAAGTGGTCGCGGACGGTGCTCATGAGGAAGGACCTCTAAACGGTCAACGAAACGTCAGCAGGAGAATAGTAAAGAACGTGGTATAGTCGTAATTATATTCTAAAATATATAAATAATGTTGGACACTTTTCACACATTCTGTGGAAACCGGCATGCTCTAGAACCAAAAATTCGAAGCATGCCATCAGTTAGTGGTCCAAATTCAACTGTCTAATAAGCGGCGATGGGCTTGCAACCTGACATGTGTAATGCTTACTACTTGCAAAATGCGGGCATGTGCCATGTATAATGTTTGGACGGGCCTCTCACTGCCCCTGACTCGGTATCTTCAAGACCTACTCACTGAGGCTGTCCATAATGGGGTCATGAGCTTGTTTGTTTTTTGTTTTGTATACTGGTAGAGCATTTTAGACAAAAACGACGTTATTTTGTCCAATGTCCTAGTTGTGTGAACAAAAACGCTACAAAACAAACATAATTGGTGCTCTAAATCAGGTGTTTGATAAAAAACACCTGATTTAGAGCACCAATCTACTTACACAAAGGTGTTTAGTAATAATAATATTATTAAATGTTTATTTTCTCAATACAATATCTTTTTAATTTATAAGGTTTAACTATCACTATAGTAACCCACATGTTGAACCTGTTTTGTGTGAGACTAGTGCCTGAGATAGGTTTAAAAAAACCTGTATTACAGGTCATCAGGCACTTACGGCTTGTACAAAATAAATAAAATGAATGGCCTAGCTGTTGTTATATTATATTTGGTGATGTTAAGAACATATTAGGAGATTAATTTGGTAAGTTTCATGTAATTTTCAGGGTATATCGCCAAATGATGAAACATTATCGTCCTGCCTGAGATCCATATCTGTGTGGGGTAGCGGCAAGCCACTCCAGGATCTGGCTCTGCAAATCTTATCGGAATTCAGAAAACTTGGTATCCAGCCCGGTCTTTCTGCATACTACTATCTACTATGCCTGTTTTGTAAAGAGAGTATGTTTTTATTATCTAAGTTTCTTGTGTCTATGTTACGAACTTAAACACATTTCCACAGCTAATGTCATTCCCATACAGTTTAATCTTAGGTGTCTAGACTAATACTACTTTCTGTTGGCGATAACGCCTGCGGGAAGATTGAATTGTATGGTAATGATATTAGGTATCGAAATATTACTGTCAAGTTTTTCCTTGACAAATTAATTTTAGCGTGAAATGAAAACTAAGCGTGGGGTATTTGTCTAGATTTGTCTAGACCCCTAGTCAGTTGTCTAAGTGTAGAATTGAGTCGATTTTCTAAGTCTGGTTCTACATACTATACAAAGGAATTATAAGTTTGCCATTAATAGATTGTTTGTTTGTTTGTCCGTTACCTTGTATCTTCGAAACGCTTAATCAGATTGTAATGCAATTTTACGCAATCGACTCAAGGACTTGGTTGGTTTTCGATTGGTTTTATCATAATAAGTCACTAGTAGGCGATGCTATTTTTAGTGGAAATATGTACCTGTGGGGGGTTTTAGTTTTTTTAATTTATATTTTAATATTATATTACAGGGGGACCTCGCGTAGACATTCTGTCCTCGATTATGTCTGATTTGGAAAGTAGAGACAAGCTGACACCCACAGAAGCTACAGACACGAACTTTTTCATAACAGCTATGGGAGTTTGCAGTGATCATTTACAGGTAAGTTCTATACATCATGTTACATACACATCGGTGGCTAAACCGTTCGTCAAGGCACTCTTGGAAGGCCTATGTCCAGCTGTGGACATCTAACAGGCTAATGAAGATGATAGTTAAGTTTTATACGGATCTTTATCGCGTTGACGTTTTTTTATTGACTTTTCGATTGTGTTGAAACAGCCGTGGTCACGGATTGACTGGAGTATATGGAGGTCTCCTTGAGAAGTAAGACAGTAGTTGTAACTACCCTCATTTCATTAGAATCTTAAAATTCCATATTTTCATTACTATTGCGCTGAGTGTGATGCAAACACTTGTTGATCACGGAATTCAAAGATGCAGAGAGTCTATAGCTGTTTTCGGCACTACTTGATTTCCATCGCTTAACGAACCATTTTCTTATAATATTTGCGTTCACTAGATAGCACTTTAAGGGTCATGAAGTAAAAATAATATGAAATAAGCTGATAATAATATTTCGGGAATTTAATAAAAAAGGTAATCGGTAACGGAAAGGTAACCTTTTCTAGGCCGGTTCGATTCCGCTGAGTTAAGGTATTTTTTCACTAGAAAAAAACTTAAGAACTAAACAGATAATTAAAACTTTGACAGAGCATACGACATCTTTTGATGGTATATTTCTTACATTCGACTCTGTACGAATTTAAACTACGAATATTTTTTAACGCCTAATGCCATATATTATTTTTCTTCAGGATATCAATATGGCGGAAAGGGTACACGCGTTACTGATGAAAGGCGACAACTACAAACTGGTCGGAGACGCTTACAAAGAGAGCATTTACTACAGGCATTTCGTCACAGTCGCTTGCAGGTACCAATCCTTCCTACTAATATTATAAATGCGAAAGTTTGGATGCCTGTAATAAAGGATCTCAAATCGATATGCATGAAATTTGGAGCAGGTATTATTTTTGACCTACACTAATAAAATAAATTAAATTAATTTATTTACTCAGACAATCATATCCATTAGTACAGTATGAATTAAAAAACTGTTGTTATTGTTGTTAAAAGTAATACACTTAATCTACAATAATATTATAAAGAGGTTAAGTTTGTATGTTTGGATATGGGAGGTAATCTCCGAAACTACTTATCCGATTTCTAAAAATCTTTCACCTATATTTAGAATGGACCCTCAGGGTGGACTATTCTGTATATTATCCCGTCAAAATAGAAAGGCTTTTCGTGAAAAGGCGTTCAGTTTTTCAACGTAAGTCGACGACAAAACGGTCGAGCGAACGCTGCATTAACGTTAAGAAAGAGCTACTTTATAGGGTACCAAGCGGCCGTAGACGTGGGCATTAGCTAGTTTGCAATAATTATAAAATGTATCCTATTGATGATTTCAGACATGCACCTTACGAAAGGACAATACTACTATTGGACACATTGATTCCCAACATTTATGTTCCTGAACCATCTGTCATGGAAGAGGTAAATAATCATTTTAAGGCTGTGGATGGAGGTGGCACAATACCGTTCGTCATGGCACACTTTGTAGGCCAAGTCCAGCAACGGTCCTTTACCGGAAGTTGGTGATGATGACAGCATAGTCATTAGGAGACTGTGATTCATCCCAGCTTTGAGATTTAGCTGGAAATATTTACTACTTATATACAAAAACAAATGAAACAAAACACAAAATTATTGCAAAAGTACAATGGGCGGTCTTTTAGCTTATAGCGATCTTTTCCAGACAATCTTTAGAGACTGGATTTGACATGAACGTTAAAGGACGACACGTATTGGTGTAGTTTCATCTAGGTTTTTATTAAGTCCGTTTTAGTTTTTTTTTTTTTTATGTTTGAGTCGCGCGTACAGCTTGAAACCTCTGGATCAACGGGTATCAACCAGGTCGCAGGCAGTCCAAGATTTCTAGTATCCAGCCTACATGAAGTTTGACAGAATGACATTCACATATGGTGATAATGCTCGCGGGATCTGTGTTGATATATTATCTGTGAAATTTCTTTTGTTGGCGGGAATCTTTCCAAGAATGTACCTTTTCAATTACAATGTAAAATTATGTACATTTTTAGGAACTGAATTCTAGAAAGCGTTGAATCGGTATTTCATCATCAATCAGCATTATTAATGCTTTATCGGTTGTTATACAATATTAGGGATTTAGTTAGGCCATCATTTTTCATTTTTACCATTTACACTCTTAAATATACGGTTCATGACACAGACGGCCGTGTTTCTATCTCTAAGATAGATCATTCTCATTGTACAGCTGCTTACAATTATATGTACCAACTTACACTAATGTTATTTATTTATTGACAAGGCTTTACAAGCCGCTTATTGACAAGCCACATAATACTATTAAGTAATTTAATTATTATGATATCTACACACTGACCTTGATTTGACAAAGCACATATACAGCAGCAACTTTCTAACTATATTTTTCTAACTTTCTATTGTTTTAACTTTTCTGAATTAACGTGACTAAGTGTTCATTGTGATCACAAAGTATGAATATGAATTGAATTCGATATTAAACTATTAATTAACCTACACAATAAAATTGTATAGGTTAATTAATATTTTGTACCTTTATAGTAGCGGCCAGTATTTTGGGAACGCTTCCGCCTGGTAGTGATCTGGATCAGTTGAGCTATCTATAGATCGTTTGCAACGGTCTTTAGATAGCTAGCTGTTTCATCTGTATTTTTTGTATATACCTACTTGTACATAGTTGTATGAATAAATGTATAATAACATAAAATTGTATTAAACGAGTTATTATTTATATGATTGCGTTACACAGATCATAAAGACCCTAGAACTGAATGGTGCGGGCGATCGTTTGGCGCAATCGTGGTCACAACTCGTTATCTTCGGACACGCAAAGAAGAACAGACTCGTTGAGAAACTACTCGCTGCTATGGTCAACTGCTATCAATATCAAGGTACGTTTAACTAATATCGAAGTGCACTTCATCAATATTGAAGTGGAATTCATCAATATCGAAGTGAATTTTATCAATATCGAAGTGCATTTTATCAATATAGAAGTGCATTTCATCAATATCGTAGTGCATTTGACCAATACAGATATGCGTTCTTACCAATATAAAGGTACAAAAAAATATGCTTACGACTTAAAACTCAAGATAAACACGACTTTTTGTTCATATTGTTCTATCGTAGATCTAGGTGGAAAAGACAACACGCTCACGACTGTAATCTCCATGATGGACATCCTCAGTGAACATCTCAGATCTACCTATAACTGTGAGGTTAAAAGTTGAGGGTAGTCAGAGGCACGTCCAAATATTTAACCGCTATAATTAAAAGTCTGGACGTATTTTATTTTAGAGGCAGACGTCAAGGAGAAATTACGCTCAGCCGCCTCTGATATCCTGAAGTACGGACTGGCTTCGGAGCAGGAGGAAGAATCTAAGGATCTGAGATCACCCATCTCGCAAAAGTAAGTGTGTTTAGGCAAACAAATAATTATCAATACGACCTACTCACGAGGACGCCGGTTCAGCCCTCAAACAAAAGTAGTATACTAGTGCTTAGTTTGGGCTATAGGATACTGTGTGAAAAATGTCCAGCATTATTATTATTATTAATAAAACACATACATTATTATTATTACATATACCTATGTTATGTCGATATAAACAGGCATACGGCCCACCTGATGGTGCGCGGTTACCGTCGCCTATTCACATCAGCAACACTTGGAGCGTTGCTGATGCGTTGCCTGCTCTCAAGAACTCCTAATTTATCATATTTTATATAATCATATATGAAGAGGCTACTTTACCTACCTATCAACCTTCTATCCTCAACATTTTTGTGGGATAATACAAATTCTTATGATTTATATACTTAAACCAATATAGCTCCTCTTATTTTGAATTTATGTGTAATAAAAATAATTATTACATCAATTTTGATTTTTATACACAGGCTATCAGCAACAGCGCTATCGAACGTGATCGAGATATGTGCGGACACGCCGGATAAGGCCGACCCTGTTTGGGATTCCGTAGAAAAGGCTATTCAGATGTTGAAGAATGAAGAGGCAGCGGGAGTACCGACCTCACCGCAAGCATTAGTCGACGTCGCTAAGAAAGCGGCCACCGTCGGCAAACAGGGTATTGCGGCGGTAAGTTGAACGCTGCTCCCACTCGTAACATGAATCTATAATATGTACCTTCTATCTTTAGAAATCCGTACAACGGGAAGAGTTACCCCTCGGGGGTTAAACAATTTAAGCAAAAGAAAAGGAAATTTAAGTATTCTGCCCCAAAAGACACAAAATTTAAACAAAATGATAATCACACAAAACAGATTACATAAAATAAAACGAAACGAAATACAGACAAACTAAGTATCTAGTTTTGTGCTGTGTGGGGTCAAATAGTTCCCATTTGAATCATTTCATTGTTCATAAAATTTACAAGATAAATCGCTTACTGAGAATTCACATTATTCCTATACTACCAAGCACTAAAGTGCATTTAAAATGCAGCGCAAAAAGTCAGTTCTTGGAATTTGCATATGGATTCTCATGATCGCTCATATGTTAAAAATCTTATTATACAAACAAGACATTAATTCCTACACTATGTTTAAATATCGATACCAACCAACTAACCGATTTTTATAAATAAAAAGGGTTACTCTTATACAAGCAATGTGTGATGTTAGATGTTAAGGCTGATTTTGAGACGGAATTAGAGATTTCATGTGAATTATGTATCATAATTTAAAAAAGGTAGAGGTTTGCCTCTTTCAGTCAAGTTTGTTAAATTTTAATAAAGTATTTGTAGTTTTTTTTTGTAACATAGCAAGAGTAGCCTCACAGGCGATCATTAGTAGTAAGTAATTATAAATTTATATCAGAGTTCTAGGGTTAAGAATAATTGTAGGGTGTTATTTGTGAATCAGGCAGCCGTATCGTACCTAGCCGAGTGCGGGTTCGAAGAGGCGCTCACGGCGAGCCAGCAAGTGCTGAGCGTGATGCTGAACCGGACGGAGTCGGAGGTGCGAACTCTGCTGGACGGCGAGCAGAGCGCGCTCGCTAGCTCGCTGCACCCGGCCGCGTTCGCTGTGGCACACGCATATCAAATGTGAGTACTACTATACACAAGCATCCCTGTCGGCAGGAGAACTAGGTGGACTAACCCTCAGAGTCATTATGGCTGGGCCGGACAGCAACGACCGAAAAAAATCGAGACAACACGCTCACGACTATAATCTCCACGATGGGCATCCTCAGTGGACAACCTCAGTTTCAGGTTTTTATAACATCCTGGATCGGAGTAATCCTACATTGAAAGTTATTTATTTTTGACGAATATTTTGTTTTGGGACACTCTTGAAGTATTTATTTAGTAAGAATCGGTTTACAATTGGCGAAGATATCGCCAATTGTACATAAACAAATCATACAGACGAATTTAGAATCTCCTTTTTTGTTGAAGGTTAATAAATAGACGATTGTTGAATGAATGAATGAATGAATATATTTATTGCATAAAACATAGTATACCAGGTGGTTAGGTAATAATAATATGTGCTCATGTTTCACTATTTTATAGCATGCAATTAGTTAGTAATTATGTCTTAAGCTTAAGGTTAATAAATTCATTAATGTCATTAAAAAATCGATCAATAAGCCAATTAAACAATTTCTTCTTAAATAAATAATCATTGAGTAATTTAAATTCATTTGGAATCTTATTATAAATCTTTATACACATAGTCAGGCAGATTTTTTGATGTTTAGCTGATTTTGAGGCCTCATTTACAATAAGCTTATTCGGGTCTCTACATTGCCTAGGATTTTTGTCACAGGCCTTTTGGAACAAATATGCATGATTATTTACAAAATTCGAAGTTTCATATATTATTATGTTGAGCGATGGTAGAGGCAACAAACCAAGATCCTTAATAAACGGTTGATTTTGAACTTGTCCGCAGAGCTAAATCCGGCGGTCCCATCCCCAAAGACGCAAGGACGACGAGCTCAGACAGCGATAGTGAATCTTCATCGGATGACGAGTAGACTTCATAGTGTTTATTAGATTATAGTATTAGGGAATAAATTGCATTTAGGTACATTTTCATATTTATTTCATTTATTGTTTGATTCTTGCTGCGGGACAAATAATTGTATGTTCTGCAGATATTGGTTCCGGGTCTGGGTGTTGTGGTACCATGGCACTCGTAGTTCCTGACACCCACGACACAGAGTAACCTAGTGTAAGGTCAAGACTACTTGTGTATATCTCTGTTGAGGTTTTTATTTGTTTATTGTGCCTCTTAATTTAGCAGACAGCATTTTAAGTAATAAAATAATAAATGTTGCTCTAGGCGGTTCCTATCGCTAAGAGCGACCTCTTTCAGACAACCTTTTGATATGTTTGTTTTGTTACACATAATCTTCGAATAGTCTTGACGGCTTAAATGACTTACGTAAGAAAACAGTTTATTATTAAAAGTGTATTAAATTTATAATGCAACCCACCATTTTCGAAACTGTGCAATTCGTAGCAGCACCTTTGCATATTTAAGTGGAAATCAAGCCGTATGCTTAATTTCCACTTAAATTCCCACCTGTTGGTAAGCGGTTACCGTAACTTATGGACGCTTGTAACACAAAAGTTATCACTGACCCTGAGACATAAATAATAATAAATAAACAATGCTGGACATTTTTCACACAGCATCATGTAGCCTCAAAGTAAGCAGAGCTTGTGCTTTGGGAACTATATGACTAATATACTACGTATATGCATTTTTTTGTTGTTAATACATACATTATTATACATAGAAAACACCCAGACCCGAGACAAATATTTGCAGTTCAAAGAATAATTTGTCCCGCGGCAGGAATCGACCTCGCAACCTTCTGCGTCTCAGGCGGTCCTTCGCCAACTGCGCCACAGAGGTCGTCAAGACATACCGGTTGAAAAGTGTTAATATGTGTATTGTGTCATTTCAAATTTTAACAGAAGAAAACAAAAAACATTTATCTAGAATATTGTTTACGTTAGGAGTATTATTAAATTTGAACTACTAACGAGAGAGGTGGCGCTCTGTTTTTAACTATAGTGAAAGTAGCAACGCGTCGATCTAATTCAAAAACAGCTGCGCCCTAAATTTAAGGTCACGTTTTAAATAAATAGCATAGTTTTAGAATATAATTACGACTATACCACGTACTTTACTCTTCTCCTGCTGACGTTTCGTTGACCGTTTAGAGGTCCTTCCTCATGAGCACCGTCCGCGACCACGCTCGAGCGTGGAATTTTTAGGTTTAAGACGTTTATTCCCATAAAGACATAGTCACTTACATGAGAACATAAATATCATAAAAAAAAATAAACAAAAGTAGGTCGCTCTAGTATGTACAAGTTAATAGATAGGCTGTAAAATATTTAACCCCTCCAACGCATATTTAGGTAATGTCAATGCTTTTTATTAATAATAAATTGTGCGAGTTTTATTTTATATGCGTTGAATGAGTTCAATCTTTTTATATCCGAGGGTATTTTATTATAAAGTTGTGCGCCTGCAAAGGTAATAGCTCTCTTGCCATAGTTCGCCATAATTATATTCTAAAATGATACCAAACCACGGTAATTTTAATTCCATAATAGCATAGTTATTTATGTCTTCCGCGAGCATAACCGGAGGCCGGATCTAGTGTTGTATGTAAACTTTCGATGTTGGTTAGAGCGTTCTCATTGTTTGA
Source organism: Perizoma affinitatum (assembly GCA_961405105.1). Lineage (NCBI taxonomy): Eukaryota > Metazoa > Arthropoda > Insecta > Lepidoptera > Geometridae > Perizoma > Perizoma affinitatum. Next base: position 10,457,355 of record OY560194.1, on the reverse strand, counting down.
CCTAGTGGCATTGTCGGTCAATGTACCCGCGAATGGTGACCTACCAATTACCATACAGTAAGTAGGTACTTTCCTTGTAAGTGAATCATAGGTAAAGTCGCGGTCTTTTTTTATGGGCCACTTCGATGTCATTTTGTTTCAAAATGGTATTAAAGTGATCGTGAAATCGAGCTTCAGCCTGTCAGTAATATTGTTGACCTTCTGAACAAATTATAAATTATGAACAGAAGATAAGCAGTACCTAAGTTAAAACATTTAGATGGGTGACTGGTCGTGGCATTTATAATGAGCGTTTCCGCGCCCGGAGGATTATGATGTTATTTCCGGCCATAACAGTAGTTAATAGGAAACGCGGGCGCAGACTAATTTGAATTATACCGTTTTGAAAAATGGACCTATAATACTGATCAACAAAATCGGGGTATTCATCTATTTTCTTTTAATCTTAACAGATTTAGATTTCCGCTTTCATCAACAAATTCATAACGAAGTTACAAAATGGCTGTTTTGTTTTTTAAAATTGTTTAAAAAAAAAATACTGGAAGTCATTTAAGAGCGTTTTAAATAGGTAATTTTAAGGTATTTTGATGGATCCTGGTTCTTTTATGATATGACTACATACATATTGTCACGCTTGTTTCCCGGAGGGGTAGGAGGAGGGGAAGACCAAGGATTTCCACTTGCTACGGTCCTACCACTTATAGTGGTATATTAGTGGTGGCATACCACTTTCGCTTTATTCACCCTCATCAAATTCTTCATACAAGCTCGGCGGTTTAGTGTACCTGACCTTTGTCTAGAATATCTCCAATTTGGTCAGAGTACGTTCGCCGAGGCCTTCCTCTTCCAACTATCTATTATATGACTAATCAAAATAAAATCTTATCGAAGAGAAATGTGATTTGCCGTCATGTTAAAACAATTACTTTAGTGTCATATAATCCAGGGAGGAAATAGGGGAATATTTGTATGGAAAATGCCAGCCGCATTTCTTCTTAAGTCATGTGGAAGGCCTTTGGGCGTCCTTAAAACTCCGACACCAGAGTTGGCCAGGCCAATTCTTGTCAACAACTTTCCAGCTAAAGACAAATACAAACCACATAACTTAGCACCGTTACTCACGAGGAATCTGTGACAATAGCGAAATGGACTCATTTCTCTATATTGTCATAGGGAGGTGTTAAAAACGATAATTGCTCTACGAATGAATAGTTGGAAGAAAGCTCGCGACCTCTGTTAGTCGTATTTCGAACGTAGATGGTTTTGTGCGATTTTAAGATGCTTAATGTTTGTGTGAATTTCGGTTTGGTATTGGTAAGTCATTTTGTTAAATATTTTTTCAAATATCCGCCATTATAGGCGTTCTCCATAAGAGGTGTTTGATTGCAAGTTACCATTTTATCTTCGATCGGCTTATTTGATTGATGCGGTTGTTTGAGATTGTATAGGTTTGTGTGATTTTAATGTGGTTCTTAGCAATCGATTTGACTTAAAGGATGGTTATCGCCAGAAGTCACTTTCACTATCGGTCACTTGGCTCTTTTCAGTGCAGCTTTACCTCAACCAGGTTGAACCTCTAATTACATCTACAAAATGGAAATGTGAACGACTTGTTTTGACAGGCTTAGCTTTTTCCATAATTTGAAAACAGGCATATCTAAGGCTCAATTCACAACGAGATGGCAGCGTCTATAGCTCGGCAAGTATTGAAGCCAAGAGAACGTCGCTGCGTGTGGTCGCCAGACGCCCGCGGCTCCGCGACTCCTTTTCGTGTCTCTCAAGCGATCACTTTGTATTTTATGAATGAAGATGAATTCTTTGACATCGAAACTGCTCGCCGCTTCGCTGCCGGCCGCTAAGCCTTAAACTCATTCACACCGTGATGGCAAAATGTCTCTTTTTAAGTTTGAGGTCTTTCCAATTTTCAAGTTTACGAAGTTTGGATAACAATAAACCTACCATAATTAGTACCATTATCTCTTTGTCATAGCCATTTTGCTAGTGTAATTAGAAGACAAGTCATCTAAAGCCTAGAGTGACCAAAACAGAACGACTAATAAATAACTTATTAATAAGGTACTTTTCCACAGGCCATTTCCAACATAGCTTCAGTAATCGGTTACAATCCAACATACGTCGACTGCGGTCCCTATGGATTCGTCTGCGAACGTAACAACAAAGTCAGATTATGCGAAGGCGAAAATTTATTCGGACCCGCATTCCTTTGCCCACCCAACACCGTCTGTAGCGAGGAATCGACCGACGTTTGCTTGAATGTCGCAAACTTCATCGACTCATCATTTACTAGGAGAATCAGGTGCCATAGGAACGAAAGGATCGCTGACCCAAATGTTCCAGAATGCAAAGGATATATTCTATGTATTCCTAATAGGAACCGCTTCCAAGGAATCAAGTTCAAATGCTCGGGTAACACCGTTTTCAATGGCTACACGCGAACTTGTTCCGCTCCAGACAATTATAAGTGTCCTATAGTGAATACGACTAGAAAACCAGAGCTTTTTGATGAGAACCGACCGGATAACAAAGGTGATGTTAGAGTTGATTTACAGGGTGATATGCGTCGGACTATTGATTGTAAGAACTACAAGTTCACAGTGACGCAAGACCAAACTCCAGCAAAAGCAACCTACTTCTGTCCGTCAAAACCTGTCAGGGGAGAATTAGCTGTAAGATGCACTATCTTCTCAAACCAATTCTGCATAACTTTGGCAAGAGATAATGAAGAGCAATTATTTCAAGATAACTCTGCGTATCGAAGACCGAGGATGTAACCATTACCTGGCCATAACCTACTTTAGTTTTAGAAAGTGAAAAGACTGAGTTTTGGAATAATGATTTAAAACAACAACAATAATAAATTAACAGTACCTATATTCTTAGGGCTAGACATTTATTTAATTTTGTATTGTAAATAATGTTAGGTAAGTCATTCGACGCTAAAATTATGGATAAGTTATAAATTTAAAACACACTGCTAAAAATTATAATGAGAATAATGATATTATGTTAGTTTGTTCGTGACTTATCATGAAATAATATTAGTTTTTACAAATATTAATTAAGTATTTAGCTACACTCATAGCTATCAGCGTCTACACACTTTTTCTTATCTTTATGGAATAATTCGTCGCTATCACACTTTTTACTTTTTTGCTGATATTGTGATTTTCCTACCTTCGTACAGATATAATACTTTCTGCAATGACTTGCCTCGGGAAATTTCCCTTCTTTCTTGCACTCGAACTTTTTATTCTTACTGGATTCTTTTACTAGCATTTCGCTTTTCGGCGAAGGCACATTGCTGTCTTTAGAAATATCACTCATTGACTGTTGGGAAGTTGACTGAGTCGATTCAGTATTCAAAGTGCATCGGACGGAAGTTTTGTTAAGGTGGTAGCCGCTCTGGCACTGTAATTTGAATCTAATAAACTTGCCCACATTATTCTTTACGCATATGTAATAAATACCATCGTTTAAATAGTCAGTGAAGCGTCCTTCAGAGACGCATTGGAATTGGCTATTTCTCACGCAGTGGTTTTTGGTGCATTGCTTCCTAAGTTCGCTGAAGACTGTGTTATTGGGACAAATTCCCTCAATTGGTTCAACTCTACCGATGCAAATATAGAATTTCCTGCAATCTTTGATATCTGAAAATCTGCCACGCTTATTCAGCTTGCAAACAAATTTGTGTGATTTTGTTGCTGGTTTAAGAATCGGAACTGATTCATTGTGTTTATTAGCTAAAGGTGACTTTGTTTGCGGAGTGTAGCGGGCTGTGCTATTTATGATGTCTGAAGTAATATTTGTAATTTTAACGGATTTCTTTATAAGATCAGGCGAAACATCATGCGTGACTTTGTTTTGTGCAGATTTTTTTGTAGTTGAGTTTACAGTCGACGAATATTGTTCAATGTTGCTGATTGATTGATCAGGTTTTTCCTCCATTTTCTTAGTTGTCATTTCTATAGTACTTTCCATCATAATATTATAGGTAGTATATTGTAATTGAGAACCTGTACCTTTCTGATCAAAGTTATCATTTACAAATTTTGAATCTTTTGAAATAGCAACAGTGGTCTCAATTGCAGATGATCCTACATTTTGTTCACCTTCTATACTTTCAAAGGTTTTCGGTTTCCACCCCCATTCTTTACCTTCAGATTTTTCTACACTTTCACTTGCTTCAGTTTTCTGGTTTTGCTCAATAAGTGATTTGAGCGGTGGTTTTAGAATTACTGAAATCTCTGAATGAGTACCGCTGCCCGTTGGTTCTCCCGACACAGAGTTTGCGTTTATTGGTTTCATAATATCCATTATAACAATATCGACATCAGAATTTAAATCTAAAGAAGTTTGCGTAATCGTTTGTTCCGTTTGACCTATAACAATTCTTGAGACATTAATAAATTCCGTTTTAGGAATCGATACTAAATGATCTACCGTGGTTTGACCACCATCAATATTTCTTGGAACATAATCAGGTTCTGCTTTTGTACGCCACGGTGTTGTATTTGGTCTTTTTGATGTTACAATCGGAGGTTGTTCAACTACGATATTTGGATTTGTTATAGATAAATCCAAAACACTTGGTACTGTAACTGTCTTTGAAATCTTGTTACTTGGTTCAGGAGGAGGTTCTGTTGTTGATGTTACAACCATCAAAGGCTTTGGAGCTTTGATACTAGGGCTTATAACTTGTGTAACATTGATAAATTGCTTTACTGTGTTTGATACAACATCCAAATTAGGTCCGGTATTCCGCACATTAATTCCTTCTATCTTTGAAATATTACCGGGTTCCGTAGCGGGTCTAGTTGTTGTTATCAAAGGTTGTTTATCAATGACTGAGATTTTCATTTGAACAGAAGGGTTTGTAACTACCGTCGCCCTCCACGATTCTGTATTTTGTTCTAAGTGAGACAAGGTATCTGAATATTGGATAGAAGTTGGCGAAAAACTCTTAGATAGTTCTGAATGCGAACTTGTACTGCCACTTTGAGCCACTATGTGAGAATCTTCCACCTTGTTATCTTGATTTTGCATTTTAGCTTTCACGAATGGTTGATTATCAAATGCAGAGTGAACTTCAAATGAAGCATTGTTAGTCGTTTTTATGACCTTATTTGCAATGTCTCTAGTTATATTTGGATTTGTAGGTATTTCTATTTGCATTTTAGTTGTGTTTTTTTTAATATGTTGTGTAATTATTTGATAGTTAGTCGTTTGTATGTCTAAATTGTGTAAAGGTGTGCCGTCTTGTTGGAAAACAACATTTTGCTGATTATGAGATGTATCTTCGTAGTTAGCTGTAGGTGGTTGCTGTTGTTGCACTTCTTTAGGAATCTGTGTTTCAGTTGCGATACTGTGTAATGTTGAAACGCTTCCTAAATAATTAGCTGCTGATTGCTCTGCTGGTACCACAATTTGTTTAGCTTGTGATGTCTCTATTAGTGGTATAACTTGTGATTTTGTTTTAATTTGGACATCAGGCATATCTTTTATCGACGTAGATATTTCACTAGGTTTACCAGAACCTGTATTTAGTACGTTTGATTCTGGGTAAATTTCTTGTTTCGTTGATCCACCGAAATCTTTTTTTCCCCGAGTTTTACTGATAGATTTTTCGTAAAGTTCATCCACTTTTATTGTTGTTATTTGAAAATTTTCTTCCGGTATCCTTGTTGTCGCCTCAACATCAATGCTTGCTGTACCCATAGCATTATTCTTAAACATCATACCAGTCGCTTTAACTGTGAAATCAGCTTCGTTTACTGAAGAATACGAATCAGTCAAACTATTTCCATCTCCTGAGAAATTTGAAGGCAGTGTATTTTCTAAAGATCCCCTTGACAATTCAGATGTATTTCTGATTACTATTCCTGTCGTGGAATTTTGGACAGGAAGTTCAGTTTGAGTTAAATCTGTAACCATCTCCTGAGTAACAGTACTTGATGCTTCTTGAGCTGTATTTAGTGAATTTCTTGAAATGTTGGTTTGACTCGCATTAAAATTAATGCTTAAAACGTCTTTAATACCATTTGTTGTTTCGGACTGAAGATTGAATAATGAGTTAAATGTGGTTTCTACACTCTTTACATATAGCGGTGGTTCAACGTATGAATTGTTCGCAGCTGTTGTGGTAATCATTTCAGTAGTTGTTGGTTCAAACTCTGGCACAGAACTCGTAGTAGATGAAACTGTATTCACTTCCAGAAGAGTAACTTCCTCAATGATTGTAACTGGTCGGTTTTCTATCGCTGGTCTTGTGTTATGAAATTTGTCAGTATCTGTTTCAGATATGAATACTGTGACATTGATGTCTTTGACTTCTTTGGTTGAATGCTGCCCAATATTCGTAGAACTGCTTAAATCCGAATCCGTCGTTGTAGAAGTTGTAGCTATTGTTGCTGCTTCGTTGAATGCCTTACCGACTTTAATTGTGTTTTGTAAATAAGCAGACTCAGTTATGGAAACAACATTTGAAAGTTCAGAATTAAACTCTTGACCAGTTTCAGTGATAGTAAAAATTGTGGCCAATGTATTTTGTTCCGTGTTTGTTAATTCATCTACACTTTCAGTTATTACGGGTATGTTAGTAGCGCCTGCGCTACTTTTGTCAATGGAAGATATCGATGAAGAATCCGTTGGTTTATTATATTTTGTAACTAACTGGTAATAATCATTCACTGCTGTACTATTTCTATCACCAAAAATTGACGCGTGTTGTTTGGATGTTAAGAAATATATTTCCTTGGGACTTTCAGTGTTTGGTACAAATTCAGGTGCTGTGAAATGTGGTGATAAGTCACTACCATCTTCGTTATTTGTCTGTACTGATTTCTGAGTAGAGTTACTTTCCAAGTGGGTTGCATTAAGTTTATTATCATTAACAATCGCTGTATCTAATGTGATGACTCCCGTTGTATCCGTAACAAGACTAGGTGTAACTTCTGTTGGAGGTTCAGACACAGTAATATTTTTGAATGGTTTCTTTGTAGTTGTTGTTGAATAAGTATCCAAATTAATTAAATCAATATTCGAGCTAGATTTAAGTTTTGATACGGGGTGCTCGAGTGGATTATCGGTGACTATAATTCCATTATCCTTTATTACAAGCGTCGGCGTTGAAGTAGTGTTTTCTATAGTGCTTGTTGATATAACTTTTTCACTATGAACCGCTTTACCGTCAGTCTGATTGGTTAAAACATCTTGATTATTACCTTTATTTTCTGTATATTTATGATACATGTTACTATAAGTAACTGGATCAATTTCTTGTGTTGGTATTGTTGTTTCTAAGAAATTCCTTCCAACAACATCAACAATTGTATAGGAGATCGTTGAAGAACCTTGATTAGTTTTCGATGTTGTTCCAGCAGATGAAGTTGTAATAACTTTTGTATTTCTATTTGTATCTGTAACTTTTCTGTAATTTTCTATTTTATTTACTTTATTTGTTTTGTACAAAATATCAGAAGTAACATTGTTTAGCGAAGCAGTACTATTTGGAGTGTAGGGTATTGTAAACTCATTTTGCATGAGATCATTCAAAGCAGAGTCGATACCAGTACTACTTGAAACGTTGAGTAAAGTAGGGTCATTTAGAACCACATCAAAACTTGTAAGAGTTCCACCTAATGTGGTGTTAAGCTCTGGTTTTATTACATTTATATTATCTGTCACATTAGTTACTGCTTCTGTGTCAACAGCAGCACTACTTGAAGTGTTGAATGATATTGGGTAATTTATTATAACATCGATTCTTGCAGCTATTTCATTCAATATTGTGACCGGTTCTGGTTTTATCACATTTATGTTTTCTATTATATTTTTGGTATCGATAGCAGTAGTAGTTGAAGTGTTAAGTGATGTAGAGTTATTTTGTACTACTCCAGTACTTTCAGGAATTTCACTCAATATTGTAGTCGGTTCGGTTTTAATGACATTTAAGTTTTCTGTCACATTAGTCACTGATTCTGTATCAATAGCAGTACTACTTAAAGCGTCAAGTGAAGTAGGATCATATGTTACAACATCATCACTTCCAGAAGTTCCATTAAATGTTGTGTTTGGTCCTGGTTTTATTAAATTTATGTTATCTGTTACATTACTTACTGCGTCTGTATCGATTACAGTAGTACTGCTTAAAGTATTGAGTGAAGTAACTGTTACAAAATCAACACTTGCAGGATTTTTTGTTATTGTATTAGATTCTGTTTTAAGAACATTTAGGCTTTCTGTCACATTAGTCACTGATTCTGAATAAATAGCAGTACTACTTAAAGCGCCAAGTGAAGTAGGATCATGTGTTACAACATCATCACTTTCAAGAGTTCCACTGAATGTGTTAGGGCCTGGTTTTATTGCATTTATGGTATCTGTTGCATTCGTTACTGTTTCTGTGTCGATAACAGTACTACTTGAAGTAATGAGTGGTATTGGGACATTTAATATGACATCGATTCTTGCAGGCATTTTATTCAATGTATTGATGGATTCTGGTTTTATCACATTTATGTTTTCTATCATATATTTGGTGTCGTTAGCAGTAGTAGTTGAAGTATTAAGATATGTAGAGTTTTTTTGTACTACATTAGTATTTTCAGGAATTTCACTCAATATTGCGGTCGGTTCAGTTTTATTTAGATTTTCTGTCACATTAGTTACTGCTTCTGTGTCAATAGCAGTACTATTTGAAGGATCAAGTGAAGTAGGATCGTGTTTTACAACATTATCACTTCCAAAAGATCCAATCAATGTTGTTTTGTTAGGCCCTGGTTTTATAAAATGTATGTTATCTGTCATATTAGTCACTGACTCTGTATCAATAGTAGTACTACTTAAAGCGTCAAGTGAAGTTAGATCATGTGTTGCAATTTCATCACTTCCAGAAGTTCCACTCAATGTTGTGTTAGGTCCTTGTTTTATTAAATTTATGTTATTTGATACATTAGTTACTGCTTCTGTGTTGGTAGCATTCCTACCTAAAGCATCATGTGAAGTAGGCTCATGTGTTACAACATCAACACTTGCAGGAGTTTCAGTCAATATCTTGTTAGATTCTGTTTTAAGAAAATGTAGGTTTTCTGTCACATTAGTCACTGATTCTGTATCAATAGCAGTACTACTTAAAGCGTCAAGTGAAGAAGGATCTTGTGTTACAAAATCATCACTTCCAAGAGTTCCACTCAATGTGTTAGGTTTTGGTTTTATTACATTTATGTTCTCTTTCACATTGGTTATTGTTTCTGGGTCGATAGCTGTACTTGAAGCGTCAAGAGAAGTAGAATCATGTGTTATTATATAATCTATTCTAGATTTTTTTCTCAATGTTTTAGGTCCTGGTTTTTGTGCAGTTATGTTTTCTGTCACATTAGTTATTTCTTCCATGTCGATACCAGTACTATTTGAAGCGTTGAATAATGTAGGGTCATTTTGAATAACATCGACACTTTTAGGAATTTTACTTAATGTTGTGTTAGGTTCGGGTGCAAAGACATTTAGGTTTTCTGTTACATTAGTTACTGCTTCTGTTTCAATCGTAGTACTACTTGAAGCGTCAAGTGAAGTAAGATCATGTGTTACAACATAAACATTTGCAGAAGTTTCACTCAATGTTGTTTTAGGCCCTGGTTTTATTATATTGTTTTCTGTCACATTATTTACTGCTTTTATGTTGATAGAAGTACTACTTGAAGCGTTGAGTGATGTTAGGTCATTTTGTACAACATCAACACTTGCAGGATCTTCAGTGAATGTAATGTTAGGTTGTAGGACATAAAGGTTTTCTGTCATGCTAGTTTCATTGGCATCTGTATCAACAGTGCTACCTGAATCGTTGAGTGATGTAAGATCGTTCACTACATTTTCTATACTTGCAGGAGATCCACTCAATATTGTGTTAGGATCTGGTCTTACCACATTTACGCTTTCAGTCTCCTCAGTTACTTTATTTTTTTTAACAATAGCATCTGCACTATCGGCCAACGCACTACTACTTTGAGTGTAATGTGTTGTAGAGTAGTTTCCTAGAATATTGCGACTTGGAATGGTTCCATTCGAGGTTAAGATAGATTTAGGTTCTATCAGAGTTATGTGTTCTGTTACTGTAACAATATCTACTGAATTATCAGGCAATGCCGTGTTAAGTGCTGTCAGATTCAGTTCAACGTTAATATTTGGAATAGTTTCTATTACTCCAGTAAATATTGATTCTGTGACAGTATCAGAAACATTAGTAGGAATGGCAGGACTACTTAAATTGTTAAGTGGTGTAAAATTAGTCGCTCTTGGTATAGTTCCACTCAAAGTTGAATTCGATTCAAATTCAGGTGTTATCACATCAGTCTTGTCGATCACATCTGTAACTAGTATTGATTCAGTGACAATTGCTTGCTGCGTTCGTAAAACATCTTCAGATAATGTCGTCGTACTTAAAGTGTTGAAATATTCCTCAAACGGAATCGTAGTTGTTCCATAAAACGATGAAGTCCCTATCCCTATCGTTTCATTAACACTCGTTACTTGCGGTGCCGCTGAAGGTGCAATAACTGTCGTGGTGGTAGATGGAACTGCAGGGAATTCGCACTCAAACCGGTTGGTGCCTTGGCATACCGTGGTCGGTGGACAGGGTATGACGAAGTTATCTATAGTACTGGATACTCCACTTCCGAGGTCCACACAGATCATGAAGTGGGTCGAGTTCATGCAATGGAATGGTTTACCATTGCAGTCAATGTTCGCAGCTATTGACGGTAGAGTTAACATTACCTGTAAACAATCATTATAAACTATAGTTATATATTCCGTTACGTTATTTTCACTCCAAAACCTACCGTGGGTTTATTCAATTAAACAAGCTCAATAATTTCAGTCTCATCTTATTCCTTACTTACTACTTACTGATATTCTTCAAACAATCCATTCATTTTTTGTTGTTGGTCAACCTCTATTCTTCTTTGTCCATACACATTCCCTTGGCCTTGTTGTTTATTGTTCCCTTCATGACAAAGTCATACTACGCTAACCTATTACACCTCAACTTTTCCGTCACCATATTATAAGATCTGATCTGAAGTATCTGACAAACACTTACCAAAATCAATATTCCTATAGGGTCGTTTATATATTTCATGAAAGCCATCACCACATCTCGTATTCACGAACTTTCACAACTTTCAGTCGATAGGTACACTTTTTTCGTGTTTGTCGTTTATCTCGCGTAGTTCATCATTCGAATGCTGTGTTTTGTACCTCGCATGTAATTTTAATGATAGCCATAAAGCATTGTTGGCACAAGTCGTCTCATTTACATTACACAGTAGATTAGGTCGACGTTAGACAAATAATGTTGACATCTTATTTCCTGTGGCCTTAATAATTTACTGCTTTATTAATAACTGGTTCTAGTTTCTATTGCATTTTAACTGATGATTTCAATTCAATGTTTCAAATAGACAAACTCAACTCTGAATAGTTCTTCATTAATAATTCTAAATTATTCGGGATTTATTTTTTTAGGGCATTACAAATATCAATTCATTCACCTCTACCTTATCTCGTACTAATATTTGACCAACCACTGACTGATACGCTATTTACTTAGGTACATTATCAGGTTTTTGTAAGTAATACTATAATATATAGCTTAGTTATCAGTTGAAAAACATGTCCAATAATTTTATCTTAGTTCGAAGCAATTAATCGGTAAATGAACTCCCATAATACCTACATCAGTACATAACAAATGTTTTGTTACATCAAGATCTTTTCTACAACTGAAGACTAAAAAGCAATTTGGTTTTTACTTCAATAAAACCAGCCACCTACCTAACTATTTAGTATGACTTACACATCGTTTACAAACTTACTAATTGCAATGTTATATTTATGAACATCACAATACCTATTATAATAAGAATCTCTCTTACCTTACCTACCTCCCTATATTAAAGGAAACTATCCAATTGTTTTCCAGTAAACGACGCATTTCCAGAAATGCGTAAATAATTAATATACTTATTTGCCTAAAGTACCTACGTCTGTTTACTATTCGTCATTGATAAAAGGAAGGCATGTTTATTAATTTTTTGTAAATTCCAGGGGAAGTAATCACGCTTCTGTTTGTAAAATGATTATCTTTGGCATATAAAATAAGTACCTACAGTAAATTACGACGTCGAGTTGTAATAGAATCATATTACAATAATGCCTTGAGCGGGCACATATTTAGACTGAATAATAAATTCTTTCAAAATTTGATTACAACAAATATTTATATTATTTTTAGCTACTTAATTATGTAAAAACTTAATTAATTTAACATATTAGTAATTCATATAATACTTAGCATTTAGCGACCCTTACAGCAACCAATTCCGTCCGAGCCTCACAGCTCTGACTTTCGTAATGTATATAGAAACTGCGAAAAATACTATCCAGATTATCGTTATTCCGAACAACACTATACCGAGAATGTACATCACTAGTTGCAGGCCCTTATCGTTCCCCACTATAAACGATATACTGACAACGAAAGATGTTAAAAGGCAACCGGATACCGTTTCTAGAGTGCTGTGAATTTTGGACCATTTTCTAGGACCAACAAAGTCTTGTACAGTTGTCTCCCAGCAAGAAGTAATCGCCCCGTAGCCAAACCCGGCTACCACTACGCCGATCGAGAACATGTCGTGATTATCAGCATCGGCTAAAACTAAAACAAACAAACATTCCATTGAAATTTAACCTTCACCTCCAAAACGTGTCATGTTTTTTTAGTATACGCAGAAATACTCACTAAAACATGCAGCAGTCGATATCATCAATCCAGTCAGTGTAACGTACTTGAAATTCCTCTTCGGAGTTTGTATCAACCAAGGTGTGCAAAGCAAGAAACATATCCAAGTAAAAGCATACAAAGTCATCAAGAAATTCGACTCTGTCGTCAGTATTTTAGGTTGCATTTGAGAGGCCATCAGAGGAAGCATTACCAAAGACACTGCAGTTAAACTTAGTTTTGCGAAGGCTAAAGTTAGTGATGGGTAAAATCTCCAGCATGATAAGGACCTAGTCAGAGGCTTCACAAATGTATCGTTGACGCTGTACATCAAGTATAACATTCTTCTTCGTATCCGATAGACTCTGTAAGAAGGCATCCATATCTTTCTCCTCATGCTGGCATAGGCAGATCGGCATCGGAAGCCAAATGAGATGAATATCTTTTCTCTCTGAACATCAGTAACCGGTGATATGTTATCGTAAGTGACCTCTACTTCTGAATAATCTCTGCTTTCGTTTCCGTCTCTATCGCTTTGCGAATCTCTCCTAGACTGATTAGATATGCAGTCATCTAGATTATCCCCTAAATTACTCAGTCTTTTGATAGCTAAGCTAAGCGTCTGCTTTTTGTTATTTTTCTTGCTTTTACTAGTTATGAAATAATCGTCGTCGTCGGTGTCTTCGCTTTCTTCGGGTATCTCAGGCAGTATCTCAACTCCGAATATGTTTCTCCTCTTTTCCTCTGGGCTTGGCGGGGGTGTGGTGGTGGCAGAAGCCTCGTTACTGTACGCAGACTCATTATCTTTACTATCGAATTCACTATGTAAGTTGTCGTCGGATGGACTTTTCCAGCATTTTTTACTCAAATCGTGTAACGGCAGTTCAGTGACTTTGAAGTTAGCATCAATGATTTCATTGCTATACACTGCGTATGTTTTAGCCACATCACTGTAACGCGAAAAAGACACCGGCCTTTTAGGTATCTCGCTGACTTTCAACAGCAATATACAGGGCAATGTTTGAAGCATTATCCCACTCAAAATAATATAAGCATGGGCGTATTCGTAATGTTCTATTAATATTGTGATGATGTGAGGGAATATTGACAAGCCGAATGATTGACCAGCAAAACAAAGATTGCGAACTAGTCCCAGCTGGGAGTCGTATGTGTCGAAAACAACTGCATCTACTTGAGCTGATATCAGTGATGAGCCAAATCCTGGAAATAAAAGAACAATGTTGATCCACTCAGAATAAATCGTCTATTTATGTAGACGAGTACTAAATACGCGTGCAGTCTTATCTTTGCGGATAAGTAAAGACGAGTGCACGCACCTAAATAAGTAGATATAATATAAAAATAATTTTAGTTTATGTAAGTATATGTAAATTGTATATATATTAGACACCGATTTCTTGATTGTCTTGCTTTCCAGCATAGGCCTCCCCATAGTATTCTCCACAACGATCTATCTCTTGCCTTCCACGTCCAAGTCGTTCCTGCTACCTTTTTAATATCATCTTCCCATCAACGATACTGTCTACCTTTAATATGTACTTTTCTAATAAGTAGATATATATACTAATATATAAAGCTGAAGAGTTATTTTGTTTGAACGCGCTAATCTCTGGAACTACCAGTCTAGAATAGGGCGGCCGTGAACAGCTACAATATTACTGGCCGTGCCACCTCTAACCTACCGCGTCTCATCGCCCGCACGCGCTATTACTTATTTTGCTCGGGGTCGTAGCGTAATGTTAAATAGCCTTAAACCTTCCTTAAGAACTGGGCTATCAAATACAAAAATATTTTTTTTAATTTGACTGGTAGTGACGAAGATTAGCGAGTTCAAACAAAACAAAATAAACTCTTCATCTTTATTGTTAGTATGTTTTAGGGAGCGTGGCTGATGTGATTTGTTTTTGTATAGACCTTTGTTTGACTATAATCTCACCTGATGGTGAAAAAAAATTAGTTTAGTAGTTACGGTGACCGATGGCTTGATGTTATATGTAATTTTGCGATTGTAATATCTAAACAGACTGTATGTATACAGCTTTTTGTGTGCATAGTGTACCTGTTAAATGATTTTTTTATTGGAGGACAGGTAGGAATATAGTTATATCTGTTAATGACAAGGGGACAGATAGAACTTTTTTTTTCTCATCTGTCACCCTAGGGGGACAGAGCAGATGGGAATAATCCGAGATTATATCATGGATGAAGGATATTATTTTTTGTAACACACAAAATTGTTATAATATTATTGGCCAAAATAATAGTAGGTGGGAAGGCATAATAACAAAACTTATAGGTTTTATTAAGGTAAAGTTTTTCTATCTTCATAAAGAAAGAGCCATTAAATACAAAAAAGTATGACCTCACCTCCCAGAATGCCATAGACGTAAGGCTGCCAATGGTACGGCACAAGTGCACAGATCAGCAAGCTAGAAACCAGAACTAAGAGTCCTAGAGCTGCCATCACTCGGAACCCGACAGGTCCGCCCCAGGAGTCTGCGGCCTCCCTGCACCAGCATTCTGAAGATAACGCCATTGCGAATATAGCTTTGCTTAAAACTCTATGAGCCATCGTAGTCCTGATGGAACCGTCACCATTATGAAAGAAAAAATGGACTGTCTAGTGGTTGCAAATTATAATAAAACTATTATAATTAAACTTCGCCCGCGTGTGTCATTCTGATGTATAAGCTATATTACTGTAAAGTTTCATCACTACCTACTGATGTTTGGATGTTCAGTAGTTTTTTCGTGAAAGAGTAACAAACATCCATGCTCACAAACTTTCGCGTTTATAATAGTATTATTAAAATAAGGCTAAACATATTAATACCACTGTTCTCTGCGTTGTTTTTGTTTGCTGGATATTGGCCGTATACCGTTGAATGTGTGAGTCTATATAACATTTACACCACGTGAGAGAAGCCATTCCGAAACAAATAAATCTTACGTGTGAGACCGTATGTTAAAATGTACAGGGTCGGTGCCAACAGAGCCAGCCATATAGGGACTTCGTAGTCCACCAGGTGGACTAACAGCACTCCATATGATAGCACTAGGCTTGGAAGACAGATCTGTGGAAGAAAATGGACGAGCTCTTATTTTCTGACTTGGCCGAATTAAAAAAAATCTTTTAATAAAAACCATCATCATCATCATCATTACAATCATCAACAGCCTTAAAAAGTATATTGCTGGACATATGCATCCACCGACTTCGCACAACCTTTGAGATGTCATCGGTCCATCAGGGGACTGCGTCATCCGGTTCGTGGGCGCTATGCGAGAAGCTTTCGGACCTTTTAAAATACATTTAAATTAGACCACAGTCAACCAAGCATTCTTAGTTTTGTACTTGCATCTACACTTGAGTAAACTAAACTGTTCGTAATAATGTGATACGTCATTTAGTTCAGCTGATAAGATTTCCATTATGAAACACACACTACCTCCTTCCTTCACATGTAATATGAACCTCACAGGTTTGTAGGTAAGGTATCTTTAAAATAGAGCAATGAAGTAATTTCGTACAACCAGCCATCTTGGGCACATTATAATAAGGTACACTAACTATTGCCAGCGGCATTGCACGCGTGGAATCGTGTTAAAAAAACATAACCCCCATACACTTTCACACCCATTCCCCCAAATCCTTTCATAGCCCATGCTTACGTTGTAAAATAAGCCTGTATGTTCAAAATTTCAGCTTTCTAGGCTGTGCGTTGATAGATCAGTCAGTCAGAACGATTTTATAAGTATAGATGGTAGAGATTCTCTATACTACAGACTATTTAGGTACATGGTTGCGTCTTATTCACTTAACTTATGCCCGTCTGCATTAAGCTTATGTAAAGACCTAGGCGTCTCATACTGGATTTTTTTTCTTATAATTCTGTCAATGACATTCGTTCCTTACTTCGCATGAGATTAGGGCAGGCAATAGACTCTATGATGTGGATGTAGCATTGAAGTAATTATGTACTAGCGTAGGTACCTACATCGTACTTTTACCTCGATACTCATGATGGAGAAATGATAATGCCTGGGAGTGCTTCCAACTGAATTTATGATGTGGAGATACGTACGTTTAGACACAAGACAGAAAAAAGCAAAGGCCAATGCCACGATGACGCGCCTCGTACTTCGACGTCCATTTATGAGACTAAATCAACTCTCTTTTTTGTTTTTTCAGACATTTTCACCATTAAAACTGATCTTCCCATTATAGGTTTATATCACTTTTCCTGTCCACGAAGTTACTAACATCGCGCTCAATTTAAAATTTGATGAACTTTTTTATATTTTGAAATTATAGAAAACGAAAGAGAGCATGTCGTCGTATTGACAAGACTATAGGTACATTTGTGGTGTTATCGGCTGGCCTTATCGTACGGCTACTTTGCCTTATCTTATCGTTTAAGAAAAGAAAGGTCACTAAAATTGATGGTTTGCCAGGTAGGTACTTACCTACGTCAGTACAATAAATAAATAATGCTGGACACTTCACACAGCATCATCTAGCCCCAAAGTAAGCAGAGCTTGTGATAATATGGGAGCTAAGGACATGACTGATATAGGTACCTACTTAAATATTTTTTTTGTAAATACATAAGTAAATGTTAGCATAGAAAACACTCAGACCCGAGACAAATATATGCAGATCATACAAATATTTGTCCCGCAGCGGGAATCGAACCCGCAAACTTGTGCGTCTCAGGCGGGCTTTCGCCCACTGCGCCACGGAGTTTGTAATAGCGACGTATGTAACTAGTACTAAGTAGGTAGGTACTTTTAATATAACATAAAAAAACATAGAAAATTTATAATGTGGAAAACCCTGAATTGGGACCTCATCGCCAAGAGGGTTGCTAGTAGGGCAAAAAATAATAGATAAGAAAGAACTAGTAGGTTACCAGAATGGGGCTATTTGGCACAATATTTCGACAAAATCTTGAAATCTCTTAGGTACTTAGTTTTGCCAAATAAAAAAAAATATTTCTACCATTGCCATATTATATGAAATATTCACACACAAATTTTATAATTGTCTTTCCAAAAACGGTAGGTCTCGTTATATTAAGATTAGGAATAATTCACAGGCTCTAGTTTGAGCCGTATGAGGTCTCTATTAGATTAATGCACTTGTAAGAAGATACATTTATATCATAGTAGATAGTCATTATTAGAATGCAAAGTGAAAATCGGCCAGTAATCCAAGATGTTATGTTAGCGCAAAAGAAAACGCTCTCCAATTCTCCAATATTCTCCATACATTTTATTTATCGCTATCTTGTCGTTTACGTTTTTACTGCGTTTCTAAGTACGGAGTGGCGAGTGGGGTGAGCGACGAGGTCAGTCTGAGGTATCGCTTACAAGTCTGTGGTCTGATGTATCAAATCTGTTATTTTGTTAATAATTCATAAAAAAATAAATATATTTTATTTCACAGACATGCAGTAGGTAACCTATCCATAGAACTAAGGCCAAAGACTGAGACGCGCAATCTCAGGTCATCGTAAGATCTTCCGGAACGTATTGACATTGACTTTGTATGTAGGTACTAAATTGAACCTTATTCCAACGGAATAATTAAAGCTCAGGAAGCTGCTGAGAACCTCTTACAATACAAACACCAGCTTTCATACTAAAAAAAACTCTT
Organism: Perizoma affinitatum; assembly: GCA_961405105.1. NCBI lineage: Eukaryota > Metazoa > Arthropoda > Insecta > Lepidoptera > Geometridae > Perizoma > Perizoma affinitatum. The sequence continues at coordinate 10,438,879 of OY560194.1, read as the reverse complement.
TTATGGATGATTTCAAAATAAAAATTAACCCTAATTTTTTTAGACCGTAAAAAATCGTTCGAATGTCAATAATTGTTTTTCGTAAAAACTATAGTATGCATTTCCCAAGAGATATACAAAAATTTACAATTAACAAATTTAAAAACATAATTAACAAACTCTTTAAAAAGGCATACTTACTATAAAATATCTGAATAATTCGATGATAAAAACTCTTGGGATCGAAAATGATCCAACTCGATAAAAAATGTAGGTACCTATTGTTTTGTAAAAGGATCATTAAAAAGAATAACCAGTCTTGCTTTCTTGACTTTCTTTCCTGGCTTGGTCGCGGAGGAACAGACAGTAGAAAAAACCGACGTTTCAAAGTGATCCTTGTGATATAATGAATTTTGACTTAGTATCAACCTGCTTTCTTACATCGAGTGGAACCAATACCATGTAAGGTGTACAGAGTTCCAGGTTGTTTTTCATAATTACGTACATAATTATATACAACAAAAAAATAAAGAATTTCCTTTTTTTGGGGTATTTTTTTTGAGAAATATGCAAATTATGACAGCTGTATTATATGTTTAAATGTCCTCTTTCTAGTTATGAAACTTCAAAATTGCTAGTAGGTACTCGCAGTTTCCAGGTTATCGTTAGCTCAAGGTAACTCTTCAGAAATAATGTTTGATCACTCTCTCTTTATTTTCTTGTATATCTTTGTGTGAAAGTGGAAGCTTTCCTCGTACATATTGTGTAATCAATCACAATCAGATTTGGTGTATTGGTAGGTACTACATCATCGTCACTCAATTTTAAATAAAACAAAAGTTGTATGAACTTATATATCTCTAGTTTATAATATAAATGCCGATAACTCACACAACAGACAAGATTTAATCAACACTGTCATTAGACGTTACGCGTGAAGGTTTAAACCTGTTTGTCTCGGCGAGTGAATCGAGTCATATGAACTCGAATCTATATATTTTTTTCACTCGAATACGTAAATAGATGTCAATGTCACTCACAGATTTATTACAGAGAAATACTGTCACTCGAGTCGCATCGCTCACTTTGATTATTTTTGATTGCAAATGATGGAATAACCAGAGGAATTACAGAACTAGTCTGTGTATTCATTGATTTGCACGTTTTTAACGCTGTGTTGTGTGTGAATACACAGCTGTTACTGTAGTAGTTATTTAGATTTTAGTCCTAGTAAACGTAGTAAAATGATACGCCAAAGAATACAGGATTCTTCTGAAAAATATTATGATCTGATCTTAAGATGGAAACAACAGTGCAAAGATAGAGGAATGTCGGATGAAGACATTCTGAAACTATACGATGAAACTTTTGAACTTTTATTCGACGCCCCACTAGAGAATCCAACGAGAACAAGGCGCAAAAAGTTCCTAGGTTATTTAGCTTTAGGCCTAGCTATATTGCTTGTCGTCGCAGGAAACTATAAAGCTATTCACAGTTGCATAGCCTGTAATTTACAGGACTACATCTATCCTGGGTTGAGATTACTGAGGAAACTGTTCATTCCCGTTATATCCTTGTTTCCATCACTAACAGGTAGGTATTTAAGCAAATCACTTAATAATAAAAATGGCTAAATGCACTAAGGGTTCAGTAGTAGGTACCTAATTGTAATTTTAACATTTGCCTATTTTTCCTATGTTCTTTGTATGAGGTCTTGGGTGTAACCCAAGTAGCTTGGTTGCATCATTATCATGGCAATTTTTGCCATGATAATGATGCACATTCTGTTTTCAACTGGCTACCTAATACAATTAAAAATATATGTTGGCATTATATTATTGGTAATAATATTGTCCCATTAGGACCTTCTGGGTGTTGGACCCCTTTAAACTAGGATTATTCCCATCTGTCACCCTGCTCTGTCCCCCTAGGGTGACAGATCAAACTATTTTTGGTTGAAAAAATCTGTCCCCTCTTCATTAATAGGGGGACAGGTATAACTATTTACTCCTACCTGTCCTCCAATAAAAAAAACATTTAATAGGTAAACTATGCACACAAAGCTGTATACATACAACTATAATACATCATTATTTGTTAGAAAATCAACTGAACTTATAAATTTCAGCAATGTATCATGAAACATGTTTGATACAAAACCCATATTTTGCAGTGGCTGATATGGATTGTTGGCCATGTAGTTCCATTAATATTATCAAGGAAGTTTACAAACATAGCCCAAGTGAGCAGTACAATGCTCCTTTTATTTATAAGGTAATCATTGAGCTCCTTTTAAGATTGATACAATATATACTCAATAGTACCAATTTTATTGATCTCTAAAAAAATCTCAGACTGAACAAGGAGTTGTTCAACCAGTTATGCTGAAGGACTTTTACATGAGCAACAGAAACATATTAGATAAAGAAGCACCAAAGATCCTGACTGATAACAAATTCTACAGTCATCCAACTGAAATGTTCCATCAACTAGAATCTGGAGAAAAGCATACTTATAATTGGTAAGTTCAGGAGCTAATTTAGGACCTTGAATGTATTTTAGTTACAAGCTCATCCCCAGGAAATATTCTTTTCTTTGCCTCCGGAGCATCTGGATAGCTTCGCAACTGGACTGATTCTCAGCTGTACAGATCAGCAACTGGATAAAGTATTCAGGAGAAAAAGTAAAATAAAATGGGTATGATGGAACTGACACCTTTGAAAAACATTTTCATTGCAGAATGTAGAATCTGATCAATGCTGAAAGATTTTCATTTTCCTTTTTCAGGAAATTTAATAACATGAATGCAGCTAGAACACTTCGGCAATTAATCTCCAGACCAGAGGTAGTCCCAAAATTTGGACAAAGCACTGAAAGATACATCTTAGTTGACTCAAGCCATAAGCAGTTCCAAATTCCGGATACAGAGTGCAATTTCTCATTTCTCATAATACTCAGTGGATTGAGAACAATTGAATTGAATCCTGCTGAGGAATGTACACATCAATGCAAGTCAATAAAAATTGAACTTGATCAGACATATCTGTGTAAGTATTAATCTACTAGGCCATGTTGGCCTAGGGCTATACATCGACTTCTGATCCGGAGGTTGTGGGTTCGAACCCGGTCAAGCACTAATGGGTTTTTCCACTCAGAAAATTGATGTGCGAATTAACACATGCTCAAGATGGTGAAGGACAAAATCATGAGGAAACTGGCATGTCCTAGAACCAAAAATTCGAAGGCATGTGCCAACAGTTAGTGTTCCAATAAGCAGTGATTAGCTTGCAACCTGTCTTGTGGAATGCTAACTTGCAAAACGCGGGCATGTGCCAAATTTAATGTTTGGACGTGCCTCTGACTACCCCCTACTTGGTATCCTCAAAGATCTACTCACTGATTATGTATCTGAGGATGTCTATCATAGGGAAAACAGTTGTGAGCGTTTTTATTTTTGTCTATTAATCTACTTTTTTAAATTTCTGAACTTAGCAAGATTTTTATTTTTATTTTTTTCAGTATGGTACAACTGGTGGTATTGGAGGCCAATAGTGCAACCATCGACAGGAAATTGGACATTCATTGCCCATGTTGGGTCATATTGCTAATGATATGAAGAAGAATATTTACTTTGTTATTATTACTCTATGACTGATGCTACTTAAGTACTAATTAATGTTGTTGACTTCTAAGTATACAATAAAATTTTCAATGAATATTCTGTATTGGAATGTACAAACACCATTTTATTCACAGTTAAAAATAATCAAATAAATTAAACTAGCTAAAAAATCAACTATTCAAATTTTTGTTTTAACTTGTCCTTCAAGAACACAGGTATAAGAGACACTAGTGCAAATATGCTCAGGACAGTCACAGATGTCCATGACCAGGCATCGCTAGTAGATGTCAATGTGTGCAATGTCTGGCCTGCTTGTATCGCCACAAATGATGGTGGGGCCACCCCTGAAAATTTATTACAAAATAAGTGTTTGATATCCTGTCTCATACATATACTATAATATTTACATATGCACAAGTTTGCAATATGTTAGAATTCATCACAAATAGAGCTTTGTTGGTCTAGCTGGTGGTACCATGTTTTCTGGTCTGAAGGTATTGTGTTCGAATCTGGTAAAGAAATAACCAATGGGTTACTCACTCAACAGATTTATGTGCAAATGTGTTCAAAACATCATGAGGGATACAGCATGACCATTGTTTACAGTGATAGTGGTGATGGGCTTGCAACCCGGCATGCTGTTGCTAATTACTATGGAGAAGGTGGTCATGTGCCAAATAAGTTCCTAGTGCATGGACAAGTACTTGGTATTCTAGTATGGATCCAAAGATGTCCATCATAGGGTAACCACTAGGTAACTGTAATCAGTAGGTAAACTAGTAGTCTTGTTTTTCAATTATCAGTATTACAAATATCTCACCTATGAAAGTTCCAAGTGCAAATGGCAGTAGTGGCACACCAATCACAGGCGCTGACATATTGATGAACCAGTTCGGTAAAAAGGGAGTCACCCTCAAAAATATGATGTAGTTGAGCAAATTATTGCTGTGTTTTTCCACAGCCACTGCCCATTTTGCTGCTCGGTCAGGGAAGAACTTCTTCACCAGTTTCTTTCCCAAGATGTTAGATAAGAAGAAGCACAAACTTGCTCCGATTGCTGAACAGCAGCAAACCAATGTCAGGGCCAGATAAAATGGGAACAGGAATCCTGAGAGAATACTCAGGAAGATGGACCCAGGTATAGCAAATGTTTGCAAACTGTAAAGAAGATATTTTTTTATGAGTAATCTAGTGTAGAATAAACTTCATTCATACCATGATAATAAGTGAATACTTACAAGATATAAACTAAAAATACTCCAAATAATACTTCATAAAAATACTTTTCTTTGTATCTATCTAAAACTAAACCTAATTGTTGAGCATCTTCAAGATCCCATGGTAAATGCAAGTGCTGTTTCTCATGCCTGTAAGAAAATTAAACACCAATTTAAAATTATTTATTCTGTGCTGCAAAAACTCTCAAATTATGTAGCCTACTCACTCTTCTAAGTCCGGAAATTGCTTGTACAAAAATCCTAAAGCTAATAATGATGAGACAAAAATAATAACAACAAGAACTAAAGCTCTTGATGTTGAAATACTAGTTTCACTCGGAGCCACCAACAGTGCACTGTCTGAAAATATCATAAAAAAGTACATATTAGATATGTTAAGGACATAAACCCTTTTTTCAATAACACAAATACATTTTTAAGCATGATGAAAGGAAATATGGAACAGGAAATAAAGGTAGGTACTTATGAGTGGATAATACAGTCCAATGCTGTCTGTTCTTAGGTTTCTTATTCTCGGTCTGATTATAGTTTTGTGAAGAATGCGGACCGTAGAGGATACGGAGGGATCTTGGACATCACCTTGAGGCTCCTGTGTGCGTGAATTCATTCTCCTTTGTTCTATTGTGCTCATAGTTGCAAGTTGCGACGGCCTAAATAATTCAGGTAAAAGTTCAACCAGGATTCGTTTCCAGAGTGAAAAATTCGAAATGTCTTAATACTTTTATAAAAATGTGATTGCACTGACAAGATTTAACTATGTAATAACTTTTTTAAAGAAATTCAATTATTTGTTGCATTTTAGTAAAATATTATGTACCAGTTTTATTCACGTTGCCCGCCTCAAGGACACGAATGAGATTGTCACTCACGACTTACGAGGATGCCACTGACAATCTAATTTAGATGAAAGTGACAGCCATGATGACAGTAAGCTAAGTGTTGTTTACAAAAGCCATAATCAAGAAGCACAGATTATAATTTTTTTGCTCTTACAGACAGATGGGAAACGAGCTTTATAAACACTATATTTGTATTATTATTTAATTTCGTGTTTCGCGCAACGGATGTTTCGATTTACCATACGTTAAATATTACGAATTATAGGTTATTACGAATGATGAATAAAAAATTAATAGGCGACGTTTTGACCTTTTTCCGTTCTGAATTCCTGCCGGTCGTGATGTTCCTACAACTCATCCATATTTCTCTTAGTAAACCAGTAATGATTACTGATCAGTTTATCTTTGAACTTAATATTAGTTAATTTAAAAACACATACACACAATAACAGCTATATTTAACCATGAAAGTACATTGAATATGAAATTGTCAATAATACAAAACTTGTTGTACAACAAGTTTTATACTATTAAATCTTTTTTAGGTTAGCAGATATTATATTAAAATTATAAAGATCGTAAATAAACTAAGCAGTAATAAATTTATAATAGGTACCATATAGGTAGTCGATGGTCTATTGTAGTGGTTGGTTCCTCTATGTAGTTAATGTAATCTAGTGCCTACATAAGCTTATCCACTCATAAAAATACACTATCCCAAATTCAAACGTTGCGTCTCGTTCAAATACATAACAAAGCAAGCATAATGAAATTGTGTTTTTTTACACCAAAAGAGACAATTTTTAATGTCTACGTCTAAAATTAATAATTCGTTTAACATTCACCAATGACAATCAATAATTTTATAATCAATGTAGGTTGAGTGATATTTAATTAATAAAGCTTGTTACTTATGGTACCACCCTAAACTAGACATGCACTACATTGTGCAGTGTTTGTATAGTGGTCCAGGTGACACGTAGTGCTCAGTGAGCCAGCCCTATGGATAGAGTTTAAAAGTAATGATTTTCAATGGAATGAAAATGGAATGTATCTGACCGACTTTTTGACGCGAAAATTATATTTCATAAGCGCCTTTGAATTTCTTTATAGTTTTTTTTGGTAGTTTACTTTTCTCTCACTTAAAAATATGCTATAACTTAAAAGTATACAAAATTTAGCGTAGGCTTTACACTTAGCCGGGAAAGCGTGCAAATGCACGAAAGTGGCTGACTGACTGGCTAAAGGCAACAGTTGGCAACACTGTCAAGAAGTAAAGTGAAGTGTTGTTTGTTGTCTTACCTCGGCACTCGTCGAAAAGCTCGTGGAAAAGTTCGTGTACGAGTGCCGAAGCCAACTATCGTTCAAGCTTAGGCGTTTAATCGGCAAAGAAATGCTAAATTTCAGGTCTCTAAGACTCTGATACTTGGCACTGCGTTGATCTCTCAGTCAGTCAAGCAATACATTAGGATTGGTCTTATATATAGGTATAGGTATACCTACTAACACATTTTTTTATCTAGAAAAATTATTACTTCTTTGGGTAGTGGGTTTTAATACTAAATCATCGAATAATAATAGTTACCAATGTACCTATTTCATACTTCTATAATGGGACCCTTCGAATGTTCTGTGATATATTAATCATGACCATCCACCGAAAATAATTTTCCCGAGCTTTACCTATTAAGTACCTACCTACTTAGCTATAAATCGAACAAAATACGAAGAAAGCAGACTTCGACATGGATGCGAGCCGAGCGACGGGCGTCCTTCCTGCGCAAGAGTAGGACGGCTGAGGGAACCACTTGGACGGATGTCTCGCGCGTACTTACTAGTAGGTAGAGTAGTAGAGTATCGTTCGCAGAAAGACGCGCGCGTCCCTTGTCTCGCGGTGGCTCCAGCTCCAGAATTTATTGCTGTATATTTTCCGTGCAAAACATTCTCCTGAAAACCTTCATACGGCTATTGAAACACAATTCATGGATTTCAAACAAATTCATCGTTTCCTGAGTTACGTTGAACGCGACAGTGAAATGAGTGAAAGTGCCTTTCTAATGGAACACTATTGAGATGTGGTCCATATTAAATACTTAGACAGTCTACATGAATTTAAGGAGCAAGGTATGTTTTTCTTTTATGAAATAATAATAACAATTGATTATGTATTTATTAAACATACTGTATTTATTCGTACAAATAATGTAGAGCCGAACAGAGTTAACCCAAACCCCCAATGGTACAGTCGCATAGATCACAGATTACCTGGTTGCTACGACACGGTTCAGCGATCCGACTTCCGGCCAACTAACAACTAATTCTAGTCGTTAGGCTGATTGATGTTATTAACTTATATTTAGACGTCCTTCCTCACCCAGGCCAGTAGATAGTCGAAATGTAGGTAAATTAAGAAAGTTGCCGAAGTGGACACATATCAATAAAGGTAGGCTGTGACTCGAGGAAGATATGGTTAACTATGAATTATCCAAATTAATGTCTATAATCTGGAAAAGAGATTGGTTGACTAATAAATATAGGAGGTTAAGTCCTACCTTCCTTATGCCAGGTTCTACATTGCACCCATAGGTAATGAAAGTACGAGTTTAAAGTCTTGGTATTAATAATGACGACCTCCGTTGCGCGGCTGAGACGTTAGATGTGCAGGTTTGATTCCCGATGCGGTATAAATGTTGTTCTCGTGGTGCCATGGTAGTTACCTACTCGTAGTTTCTGATACCAGGGAATCCTAGTTTGTATGTGACTGTCGAGTATAAAAAAATGGCTAGATAAAAGCGGTTCTGTTTCAGGTGATGCGAGGAGGTACACCCCGGCTGTGCATCGCGATCATTGCATTGGCAGTTGGTTGCGTGCGAGGCGCGGATATCTGCGAGCGAGGGACGACCTGGTGGGACCGGGAGCGCAATGTGTGCGCCCCCTGCACCCGCTGCGACCCAGCCCGCCTCCAAGCAGTGCGATTCCCCTGCGAAATACACCGCAACACCGTTTGCCAATCCCTCGAAAATGTACGAATATACCCCTTCAATACTCCCAAAAACATTAGTGCGATCAGTGACGACGAATATTACGAATATGACGTGGAATACGAAAGTGAAGTGACGGACAGTGATGCGGGTGGTGCAGGTTGGGACCTACAGACGTCTACCTTCACCCTCGCCGCGAGTGGTTGTGTGGTGTTCTTTCTTGTGGTGCTGATACTGTCGCTATATCATGCGAAAGAGTGGAGAACACTCAAGCGAGCGTTGAAGTCAGGTAATAATCCTGTAGTAATTGATTTATTTGTGGTGTCAGCGTTGTTGAGGATTCTATTCTAAACAGATCTGAGGAATTTTATACCTATGAGTTACTTAGGTATGTAATAGAAATTGCAAAACATCAACAGACCTAACGATAAAACCAATCTAAAGAGGAACATTTGAATATAATGTCCCTAAGTAAGGCATCACGTCCTTCGCCAGAAAACAACTGCACCGCATAAGAACCAGAAGCTAAATAAATAATTCGCGTTGTGTAAACATTTTCTCCGCGAGCGCATAAATTAAGGTTTATTTATTCAGGACGAACGATCTGATCATGCGACCTCCAAGTAGTGTCGTTTTTATTATCCAGAGATGCACGCCTATGGAATATCAACGGATTAACGTATTCATGAGTTTAGCCGGTTTTGTAATATTTGGTGTTTATTTACTGATCTCTATGACAAGCTTAAAACCTTCAGAGTCAAAAATCTTAAATTCGCTGGTCAAAGTGGATTTGCTAAAGCGCGTCGTTCAGATTCTCAAGACCCACAAAAAACATTTAAGTACCTAGCTACATATCTAAAGTCTTTGTTGCATACGAAAACCCGGTAAGGTAAACGGGCCCCCAGAAAGCCCCAATTCTGCTCTACAGCAAGGCGCCTACCCAGATCATGTAAACAATGAGTTTGTTTGTTCATGTGCGCTACTAATTTTGACCTGGCTCGCAGACCGCTCGGTAAACAATAGCTAACGGGTTTTGCTGCATTCGTCTACTCCAAAATTAGAGCTAATTTTACCACGCAGCCATTTTGTTGTAGTTTTTTACCACCTGCCTATATACAGGCGTAGTATGGAATTAGTTAGGTAAGACCTCTTCATTATGCTACAAAAACATGTTTATAAGTCTGGATGTATGGTGTAAACCAAACATAGCACAAAATGTTTACATAAAATTAACCTATGAATGTAAAAATAATATTTAATGTAAGTACTTATGTAGAATAGTTTTTTGTAATCGATTATAAAATACATCGTAGTTTTCATACCTATTGGAAGCTGGTCTGTACAAAACTGTCCGCTAGGCTTACGTGTTTCTCTGATAGATGAAGACTAGAACTTAGAGGGATACGTATTCATTTCATGATAGGTAGGTACAAATACAGTAACCGTTTCAGTATGCAGGTTCTCCTTTGTTGATAAAATCGAAGAATTTTGCCCTCATTAAATGTTTCTAAATCTGCTTTAAAGTCTGTACACTCTTTTAGTACCTAACTACTAAGAGTCTAGCATATCCACTATACAAGTTGAATTTATTACCTAATAAAACTGGGTATTATTTTCAAGCAGACGTGCAGGACCTGACTGCTAAGCTGAAGTTGATGGAGGAAGGCCCGGTGCAGCCGCACGTCGCGACCGACCATCACATCTACTGCAACATTCACGCTGGCAAGGAAGCATTACTTGGTAAGTTTAAAACAACGTCGATGGATGAACACACGTGAAGAACGTGTGTTCATCTACGTTTGGATTGCATAACTTTTTTTCTTTTTTTTCTCGTTCATTCAGGTTCCTTGTTTTTAACTTTGTCTCTCGCTATTATGCTCAATCTGTGAAACGAGAGCACCTGTAGGCGGGAGTCAAAACTGGGTACCTACTCGTAGTTACAGGTAACAAAATTTCAGCCGAACTGAGTTTTTATGGGACCAATTCAAGAGCTTCCCCGAATAAAAAAAGTCCACCCCTATAGTAAGTATTATATTGACCTCGATGTTTAGGAGAATTGATGTAATATAAAAAATAACTACGCTTCAAATTTAGAACCTCTTCCTGTTCAGAAGCCGGTTAAAATAGCCTGCAGTACTAGATATAGTATTACTAGCTGTCGCCAGCGGCTTTGTACGCGTGGTGGCCTTTTAAAAAAAACCGATACTTCCATACCAAACTTTGAACCCCCTGTTTTTTTAACATAATTATTAAAAGAACAAAGACTTTACAAAGTTCCTCCCCTCATTTTCCCCTCTTAAATTGGAAATTCCCAAAAATCCTTTCTTAGCACATACGATATAAAATAAACCTTTGTTCCAAATCTCAGCTTTCTTGACTTCGTAGTTTTGACTGTGCGTTGATACAGCCAGTCAGTCACAAACGATTTTATAAGTTTAGATAATATATGTGAGCACTCACAGACATAGGTACTAGAGATGCTAACGCATACTGCACTGTGCCATTGAAATTAGTGACAAGAGTGAGAACAATATAAATTCAATAAGGTATTTTATCTTTAAGTGAGAAAGTAGACGGTGTTTCTCGCACACAACCCCATTTGGCGCCAAGCCATCATCGTCACAAGCCATCTAATTTATTATTGCCAGCCAGTGTGTGTAGGCGGGAGTGGTTGCGCCTGGGTAGGTAGATAGATTCCCGACGCTGTCTGGCGGACTGGCGACCAAACCAAAGGCTATTTTTGATCATTCAAATCGAAAGGTCACGCTCTACAGTTTCTTTATAATTTGGAAATATAATCTGTTTTCAAATTCGCACTTAGGGAATTCAAAGTCTCATAGGATGGTGAAGTTACCAAAGGTTAGATGGTGGCTGTAAAAATGTGGCATGATTAAAAAAAGTGTCTTCATATTATTGTTTTCCAAACAAACAATGTGACATACATTCACATGTCACATTGTTTGTTTGGAAAACAAGCTATCTTGCAAGCTTCAGGGAACTAGCAAGGCCTGCCGCAGATAAAACCGATCATCTTGTCTGACTATCGTTAATTTATGGATCGACTGTAATGCAGCGAATATCAGGTCCTGGGCGTTCAAAATTGATATTGATAGAGCAATCAATAATCCAATCGTTGTTCGATGCTCTAATAAGGCATCAAGGCTGAAGATGCATTCAATCGAGGCCGTGGGTGAGGATGCCTGCGCGTACGCGTTCTAGTTGTCGATCAAATTTTAATGACAGTCACGGCTGCTAGGTATTTATATAATTTAAACTACAGAGAACTATTATTGTCCGCAACACAATGCTACGCTTCCAAATTGCTATATGTTTTAATGTCATGACTTCGCTCCATCTCTTAGGTTCGTCCTATACTGCGTCTTTCAGTTCGTCTCGCCATTCGAGAACGTATAATCGCCAACAGTTGCCATCTACGAACTAGTTTTCGCATTCAAGTTTACGTTTTTCTGTCGCGTAAAGTGTATTGAGTTCGGAAGTAAACCTTACCTTAATAGAGCACCTAGGATGATTTGATTACAATGATCTTATCAAAAATCTGATTAGGCTTACTCCTGGCGTAAACTATGGGCTTACCTAGGTATATAGGTAAAGTAGCTTGTAAAGTCATGTGTGAGGAAGTGGCGAAACAAGTCTACCAACTTCTCCAGGGTGTTAATGATGCTATTCGCGTTAGAACTAGATCTTAGTTCCATTATGGTTCCATGGATAGCAGTGGGGCGTTGCCGAGCCCCGCCTCGCACGTGTGTTCATTATCTGGTTATTTGTAATGCAAGCCCGCGCGAGCGTGCTTCCGCCCCGAAGGGCATCAGAGGTACCGTCCGCGTCCCCACTTCCTGCTCATACCAATTTTCGACAACAATCCATTTTAATTACTTATCAATAAATAGCCCACTCGATCGATGATTTATTTGGCTGTAGAACTTTTTGAATTTTCACATTCCGTTAGGTTGGTAGAGAAACGATCTTGGGTTCGTAAGCTCTGCTTAGTTTGGGGCGTGATGATGCTGTGTGAAAATGTCCAGCATTATTATTTATTTATTTATTTATATAAATATATATTATTGTCTCGCGTGAACATGAAGAAATGAACATCTGGTTAAAATTACCAAACTAACATTTCTTGTCTGTACCCTATAAGTGGGCAGACCTTTATCGAACTGACCTTTAAATTTTTTCATATATTTTACTTTAATTAAAGTAACATTGCATGTAATAGATATCATGATAGAGATTAACCATGCTATCTATTATGATCTGTATTTTATTAAATTTTTAGTTTTTAAAACGGATAGTAAACTTAAGAACAAAAGGCTTACCTAGGTTCATAGGTACCACGATCTTCGGCTGAATGAAACGTTGATCGATAATAATAAAAAAACCATTGCTCTAACGAGAACCAGATTTGAATCTAAGTTCACATTAGAACTCCCATGTCGTGTCTTGTTACAAATGTCGTGACCACGCATGTCCACTTTTATTGAAATGAGGCTTCGAACTACTATGGACGACGACAAAAGAATCTAAAGTATCGCTAGAAAGCTTACTATTCGGTCATAAAATCTTTACCTACCTTATTATAGACTTGTACCGACATTGTCTACCTTGTTCTATAATGGTTTAGTGCTTCTATGTTCTACCAATTAGCTTTTTATAGGAATATATATATATATTATATGTTTTGTGGTAAATACCTGCTTAATAACGTTCGTTCAGGTTTCAATCATGATCCTTAACAGAACACCATAGCTAACTTACATACCTAACATTGTAAAAAGGTACAGTGAAATAATTTTCCTCGTTTCCCACCTTGTAAGTTGCAACAGAAAAAAGTACTTTCGGACATGAATGTATCTAATATTCTAGGCAAGGAACTCAAAAAGTGCCACAGGAAAGCGCTACCAATGTCGACCCCATTTCTCGTTTGCGTCAGAAAACGGCCTGAAGCTTTCATTCTCAACACGTTTGCGCAGTCAATAAATAGATTCTGAAACGGTTTGATTCATAAATCATAAACTTACGAGCGATAATGTTTGACGTCCGTCGATATATTTCGGGGCTTAGCTATTTTGGATGGAATCGGTACAATAAGCTTAGAAATGTTTGTTATTTGTTCTTGTTGGTAGAGTCTGTTTTACCGTTGGTTACCTCCATAGTATGGACTACTAATCTATACCTATGTATATACTAAACTATACGTATGGACGTATTTATGAATTGTTATCTGATGGGGCGGAAGATTCGGGAACAACGGAAATAATCCATACTTTCTGCGTCCGAGCACAACTGCAACTGGCTGTATGATTGCATCGATAAAATAAAATAATTGTATTTGGGACCCTATTTGCGATTGTAATACCTAAACAGACTGAATGTATACAGCTGTATGTGTGCATAGTGTACCTATTAAATGTTTTTTTTATTGGAGGACAGGCAAGAATAAATAGTTCTATCTCTCCCCTGTTAATGACGAGGGGACAGATCGGACTTTTTTTTCCAACTGTCACCCTAGGGTGGGGTGACAGAGCAGGGTGACATACGGGAATAATTCAATCTGAGCTAGTGCCTCCCTCTACCGGAACGTACATTTAATCACTCTGAGCTTAAACGTGCCAAGCGGCGCATAGGCAGCTTAGGTTTTATTATTATTATTATACCTAGCTTTAGAGCTGAGCCGGGCATAGGTTTGTTGACTTCATTATTTAACCCGCTGGACATAATCTGTGCTCGAGTAGTTGGCGCCAAAGATTTATAGTAACAAACCCTGCTCTACCTTCAGTTCTCTACAGTTGAAATAAACCTAGATTTACAAATCTACAAGAAAATTACTGAAGTACATATCCTACGACTAAAAGTTATTAATGTTAATTGCTGATATACCTACTCGTAACCATTTTAGATGAAACTTGGGACAGGTATAGGTAATTTGTAACCTCGAATAGCCTACTTTTTATCCGGGTACCATGCCAGGAAATCCGTGGACAGAAGCTAGCTTACTATATGTTAGTAGCACATGATCTATAAGCATTTGATAAAAAACATCCTTACAAATATCAGATAAGTACGCGGCATGGGAACGCAACGACAGACAAAATCGCATCCGTGTGCAGAATTGCAAATCGCCAGCTGAATTTCCTTTCCTTTTGGGGCTCCGGAAGTTACTTCAATATGCTATTCTTTATGCAGGGGCTCGCTGTACGATGTCAATAACACTTTGCTTATCAATTATATAATATAAAATGTTAGCAAACCTACATCATCTTTTGACGACCTCTGTGGTGCAGTGGGCAAAGAACCCGAAACCGTCTGCGACTCACGCGGAAGGTTGCGGGTTCGATTCCCGCCTCGTGACAAATGTTTGTAGGGTCTGCAAATATTTGTCTCGGTATAATATGAATATATTTACAAAAAAGTATATAAATAGTATATCAGACATGTAGTTCCCATAATACAAGCTCTGCTTAGTTTGGGGCTACATGATGCTGTGTGAACAATTTCCATATTTTTTTACAGGGTGTCCGATTGCTTGCGATAAAATTATTAAGTCGTGGTTAATCAAATAAGCACAAAGATCCAGCTCGGGGGCACGAATAGACACCCCGTGTATATTATTACTATTTATTACCTATATACATGCAGTGTTAGGCACGGTAGATGGGCTGTTCGTAATGTTTTTGATAAGAGCGATATACAATGACGCACACTAAGCGTGCACCTACACAAATGATTTAGTGCGTGTAGGTCTAGGCTAGGGAGCGGATGCAATCATCACGGATGGGCGGAGACAAACCAACTAAATGAATAGTAAACAATTGTTTGTTCGCTACTGTGGCTAAGTAGGTTAGGTTAGGTTACCTAGTTGAAAGCATTAAAGCGCTCATCATTGATAATGTAAATGGTCTAAGTAGGCAACTAGCTAAGCAGACTTAGTATCGCGGCTATCCCAAATCCGAATATCTACTATCTACCTATTTTATGCGTAATATAGGTGGCTAATTATATCGTGCATGAAAGGAGTCTCTATAATGCGCACTGAATCTAAACCACTCCCCTAATCAGACCTACACAAGCAAAATGTCTATGGGAACGAAGAATCACTCAATTTGCCGGCTTAGCAAAAGTTCTAAAACCTAAAAATGGGTAAGCTTTGGCCTAGGAATTAATTTACAAGACGTTTAATGGTGATGGCTGATAGCTAAACCTGTCAAAATGGTGCTAGTGCTATTTAGCTAGTGTAATGTGGCTGGCCAGGTCACTGAACGCAGGGTGACTAAGAAAGAACCATCACACTTAGAAGTCTACTGGTATACGGGGTAACTTCCAATGAGAGCATAGGTACCTAAATAAAGCATTTTATATTCAAGAAACAGATCACGTATATACCTACCTACTTACGATAGTGGCCGGTAAATAGAAGAGCCCGAGTTATACAATACATTATAGAAGTAATGCTCTTATAATATACCTAAGTACCTATGCCCATTGTAGGTAATTTTAACATCAAAACTGCGCCTGCTGCATTCTGCATGCCATAGTAGGTAGGTACCA
This sequence comes from Perizoma affinitatum, assembly GCA_961405105.1. NCBI lineage: Eukaryota > Metazoa > Arthropoda > Insecta > Lepidoptera > Geometridae > Perizoma > Perizoma affinitatum. The sequence goes on along the minus strand of OY560194.1, from coordinate 10,422,654 downwards.
GTAGGTTACGTATCTATAGGTAGGTACTGCTGCCACAAATCTCATCGAGCTTGTCTCCGCGACAGACTAATGGCAAAAATATTTACTATAAGTATTGATGTATCTTGCTATACAAATCGCGGCTCGCAAATAAGATAAATTGTCTCATACGCGGACGGAACGGGAGAGCATTTGGCGAGCGTTTGAAGGTTAAATTAAGTCGGAATGGGTATCTGCCAGCATTCAAGTAGGTACCTCAATGTCTGCCAGTGCGCAGTTTTAACTTCCTAGAACCACCGAATGGGCCAGACATTCGCAGTTCCGTGGAGGGAATGTTACAATGTTTATGTTACAAGCTAAACTAAAATAGAATCCCGTAAACAAAGTCTCTAAAATTATAATTTTATTACTAACAGTGGAAAATAATGTGCTTAGAATTTCAACGAGATCTCTGTTAAGAAGTTGCTGCTAGAGGTCTATTGAAACTAAAAGAGCCTTTTATGTCTAAATTCAACCAAACTCATACTCAGACATACTCTTAAAAATACAAGGAATTTTGCAATGCACAAGCAAAATGTTACTTTCCGCAAGTTTTATAACAGGTACCTACCATACCTATTTAAGTAGGTAGATGTATAGTAAGTAACCAAGAATATCTGCAGCTGGGAGCATTACGATGCCACGCGCACGCGCACATGCCGTAAATTCAAATATGGCTACAAACCGCAATTAGCATCAACTCCTATTTGTTTTATGCGGGGAAACTTTAATATTACTACCTACTCCAAATACTTTCACACGGGCACTAGCTAGGTATATCAGCTATCTCTGTCAGCTTTGTTTCTTTACCTACAGATCTCGGTTCCACAATCATTTATAATTTTATTATAATCTTTACAATATTACATAAATATCCTACGTATTTTTAGGTATTTATTTGAATGTAAGAATTTTTAGTTTTTCCTATTTAACTCAATATTTAAACCTACTTAAAATACAAAAAATATAAAAAAGTGCCTCCCACAGCTGGGCAGTCGGTGTTTATGAAGGGGGCTTCATAAACACCGACCTATTCTCTCTATCTAGTGTTAATTTTTCCTCGTCTTCTTTTAGCGTCGCCTATTTACTACGTTTTTCGTTTCTTGCTTTGGGACTTGCTCAATTCCAATACCTTTTTTGCTATTAAATTGTTTATTAATGTGTAAAATGTACCTATCATAATAATACATAATATCGCTTGTATATATAATACAAGCGATATTATTTATACAGTTTTTTTGTTCAATGTGAAGTCACAGTATTAAATTTTAAAAGTATAATGGTTTGATGGTGTACATAATTTTTTGTTACTAAATGTTACCAATTTATTCCATCTTTGTACACACAGTAAGACAATAAACGATTATTCTATTCTATTATTTCGCTGTTCTTGGCATTGTTAATACAGTAGTTAGTAACATCATTTTGAAATTTCATTTGAATCATTTTAAGTTGTTGTAAGGTGGACCCCAGTGTTGTACAAGACCCCAATGATGTACAAAAAAGAAAAGTAACTAGGTACTTAGATAAGGTCAAAAATTTAAATTACGCGTGTTTTGTCACAATGGGTCATAGACTATCTAACTTTCTTTATTATGACATTTCATTGCAATCCTCCATTTTTTTGCAAATAGCAAAGAAAAATGTTGGCTCGGGCGGCACCATTAGAAAAAAAACGGTTTTATTTCATCCATTATTATGGAAGTGAGTATCAATTATTTGAATTTACTTGTATTTACTTTGCTCAAAGAAAAAACGTATTATTTTATGGTATTGTAGGTGAATTTACGAGATGTTTTGTGCTGTTAGATTATAGTAGGTACATGTTTAAAATTTTACTTAGGTGAGTGAGGTTCTTTACTGGATTTTATATTTGTCTTTTTCTTATAATGGACAAATGTCGAAACTTAAGTTTTTGTTGTATTGTTTAACTTGATTTCATGAATGTGCTATCCCTCTCGTTTAATAATGTGCCACTTATTTTCCATTTCAAGATCTCTTTCCAATAATGGACAAGGTGTCCATTACTGGGTATTTCATACGATCCAATTAAGGACATCATATACATATACAGGGTGTTTTGCACATGGACCGACATGATTTTTTGGGGGGTGGGGGGGGGGGGGGTCATGTGCTATTTTCCCCCGTGAGACCCAATATCCTAAGTCTCACGGTAGTCTAGATATGTTTTTTTTTTTAATTTTTTTGAAATCTACCCGAAATCTTGCCTTTAAATCGTCCTAACTTTTTTGTTTGTGGTTTTAATACCACAAAACAAATTATGCTTGTATTCTACAATGTTTTGTCTTTGTCTATCGAGTTGAAAGTGAGTGAAGGTCACTTGCCGGGAATCAGTCGAGATTACTCTGCTATTCGAAGTGCCCGTACGTTTCCCGTTGTTCTATCGTAGTCAGGATATTGGGTCTCACGGGGGAAAATAGCACATGACCCCCCCCCCCCCCCACCCCCCCAAAAAATCATGTCGGTCCATGTGCAAAACACCCTGTATATTTTTTTAATAATATTGGATCTATGCAGAAAATGGCGACGCCAGTAAAGAACTACACCCCTGAACAAATGAAAAACGCCGTGTAAGCCGTCCAGCAAGGGAAAAAATTGGCAATATCTGCCTTGGAATTTGGGGTTCCACGCATAACCTTACAAAATAAAATCAGTGGAAAAAGTCCTCTCGTTTCTGAGAATTAAATGCAAACTTCGAAGTAGGAACCTGAAATTTAAGTAACAATTTAATCATTATAAGTATTAAGTAACAATTTAATAATTATTCGTAGTTAATGAATAGAGACCTACAACTTAAAGTTCCTACTTATTTTTGGTAATAATTTACCTACTGTATAAGACTATTATTGTGTGATAAAAATATAAAACCTAAGTACCTATCCATTTCTTTCACTTTTGTCGTATTATTTATAGTAGGTACCTGTAAACTTATGTAAACTATGTAGATAGTTTTATTTACATAAATCATTATTTTTTTATGTGTATTAATAGCCGTCTAAACTGTCCATAAATGGTTGTTCATCACTAGATCTTGTCCATAATTAGGTGTCTGACTGGATTTTCCTTGTACATTACTGAATAAAAAAGAGGTTTTTGAATTGTCAATATTAAATTAGCTTATTGTTTTGACATTGATTTTGAGATATAAAAATAACATAGGACCTACCTATTCCATTCCATACGCAATAAAGTTAATTACCTACATGAAAGGAAACATTAATAAATGTCAAAAATAATCCTTAGTGTCCATAATTGGGGTCGTTACGTTAGTGACATATTATCGCTTGCGCCAGTAGGTACATACGTAATCCTCATATAATTAGTATATGTATACCCCCTATAGCTATCACGAGGCAGGCAGGTTTGTATGATCCACGTTAGACGATAGCCAAGCTACCAACAAGCTAATATATATATGTACGTAGATGAAGTACCACGATGGTTATCCGGGAGTTTTAATTTTTTACAAAAAAACTCGTCTAGAGTTTTGGTTTTCATTTCCTTTGCCGTATTGAGAACGGATGCACCTGCTCGAGCCACATCCACATTGAAACAGTAATCTGCTTTCGATCTTTTGGCACTGCTTTCGTTGCGTGCCGTATTCTCAAACAACGCAAATCAGAACAGCTTACATACTGCACGTGATCTGTGCGCTAAGAACTGCCTAAGTTCTCAAAATTAGGTACCATGTAACCTCAAAACTAATCACGACTTTCTAATTGTTTCAGGTCCAACTTCAGGCAAAAAATTGGGAAACGTTTACACACAAGAGAAACATCCATCCTGATTAAGAGTTAAAACGAACTGCACAATAACAGTACAAATTGTTTAAAAAATACAAATCTGACCTCGCATTCAATAAAATAGCAAATAAATAAACTATATTTTGTACACAAATGAATTGCAGGATAATTATTTGCACCTTCTATCACAAAAGGCATATTTATAAATTTTAGGTTTTTCCTATTCTACTAGTATAATATTATATCTGTGCCTACACCTAAGTTGCATCATTACCATCATCAATCTCAAAAGTACAAAACACGTTTGCAAGCAAATTTTGTTGTCTACATTCGAGAATCTTTATATCCCATACAAAGAGGCACTTCATAAGACAATGCAGCTTGTAAAATAGATTCATTTACAAAAACAAATCTAGGTTTTATGCAGCTTAGTGATTCTGGGCGAGACAGAAGTAACGCGAGCATCTTCAATGGAATTCAAATAGATTCGACCGCAGCTCCTCTACCGCGCATCTGCAAAAACCACCTTATTACCACTAATCAAGACCCACTATCTACAGTACCTAATAAAATCTTGTTCATAGGAAGGAAGCGATTCCTCAATGTCGCTAGTTACATCTGCGTCGGGTTTTGATTTAGAGATTCAAAACAAGCTATGTTTGACCCCTAAAATAAAATTCATTTTTTTCATTTAATATTATATTATTACCCTTACAAAGGCTCTATTCTCCTCCGTTAACAAATCGAAGAAAAATATCAATTATATTAAAATTACATTATAAACTACTTATCAACATTAAACATACCTTTTATCTCAAAAATAATAATTTACTAACAAACATATTTGAAGAGAGGGGTGAATATAAACTCATTCACATTTGTGTCTCCTCACAGTCATGCTTTGAGTGTTCATGAAATTAGGTGTTTCGTTAAGATGTAAATAAATGTATGAAATAATTTTGAAAAGAACCACGTTTTAACAACCAATGAACAGGAAGAAGCCAAAAATACACTAAAGTAAGAAACCCCTTTTCAACAGATAGTAATGAACACAGTTAGGGTTTTATATAAATACATGTATAATACTTGCAAGATATTGCATTTGGTCGATGATTAAAATAAAACAATTATAAAGAGAGGTTAACTACTTAATTGTACAGGACTGCGATTAGGCGATAAGTATTTTTGGCCAGCAGACATGTTTACAAACAAAACCATTCATGTAAACAGAAGTTATTTTATTTCCATTGGAAACTGTTAAATTCTAAAACTAGCATAACAAATCACACTACACAAGTGAAAATACTCTTGCGAATATCGTTAGAAACGCAGTCTATTTTGTACTAAGAACTTTTCAATACAATTTTCAACCTCACAGACTTTTCGTAGATCTTATGCTGGCACTCTGCGTCGTACATTTGCACAAATGTCTTTAGCAAGCCAAAACAAAATTTTAGCAAACATTTATATTTGTACAAATAGCTATGTTCAGTTCCAGCAAAAGAGAAACTTGTCAATCTTTCATTCAGTCTCTGTTCCTTAAATGCGTATAAAATCTTATGTATAAACTTACCAGACAACACATAACCTAAGTATTAGATTGAATAAAATATTTTCGTATCAATCTGCCACTTCGACAATATCTGGGCGAATTTAATATGAGCGATGTGTAAATTATATTCCTCTATCGTAGTAACCGATGACCGCGTATTTTCATTGGCCACGGAAGATAAGACACCTCAATAACTATTTGCGATATTTAGCCAAATTAAAATATACCTTTAAACACACAAGTCTAATGCTGTTTTCTGGTTTGCACTACACTTAGCTGAGGTACAAGCACAAATTATTACAAAGATTTCAAGCAACATCTATATCACAGGCTAATATTTGACATTCGCTAGCTTTAAGTTTAGGTAAATCAAGCGCTCGTGGTATTTGCTTGTTTAGTTCTTATCAGATCTGCAACTTTCCGCCATTATTTGGTAAGTGACCGGTTGTGACATTTAGAATTGAGCGGTTTCGTGCTTAGGAGAGCACAGTAAGATGGCGATCCCAACTATTGACGGCTGTCCTTAAACTATGTCGAAGGCCGGGTGGCATAAAACTCCAAAGATAATTTGTCACCATCTCATACAAATCGTTTTTAAAAACCCTTGCGAGTGGTAAGTAGAAAAGCAGCTTAAAACTTAGCATTTTGTAATGTACGGCAACAGTTATGGTAAGGTTTAATCTACTGTCACATAAGATCAAATTTGTTGATCAACTATCACTGAAATAATTGAAGACTGAAGATTAATCTTTCTCCTGCGGTTTAAACTACTTTCGATCTTAGGATTCTTAAGCATAGATCTGGTGGTTACACTACATATTTTCTATTGTGTCTGAAATCGTAGCAGTCGTAAGATTAAACATTAAGTAGAGTTTGGCGAAGAATGCAAATATTTGCGAATGCCGTGAAGAAGCACTATTGAATCGTGTTCCGTGGTTATTGGCTAGGTGCTTAGTCCATTGTGCAGCAAGTGAGTACTATCAGTTGCGTGTGTCTGCGGCGTGCGGGCGAGGGGTGGGGGCGGCGGAGGGCGCGGGCGTGGGCGCGGGCGGCGTGTACCGTCCCACCGGGAACATGGGCCGCGCCTCTATCGCCGACACGCCGTCGAATCTGCAGAAACAAAAAAGATAACTTTAAATAAACTTGCTCATAGCTATATTCCCCATTATAATATCTGTGCCCATGATATCAATCAGTTGCGATCCTTAGCCGGTTTAGCATGCGCGCCAAGACGATTCACGACGCACTGGTCCAATATACCGCATGATTGTCAAGCTTTCAAAACGCAATCGCTGTTTAATTCAATACTTCGTTTAGCCACACATTTGTCAATACTGCATATTCGTCAAATTATGCAAACAAGTGAAAAAAACGAACAAAGAAAATCCAGTCCTCGGCTCTTCCTATCAAGTTGCTAGACTGCAACTTGAACAGATGGAGCGACGGCTAGCTCAAACGTGCTAGTCGTCGTTCCATCTAGCCGGAGGGTCCTTACTCAGACGAGCTAGTCGTCGGTCCATCTAGCCGGAGGGTGCCTTACTCAGACAAGCTAGTCGTCGCTCCATCTAGTCTTACGCCTTCCTTTATTAGGAAGGAAGGAAGTTTCTTTGTTCATAAAGAAACTTACTTGTTATTCTTGTACTTGTCTGGTATCGCCTGGTACGGCTGCAGCGCTACGTGCGAGTGAGTGCGCGCTAGTTCCCTCAGCACCGGCTCCAAGTCAGCAAACGCATACCCCGAGCAGAGTTCCAGCGCTTGAGGCCACGCGACGGCGGCGCAGGTCGGGTGCGCAAGCACATCTCTAACATAAGATAACACTTTAATGTAAACCTAAATTAAAAGTCGCGAAAAGTAACTGTCCACCACATCGTGACCCACATGCCTGTTTGCCTGCAAACATCAATTAAAAAGGAATGTTACCAAGGAAACACACATTTTCTCTTTGCAACATTAAATTATTATCGATGCAATCACCATTTTTATACTTGTATTTTCTGGTAAGATGCATACATAGTGTCCCTTTTTGTCGCAAGTTACTCTCACTTGTCAGAACTTCCTGGCCTTAACACCCACATCTAGAATTATATGCATACATACATAGCGTCCTTTGTGTCGCGTGTTTCTCTGGGCTCGCGGGACTCAAGAGTGTCGCAAGCGCATCGCTCGCAGAGCAGGCAATGACGCGCTGTCGCGAGCGAGCCCGCCGCGATGATAGACGGCTTGAATTGGAGGTACGGGTCCGCCTCGAGCAAGCACAGCTCGCCTATGTACTGTGGATGGTAATCAGAATTAAGGTGAGAACACTACTTACTAAACATAAGTTTTCACTTACAAGTTTATGCAGGTGCGAGAACTTGAGGAAGACAAAGAGGAAGAATTAGACAGCCGGCCCTAAAGACAGTTTCAAATTTAATATTATTTTCATTCCTAGAAGGGACCGTCCACAACCACTTCTTGTTTTTTTGACTAACTTAATTATAATCGGGACAGTCGTAAACAAAATTCTTATGGAAAATAAGAGTCGATGGCAAAATCTGAAATGTATTTTTTTCAGAACTAGCACCAGTACTTATAGATATTGTATGAGATTGGTTTTTAAAGAACCTGTATTGTACTTACTGCAGCCAAATGGAATGTCCTCTTAGACAAGTGGTTGGATATGCAGTAGTGCGACAGGAAGGCCAGCGAGGTTGGCGTGGAGAGGTCGAACGAGAGCACCTTCAGGATGAGGTGTTCCATGCGTAGCACCTCGCGCTTGGTGTACGTGTCGTCGGTTATGTAAACGAACTCCGATACCTCTGGCGGGTACACTTCCTCGTATTTCCTGAAAATTATTACAATATTTAGAAAATTTGATGGCACTTAATCCTTCATCTGATATTATAAAGAGGTAATGTTTAAGCCCCTTAACTTTACCAGCCAGCATGCTAAAAGTTGACAGCCCCTATCCTTTGTTTAGTATTCAAAAAGGACTAGATTTAGCAAATTGATAAGTTAGCGAGTGATTATGACACAGAGGGTAAGTCTTTATGTTTGTAAGTTTAGAAGTAGGAGGTAATGTATGAAACTACACATCCGATTTCAAAAAATATTTCACCAATATTTAGAATTGACCTTCATACAGGATAATATACAGCATAGGCCATATTAAAATAAAAGAGCTTTTCATGGAGACCAATTTTGCAACGTAAGACGAGCGAATGTGTTCCTTACGAACATTATCTTAAAAGTAAGAGAGCTACTTTTCAATGGCTACTTAAGACAATGGAAAACAGAGGGTTTTAAAGTTTTTCTAAAATTTACTTACTCCATAAAAACGTCTTCTTATCTCTAGTGGTAAAAGTGCCCTCCTACACACCAAACGGAACATACCCATTCGTAGAGCTTAGACTGTGTTGATAGTCAGTCAGTCAGTGAACAACACAATGAATAATGTATTTAAATTGCTTTACCTGACAAACTTCCACCCGTCAGCTATCCAAAGAGTAGCAAATATAAAAAGATGTAAAGTAAGAATATATTTTAAAGCACCACCATACACATAAACCACCATCAGACTACAACAGCCCACAGCTGCTGTGAGCTGTGTGTAAATATATTAATTAGCAGGTTCGATTCCCGCTACGGGACAAATGTTTACATATTCTGTAGGTATTTGTTCCGGATCTGGGTGTTATGGTACCATGGTACTCGTAGTTCTTGATTGTTCTACACAGGGAATCCTAATGTGGGGTCAGGACTATGTATTTGTCTGTCGGGCGTTTATTTATTAAACTAATAGACAATCAAGTTTTTTTCGGAAATTCGGATGATGTGTCTACCGAATCCCTTTAAAAACAGCGTTAACAATTCTAATAACAATGCAATGCTGTTGCACACATTCAAGATTGTTGCCCTTCTTTCCCGTAGTAAGATCTTTTGGTTGTAAGGTTATCTGGTAGATATCGGTATTTAGCTGAGTCCACCCACAATAGGGTCAAAGAAAATAGTACTATTATCTGGTGTACAATAAAGTATTTCCTCTCTTTATCTATATATTTATTTTAAAAACCCTTATGCAAGGAACATTAAAAACACACAAATGCATATTGCTTGTCCAAAAGAATAGTGGGATGGTAGTAGGTAAGTAACTCACGCAGCGATGTATGTAGCAGCCGTGCCGACCAACTGCAGCTTGGTTCGCACCACACTCATGTAGGACAGGAAGCGGTCCACGTATGACACGGCTAGATGCAGCGTCTCACTCTGCTGACTGTACTCATCGCACACTTCCACCAGCCAGTCCACCAGAATGGAACGCATCAGGTGTGTGATGTCGGGCTGTTTACGCATGTAGCGAGGACTCGCACGGTTCTTGGCCTGTACAAAAATGTTTATAGTATGCATTACAGAATTTAAAGTGAAAATTGAAGAATTGTGTTTGAGAAAAATAGATGGTGTTGCAGCTGTAATGGATATGGGCACAGATATTATAATACTATAGATGGTGACAATATTAATGTATGTGGTATAGTTGTAATATTATTCTAAAATTATACCAAATCACAATAAATACGTGAATGAGGCTTTTTCCATCAGCGGAACATTGAGGACAGAAATAAATTATGTACGTCTGTACATAATTTATTTCTGTCCTCAATGTTCCGCTGATGTTGTGGCTGTCTAGCCACAACTCTAGTTTCATGGTATTTACCTCTATGTCCTTCATGTATGAAATAGGTAGGTGTGTAGTAGCTTCATTGGATATGGGAAATTAATGGTAAGATGGGAAGAACACAATAAATTCCATACAAACAATAACAACTCTAGTTTTATAATAATATTTACCTCTATCTCCCTCATATATTCATAGATATCTTGTCTGTACTCTACAACATGGAAGAACATATCGCGGTCAGTTGTAGCAATGGTGGTGTCCTCATCGTCCAGTAGGCTCTCATTCTTGGATACAGACATTGACATAACACTGGAGTCACCAATGGACATAGGTGATTCAATGACATCTTTCTTTTCTTGTAATGGTTGCCTGTGAAATGACTTTAAATTATTAATTACTAAATAAATAAATTCGTAACATTTCTGAGATCATAGCTACTATTTGTTTCTTTAAAATAAACACAAACATACGGCAAAAACGGCCAAGTGCAAGTCATACTCGCGAAGTGAGGGTTACTACCATACAATGTGAACACCAATAATTGTTTGGCAAACAATTATTTAACAAGTTAAATTTTTCATTAAACTTGTTGTTTGCCATTTTTTACTTTAAATAAGGATTAAAGGCCTTGGCATGTTTTTAATATGCCAAGGCATTTTTTTAAATCTTTTGCACATGTTGTTTTTTTTATTAATTGTAATGATAGATGCCATTGAAAATTGACATGGCAGGCAGATGGACAGCAAAACTTAGTAATAGGGTTGCATTTGAGTATGGAACCCTATTGTTAAATTGCTAACATTCACTACATAATAAGCCCAGTTGTGTGTATGTACACAACTGGGCTTATCATGTACATCTTTTAGTTTAGAACATGGATAGAAAATATGAAAGAATGTTTAGTATGACAAACTAGGTGAATATTATAAAGACATGTTGATTACTAAGAACAAAACTTTTGGTATCACAATTAATTGTTGATTTTAATTCCATCTAGCAAACTTTTTGTTCCTGAGATTCAGACAGGGTTCACATTACCAGCTCTGTTGGATGTAATCTATGCATACTGTTCATCACTACGGGACAAACATTTTTATCATCTGTAAATATTTGACTCAGGTATGGGTGTTTCTACAAGTATGTATTTACAAAAAAAAATTATATCAGTGATCAGCTCTGCATAGTTTAGGGCTAGATGATGCTATGTGAAAAATGTAGAGCTGTGTTTATTTATCTAAACGAGTAACATTGAGAGATTATTTATCTCTCAATGTCCCTCAATGAACCCACACAACACATTTTTTTTTTTTTAATGTTATTATGTAATTTTTCTGTGTGTTTATTTGATATGTATTTTGTCACCTTGTGTTAATAAATGTATTTTCTTTCTTTCTTTCTAACTGTGCAGACTGTAGGATGAGCACATCTCATCCCAGAGTCTGCGCAGTTAGAACCACCTTTTAAGAGATTGGATCTAGGAACTGTGCCTTTAAGTTTCTTAAAGGCAAATTCAGAATCCAAAAGGCGATTAAAGCCTTTAGGATTCTGAACCAGATTGATGTGGGCTACTTTTAGAACAAAATTTTGCTTCTCCAACATTTGGTGTGGCCAACATGCCACACAAATATATGCCTTATGGGACATACCAGTCCCATAAGGCATTTATTACGCAAATGTGTCTTGATGTGGAGAGCAAAAAGCATTCAGGAACTGACATAAGTGCAAATTCAAATAAAGATGCCAAAAAAAAAAATAAGTTTATAAATGTTATTATCACTTACCGAAGAGAGAGTGCTTCTTTCTGACGATCTGGTTTCTCTGGCTTGGCACACAGCACTTTCGCATTCTCAGCATTGTTCACAAATAGGCTGTCTTTCCTCGCAGTCTCTTTTGCCACAAAAGGTTTGAAGGTCGGCTCCCGTTTCTTCACCTCAGCTTCCGAAGGCTTGTCCTCGTAAACGCTGAAGGCGCGAAACTGGGCTACGGGGGGCACGATGTTTTTCTCGTTCTTTATCTGGCGCACCGTCCTGTTCTCATCTTGGATTTTGCATGTAACGTTGGTCAAACCAGCCTAAAACAAAATAAAATCATAGCAACAAAACTTTCGCATTAACAAAATAACCAAACAAACAACTTACGACTTTGCCGCTACGGTTCTGATTACATGCGAACTGATTGAGGTCTCCAAGGGCGCGGCGCTGGTTCGCAGAGAATATATCTGCATCCTTTCTCATCGCCAAGGAACCGTTCTCTTGATCTTCGTGAATTCTGAATGCCATTGTCCCCGCTTCTGCCGTAAACAACTAACAAAATACAAGATGAGCTAAAACGCGGATTACGCGTTTGCAATGTGGCAACCGAAGTTGTACTATGAATCACCAATAAATCTAATTGCACATTTTATAAATTTAATGAGTGTAGTTTGAAAAAATGTGCAGTTACGAATCCAAAATCACCCCCAAACGCTTTTGTGGCGTCAACGGACAACAGACATTTTAGCCATTTTTGGCATTTTCAGCTGTTGCAATTTACGCTGCTCTAAAGTCTATGGTTATTTAAAATTTAACCAATGAGAAAGCTCGAAAAGGCTATGGTTTTATTGCTTACTCCAAAGTAAAAATAATTTAGGGTTGCAATCTAAAATTTTAGATACAAATCTAAAACTTTTTTCATTTTTTCTAAAAATAATTTCCGTATTTTGAGAAAAAATATGCCGTATCATGGGAAACATTGATTTGTAAGCATGAAAAAAATACATACCAAAATTTAATTTGAAAGAAAGAAACAAAAAAAAAGAAAAACATTTAATTTCAAACTTTACACACTAAACACTATAGAAAACAAACAGACAATACACACATGGGATTTACACGAACAATACCTACATACCTACTAGCAATAAACCTATCAATATGAAACGACGCAAATTTGCGTCCAACTCAGCATTAATTTGTTGTGTCAATTGGCAACACAACGCTGATCTTCCGTTGGAACAAAATGTCTGCTTTCATTATGATTAGTAAATGTATTACATAATTATACCTTTAAATAATAACATTTAAAATAAATTTAAATTATGACTATCGATGTGACGGAAAACAATTACTTTAGTTAATTGCTGCTGTATACTGTATTTTCGATGCCTAGAATACTTACACCTATACGGCAAGAATAGCCAGCCTGACAATTTACAACCGTGGAATGTACAGATAGAACTTTAAATTATGGCTTTTTAAATAATGTATATGCAATACAGCCTAATAATATCATAGTCACTCGTTGATGAACGACTAGGCCGTACATTCCGGTTTAATCTGCGAGTGGATTTCAATGTTTCAAACTTTATTTGACATCCAGGTAGAGTGAGATAAGTTGAATCGGCGGGAGGGGGTAAGTGGCCATTCTGAACCAGTACTATTACGTGTATTCTGTGATTGTCACACGTGGTCGCACAACTGGTCAAAGCGAAACTTATTTGATATGTTATAGACGTGTTATTCAAGTTTCGTAAAGTGTTTTACGAAACTTGAATAACACGTCTATAGAGACACAAATTAGAGAAATCTTAATTTTTAGCCATGACAGAAGATGTACAGACCCTTTACTGAGATGTTCTACAGAATTTTACTGCCGAGGTTACCATGTGGCACGAGATGTTTATCACATTCCCTGTCCAGACATTTTTTGAGATAAATCATACTACGTCCAATCGTAATCTTTCGTACAGTCCGTTCCATCCAAAGGTTGTTTGGTAGAGATCGTAAAAAAAAATAGATTGAACAAAGCTCTCAAGCAAAGATCTCTACCACGCATCGTACAATATTGTATTGTACAAATAGGTTGCGTATAAATAGCAAATGCAGATGCTATTCTATTCTTTTCTGGTAAATAAAAAAAATGGCGTTTAAGAAAAAGGTTTTCTAGATTCTGTAATTTTGATACATAAATAAAAATGAGTTTCATGAATTGGGTGACCTTAATCACATAATATTTGCCTGCAAATTGTATGATCATGCCTCTTTAAACCACGATCTCGTCTCCTTTCATGTTCCTCTGCCTACCAATATTAATATCCTTATTCTTTTAATATCCGTAACGTGTAATTTTATAAATATTTTTAAAGTTTCCATATTTTTTTATTAAAAAAAAAACTTCGCTAATATAAAAAATACTAGAATGGCAAATGTCGAAAGTGGCAACGCCTCGGCGGAAATGGCAAGACAGGCTATTTCGGGGCCTCTTCAATATTGTACTATTTTATCTTCTATCTATACTTATTAAAAATATGACTGTCCATATCTTTTTCTATGTATGGCAAATAAAAATTATATTCAATAAAAAAAAACTGTTTTTTCTTCTCCCTGTGAGAGCACGACTCTGGAATGCATGGGGCATTCCAGAGTCGTGCTCTGTCGGGCCGTGCTTTCCACGGTCGTACATTATGGTCTTCCTTATTTTTCATTATTTATCAAAACACTAGGAACATAAATCAAATTTAAATGAGAACATTTACTATGAATAAATTAATCTTTACATATTGTGTACTGTTTTGCTATGGTGGCTTTGCTGTAAGGGTATACAAGAAAGCCGACATAATAAAACTCAGGTAACAACAGATGTTTTTTTTTCACTGGGGATGGCTTCTGGGGTAATAGTAAATAAGTCTAAGTATTTATTCAATAACAAGTACAATCTAGTAGAATAACACATTTGTTGTAGGTATAGTAGGTAGGTAAACTAATATTCAATTTTCATGTAGTTGTTTGTAAGTACAATATTCTAAATACATTTACAATTCAATAAAAAACAATTTCAGATAGGTACCTACAAAATACAATTTTCTTTTAGCAGCCGTGCTAGGTTACCTAGGCTACACCGGTGTTACAGCTGCTAAATTTATGCTTGGGCTACACCTGCCACAATGTAGCCCAGGCTTTAAACTAAACAACAAAATAATAAGGTAGGAAGCTATGATACTCGATAGTTTCTATTAAATTTAAAAGTAGAATTGAAAAAACAATAAATTGTGGGTACATGAATAAGCTGGCTAGTTATCAGCCAGCTGACTGCATTTGTTCACCGTAACAACAGTTGGTACTGAGTGCAAGCATGGAAGGTTGAATTGGAAAGAGTTCAAATTCAAACCTCAGCAACCCAAAATAATTTGTGGAGCTATACTGTAAATATTTTTATCAAGCATACTTATTTGATGTTTTCAATAAAGCTTAAACATGAGAACTAAGATAGCAATACTTGTTTCGGGTCTGGGTATTGAGGTACCACTGTACTCATAGTTCCTGATACCCACGACACAGGGAATATGGGGGGAGTATTGGGTCAAGACTATGTATTTGTCTGTTGGGTGTTTATTCATTTAATATATTAAAGCGTACATTCCCAATAATTGTCACTTTTAGTGAACTTTGTATAGTTTTGGATAATAAATATAATTTATTACGTGCAATATAATCAAAGAAGGAGAGGAGACATCTGGTTTCTACTACATAACTGCAGGTGTTCCACAAGGCTCAGTTCTGTGACCTGACCTCTACACCATTTTTACAGCTGATCATCATGAAACAAAGAATGTTACCATTCTCACTTATGCTGACACCACAGCTTAATAAAGTGGATGTCTGGCAAAAATGTGCAGGATTAAAAGATTGAAGTACCTCTATTTAGTGTAAAGGTTAAATGAACTGCATTTAACATTGACACTAAAAGGAGGTGACTGGCCTTCTGTCAGTCTGGAAAATCACCTGCTTCCACACAGTGATTCTGTAAAGTATACACCTAGACTCATCTACAAAACTGTACTGAAGCCTTTCTGGACTTATGGCATCTAACTGTGGGGTTCAGGTAGCACCTCAAATACAAGCATCATCCAGTAATTTCAAAATGGCTTCCTGAAAACTCTCCAGTGCACCCTGGCTTATAAGGTTGCATGACATACTTAAAGTCAACATGGTAACTGATTAGATTAATAATTCTGCTCAGGCGTACCAGGAAAAACTGAATAGCCATCCTAATCCACTGGGACAGCTACTCACAAAGTCTACTTACAAGAGAGGCTGATACTCATAGTTCAAGGACCAGGAAACCAAAAAAAAACCTGCTTCTTATATGAAGCAATGAAGGGTTTGACTTAATATTAGTCTCCCACCATTTATCTCTGAAACAGCTTATCATATTATAATGTTTTTTTGTAATTTATTAGTAAAATATTTAAGGAAGGCTTTTAGATAGGTTTTACTGCCACATAGTCATGCAATAGATGATGGAAGAACACATTAAGAGTTTTGCAATATTTGAAATTATCTGGTTTCAGAGAAGAGGTACGAGAGATGTTCCAGCATGCATATGATAGCTACCTCCGCTATGCATATCCATATGATGAACTGCGGCCACTGAGCTGTGATGGAGTAGACACATGGGGCAGCTACTCTCTTACATTAATAGATGCTCTCGACACCCTGGCTATTATGGGAAACAACACTGAGTTTAACCGGGTGGTGGATATAGTACTGAAAAGAAAGAACTTTGATGCAGACATCAATGTGTCTGTGTTTGAAACAAATATTCGCATCATTGGTGGACTGTTAAGCGCCCATTTACTTTCGCACAGGTAACTTAACTAAGAACCATGACATTTAAGTTATCGTTGTTTGGTATTGTTTTAAGATATTATTATGACTATACAACATATTTTTCTATTCTATTACTGACATTTCCCGTGCCCGGTTAAAAAATAATTCTCCAATAATTCTCCTGGCTCCATCATCAGACCCTCGTTAACAAGCCTTTTCTATTGGACTCGTGAAAACGAATCATATTATGAGCCCAAACTCGAGGGGTTCGCTAATAGCCACAAAGAGTTCCACTATCCGCCTCCTGGCTCCATCATCAGATCTGCTCCAAGATACCAAATTATGAGAAGCAAGAGGGGGTTTGATTCCCGCTGCGGGGCAGATGTTTGTACGTTCTGCATGTATTTGTTCAGGTCTGGGGGATAACACCCCTATCATGGTACTCATAGTTACAGAAACCCACGACAGGGTATCCCAGTGTGGGGTTCAGGATGAAAGTTGAAAGTAGTATGTGAAAGTTGGATGTTAAATTAACATCAAAGGTTTGCTGGAAGATAACTCTTGTTAGGGTTAAGTTCGCCTTAGTACATGTCCTTTAAGTAAGTTTTTTGTCTGTATTTTCTGTGTGTACAATAAAGAATAAATTGGCTTATTCCACAAATACCCTGCGAAGGGGATTAACTCAAAGGTACTTCTGGTACTCAAAGGGGAAGCAAACGGGATTTCTAGACTCGAGTTCCAGAAATCCCAAAAGTGTGAACCTGCTGACATATTTTTTGCTAACTTAAACTAAATATCTAAATATGAAAGAAATACAGCTTATAGTAAGTGCAAGAACAATAAATCGAAATAAACCTGCATAGAGCATCATATTCCTAAGTAACAAGAGTTTCGTGACCTACAAACAACTAGTTATAATTCTGCTCTTTTTACTTCTTCTAATTCTCCCCTTTGCTTCGGCGATGGGATTGCAACTTGTCACGAGTAATGATAACTTGCAAAACGCGGGCATGTACCAAATGTAATGTTTGGACGTGCCTCTGACTAGCCCCTACTTGGTATCCTTAAAGATGTCCAACTCACTGAGGATGTCCACCATGGGGAAGACAGTCGTAAGCGTGTTTTTTTTTTACGCCCTTATTTCATCACTTCGTGACCTCCAAAGAACTAGTTATAATTCTGCTCTTTTTACGCCTTAAACTCTGTTAAAATGATCTCGAACCACAATGTACAGAACTGGCACGAAGCTAGAACCAGGCTGGCCGTGCAACGGTCCCCTGCTGCGCCTGGCCGAGGATGTCGCTCAGAGGCTGATACCAGCGTTTGACACCACTACAGGAATGCCGTATGGAACAACCAATTTCAGGTATGTCTTTTCCGTTTTGGGTACATTTTAGGAATCCGTACCTCAAAAGTAAAAAACGGAACCCTTGTAGGATCACTTTGTTGTCCGTCTGTCAAGACCCTTTATCTCGGGATCGCGTGGAGGGGAGGTATCGAGTTAAAATTAAAATCATATACAGGTCTACAGTCCCTTGAAGCTGTGAAAAAATCAAACATCTAAGTTAACGTAAAAAATATATACGACCGTTTATGCCGCAAAAACGTATATTTCGACACTATTTATAGGGTAATATATATAATTTATTCCGTTGAAATAGAACTATGAAATTTGGCAATTTGGCTTATACTACAAGTACAGGGAAAAATCTGAAACTATACATTTGTAATGAAATCATAAAAAATATAGTCTTTATTTTAAGTACGTAATCAATCATCGAGGTTAAGCAACGGTATGCGTGGTCATAATTTTATGTACATTTCGCAACGTACGGAACCCTCGGTGGGCGAGTCCGACTTGTCCGGTTTTTCTTATTTCAGACCATGTTAGTTCCATTTTTCTCTCATATGTAGTATCCCTAACTAGTCTTTTTTTATCTTATGTTATGCTCAGGACCCACTTTTTTTAACCAGTAACCGGTAGAGCATGTTGGCGGAGCCCACACGCCCTGAAACAGCCTTGCAACCTGTCACGCGGAATGCGCATTACTATGCAAAACGCGGACATGTGCCAAATAGAATGTTCGAACGTGTCTCTGTCTACCCCCGGCTTGATATCCTCATAGATATGCGTACTGAGAATCCTCCATCATGAGGATTGCAGTCGTGAGCTTATTTGTTTTTTTAGGGCCGTTAACCTTTGGTGTACTTACGCACAGAACAGATTTTCTATTGTCTCTGGAATCGCAACAGCAATATCAAATCTTGCAAAAGCAGCAAATCTAGCAATAATATCTTAACCTTAGCAAGGTTAAGCGGGATGGTTGCTAGATATATTTTAACGGCACATTGTGTATGAGTTTAGATCTGGTGTGCCGCCGGGCGAGACCAGTGTGACGTGCACAGCCGGCGTGGGGACATTTATCATTGAGTTCGGCACTTTGAGTCGGTTAACTGGGGATCCCTTGTATGAAGAGGTGAGTTTAATATTGTTAGTTTGGGCGTAAAAAGTGAAATCTTTTAATAAGAGAAAAAAAATTGTGCTTATTATTCTTCCTAGGTCAGGAAACCTTTGTTACTTTGATGATGCTCTATTTAGGTTTAATATTTAATTATTGTTATATATTTCCATACGACGTTTAATTGGAATGGAATCAATCTGATTTTAGACAAAAAAATTACTACTTAATTTAAAAACCTCCATAGCCGTGTTTATTTTATCGCCACAAGTCCCTAGAGGGCGTTGCAATTGGCGACGGAAAAAAAGGTCGGGGTTTTGTAAAAATGAACTTTATTTTATATTTTTTTACGGGTCTTTATAATGTTTTCATTTTTCGCGTTTACCGGGAGAATTATATAAAGGTAAACGCGATAAAGACTAGTTAAAAACTTATAATTTTGAGTGATCGCGAAAGTTGGAAACAAAACTTGTGTACGATTGTACGGGTAGAGCTCTATATCCCATATTGATGGTGTTTCCAGGTGGCCTACAACGCACTGAAAGCGCTCTACCACCACAAATCGCCGATCGGCCTCCTCGGCAACCACATCGACGTGATGAGCGGGCGCTGGACGGCGCAGGACGCGGGCATCGGCGGCGGAGTCGACTCCTACTACGAATACTTAGTTAAAGGTACCTGTTGGGAGGAGTTAGCTGCACAAAGCTCGTCTTGGCACTCCTTCATCTTTAGAAAAACCTAAGCTCTCTATACCTTTAACTTTGGCTATTCCAATTCTTGTGATAGGGTGTTCATGGCTAGAAATATATCATAATTTTAGGAACGCCGCCATCGAAGCTGATGTGGAAGACTTATATACGAGTAAGTAGATAGATAAATAACTCTTGCAGAAACCAGGCACCAACATTTATATCGACTTCATCTTCAACATGCCTGTAGAATAGACAATTTTATCTATTTAAAAACAAAAAAGTCCAGAAAGGCACCAAAGACAAGAATTACAATTGAAGATTTTACAACTAGCAAAACAATAAAAATAATGATAAGTAATATTCTCGTTTTTATTACAAATAGCCCACACTTGGGTCTCGGTATCTCCGTGGACTTACCGAGAGCGAGAGAGAGAAAAAGAGAGATGGAGCAGAATGAGGTACTAAATATGAATGTCTGTAAATATTAAATATGTGCTTCCTCCATCCACCGACCGAAAAACGACAAGCACAAGGAGGAGTTTAAAGAGTTTAAGGAGTTTTAGGAGTTTTAAAGTATAGACCTTAAAATATAGATTAACCGGAACCGCGAAATTTTGCCAGTTCGCGTTTGTTTTCAAAATGTTTGTGGTCATTTGTAATAATAATACGTAGATAGATGGCACACGCGACGATCTAACTATATTCTAATAAAACTTGCCCATTGCCAACTTGCTAATTCTGTGAGCTATTGCGATAACCTTGTTTTGTTTTATACAAATAAAGTGGCAGACAAGCATACGGCCCACCTGTTGGTAAGCGGTTACCGTAACCTATGGACACTTGCAACTCTGAGATAACTCTGAGACGGGCGAAAAAGACTTATGCGCCTGTAATTTCACCGGAACATACCCTTCAAACCGAAAAACATCAATGCAAGCATCACTGCTTACCGGCAAATATAGGTATGGTGGCAGTACTTCCCCGGACTCTTTCATAAAAAACTCTACCACTTCTAACGGATTCTTCTTCAGATTACCTATAACCTAACACGATTGTTCTGAATCTCCAGGTGCCATATTGCTGGAGCGGCCGGAACTTATGTCGATGTTCACGGAGGCGCGCCAGTCGATAGAACGGTACTTGAAGAAGGACGATTGGTTCGTGTGGGCGACCATGTTGCGAGGTCAAGTGACCTTACCCGTTTTCCAGTCGCTTGAGGCTTACTGGCCGGGCCTATTGAGTCTTATTGGTGAGCGCTTTCATTTTAGCTAGACCCTGCCCACGTCTACCCACGTGGTGCCCGGGTAGAAATTAGCATATACTGTTATTCTAGGTCACAAACTATATACCTGTTCCAAATTTTATTCAAATCAGTTACGACGATTATTAGAATTAAACATCCAAACGAATGTTAGTAGGATTTCCGCACAAACAATGTTGTGCTAGGACTTTAAAACAAATAAATAAATAATATTGGTCATTTTTCACACATCATCATCTAGCTATCATCCAAAGTAAGTAGAGCTTGTGTTACGGGCACTACATGACTAATAAACTACTTAAATTATTATTTTTTGTAAATACATTCATATTGTTCATAGAAAAAACTCAGATCCGAGACAACTTTTGTCTGAGTGTTTTCGGCAGATCATACAAACTTTTGTCCCGCGGCGGGTTTTGAGCCCGCAACCTTCTGTGTATTTGACGTTTTGATATGCGATTGGTTATTTACAGTATTGGTCAGAACAATAGATAAGATAAGATAAAGTTTTCTGAAAAAAATAGTTCAGAAATACAGTTTGGTACAATTCTTGTAATACAAGTATATCTTATCATAACTTAACTTAATAATGTCGTGTACCTTAAGGAGATCTGTTCCCTACACTAGGTCTCAAAGAGCCACAGATCAGGGTCACAGAGATTCAACCCGGATACAAAATACATTGATCATCGTAATTCGTATTAATTTTCATGATATTTCCAGGCGAAAGCGACACAGCGATGCGTATAATCCTGAACTACCACAGTGTATGGCGCCAGTACGGCTTCACGCCCGAAGTGTACAACCTCGGGACTGGCGAAGCATCAGCTTCTAGAGAAAGCTATCCGTTGAGACCGGAACTTATAGAATCCATCATGTATCTGTACCGTGACACCAGAGACCCTATTTTACTACAGATGGGTGAAGATATCCTGAGGAGTTTACAGCACAGTGCAAGGACGCCGTGTGGATACGCCACGGTGAGTTGTGTTCTACTTTCGCGATTTAAGTGACTATATTTTAAGATTTTATGTAGGCTTTTTCAATCAGGCTGCTTAGCACGAAGACCCAAGACAATGGTTTGTCTACCGCCGAGAAGATTAAAATTTATTGTCCCTCTATTTTGTTTGACAGAAATATTTTTTGTCTTCTCTTTCATAGACAAAACTTTGTATCGGGTGCTCATGGCTGGTCTCGTCTTGTTGTTAACAACCAAGAGCTGTGGCATGACAAATAAACTCTTTTTTAGTGCCAACATCTTTGATTTTATGATGCTTAGCCATTCGGATCTCGGTATCATTTTGAAGTTTGTTATTTGATTGAATCTTTAAACAAAAAATATAACTTGATAAAATATATAATTAAAAGCATTATTTTATAAAAGCTTTTGATCGGACCTCCCCGAGTTCATTTCAAGCATTTTTTTCCTATTATCTAGATCCATTCTTATGGTTTTTCTATTTGGTAAAGGAGCCGAATACCTCCTTTTCGCATTGCGCGTGTTTAAGCATGAAGTGAAAGTGACTTAAAAGTCCAAAAATGTACTCTTCTAACTTAAGTTGTAACACTCTAGATAAAAGACGTTCGCGACCACCGTAAAGAGGACCGTATGGAGTCCTTCTTCCTCGCCGAAACTACCAAATACCTGTACCTTCTCTTTGACCCGGACAACTTCATCCACAACCCGGGTGTGCACGGCACTGTCATCGACACGCCTAACGGAGAGTGCATCGTCGACCTCGGAGGGTACATATTTAATACCGAGGCGCATCCCATAGACCCGACTATGCTGTATTGCTGCCATGAAGCTAAGCGCGGGTGAGTTGTATTTATGTATCTGATAACCACACACCACACAAAGGAGTACCATGGAATATCTAAGATACGAGTAACGATAAGAGTTTTCCTCTGGACTGTTGATTTTAGGAAATTATTTCCTCAAAGCACCCTTACAATTCAAATCAACCTATTACGCTTTCAATTTCAGGAGGTTTCTAGGAGTTACAGTTTAGGCTGTAGATAATAAGTCAGTCAGACACGTTAACAACTTTATAACAAAGTTGATAAAGTACAATCTTGAGTAGATCAATCAAAAGTTGGAAATGGCACTAAAGTAACATTTCCCGTATTTCCAGAATCAATATAAGCGAGGTGCACAGAGTTTACCAGATCCTAGAAGAAGAGGATAACCTCAAATTTATGACAATGCTCGATGCGACGCTACAAAATAACAACACTAATAGCAAAGCTCAAATCGACACAACACCGACCGCCACAAAAGTGACAGAAGACGAAAAGACTGATGAAAACCAGGACCTAATAAAAACTGAGACCACAACCGGATATGTGAACATAGACGGAACAGAAAGAGAAACAATCAACAACGAATCAGTACTGAAAGAAGTAAAACAACAAGTTGTTTATAGCTTCTTTAATAGTACGGAAGAGATGTTAGTAGAACCTGAGAACATGGACACGGAACCCACGGAAGTAGCAATCGATGATATAATCGTTGATCAATCAACGGAAGACGAATTGACGTTACCGAGTGAGTCGCGAGCGAAAGACGCGCTCAAACTCTTACCAAAAGTAATACAAGACTTTCTGAATAACGATTGGAAAACGAAACCGAAATGCGAGCCGCAGAGAATGCTCGAAAGGATACGGAAAGAGAAACGGTACCCGGACCATCCCGACTCGGGGAAATATGAGCTGCTCTTGACTAGGGCACCATCGTTTTTGCAACGGATATCTTTGGCAGGGGAGTTTTTGAATAAGAAAAACTTAGAACTATAGTAATATGCGATGTGTATAGACTTTGATATTCGTAGAACGTACGGTAAAACAAAAGTGCAATAATTTATTTTTCCGGACTGCGTAGGAGGGTTTCGCGTGTATTTTGTACTTAAGAACTTGATGAAACGATTAGAAAGGATGAAATCGCAGTCAGTTTTGTAAATTAATTACTACTTGTAAGGCATAAGTAAAAAAAAATCATACCTATGACAATAGTTTCATTTCTTTTCTTTTATTGATGTTAAACTCAAGGGGATCACTTTTTTTATTAATCTTGATTCTTCTTTCTTTCGAACTTCATTGAGGATTATACAGAAGAATTTAACCTGTCCAAGTCAAAATGACATGCTGTCAATTTCCAACCCTTCAATGAAGATGTAAATATGTAAATTCCAAGAAAATCACAAAAAAATGCCTGCTTTCCCCAAGGATGCGAGCCGGCCGACCGATCGTTTGTGTCCGTTGGAAGGCGCGCGCGTGTCCCTCTCTGTACCCATGCCTGTACTATCATGACCGAACTGAAAACCACTCAATCCGAAGAAAATACTTTGAATTCGAAAGGATATAAGTTGATCAAATTCGTTGGAGAAGGTGCTTACGCTAAGGTAACGGAACAAATAAATGCAAAGTGTAGATCAGAATTTTAACAACAAAAACTAATCCAATAATATAGAAGTGTGCTATCTAAAGTATCTTATTATATTGTACTATTCATTTTGCAGGTTTATCTAACCGAATATAGTTCTAAAGATGAACACAAGACTACCCTAGCCTGCAAGATTATAGAAACGTCTAAAGCTCCCAAAGATTTCGTCGTTAAATTTCTCCCGCGCGAAATAGACGTACTCATACGTATAAACCATCCGCACTTGATTCATATTCACAGCATATTTCAGAGGAAGACAAAGTACTACATTTTTATGAGATACACCGAAAATGGAGACCTGCTTGGTTATATTTTAAAGAACGGATGCGTTTCTGAGAACCAGTGTCGTGTTTGGATGAGGCAACTCGCGCTTGGCTTACAGTACCTCCACGAGCTGGAGATCACTCACCGCGACGTCAAATGCGAGAACGTACTACTCACAGCCAATTTCAACGTGAAGATATCCGATTTCGGTTTCTCTAGGTTTTGCGTCGATGAAACCGATCAGCCGGTTTTGAGCGAGACGTATTGCGGGTCTATGTCGTATGCCGCACCGGAGATATTACGCGGCAAGCCTTACTTACCAAAACCGACGGATCTATGGTCTTTAGGGGTAGTGCTTTTTGTGATGCTGAATAAGTCGATGCCATTTGACGATACGCGGATGAGAAAACTCTACGAGCAGCAGATGGGAAAGAAATATAGGTTCAGATCACGAGTGGCCAGTGTGATATCTCTCGAGTGTAAGACAATTGTGAAACACTTACTGGAGCCAGATCCAGGCCTGCGGCATTGCGCGACGCAGGTATTGAATAGCGAATGGATTGCTATGGATAGCAGACTTACCAGTGAGTTACAACCGCTTGGTAGCTAGTTACAAATTTACAATAGCTTAACAGTACAGTGTTACAGCTGAGTTACAGCCACGTTCCTTAGATTATTTTACAATATGTATTTAGATTAAAAAAATGCATTTACTATTTGCCCCACCTGATTTGTAGCTTTAAACGCAGTAGAGGCATCAGCTTTAAAGCGAGCTAAGGAGGAACGCAGACGTTTATCCGATTCACATAGAAACCCACCGAAGAGACAAGGGGACATTTTGGAAGGACCGCAAAGAAATTCTTACAGGGTAAACCTAACGATAGTTTCGTTCAATTATGTTATTCTATTCTGGCTTAACCCTTGGTTTGCTTGCACAGATGATCTGGTCAAATAA
Source organism: Perizoma affinitatum (assembly GCA_961405105.1). Classification (NCBI taxonomy): domain Eukaryota; kingdom Metazoa; phylum Arthropoda; class Insecta; order Lepidoptera; family Geometridae; genus Perizoma; species Perizoma affinitatum. The sequence goes on along the minus strand of OY560194.1, from coordinate 10,397,003 downwards.
ACAGTTCTAATGTTAAGCTTTAATTTCGTACGATCTAGTAACCAACTTTGGATCTAGTAACCAGTTTTGAGGTCGTCTCACATAACTTAGTGGATGACATCTAAAAGTGCTGCCACTACCGGTCGTCCATCCAGACGATGAATTGGTGACGACTTCGGTGGCGTGGACGAGTAGCCGGTGCGGGTTTAATCCTGCTGCGGTACAGATGTTTGTATGTTCTGCAGATATTGGTTGCGGGTCTGGGTGTTATCGTACCATGATACAAGGGATCAAAGTGTGGAGTTATTGTTTAACTTAATTAATCTATTAAGAACGACTAAGCTAGTAAGTCAACATGTGCGCTTTACTGGAGAGTAAACAGGTCCCAATGTACATCCCGTCACAAAACACGCAACACTAGTAGGTACCGAATCACAAGTCAACATGTGCGCTTTACTGGAGAGTAAACAGGTCCCAATGTACATCCCGTCACAAAACACGCAACACTAGTAGGTACCGAATCACAAGTCAACATGTGCGCTTTACTGGAGAGTAAACAGGTCCCAATGTACATCCCGTCACAAAACACGCAACACTAGTAGGTACCGAATCACACTCTGTATGATTCTTTACTGTATCAAATTCACACGTTCACTCAGCCGCACGTGCGGTCACCCTATCTCACATACATACACTCAAACATCCCCACTCCCACCCACACTCACAACTCACACCCAAACACTAAATACACACATTTTACTCCACTCTTTCTATTGTTTCCTTTCAGTCTCATTGTAAACAGCAGCCAGATATTGTTGTATATCATTTTTTTTATCCTAATAACATATACACGTGGCTAATGCTGTATCGATATTTTTCAGGCCAGTGAAATGATAAAATCTCTAGCTAATCTGTCGGCTAAACAGAAGACTTGATTGTGTAGATGGAGGGCAAATCCAAGGTATGGTCAGAACCGTCATTCCTTACCCGATGCAAAGCAAAGGAGGGTTATGGTTTGTTTACCTTTGTATGACAGCTATGATACAGTTAGAAAATTACAGTTTCATCATGTTGAGGAGGAGTTAAAACTTTCTGGCTCTGAACAGTTGACGCTTGCGACTAGAGGATATAAAATGATAAAGAAAGTTAACGAAGGATCTTATGCGAAGGTAACATTATAATGGGCTATGCATGGAGTTTCACTACGCGATAAAATCTAAAACATGGGAATCCGTATTCAAACTGAAGTCATCGACATAGCTCTCAGAATTAGCGAGTTAAAGTAGCTATGGGCAGGCCATTGCTGGTAGAATAGATAAGGGAATGATGATTCTCGAATGGTGAGACGAGGCTGTGTAGGAAGGTTCCAATAACTTATGACTGAAGGCTGCCTATATAAGTGGCCCAATACCGTTTGTCATGACACTTGGGCTCTAGCTTCTTAGCTTCTTTGTGGGCTGCTTTCACCAGCATCTTGTTCTACAGGTTAATGATCATGTACCTAGGTTAGTACTAATACCTAAAATAAAAATACGTTTATTTATTAATTGCACCATGCATACACTGAATTTAGTTGCAGAGACTGACTTATTCCACTGTTCGCTGTTAATTCGTAAAAGCTACACTTTATTTTTTAATGTTATTCTAAGAATTTAGTATTAAATTAGTTTTGCGTGAATGGACTACACGATAGAATTAGAGATAATATTTGTAATTTTGAATAACAAAATAAATTCACCAAAAGTTTAAATAGTTTTTACTTTGGTTTGCTGTTGGTTGTTTAGGTACATATCATAACAAAGAAGTTTTAAATAATTTTCCAGGTGTATTTAGCAGAATACAGAAACCCAAACAAAAACGATAAGCTATCCGTGTTAGCGTGCAAAGTCATAGACACAAACACAGCACCCAAAGACTTCGTGAAGAAGTTCCTGCCCAGAGAAATAGATATGCTTATTAAACTGAACCATCCGCATTTGGTGCACACCCATAGCATATTCCAGAGACGGTACAAGTACTTTATATTTATGCGTTACATGGAACATGGGGACCTGTTGGAACATATTCTACAGAAGGTATTCTACGTCTTTCATATTTTGCTATTTAGAATTAAGATCATTCTACGTGGTGCTATAGGGGAGGCCAGCAATGGCTTTGAGGCTGATGATTATGGACAACAAGCCGTTTCTGTGACTAATATTTTGGGTAGCGAGGAATTTGCGTGGTTTCACCAAGTTCAAATGCCGATACAAAATCCTTATGATTTTAATGAATTGATTATAGACTTGGCAGATTGCCTCAATAGTACTTTAATATCTGAAGCTTACCTACAAGTTGTGAAACAGGCCTCTAATCTTGTTGGGCCCGATCAATCTGACGCGGTGGCAATAAAATGGAAATGGTTGTCAAAGTTTCCGTGAATGTGTTGTCGCCACCGCCATCGCTTAAGTTTGACCCGGCCCTTAGACATCTTGGGCTTAGGTACAGAGGCAGTTTGAGCTGGCTTTCTTCATGAGAAAAGCCAGAGAACGCCTTTGCTTGCGATTAAGATTAAGTTTAATTGCTTCAAGGGCGCTGTTCAAGAAGACCAGGCTCGCATATGGACAAGGCAGTTAGCACTCGCTGTCCAATACATGCACGAGCTAGAAATAGCACACAGGGACATCAAATGCGAGAATGTCTTACTGACAGCCAATCAGAACGCAAAGCTCTCTGACTTTGGTTTCGCGCGCATGTGTGTGGACAAAAAATTCAGAGATATACATAGCGAAACGTTTTGTGGCTCGCTTTCTTACACCGCTCCAGAAATCCTACAGGGTGCGCCGTATTTTCCGAAACCCACCGACCTATGGTCCCTGGGAATAGTTGTCTATGTAATGCTGAACAGAGCCATGCCCTTCGAAGATAAACATATTAAGCAGTTGTATCAAGCGCAGATCAACAAGAATTGGAAGTGGAGGTCGCGATATGTTGATACGCTTTCTGAGAATTGCAAGCGTCTTGTAACTCTCATGTTGGAGCCGGATCATCAGAATAGGATTAAAATTGACCAGATTATAAATAGTGAATGGATCTCTATGGATTCAAGATTATTAGGTAAGTATTTGTTTTTTCCACGAAGACTGCCTAATATGAATTTAGCCAATTCATAATGCATCCATTGCGTTCTAACTTGTTGAGCTAGTTTGGTTCTCGAAATGATTTTTTTAGTAGCTTTTACACAGACGCTGAGTTTTATAGGAATAAAGAACAGAGATAATACTTTTATTCTTGGTTGTTTGTAGAATGGACACCACAAGAATCATTGGCTTACAAAAAAGCACGAGAAGAAAGAATCGCACTACAGAAAATGTTTGAGAACCCAGAAAACCAAGGCAAATCCGAGAAGGATATTGTATTGCCAAACACTTCTTTGGTGAAGAATGCTTGCGATATGACATCCACATCTACATGGTAACTATGCTAGTACTGCTACAAGTATGTAGACATAGAAAGATAGAAAATTATTTATTGCACAAAATATATGAGTACATAGGCGAACTTAATGCTAAAAAGCATTCTCTTCCAGATAACCTTTTATATGATATTATATTATTTTGGGTATGGTAAAAGAAGTGCTTTTTCCAACAGCGATCTAAAGAGGTGAATAAGGAATGAAGAAAGGTGTGAAGCAGTGCGAGTAAATTTTACTTTCCCCTTCCATAGTCGGGAAATTTTTATACAGCTCTATGGTTGGTAAAAATGAAAACTTTTTATCTAGACCTATCTGGAAGGTAACAAATAGGCATAAAAAATTAAATGTCATCGTGACGTATGCACAAGACGTTCGCACAAATAACAACAAACAAAAATCATGTGAAAAAGTTTTATAAAATCAAAATTTACAAATGTACACCATGTCACTATGTTCTCAATAAAAGTGAAAATGAAATAATTATGCGGTATGCCCGGGGCGACCGAAAAAGTAGATCTTAGTACAACACAGTCTGACATTGCTGTGCTGCAAGAGAAGGGTTTCATTCTGGAGAAAATAATCGGCGAAGGCTCGTATGCTAAGGTAAATGGAGTACAGTATGGTGTTGGTAAAGACATCAGGCTTCAGAGTAACGTGTGCGGTGTTTGCAGGTTTACAAATCGACGCACATGATCGACGAGACTCGGCACTCGATAATGGCTTGCAAAGTAATAGACACGGCACAGGCGCCCCGCGATTACCTCACTAAATTCCTACCTCGAGAGCTTGACGTCTTAATCCGAATCAACCATCCGCACATCGTCCACGTATCGAACATATTCCAACGCCGCGCAAAATACTTCATCTTTCTACGGTTCGCAGAAAACGGAGACTTGCTAGACTTTCTCACGCAAAACGGCGCGGTGCCGGAAAACCAGTGTCGGCTGTGGATGAGGCAGATACTCTCGGGTATACATTACTTGCACACTTTGAACATAGCGCATCGTGATTTGAAGTGTGAGAACATACTGATCACTGCAAATTATAACGTGAAGATTACGGATTTTGGTTTCGCTCGGAACGTGAGACAGCGCGATCGTGACGTTCTCAGTGAAACATACTGCGGTTCGCTCTCGTACGCGGCGCCTGAGGTGTTGAAAGGCGTGCCTTACTTACCGAAGCAAGCGGACATGTGGTCGGTGGGCATCATCCTGTATACGATGCTCAATAAAGCTCTGCCGTTCAATGAGACTTCGGTCAAAAAACTGTATGAGAAACAGGTAACTTTAGTTCAACTAACCTGATTTAATGAGATGATACATTTAATTAAAAAGCAAATGTAAAATTGTTTATCTGGCTGGGGTTTGATTGAGCATAGATTTACAAAATGAAGGTAGGTTATTTTTTTTTATAACTGACATGGCATTAGTCTTAATTGGATGGCAGTAAGGTTTTATTCCGCTTGCAAGCTCGTCTGGCCGCTGGAAGCTGAGACATTTCATTGGCTAGCCAGTTTGATTAGCTGGCAAAAGAATAGCCGGTAAGAAAGTGGCCTGCGGAAAGAATGAATTGTACGGGAATTACATTAGCTTTGGAAATGCCACGTGACAGCTGCAAAGTGTTACCTTGACAAATTTGCGTTAGCGTGAAAGGAAAAGTAAGCGTGAGGTATTTGTCTAGCCCCCTTGCTCACTGGCTCAGTTAATTTGCTTGGCGTTTCGTGCGCTATGGGAATCATTTTACAGTTAAACAATTCTATATTTATATTTAGCCTTAGATGTTCTATATGTGTTTAGGAGAATAATTGTATTAAGTATTGTTTTGTAGGTGATGCGCAAATGGCGTTTCCGCACGAGCGTAGTGAACCAGCTATCCACGGAATGCAAGCAGCAAGTCACGCAGCTGATGGAGCCCGAAGCGAAGGCGCGACCTACCGCCGGTAGTATTTTCAATGGGTCTTGGATCGGCATGGACCCGAGGCTCACTAGTGAGTATGAGTCTGAACTATTACAACCGGGGGGGGCTGTAATAGTTCAGATAAACTGTATTTAATTGTAGCGACATCACTCGCCACATTATGCTGCGTTACTTTACGATTTACGATGTTTTCTATGGAGAAGTGATGCAACTGCTTAACGAAGTGTAGGTACATGCTACCAACAGATGGCTCTATATCGATTAATACAGCGAAAGGTCTGAATCGCGGATATGAATTATATATCAATCATTATTTTAATTCGAAATTATTCAACGATAGGCGTGAGACAGTTTTGGCGCTGGCCTATGAACGAGTACGACAGGCTGTTACTCGCCTCGCGGCACTATTCTGTAACTTTACATGTAAAATTCGCATAATAAAATCAGTACTTAGTAACTAATAGCAACGACGGTTAAGACAGCAAATCGATTACCTGCCAGAGGCAGTAGTGACTAGTGCTTTCAATCAGATATCTGGCCACCTTGAACGATAAAATTGGCAATCGGCAATAATTTTCTTCCCGAGGCGGGTAGAACACTCGGCTGCCCTAAACCGGTAGAATGGTCTGGTCAGGTGGAACAGGTGAGTATCATTTGCATTTTTTTTTTCAGAACTAACATTTCTTGAAGAGTCCCTCTTGAAGCAGGCGCTGGAGGACTCGCAGAGGAAAGAAAAAGACGTGGAAGAGGAAAGCGAAGTCGAAAGGATAGCTGAATTACGGCGGAAAGGACGCGCTAAAGGTCAGCTCCAATATCGACCTTATCTGCCCAGTTATTAGGTCCATTTTATTCTGAAGGTGGTGAGAATCGGCTTGAGCTATATTATACCTGTCCGCTTTCATCTTCAACTTGCGTCTGCCTGTGAGGCATGCGTGTATAACCATAGCGCATGCCTCAAAACTGGTTGATCGACAGTGCACGCTTCTAACGCACGCTAATCCGTCTTCCATCCAAAAATATGAACTAGACACAAGTTGAAGATAAAAGCGCGTCGGTGTTGACATAGCTATAGTCTTGAAATGGGTTGCTTCGATTTAAATACGATTTATTCCATTGATATACTGAGTTCAGGCTTCCTTTTATTACAGAAGGCCTTAAAGTGTTGAAAAACGTTGAAACTTCGTATCCAAAATCACAGCAGTTGTTCGACAATAAGGAATAAAATGAAAATTAGTGACTGTGTTCATTCAGTATTTATTAACTTTTACATTTTTATATTAAAGTATTGTAAAAATTATTTAATACATTATTGTACAAAGGCTTTGTTGTTTTCATGATATTTAATTATTAAATCGACAGGGGCCTTCCATCTTATAAGTAAATTACAAAGCTATGGAAGACGAGGTACTATCTCAAAACGCTACGATTAATGTATGATATTGGCACAATATTAGGAACAGGGCTGTGAATACTTTGATAACATTTTAAAAAAGGTGTAAAATTTTCAAAAAGTGGGATGAAAACAATTCCTAGTTGTGCTATAATTCTCAACAACAATTAATGAATAAAGTATTACAATAAACTCTGATAAAACTACGTAAACAAACTGCCGAGGCCAACCACAAATCGCCGACTTTTTCACCTAAATTGTCAGTTTTAAAAGTACTAACTCGTTTGATCGAACATTTGTGATTATCCTCGGGTGCATTATTAGTTCATCCTATAACTATTTTAATAAATACATTCCTCAAATGCTAACAATTAATAGAGAAACATCATTAGTCTCAACGTCCCAATATAAATAAATCTATTTGTCAAATGCTATTTATACATCTATAAGAAAACTTGTAGCTACAGCAATACGACCAGAATAATATTGTCGGCGTTCAGTCGATATCTAACAAGCTACTTATTTTATTTGTCATTACATAATATATTCGTTAAGTACTGTGTTGATTAATAAAAAAACAAAATGATAAACTTATATTTATTTTGTGATGGAGGTTGGGCAAACATGACCGTTCAACTAGTTTTCGTTCTCATAAAAGTACATATTACAGCGTTTTATATAACTGGGCTGTATGAACATTATAATAACTTTCTGAATGAAAAGCCAGTCTTGGAATGTCTATTGATTTTTCTGATATATTCTGATATACACGCGATTCTCAAACATACACTCCATCTTCAAACACTTAAAGTAATTATACTGTTATAAAATTAAAGATAATTTAAATATTTATAATATTAGTTAATACATTAACGTTTAAGAGCTCAGTAATCATATTTTTATCCACAAACTTCATTTTGGCAGTTCGGCTATCATAATTAAAAAAATCTCTAATATATTATTTAAAATTTCCTCCAAGGGAATTCTTTTCAAACGTTTAATATAATATTTCCTTGATTATGTACCAATTTAGCACCACAAAGCAATGTGCTTTGGTTCATGAATGTCATTACATTGGTATATTTGAGCTTGTTGAGATGTGCCCGAAGTTAACCTACAAATATTTGTTAAATATTAAATCCTGTCCTGTTTGGTTTTTATTGTAAAATATAGATAGACCATGGCTACGCATAAAAATATGTGAACCATGCCCTATTTATATTTAAATTCCAGTTTATTGCTCCTTAACAAAGTACTGTTATATAATTAAAAGCCTTAAAAAATAGCGCTATCGTTAGTCTAACATATATACTAACGAAAGCGCTAGTTTTTCTTCATTAATTTATCGTTATTCAAAACTGTGCTGCCAGAAATACTATTATAAATACTTCCATTCATAATATACAGATTTTAAGCTGCCCTTATATTTTTGATGTAATAAGTATATAAGATTCGACAATTATAATCATTGAAACGCTGAGCTGCAATACACTGGCGTGACTGTATAGATATCTCAACTATGGTTCTGTACACACTCATACATTCTTGAGGTATTACTTAGTACAAATGTTGTAATACACTGGCGTAATAGTATGGATATCTCTACGACTGTTCAGTACAAATTGTTCAATAGTTCTAATGTGTTCTCGACTCATCACGCGGGGGAGAGACACCCGAGGTGACGTCCGCTGCCGCTGATTTTACTCTCATCGTCTGTCAATTGAAAATGAACATAAAATAAAATCATCAGTTAAATAGAGGAAAATATCTGGTCAGCTGATAAACTAAAAAGACAGCCATATGACTTACGATTTAATAAATAAATGTCTTCCTGCTGCACTCTCTAAATTTAAATTTAGGAAAATCTTATCTTAATGCAAAGGAACATACTGTCCCTCGACACATACCCTCCCTCTAGGACTTTCAGGTTAGGCTGTGGCTGTGCATTTATTGCCAGTCAGTCAGTCCCGCACCGATTTTTTGTATGTTTAGATATCCTTCTCAAGTCTTGTAAAAAAAATAAGATTATTACTTTCCTGATCTGAAATATCTGAAGTCTTTAACTAGAGACGAGGGGTTCGTACACTCCTAATAAACCTGTATGTTTTACATTCTTCTAATAATAGTACAAAATTACCAGGCTTTTGGATTTGAGTGATTAACAGGTTGCAAGCTTATCGCTGCTAATTGGAACACTAACAGATGGCACAACCTTCAAATTTTTGGTTCTAGGGCATGCTGGTTTCCTCACGATATTTTCCTTCAATGTTTTGAGCATGTGCCTGCTGACGTAAAAGTATTATTTTCTTATAACTAAACTCACCTAGTATCCCTGCAATAGTGTATCTAAATGACACTTGATATACAAGTAAGATCCACTCATAGATAAGATTAGATACTCAGCTCCATTTAATTTTCTTCCAAACTAAATCAAAATCAATTTCAAGAGCCACACCATGAAAAGTATTTTATATACAATAGTTTCCAAATCCACCCTGTTAAATTGGTTAAAGTACCACACCGTTTTCTAAAGAATTCTGTGCTTTACTAAAGAAGTCCATGCATTAAAATATGTGTACAAACAATAAATCATATTTATAACAAAATAATGAAAATAGAAATAACATCTAAAGCATAGAACTTAAAAGGTTAAAATTCAAATACTTTATGTAATATACCATAGTTGTAGTAAATTGAATGTTTTTTTTTAAATTACTATTTGAATTTCAACCGTTTTGTAGGCAACCTGCTTTGGATTGAAAAACATCTCAGTATCTCCTAATACTTGCATTTCACGACACCAGATGGATCTATCGGAATCCGGAGAAAATAAGCTTTTTTACATCTGTATGTATATGGCAGAAAACATTTTCATATAAATTCAATTTGAATGAAAAGTTACCTTCTCTAAAAAAATACTTTTACTTCGCCAAATAAATTTTTAATTGGCGAAATAAAAGTATTGCGCCTAAATTGTATCGTTGGAGAAATTGACCACACGCAGCTACTCTTGAAACTCGATACAATCTTAACTCAAATCTAATACACTCCAGTTTTTTTATTCTATGTAATTTTTATCGCAAACTACTTTAATCTCGAATATCAACGTCGAAATCACGTTAAAAGTACCTACCCAATGAATCGCATAATTTTCCACCAAATGCTAATACCAATCGTGAGCTAGTATTGCATACCAAATTGTACGAATTCGAACCCAATCGCAATTTGGGATTAGGATAGAGTGTCAAGGGCGACCAACCTGGTCGGCCGTCAGACAATTTTGTGACTATACGTAGAAAAAACGAATCTTTATAATATTTCAGAGTCCATAACAGGTTGTCTAGAAGTGAGTGATTAGTGTGGTTAGTAAGGCGACTTACGGGTGACGTGGCTTCACCTGAGCAGTCGTCGATGAGCGGACACACGAGGTCGCCCATGTCGAGGTCGTCTTTACTCTTCTTGCGTTTCAGAGAGAACTGACTCTTCTTTGGTACCTGAAATGTAACCGATAATAATAATTAATACGTGAGTTTAATCCTGCTTCTATTATAAACGTGAAAGTTTGTTAGGATAGATGTTTGTTACTCTTTCACGCAAAAACTACTGAACGGATCTTGATGAAACTTTACAGTAATATAGCTTATCCGGGTACCACGCGGACAAAGCCGTGGGCAGAAGTAAATTAAAATGAAATGCTTTTCTCTGGTATCACTTGAGAGCGGCAGGACCGATTTGGCTAATTTTTATTTTAAAATGTTCGTAATAGTCCTAATTCGATATTTATGGAAAGAAAATTTGGGAAATTGACAAGTATTCCACATATTTGTAAAAAAAAAGTTTTTTTGCAACTAAAATGTTATTGTTTGTCGAACTCACTCGCGTTATCCCATACTTCCTCTATGGTTATCATATTGACGCTTCATATCTGTCACGTTCAACGACAGAACAACATCTGTCGGGTACTTACGTTAACAGAATTTAAAAAAAATACAAAATGGGTACTCATGCAAATCCAACGTTATGTTCCCATTCCAAATTCGATAGACATACCTTATTTATCATGCATAATTATATGTATGCTGCTACCAATATACGGCCACGCTAGTCTAGAATTCACTCTTTTTAATGCATTGAGTGAATTTTATTCCAAAAAATTATCCTGAATTTGATTATTCATATTGTAAAAAGGCGAATTCACCTACTATAGTACGGTACATGATAATTCCCGTTTTTACAATATGAACAGAATGAACTTGGAATATTTTTGGATGAAAAAGTTCACAAAATTTAATGGAGTGACCTGGCCGCAGTGTGGAAACGGTATTACAGGAAAACAAGCGCACAATGTTCACCTTATATTTAGTAGTTGCCGTGAGGGGTTGGTAGCCGAGCGTTTGTTCCGCGTTCCGTTTTTGTTGTATCACGTCTCGTCCCAACAGGTCGTTGAATCTAGACAAATAAAAATATATTTATTTAGCAAAACAGACAAAACAGCTGTATAAGATACAAATTTGATATGAAACCGTTTCATTTAACACTCTGCATGAGGCTACGACATTTTGGACAATCGAAGTAAACTGAGGGAACTTTTGAAAGAGCTTTTTTGTTAAAATTAATCAGCTGCAACGCAAGAGGTGCGGAATTGATTCCCGCTGCGGGACAAATGTTTACATATTTTGCAGATATTTTATTCCGGCTCTGGGTGTTGTGGTACCATAGTACTCGTAGTTCCTGTTACCCACGACACAGAGAATCCTAGTGAGACAGAACTATGTATGTAAGAGTAAAACACTCTTTTTAATATTTTCAGGACTATGATATTTTGGCACCTCTGTGTCAGATGTCGCCGCAGCAATGTCTTGTTGGCAGGAATGTTCAGCAAAGCAGCTAACAGTTCCGCTGTGAATCGCGGCTCCAGTAGCATAAGCCCGCCGTGAACTCCTGGAAATACGAGACAAGTATTAGATGTGTCAGATAATCCCATTCTCCCAAGGGCTGCCAACAGCAGTCATTATTGTCGAGCAAAGAGCCTCTCATACATTACTTGAGGTAGAACGGTTGCTAACCGCATTAATTGATGGCGAGCAAAGCGAAGCCCTCTTATTTAGTGCGTGCGGGGAGAGCAGAGATGCTAACCAGAGTCGTTGAATGCGAGCGAAGCATGCTGGATCTAAACGCTACCAACGTTCTAACACAACTTAATGGCGATCAGAAAATGCCCGGTTTATACATTGCATATACTGGATTATTATTATTTTTCACACCGCATCATCCAGACCCAAACTAAGCAGAGCTTGTATTATGGGAACTACATGATTGATATACTTCTTATATAGGTACTAGGGTACATAGAAAAAACATACTATAAACTATCTTTTCCCAACTCTACTTAACTCTCGGAAGGCGGTTCCGTATTTGGCCGAAAGCTGTGACGACTGAAGACTACATACCTGCGCCGCGCAGATTGGGCGCGTACTCCGCGAGGTCGATGGCCTTCAACCACTGCATGACGCGGTGCGAGGACCAGCGCGACAGCTCCGCGTCCCCTCCGTCCTCGGACCCGCCTCCGCCACCCCCCTCCGCACCCTCCGCCGCGCGCCTGATCATCGTCTCCGAGTTGAACCGGTTGTCGCGGAGCACTTGGATACCTGAGTGAAACAGCGATAGCAACAAGATTGCTATGAATTGTAAGCTCTAATCGCACATTCATTTTTGTTGAAATAAATGGCGGGAAACTGTGTTCTTATAAGTAAAGAATTTACAATAGCAAACGTTCATGGAGTTTATAAGGTCAGTGATAGTTGGTCTGAAACTCAAAATATGACATTGAATGAATGAATTAAAATACTTTATTATACACCACAAGATAACAAAATAAACAAAAACGTAATATAACTAAAAGTTTAATGGGCGGCCTTATCGCTTAAAAGCGATCTATTCCAGACAATCTTGGGATGGAGCGGAAAGTATGCTTTTGTAAGAATGGTTGGCGGTGAACGTTATTATTAAATACAAGAGGAGAGTGCAATGCGATATACAAACTACTAGATAAATATAATTACATACCTACATACTACTATATTTATAATTAATATATACACCTACCCTATAGAAAATGTATCTAACACGTTTTATGATCAGGACCAATGGATCCAATAGAGGAGTCTATTAGCGAATCAAGAGATCTTAACTGTTAACCTACTGATCAAATTTGATTGAGTGCAACTCGAACTGAAGGAGACCGTAGTCGAAGACCAAGCTATTGACAAATAGCACAGAGCATACAGTAAAGTCAAAGTCAATAGGTTTTTATTCATTGAAATCACAAGGATCATATAGAAACGTCAACTTAAAAACTAGGTGAATTTAAAATTTTAAAGTGAATTTACGCCGATTCCCCGCGCGCGACCAAGCCTAGAAGAATGAGGCAACAAACTCTGCTTGGTTATTTTTTTATGGTGCTCAGACTTGATCTTTGACTGATCATCGGAAGCTCGCACTCGGGGTCCATGCGCCATGAAGCGCAGTATCCTAGGAGTTAAACTTTCAGACTGCGTACGGGACAGTTTCCTGCGCTCCAAAACACGGATCGTTGACGTTGGAAAAGCCGGCAGCCTGAAGTGGAACTGAAGCGACTTGTAGAAAAAAAAACTACGGCAGATTGGACCCTACCCAATGCAAGGTAGCGATGTGGAAGACATGGGAGGAGATGGCAGGACGAGGTCGAAGCACATCTGGGATCGTGACCTGTGGCGATTAATTGCAAGGAGTGGAAGGAGGGTATGAAAATGGCTAATAATAATGTTGAATTCCCTTACCGCGTCTCACAGAAAGCGCGTGTAACGCGTGTGTGACTCGCAAGTGCGCGTGTAGTTCGTTATGCGTGAGTCGATGCAACGCGCGTCCATCCATCGCTGCGTCGGACGCGGCCGCCCTCGCGCCGCACACGCCGACGTCTTCCAGCCAACGCAACGTCCACGCTGTGTCCAGTTGACCCGATGCTGTCAGTAAAGGGTCGCCGTGACCGCCCTGTCAAACACAAAACTCTAAATGTTACGCTATACAAAAACTTAAAATCTTCAATTGAGAGAAAAATCTGAATGTCGAACTTTAATAAAGTATCACGGAAGACAGCAAAAACCGCTTTCGGCACAAGGGCATTTCGAATTAAATGCTTGGGCTCAAAAAGGCGACAACCACGTTGCAAAGAATGTTCCTGATTGTAAGGGGAAAAGAGATAAAATAGACTGGGAGTAATTAAAAAGACTTCTGCCGAAATCTTTAACGGGACGTTTAGCCAGACTCTGATTCTCAATTAATTCGCACCTGCATAAACGTTTAAAATTAAATTATTACGGTTATAATTTGGATTTGAGGTTACACTTGACCTCTTATCCTATCCTAGCTCCTATCTCCAGGAGCTGTGTTTCTGCAAATATTATATTTCAAGTAGCAGGACTCATACAAAAACATCTATGAATGGAATAAAGCGATTTTGGAAAGTAGGCTAATTGCACCCTTAATTTAGACCACCTCCATTACCAATGCCAACCTAAAATATTTTATCCAAAGTCGCAGACACTTACCAATAAGTCAGTTAGTGCCAATACAATTTTCTTCTTGTGCATGGGATGTTTGATCGCCAACTCCTTCTCAATGACTTGATGTGAAGCGGCCGCTATGATACCTTTGCCGTCAGGTGTCGCCCCGAGCCAGGTTCTAGCGGCGGCGCAGTAAGTCTCGAGTCCCAGGCTTTCTAGCCACCCGCAGGTTGTATCACAGTCCCACTGCCGCACGTCTGTCGTTTGCCTGAAACGAATTTCACGTCCAATTAATTAGGTCCTATCATTTAAAACAAATGAAACGCCGAATACGAAACACTACTTAGAGCCGTAAGATCAATAGAAATATAAAATATTTATTGCCTGAAATTTTGATCATAACAGCATCAGGTTACATAATTAAGTAGGTACATAAAAAAACTAACGATATCTACCATGCCATGATTATATTCAGGCAAAAGGAGCACACTCAGCAAAATGCTGGCAGACTAAGGCGCAGTGTTGATTTTCAGTGTACCCCAATAGTAGTTTAATCTTTGGATTTCGTAAATCTACGATAAAAGTAAATCGATGGTTTAATTTACTGTCACATAAGAACATATTTGTTGATCAACTACCATTGAACTTATGAAATAATCGAAGATAGAAGATTAAAACTTACTCTTGTGGTTTAAACTACTACTCTTACGGCCCTACGGAGTTTAATTACTACTCAAGGCTCAAGGACGGCTGGAAAATGACAGTTTTACTGCCAAATACGGCACTACTTAAGTTTAGGTAAAGTTAGAAATGTATGAGGATGACCATCATGCGGATACAGTCGTGAGTGTTTGTTTTTAAAAGCTATTTTATTTCGTCCGCAAAACCGTTGTCTTGGGTGCTCATACAGCAGTTTCTTTCCGCCATACAAAATACAGAAACAAATATATTTTTTGTATTGAATGGTCATGCTACTATGTTTCTCCTTTCCATATAGACACATACATAGCCCTAACTCAGCACTAGTATTCCCTGTGTCATGGTTATCACACACACACACAAACACACACATCCGGAACAAATATATGCGCAACATGCAAACATTTTTCAAACAGGTTGTATAGCACCAATTAGTTCTCACTGTGTGAAAGAGCTCGTCCGGGGAGGCAATGCTTGCATTGTTGTATTCTTGTTTGATGGGTATGGGGGCCGGTTTAATTACTAGCACATGAGACCATACCTCAAGATCGGGAACGCGGCAATACCTTTGGTGTTGCAAGCGTCCATATGATACGGGAACCGCTTATCAGCAGTTTAGTTGTATAAAAAAAAAGTGTTATTGGGAGTTCAGTCATGTATAGTTACCAAGGCATTGTGTGGTGTCTCGACCGCGGCGTGGAGCGTATAGAGGCGCGCGCGAAGTCATCGCCTTCCAGCCGCACGCCGCCGCCGCTACCGAGCCGCGAGCGGACCTCGCGCAGGGACGGCGACGGACTGCCACGACTTATCACTTCATCCTTTTCAGCTGGTGGAATTATGTTCATTACAGATGGTAGTAAGGTAAGTTTAAGAAGCCATGGACATAGCTACGCCTGTGTTAATGATTGTCAAAATGATAGCCATAGCCGTGGTGTGGAGCGTCCAGTTCAGATATAATTTTTCACTGTTACGGGGTATGTACATTTGAGAGTCAAAACGGCGAAGGAAAACATCAGGAGGAAACCGGCATGCTTTAGAAACAAAACTTGAAAGGTCGATTGATGTCCAATGCTAACTATTCTTGGTCAAGATACCTATTCCAAACATCCAAATCGGTTCTTCCGTTACGAAGATTATCGACAACAAAGTATCTATACTTTCGTAGGATTTCGGTACAATTATATGAGCTACGATGGTGATTTACGGCTAGTCATTAAGCCTACGTCGAATTTGAACAGATAATATGCATAAAGAGTAAAGTAATAAAAAATAGAAGTGTACTACGCGAGAGATTACTACCGTAAGTTATTTACAAAAATAAAAGATAAAATTTAGTTGTTCTTCTAATATGGTCTAAAACAAAAAGGCGATGGTTTTTTGTGTTGTTCCGATTCGGTAGCAATCTCTTTTTTCAAATGTAGCTACTGCAACAATACAATAACAGTTTACTGTGAACATTTTGGAGTACAAAGCAAAATGATTCTATAAAATATATCTCTAACAAAATCGGGTCATGCAATAGTCGGCTGATAATTTGTTTTTTCTATTAGTTTCTCGGATAGCATAAAGCACCTGATTGGCCTTGATTGTTAAATACATACATTCTACAAATATTACACATTACAACGTAGATAAGCTCAAAGCTGGAGTGGTCTAGTTCAGTCTCGTATGAGTTTAAATAGACTGGATTTTTATGTAGTAAGTAGTTTCTGTGGATTGTCGACGGTATATCAGTGAGTTTGAGTGTGTGAGCCATGTGATTTCAGGTTTTTTTTCTGGCTACAGTTATTACAAACTAGCATGTTGTAAAGTGAGAACAGTGTTGATTCTGATGGATAACAAAAGTACATAAGTAGGACATCAGTCATGTTGTTCCCATAATACAAGCTCTGCTTAGTTCGGGCTAGATGATGCTGTGTGAACATGTCCAACAATATTTATTTATTTAATGTGTGTCCCGTATCCCCAGATCGTCCGCAACTCAGACGTCACTATCTAGGAGTGCGTGGGAGTGTGCGTTAGGGGGATACAGATTATGCGAGATTCTGATGGCACCATCAATGAGTGTGTATGGGTATGTGTGTGGGTGGGTGTGTGTATGGGTGTGCGTATGGGTGTGTGTATGGGTGTGTGTGTATGGGTGTGTGTGAGGAGGGATACAAGCGCGCAATGCGTCAGCTTCCCCGGAGACTTAGGTTTGGTACAGATTGTCCGTGGCGATGTTCGACTCTGACGTCACCATTTATAAGTGCGTGGCAGTGTGTAAGGGGGATACAAGCGCGACATGCGTCAGCTCGAAACCTAGGTTTGGTACAGATTGTCCGTGGCGATGTTCGACTCTGACGTCACCATTTATGAGTGCGTGGCAGTGTGTAAGGGGGATACAAGCGCGACATGCGTCAGCTCGAAACCTAGGTTGGGTACAGATTGTCCGTGGCGATGCCCGACTATCGATGAGTGTGTGGGAGGTGTGTGGGGGGTGTGTGGGGGGTGTGTGTTGGTGTGTGTGAGGGGGATACAAGCGCGTCATGCGTCAGCTCGAGGTATCCCCAGAGACCTAGGTTGGGTACAGATTGTCCGCGGCCGCGCGCCACCACCGTGTTGCTCAGTTTACCGAACGCGACGCGCGACTCGGACGTCACCATCGAGGACCGCGGGAGCGATGAGTACATATGCGTATTCCTTTCTATTTGCCGACCGTAGTTCGCTGGCGGGGTCTGGAATGAGACAAAAAATATGTAAGACAGCGAAGCACAGATTTTTTGCCGCACCACTGTCCAACACGGTGGCTAGAGCCTCGTCCCCCATTCCACGCACCCTCACTGCGCTCAACGCTCTTCTGAATGCTAGTCCTGAGTGTGATTTGTTTGCGGATGGATGGACGAATATTTTGGCAGAATGTTTGAAGTTCTGTGAGCGTGATATATGACTGTGCGTCTTGTTAATTTCAATTATTTTATTTTATTATTTTTTGACATATGTTTCAATTGGTATTATTCTTGTATTATTATTGCTTCTGTTATTTCTTTTTATTTTTACTTTTATTTTTTAATAATTATGATTATCTTTAATTAATGTTATTGGTCTAACCGTTTTAATTAAAGTAAATAAATAAATACAAATACAAATTGATAATCCACAGATATTTTACGGAACCATAATTATTTTTAGAATTTTACATAGCAGACATTAACGTTTTTCTTTATTTTCATCTTCAATGTTTGGCACAAACCATTCCGCCATTTTTGTATAGTATAACTTGCTTTCAATCACTTCATCGTCATCTTCAACATTTACATATTTCCTAGACGCTGTTCTAAGTCTTGAATACATATACCAATGGTGGAAAAACATACCCTAGGCGGTGCAGGCCTCGTTAGTGGCACGACTGTCGCTTCAGGCGGCGGCGACCGCTCCAATAAACCGCGTTCCGCTACTCGAAGTCGAACTTCGCTCAATTTGGACAGTAGCTCTAGTTTTTGAGTCTCTAGGGAGGAGCGCTGCAGCATTTCCTATAAATTAAACCAGAAGGTTGCGTGTTCAAATCACTTCAGAGTCACCAATAATAACCCATCTGGGTAACCACAAATTTATTTATATGTTTAATGTCGTCCAAATGAAACATTTTTCATTTATTTCATCTATCGGGTCTTATAGATAAAAAATTATAAATCTATTTCAAATAAATGTAAAAGGGTGATTTTATACGATCTCGTTTTTTGAAGAGGATCACGTCTTGGATGGTGCTACTTTATAAGCCGAGAAAACCCGGGAGTCTCATTAAAAAGGACATTTATTTACTCATAAATAAGCAAACATACCTGGGTACAATCATTTTGAATGGTGTTACAGTTAGAAGGTATGTCTGTAATATGTTCATCACAGTAATCCATACTTAAACCCTTGATGATACTAAGTAGGGGTAAGAGGTTCGTACAAAACATATATTTTACAAATCTCCAGCAGGTTTCCCATAGTACGAGTAAATGGTGAGAGACGATATTATTTGACAAGATAATGAATTACTTATAAATTTATATTCCTTTCCGGAAATTCTAATATTCTCACTCAAATCCAAGGTGCTAAAGGAACCACCCGAAATTTACCCTTCATTAGATTTCCCGATTCCAAGTAAAGTAACCACCGCCCGAAATCAACGTTTATTTATAAAGGAAGGGACACAAATTATTGTGTGTTTAGATGCTACCTGAAACTTGCTAGTTGCCATTATAAGCCTACATACACAACAGATACAGATGTATTTATTAATTTACCTATTAATGAAGTCTACCAAAATATGATGTAGATTTTTGAAAAACACGACCTCTGTGGCGCAGTGGGCGGGACGCAGAAGGTTGCGGGTTCGATTCTCGCCGCGGGACAAATGTTTATATCTGCAAATATTTGTCTGGGGATCTGGTATCTATAATACGTATGTATTTCCAAAAAAAATATGTATATAGATAGTATATCAGTCATGTAGTTCCCTCAACACAAGCTCTGCTTACTTTGGGGCTAGATGATGCTGTGTGAAAATGTCCAGCATTATTTATTAATTTTTATAAACAATCAAAAATCAAAGTAAAAAAGGCACTGTAAACACTCTCTCGACTTATCGGCTTGTTTCAAATAAAACTTTCTCAGTACAGCAGTCAATGAGAGTCTGTATTTAATTCGTCTTTATCATGATCTAATCTTGTAAGAGCATCTGGCATAGTCACATGGACTATATGCCGTACGCTTAACGAAGCTACGAAATTAGAATGTAACGGGTTTCCTGACTCAAATGGGTAATATGAATAGAAACCTATTTTGCTTGATTTAGAACTAGTTTTGGAGCGAGAAGTTTAGTTTATCTAGCCATGCCTCATACAGCTATTAAGTAGATAATATTATTATCATAAATAACAAAAAATGGAATTAGGTAGGATAAACTTCATAAGTACATAATTATCTAGTATTCATAAATGTTGTTACATCTTGTTAAAAGCGCCCTTAAATTTTGCTGGACTTTTCAATAAGACCAAATTGTACACTGAGGTATTTATGCATCATCTAGAATATTGAAGTATAAGAACCGAGGCTCTTAGGACAGAGAAGAATAACTATTTGGGCGATGTGCGAAGTGCACTTAAAATAACCATATAAAGAATATTTTACAAAAACATCATCAATATTACTTTATTTTACAAAATATAACGAGCAAGGTAAGCCCGCACACCGAACAGCATAGTTTCGTAATACAATTTTCAAAACCTCGAATGAGCGACCTAGTTTCCACACTCTCCGTGAAACAGAGTTTGTAGTGAAATTCATAAACTACCTCAGTTTCGTTTTTTCCATATTTCACCTTCTGCATTCTCTAGTGGTAAAATTTCGGAAAATCCTTTCTTGGTGCTTCCAATCCTTTACGGTAGAAGCTGTTCGTTCATTGTCAGTCAGTATGTCACGGAACGATAATATATGTATTTATTTATAAATAAGAAAGACTACGGCCGCGGAAGCATTAAAATCTCACAGACTAAGTACCTATAAGTAAGTTTTTGTTAAACTGATAATTTCAAGAAACAATGTGTCATTGGTTTCTTCTTGATCTAGAATGTGTCTCACGCCAGAATAACACGTCACATGAAATTCAATAGATGAAACCGTGAGTCTCACTAACTACTAAATCTCACTAAACTCGGCCAATGTGGGTCCATAATAGTGTGGATCGCTTTTGTAGATTACACATCTCCCGTCTACCATGTTTCGCTTTGGCGATAGCAAGCCCCTATCGTAAAACAGACACAGGCAGCCTAATTCGGCAGATTTTGAGTCATCATTATTTTGAGCCATTCTAATGGATCGAAATTCCGTTGTTGATCTAATAGACAGAAACCAGAACACGGCAGCAGTATACGCTAAATAAAACCCAACGTCAGGGCATCATCCGAGAAAATAAACTTCGAAATGTGTTTCGCTGTCAGTAAAAATCTTACGAGAGAATTCCGCTTTCAGTTACGTTATTGCTTTCAATATTACTAACATGAAAGAGATAAATAGACATCTGGATTTATTGCACGTAATGCGTAAGGCCCGTGATACACATACCTGTAACTCGCACAAAAGCATGCCAGATACTTCTCGTATCATATGTATTATCGGCTTTACATAAAGTAACTGGTATACTAGAGAGACACCATGCTAGCAAAATACAAATATTGTACCTATACTTTGTTAACGGAGAAATACTATAAATCAAAGTATTTCACGTCATTGGTTGCTACAAGCAATCAATAGTGCACTGAACACCACTATAGCAACCATGGCTAACCTATGGTCATTCACGGGATAGTGCGACCTTTTTACTTTCATACAGTTGTGGAAGGGAATGCCTATATTAGACCTTCCCTTCCACAGAAAGACTAATCTTTTTCCGAGTCTATATTAACTACTGCTATCTTTTCACCGCTTCCCCGTAATCTGGTGCTCTTGACACGCCAGTGATTGATATGTGTCTTACTGGCAGAATACAAAATACACTAACCAGTACAGCGCTTATGGCGTAGGTTACCTCATCATCGTCAGCAGCCTGTAGAAGTCCACAGCTGGGCATAGGCCTCGAACCGGAAGACGCTGTTTAGAAAGGATCAGATGGACCGATCACATCTCAAAGTTGGGAAGTCGGTGGATAGAGTTGGCCCAATATCGTACGTCATAGTACACTTTGAGGTTGGCCCACCCATGTCTAGCCTTGCACTTATGCAAGCTGTTGATGATGATAGACATGTGTGTCATAGGATTAATATACTGGTACATCTCTATTAGAATATTTCGGACCTATCTATTAGTGCCGTGGGTTCACGGCACGAATACCAACATGGCATTATTTAATCTTGGCTACGAGTGTCTTCGTTACGGATAATAGCGCTCATAACTTGCAAAGAACCGGGACATGCCGGAGTGCTATGAATTGCGGCCCACAACTATCATGATTATTCAATAGGCAAACAATCCAGGGTAGTGGCTAGGGGGAGAGATTCGATGGACCAACTCCATTATAAAATTACCATTTAATTGTAGAGCCGCTTGACAGAGGAATCAGATTTCTTGTCGAGTATTTTCTGATGCAGATTGTTCTGCAACGATTAGTTACTATATATGTATGTCCATTAAGTATTTTAGACGTTATTCAAAGGGTTAAAAAGTACTTGGATTGGTACTCTCAAGGATCTACGTTGCTATCTGGTTGCAAGCCAAAATAAAATAACTTTATGTACCCAAGTTATGGGTATTCACTACGATACACGCTAAACTATCCTACTAATATTATAAATGCGTATGTTTTAATGTTTGGATATCTGTTGCTAATAATCTCCGTAACGGCTGAACCGATTTAAATAAAATTTGGATTAGGTATAGATCGTGCCGTATAACATATTAGCTTTATATTTTGATACCACGCAGGCGATGTTGTGGACTGAGGCTAGTATACATAGATAAACGCTTGTCTACATAGAATAGTCCTCAAATACGTCTTAAAAACTTGTGGTTTTCTTCGCCCTCCCAAACGCATAACCTGGCTACAGCCACGACTCCATTCCACAGGGATTTAAGACGCGCTGAATGCTAAGCAGTTTACCGCCTTGCTGTGATTTAAGCATTTATAACTGACGAAGAAATATTTACATGAACAATGTAGTCGAAACTTGGTGCAAGAAGCCTGCGTAAGTTGGTTTGAAAGTTCTCAGAACTTCGCCACCGTATCTTTGTGGCCCAGTTTCAGTTTGAATTAGTTAAGCATTCGGTTACTTGACCAGTGAAAGTTTGACCACTTTTTTTTTCATGATCAAACGCCTTATGGTAAGCGTCGATGTGACTTAATTTATCAAGTAGTTACAAGATGTAAGACTGAAATGTGTCTAAGAGTATTGGTATTATACAGACTCCTGTCGTTATGGATAAAACAGTTACCTTTTGCAGTCTTGAATCGCTGTCGTCAAGCCTCTGCCTAGTCTCGTGAAGCGCCCTTTCCAAATCAGCCATCTTTTCACTCTGCGCTTGGATCTGCTCAGACAGGACTTGAACCTGCAAATGCAGGCTTTCTTTGTCCGCTTCCAGTCTCCGTGCGCGGTCTTCTGCATCGTTCTGTAACAAAGGGATAAATATTAGACTTTATTTTGAATAATTCTATTGAAATTGTTTGAATTGTACCTATAGGTACTAAAAGAAAACATTCGAGTACGACTAATCATCACGGAGTTATCGTCGCACCAAAAATTACATAGATCCTAGAAATTTAGAAGCTCGTCCTGTTTTAAAGTCTGGTAAGAATATTGGCAGGATGGGATATTTTTTATATTATTCAATCAAACTTTTCGCGACGTTTCAATAATTATAACCGTTTATCTAATTACGAGATACATGTTTTATAGCAAGAAGTATTGCTTCCCTAACGAAGTAGATGATTTTGGATAAGTAATACATTTGTTTGGGAATAGCGCTTAATTAAATTTGTAAAATGTAAAGTTCACAGCAGAGTTTCACTCAATCTTGGCAAGAGAACACGTATAAATTAATATAAAACACGTTAGTAAATACAAAACACGACAACCATTTTGTCAAAACGAACATGAACACTGTAATTCACAAAATTCCTTTTATTTTCACCGACTATGCGTAATTCTGCTTGCGGTGGATTCTAGGCCAGTGGATAAATTTGTGGTCTTTATTCATACCTTGCTGTAGGTGCGAGCGGGCGCCGGAGGCAAGGAGGGATGCGAGGGCCAGGAGCGATCGTGCATACAGCACGGCGGCGGTGGCGGACCGTGGCACCAGCACACGGGCGGCCACCAACCTGGAGGCGTGCCTGAAGGATCCGGATATCGGAAATGCTCATACGAATTCCATCGTCTCTGCAATTCGGGCGGCTTTTCCGTCTCCTCGTCCCGAAAGCGTCGAGGTCGCGGAGACGCACGCACGCTAGTCGGATGCTGAGGCGGTTTAGACGCCACCGAAGACCTCGATTTACGATCCCGATCGCTGCGGTCGGACGGCTTTCGACGCCGTCTATCCAGACTCGCCGAGGTATACTCCTCCGTCCTCGCATCCATCGAAACTGGTTCGGTAATATCGTCGTCCACTATGTTCCCGGTCGGCATCCATTTGAAATCGTCATCGCGCCGAGTCGAGTTATCCAGACGTCTGCTCGGCGTCAGAGTCCGGTAGTTGCTATCGCTACGCGGTTCATAACCGTGTCCGTCGGATTCTTCGTCACTTGAGCTGCTGGACTCGGTGCCGGACGAGTTGGCACGGTTCGCGGCCGCCGCCTGTGACCACGCCGTGCACTTCACCGTGGCCTCGTCGGGACTATCGGAGTCGCCGCCTGTTACGAGATAGTCGGTCAAGATCGCGTCGGGAACACCGAGCCTCGCGTCCTCTGCGAACTCACCGATGGGCGAGTACAGGTAGGAGCGCACGGCGGGATGCACATATCCCGCGGCCGCCGCCGCCGCGCGCTCCTGCTGCTCCTCGTCAAAAGGCTCCGTTAAGTATTCGCAGTCGGACATGAGGCTCTGCCGATGTGACACTGCGCGACGAGCTCGGTACGAGTCACCTCCGAGTCGCTATTTACAGTTTGGCTAACTTCCAGTATTACGCTACGTCAGTGACTCGTCCGCGAACGTGAATTACGTACTCTCCTGAGGGGGCGGCTCCTCGCTGGATTGAACGGAAGCGGAATCGCGTTCAGAGGCTTCGGATGCCGTTGATAAAGGACGCTCACTATAACCGGACGTACGTCGCGAAAGGTCTTCGCAGTTCTCTTCTTTTATTCGCGGACATTTGTTTTGAACGGAATGCGCACGTGTCTTGGCCAGTTTGGTCTTCTCTCCAGTGCCGGTCCGATTATTTAGCGCCACTATGGTGGCGGCTACAAGTGAGCCCCCGCGGCCGAGCTCACGCATGTTTTCGTTCAAAATGAGCTAAGCTTACTCGAATAGGGCCGACGCCCGCGCCCGTAAATAGATCGCAGTATATGCGCCTGATGCATTCCGAACACCCTTCACACTCTGATCCATGTTTTATTTGGTAAAGCAGGGTTTCAAAAAGCTAATCACGTTTACACAACAATTCACTGTTATGCATAGTAGCCAATGTAGTAGGTAAATCACATCAAGATGCACGTTCGTCATAAAAGAACGGTCGATTTTTGATGCAGGTAAACAAACAGCGACACTGCAGATAGCAACACACTTACCGGCACGTAGTTCACGCCTTCGTAGAGAGATCGTTGCCTTTGTCGTGCCCTCTCGAATCCATCGGAATGTTCACTATCTGAATTATTTTCGCGAACACCCCAAGTGTATATAATTCTTAGATTATCCGATACACTTATAGCAAGCGGTTCGATGAAATGAGGGTTGTAGGGCAACTGCGGTGGATAGTAGGAAGGCGCGCTTGGCTCAACTGTATCATACTCGTTAGAGTCTCGTTTTGGACCGAGGCAATTCATTTTGAATACCTTCTCGATACTGAGCTTTATTTATATTTGCATCATTGGTTTCGGACCTGAAAAATATCCAGGCATAGTCTGATAAAATTGCTTTCAAAAATGAATCAAAAAGAATCGAAGCCAATGTTTGGCTTGTTTCCATACTGCACTTAAATATTCCGTTGCGTATTCCGATTGCCAATTTTAAAACTGGATTTGGTCTGTGACCGCTGTACACGTTATAAGTACACGTTATTCTAGAATTACGGGGTAGTTGGTTTTAAACATGAAATATTTTGTAAGAAAACGACCAAAACGCGCGCAGCCCCAATGTAAGGACTGACAAAGTTACTCAATTCCATCTTTTGAATTACGCAAATTTAAATGTTATTTTAATCAGAATTTTTACTTTTTAATAAAATAAAGAGCTCAAAAGGAAAACTCAATAGAAACATTACAGCCATTCATGTTGAAAGCTCGCATAATTGGTTATCGACGCAAACGAGGTCAGATGCGCGAGCGAGTGAAATATACGTACATATTACGTCTATATTTAGGATACTTATTTTCTCCAATAGTAGGTAGCAAATATACGAAATATTTAGCTCTAGTACAAACGCCTTAAATTTATGAATCGATCAGAGGAAGTATTTTTCTGTACAAAATTGATAGCTATAAAATAAACTTAAGTCGTAAACTCAAGTCATTCTATTTCAGGGTTTCGGAAATGTGCACTGGGGAACGAAATATATTGTAGTCATCTTAAACCAAAGTCCGGTGTGACTCAAAAATAGCCCGACAGCTGTTATGTTGGGAATATTCGACAGGGGCTCAGTTTAATGCTTAACAAAGAGAGGGAGGGCACGTGTTAGAAACCGTCTATTAATAGAGCCAAATATTTAGACAAGAGGTGTCAAACTGCTAAGAACGGTTTAAGTGTAGTGCACCTGAACAAGACTGTTATTAATGAGATTTTAATAAATTATTTAATTCGATTCATTGATTTAAAGAAAATGCACACATCAAGATCGCCAGGTTCTACTCTTACTGCACCCTTTTAGGGTCGAATTACCCTACACTAAGATCCCCTCAACATTATGGATCTCTATAGGACCTACTTTAGTGTTTTTGGTCAGTGAGCGACGATTCTTTATAAATTAAATGTCATAAAAATACAAGTACCTGTGTATTAGTAATATATTGTTACATAAAGATTAAAATAAAAGGGTAGTTCTCATTTCTTTCCCCTTAAATAACATTCAGGAAAAACGACGAAGGAATAAGACAGCAATTACATTAGACCAATTTCCAATATGAAATTGCCCAGTGGATTGAGTAAATTGATTACAAACCGTTGACGCAAGCCATATATGCGTGGTTTATTGATATATGGGCTATTGAAGATACATTATCAGACAAATCCTGTTTTATCAGTATTGTTTCTTGTTTTAAAAAGAAAATAAACACAATCACGACTGAATTCCTCGTGACGGATATCCTAAGATTCATACTCAGTGTGTATATTTTTGAGGTTAGTAGGGGGTAATCAGTGGCACTTCCAAAGATTACATTTGGTACATGCTCCGCGTATTTTTAAGTATTAGTAAGCATTCTACGTGACAGGTTGTATGCCTATCGCCGCTTATTGGACACTAACTGATGGTACATGTCTTCGAGTGTTTCGTTCTGGGGCATGCCGGTTTCTCCACAATGTTTTCTTTCACCGTTTTGAGCCCATCTTGTTTTGTATTTAAATTATGAGATAATTAAAAGTTACTAGTCGTTCATGAAGATGATCATATTAATTTGAATGAAGATATGCAAACTATAGAACCTCAAAGTAATTATAAACAATTCAAGTTTATTATCACTCGGATTTATAGGTGATAATAAAACCTTAAATCTCTTGGTAACAGATTCCGTCTCGCGCTGATTATTTCAAGAGTACTTTTATCGTAAGTCAGTGCATGTACACCCTTAACTAGTCAGGAGAAATCCAATAAATCAGGTAAATAAAATGAAATGCTAAAGCATCGTAATTGAAAATTCCATGAAGCATGTTCAGAAAGAAAATAAAACACAATAGCAAGTTCGGCCTGAACTCGACAGCGACAGTCTGCCACAACTAACGTGGGCCTCGTGGAACCAGCTTCCAAGACCAACTTTTATGCTTCTCTGTACAAGTTATACAGTTCACTGACGCAATCGATTAGTCTAGACAAGGAAACTTGGATGTTTTATAAGCAATAGACTTAGTGTAATCATAACTCCATCCTTGAAATCAGACTATCGCAGAATTGAAACTATTAGTGGTTGGAGTTTTCTAACAGAAGTTATGACTAAAAAAATTATATAAAACGTCGGCAAAACACTGGAAAGCTGTATTTTCAGTTAATTGTTAATGTTTATGAAATATATGACTGTGAATCATTCAATAACTGAAAAATAATTTAGGCATAACTTACCTAAACACTTTTTTCTGATATTTAAAATCAATATAAACTTATTTGTGTTTATTTCTTTCACAGGAAATCTCTAGTCACTACGATATACTTTGAACGGTACGAACGAATGTTTCCAACTGATGGTAAAATTTCGTGACATCATTTTCCGTGTCCGCGTGGACTATTATTGTCCTGTTAGTAGCACAAGCGATGTCTTCTCACGTCAAAACAAACGCCTCTACATTTAGATACATCTGTGTCACCCGCAGATATACAATGCAATTATTTATCATGACAAATAGGGCAGAATACTGGATAGAGATATATCATAAAACATTTACTCGCAGATAATTTTAAATAAGCTTGAAATACTTTAGTAGTGAGAGCGTGACAGAAAACTAATCTAAGTGTCAGTTTCAGATGCGTGACATCTTTGTTTCGTTAGTAGCTCTTTTTTTTAAGTCACATTATTATGAAGTCCCATAAGATTTGTCTATAACTAATATAGATATAATGGCGCGTGTAGATTCTACTACTCTTACTCAAGCTTTTTAATTCATACTTACCTATAAGGAGGCATATCAAACTTCACAAGCTTTTTCTTGTTAATACTAACGGAAATATAAAAAATCGTCGCACGACCAACTTGCAGCCTAAAGATCCAGAATGGATCATAGGATTGGAGAATAATTATTTTCTTCTGATTCTGAGATGTACTATTAAAGGATTTTATAATATCTCAAAGATATCAACCTAAGCGGAGATCGAGCCCGCCATCTACGCGGGGTACTGTATCTGCAAATTCTTGGGATATTCTGGCTTGAAATTAAAAAATATAATAACAATATGAGAAATAATTTCCGCAGCTGAACCCCCCAGATGATGCAGCGGAGATATTAAGTTTATGTAAAAACTCAAGGCGGACACAAAACAAGAGCAAAGTTCCACTAGTACTTCTATAAATTGAAATAACAGGAGTATCTAAGAAGGAAATATAAATTAAATTCTGTTCGGTAAGGAGCTCATTAAAATAAAAGAACAGGGCAACGGACATTGTTGTCATGATGAAAATAAAAACAGACTGTGAAATACTGGGGTCGACCTCCGCCCTGTTGGGCGGTAAGTGAACTCTTTGTCCGGCAGACACTATAAAAGTCAGAATAATAATTGGCAAATATCCACAAAAGTAGTATAAGCAAGCTTAGCTTGTGACAAAATATACAGCAAATAAACGAAGGACGCTGTTGGGAAAACTGGTTACGCTTGGCTTGTATCTAGCGACGACTAATCCTGTCAACACTATGCTTAACCTAGACAAAACCTTATGCGGTTTTTACTAACGTTTTATTTAAAAGAAACCTGCCTAGATAACATTAGTTTTATCCAAACAAAAAATCAAGACACCGCGAGTTTAAGTGGAATACCCACTATACTAGTATATAGCTATAAGTATGAGCTATATACTAGTAGGTATACAACGGTTATGTCTACGGAAGAGAGATAAACAGTATTGATATCACTCTCTTTTGTTTGTAGGAAAAGAGAAACATTTTTTTTTATATTTCCTTTCTTCAGCAAAACCTCATGATACAGAAGCTTCGTACTCTTCGACTCTCTTTTTTTCTCTTAAGATATTAACCAAGTTTTTATTCTTGCTAAATAGCATTATAGTCTCTGCCCCGGGAAAATAATATAAATAAAACGTGTTAAAGATAATAACATTGCTCCATTTAATGATTGGCTGCTGAAACAGTGAAAGCATAATGTTTCCGCGAGAGATAATTTAGGTTAATCATTGTTTACGCGTTGGCAACTAAACAGGATTTCGTAATAGGGAAGCATTTTTTTATCGAATATTTTGAAAGTGGCATAACATTACCAATGTATTTTTAGGCCTCGTGCATCATCAATATAAACAAAATATCCAAAAACGATTCGTTAATATTTCATCATCTAGCGCCCCACACGTAGCGTATGTCGATGGTACCGATCAACGTAGAGTCACAAATACACCCAACAGTCACATACGTGGTCCTCTGCATCGTGGGTAACAGGAATTACGAGTACCATGGTACCTCACAACACCCGGACCCAAATCAAATATCTGCAGAGCATGCAAACATTTGTCCTGCAACAGAAATCGAACCCGCACCTCTTACGTCTCAGCCGGCTACTCGCCCGCCACGCCACCGAGAACGTCATTTGGTAATTTCTTCCTATTTCAAAATATACATTTGTTCAAAATGAATATTTAGACTGTTGATAAAACAACAGGCAAAAATAAATTACGAAAAAGATTTTTTTTTTTTTAACTATACGCGGAGCCCGGAAATCCAACAATCAGAGAGTAGGGTTGAGTTCGCGACTGAAGCGCTCTGAATTTTAAATTAGTATTTGTACAGGCGCCATGCAAACAGAGCAGACGTCAATGAGAACGCAACATACCCTTGCTTTAAACCACAGCCCAAAGTACCATGAGCCTGGACACTCGATATTTCCATAAAAAAGGCGGTATGACCGATTCGAGCACGTCCCGGCGCGACACGGACCACGCCTAGTCATGATAACTCCTTTGATTTCGAGAGGCTGTAGCATTGTTTAGCAAGACAACAGTTGTTTCATGCATCTAAACTAAGCCGAGAGGTCTATTTAAGCTGTGCCATACATTTCTACAAGCACAGAACTACAGACATTATAAACAGAGTAGTAAGTTATTATTTTCAAGTGCATAAGTTATTATTTTCTTAATTTTTATTCATAAGAAGTTATAACAAGAACCCTACTTGCGCAAAAAAACAACTCTGACCGTTTCCACAACCTCAACTTTGACAGTGTCACGTTCAATTAAAAGTTATAGCTTTAAATTACCGTTTCTAATTTACAATTTTCCGGGATACTGCGCCATCATGTAATATGCAAATACTATCTAAGTTGAAGGTGGTTGCATTATTTCATTTTGATTAGTTCACGTGATAAAATGAGCTCCTACGTTACAGATTAATTATTATACTAGCTGTTGCCAGCGGATTAGCATGCGTGGAGTAGTGTTTTAAATAACCGATACTCTCATACAAACTTTCACCCCCCATTTCCCCCCTTTAAAATATCAAAATCCAAAAACCCTAAAACACGTCATTATTTATTTATGTAGCTGTAATACCAATGTTCATATTTCGAATTTAAAAGAACAAAGACTTTCATACAAAGTTCCGCCCCCCATATTCCCCCTTAAAAAAATTACTAAAATCCTTTCTTAGCATTAGTAGTTTTGGCTGTGCGTTGATAAATCCATCAGTCAGTCAGTCAGTCAGGACAAACGATTTTAAAGGTATAGATTTTCTTAGAGCTAAGTAAATGACAGACTTTATAGAAAAAGTTTAAATGTGTAATTTTATGGGTATGCTGAGAGGTGGTGATAGTTATGAATACCCCAATCTTCAGCTCATAGTCTTCAGTGTTCACGATCACAGTTGCATTGCCCTTGTCAGCTGGTAGTACTAAAATACTTTTATTGTCACGCAGGTCACATAATGCCAATGTCTCCTCCCGAGAGATATTTCGTGGTGAGAGCTTAGCTTTCCTTAACATGGTC
Source organism: Perizoma affinitatum (assembly GCA_961405105.1). Classification (NCBI taxonomy): domain Eukaryota; kingdom Metazoa; phylum Arthropoda; class Insecta; order Lepidoptera; family Geometridae; genus Perizoma; species Perizoma affinitatum. The sequence continues at coordinate 10,365,513 of OY560194.1, read as the reverse complement.
GAAACATCCTGCCGGCAACAATGCACTCATTGGGTACTTTTCTCGGTATAGGTGCAAAATTCAGACAATACACTCACATCTATATCACTCAGTTGAAGTGAGGATAAATTAATGACATGGACATGCATCTACACTCGCCCTATTGTTACTATCGCTGTGGCAATAGTTTCGGTCGCGTATAAGACAATTTAGCTTTTTCTCGTGAGTTTTCTTTGTGAAAAGCTCGATGGTGTATGACCTACTGTATGACATAGCATCCAGTAATTCCCACAATTTACCATTTAACAGATGTGACAAACTAAGATGTAATCCATATAGCGTATTATTTGTATGCGCTGACTTACGCCGGTAATCCGCAATAATACGACGCACGGCGTGAAAAAACGCTTCGTAATCTCGAAAACACTTCACTGGTCTGATACGTGCAAATTTCGGTATAACATTTCTGTCCCGACACTTCACTTCACTTCACGTATTCTAAACCGCATTCTAGTTACGTTTTGCAAACCACGATAATTTTTAAATGATAATTTTATCATTTTAGAATATTATTATGATTATACCACGTACTTTACTATTCTCCTGCTGACGTTTCGTTGACCGTGTAGAGGTCCTTCCTCATGAGCACCGTCCGCGACCACGTTCGACGTTCGTGAGACGGGAACTACGTGGTATAGTCGTAATAATATTCTAAAACCTAATACGAACATAAAATATTTGAGAGCCGGCCCAAATTATAATATTATTCACAAAGCATCATCTAGTGTAGACCCAAAGTAAGTACAGCTTGTGTTATGGGAAAAACATGATTGATACTATTTTTTTTTTGTAAATACTTATTTATACATAGGAAACACCCAGACCCCGCACAAATATTTGCAGATCATACAAACATTTGTCCCGCGGCGGGAATCGAACCCGCAACCTTCTGCGTCTCATGCGGACCTCCGCCCACTGCGCCACAGAGGTCGTTAAAAAGTTATTGTATTTAAAAATCCAAACAGTGAATACTTAAACTTGGAATCCGCAATACGCAGTAAAAATTTACATCCCAAACAAATGCGACTTTTTTTGAAATAGCGAATAATAAAATCGGCAGACACTTTTGCGTTGATATCTTTTGTACAGGTCCAATCAGGATAAGTATTGCAAAGGATGCAATGACAATTTCATTTATATTATACTATTCCTCTGCACATGGCTTCGCCAGCGTACCACGATAAAAACCTATATATTCATATGAATAATACATAGACATTTCTATGTTAAACGAGTTTTGTTTACGTAAGTACCGTACAATCGTTGAAGGCACCGACTTTTTTCCCATTACGAGTGTTAGTGACTCTTCATCAGTGTGAGTTTTCGCGACGTTCTCCCTCCGCGACGCATCTTGCACTACGTACTGCCGCTCTTTGCGCCCAATTTGCTGGTGCAGTAATGAAGACGATATAGCAACACAGTCGATTACGACAGCGCATGGAACAATTCTAGGTCACAAACTTTTAATATTCTAATTTTTATCTAAATCGGTTAAGCCGTTACGCAGATTACAAATGTCGCCTTTGCAAATGTTAGTAAGATCAAAATCTAGATTATAAAATCTGATGGCTGTCAGTTTAAGCCTCAAGTAAGGTTAAAAATAATCACTATAGCAAAGTTTCACAATAAGCGAGAACCCTATCAGAGAACCAGTTCATTTATATTCCTTTAAGTACCCACCCATCAATAATGTTCAGTTCAATTACAGATTGATAAAGTGTAAGGAATGTGGGAGGGTGTTCGGGTGACGCGAGGCGAAACACGGACTCTTCTGTAAGCATTTCACGCTAGTAAAAAATTACGTAGGCACGCTAAATGACAGGACATACGCAGATATTATTTCACATGATCAGCCCCAAGTCGAGTGCCTATGAGGCCCACTTTGAGTGACAGCCAAACATGTTAGCCCATTTGATGGCCATAATTTTAGCTCCACGTCGTTGAGTAACAATCACATACGAGTCCTGCATCGAATGCTTATCGGACACGCAGTTTGGGTGCCAAGCTGGTATACTTGGAAGCCCTGTTTTCGTGTAAAGTGTCAATCTGGCGTTAAACATATTAGCCTTCGTTAAGTGATCCTTTTCAACCATTTGAGCAGCATAAGTTGTGTGAAATATTGCTTGTTTATTTTGCACCAAGTTAAGTAAAACTACCTGACGATAACGTGTTATTGAATTACTGTTTGTTCGAGTGTAAGGAAGGTACGGGGTGCGGAAACGGGTGGCGTGGCGCGAGGCGGAAACGCGACGGAGCCTACTTTCATGCCTGTCGCGCTGATGAGCGTTGCCGGGGGCATGCCAACTAAATGACCTTTAGGTCGGGTACTGTACCGCAGACAATTATCACATTTTCATTAACTACCTTACGTTACGTAATTTTGAGCAGAAGTATACTAAATCGCCGCGCTTTTATGAAGAATTTGATGAGGATAAACGAAGCGAAAGAAGCATGCTAGGATCGTAGCAAGTGGAAATCCTTGGTCTCTGCCTACCCCTCCGGGAAACAGGCGTGACTATATGTATGTACTGGTTGGCCAAACAAACATAAGTAGTATCCAATCATGTAGACCTTTTGTATGCGGTAAGCCGACACAACCGTTTTGACATGGCGATCGTGCGCTTGCGCATAAGCGCACGATCGCCATGTCAAAAAAAAAATAATTAAGAGTTTAGATTTTATTTTTATTAAATAAATTCAACTAAGAAATGAATGTTTTCGCAAATTCGAATGCGTTCAAACACTGTCTAGATAAAATTATGTTCGACGAACACATTTATGTTCGTCCATTTTACGAAAAAGAATTTCATTTTCAGCGGGGATAAAAACGTCGATACCCCAATTTGGCTGTCAATCTGCGATACAGTACGGGCGAGTTCGATCAATGCCTCAAGTGACATTATATCATGACAGACCTTCTAGAAAAATATTTTACCAACATATTAGGTACTTATCGTTTTGATTGTTTGTGCGGCATTAAGTGGAGTTTTCAGGATTAAATTCATAGATAGTTTTACCTAATTTGCACGGATACTCTTACCTAGTCTAGCTTCTTCTAGTGTATTAAAAGTTTCACGAACTAGCAATCGCAATCCATTCCTTAATTAACGAAGTTTAATGTCGGTCAACAGATCAATTTGAACAATGGCCGCACAATTCCGGACAGGGTGACTAGTACCGGCATTTATAACACGTGCATTGAATATTGAATATTGCTGGTGGAATTACAGACAGTATTAATTACGTTCCTCGTACTGAATTCATCATGAGAGCTTTACTAAGCAATTCCTTTTGACAAACAGGGAAAGGGGCCTTTGTAGAAAGCCAAGACATTCTCAATAGGAAGTGTATTAAGCTAAAAACGGAATATAATTAACAAATTCAAACACAGCTATCACTACAGAAATCCTTTGGTCTTTATATTACATGATGGAAAAAATATTTGATACTAGCCTCTGCCCACGGCTTCGCCCGCGTACCCGGACATAAAGTAGCCTATGTGTTATTCTGATGTATCAGCTATATTACTGTAAAGTTTTATCAAAATCCGATCAGTAGTTTTTGCGTGAATGAGTAACAAAAATCCATCCTCACAAACATTCGCATTTATAATAGTAGTAGGATCTACATAACTCTATTCCTTACCATAGCAGGCTTGTCTATAATATGTACTCTTACTAAGAAAATGAAGAGTCTAGACTTTGCAATGAAACAATGAAGTAAATTTATCGCCATCAAATTTGTAAAAGAAATATATACGAAAGCCATAAATAACCTACAGAAGGTTCCTTAAGTAGGACATGATTAATGAGCATTTCTATTCGTTTTCGGAAATAAATTCGAGGTGAAACTGTTTGAAACTCTGCAGACTGATTAAAGTTGAAAATAAAACACAACCAAAACCACTGTCCAAGTATAAATCCAGCCAGAAGATTTTTTCTCAACGTTACAGCTCAAAATCCCGGAACCCAAGATTAGGATAACTGAACTAAATCCCGACAATTCCTTTTCAGGAATTCTGTTATTCGCATTCATCTTACTGCCTGGTAGAGTAGGTCAAACAAGAGTTACTGGGTACTACAAGTTTTAAAAAGAGAAAATAATACTAACTATAGTGACGCCGAAAACGTGTGCGATACAAAAATAGTTTCAGTAAATACGGCGTTTATGGGTTATTTCATAACAATGTACGAGTATGTCTGACGATACCCCTCATGAACAATACAATCATGAGCGTGTTTTATTTTTCCGCAGAGCTGTATATAAATTTACGTTATTATTAATTTAATAACAATACATACAAAAAAGTACATCCTGTACAATCTCAATTCATTGATCCTATGTGGAATAGTTCAATATCGGAATTCCTGGTCAATGTGAAGCGTGAAATTAAACGCGATGGTTCGCAATATTCCAATAGCAATAACCGACGTGACATAGAGGTAGGACTAGAGTGAAGGCTTAGAGAAATTCTAATTAGCGCTAATGGACGCTCCCTGGCCGGAAACTAGGTTGCGGTTTATATTAATATAAACTTTACGGGCTATCCACACATAACCGTGTCTTGGACAAACCTTGGATATGGTGTGGAAAGCCTTACAGATTGTGTGTTACCTAACTGTGCCTACGATTGCCTACTTAGTTTTCATTTATTTAATACCTAAGTACCTGGTGTAAAAAAATCTGGTGAAATAAAGATTTATGATTATGATTAGTGCAAAAATTGCATTTATATGAGAAGTCACTTTCTATCTAAAATATATATATATATATATATATATATATATATATATATGCTGTGTGAAAAATTTCCAGCATTATTTATTTATTATTTTATAATTTATCTTAAAATGCCAAAAAAACTACAAAAATGACAGAAATTTACGCTGCGTTATCTTTAGTCCATAACTCCATTCCAAAATAACATTTCATAAATTTGATCTCGTAGCGAGCATTTCCCGATGCCAAATTTAATAAATATTTGGATTTTGGATGACTGGTTCTTGATCGGGAACCAAGGATTTAATCAAACATTTACAGCTCAGTAAATAAGCGCCGCACTGGTAGACTGCTGGCTCCGTTATTCGATTTAAGGAAACTTGCTTTAATAGGTACCATTGGAACATTGAGTTGCATAGAATCGAAGAAGTTTCCATCACGATCAGGGCATTGGGCGTTACAAATAACGCTCGATGAAATTTAAATCAACCTAACACAACGTTTTGCAGTTAGTTATGTAAAAAAAAGACATCACTTCAGTCCATCGAAAATCTCTTAAAGAATAACTTACTTTTCTGCAGATTACCTTCTGCTATGAACATTTATCTCTTTAAAAATGAACCTGCGGAATGCAGGCCTGTAGTATGTAGGCGAGCATAATAGGGCATTCAGCGAGGTTAGTTACCCCGTCATCTAGGACACAGAATAGATAGCAAGGATGTGGCGTCGGTGCAGCAATGAATGACTAAGTGGCGTCACGTGGTGCCATGCACTAAACTTTATACAGAGTGCTTTCATGTCCTTTCATTCAGGCTGAATAGGCAGGACACTGAATAGCATCCCATACGTGTCACCTGGTACCCCAGTGCGCATTCGCGATGAGAATGAAAGATAGAAGTAGGAACTTGACCTTATAAAAATCCAACGAATCATTTCTATTAAAATATATGACGGAGCAGAGACTCCAAGGTGGTCTTCAAAAAGTGTGACGTCAGCAATGCTAACGTCACTATCATCACCAGCATGCTGGTCGCTCATAGTTGATGACGAAAGTAAACTCCAGGAGATGTTCTTCTAATTTATTCTTGGTTCTACAGAGGCTTTCGAAGTCAGTACGGTCCGACGGCTCGAGCGAGAATGAATCGTACTCGGTCCGTCGCCCGTATTTATGCAAAAACAAAGAATCGAGCAAACAACTTGTGCCAACAAGCTAAAACTACCTGCAAGCATTAATCATTAAGTTTACAAATGGTTTTGAAGTAATAACCTAATTATTATTTGATTACAACAATCAAATAATAATCAGCCATTAATTAATGATTTTACACTGTAATTTGACAATCTAAGTGATGATTCGTTAAGTAACTCGTGGTTCTACGCCGATGACTCATTGTAGAAGCAGAATAACGCCTTTGCGCCGATATATATATTAAAAGCTCGCGTTAAAATATTGTATCTATCCCAGAAATCATAGTTTTAGCTTGATCCTGTTTTGATGAGTTTCGACTGTTAGTATGTATTGTATTTGTTGGTATATAAACATATATAATATACATAAAATAGGTATATGTTTTAAATAGTATATTTTGCTGTAGTATTTTTTATAATAATATTATTTAAGGTAGGTTTTACACATGTTATTAAGTACACCCCCGGCCACATCAAAATCACATATAATCCAAAGGTTGTCTGGAAGAGATCGCTTTTAAGCGATAAGACCGACCATTGTACCTATGTCTTAATGTGTTATTGTTTGTTTTGTTTAAATCATAAGGTGTACAATAAAGTATTTTCATTCATTCATTCATTCTAAAAATGTTAGACGGAAAATTTTATTTGCTACATAAGTTGCTCTGTGGATAAAAAGAAAACCGCAATAACCAACGTAAAAAGTTACAAAATAGCACATACAAACATAATGTATACAACTGAAATCAGCATTCAACATTCGAATTCAAAGCTCTTTGCTTGACAGACCGGGCGATAAAACTTCTGATGGAGTCAAGACGACTACATTAGACCGGAATTGCCGATGTCGGGTAGATACGGCGTATGGAGGACAAACATCAGTTTGAAAATGCTGTGAATTAAACCAATACCCACTTGTAATTTACTATGTAGCATCAAGTTTGAGGATTATGTTGATTGCTAATTTCACAATGGTGTCATATCAAAGCACTGAAACTTGCGTTCTATAATATGCAAAGGAATGTATCGGGCCTCAGATTTCCGTAAACATTCAATGTTCGACCACTTGGATACATTATATCTCAGGGTAATACATACATACTTTGTCGAATAAAGGGACTTCAAACATAATTGAGTTTTTTTGAGAAGATCGTCTGTCGAGTACCTAACTTGAAATAAGTGCTGGCTGACCCGAAGTCGGCCCTAGATTTACAGTTATATTTTATTTCAAAAATATCCGCAACATAACAGTCAAGTCAAAGTCAAAATTCATTTATTCATTAAAATCACAAGGATCACTTTGAAACGTCGGTTTTATCTACTGCCTGTTCCTCCGCGACCCAGCCAGGAAAGAAGGGCAAGAAAACAAGGCTGGTTATTCTTTTTAATTATTCTTTTACAAAACAACGAGTTGGAGCATTTTCAATCAATCAAAGAGTTTTTATCATCTAAATAATCAGATATTTTATAGTACGCAGTATATAAAGATTTTTTAATTTGCGTTTTTAAATTTGTTAATTGTCAATTTTTGTATATCTTTTTTGTTAGAGTTTGTTATAAAATAAATTAACAGGTAAGCAGTTTTGAACACGGGTCAAAAAACAATTACCGCGGAAATTACTCGAACAGCACACAAGAGGAATCCAATTATCGGGCCGATGTTACCATCCACTCCGCTCGATCCATCGAAAAGTGTCCGGTAACCGAGTTTGTGCCATAGGCCGTCAGCGAAACACCAATGAATATTCATAGTTTAAGTGCATTCGCAATTTATTTCACCTATCTGCCTTTGGGCTATGCTAACATAAAAACTATCAGTTCATTTTTAAGGAAATATTCGGCGATTTTAAAAGCTGATTCTGGTAGTTAATCAGCCGGATAAAAAATATGCCCATATTTGTCTGGTTTTATGATGCATGTCTCATCACCAGAATACAAAAGCTACGTTCATACCACTCTTGAGGCAACAATTACCAAAATGAACATACTCGTAACATTTAAAATCGCTGTAACCATTATCGGAGGAAACCATTTATTTCGTAACAGTTTGTAAGGTGCACCGTTTGCGAATAAATCCACGTCGGTCGCCAAGCGAGCTAAGAGCTGAGAGTGTGAGCAATTAGAGCTCTCCTGTACAAAGCCGCTTCACGGGCTCTGGAGTTTCCCGTAAGCCGCGCAATGGCTTGCGTGAACACCTGAGCACAGCTCTTTGGTTTTACCATTTTGCATTCATAATTCAAAGGCACCATTTAAAAACGACGGAAATCTAAAGCAGTCATCATCAGTAAACGCTCCTATAAGTCCACAGCATAACATGTGCTTCCTCTCTAAATAATGCCACGACGACAGATCTCGAGGCACCTCCATTCATCGACTTCTGGCAACTTTAAAGATTCATAGGGTGGGCACTGCGTTGCCCGGTATGTGATCACCATTCGAGAACCTAGCTATTATCAATTCTGCGATCTAAAACAGTCTGACAGGGTCTCATTATGAAAGGTGGTTAAAATCGGTGGTTTATCTTTTAGGCTTTGATTCCTGATTTTCAAGACAAGGTTTAAAATTGAATGCTATAATATAATATAATATATAGCCGACGGTCTATTTGCCATTTCAAAAAGAGGTTCGATCACAAATAACCGCTAAAAGATAAACCAGGCGATCACCTAGTTTATTTCTATCATAACTCAACCTCTTTCTGAGGTTGAGTTATGATAGAAATAAACTTTCTTTCGGTAGCCAATCAAAATTATGTATTTCTTTCTTATTTTGGTTTAGAATTTTATATTAACATTGTAGACCTTAGTATAATACTCTCGTAATAATACTCTCGATAAGGTATATTTAAACCTTGGTTGAGTGTATCTGACAGAACTTGAGTTCAACTCGAGTGTAGACCACGTTTCGTAATGAGACCGAAACATCGTATAACCCGATATAGCGGCCTCTCAAGTAGATACATAAAACACATACAAGGATCACACGCGTATAGAGCTTGTCATCAGCTGAATCAGCATATACGAAACTTCAAACAATATGTTTGACAAACATTCAAAATTTCAAAATTATATATTCAAAATTAAAATAGGGCGATTTTATAGAAACACTTCACGGACGGAGTTTCCCTTGTTACGATCGTTTTCAATTTCCGAACTGTCAAACAAAGGTCAAGATCTAATTAAAAGAGTCACATTATTTGCGTACTTTGTGAGAATTTCTATTATCTCGGTTATGTAATGTTGGGTTTACGCTGTCGCAAGGTACTTTAACAAAATATAAACATCCAAAGCTATTTTCAGTGTAAAAATGTTATGTAAGAGCACAAAGAAATGGGTAAACCTGACTTCTGGCGACGGAATCATAGCGTTAACCTTTTTCACACATTTCTTTTCTATTTCACGTATTTGTAATACGTGTTAAATGAAAAATAAAACAGAAAAACCTATGTACGTAATTCAAATCGAGCCCCATAGCCTTTGCTCATGGCAGTGAAAACTTTTAATTATGATCATAATTTAAGCTGCCTAGCTGCGATCGAACTCAGCTCCAAAGAGGAAACGTCGCAGACACTTCATTTTAAAATTGTGGCACAGTTCAACAGAGTGTCAACCTGTGAAAGTTTAAAACTTCGCGCAGTAGAATTACAAGTTTTAAAGAGCTAAATGACCTTTTGAAAGGGGTCTGCGAGGAAACGGTGGATACTCAGTAGTGCCACGGAATTGTTGATGTAACGACACCATTGACGTTTTACCACAGAGTTTGGCGGTGGTTTGGTGAACTCGGTGGCACCTGAGCTGAGCCACCGAGTTCACCACCCTGAGCCGGCTGAGACGCAAGAGGTGCGGTGCAGGCTCGACTACCGCTGCAGGACAAAATGTTTGCATATTTTGCATATATTTGTTATGGTCTGGGTGTTATATTCCTAGTTGTTTCTGACAGCCACGGCACAGCGAATACTAGCGTGGTTTCATAAATATTTATATGACTGTTGGCTGTTAGGTGTTTGTTTGTGTATTACACGCGAGTAAGGAGCCCGTAAATGCGTTTGCCCATGGAGGTTGTTCGTTTGTTTGTACTTATGTATGTGTGTGATGTTTGTCTGTTACCACTATCTCCCGAAAGCATGATTGTTAGATAGGTTTATTGCCACGAGTCACTAGACTGCAATAGACGACGGAAGGACCTGCCTTCCGGGGTTTCAAAATTTAGCAAAAAATCGAAAATTGTGTTGCAAGAAAGGGATTATCCGTAAAGTACGTCACACGTTAAGGAGGGGAGAGGGTCGACGAAGTGTGACATTGTGTGACAAGGGGTGGGAGGGGTCATAAGTTTCGTGACGTCACATTTCAAAATCTAATACATGTAAGTGTTAAAATGCCAAATTTGAACTATTAACGAAAAACTTAAAAAATATTTTCAACTATTAACTAACTATTTGCATTAATTATGTATGGTTTAAATTGTTTTGTTGGCGAGTATTATTTGTTATATTTTTCAAATGTTTGATTATATGAAATTATATATTTATTCATACAACTAATGTACAAGTAGGTATATACAAAAAATACAGATGAAACAGCTAGCTATCTAAAGACCGTTGCAAACGATCTATAGACAGCTCAACTGATCCAGATTACTACCAGGCGGAAGCGTTCCCAAAATACTGGCCGCATTGCCACGCTGAATGGCAATGCTAATGCGTTGACCCAGATAAGAGCCAGCTCTCTTGATTATATTAAAAAATAATTTAAATGGAAATAAGACTAATTTCGGAACTGAAGTTTTAATTTAATAATATCTAGATGTAAAATTACAAAATATGTGACGTCACACTAGGGAGAAGGGGATCCTCACAAATGTGACCAACTGTGACAAGGACGGGGGAGGGGTCAAAAAATCACGAAATTAATGTGACGTACTTTATGGATGACCCCAAAGCGGAGCGTACTCACGAGTGCCACGGAGTTGTTGTTATGCTGGAGCCAGCGCAGGATGGCGCTCGCGGTGGTGAAGTCGGGGCGCGGGGGCGGCGGCACCGCGTGCTGGAGGGACGAGGCCAGCTGCTGCGCGAGCTCCAGCGCGCGAGCCCGCGCCGCGCGCCCCGGCCCGCTCGCCCCGCCCGTGCCGCCTGCCTCTGCAAACAGAACATTTACACCTTGGTTACAGAACGCACTATTTTTGCCCGCAACGACAGGACAGCCCGTGTATGCATTTGCAGAGGTTGCTTGTTTGTTTGTCTTTTACCATTCATCTCCGAAACGGCTAATGGAGTGTAGTGCGGTTTGTATGTTTTCAACAGTCGATGGTCAACGACATAGCTTAGCAAGCTGAAGTGGAAATGGGCAGGCCATATATCTATATATCGCAGAACTGACCACCGCTTCAGAAGAAAGTTTGTCGAATATCGACCACAAACTAGACGACGCAGTGTAGGATGTACCGATGAAATCTCATGGCATAGCACAATTTGGGGAAAGGCCTATGTCCAGCAGTGAACTTCTACAGGCTGTTGTTGTTAATCATCATTATTTTCCTGTCCTTATCCCACATTACGTGGGGTCGGCACAACCTGTTTTCTTCTTCCACCCTCCTCTATCAGCCGTCATCTCAGTACTCACTCCTTTCTTAACCATGTCATCCTTCACACAATCCATCCATCTTTTCTTTGGCCTACCTTTGCTTTTATTTCCATCCACATTCATATTTAACACTCTTCTCGTAATGATTCTTCCATCCTCATGACGTGCCCATGCTAAACTATTACTCCTCAACATTTCCGATGATGTTAATTTTCAAGAATGGTCCTTAGATAGGTTTTTACAAGTCACTAGGGAAACCTGCAATCGGTGATGGAATGTAAAATGACATAAATAACCGATCATCATACGTTTTTTTAATTATATAAAATCAAAATATTTTACTTCGATTCATTTTACAAGTAACTAAAGATAGGTATTACTTATGTTACTTTATCATCTTCTTGCCCTTATCCCACATCACGTGTCGGCACAACATATTTTCTTCTTCCACTCTCCTCTATCAGCCGTCATCTCATTATTCACTCCTTTCTTAATCATGTCACACAATCCATCCATTTTTTTTATTACTTAGTTCCTTATACCTAAAAATTAAATAAGATTAACTTTAAAACCGTGGTGGATCTTGATAGAAGAGTGTCACGAGTCTGCTATAGACAGAACCCATTTAGATAGACCCTAACCTGAGAAACCACAACACAGTTTCATAAATTACTGAACTGCAATCAAGAACGTCAACTATTCCGAACCTCTAGGCAGTGCGGAGAATTCCTGAGCACTGTGGATTTCAAGTTGGATGACCTGACTGTTAATATTCACATTGTATCATAGTTATAACATAAGTTCAATACATTTTACAACAAAACTGTTCACCGATTGACAAAACGTTGCAGACTGATGAACACCAGCTTGTAATATAACCAAAGAAATCAGACCTCGTCTTAATAGCCTGGTATTAATTTACGGAAGCAAAAGCTGCCATACGATCTTGAGAAATGCTTCAGTGAGCATTGTTTTTGTGTACTTCGGTTACATGCATGAGAATCGAGACTTATTACCAGCGAGTGATACACAGCATTGAGTAACATAATCTAATTAGCTTATCTGATCCCACTGCAGGGCTAAAGTCTGCCCGATCATGTGAATCTTCTGGCCATGATATCGGAAATGTGTCGAGTTTGTTGCACCACCTTCGACTGGGCCGACCCCGTGGCCATGTTACACCCTGTGGGACCCAATCAGTGGCTATTTTAACCCACAGCCCGTCCACATACGGCACACATTTCCAGCCCCGTCCGCTTTCAGTCTGGCGTAACATAGCGAGATTAAAATGTTTCCCCTGCTGGCCTACCCGCAGAAAGTACCGCACCTACCCGCAGTCTGCTAATCGACCCCGGCCACCAGAGGTTGCTGGTGGCTTGTAACTATGCTGAGTTACAAATACGTTAAGAACATGTCGAAACCTATCGACAAGATTTCCATCCAGTATTATCGAAACGGTCACCGTATCGACATGTTTCAAAACATGGCTCAGGGGCTCAGGCGGCCCAATGCGGGATAAGCACTATTCGACGGCCCGTCCGGGACACGGATAAGTGTGGATTGGTACTATAGGTGTAGGCACTTTCGCGACCTCTTACCTCTCTGTTTGAAACACACCCAATTAGTAACTGGTACCCACGACTTGGGGTATAATGGGGCTATTCATATAAGCTTTAAGTATGTCTACGCAGTGTAATGCAGCATAATAAATAACACACATACCTCACGACACAAATCTCTTCAAAATTACTCCACTCGCGCAAATTGCGCGGAGGCCGAGTGAATTGCATCCGTCTAGGAACAATAGAGCTTTTGCTTCGAATACAAAAAGAGAAAAAATCTTCCGTCATTTCACCATTCATTATAAAACTTCATAATATCTTCTGGCTGGATTGCGGGGCCGTAACTATCGAATAATAGAGTGCAGTTTGTCTTATACACTGAATTATTTTAAGATTTAGTCATTTTTATATGAAAACGTGTTTATAAAACGAAAAACAAACACGTTCCGAGATCCTTAAATCCATACACCATACGCAGATCTGCGAGCATACTAAAGGGAATAGTTAGAGACACGTCGAAACATTAGATTTAACACATGTCAGCGTTTTGCATAGTAGTTAGCATTCCATGTGACAGCTTGCAAGCCTATCGCAACTAAACATAAAATATTTGGTATATTTATGTGGATTAAAATCTATAATCCACATGAATGCTAGCTAAGATAAAGTTATGTTATAGGTAAATTAAACACAGTGTTTACTTTACCCATAACAAGAAATTCCTGACACCAGACGATGCATTGTTCCATAACTAGCGGTGGAGCGATGCATCAAACTAATCTCCTGGTCCTACTTTGGATCTGGAAAGTTATAAAAGAAAACTTCCAGAACCACATCATAACACAAATGGTTTTTCTGCACTTAGAATCAAGAGATGCAGTCTTAAAAGTGCCTACTAAGATATAGAAAATATATTGCCTCTGAAAAACATAATTCTTAAACTTGACTACGTGCGGCTCGTTGTAGTAAAATTTATACCATAAAGGAAAAACAACCTAATAAAACTGAGTATCAGCAATTAAAACAGCGAGGGCCATGTAGCAACTGTTCCGTAAATGCTCAGAAGACATAATCACATACAAAAAAATATATTTATGGACTAGCAAAAAACAGATTAATTGCAAACCTGATTAGGCTACTTACGAGAAAAATTTGGAAAATTTAACCATACAATTTATAAATGGCTCTCTGTGACAGATGATTTTATACCATAGATGAATATACAAATTGTGTTTTATATATTATTTATTTTCTTATATTGAATGCATGAAATTAAATATTACAATTTAACTTAATATAAATTTCCTCTGATTAGCAAGGTACCTAACCCAAACATTTGCACGACAAATTTGTAGGGATACCTAATAAAGTAGCCCAAGTAACCAATGTATTTGTATTCAAGCAAATAAAGTTTTCATTCTTTCATATTATATTAGGTTGGGGAAAAAGTCTTTTCGCATTATTGTATGTATGAACTTGTAATAAAATATCTTTGGCTATACTATTTGTATCTAGCTGGTTTTGGTATCATTAAAAGTTTAAATTTTAAAGAAGATAATTCCAAATTCAAATTAGGAAAATGTGTGATTTTTATTTGTTTTTCGTACTGTTAAGATGAGTGAATCTAATGAAGAAATTCGATACATTTTAAAATTTTACTACAAAAAAGGTAAAAATGCAACGCAAGCCGCGAAAAAAATTTGCGATGTTTATGGACCTAGTGCAGTGTCTGTGAGAGTAGCACAAATTTGGTTTAAGCGTTTTCAATCCGGAAATTTTGATGTCAAAGATGCACGTCGCTCTGGTCGCCCTATTACGGATAAAATGGATGCCATTTTTGAAAAAGTGGAGCAAGATCGGCATATCAGTAGTTACGACGTAGCTGAAGAACTGGGAATTGACCACAAAACAGTTTTGGCGCATTTTAAAAAAACTGGGTACACAAAAAAGCTCGATATTTGGGTACCTCACGAGCTCACTGAAAGAAACCTAATGAACCGTGTTCTCATTTGTGATTCTTTATTACGACGTAATGAAACCGAACCATTTTTGAAGAAATTTTTGACCATTTTTGACCTCACACATCTTTAGCCACTCAGCAAAAATTAAGAGAGTTTGGCTGGGATGTGTTAATGCATCCGCCGTATAGTCCTGACCTTGCACCTTCAGATTTCCACCTGTTTCGGTCTCTTCAGAATTCTTTAGGCAGTGTCAGGTTAACATCACGAGAGGACTGCCAAAACCACTTGTCGCGGTATTTTGAACAGAAGCCCCAAAGTTTTTATAGCAATGGGATCATGTCCCTGCCTACAAAATGGCAAAAAGTTATCGAACAAAATGGTACCTACATACTTTAGTTAAATGTAAATAAACTATATTAAAAAATGTTTTGAATTTTCTTAAAAAATGCGAAGAAACTTTTTCCCCAACCTATTATAACAATCAATTTTTGCAGCAAAAACTGATGCATTTCCGCGGTAATGCAGAGCGGTAATGGAAGAAACGAAGAATCCAGTATATTTTAAAACGAAATCACGTGAGACAGCCAGTATTGTGTCCGTGTGAGGGATTACTTACGCCCCTAGAGAACAGACTGAACTTAGGTAAGTCATCAACAGTGATGATGAAAAAGTTTAAAGAGACTGAAGCCGAAAATATTTATTTACATTTTATAGCAAAACCTGTTTACTTTTCGGCAGTAGGAAAAAAATATTACATAACTCATAATAATACCAAGAACTTGGTTGTTACCAAAACAAAATATTTTATCAAGCAAATATTGTGAAAGTTACTGTTAAAAAGAATACTTTTATACAAGAATAACGTAGTAAGATGTAAAATAGCGTACGCTGCGGGATTTGCGAATCGCCAACATCGGGGTCTCCGAACAGCCGAAAGGTGCAGACATCCAGTAGCCACCATCGCGTTACGTGCTCCGGTAAGTGCCAGCAGCCAGGCATCCTTCACATTTCAATTCACCACAATTCAATAACACTTTTTACGCAACACAACTATAGAACACCCACGGTTACATATACATATTCGAATAAACACAACAGAAAGGTCCCTTGAGATTCTTCAGACGGTTTTTTGTAGGCGTCTTAATTCCATATTATCGTATGTTTAATAACGTAGTTAAAAAAAAAACGCATAAAATGGACCTCAAACAGACGTCCAAATTACTCCTTTGTCCGAATACAATACAACATACTGCAGGACGCAGCGTGTTCGCTGTATTAGATGGTCTATTTCATATGTTGTTACATCCGTGGTACAATGTAGAGAGATAGGATAGGATCCAATAGATGGATCCGCCCCGGCTAGACAGACGGCTTATTTTACACGAACAATGTTCCCCTATCAGAAACATAGGAACATACATTCCCTATCACAAATAAAATAATTATAAAAACGAGAAAACCAGAAGGAATTAAAAAAAACAGACATCGAAGTGTATTCGAATGCGAAAGAAAACGGATTTAATCGAAAGAAAACTAGCGTGGAATTACTTTTTTTAATCCAGATACTCGAAGCCATGCGGAATAGAATCAACTGTTTAATTTAATGTTTAGTAGAAGAGCTTTTTTTCGAATGAAACACTGTTGAAGACCCTATCGAAATACAGAGATAATTTTTATTTCAACTTATTTGATAAATACCTATTGAGTACAAACAACAACAAAGCGAACGGACTGTGTATACGATACGAGTTGACATAACAAAGCTGTAATTAAGAAACTTTTCGCTTCGTTTTACTAACAAATATAAATGAAGCCTGTCGAACCAAGGCGGGGCTAAGCGATTATTAAACGAGCTTTTAAAGCTCATTTAACACGAAGCTTTATTAAAAGCGTTAAAATGGAAAAGGAACAATTTATAGTCAAATTGAAGTATGGTGGTTTTTGCATATAACAAATACATAAAATGTGAAATTTATGCATATTTGACGACCTCTGTGGCGCAGTGGGCGAAAGTCCGCCTGAGACGCAGAATGGTTCGATTCCCGCTACGGGACAAGTATTTAAAAAAAAAAATATCAGTCATGTAGTTCCCATAATACAAACTCTGCTTAGTTTGGGGCTAGATGATGTTGTGTTGTGAAAATGTCCAGAAATATTTATTTTTTACTAGCTTCTGCGCGCGGCTTCGCCCGTTGATAAACCATACTTTTGAGTGTGTACCAGGGAGTATTTGTTTTCCATACAAATTTCAGAACTTTATTGCACACCTCCTAGGGGTAGTTTTGAAAAAATAAAAAATACTTTTTTATTATTTATTTTAAAGTTTATTTGTACTGAGTTTTGAGCGAATCTAACAAAGGATTAAAAAATCCATAGAAACTTTACTATCCTGTTTAACCACCTTAGGGGTATATTTTCGAAAAAAGGATTAGACTTTCGCATTTATTATAATAGTAGGATTTTTAATTAGCAACAAGATTTAGGTTATTTAGAATATAGGAGATCTTGAATTCATTTTCATTTATCCAGGGAGTAGTATAGTCCAATGGAATATGCGGCATTGTTAAAATTCCCGGTATCAAATAAGCCAGCATGTATATAAAAATTACAAAACAAATATTTTTATAATGAAACCATCTGAGATAAGGGGAGACATGAAATGTAATCTTGCCACCATCAGACTCAGATTAAAATGGCTTTGCATTTTTATTTTTATAGCAGATTTAAGTATATAAGTGATTGCTTTTCTGTGTTAAAAGACTATAAATAGATTATTCTGTGATAAAAGAATGGGATATTCAATAACGACGCGGAGAAAAAGTCACTGACTTATTTTGGAGAGAGTTAATGTCTTTAAGGTCTTATAAATATTTGTAACTTCACAAAATTGCTAGAAAAACTGATGATAGGTGTTTTTTTGTACCATAAAAGGTTGCAAGAAACTTCCAATAGTTGCAATAAAAGTAGTTTATTATGCACCCTGTACTAGAGTGCAAAATCAAACCGAGGGTGAAACAGTTTTCAAGCCACATCGATGCTCAGAAAAGTACACCGATATCAGCTTTTTAAAATCTGCAATGCTAAGGACCCCACCCCATACATACGCGTCTGAACGCGGCATGTTTGCAAAGTAGAGTCTACCTAACTCCTGAAACTTGGCTAGCGTAACTACATAGTTAACATTACAATGTTAGTATTATAATAGCAAACTCGAACGGCCGGTGAATATGAGTCTCTGCTCCTGACATAATGCTAGAATTCTGCACAGCGACTATGCCCGTATATAATCGTACCTTCTGTTCGCAGGTAGATCATTTTAATGCATTCCATCAAGAAGGCCAGATTAGCTTGCATTGCGAAAAAGCACCGATTAGACTGTCTCAATCGTATAAAAATTAACACACTAAAATAATCTATTATAATCAGACGCTATATGGAATGGAATGTAAAGCCAATTTTCATCCCTTACTTTAGTGGGTTGAACTTGCTCATTTAAATTATGTCGTATTATATCCCCAAATACTAATCCATCCTGATGTATCCATGTAAGAAACTCTACATTTTACAGACCATAATATTTAGTCTCATTTGATGACTTAGCTTTTTCGCAGAGCAGGTTTACTCATAAGTGGGACACATACATGTGTATTTATAATACCGGTATATGTATACAGTATGTTTTAATGCGTCTAAAACCAAGACATTAAAGTCGATGCAATAACTGGAGCATATGCACGTACACACATTTACTCAAACGTACATTTATCACATAAAAGTCTGTAGGATTTATGAGCTGCATTCCATGTTAGCAATTTGTTTGAATATGTTGAGAGCATGTATCTGCTGATGAATTATCAATGCAGAATTGTATAAATGAAACGCGTGACTGACTGAGAAAAGGTTCAGAAAGCTTTGTTTAGTTTGAATAAGGTCAGTAAGAATCATAAGTTTTAGGAAACATCTCTTTCTCCGTCGGATATCTTTTCACCAGTCGCTAACAACAAAAATGTCATGGTTGATCATGATCACGTGATCCTATTCAAAATCTAAAGCAAATAAACACATCGACACGATGTTTGGTCAATGCCTCTGGAAGAGATCGCATTTATCAATAAGACTAACCGGCGTCAACCTGATCATTTATCTACCAACTTCCTACATTGCTTTTGAAATTGCTGTAACCCTCAGCAGAATGTACAAAATCGTATTCAAGAGATCGGTAGTAAAGAGTTTATTCTGCAGTCGCACGAGAAAATATCGTGTGCGATATCACCACGTGAAATCGTACGAGAAACGGAAGGCTCCCGGCACGTGCCGGTAAGGAGAACGCGCCGCGACCGACTGACGCCGAGCCGAGCCACCCCATTCAACAGTTAGCACCCTCTCAGCCCGCACCCCTATCGACACAGAACAAATAATAGTAGGCTAGTAATGTACGAAGTTTCACTCGATTTTTAAGCCTTCTTTACTGCTTTCGCAGCGTGTCCTTTTGACACAAAGAACATTTCCCAGTTTTATTTATTTTTTTCTATTTCGTGCAACGATTTTTAAGTTTCACTCTAGCGTACCTCAAACAAGACCTATGTTTTGGCCTGAATTTGTATGCATATAGGGGATGATGCCTAAAAACCCAATACACTCAAAAATTATTTCCATTTTAAAACTCCCTTGAGCCTACTGTACACCAGACCATTACATTTTTTTTTCGCTGTCTATGGTATTTTTAAAACTATATTAAAACTTAATAAATACGCGGTTTTCTTTCATTATATTTTTGTATTTAACAAAAATAAATAAATCATTAAAAAAAATTTTTTTTTTTTTTTGATTACTCTACCTTATCTTTTTTGGATTCGATGACAAGAGCCTTCTTGTAAGGATGTCTCTAGCGCACAGTATGTGGGTTTACTACCAATTAAAAGACCCATTGCCAATAAATTGGAGTAGTTAGCAAACGCCATCTAGTATTGAGTTGCGGGTACTAGCGCAAGTGAGATATAGCAATGTGTTATAAAGAGATAGCATGTTGCTGCGAAAAGGCGGGCAAATACTCGCTCGTACAGGAAATAACTAAGTAGAAGGAACGAGGCAAACATACTATGCAACTCTTTATAGAGCTTTGAATAAGAATAGTTGGATTGATCGGAACTGATACTCTGTGATGAAGTGTCTTTTGTGTACTAGTGTTGTAGTAAAACAGTGTTTGAGTACTTTTGTTCTAGTTGTGTAATTTTTAGTGTTTTTTTTGTGTAGTTTTAGACAGTGTTAATTTGGTATAAAATTAAATTTAAATATTTGATCCTGTAACCTACCTTGCAACTATCCTCTTTATTTAGAAACACTGAAATACCAGTGTAAGCATTATATAAATGAAAATGCTTATTGTCAAATTGAAGGTGAAATCTACAAACACCATCCTTGACAGCACTACCACATTTACATACTCTGAAATACAATCTTAGATTGCAGAGAGATTTTCATACAGTTGGGAAGCTTGCACTGATTTAAGCCATATTTAATCAGAAATAGGAGTGATATCTGGAGTGACACAAGCAAGAATTAACTAGGTAGTATTCTTTCAGTGGTGAAGTAGCCTTTTGTGTGTAAGTCTCTAACTTTATGAGTCACACAATGTTTATGACACAGTAGGAGTAGCTTATTTTTGTTAGAAACTTATTGTAATAATTATAATAATTGGACTCAAAATGTTTATAGCTTAATTAATCTTAGCAATAAATAATGCTGGGCATTTCACACATCATCATTTCCAAACTAACTACATGACTGATATACTACTTATATATTATTTTTTTATATATACATACATACATAGAAAATAATGGTATTGAGTTGACACAAGAGCATATAATATGATGAGTATACTGCATAACTAATTATGTACTAGTACATATGGGATAGTTGCATTGAAGGATAAAATATCTATCCCCTTCTATCTAGGCCCTTTAAAGTCTAAGACCCTAACATTTCTACAAAAAAGGTAAAAATGCAACGCAAGCCGCGAAAAAAATTTGCGATGTTTATGGACCTAGTGCAGTGTCTGTGAGAGTAGCACAAATTTGGTTTAAGCGTTTTCAATCCGGAAATTTTGATGTCAAAGATGCACGTCGCTCTGGTCGCCCTATTACGGATAAAATGGATGCCATTTTTGAAAAAGTGGAGCAAGATCGGCATATCAGTAGTTACGACGTAGCTGAAGAACTGGGAATTGACCACAAAACAGTTTTGGCGCATTTTAAAAAAACTGGGTACACAAAAAAGCTCGATATTTGGGTACCTCACGAGCTCACTGAAAGAAACCTAATGAACCGTGTTCTCATTTGTGATTCTTTATTACGACGTAATGAAACCGAACCATTTTTGAAGAAATTTTTGACCATTTTTGACCTCACACATCTTTAGCCACTCAGCAAAAATTAAGAGAGTTTGGCTGGGATGTGTTAATGCATCCGCCGTATAGTCCTGACCTTGCACCTTCAGATTTCCACCTGTTTCGGTCTCTTCAGAATTCTTTAGGCAGTGTCAGGTTAACATCACGAGAGGACTGCCAAAACCACTTGTCGCGGTATTTTGAACAGAAGCCCCAAAGTTTTTATAGCAATGGGATCATGTCCCTGCCTACAAAATGGCAAAAAGTTATCGAACAAAATGGTACCTACATACTTTAGTTAAATGTAAATAAACTATATTAAAAAATGTTTTGAATTTTCTTAAAAAATGCGAAGAAACTTTTTCCCCAACCTATTATAACAATCAATTTTTGCAGCAAAAACTGATGCATTTCCGCGGTAATGCAGAGCGGTAATGGAAGAAACGAAGAATCCAGTATATTTTAAAACGAAATCACGTGAGACAGCCAGTATTGTGTCCGTGTGAGGGATTACTTACGCCCCTAGAGAACAGACTGAACTTAGGTAAGTCATCAACAGTGATGATGAAAAAGTTTAAAGAGACTGAAGCCGAAAATATTTATTTACATTTTATAGCAAAACCTGTTTACTTTTCGGCAGTAGGAAAAAAATATTACATAACTCATAATAATACCAAGAACTTGGTTGTTACCAAAACAAAATATTTTATCAAGCAAATATTGTGAAAGTTACTGTTAAAAAGAATACTTTTATACAAGAATAACGTAGTAAGATGTAAAATAGCGTACGCTGCGGGATTTGCGAATCGCCAACATCGGGGTCTCCGAACAGCCGAAAGGTGCAGACATCCAGTAGCCACCATCGCGTTACGTGCTCCGGTAAGTGCCAGCAGCCAGGCATCCTTCACATTTCAATTCACCACAATTCAATAACACTTTTTACGCAACACAACTATAGAACACCCACGGTTACATATACATATTCGAATAAACACAACAGAAAGGTCCCTTGAGATTCTTCAGACGGTTTTTTGTAGGCGTCTTAATTCCATATTATCGTATGTTTAATAACGTAGTTAAAAAAAAAACGCATAAAATGGACCTCAAACAGACGTCCAAATTACTCCTTTGTCCGAATACAATACAACATACTGCAGGACGCAGCGTGTTCGCTGTATTAGATGGTCTATTTCATATGTTGTTACATCCGTGGTACAATGTAGAGAGATAGGATAGGATCCAATAGATGGATCCGCCCCGGCTAGACAGACGGCTTATTTTACACGAACAATGTTCCCCTATCAGAAACATAGGAACATACATTCCCTATCACAAATAAAATAATTATAAAAACGAGAAAACCAGAAGGAATTAAAAAAAACAGACATCGAAGTGTATTCGAATGCGAAAGAAAACGGATTTAATCGAAAGAAAACTAGCGTGGAATTACTTTTTTTAATCCAGATACTCGAAGCCATGCGGAATAGAATCAACTGTTTAATTTAATGTTTAGTAGAAGAGCTTTTTTTCGAATGAAACACTGTTGAAGACCCTATCGAAATACAGAGATAATTTTTATTTCAACTTATTTGATAAATACCTATTGAGTACAAACAACAACAAAGCGAACGGACTGTGTATACGATACGAGTTGACATAACAAAGCTGTAATTAAGAAACTTTTCGCTTCGTTTTACTAACAAATATAAATGAAGCCTGTCGAACCAAGGCGGGGCTAAGCGATTATTAAACGAGCTTTTAAAGCTCATTTAACACGAAGCTTTATTAAAAGCGTTAAAATGGAAAAGGAACAATTTATAGTCAAATTGAAGTATGGTGGTTTTTGCATATAACAAATACATAAAATGTGAAATTTATGCATATTTGACGACCTCTGTGGCGCAGTGGGCGAAAGTCCGCCTGAGACGCAGAATGGTTCGATTCCCGCTACGGGACAAGTATTTAAAAAAAAAAATATCAGTCATGTAGTTCCCATAATACAAACTCTGCTTAGTTTGGGGCTAGATGATGTTGTGTTGTGAAAATGTCCAGAAATATTTATTTTTTACTAGCTTCTGCGCGCGGCTTCGCCCGTTGATAAACCATACTTTTGAGTGTGTACCAGGGAGTATTTGTTTTCCATACAAATTTCAGAACTTTATTGCACACCTCCTAGGGGTAGTTTTGAAAAAATAAAAAATACTTTTTTATTATTTATTTTAAAGTTTATTTGTACTGAGTTTTGAGCGAATCTAACAAAGGATTAAAAAATCCATAGAAACTTTACTATCCTGTTTAACCACCTTAGGGGTATATTTTCGAAAAAAGGATTAGACTTTCGCATTTATTATAATAGTAGGATTTTTAATTAGCAACAAGATTTAGGTTATTTAGAATATAGGAGATCTTGAATTCATTTTCATTTATCCAGGGAGTAGTATAGTCCAATGGAATATGCGGCATTGTTAAAATTCCCGGTATCAAATAAGCCAGCATGTATATAAAAATTACAAAACAAATATTTTTATAATGAAACCATCTGAGATAAGGGGAGACATGAAATGTAATCTTGCCACCATCAGACTCAGATTAAAATGGCTTTGCATTTTTATTTTTATAGCAGATTTAAGTATATAAGTGATTGCTTTTCTGTGTTAAAAGACTATAAATAGATTATTCTGTGATAAAAGAATGGGATATTCAATAACGACGCGGAGAAAAAGTCACTGACTTATTTTGGAGAGAGTTAATGTCTTTAAGGTCTTATAAATATTTGTAACTTCACAAAATTGCTAGAAAAACTGATGATAGGTGTTTTTTTGTACCATAAAAGGTTGCAAGAAACTTCCAATAGTTGCAATAAAAGTAGTTTATTATGCACCCTGTACTAGAGTGCAAAATCAAACCGAGGGTGAAACAGTTTTCAAGCCACATCGATGCTCAGAAAAGTACACCGATATCAGCTTTTTAAAATCTGCAATGCTAAGGACCCCACCCCATACATACGCGTCTGAACGCGGCATGTTTGCAAAGTAGAGTCTACCTAACTCCTGAAACTTGGCTAGCGTAACTACATAGTTAACATTACAATGTTAGTATTATAATAGCAAACTCGAACGGCCGGTGAATATGAGTCTCTGCTCCTGACATAATGCTAGAATTCTGCACAGCGACT
This sequence comes from Perizoma affinitatum, assembly GCA_961405105.1. Classification (NCBI taxonomy): domain Eukaryota; kingdom Metazoa; phylum Arthropoda; class Insecta; order Lepidoptera; family Geometridae; genus Perizoma; species Perizoma affinitatum. The sequence goes on along the minus strand of OY560194.1, from coordinate 10,340,902 downwards.
ATGCCCGTATATAATCGTACCTTCTGTTCGCAGGTAGATCATTTTAATGCATTCCATCAAGAAGGCCAGATTAGCTTGCATTGCGAAAAAGCACCGATTAGACTGTCTCAATCGTATAAAAATTAACACACTAAAATAATCTATTATAATCAGACGCTATATGGAATGGAATGTAAAGCCAATTTTCATCCCTTACTTTAGTGGGTTGAACTTGCTCATTTAAATTATGTCGTATTATATCCCCAAATACTAATCCATCCTGATGTATCCATGTAAGAAACTCTACATTTTACAGACCATAATATTTAGTCTCATTTGATGACTTAGCTTTTTCGCAGAGCAGGTTTACTCATAAGTGGGACACATACATGTGTATTTATAATACCGGTATATGTATACAGTATGTTTTAATGCGTCTAAAACCAAGACATTAAAGTCGATGCAATAACTGGAGCATATGCACGTACACACATTTACTCAAACGTACATTTATCACATAAAAGTCTGTAGGATTTATGAGCTGCATTCCATGTTAGCAATTTGTTTGAATATGTTGAGAGCATGTATCTGCTGATGAATTATCAATGCAGAATTGTATAAATGAAACGCGTGACTGACTGAGAAAAGGTTCAGAAAGCTTTGTTTAGTTTGAATAAGGTCAGTAAGAATCATAAGTTTTAGGAAACATCTCTTTCTCCGTCGGATATCTTTTCACCAGTCGCTAACAACAAAAATGTCATGGTTGATCATGATCACGTGATCCTATTCAAAATCTAAAGCAAATAAACACATCGACACGATGTTTGGTCAATGCCTCTGGAAGAGATCGCATTTATCAATAAGACTAACCGGCGTCAACCTGATCATTTATCTACCAACTTCCTACATTGCTTTTGAAATTGCTGTAACCCTCAGCAGAATGTACAAAATCGTATTCAAGAGATCGGTAGTAAAGAGTTTATTCTGCAGTCGCACGAGAAAATATCGTGTGCGATATCACCACGTGAAATCGTACGAGAAACGGAAGGCTCCCGGCACGTGCCGGTAAGGAGAACGCGCCGCGACCGACTGACGCCGAGCCGAGCCACCCCATTCAACAGTTAGCACCCTCTCAGCCCGCACCCCTATCGACACAGAACAAATAATAGTAGGCTAGTAATGTACGAAGTTTCACTCGATTTTTAAGCCTTCTTTACTGCTTTCGCAGCGTGTCCTTTTGACACAAAGAACATTTCCCAGTTTTATTTATTTTTTTCTATTTCGTGCAACGATTTTTAAGTTTCACTCTAGCGTACCTCAAACAAGACCTATGTTTTGGCCTGAATTTGTATGCATATAGGGGATGATGCCTAAAAACCCAATACACTCAAAAATTATTTCCATTTTAAAACTCCCTTGAGCCTACTGTACACCAGACCATTACATTTTTTTTTCGCTGTCTATGGTATTTTTAAAACTATATTAAAACTTAATAAATACGCGGTTTTCTTTCATTATATTTTTGTATTTAACAAAAATAAATAAATCATTAAAAAAAATTTTTTTTTTTTTTTGATTACTCTACCTTATCTTTTTTGGATTCGATGACAAGAGCCTTCTTGTAAGGATGTCTCTAGCGCACAGTATGTGGGTTTACTACCAATTAAAAGACCCATTGCCAATAAATTGGAGTAGTTAGCAAACGCCATCTAGTATTGAGTTGCGGGTACTAGCGCAAGTGAGATATAGCAATGTGTTATAAAGAGATAGCATGTTGCTGCGAAAAGGCGGGCAAATACTCGCTCGTACAGGAAATAACTAAGTAGAAGGAACGAGGCAAACATACTATGCAACTCTTTATAGAGCTTTGAATAAGAATAGTTGGATTGATCGGAACTGATACTCTGTGATGAAGTGTCTTTTGTGTACTAGTGTTGTAGTAAAACAGTGTTTGAGTACTTTTGTTCTAGTTGTGTAATTTTTAGTGTTTTTTTTGTGTAGTTTTAGACAGTGTTAATTTGGTATAAAATTAAATTTAAATATTTGATCCTGTAACCTACCTTGCAACTATCCTCTTTATTTAGAAACACTGAAATACCAGTGTAAGCATTATATAAATGAAAATGCTTATTGTCAAATTGAAGGTGAAATCTACAAACACCATCCTTGACAGCACTACCACATTTACATACTCTGAAATACAATCTTAGATTGCAGAGAGATTTTCATACAGTTGGGAAGCTTGCACTGATTTAAGCCATATTTAATCAGAAATAGGAGTGATATCTGGAGTGACACAAGCAAGAATTAACTAGGTAGTATTCTTTCAGTGGTGAAGTAGCCTTTTGTGTGTAAGTCTCTAACTTTATGAGTCACACAATGTTTATGACACAGTAGGAGTAGCTTATTTTTGTTAGAAACTTATTGTAATAATTATAATAATTGGACTCAAAATGTTTATAGCTTAATTAATCTTAGCAATAAATAATGCTGGGCATTTCACACATCATCATTTCCAAACTAACTACATGACTGATATACTACTTATATATTATTTTTTTATATATACATACATACATAGAAAATAATGGTATTGAGTTGACACAAGAGCATATAATATGATGAGTATACTGCATAACTAATTATGTACTAGTACATATGGGATAGTTGCATTGAAGGATAAAATATCTATCCCCTTCTATCTAGGCCCTTTAAAGTCTAAGACCCTAACATTTCACATTATGAATAAGAGCCAGAAAGCAAACCCTAGGTGCTACAAGTTTTTTGCATGATACATTTACATCAAGAACTAAGGGCCTTTTACAGATCTTATACAACAAATAGGAAATTCTGAACTACTGCCAAATCCCTTATGTTTGCAAATCTGAAGTTATCTCAACATACAAAACCAAGTGAGGAACTTGACATATTTAGTACCGAGTTGCACACTCACATGAGCAGTATAGCAATATAATAAAAGATGTTTGGATGTATGTTTGATCCTAAGAATCTTCATAATGGCTATACCTATTCAGATTAAATATGTAATAGGTTTAGCTTGTGACATAGAAATAAAAAAACAGGATAATTTTTACCAGTAACCCAGAAAGACAATTGCAGAAGCTAATACACTTCAAAGACTATATATCCGTTTTAGTGATACCAAAAATTCTCTCACCTTGATAAGAAACAGATAAGAATTACCCTGCACTAACTTTCATATAGTTTGTGTTATTTATATGTCAGTGAAAAGCTAATTGCATTGGTAATAAAAGTGTTCCATAGTTGTTTCAAGAGCACATACTTAGCAATATAATACATGAATTAGGAAATGGAGACCTCACTATGCAGTAGACCATGAAATCATCACAGTGGCCTAAATCAATATATATTTAAGGATCCTTTGGTCTCTAACTGGTTCATTAAGAATAATTACCCTTTAATTGCTGTACTTACCGGCTATAATGCCATCCATTTGAAGCAGGGCAGCCTCCAGTAACTTCGCAGGATCGGAATCTGGCAAAGTTGGGTTATTGTCGCCATCGACTTCTGTAGATTTTCCCATTACACCACAACAACCACTACAGTTTAGAAATATCCGAATAACTTAAAAGTTCACTTCACAATTCCACAAACAGTAAAATAAAAGTTCTAAAAACTTTTGTAAAAGTTAACTTTGTCAACAAAACTTTTGTGTTCCTTTCGTTCCGTCCGTCCGTCACGCTCGCTTGACATCTGCTTGGCTGATATGACAATGACAGTAAAAGACATTAATTTCATCATTTTGCTAGGCAGAAAACAGCTACGAGCGAGAACGTCTACGGCTATGAGTTTTAAAGCCTTTGGTTGGTCTAGTAAAAGCGGATGACATGGCGCCACCTAGAGCGCATTTCATATTAGCCTGGAACCAATCATGTTTTGGTCTGGTAATGATTTTTTCGTGCCAGTTTGCCGTGAACGTTCAATAAGAGAGCATCAATGAAAAATGACAAAATGTGCTGTTAAATGGTGTAAAAGCTATGGTGGAGGTGAAAATAAAGTTTCTTTACATTTGTAAGTTCTTTCTTTTACTTTTTCAGTTGGTAAATTCGTGCGTAGGTATACTAGTAAGGCTAGTGAGTTTATTTTGATGAAGGCAGAATTGTTTTAATAGTTCTATACGAGTGAGCTAGGAATAATATGTTGCAAATTTTCCATATGAGCGTTTAACTGGCAGGCACCTGTTAGATTTTTTTTAAATACGTAATACGTTTTTTTTTTCATTCTTACAATAATTATGGTTTTACTTTTACAGATTTCCCCGCGATCCAGCCAGACGGCGAAAATGGGTTGCCGCCGTACGGAGAGAAGATTCGTGGATTCCTAGAAAACTTAGCGCAATGTGTAGCCTTCATTTTGAAGACCACTGCTTCAACACAAATTCAAAAACTCAAAAAAAATTAAAGAAGGATGCGGTCCCGACATTGTATTTACCTGTGTATGTAAGTGTACCTACCTTCATTGTATAACTGGCTGGATGATCAGCCCAAGCCGTTAATTAGGTGGTGCATCAAGTGCATGATGGAATTCGAGCCCATGACCATCGACTCGAAATGCGGGGGTTAATAATGCTGGATAATGATATAATAATGCTGGACATTTTTCACATAGCATCATCTAGCCCCAAACTAAGCAGAACTTGTATTATGGGAACTACATGACTCATATACCTACTACCTACTTATATATATATTTTTTTTAAATATATACATATTATACATGGAATAATATGTTAATATAGGCACAACACCAACTAGGTACCTAAGAACTTACTTAGCGAGACTTTGGGAATACAATAATTGTATGTTTAATACAGAAGTGGCCGGTAAAGGCACAGATATTTTAATGCTATACCTACTACAGGTTTTATTTGTAGCGACATTTTCGCCTAGCAAAACATACATCCCTATTTCTTTTAGAGCTACACACGCAGGCGTTGTTCTTTTCCAATATTACCAACTTTGCTATAACTTACAAATCAATGGCGGTAAATAAATTTTATTATTTTCAGTCGCATGAAACAAATATACTTAAACGGGAATCTTGTCGTGACCAATCTCATGTACCAGACACAACACCTAATACCGAGATATCAGACACAAGAAAGCGCGAATTTATGAAGAAAATACAGAAACAGGCAAAGAAAATCAAAAGATTACAGTACCTCAACCGATGTTTGAAGAAGAAAATAGCATCCCTAGAAGACGCGTTGGAAAACTTAACAAATAAATCCGAATGAACTTAAGGCGTACACAAATAATGATTTTGAATGACGCCATACCGATCGCCGGACCTGTTTCTAATAAGACAAGTATAGTGACGAGCTTCAATAGGTGTAAAAAAAAGTAATTGTACAATATCAAAATTGGCAACCTTATATTGCAAAAACCTAAATTAGAAAAACATTTTGGTGTTCGTGACTACCTAAGATAAGAGAATTTAATCAAGGAGGTAGTATTAATTGTATTATTTATTTGTACCCAGCATAGTACCTGTCCCTACTTTGTACCTACCTGAGTATTGGTTCACCTATCAAACGGTCCATTGCAGTCTCAGTGTATTGGTACTCTATAGTATCTTAACTAGAATTCACAATAAAACGACAACATGTATGTCATAGTTTATTATTTCATTAGACCCTTTACCAAATTATAATAAAGTAAATAAATAGAACTACATAATTGGTAGCGCGTACCATTTTAATTACAAATCGTCACCTTGACGACTTAGAACAAAAATATCAACTGCAAATAAACATTTTCTCTATCAACACGCAAAACAGCCATATTGCAAAAAAATAATTCTCACTTTACATAAAAAAATATAAATTTTCAAAACTTCACATGTATTATAAATGTGTAACATTATATAACATTTTGTGTATATTTATATTGCGAAAACATGGTAGGCATCTATGATCAAAATGCACACATCTAAACACTTTCCAAAATATCAAATCCATTTCAATTACTATTTATCTAAGGCACAAATCTGATAATTATTTTAGACTACCACTCTGCACTTTGTAAATAGATATATTTCGTATTTTGATATTCTTATAATGATTATTAACAGCAATATATCGACTCTCAAAAAAAACCTGATTGCTTTGAATCATATTCATTTGTCTATCTTACACTTTACACATACATAAAAACAACTTAAAATTACAAAAACATACATATGGTAAGCTGTGTTTTGGTATTAAGGTGAGGATCGCTATACTAAAACATCATACATTGGTACCTAGTATCTGAAACTTTATATTACTTTATGAGGTTAAGAAGCGCTCATCGGTAGCTTGGCATTTATAACTACGCTTACGTGCTTCGATAAGCTGTCTCGAATATAAGATTTTAGGTGAAGTTCCTTTTACCAGACGCGTCATTCACATGAAAAGATTTATATTTTATTCACGAAAATATTGGAATGTCTTTATAGGTATTTAATCTAATGTTCTTTTTAAGTTCACTTCGTATATTCACATTTAGAACAGCATACAACACTTTGTAAACTTTTATATAATTAATATAACTTATGAGAGACTGCAACATTCAACAATATTAATATAATCTGCTTATCATACATAACTTTACATAAAAATCGATTTTAAAAGATAACTCTCGATAACTAAAGCCAGGTACATATCCTTACATAGGCCAAGAGAAACAAAACCGCTTTATTCCTAATGATCTCTGTTTTTGTGAGTTCTGCTTCTCGTAAAAGCGTATTCGCAGAAACACTATGGTCCTAAAAGCTCTAAGAGATATGGAGGAGATTACGTTACCTCAAATAAATCCGAACAAAAGCAAAAACCAAAAGTTTAATTCAAAGGGGTTTAAAAAAAAATAATGGGATAGAATCACTGTCTGATCCACGAAATAGGAAAGACCTACAACTCTTCTGTGGTCTGAAAGTTTCGTTTAAGTATCGTTATGTATGTACTTTAAAATAAAATAATAATCGTAAGGCACATCTCGAGACCTCCATACTGCACGTTAGCGTTTTTAATTAAGTTTATCAGATCGTTAAATAGTGTAAACGTAATTGTACCACTGCAACCAATCGAAATAAAAAATAATTCAATTAGTTTAGTCCTCAATTTGAAACAAAAGTTCGTGCATTTGAACCAAAAAAGTTCACTCTTCTAACTTAAAAGGAATGATTTTTAATTTTTAACTTCTGGCTGAAGTGCTGATAGCAGCATAAATCTGCATTTACACGTTGCATTTGCTTGGATATGTTTGTTTGGGTTCTATACTTCAAACACAACGTACAGCCGCCAACAAACGTTTCATGCGAAACAATATTGTAGCTCAAAGATACGGCCAAACCGGCGCGACAAGGAGGCGACAGCAACGCTCATTTGTTTCACATACGTTTTCGCTCAGACACCTGAGTACAACACAAAAGCCACAGCCGTACTACCTGAAACCAGGAATGTATCTGGGCTATTTCTCGTGACCTGAAAGTCCTCCTGAGAAGCTAGAGTAAATAGTGCTAGCTAGAAACCCGGCAGCTTCAAGCAGAAGCAGCCGACCTGATTGATTTCGTTCAGCATCGTAAGAAGCGTATTCCGTACGCCCTCACTTAAAAGCACGGACAGAGTTCCCTGCGTGACTAAAACCTGATGACGCATCGTTTTTCGTCGAAACGTAACGCTGTAAAGAAACCAGCAGTAAAACAGTTGCTTGGATCGCGCCGCAGTAACTTTCAAAATTACCATCATAAAAAAATTTAATGAACCCTTTAACAATCTCATATACTTTGCAATGTTGATGTAAACTTCACCCGTATGCTAAGTATTAGGAAGATTTAGATTTACTTGCACCACCTATAATTCCGTATAAAGTAACATTATGTTACCCTAAACAATAAATAAAAATTAAGTAAATGACATAAACCTCTGTGATTTTATAACCATTTTATATACTTACTCCCTACATTACTGTCTAAAATCTATAAAATATATTACTCTATTAAATATTAAAGGCAATATCTATCATTAGATATGGACGGATTAATTAAAGGCGCCCTAAGGGGTTACCGATTAATAGTACATATTAATTAATAATAGCTCTTAGTTTCTAGACTTATGATATAGTTACGGCGACACGCAAGGACCAATATATTTAAATCCGTTCTACAATAACCAACAAAGAAACAGCAAATAGAATCTCTATGAATAAATAATAATGTGTCGCTTGTCTCCGGTAACTCACTAGGTCCAATGTTCTTGGACGGATGCGCGCGCGCCGTCTTATCTAATGGCTCCTACACATACCGACGGGCTTGCCACGGCATGTGTATTGTAGACGCCAAATATACCAATTTAGTAAAACAAAACAACATACGAACTTCGTTGGTAATCATAATTTCAGTTCCATCTAAGTCAGTTTCGTAAACTTATCAGGCAAGACCACAACCGATATTAAGTACTTAACAACTAAAAGGAATATAAATCTCGGTCCCGGCAGACAAGTTGCAATCGAAGCGTTGGCGAAAAAAGAAAGCACTCAGCGAACGACAAACACTACTCCTATACATTTTAGTAGTCAACACTTCGATTGCTACTTCCCTAAAGGGAAAGGTAAAAACGAATGGAATGAACTGACCAATTTAGTTACAGTTATTAATTACAATAAAATATACAAATAATAACACCTAAAACATTATTATAACCACTAATTGGACGCAACTGGACCTTTTAATTTGAATCTCCAGTAATTTTTCACCATCTAAGTACATAAAGATAAAATCTTTCACCGTAACATTGAGCACATTTCCAACTACACTATACGCCAAGTATTTCGAATGCCTGAATACGAGATCTGCCCTTGTAGACAAAAGGACATCGACAACGATAAGCGACAAGAAAATGTAAAGCCGTACCCACATTTTTGCGTGAAACTCGGTGCTAATTTATGCCGCAAGCCCGATTCTTTCGCGTGAAGAACCCACAAGTAAACAAACTAGTGCAACTCGCGCCTGACGCCTGCTTTAAAAACATCAACCTCCACCTTTGCAGCCAACTTCAGTATATTTTGCGCTAATCGTACAAAAGGCGGGAAACACAGATTCGCGAGATTCTCCACACTCAAGTTCCTCGCGCGGCGTGTGTTATTATACACACCACTTATTTTTAAACTGTGTCTATTGTTGTGTTTATTGATCGCTTACGTCATACATTTTCTTTCATATTGCCGAGCGCTTTCGTTTTCGAAGATTCGATGTTTGTATATAAGGGCTGGTTTTATACTTGTGTTTTAGTAGGTACTCATCTATTTGAATAAGTAATACCAGTAAAATTTTAAGGCACCAATTAAAACCATGTATAATGATTTTGTGCGAATTTAACACGCCCAATATGCTCCACACTTAAGTTTCATTGAGCAGAATCCCTAAAAGTCGTTTGTTTTATTGCTTACATATGAGTACCGCAATTTACATCACTCATAACAGAAAGTGGCTAATATAACTTCACAACAATAAAAATTAAGTACATAATCGATATATATGGTTGCATTTAGAAAAATAAAATAACAACGAAATAAAAATAAATAACTTGTACATAAGTATTAGTCGTGGACTTGCATCACATGCATTAAAAGAAATATATATTTAACAATATAACGGAATGTAGAATTTTATTCCTGTCTGTACACAATCACAATAATTAAACAATCACGGATATGTAGGCTTTGCCTTTCTTTAACTTGTCAATAGCGAAATGTAAAAATATATTAATTTGTACACTCTTCACCATAAGTTTTAATAAATATTTTGTAAAATTCACTATCGCACCAAAATACTCTAATATAAGATTTTTTCAATCACGGTAATATTGTATACAGTTAAGTACCTTTAGGCGAAATAAATAAATATTATTTATCCTCTAAAACAACGTTAAGTAGGTAGTCACCTTGTTCCCCACGAAGAAAACCGCGTCAATCTCAAACTGTGGAATGTATTCGATTCATTTTGGAATGTCACAATTAACTGCCCCTTTAAACTCAGCCTAATTCGCCAACCCAATTTAACTAAAACTGTAAGACACGACATAAAATTTAGTTTATAAATTATAACCACCTTATCGCACCCATTTTTAAGTACTAAAATATCCGTATATAAATATCCTCGCATATCTTATCGCTTAAATAAACCTTGACATAATTTGCACTTTTAAACAAAAACAGCTTCGGGGGGACGTTCAGCTTAGCATATCGAAGCACTTCATAACCATTCCTTAACTTAGAATAAAGAGAAAAAATAAATAGTAAAACAAGTGAAGTACTTTCGACGCTAGCTTTGTATGCGACATGAAACTACAAGGCTTTAAGCCGTGGTTTAGAGCCGATCTCACGTCTGATGTTGAACCTAATATCACCAATTTACAGCTCATTTTAAATTGTTAGAGATATCTCATGTATAATTATTTATCTGTGTCGAAGTTTATTTTGCAAAATGTCAGGAGTGAAAATTTCCGCATATCTTCTGCGGACATAACAACTTCCAATTTAAAATGAGCAATACAATATAGCTAATTACTTACTGCCATTCTCAACATTTGATTTATCTTATACCAAATGTCATTGCCATATGCCAAATAACAATACTGCAATATTAATTGACTGTTGGTAGCAGGTAGATCGAACATTGGGGAGGGCAGTTTGACGCAAGATCGGTTGCAATCCACGCCTTTAATCCGTGTTCAAGCCCTAGCATACCAGAAGTGCATCATCAAACATAAAGTCAGTGATCGAACGCCCCCCCAGCAAACAGTCATTGATGGCTCTTGGATAGCAGATGCGAGTTGAATTCATAGACATTGCAGCATTGTTCCCCGCATATGTTGCATTTCCAGGGGTTGGAGTCGCAGTGGCAGCCCTTGTGCAGGAAGTACAGGGTGGAATCGGGGAATGTTATAGAGCAGAAGGTACATACGAGCGATGATGGCAGCATCGAAGCGTCCCCGTGTGTGGAAGTGATAACGCCCCCTTCAGACGGCGAGACACGAGACGCCTGGAATAATAAAACGAGCGTTCATTATTAAAGATACATAGAAAGAAGAGAGTAAATTTTATTATGGCCAAAAAGCACAAAGCTGCTTTAGTCTGGACGCAGAGTTGGAAGGAATTCGGTCATTGACATGCATTGTTTCACTGAGCCCAGCGGCATTATATTTGCACGCTGGGTATCAAGATGAACAACCAAACCAAACAGGCAATAACCGAATTTCTTAGTGTTCCAGGTCCGGACTTTTCATATTATTCAAAAATGACATGCGACGTTATTGCGTTTTTTTTTGTTTTCTTTTTTTTATATTGTTTTATTTTTTGTTTATATACAATTGTTTTTGGAGTTAAACGGACAGCAAATTAATGGAGGTGAGTCGGAAAAAAGAACACGAGTCAGGGGAAAGTTAGTAGTGAATGTTTACGCGTATTATGTCTTGACGTCTAAAATACAATTTTCAAAATGCCACATATGTTGTCCCGTAGCAAGCGCGCCTCGAATTAATCATTGCGCATGACTCGTCCAGACGTCTAGATGTATATGCTTTCAAAAAGCTACAAATATATACTAGCTAGCGCGTTTCGAGTCTATTAAATTTTGAGTAAATTATTGATCATGACACGCCTAACGCCTCGATGTATATCCATTCAAAAAAATACAAATTTTAGTAGACAATATTTGTATTTTTTGCAATATTTGTTTAGTTTGCGCATCTTAAGTCGAGTGAACAATTGCGCATGACATGTCTTGACGTCTACCTACATGTACACATACCCCTTTTCAAAAAGCACGTCTTGACGTCTAGACCCTTTCAAAAATTGTTAATAAACAAATTTAAAACGTAATTAAACAAAAAACTGACGTTACAAGGAGATCCTTGTGATTTAAATGAAAACATGAATTTTAACTTTAAAAACGCTTTTTTTAAGAATAAGTTATGCATTATTATTATTATAAAGCGTATCGTGTGTTGTCTTATGTTATGAACTTTGGTTGATACTTTTTAGACTTGATTTTATTCTTTGATTAGTACTTTTTTCTATAAACGAGTTCACCTTTTTCGATTGGCACCACACTAAAGCTGAATGAAGGATCATGAAAAAAATCACAAGCAGAGTTTGTTGCCTGATTCTTCTAGGCTTGGTCGCGCGCGAGGAATCGGCGTAAATTCACTTTAAAATTTTAAATTCACCTAGTTTTTAAGTTGACGTTTCTATATGATCCTTGTGATTTCAATTAATAAAAACCTATTGACTTTGACTTACTAATATTGGCTTTTAAATATTGTCAACGCGTCTCGAATCGAGCGAATGATTGCGCAAGACACGGCTTGACATCACTAGATGTATAGCCCTTTCAAAAAGCTACAAATATTGTCTCCTAGTCAGCGCGTCTCGAGTCGAGTGGAAAGTTAGTAGTGAATGATTGCGCATGACACGTCTTGACGTCTAGTTGTATAGGACATACGTTAGAGGCGCGGGCGCGGCCGCGTGCCGATATGCGCCTGCGCAGGTCTTCCCGCAATAAGCTCTTAAGCGGCGACACCTTGATCAGTGAAGACAGGCTCGAGGAGACGCCGCGCTTGTCGCCATTGGTTTCGCCCTCGCGGTCGCCGCTACCGGATTCCTCTTGATTGTTCGGCTCCTGAAAGAGAAAATATAACTTTATTGTGTGTCAAAGATTAATACTTAAGCTTACTTCTGCACTAAGCTTAGGCTAAGACTTAAGTGAGTTCTAAAGACATCACCAAAACACACCTAAGACTTTCCAAATCATGATTGTATTGAAAAACAAAAATAACGCTTACGAAAAAAGACACCAACTATAAAAATATAAATATAGAAATAAGGATAAGACTGCCCATTGTGCATTTCTTTTCTTTTTTTTTGTTCTTTATGTATTTTGTAACTGTGAAATGGACAATAATGAGTTCATCTATCTTACTCAATAAGGATTTAAATGTTCGTTTGAAAGACAAAATTCCAAAATGGTGTGATTCTGTCTAATTTTTGTCAGCAGCGTGGTGTCGCAAGCGCCACTCTCTTGCGTATGCTGTTATTAACTTTAGTTCAATTATGTTGCGTTAGAAATTTGTATGACTACTTTCTGAATGACTAATCTGGGTCGTTTTTGGCGTTAAGGGGCCGCCCCGTTGGACTAACCTGTTTTATAGGTATGAGTGTGATGGACGGAGTGATGTTGGTGGGCAGACCGGCCGACAGCGAGCTGCTGGCGACTGCACTGTCGCCCGACTGAGGTGAGCTGGGTCCTTCGCCGTTCATACGCGATTCTGACAATAAACAAAACAAGGTAAAAAAGGTTTGGTCCTATAGTCTTCAGATTAAAAGTCACAATGAGGTTGTTAATAAACTTTATTAAGCGATAATAGTTTATTAAAGTCACAATAAGGTTTAAGTGATAACCACACGTGACCTTGGCAAGTAGCCGGCTGAGACACAAGAGGTACAGGTTCGATTCCCGCTACGAGACAAATGTTTCCATGTTCTGCAGATATACGTTCCTGAGCTGCGTGTTGTGGTCAAAGTCAAAATTCATTTATTCATTAAAATCACAAGAATCACTTTGAAACGTCGGTTTTATCTACTGCCTGTTCTTCCGCGACCAAGCCAGGAAAGAAAGGTAAGAAAACAAGGCTGGTTATTCTTTTTAATGATCCTTTTACATAACAACGAGTTGGAGCATTTTCAATCCCAAGAGTATTGGAGTTATTTCAATATCATCTAAATAATCAGATATTTTATAGTATGCCTTTTTATAAAGTTGTTTTTTAATTACGTTTTTAAGTTTATTTATTGTCAATTTTTGTACATCTCTTGGGAGTTTGTTATAAAAGCGTACACCTTGCCCTTTAATCGATTTATCAACTTTATGGAGTAGGTACAAGTGGCAACAGCGAGTTTATCTTTATTTCTGGTATTAACATTGTGATTGTCGCATTTTTTCTTAAACAAATTAATATTATTGTGAACATACATCAGATTTTCATATATGTATTGACAAGGAAATGTCATTATATTTATTTCTTTAAACTTCTGACGAAGTGATTCTGTGGGACCCATATTATAAATTGCTCGAACAGCCCTCTTCTGCAGCACTGATACCCACGACACAGGGAATGCACTGGTACTGGGTCAGGAATATGCATGTGTCTGTTGGGCGTTTTACTATATATTTAATGAGCAGATGATATGTCAATGGTCTAAAGGAAGTCGGTGGATTGATATGGCCTATGTCCCTATGTCTAGTCCAGCAGTGGACTTCTTCAGGCTGTTGATGATCATGACGAACCACACATGAGAATAACATTAAATTAATTTGATTTGACCCAATTTGTGACCAGATAGATTCTAACCAGTACCTTCGCCATGGATCGGCAAACACGTGATTAAATCAGATTGGAATTAAGAACAGTCTTTTATCACTGGTTCTATATTGGTCAACCTGCTGCCAGTTGTGACCTTGCGGACGCGCAAGGTCACTGACTTGCTCTTGAAGTCGTCTGACCTTGGCCTGAAGACTCATTGATTCACAATAATTTTAGTGAAATACCCAGTGTGGGGGCAAGATTTAGTGCGCCTCGTAAATTCTAATTTCATGTTATAGGTACTTCAAACATAATGAATCAGATTTAAAACGGTTAGTAACAACTTAATGTCCACCTGTTTTTTTTTAATACCAGCAACATTGCATAAATAAAAAATTGTAGGATGAGGCAAAAACTACGAAATATTTTTAGATGGAAACAGCAGGTAGCTAAGTAGGATCTCATTTAAATTCACTAGGAATACAAAAAAACAAAAACTCATAGAGGTCATCTCGATCCCAAACGAATGTTACATACAAAGTTGAGGAATATTAATGATCAAACATCTCTGCTACATTTCAGAATGATATTTTAATATATTTTGGTCTGAGCGAAACCGTTTATCACCTAACATAATTAATGCAAACTTTCACATTTAAACGAATGCAAATACATCTAAGAAGACTGCATTTAAGGTGTATGTCTATATAGCTATAGATAATTAAACACTACAAATCTAGGTAATCCTTATGGAAAGGAGGTATTCCCAAAAAGAGCACCTAACCTATTCCCCAACTGAGCACCTGCTTTGGTCCTCAGTTTGGGAATAGTTTCTAATATTAAAAACTATTCCCAAAAATAGCACCACAGAGAAGTGTCTTCTAGTGATGGGGTTGTCGTTGTTTTATTTAAATAACAACCCTAATTAAATAAAAACCGGGCGAAACGTATCGTTACTGTCCGCCATGGATATCTCTTCATGAGGTGTCAGGTAGTGCATTGCCCACTGATCGGGCGCCATTACTGTCCCCAATCTCTAAACTAGAAAGTTTAGTACTTAGGGTTCCTTAGACTAAATAATACTAACCTGAGTTGCCTAGGTGGTTCTGTCCGGGCGAAAACGTCTCGTTATTGTCTGCCATGGATATCTCTACATGAGGTGTCAGGTAATGCATTGGAGGTGTTGCGTTGTCCACTGATCGGGCGCCATTACTGTCCCCGCTATCGGAATAAGCTGCTGCGACGGACACGGACAAGCCGGACCCCAGGGCCCCTAATGCGTTGATAGCACTCGCATCCATAGTGCCATCGGCGTAGGCTGCGCTCGCTATACCAGCGGCCAGGAGTGAAACTGAGTTGTTGCCGGGACCTGGGTTGTCCAAATCGATGCCGTGTCTGTTGAAATAACCAATTGTTTTATACAGAAACGGCAATGCTTTTACGGTGCCGTGAATATTGTGACGTTCTAGTGTTGTACCTAGTGAAATTGTGTTTTACGGTCTCATTACGAAACATGGCCTAAACACGAGTTGAACTAGAGTTCTGTCAGACCCACTAAATCAAAGTTTAAAATATATACCTTATCGAAAAAAGAGTATTATTGCAAAAACTACAATTTAAATATAAAATAAAACCGCGGGATGTCCCAACCAAAATAAAAACGAAACATAATTTTGATTGGCTACAAAAAGAAAGTAGGTTCCCAAAAAAAAACTAGGTGACCACCTGGTTTATATTTAAGCAGTTATTTGTGGTCAAACCTCTTTTTAAAATGTCGGCTATTATATTCCAACATTTAATTTTAAACCTTGTTTCCTTTGCATAATAATTTGTCTTGAAAATTAGGAATCAAAAGTCTAAAAGATAAACCACTGATTTAAACCACCTTTCGTAATGAGATTATTGATCTTATGGCCCTTAGTGTTTTTGTTTTCATTGTGTAGTTTCAGTGTTAATTTTGCCATTACAATGTGTTTTTAGTGTACAATTGGACTTAATTGTTATATCCCGAACTCTACCTCGTAACAATATTACACAGCGAGCTTTAGGAAATAATTTAGGCCAAAATCAGCTACTTTCGGATTTGTCCTATCCATAGTACGAAGAAACAAAATGCCACACAGGTATGCATACGTTGAGGATAACAATGTAAGGTTGTTTGTATATTTGTGGTACCATTCATTCAAAAACGGCCCGGAATATGGGAACCAATATCCGATGTTCCAATGTAATGTCTTTAGAATCAGCTTTGGGCGTCTAATGGACAATGTTGATGATTTATGTCAAACTAACTAGTGAATTCCATCAATAAGTAATAAGGATTGAAGCAGTGCGGTGTGGATAATTTGCTGCTAGGCAGTGATGTAGGTAGGTATCATTAGTTATGGTGTGGTTTGAAACGCGACATTGTCAATGACATTGCATGTAAGGACAGGACTATGTAATACATGGCTTGCAGATTACGAACTAATACTTTACAGCAAAGTACTAGTCTCCCTCTGGTCTGAGACGAGACGCAGAGGGTTGCGGGTTCGATTCCCTGCATCTGCAAATATTTGTCTCGGGTCTGGGTGTGTTTTCTATCAATAATAAGTATTTAAAAAAAAAATATGTATATCAGTCATGTAGTTCCCATAACACAAGCTCTGCTTATTTTGGGGCTAGATGATGTTGTGAAAATGTAAAAAAAAAGCTAGTTATTATAATTAAAATACATAGCCTAATCCCACCGGGTTCCCTCTATCATAGGTATCAGAAACTACAAGTACAGTCAACAACAAAAGTAGTTGTTTTTGATTATAGCTTTTGTTGCTGACTGTACCGTGGTACAACACTCTGACCTAGCTGATTACACAAGCATATGTTCTTCGGCGGGAATGGGACCAGCACTAGCCACATCTCAACATGGATGTCAAATTACCTTAATATTGTAAATAAAGTATTTTCAGGTACCATTCTAAGAGTCAGGGTGTGTGATCGCGACCCTATCCTTCCGCGTCGCTTCTGCAACTGCGCGCACCACGCGCTGTTGCAGACGCCAACTTGAGTGTAGTGGGGGTAAATTCCAGTTTCCACTGTTCCATAATGATCTTACTCAAAATCGTATTTAAAATGAAATTACCTGTTGAAGAAGTGAACTCGTAGACTTTTCATAGTAGGCGCACGATAACTACATAAGGGGCAAGTTTTAACGAGATCATGCTGTCCAACATGTTCGTTCTGGAAATGGGCTCTCATCGCGATTTGACGTTGGAACCCTCTGTTGCAAATAGGGCAATGATAAGGCAAGCTTTTCGTGTGCGTCGTGAAATGTTCCGCCAAGTGATCCTTTCTGAAGAATCTTTTCTGGCATACGCGGCATTCGTAAGGCTTCACGCCCGTGTGTCGCATCTTGTGTCGGCGCATGTTAGCGCCGTTCGAGAACTTCATGTTGCACACGTCACACTCAAAGAGTTTTCTGTGCGGTCTCGAATCGGCATTTTGTGAGGCGGCGACGTTGTTATTGTCCGGTGAGCATTGCGCCATGTGTGTGGTGAGGGCCCGGCTGCTAACTGTACTGAAACTATTGCATGTGGTACATTTAAGCAGTGTACCTCCCCTTTTAGGTGTTTCTTTGCTAGGTGTTGCTCCCTGAAACGAATGGATATGCCTTTTTATTGACTGCTAGAGAAATAATTCACCAATTATAGGAAACTAGCTTGTTCCCACGGCTCCGCCAGCGTGGTACCCGGGTCAATAGTAGATAGGTTATTTGATGACCTCGGTTGCGCGGCAGACAAACCAACTGAGACGCAAGAAATGCCGGTTCGATACCCACTAAGGGGTATGTTTACAAGAAAATCCTAGTGTGGGTCAGGACTATGTATGCGACTGTTTGGTGTTTATTTATCCTAGGTTAAAAACTATACCTACCTATTTTATAATTATTTATGGCCATGTAGTTTATGCAGGATCATGGCTGATGGCACCAATGCAGGGACGCCTCTACCCATAGTGGGTGACAACGGCCATGGATGATGATGATTGATTAAAACATTGAACCAGTTGCCTGTTTCTCAAACTGGGTCACCAATTAGACGGCAAATGTACATTTGTCGCGCGGCGGGAATCGAACCCGTAACCTTCTGCGTCTCAGGCGGGCCTTCGGTATCATGTGTTACATATTTCCTAATTAGATAGATAAATAATCATTTATTCAAACCACCACATAAAAATTATGTTTACTTAAGAACTAAAACATATTATTGAAAACTAAAATAGAAAATTAAAATAAAGAAGGCTACACAGTGGTGGTGAATCACTAATAATAATTACTTATAAATATTTATTGTACACAGAAATATAAACACAGAATATAATATACATAGCTCGCCTTAACATTAAAAAGAGTTTTCTTTCAGCAAACCGTTGAGGAGAGATAGAGAAGTGTTGAAGTTGGTAGGTGTACAACGACAGGAATACTAAATATACTTAAAATGACGCAAAAGATTGCGGGTCCGATTCAATCCGCAAGAAAAATGTTTGTATAGATCATACAAACATTTTCTTGCAAATAATTGTGTTGGGTCTGGGGGTTTTCTATACATTATATGATAGATGATGCTGTGTGAAAAATGACCAGCATTATTTATTTTATTTTTATTTTAATAAACTACAAATTATACATACCTACTTGAACTACCTACTTATTACTGTGTGAATCATTATCATTTCTCACTTGTATCCAGTTTTAATGTTGCTGGGATAGCATTGTTTGATTGCAAAATATTTGTGTATAACATTGATTATAACATTGGAAGTATTTCCTAGCTACCAACAAGATTCTTATAAGACTGGCCTTGAATTATTGTTAGAACATTTTTTAGTACCAGCCAAGACAGCTGGCAAATAAAAACAATATAAAGTTCTACTAGAAATGTGACCCTAAAAGTTTGTTACCTACTCAGTAATTTTGTAACAACTGAAATTTATTATATTTTTACAGTTTCTGAAATAAGACAGAGGCTACTGTTACTGGATACTATAATAAGAAAAGCTAGTATTACCCAATTGAATATGAATGAACCCATAGTAACAACCCCACACTAGGATACCCTGTGTCTTGGGTATCAGACCCAGCGCATATATATATATGCAAACATCTGTTCCGCAGCAAGAATAAAACCCACACCTCTTGCATCACAGCTGGCTACTTAGTGAGGTCATCAAAAATATTTAATGAGCTTCTCTATATGCAATACATAGTATTGTTCTAATTAAAGTTCCTATCCCAATAAATACTTGGATGATGTGAACTAAAAAATAGTAGATAGAAAAAACAGTATTTTATTATATCTATTAATTCCAGTTTCCCATTAGGGATAGGGACTAATTGATATCAATTAGTTAGATGTTGCTTAATAGTAATACATCAACCTGACATTTCTAATTAGCAACAATACTTAGCATTGTGGGCAATCTTAAGCATGACAATCTGCTCAAAAAAATCATTAAATCATTGTTTGTTAAAGTGAAATTAGCTAAAACTAGATTGGTGGAACTCTGATGAACATAATCCAAAAGCATAAGAATAGAAGTATGAACTGAACACTGGCTTATCATTCATGGTAGTAAATTCTTAGATGACATGTGACAGTGTAGATATGCAATTACTTATGATACACAGTTACACCTGACATTGTACAATCAATTCAGTAAGACATCCATATCTACATTCATAAGGAACTAATGAGTATGCAATTATAAACTACTTGAAACAATTCTGTCATTGAATGTAGTAAGCAATTACCTGCTGAAGATAGGTACTCAAATAGAAATTAGGTCAAAGTATTAATTATAAGGAATGATTACACAAATGATAGCTCACCGGTTCATTTTTGACTGCAACCAGATTTGGAGAGACTGTGCCTGAATCGGCCTCCGTTTCTCCTTTAGATGACATCACAGGGCCAGCCAGGGGACTCGCTGACCATCACTCTCCCGCCCTCAATATCTACAAAACACAAACAATAAAAAACTACGAAGGGACATGAACGACGCCACTTTCGTAATTCACATATTGATCATGAGCTTACGGTAAATTCACAAAACAACTTGTTTCTCACAAGAATGGCGAGTTGACCCATTTACGATTATACGAATATCGACTCGCAATAAACTTTACAAAATAGCGTAACTATCACTACCGATGTATAACACACATTGAGGATTTTTCACCAATGAAATAATACGATAAACGATGGATTAAATATAAACTCACGATAACTTCATACGTCGACAGCCAGAACAGCGGTATTTTTAGGGAGAGATCGCTATGTGGCCTAATTCAATGCTCGAACTCAATGCACAAAATACGTGTTACGCGTATAACTGTAAATGCACAAATATGTCAATTCCAACTTGTTTTTAGTAGATTTTGGGTTTGAAGGAATTTTAAGAGGAATACGCGTTTTCATTAGATTGTAAGTGAACTAATAACAAGAAATAAAACCAAAACCATTTTGCTAAAATCCACACACCTGTGAATTTTTTATTTAGAGATTTTGATTTTCGCTGGCAGATGGCAACATTGTATTTTATTTGAAGTAGAAGGTGTACAAAATCCTGTCTCTGTTTTTCTTGAAGAAATCGTGTGTATTTTTTTGGTATTCTCTGTCTACGATTTTTTTGCTCTGAATCCCTATTCTTCTACACATCTCATTGATTGTAACATAAGGCTTGTTTACGCGTTGCCAGACGTACAGACGGACAGCCAGTGTTACCGATGTTTGGATGTTTCATGCTTACAATATCTGTAGGCTGACACATTTGATGAAATTTGAATTTTCGTGATCTAGAACAACATAGGCTAACTTTTATCGTGTTAGCATGCGGGCGAAGCACGTGAAGCCAGGAAACAGCCTAGTTAGTTAGTTTATATATTGTAAAACTGATGGTTACTAAATAAATCTATAGATTATTGTTTGGTTTGATTGCTTAATATTTGTTTTTAATATAAAGTCATCATTAATATATAGATAAATATGAATGATAACGGTAGTTTTAATCAACCAAACGCCCCTCCTCTTATATACATATCCGCTAAGTAGGTACTTCAAATAAAATATGCCAGCTAAAATCAAAATTTCTAGATAAAAAATTCACAGGTGTGTGGATTTTAACAAAATGATTTTTTTTCATGTTATTAATTCACTTACAATCTATTTAAAACGCGTATTGCTCTAAAAATCCTTCAAACCTAAAATCTAATAAAAACAGTATTTTTGCATTGAGTCGAACTCAATGCACAAATACGTGTTACGCGAATAACTGTAAAAGCACAAATATGTCGATTCCAATTTGTTTGACGGCTTGTCTGTCGATAGGGTATCTTTATCATTCAGTAGGTATTATCAGTAACAATGACTAACCATCGGAGACGATGGCGGATGACTTACAGACTGACTTCATGCATGCCCAACGTAAGACCCAACCAAAATTAGCAGTAGGTATGCCTCAGTTAGTTAATTGACTCTGAGTCTGATCGATACAGCAAATAACAACTACGTATAGTCTGATCCGTCAAATAATTCCTCAGTATGATTTAACGGAGTGACTGGGGAAGAGGCATCCACAGAACAACAACATGGGAGCTTCTGAATATCAAATTGAAATAGTTACGACCATACACGTAGACAGGAGGATCTTATACATGGAATTCTACTAGTATAGTATCCCTAACTAGTCCTTTCTGTGGTAGAGGTGGAGGAACTAACATAATTACGTAATTATATAGTAGTATAATATACCTAACTAACTAGTCTTTGGAATTATACGTAGATAAGTAGATACCACTAACCCATTTTTTTACTGTGTCTAGTCTGTGGAATGTGGAAACCCTTTTTTTAATTTTGTATTGAACGTGAAACTAAATATACGTAGGTACGTACGTACGTACGGTTTACAATCATTTACATATATTTTGTATGACGAAATAATAAAATATTACTTAATTGCATTTTTCGATGATCCTGAATAATATTTCGGTTTTATTACGTAGGGTGTATAATAAAACATACATGGTAGACGTATTTTGTATTGAAACGAATGCTACGATACGACCGAGATTGACTCACAAAACAACAAAGTATCATGTGTTTTCTTAAACTGGTTGCTAATAACGCTTAAATTATGTGTTTTTCGTCGCTTACAACGTTTTTCAGTCGATGGAGACTGTGGATCAGGCCGGTCCTGATCGCGCTATACGTGATATTAATAATTGTTATAGTTCCAATATTAATAGCTCATTCTATAAACAATGGGTTCAAGAAGTCGGATCAATTGACCTTGTTGGCTGGAGGCTTTGTTCTACTGGCTCTGCCTATCTCAGTGTGGCAGATTACCCAACATGTAGTGCACTATACAAAACCTACCCTGCAGAAACACATTATAAGGTAAGTTCCTAGTATGCCATCATTAGGTATGAACTAAGAGAGTGAAAATGCTTACTACTTGCAAAACGTGGGCATGTACCAAATGTAATGTTTGGGCGTGCCTCTGACTACCCCCTACTTGGTATCCTCAAAGATCTACTAACAGAGTATGTATCTGAGGACGTCCACCATGGGGAAGACAGTTGTGTGTGTGTTTGTTTGTTTTGTTTTTTCTAAGAGAGTAGGTAAAGTAAACATTAAAAGGATTGGATGCAGCTTTATTATTTATTAATAAAATTAGTTGTTTGCAAGATGTGTGTTTTGAGTGAATCTTCACTGTCTATCACTGTCACTGTATTTCACTGTCTATAATTGAATACATAATTTACTAGACTCTGAACATAGTCTGGGTATCATGTGGAGTACTACCCGTACCGGGTTATAAATAGAGCATGTGTGCACTATAAAGGTTCCAAATTTCAAAGACAAAAGCAGCATTTGAACTGTTCAAATTTTTTTTTAAAACTAAAAACAAAATCAAAGCCCTTTGTTACACTTAACAATTATTCTAAGGAAGGGCCTTAGTAACAATTAACAATTTTTTCCAGAGTACTATGGATGGTGCCAATTTATGCACTGAATGCTTGGATTGGCTTGGCGTTTCCTGAGCAGTCCATATATCTAGATTCAATCAGAGAATGCTATGAGGCCTATGTAATATACAACTTTATGAAGTTTTTGTTGAACTATCTCAATGAAGACCATGATTTGGAGGCTGTGTTGGAAACAAAGCCACAGGTCTATCATTTATTCCCACTGTGCTGTTTGACTCCTTGGGAAATGGGCAGGTAATTATATTTACCTATTATCATAGACTATTTTTTGTGGCACTTGTGGTTTCTTAAAAATCTAGTTATGGTATCATTTAGCTCAGTTAGCATTTAGGTTGATGGCTGTAAATCTGTTATTGGATGTATGACAAGTTCAGTAGTTTATAAAATGAATCAACTAAAATGACATAAACTTGAACTAAAGATTCATTAGGACCTGTTTTATAGAAACCATACCTAGTGTAGGAGGGGTGGCCAAGACTTTATTAGTAACACAATGAAAAAATTAACTAAAACTTGGTAGGTAACAATGAAAAAAAAAACCCTAATTATCATCCTCACTGTCACCAAGTGATACATCATCAATTATGCATTTCTCAACGCCACTGGACAGAAAGCCAGCGTAATACCGACTAAACAACCCATCGACGTTCCTTCCTGTTACCGTAGTGCCAATGCATCATCAAACCATTCTTCCCAGATGAGTAGTTAGATGCTTCATTGGAACTTGACAGAGTCACGGGATCTCGATAGAACTCGACCGCGACTCCGTCGGTAACTGTCCGCGCTTGGCGGTTCTCCCCCAATGAGGGAAGGGGGGTGCCCCGGAACATTCAGAGTATCCCCAGACGTTGGAAACCTGTGCAATGCAGGAACGGGGCTCCCTGCACCCGAGTCCTGCTGGTTTCCGTCCAGCGGCAGAAGACGATGGAAATTTCGCCTCCTCCTTCCCGCTCTACGTCGACGGCACAGGTCAGCGAGAGGATTGTTCTCTCTGGCCCGCTCCGCAGCCTCCTTCTGTGA
Organism: Perizoma affinitatum; assembly: GCA_961405105.1. Taxonomy (NCBI): domain Eukaryota; kingdom Metazoa; phylum Arthropoda; class Insecta; order Lepidoptera; family Geometridae; genus Perizoma; species Perizoma affinitatum. Next base: position 10,316,498 of record OY560194.1, on the reverse strand, counting down.
GATAATATCTTCACAAAAGGAGACCACTGCCTCCCAGGATCTTTCACTGTCAAGCATGGATGTAATCACGCTCAACAGCGATAGATCCCGCCCAACAACTGATATCAATATCTGCCGCTGCGATGCCCACGCGCTACACACCCCTCCCTGCGCCCGCCAATCCTTCTTTTGCCTGTACATTATCGCTAAAATCATAGCTTCCATGTACCAAGGGGGAGAACCGGCAAAAAAAAAAAAAAATTCAGACTGGCTTTGTTATAGGCTTTTTTGCCCTCATCATGTCGGCTGCAGTGCCACACTCTACGAAGTCTTCTTTTTGGCTCTTATTTCCAGAGGTACACAGTTGTGTCTGGGTGTTGGAAAGTCAGGAGTTGTCGACCAGCATGCAACTTGAATGAGATAAGGGTGATTAAGTAATAATCAGTGACGCGGCGCATGTCAAAATAAAAAGGGGTTCCAAATTTCATAACAAAATTGGGATGGTAAAGGAGTGGGAATGACCGCAATGAATGATGGAATGGACCTCTAAGCTTGTCATGCAGTTTTATGTGATTATTTTGTATGATTTTATGAAATGTTCGCAGATATGTTTTAAAGTAGTGACTTTACGAAATTTGAGGGTATTCCTAATTAAAATTTCGTAAAAATATTTATTTTACAGACAACTAAATATTTATTTTACAGAGAATTTGTCCACAACTGCAAGCATGGAATTCTTCAGTACACCTTAGTTCGTCCAATCACAACCGTCATATCGATGATATGTGAACTATGCGGTGTTTATGGGGAGAGTGACTTCAGCCCAAATGTCGCCTTTCCCTACATGGTAGCCTTTAACAACCTGTCACAGTTTGCCGCTATGTATTGCCTTGTTTTGTTCTACAGAGCGAATAGGGCAGAATTAAAACCTATGAAACCTATTGGGAAATTCCTTTGTATAAAGGCTGTGGTATTCTTTTCGTTTTTGTAAGTACGAACTACCAGTTAATTTTATCTTAACATAGACTATATAATTTAAACTATACTGTAGTTAAAATTCTGGAGATCAGGATTCCGTATATGTGTTTGCCATAATAGGTTGTTTGTCCGTTACTATGTATCTCCAAAACGGCTTATCTAATGGATGCGCATATTTCATGGCTATTTGAAAAATGGGTGATGAAATTCCATAGTGGAGTTTTATCAATAGTTATTCAAAGTCTGTTTTTTGACATTTAATGTCTTATAAGAATGACACACAGTCGTAATGATTATCGCGCTGTAATTACAAGAGAGCTATTAAAGTTGCTTAGCTCTGAGACTGAACTAAATGATTCATTGTAAATACCAGTTAAGATATCTTTACCGCGATGACAGGAGACCGTATATGAGCTTGCCATTTACGGTCTCCTGTCTTCTTGGATTGTAATGTGTTTTTTTGCAATCGCAATACCTAAATTGGTTTTATCGTCACAAGTCACTAGGGGGCGTTGCAATACAAGATGGAATCAATCTCTCGGTATACGCGATATTCAAACATTATGAAAATTCGGTTTTCCTTTTGCATATAGTATACAAAAACGGCTTCTCGCTTCAAACATTTTAGGTCTGGCAAAGTTGAACCGAATGCGCCGTCCCAAATACGTGTTTACGGATCTGTCTATCTATATGTATTATCAATACGTATCAGAAGTGCTATAGCTAAACTAAACGTGTGTAGCGTGCGTGGTAGTAAGCGTCACCAAATGTTATCCCTTCACGATATCACTACGAAACGTGGCCAATTCTGTCAGAGCCACTAAACCAAGGTTTAAATATATACCTTATCAAAAAGAGTATTATTAAAAAGACTAATATCTAAAGAAGTTTCAAAAAGAGGTTTGACCACAAATAACTGCCAAAATATAAACCTGACGGATAAACCAACATCTATAATAGGGGTGACCAGTTTCGGACGCTGACTGACTATACCTGTTATCTGTCTTGTTACTAGAAAATAACATGTTTGGACGCTAATTTGTTTCAGCCAAGGAGTCCTTATCAACATTTTGGTGTACTGTGGGGTGATATCATCAATATTCGATATTTCTGACACAGACACAGTGAAAATTATGTCTTCCAGGCTTCAGGTAAGTCAAAAACCCTTAAAGTTAGTTTGTATACCGCCCCAAGACAGCCGACTTGGCCTAACGACTGTTTATTGCTCATAAGATTTACAAGATAAATAATATAAGGTGCATTTTTATATTTAACTAACGTAAACTAATCCCGTATTCAACTAAATGTGTACGTTCTAGGACTTTCTAATCTGCATAGAGATGTTCGTAGCGGCGATCGCGCACCACTACAGCTTCTCTTACAAGGAGTATGTCTCACCTTCGAATCCGTCGCCCTCGTGTCTCGGCTCCTTCCTCGCGATGTGGGACGTGTCCGATGTCAAACGGGACATATCCGAGCATCTCGGCGTAGTCGGTGAGTTACTCTCCATATATCCACTGATATAGCTTGGGTATCCTCAAGAGATGTGTTCGTAAGCATTTACAGGGTGAGCGTTTAGGTTCCAACTGTATTGACTTAAGGCGAAAAGATCAAAAGTAAACACATTTAAAAGAAATAGGCTTCCCCAAGAGTATTATGATGAACGATCTTGGACTACCGTCGCCATTTGAGTGGATTCAGCTTGATATATTTGTAATAAAATTATTTAATAATTTTGTTTCCTAGAATGAATTTTCTTTTTTTTTTAAATCTGCAAATTAATGTTAAATTTTTAATATAGACTTCCTAGGAACAAAAATCTCGAAGTTAAACGAAAAGAGTACTTTACCTTAAAGCTCTACTGTCATGTTACATCTTGAAATTAAAGTGGAAAATTGTTTGTTTGCATGTTTCCATTTATCTCCAAAAGGGCTTATCCGATTCAAATGCAAAAGATTTTTATGATTTCAAGGGTGGTGACTAGATATATTTTATCGCCCAAGGCACTAAGGGGCTCCGCAATAGACGGCGGAAAGCACGAAATAAATTTATGCAATCCTACAAAAATTTGCATTTCTAACACATCTTTCCCCATTACAGGCAGCTCATTCAGCCGGCGCCTCCGAGGCAAGTCCATGTACCACATGACTCGCGGCTGTGACGAGAGCTCCCGTCTCGTCAGCGAAGCCCCAGCTCCGTCCAGCTCCGCTCCCAACCTGACCATAGACACACCTACTGTCGAGACTAGACCTACTGTCTACGGATCGATTGAGAGTACGGCGGTATCGACGAACTCAGAGACGAAACCGCTGATTGAACGACCGAACGACCCTATAGCATAAGCGACATGGATGTTAAAAAAATAGTTCAAATTCGATTTAAGATCTTATGCCCGTCTACGCTAAGGCTAAGGTACAATTGCTTCCAGATGGATACTGACCAAAAAGGGGTCATTCTGCTCATAAAAGTGAACAAGTTTTCCTGAAACAATTGTGTAATTAACAAAAAAAAAATTAACTAAAATGGGATATTTACCATGATTTGTTTGTTTGAATGAATGAATGAAAATATTTTATTGTACCCCACAAGATAACAAAATAAACATAAACTAAAAGTACAACGGGCGGTCTTATCGCTTAAAGGCGATCTCTTCCAGGCATCCTTGGAGTTGAATGTATGCAATTGTTTGAGTGTCTTCTTGTTACATGTACCACAGATATTATAACACTACATGTACCATAATAACGAGAGGAACTGAGGTCTGTGGGTGTGGGATGTTAGTGGTAGACAAATCGATCTACCCTCCTTCTCTCTTTTATTGCGAACGATACCACATTCAAGTACATCTTGTCCCTGACACACTAGCGGTATCTAGACGCGCAGGTGCCAGCTGGTAGCATGTGTTTTCCATTCTTGCACAATCCAACCACTGGATTCCAATCTCCAGATTATTCAGAGAATTGAAATCTTCTCTAATGAAATTCCTATGTTTGATAATCTCAATTACCTCCTAAATCCCATAAAATTTAATTTAATGGTTAATATCCCATTAATTTAATACCTGATAAATATGTTCAAAACCATGATATTTTCAAAATTTAAAATTTAACATCTTTCAAACAATAAGTAGTAGAACAAAAATTGAGTAGAATGGATAATATATTATTCCTGTATTACAGGACCCGGGCAATTTATTCGAATTATTTATTAGCAGCCTGCAATTTTTGTGTCTTATATTAGCGTTTTGTAAGAGGTTGTAGGCTTGTATGTTTATTTGTTTAAATCTAAATTATATAGAAAAGCATGCTGTTATATATTCAAAACTATATTTCACGTTACTATCATCACATGATATCTAAACTCTATTTTAATGAATCACATCATATTCAATTAATTGTAGCCACAATAAGCCTGACGAATCCGCGATCATAACTAATACATTAGATTTCTAAGTACATGCTTGCATACTATGTATTTTATAATTAAAATAAAGGTCAGTTACCAATTTAGGTATCGCGACCGTAAAATGTAACATCACGTTATATTGTGTTAAAAACATTGTTTCATAGCTTTCTATGCAATGGTGATATTATAAACCTATGAATAATTAGTTTGTATTGTAATATAAGAAATTTGTTCATTTCTATTTTTGTACATTCCTAAATTTAGCTAGTTTCTATTTCAGTTTTTCACTACAAAATAAACCAAAGTACTAGTGTACCTAATGTTTTCTTGTCATTACTTTAATTGGATCTGCAATATTCATTTTCTATGTGATTAATTATACATCATAATTATTGTGATATTTATGTGTGACTTTGTTGGTATTACTGTTAAGTTTTAGTTATATAAATAACATATATTTTATTTTATGTTTCATTTACCTGGCTGATGAGGCAAGCTATACAAGCTATGTTTGTCTCGGTACACATACAAAAAAATTACAATTAAAAAATTTAAAAACGTTATCAAACATAAATAAATACATACAAATCATACATAGAAAACGCCTTGACCCGAGACAAACATAAACTAATCGTGCAAACATTTGTCCCGCAGCGGGAATCAAACCCGCAACCTTCTGCGTCTCAGGCGGGCCTTCGCCACAGAGGTCGTCTGGATTATTTAGATGATAATAACGCTTGGGGTTGAAAATGCTCTAACTCGATTAAAAATATCTAGTACCTATTTTTTTGTAAAAGGAGCATTAAGCAGAATAACTTTTTTATACAGCCTTGTTTTCTTGCCTAGGTCGCGGAGGAACAGGCAGTAGATAAAACCGACGTTTAAGTGTTCCTTGTGATTGAAATGAATAATGAATTTTAATTTGGTAAAACTAAGGTAGTTGGGAGGTTATAGAACGAATTTAATAATTATCAAAGGTAATTAACTATTTATGGCAAGAGATAGTGTTGATTTGGTCAAGCATTTTTTAAACCTTTTCCACTTTGTAATTAAAATACTGCTAACTGTTCAGATCACCATAGACATTAGCGGCAATCATAATTTTTTAATTAAAGTTTATTAGGACTGGTAGGCGCTACCTATGGTTAGTTTTATAGAATCGACCCCAAAAGTAATAAAAAAATAGACTTCAGATTTGATATGCTTTATTTAATTCATTTAAGACATAGATAGTAATTTGAATATTTGCTTAGATATAATAGATTGATATATCACTTCACCGAACTCCTTAAAAATAACTAAATGACTATGTGGAATGCGGCAGTGCTCGAAAATGCATAGGCCTTTTGTAAGAGTAGGTAGGTACTAGGCACAAAAATAGTGACAAAACTTACTCGATTATACCTTTGTATACTTTAAAACTTATAAAATAACTTCAATAAATAAATAATGCTAGACGTTTTTCACACAGGCTGGATGATTCCAGCCCAAAACCCCCAAACTAAGCAGAGCTTGTGTTATGGGAACTACATAACTGATATAAAAAAAAAGTATATAAGTAGTATATCAGTCATGGGAACTACATGACTGATATACTAACTAATAACACAAGCTCTGCTTACTTTGGGGCTAGATGATGCTGTGTGAAAAAAAATGTCCAGCATTATTTATTTATTTATCCTACTTATATATACATATTTTTTGTAAATACATACATAATATACATAGAAAACACTCAGAACCGAGACAAATATTTGCAGATCATACAAACATTTGTCCCGCGGCGGGAATCGAACCCGCAACCTTATGCGTCCCAAGCGGGCCTTGGCCCACTGCGCCACAGAGTCGTCAATTAATAAAGTGCCTCTTGATTAGTTGAAAGTGTTAAAACAATGAAATCCTGAATTGTACTACTTATAACATCCTTTTTTTTTAAATTAGGTACTAAAGATTCAGTTTAGTTTATTTTGCAAGCTTGAAACCTTGCCTAAATTACATACTAATACCTTTGGTATATAATAAAATTAGGTTCTATTCTAACTTCACAACTATAGTCTTATAGTAGCTCTCTCTGTCACAATTGCATGGATGTGAAAAGGACGCACTACTACTGTGGGTAACAATGAGTATAGGTATTAGTTTATACTGTGATAATACTTTGAATAGGAAAGTGAAAATATGAACAATCTCAATGAATTTGTGGACTTTGATGTCTCTCTCTATATTAACAGTGTCGATATCAACAACAATAGGGCAGTTCTTACATTGGCCTACGAAACAAAATGAGTGAATCAAACTCGATCACTTAACAAATCATCATTTCTCAGTGCCGATTCATTCTTCAACTCCTTTCTAGTCCTATTAAAGTTCTCCAAAGCTCCCAAACCCGCTTTTATACTGTTCATTTCGATCCTATTCCAAATTGTTCCCATTAACAAATGATAGAAACTCAGCCCCGTTAGAACCAATTTTATAAAGTCATAAACAACATGGTTAGGCCAGAAACCTTCTGTACCTATTAGAAACATAAAAAGCAAACCGCCTACGATTAAAAATAGCTTTTTGGAGCGCGATAAATCCAACTTAGCTTCTTCGCAGACTTTGATAGTTTGAGATATTGTCTCGTCAAAAGCACTGTCTTTGCTGATCTGTCTTAGAGTTAGCTGCGGTTTCTTGAACGCGGAATGTTGAAGTCTAATCTCCAATGCAACAGCGTTGTGGTCGGAGTAAGAGAACGACTTGCCAGGCACCCTGTCTTCTAAGGGATTACCGAAGCTTATAATGGTCGGCTGTAAAGATACAAAAAATATATTTGACAGAATTTCTTAAAACTTTTTATTAAACTATGTACTTATCTACTTAAAATGTTCTGCATTCTTATTTTATATAATTTACTTTTAATTTCTCAATAAGCGAAATATGGAGTATTTACAAGTATCTGGTTATTTTTTTAACCAGATACTTAGTATGAGTTAAGCTGATCCAAAATAAGTCAAAACACAGACACATGCACCTACGTGCAGAGGGTCACAGCTTCGATCGAGGGTGGGGATAATGGACCGGGTGGCGACAGTCGTCGAACCAACGTCGTAGGGTACTAAGATCACATACATGGCATACAAAATATTGTAAAAATCTTCTCAAGATATTAAAATATTGTAAAGGCTACTTCACACCCTGACAGGAAGTTTTTTCTTGTCTCTGTATTTTTTTTGGTGTAATAAAGTATAGGTACATACCTCCCAAGCAGGATTAGCTTGGAACAGAATATGGTCGATTCTCTTTCCATCGGGGTTGAGTTTGATCTGGTTTGCGTCGGAATAGCTGTTGTTAGCATTCTCACATGTTCCCGAATGCTTCCTTATTGTAGGGTTACTGCCTTCGCATATCAAATCATATGGGTCCAGTAATGATGGTAGTTGAGTGATTATTCTGTTTACAAAAAAAAACATATGCAGTAATGTCATATAGTTGGGTAATTTGTGATTTATATTTCTTTCAAGCAACAGTGGGATGATCCCCTTCATCACCCAGACTCTTAAGAGACTAAAGATTTTGAAGGAAGCCGATAACACAACACACACACACAATGTGCATTTAAATTCTAGTTTTTTTTCCTTTTTATTGTTCCTATTAGGTACAACTTTTAGGATCATTTATAAAAAAAGAGCGGGTTTTCCGAATACAAGCATATAATCGCTTAAAACAAGACTCCAAACCCTATGTGCACTAATTTATAAGTAACAGAAAATAAATATTTGTATTTTCTATCTATCTATTAATAGGAGTACTTATTTGCGGCCATTAAGTAATTTGTTTTTTTCACTCTTCTGGTAATCCGTCCATTAGCAAATGCATACATGAACTAACCAACGTTACCCTGGCCACACTATCTATTAGGTGTTAAGCCTATCAGTGGAAGTTTGCGGGTTTGATTCCTCCTTGTAAATTGTGGCATATTTATTTATTTTATAGCCTTTTTTTTTTAAATCATTTTTTAATGTCTACTCTGTGTGCCCACTGGCAAAGGCCTCCTCCAACCTATTTCACTTGTCTCGGTCTTGAGCGATTTTTTTCCATGTTCTACTAGCTGTCTTTACTATTTCATCATCCCATCTCCGGAATGGCCTTCCTTGTTAACGCTTGCCGTTTCTTGGATAAGTATAAGCACTTGTTCCATTTCTCTTCTACTCGTATCACGTGACCAGCCCATCGCCATTTTAATTGTTTTATTTTTTAGTTTACATCTTGAACTTTTGTTGTTTTTCTTATGGTGATGTGACTAATTGAAAAAATAACCAAGCAGAGTTTGTTGCCTGATTCTTCTAGGCTTGGTCGCGGGAGAAGAATCGGCGTAAATTCACTTAAAAATTTTAAATTCACGTAGTTTTTAAGTTGACGTTTCTTTAAAGTGCTTGTGAATTCAATGAATAAAAACCTATTGACTTCGACTTTGAATTTTGTATTTTTTTTTTCTTCCGGAATTGCTTCTCTCCATGACATATAATTAAATCTTAATTGCTATAAGCTTAGGTACCTGTAAGACAGGTCCCCGGGCCCTGTGTTGAGATCGCCAGCTAAGACTGAAATATCTGCGGGCGATGCCGTCAGGTATATAAATTCAGCCGTGGAGTGAGATTGAAGTACTCTGTGCGCTAGGTATATGTCGTCGGCGTGGTATTCTGCGTGCAGCTGAAATACACACCATTATTTTTAGGATTTGGAATGCTAACTAATAATAAGTCAAACAGAGGCATATGCCAAATAGCAGTTCCATGATTAACCAATATCTGAGGCCACAGATAGTGGACTCTGTCGAGATTGTCTCCAGTTTGAAGAGACTGTGGAGCATGAGGTAATGCACCTCCACAAATAAAGTCGGGTCGAAGACGGGACTGCAAGAACTCATCAATGCATGCTCTTGTCATCATTAACTGACAGGAGGTCAGGGATAATGGAACACTGCTGTCATCAACCCAGAGTCCTTCTCCGCTACTTCAAGGAGTTGGGCTGGTTGGGGTCTGCTTAGAAGGGGGATAATGCACAATACACCCCAATGCGGGATGTCAGAGCAGACCTTAGTTCCCCCACTCCACTTCAAATTCAAATTAACCAATATCTTTACTTACATGCGTACAGTAAACATTGACTAGTCTATCACCACATCTTATCCGGCACAAGCCAACTCCCTTCCCTCCGAACCAGTCTCCGTGATGAATCTTGTGAATGTAGCCATTCAGAGGCCACTGGTGGAAGAACACATCCTGGATCAGCCATTTGGAGAACACACACAGACCCGAGCCAAGGACACCACTTGTAAATATATAAAAAACATCATGAGACATCTTCATCATGTGTAGAAGTACACTGCTAGACATAGGGGAAAGTTTCCCCAAAGAGTGCCATGATGAATGATCTTGGGCTTCATTCATTATCTTACTATCCCATCATAGAGGCATAATAGCAAATAAAATATTTATACACTTTACTGAGTTTAAAAAAGAACAAAGAAAATGATCACTACACTTGGAACCCTAAGACAAAGTCTACAATCTTTTTGTAAGTCTATAAGCAGGTTTGGTGTGGGTAATCAGGCATGTCAGGGAAGTTGTCCAGTCTCTTTGGGTAACTGATGGTGGTTTGCTGTGATGCCAAGCAATTAGGCTGTGCGTTCAGGTGTTCTTTGTATTTGGTTGAGTATTGTTTAATTTCTTCGCTCATGTGTCAATACCCAGTGGTATTCGGTGTTCAGTTCAGAGTACTTAGTATGGCATTTTTGCTCTTTGTATGGTGGCAATATTTGAATATTTGAGCAGGCTTAAACTACTTTAAGAACTTTTAAATGTATGAAATTACCTGTAAAAATAGTGAGAGTAAGGAAGTTTATCTTTCAAACTATCTTCGAGAAGTAGATAATCTTTTTCACTCCAAACTTCCTGAAGGCACACAATATTGTGTGAGCTTTCTGACAAGTATTTAGCTATAGCTTGAAACCTTTCCTTGCGATCCTTTGAAACTACCGGTATACCCCTGAAAATGGAACACATATGTAATTCAAAATTTACAAGTTTGTGAAATACACTACCTAATATAAAAATACACAGCTGGCTGTAGAAATGTAGACTGTTTTGTTTCATAGTAAAGTTGTTCCTATCAAGCTATAAGTATGGTGAGCAACACCACTTGGTGATCCCTCAAAAGGTCGTGAGACTGAACTTTTTTTTTTCATCATTTGTTGTGTATGTCTCAGGCAACATTTGCATTTGCATCAGAAAAAAAAACCCCCGAGGGGTAATCAGTTGGTGAGCTAAGCTTCAATAATTATTGATTAGAAAATTATTATTACAGAAAACACTGAAAGTTACCAGCAGTTCAATGTGAAAATGTTTAGTCTAAATTCCATTGTATTTTGCAACATAACTTAACCTCGTTATATAGCCACAACAACAGACTAGACTAGTAACGGATACTACGTATCTCACAATTACACTAAATAAATTCAAAACTCAGACTTGCAGTTTACAGCAAATCTATGAAATACCTAAATGTATTGGTATTGTTTTGAGTTCACTCATTGATAGGTACCAAATGCTGTCACTGTCAACGGTCAAAATCAGCTGACTATATTTGACACTACAATCTACTTCTTAATTATGGCTTCTGTGGGACATTACAATCCAAGAACTCAGTAGATGGTTGTAGGTATGTACAAAATTGATTTGGTGAAGGGTCCGTGCCAGACATATTTTAGATAAATAGGTACACAATTTGATTCTGTCCTACAGAAAAAACAGTGATAATTATTACTGCCATCTATCAAGAAGTATCTTTACTTCATAATATTTTAAAGAGATTCAATGTTTTTACGGATATCCGTTAAAAAAATACGTCGTTGAGTTAAGAACACGCGAACATTTCGATAAACTAATTTTCAGCACAAGCCTATGTTGAGGGAGACTTGAACAAAAACAATTTATATTTTTTTTCAAACCTTTATTGAACTAATTGAGGCATTTTAGCATCATTTTCATTTCTATTACTCGAATCACACTCACGCGACCGCTAGACTAGTTTGCTATGAAATTACACTCACAAGCAATGCCAAATTATGTAATTGATTCATAGCACCCCAAATAATCTACAGTACAAGCACTTCAATGGCTTCATGATCCTTAATTTTCTGTTCAATTGCAAAGTCAGCAAAACAATTCTGTTCAGTTCCAGATTCAGCAATACAAATATTTTCAGTTGCAGGGTCAGCAATTCTAATTTGTTCAGTTGCCAAGTCAGCAATACTAATCTGTTCAGTTATAGGGTTAACAATACTGATCTGTTCAGTTGCTGGGTCAGTAATATCAATCTGTTCAGCTACAGAGTCTTCAGTTCTATCCTGTTCAGTTGCAATAAGGTTTTTTAGGGTTCCTTTAATATTTTCATCTTCAGGGTCTACAAGTAAGCCAGCTATCCTAAGAGCAGTACATGTTTTGACAACACCTTTGTCACATCGCAATTTACGGCCAGTTTTCTTGGTTGGTTGGGTATATTCTTTTGGTTTGGAATGTGTTTCAAGATGCAACAGAAGTCTCGCCTGAAAGATAATTATTATCTGTTGAAATATCTTACAGCCTATTTAGCAATGTGGTGGATTATGATGAATTTCGAGATGGCGAGAGCACCTTTTGTTTATTGAATTCACCTATTTAGAATACCAGATTTAGAAGGTACCAAATTGGTATGTTGACAGATTCTCAAGATGTTAGGACTATCTAGTTACTATGAGTTTTTATTCTAAATATTCAAGTTGAAAAACCACCATATTTAAAGTCCCCATTAGAATATCTACGAATATCAAAGCAATTTTGTGAATACCTTGGTTGAAAGTTTTGCAGAGCAGATTCCACATTCATGCTTCACTTTAAGATGTTTCATCTTGATGTGTTGTTTCAAATTACTATTTCTGGTGTAAACTCTGGAAAATAAAATAAAATAAATTTGTAAATGGTATGTACCTTTATTCTTTTCTAACCTATCTTGTCCCACTGCTGGGCAAAGGTCTTCCCCAATTCTAGATGTTATACCCACAACACAGGGAATCCTTGTGTGGGGTCTGGACTATGTGTGTTGGTTGGGTGTTTTATTTATTTTATTAATTCTTTCCATCTTGATTGCCACACAAACACCCCCAATCCTGATTATTATTTTCTAGGTATAGCTATCAAAAAAGTGGCTTCTTTTCCTTGGTATAGCTGCAATGCTGTTATTATTTGAGAAACATATGTTGCAGCTTGTGTCAAACCACCTTGGTAATCACACTTTGTTTTTTTTAGTGTGATTTTGTAACAAGCCAACATCCAATATTTTAATTCATAATTTAAAATTGTATGTCTTACCTTCCACAATGTTTGTAAGTACATGGGTAAAATGTTGGGGTATGTTGTGTATTGTGGAACTTAGAATGACGTATCATATGGACCCTTTTGTTGAATTTTCTGCCACAATCATCACAAATGTATTCTGAAATAGAATAGTATTACTGTATAGTTAAATGATATATATTTATATGATCTTGCCCTAAAATTGCTGTGATTTAACAGACATAACAATCAAATTAATAAATATTGGCTAAATTAAATCTGAACCATCATCAACACCATTGTGGTAAATCATGCCTCCTTAGGCAAACAAATTGGACCACAACAAGTGGAGATGGACAAGCCACATGATTTGCACTGCACAAGACGAGTGCAGCAAAATTGGCACTGTTTAGCAACCACAAGATAACATGAGGAGCTGTGGCAGACAGTACCAGAGGTTGGAGAATGAGATCAAACTCACAGCAGGCTCTAACTGGAGGAGAGTTTGCCGAGACAGATGTAATTCAAAAACAATGGAAGGGACTCTTGTGAAGACACCAGTGTGCCATACAATAAAAAACAGAAAAATAAAAACATACCTGTATGCATCATCTTTTTGTGCTTTAGGTATTTAGACCATTGAACAAATACCATATCACATAAGTCACAATTGTATGTCTTGTGATGTTTCATGTGTTTCCTTTTCTCATAAAGAGTAATGAATTCAGAACTGCAGAATTCACAGCTGCAAAAAAAACTTTGTATGCATAATCAGATAAAACTATTACCATTTTGGTGTACACCTTTATACACCACAAGGAACCTACCCTTGAAATGTCAGGTCTCTAGAAATCAGCGCTGTGTGTTGAGTCAGTTAGCGAGTCACAAAATTATTTGATATAAAAGTTAATTTTAAAGTGTAAACAGCAGTTATGTAAAACATTAAATTTAAATCTTTACTGTAACTGAAGTTTGGGACAAATTTAAGATTCAATATATATTAACAATTCTATATATATTTAGGCAGCGGGCAGAAAGTGGATGATTAGAGCCGGGCTCAGTGGCGCATATTGGGAGATGCCTATGTCCAGCAGTGGACTAATGTGGGCTGATAATGATGATGCTATATATTAAGATGTTTACCTGAATGACTTCACAAAATTATGTCCATACATATGAGCGCTCAATTGGTGCTTCTTCTTGAAGCTGGTGCTGCAGACATCACAGTTGAACCAAGTGCTCCTCCCGTGATACACTTTTATGTGGCGCTTTAAGTTCTGGCGATTAACATACACTTTCATGCATTCAGGGCAGCTGAAAATTAACAGCAATTTTTTAGCAACTCTGTTTATAGGGTACTTATTCTTTAAGAGCTTTATTTATTATACATGTTTGCAAGAACATTCTTATTCGGGGTGATGCAGACAACTGATTTGATGACATAGTTTCAATGATTTAAAGATTTATTTTTATAAGAGGTCATTGTTAAAAGTAGGCTTAAGGTAGTTTTTAAGTGATATATCTAATAGCCTAAGCTAGGATAGTAAGTATCCTGTGTGATAGGTATTGGCGGCCACCATCAAGCGATATAACGAAATTATAATTTGCATGTTTGCAAATGCCAGGCTTTCAAAGACCCCAGGCGATGGATGGAGGGTTAAGAGGCATGAGGACAAGTAAAAACTTACATACTTTATTTCTTTTAAATAATAGGTACCTGTAAACAACGTTAACCGTTGGTTCCATGTGCGCACTGTGAATGTGCCGGTCTAGATGACTTTTATTGGTATATGATTTTTTGCAGTTAGGTTCTCCACACACAAATTCTTTCTGAAAAGTAAATTATTAAATCGATTATTATTATTCAAAATCATCACAACTTCATGTACAAAACCCATTCAAACCCAGCAAGTTTCATCCACGTGCGAAAAACACTTACAATATTCTGATGAATTTTCTCGTGCAGTTTCAGTCTGTATGGTCTATTAAACGCAGAGCCGCATTGCAAACAAACGTGTTTTTTCTCAGTTATCGCTTTGGTCCGAGTTTTATTCATTTTATTTGATTTTGACCAATTTTTCGAGGAAATTCTCTCATCCAAACACCAGTCACAGGCACACGAGCAAAACAAAATTAATCTGTGCAGTCATATTAAAAAATCTATCCACAGACTAGTTAGGGATATAAGCAAGAGAAGAATCAATATCACAGACCACAGACTTACTAAAGATGCTAACGCTTATCAATGTAACTAGTGAAAGACTAGATAAGGATATTAAGATGGATACTAGTGCTTTATCCATGAATTAACCCTACAATGCATGACTTTTTTTTTTTTTTAAATAAAATTATATGTGATATGTATACATGTTTGCTACAAGGGAAAAATAGTAAAAAAAAAATAAAAAACACATAGTTTAAAAAAAAAACGTATTTTTATTCATGTTCCACATGTGGAACTCCATGCATTAAGGTTCCTTTTATGACCAGGTATAGAGATATAAAAAATATGTATTTTTTTCGTTTTAACACGCTCTGTTTTGTGTTAAATGTGAAATTTTCGGAAACAATTATTATCCTTGTTTAGGCAAAGTTCAACCCTGCATTTTTCGCAGCCTACAAAAGTTTTTCCTCGACATCCAGGATATTAACAACGCTGACGTTTTGCGTTCCAGATAGGGAAATGGTCTATTCGATCTATCCTTACATCTTGAGGAGGAAGAATCGCCACGTTTGACTTTTTTGCTTTTTCAGCTATAAGATCTTCAGTTCTAGTAGATGGTCGACCAGCTTTCTTGATCATCGATGGGCCACACATACACAGAGATTTGGCTAAATCGAACTTGAACTTTCTTAGTTTTTGCGGTTTTGGACTGCTTTGAGGTGGCTTTCACGGTTTTAGCGACTTTCTTAGTGACCTTGCATGACGTTTTTGTCGGTATATTTGTCTTTTTACCTAGGCCTGATGTACTCGCTTGAGGCTCTTGAGGTGAAACAGCAGTATCACTAGAAATAACCGCTGAAGATGCACAACTCCTGGTGTTGTAGGTGGATTCTACCGAATCAGTGTGTAGGAAGTCACCTGAACTGGATGCCCCCTCTGAAATTTCGACTGGTAATTCGGATGAATGGAGTTGTGCATTAGTTGTAAAGAAGTCGTATGGAACCGTGGTCAGCTCAACTAATTCAGGACTCGAAGATCGACTTCTTTCTGACTCAGTAGATTCTGCACAGGCCCGATTTATTGTTGCCCGCAATATTTCGATGTCAAAATCACTATCGGCTCCCGATGAATCAAGATCGTCTTCACTTCCCGAAGGTATTCATAAATAATGTTCAATATCCGCATCTCGTAAGGGTTTCTTTCGTATAATCTAAAACAAAAACAATTAACTACTTTCAATCAGCCCTAAAACAATTTTAACGATTTTGAGCCTTATGCTTTGGACATACGTTCTCAAATTAATACATATTATTTGACGTAAATATATCATAAAGCCGCAAATAACCGTTACTACAGATTAGGCCAAACTATAACTTATGCAGATGTCATAAAGACTCTGACAAGTGCAAGCGTTCCTCACTTGTTTTGTATAAGCAATATGAACCTCAATGCATGGTGTACCATATCGGGAACGTTTGAAAAATATTGCTCGACGTTATCTAAACATTTCAAAACAATAAAATTAAACTTACCATTGAATAATACACAGTTTAACAGTCACAATATATATTTTTTCTTGCTGTTTAACTTTAAAATGATTTTTTTGTCGCACTTAGAAACTTGTCAAAACAGATTTTTGCATTAATTATCGAAATTTGATCGATCGCTCGATACCTTGGATATTTACTGCTGCCTAGCGGTAACACGCCGAATTATTATAGTAGCCTTGAATGTAAAGTAACCTTCAAAGTATAAAAGATGTCGCTGCCTACCTGATTCTTGACAAAATTCGCACATATTTCGGTCGTGTCATATATGGAACTGTATGCATTGTAGGGTTAACTAGGGGGTTGTAATACAGACTATTACTTCTTGTTATACCTAGTTACCTACGTGGAGTAAGACCAAAAATATATTAATACGAACTCATTGTATAAGTAGGGTCACTATTAGAATAGGTCATATTTTGTAACGATATTAGGTAATTATTTTCTCAAAATTAGAACGGTAATTGTGCCGTTATCGTTATAATTTTAAGAAAACGCTAATTCATTATACGGAAATAAAATAAAACAAGTAGGTAAGTAGGTAAGCAAATAGCTGAACAATACCCTACCTGCAGTCATGTAGTTTCCTTAACACAAGCTCTGCTTACTTTGAAACTACATGATGCTTAAAAATGTCCAGCATTACAAATAAAACAACAACTAACTTATTTAGTAGGTAGGTACAACTAACTTATTTAATTACCTAAAATCCTGACATTTTTAAATCCCCCGGAAACCTGACCAATGCTTAAAAATCCTGACATGTTAGAACAAATCCTGACGTCTGGTAACTTTACCTTCAAGCCTTCATGGATGACTCAAGGAAGTCATCTACATGATGGTATGCACTTGGCAATTAAATAAAAGAACGAACATTTTCAGGTACTGCCAGTATTTCTGTCCGAAGCTGCGGGCAAACGGTGGCTGGTGCGGATAAGAGTTTGCAGTTTGGTAAATGGAGCATTGTGTGATGTGTCGTTTTCAGAGGCTTTGTTGATTAGGCGTCTCTACATGCTCCTGTTATAGCTTCCACCTCCTTCGGGAGATGTCAGTTTTCCAAGTCCACTTTTTACCCAAGGGTTATTATGATTGGGAAGTGGTCTCCGTCTAAGTCATATAGCACTTTCACGTTGATAAGGCTCCTAAGCGCCTGGTGCAATACAATGTTAACTAAGTACAGGTTGGTAGTTTGTACTTCGTAGCCGTATTGTTCTGCATCCTCTTCCAGCTGGCGAGATAACTAAGAACTCTACGCAGTGTGTTTCTTAGCTTTGAAGTTAGAAATATGAAAATTAATCATATTTCTATTTGAATCACATCTACTGAGCTTAAATAAACACGGAAGGGTTTCACGGTTTTTGGATTTTGTAGTTTTAAGGGGGAGAAATGGAGGTGAAAGTGTGTCAGTATGGGTTTCTTTTAGAACACGACTCCACGCGTGCAAAGCCGCGTGGCAACAGCTAGTCATGGACACGGATTTCATGGATAAGGTGATAGAACAAATCAATAATGTATTGATGGGTAGAAAAGGAAATACCGGAAAGTTACTTTCCGTTTCCATTCTGCGGCAGTCCGATCCTTAGAAGAACTAACTATTGTAAACGTAGGTAGGTAGTGGTTATTTCCTCTATGGAACTAAGGAACTCATGGGAAATGTGGTTAGTTTTATAAAGAACTAATGGCTACGTTTAATCCGATC
Source organism: Perizoma affinitatum (assembly GCA_961405105.1). Taxonomy (NCBI): domain Eukaryota; kingdom Metazoa; phylum Arthropoda; class Insecta; order Lepidoptera; family Geometridae; genus Perizoma; species Perizoma affinitatum. The sequence continues at coordinate 10,298,372 of OY560194.1, read as the reverse complement.
AGTTAATAGGGATGCTCTCTGCCTGGTAGTTGCTTGGCAACCGGTAAACAAAGTTTCAAAACATCGCAAAGTTCAAAATAAACAACATTTCACAAATCAAGAAATCAAGAAGAGATGGCAGAGCTTTTATTCCATGAATAATCATCCAGTAACTTACAATAATTGAAGGTACCTACTTACAATAATTTAAAACCAGAACAAAAAGTTAAGTAGGTAGGTAGGTAGATAGATGACCATACTCAAGTAATGGTCTCTTTATGTAGGTTATGTAGTTATTTACCTACCTATCAAGTTTTTTTAAGTTTTGGTAGGTAACTTCCTAACTACAGATAAGTAAGCAGTAACCTGTTAAAGTAACACAATGTTTTGGTTCCATTAAATAGGTTAGAAACAAGTTTTTCACTTGAGTAGATAAGTATTCCTACCTAGTCTACTTACTCATGTGAAGTTCAGTTACTCTAGTTCTAGTAAGTAGACAGGTAACTCAAAATTTCTAGGTTCCTTTATTGGGTTACAGCTAAGTTTGCGACTGAATTTCAGATATTAAGGAGTAGGTACCTTATTATCTGAGCAACACGAAATCGCTGGGTACTACATTTTTATTCAAATTGATATCACAGTATTAAACTTAAAGACAAGACAGTCTTCGAGCGAAAACTCTAAAATTATGTCAACTTACGCCAAAATCACTTATTATTTTGTAATTAGAAAATAATCTTCTATACTTACTTATATAATCGTTTGTGAAAGTGTGTATGGGAGTATGGGTTTTTATAAGAGTCCACGCGAGCAATGCCGCTGGCAACAGCTAATGTAAAATAATATTAATAAATATGTTTACTTAATACCTATTGCTTGCGACTACATTAAATAGGTAACAGACAAGTTTGCCACTGCATTCACAGATAAGGAAGCGCCTGCAATATAAAAATGCCGTCTTTGGAAGCTCCGTGCGTTGAGCTGGGCAGCGCGCCGCAGAACAGCATGGTCGCTTCACCGTCGCCGTCCGAGATATCCAGCGCCAGCTCTCCTGAGCCTCAGCCAATACGAGCAACTCCTTTATTTCGGTACCTAGTTAACTTCTTTGCAATATTCGCCCTACGTTAGGTAATTTTGATGCATGGTGGCTCTGGAAAGGATCTAGTGGCTAATGGGAAAACCAGTGTACGTTAAAAGTATCTTCTAATTTTTGGTTCTAAGGGTGTCGGTTTCCTCACGAAATTTTCCTTCACCATGGGAACACTAGGCGCACGTACCTAAATTTTTCACGTCGTCAGCTTTCGATCTTCGGATCGATAGTCAGACTTTCGCCACTACTAGTATTAGGTTTACTGGCTCTAGCTGATTATTCCAAATTTTACCTTCCTAATAATACGTAATATCTATATTATTGTAATGCTACGCGGTTATGTGCCGAATATAATGTTTGGATGTGTCTCTGACTACCCTACTTGATATCCTCATATTTCTGTGTACTAAGAATGGATCTGAGGATCTCCTTCATGGGGTGTATAGTCGTGAGCGTGTTTTTTATTCCTCTTAGACGCAGAAAAAAAAACGCTCAATATCCGCCACATGCCATGTGGCGGATATTGAGTATACTAGTGAAGTCACACTAGTGAAGTCACATGTGACTTCACTAGTATTCACTGACAGGTGTTGCATTAAATAATTGGCCATTTAGCGGATCGACCTCAATGGGATCAAAGTTTGATTTTGGTACTTTTCTGGGTTATCAGAGCCCTAGCGATGCCGCCACCGGAGCCCGAGCAGCCACGGGGTCAGGATGAGCTTGAACGCCGCCTTCCCGGCTACCAACGGATCGTCATACCTCGAGAGCTCAACCTGATTGAACTACTGGTAAAGTCTTATCATTTAATCTTCAATTCTTATTTTCAGCCATTAATTCAGCTTATGAATCTTTCAACTCGGATCGACCTGATTCGATGTTTTACTTAACCTTACTTGGAGGTAAACAAGCTTACAGTTCATGAGGTCGTCAATTGACATTTGACGACGATAACAGATCCGGAGCATTCAAATAGACCCCGATGCGGGGTCAACGTCTAGCTTTTTCCCCCAGAATTAAAATTAGACTGGGTTATGTCCATTGCTGTGGGTATTGCATAGCTTGCTACTTATAAAGGAAAATTTGTATAGCTCCGTGAATAACTGTTCGTTCAGAAACAATGCAGCGGAATCACGACAGATGACGAGGTGCTTCAAATACGCGAGGCCAGGCTCCGAGTAGTCGCAGAGCGGGTTGGTCTGCGGCGTTTGAACATACTGGCTCCGAGACTGCGGTCATTGACGCTGGACGGGAGCGCACTTACTTCGCTGCGGGACCTTGGAATTGGTTTGGTGCATCTCAAGGCAAGTTTGTCTACATACAATTTCTTGATTAAAATAAATAAAATAAACATCCTGGCCATGGGGTCAGGACTAGTGTGACTACTCAATTACTCTAGAATGAACTAGGGTTGCCTGTACATCAGCAACTACGAGAACCATTAAAACATAACACGTAGATCAATAAAAAAAATATCTGCAGAACATGCAAACATTTGTCCTGCTTTGGAAATCGAATCCGCACCTCTTGCGTCGCGCCACTGAGGTCGTCAAACCCACATAACCCCATTACCACTTTTGCAATCATAAACGGTGGCCTTCTTCCTTCATAGGTCCTGAGCGTAAACCGCTGTGGCCTGAACAGCCTTGATGGCGTCTGGGGCTTAGGCGCCCTTCGCGAGCTCAGCGCTGCTGGGAACCGGTTACAAGACCTGCAGCCCTTAGCTGCCCTTCAAAAACTTCACACGCTGAATATTTCTGAGTGAGTCTTGAGGCCCGTTTTCGAATCTCGTGATTTGGTACAATTTAAGGGTATGATTTAGGGAAGCGTCTATTCTCTTGTTGTCTTCTATGCTCGCTGACGGTGCTCATAAGGAAAACCCTATAAACGATCAACGAAACTCCAGCAGGAGAATAGTAAAGTGCGTGCTATAGTCGTAATCGTAAAGTTTCGTACTTGTTTGTGGGAGCAATCCGATTTGTTGACCGTTTATAGGTACTTCCACATGAGCACCGTCCGCTACCACACGAGTGAGACGGGAGCTGTTGAAGAAATGGGGGAGTTCCTGTCTCACGGCAGTCGAAGCGTCAGCAGGGGAATATTGTAGTACTTGTCCCTGTTAAATTCCTGCGCAAGATGGGCACAAAAATAGCAAATACACTGAGATCAATACCAAAAATAGAAGATCTTGGAGAAAAAACACAATTTTAAATGGAGATGGGGCGGGGCATATGCTAGGAGAACAATTGTCAATCTACTTGACCAAGGGGGGACTGATTAAAAAGTAGTCGGACAACCTAAGACGGGTCACTGGCCCACAATGGACAAGAGCTGCATGAGACAGATAGAAATGGAAAGAACCGGAAGATGTGTCACAAGGACACACTGCGAAAGCAGGCTTAGAAATATAAATATGATAAATTTGTACTCATTTCGTTTTAAACTTGTTTGTGTTAGCAATCCGATATCTGATGCGGGCCGTCTCTGGACGCTGGGCATCTGCAGTTCTCTCCGGCGGCTGACGCTGACGGGCACCGAGGCGGCTGACTGCGCCCATTATCGCTCGCAGGTCGCCTCGGCGCTGCCGATGCTCGTGTACCTGGATGACCGACCACTGCATACGGATGTTGAATGTGAGACATTTACAAAATAGACTCGCTTCACATTACATATTTGGGAACGCTTCCGTCCGGTAGTGATCTGGATTAATATCCATGGATCTATCTTAGATGTTTCATCTGTATTTTTGTATATACCTACTTGTACCAGTTGTATGAATAAATTTATTATTAATTACATTAAGTACTTATAAGTATCATTATTTTGGATTGATAAATTACCTAATTACCTTTAAAACAGGATAGATACTCGGGAATCGGATCCGGAGTATCACGGAGTAAACGGCGAAACAAACCAAAAGATATCAAAGTTTGAATAATGTCTTACTTCGTTATTTCAGTTTATTTTTAAAGCTCTAATATGTTGTTATAATAATAGTATCTAAGAATAAGAATAGTAGAATAGTATTTATTTAGTATTTTTTATATTTCGATTAATTTGATTAGTTTAAACATTAATATGACTCGTTCTTTTTTGAAGTCGGTTAAAAGAAAATTCGTTTTCGTACAGATGACTCCGATGGTCTGTTCGGAGTAGCGTTATCATCGGACTCTGGCGAGGATGACGAGGAATTGATGGATCTAACTCAAGGACTTGAGGATCTACCACCCGCCGAGCCTGAACCAGGACCGTCTTCTGATATACAGGTATAACGTCTAACCCTCTTATAGTCCTGACTCCGACCGTTTTTATTAATTTTATCATCATCATCAAAGTCTTGTAGAAGTCCACGTAGCCTAAGGTCGTTCCTTGTGGCACTCTTTGGGGGAGGCCTAGTCCAGTTGGACTTCTACAGGCTGTTGATGAAACTGTTGCAAAAATGTTCTTACTGAGTTTGCGGGACGTTTTATTCTTAAACACTTAATTGAACCGCTCTTTGTTGATCATAACATAAAGGTTTCTTTATACATAGTGGGACTTTCTCCCATCGCCCGGGCGAGGTCCGGAAGACGGTGGCGATGGAATCCTCGAAGCGAGGCTTCACCGACGGCGACCTGCAACCACGGAGGGAGCAGGCGTTCGGCCTGCGAGACCCTGCGTGCCTCCCAGACCACGCACTGCTGTAGACCGATCGGTTATCAACGCTCCTACGAAACTGCAGATTATGAATACGCTTATGGGTAAGTTCTAATAGTAGGTAGTTAGCGTGCGGCCACGAAAAAGCGTATACAATTTTTATTGCAATCGTTTTTTTATCTTCAAGGATGGTTCTTGATTATACTTTATGGTCATACGGGGGCAGAAGTCATAAGGCCCCCCCTATGACTTCTGCCTCCGCTGAAATCGAGTAACATAATTAATTATTTTTTTAGATGAGTTGATTTGATGACCAATGATGAATCTCTTTTTCCAATATTTTGCTGATGTCGCTCTGGTGCATTATATATATAGAGGGATAACGATATCCATGTATTTAGTTCCAAAAAAAGCTTGAAAATTAAACATATTTTTTCCCTCCAATTTTAATCGAGGCGTTATCGAAATATTTAAATTCGAACATTTGCGCGACCATTTGCGATCCATATTGGTGCCAGAGCGATCATTATTTCAAGAAAAAACAAATTTAATCGAGCTTGGGTATGTTATATTATAATAAAGTAAAGCATAAGTATATTTTATTAAATATCAAAAGTAACAAGTTAAAGCTGCGTCATAACACTACAGAGACACAACATTATCTGCCGTCAATATAATAACAAAATTTATTCAGATTCAAAATTTGTCATTGATATTTGCATACTTAAAGTACCTAACCAATATAGTATAAAAATTATAATGTATAATATCACACGTTCCACTACTGCATTTCCATGATGTCCATCATCAATAAAGTTGTGAGCGTGTTTGTTATTTTAGATGAGGAATGGCGCTGCAGCGGTAGTGAGTTGACTTCTCAAAATGCGGTATGCGGAAATCTGGCACAATCCCTAAGAAGATCCTCAGCGTTCCAAAGACGTAGCTTAGGTCAGTAATCTATACTAATTATTATAATGAGGTAAAGTATGTTAGTTTGGATGTAGGAGGTAATCTCCGAGACGACTCATCCGATTTCAAAAATCTCTCACCAATATTTAGAATGATCATTCAGAGTGTATGTATTTTTAATACACTCTGTAATTACAATGTAATTCGACCTTTAAAATAAAAGCAACTCATTATTTGGTTACCACGCTGGCGAAGCCTTGGGCAATAGCTAGTCTGTTATATACCAAGCTGTCTATCTTTATTAATTTAACTCTTTATTGCTCACAAACAATGCACACAGGGAGGACTTAATGTTACACAGCATTTTCTACCGATCAACTTTAGCGGTAGAAAACAGAGGTCTTAGAACCTAAAGTCAAAGACAATATAGCGCTTAGAATAAGCAAGTTCAATTGGCCATATAGCAGACCGATGATATCTTAAAGGTGTCGGGAAGTAATAGCGGAGGTAGCCCAAGATCTTATAGTAAAATAAATTATTTTTTTATTGCTTAAAGTGTGTATGAAAATGGTAATATTTAAAAAAAATTAACAGCTTACCCATTTCGAACATACAATACATTTCTGATCTTAGTTTCGTAGGTCTAATTAAACTAATATTGGAATTTCTTAATAAATAACATAACACTGATTTTTACAATTTTAAGCCGTTCTCGCCAAATACTAAGTAAAGCTAAATAATAAGTTGTTAAAAAAAAAATATAGAAGCCATTTTTTTAAATCTTGAAACGGGGTAATGAACGAAGGTACCTAATGCGATGTAGATTCTAATTTATAATTCAGCATAAAGGAACTTTTATGAAACATTGAGTTGTTGACTTGGGGCGGAGGGCAGAGACTATTACTAAATAATTGCGACTATTACTATGTCGCATTTATATAATACTAGTCTCTGCCCTCGGCTTCGCCCGCGTACCGTATGATGAGTAGCCTATGTGTTATTCTGATGTATATGCTATGCTATATTACTGTAAAGTTTCATTAAAATCCGTTCAGTAGTTTTTTCGTGAAAGAGTAACAAACATCCATCCTCACAAACTTTCACGTTTATAATAGTAGTAGGATAGGTCTATATCAGCAGTGGACTTCTACAGACTGTCGATGAAGACTAATAAAAACAATATGTTTTTTCTCGAACACAATGGGTATAATTTGGAGAAACCAATGGGTCTGAACTTAAATAATAATGTTCAATTATGTTCTACCACAATAAGGTCATATTAACAACAACAAAATTTACTAAGTTGTATGAGGAAGTTACACAACAAATTAAACCGTGCTAGTCTAGAATCATTATAATTTCGAAAGCTGACAGTTCCTTGTACATTACGAACATGGGCTTGACTTAATTGAGGTAAGTACCAGTATACGAGTGTGCACATTTTCAACAACCAACACTTACAGAATGATACTCTAGTGGCGGGATATTTCATAATAAGCTACGAAACACCAGCAAAATCAACAGTGGCAGTTTTTAAATTATATTTGAAACTAGTTAACTAACTTATATGTTATAACATTAAAACATTATTCCTGCCGAATACTGAAACGCTACTTACAATCGTACCTACCTACAAGTTTAATCGGTTCACTAGTAAATTTATTACTAACCAACTACAACTCTTAACGAATAAGTAAGATTATTATTAACCGATTATTGTAACCGGGCATTAGTATTAGGTAAGTATCTTTATATAGTGTAAGTTCTTCGGTGCTTAGTCCCTTGGATACAACATTTACCGAGCAATTAGGTGCGTCACATACTTATGTGACGTACGTAATTGCTGTTACGAATAACTACTATGCGGATTATCTATGGTAGATAAACGGCTAATTAGACCTACCCTACCAGATAGCGTTACCTACTTATGTACATCTGCAATAAATTAGGCCAAGACTTATCATGTCTCTGTGGCCGATTTTTATGTATAAGATATTTTTATTATTTTACTAAAAAAAAAAATAGACTCCGACGTGTTTTATCTCTATGGCGCAGTGGGCAAAAGCCCATCTGAAACGCAGATTTCGATTCCTGACGCGGGATAAAAGTTTGTATGATCTGCAAAAAATTGTCTCAGGTCTGGGTGTTTTATATAATATTAAACATATAATGTATGTATACAAAAAGTACATAAGTAGTGTAGTGTGAGTAGGTTCTGAAGCAGGAATAATACCACTTGTTACAAACAAATTATTTTAATCTAGGCTTGAAGCAAAGAGTCCAATTAGAATTAGGTAGGTAGGTAGGTAGGTACGAACGTATTGGTACGTTTCAGACGACTTCGTGACACGAGGTGCGATACGAAGCAACCGTAGGTTAGAGTCGTCGTCGAGGGGAAGCGCCTGTGTTAGTAGGATCACCGTTCCACGGTAGGTACTGGATGCGCAGATTGAACGAAATCCGTTATTTTTTCTGAAAGGACTTTAATGTAGTTTACAGATAAGAACCTTTTACGTCAGTTAAACCAAGACACTTTCTCTTATTCATTACGTAGAAAATGTTTAAATTTGATTGTCAATATTTGACTAGCCTCATTCTCATTCGTATTGTATGCCCACGCACACAATGTACCTAAAATTTTTAACAGTTGCTATATTATGTAAGCTAATATTTTGACAAAAGATCGGGTCATTTGGTGGTCGTGACCCTCCACGGTCGTTTGGGTAACTTTTCTGTTTATTTCGACATCCCATGTTTTATTTGATCTCAAAAGTTTTACCAACTTTGCATTCCAAACATTATATAAACATGTGTGGATGTAGTAAGGGACCACGATGTGGTGTTTTTTTTTAATTTCACCTTGTTTGTTTATTCATACCTAAACGAACTTTCGAATGTAGGTAGGTACTTACAGTTACTCGTTTTAAGAAATTCTCTAAAATACTTTAGAATTTTGGTCAGTTTTGTTTACTGTGAAGATACATATAATATAAAATACTCTATGGGAATAATTGAGTACCTAGGTACATTAGAATATCATACGCCGGGCTTTTACCAGCGTCAACGTTCCTGCTGTTCTCGAACCGAATTGTCTACTACGTGACGATGGTCAGCGGCCTGACGGCATGACTCTTGTCCCTTGGGAGAAGGGAAGGCCTTTGGTATGGGACGCCACATGCGTAGATACCCTAGCACCATCTCATCTGTCGGGCACATCAGTTAGAGCCGGTGCAGCGGCTGATTCGGCCGAGGATCTCAAGAGGCGCAAATATAGAAGTCTCGACAGAGCTTACTTATTTGAGCCTTTTGGGGTTGAGACTCTGGGTCCGTGGGGAACCGGGGCCCTTCGCGTTTTCAAAATTATTTCAGGGCGACTGGTCGAAGTGACGCGTGACAAAAGAGCTGGCTCTTATCTGGGTCAACGCATTAGCATTGCCATTAAGCGTGGCAATGCGGCCAGTATTTTGGGAACGCTTCCGCCTGGTAGTGATCTGGATCAGTTGAGCTATCTATAGATCGTTTGCAACAGTCTTTAGATAGCTAGCTGTTTCATCCGTATTTTTTATATATACCTACTTGTACATAGTTGTATGAATAAAAACAAACTCTTTAATGTACAATACACAAAACACAAAACGAAACAAATGCCCGATGCGCAGTTTTATCGGTTTTTTTTTCAGGAAACCTGTCAAATGTTGGCAACTTTTTCCTTTATATATAATAGAAACATTTTTAAGGAAGATGTAATGTTACGATGTTTGTAAAATATGTTACGATTCTGCAGAAAAACACAACGCCATCTTAGTTCAGGGCGCACTACTACTAATACTAAGTTATTTATAGGTATACTCAAGGAAATGAATATAACCCAATATAAATTTTCCGTGGAGGATTTCCTGCCCTTCTAATAATAGAGCACAAGTTAAAATGTTCAACTTCGTTTGACTATAGATGCTGAGAAAGAGCTGATCGAAGCAACTCTTCAAGATGCCAGCAGAGCCCTAGCTTCGGAAATCCCGAGAGCCCCGAAACCTGAAGATTGGATCAAGTTTAAACAAGATACAGGGTAAGGAATATCTAGGTTCGGGTTTTATGTAATTTTAGCAATTGGAGATAATGCGAAAATTGTGCAATTATTGCTGTCACTAAATCAGCAATCAGAGGTGATGGATGCGATTATCATTATAGTCAGCGAAAAAAGTAGATTAACAGAATATATATTTAACGTTCATTTTCTTCTGAAGAACAAAAAAAATGAACTTCTGTTTCATTTTTTTTATTAAACTCAAAGTGTAAGAAAAAATATGAACTTTAGATTGCACATAGTCAAAGACCAAGGCGCATGTTAAAAATAGTAGCTTAATATTTTAAACTAAAGTGTACCTACGGGTTTTAGAAATATTTTTTTAGCAATCGGTGGTACTGCAAGAATTGCGCAATACTTAGTTGCTGTCAAAACACCACTGAATCAGCGCATTCACGACGGTGAACAAAACTATTTAACAATTAGAGTTTTAAGATTATATATTAACTCTTTGCACATTTAATTAAAAGTGAATATTAGAGAAGACAAGGAAATAGTAAATTTAGATTTCATAGTTAAAGACCTACCAACTGGGTAGATACTTAAATTAGTTGTTTACTCGAATGTATTGACGCATGAATCGCGTCTGTACGTTAGTTAGGACAGTAGTTCTAGCTTTGACATGGAAGTAATACACATGTCTATCAATCACTATGAAATGGTAGTGTACAGTTATGGAAATTCCGTGACCTGGAAATTATTATTTTGACGACCTCTGTGGCGCAGTGGACGAAGGCCAGCCTGAGACGCAGAAGGTTGCGGGTTCGATTCCCGCCGCGGTACAAATGTTTGTATGATCTGCAGATATTTTGTCTCGGGTCTGAGTGTTTTCTATGTATAAAATGTATAAATTTACAAAAAAAATGTATATAAGTAGTATATCAGTCATGTAGTTCCCATAACACAAGCTTTGCTTACTTTAGGGCTAGATGATGCTGTGTGCAAACGTCCAGTATTATTATTATTATATTAGTTGCGATTCAATTGTTACGATTCAAACGGTTCATCTACATTAAATACTTCCCAACTATGGCACAAAAACATGTCACGTGCGCGGCTTGCTGATTACGATACACTAGATACATTTCTTAACAAATGGACTTGTTCTATCGCTAGTAAAAGTCGTTAAAAATTCGCTGTAAATTTTAAATGTAAATTTTATTGTGTGATTTACTAATAAAGGGTTCCTTTAGTGTACTGTTGGACTTAATTATTTTATCTCGTACCTTAGCTCGTAATAATAGGTAAATAGGTAGTTTTTCCTTGAAATAAATACAGTTTTGTTATCTTGGAAAAACGATACGTCGTCATCATATACGTAAGTCACATTATAATGTGACATTACAAAAAATCTAATCGATTTAAACTTTGTAGCGATATGCTTGACTATACACCTATGTTAATTTATCTCTAAAGCGGTGTCACACAATAAAATATCTAATCGATTAGATATCATCGATTGACTTTGAAGCAAGGTCAAATTAGCAGTCATGATCGTGATCAATTATTTTGCCAATAGAAACTTATCAGTCAATTAGAGTGACCGACAGTAGTGTAAATTAATATCGGATCATAATGTCTTGATGATATGATATAGAAATACCTATCCTCCCCTGCACTAAGCTTACACAAAGACTTAGTAGGTAGGCTCTCTTACTAATATTTTTTGTGGCAAAAATTATAATGACCTCAGAACCTTACGTCCGACTGGGACGCTGATTGGTATCTTTACTTGTAGGTTTTATTTAAGTACTACACTTATATAAAACCTACAAGTAAAGATACCGTATGTAAGATAAGTATGTATAGTGTATTGTCAGGACTATGAAAAATGTGTAAGTTGGAAAAACATTTTTTCAAAATTCGGAAGATTCTCTTTTTTTTTCATAGTTTTGACCTCACACTTTGATTTCCTATATTGTGAGTATCAAGAATTCTGAGGACGTAAGGTTATGAGGTCCAGTTATATTTTGGGTCACATTCACATTTCTTTGCAGAATCGACGTCGACATAGATTTCAACCAACGACCCCAATCCGATCCAGCGAAAGCGATCGAACGATTAGAACAAATTGAGCGAGAAACGTTCGAAAGATTCAAACAAGGAGAAACATCTCATGAAAACTTCGTCCGAAACGAAACAACCAACTTCGCTAGCATCATGAGCGATTTCGAAGTATGGAAACTGGAGAATGTGTCAGCTGATGATTTTACACTGTTCAATGATTTGAATATTTTGAATGCGCAAGAAAGGAACGAGTTTTCAGATAACAGTGAAGCACGCTCGGATTAAGAAAGTGCCTTTCCCTTAGCCACAGATATTATACACTAGTGTACCTTAGCGAAATACCACAGAGTATTCGATTCGATGGGACGGAACATGATACCTACTGTTAGCGATAATTGATAGTCGGTTTGTCTGTGGTTGTAACTAGCTATTTGCTCTTGAAGTGCCTTTTTGTTCAACATTTTCACCAAAGATTATAGTAACAGAAAGGAGATATTCCCTATAAAGATTCTTTGTTGATTAAATTCAACATGTTAAGAAATTGTAATGAATCAGGAACTTTAAAAGCCAATTTGCATCATCTTATCTTGTGTTTAATGAAAAATGTGTCACAAAAAGTAACATCTATGACTTGCTAAACGTTGATTAATCAGTTCTACTCCTGGCTCGGAACACCTAGGTATCAATATTTTTTTTCCTTTATGTACGTGGGTTGGTGTCCACCACCGGAGGACAGTGAGAAAATAACTTCCCGTTGTCCACCGACGGGGCCGAAGATCGAGGGAGCGCGGGAATAAAGTGTTATTCCCTCGGCCCCCAATCTTCGGCCGATATTTTACCCTTTGCCCCTGCAAAGAGTAGAATAGATACTTTGACGATGATTTGTATTAATAGTCTATGATATTGCAGGTAAGTTAGGAAACTTGTTTTTTTTTGAGAGAGTTGCATGCTGTGTTTTTATCACAAAGCACTTCAAGTGATCATCGACAGGACAGTAGATAGATACTTATTTTAAAATTTAGTTACCGACCTTCTGTGTTTAGAAGTTATGCGATGTTGGTGTTAAGTTCTTTCTACAGATTGTCGTTAGATATTATATCTGTTTGAGCATTGGTAGTTTGATAAATAAATAAATTATTTACTTATTTGTTTTGTTTTATGATGTTTATAAATAAGGACATTTTGCACGTTTTGCACAAAACCTACCTAGTTGGCATTAATCGTGCAAGCCCGTTTCCCCTTAATTGAACACAAACCATGAAATGACAGATGCCTTTGGATTAAAATTATGATAAATCCAGAGGCAAAAACAGATGCCTAACTTCTGCTTACGTAGGTATCTACAGAAATACACAGAGGTTTATAATCGCAATGCTATAAGTGTTTTTTGCCTTTGAAAATTCCTACCTACTAAATTCCATTCATACTAGGACGTTTCAAAAGAGTCCGAACCAAAAAAAGTAAGTATTGATATGATAACAGAAAATTCTGCGCGAATGAATGTTGCAGTAATTTTACACCGTTACACACGGCAGCTAGTGAAAAACTTATACAGAGCAGAAAATTGTAGTTACTATGTAATCAAGAAAAATATAAGAGAAAACAGCGATTTGTACCAACTTTCCAGCGAGATAAATCCGCTCCTACCTACCTACTATTAAACTTTGCGATAGGCAATCTAGCTCTAGCTGCTTGTGAAATGTAGATCAACGCGTGCACGTTACTAGGTATATCGTTAACAAAGTAGGTAGATGCTCTATAATAGTGAGCATGACTATGAAAATAACATTAGTAAAAGAGATTTAAGTAATATAATAAAAAAAAAATGAGCTAAGTATATTTTTTGTGATATTACATAGGTACTAAGGTTACCTACCTAAGTATGTATATATAATATCACATTCATCAGCCCGGTAGCTGTTATTACCTAGAGTAGGTGGTACTTAATCGACAGGGCAGACTGACTGGTTGAACAGTGTATGTATAGTTGTATAGTTCGGTTTTCAGCTATCCTCGCTTTATTTATCAGTAAACTCAGTTGCCCGAGGGACACCGTCCGATACAGACGTGTGCGGAGATGCTCCTACAATAAAACATTTTTTATTTTAAAAAATAAGTACTTATCGAACATGAGTGTAAGCCAATTCTTGTACCGTGTCGCAGTTAGCAATGTTCTAACATTAGTTTATAGCTGTTTGACTTTGTTACTATTTTTGGTGCAATATCTGAAGAACCCTTTCAAGAACCCTTGGAAGCAGAAGTTAAGGTTGGAGCCACCTAGTCGACTCTCAGATCCCAAATATGGAGTGCACAAATATATCAAAGTTAATGTAAGTATCTTTAATCTTCATAGGAGCTTTTGCATATATTTATTCAGTGATAATGAGAAAGTACATAAGTTAACAGCGGTGCTTAAAATAAAACATAAGTACATATTCTGATATCGATTCGACGATCTTTAATAGCAAGGAAAAACGGTTGGTTGTTAGAAATAAATACGTAAAATAAAATTCCGCTACAGTGTAGTACCTATTTGGTGCGGTGCGGTAAAAACTTGTTGGCCAAGGACATATTCGGAAGGTAGCTGACTAATTATAAAACATCGCAAATCTTCACGCACCGGCCGGCAACCTAAGTGGCCCTTATGATCGATTTTATTGGAGCAGTACTTATGTGTGTGGTTTGAAACCTTCGATCCGAAAGTCATGGGTTCGTATTAAATCGTGCCCCAATTAAAATGTAAGTGCACCATGCTAGTGCTTTCGAACAATGCAGGAAAACATCGTGAGAATACACGTGCAGGGCCTGAAAGGAGCCTCTTCGAGGCGCTGTGTTCGCTTTATCACACTGGTTCTAGGTTTTCCACGAATCACTAGGCCACTATACCTCAATCTGACCCGAATACTGACCTAATGCAGGGTCGCCAAGAATGAACCAGTGACACGACGAAGAATAAAAAGATCGGACTGAAACAATATTAAGTACCTATCTAAAGTAAAAATTACGGGCTTTGCTAAGTATGGCTTGAATCCACTTATTTGACCGTTTACATGTAGGTTACTTGAGTTCATAATCACTATCGTTTTGGCCTCCCAAAACGATAGTAATTATGAACTCAAATAACCTACATAATATTTTTTTACCGATAGAGTTAAATTTATGAAACAGACTAGAAATATTAACATAATCATTTTGCATCACCTATATAAATTATACCTATTCGCTTTCTTTAAATGAGCAATGTATGGGCAAGTAATTAATAGTATTTAGATAACAAAAAAGAATCATAAAATTTGGTTTCTAACAAGTTAATGCTACGAGTTGCTACGAAATTCATAATTAATTTCATACAAAAGACATCAACAGTTGACGCTGTGTTCCGTCTACCACATTTCATCTTACACTTACAAAAATAAGCAATATCTTATTGTTTTTCTAATAAATGACGTAATAGTTCGATACCTAAGTATTTGTAAGAAATAATAACAGTTTGCAAGCGAGCATTGACAACCGATGAGTGAGAATAGATCCGAGAGTTGATTCCTTTTCTGGATAGACGCTCTAGTTATTGTTAGGGACCTACTCATTCCATGTAATAAAAGTATAAAAGTGTCTCAACAAATATGGCTCTCTAATAACAACATTTTAGGATTCTTTGAATTTTGGCCTTAGCAATTTAATCTATGCTAAGTAAACCGTAATACACTATTCTAATATTCTGTAAAGTTTCCTCGACAGGAAAATAATTAATCCATACAGACTTCCTTGATGATTAATTGATAAGAATACTATTGAAAGACGTAGTTTTTCAATAAGGATGTAGGCACTTACCGATCTCAACATTGCGGTGTAGAATTGCGTAGAAATTAGAAATCGAGACATTTATTGCAATGACAGGAAATCATATTGTAGGCTGCATATGCGTAACTGAACGCATAACCATATAGTAACATAATAGGTTAACCAAGCATTCGCGTGAGTAGTATTATTATTGCATTGAGATAGGAAAATGTTACGCTTTCCGACTCAACCCAACAGAGAAACAATCTGCAAAGATAGACGATTCTAGTCTGAATAGCCGAACAAGTTAGAATTGAAACTATGCAGTTGGTGGTACTGCTAACTCCAATTCCTTTCCTAATAAATAGGTAAGCTACGAAACGTAAGCAAATTAAATAAATAAATAATGCTGGACATTTTCACACAGCATCATTTAGTCCCAAACTTATCAGAGCTTGTATTATGGAAACTACATGACTGATAAACTACTAATATACATTTTTTTGTAAATACATACATATTATTTATAGAAAACACCCAAACCCGAGACAAATATTTTCACCCCAATCATTTGACCAGCGGCGGGAATCGAACCCGCAACCTTTTGCATCTCAGGCGGGCCTTCGCCTACTGCTCCACAGAGGTCGTCACGAGGAAATTGACGAAATAATGATAATTATAATTAGTCGTTTATCGGAGTAAATATGATATATGTCGGATTAAAGTACCAATCTACACATCCAAGTACTAAGCTGAATCTTTCAGAGTGTGCGTGAGTTTTCACAAGCTACAACAACATTTCATAATTCGCTTCCTTTATCGCTTTCTGTATCAAACAGATAACCTTAGTAGTGTTTTTTAGGGTTTCTCTTGTCTTTGCTAGAAAATAACATCAAATCACAACTGCAAAACTTTAGTCAGCACCAATTTACATAGCGATTTATATTAGGTTGATTTTTATTATTTTACGTAAAATAATGTACCTATTAATAATAATATTTTGACAGCTCTTGGCTTAATTTTACCTACTTTTAGTTAGGTTTAAGCGAATTATTATGTAGCATGACATGGGTAAATTTACACAATAGTACAAAACAAAATAGAAAAAGATATGGGGAATCAGCATACTATACTATTATTGACTTTTTTAATATATCTTATTACAACCGTTACCTATGGATGGGGGACATCATAACTGTTCAGAAAAAAAATACCGTAAAAAGTTTACGAGTTATTGGACACTTTCGTTTTTTTTACCCTTGTCCATTCTTTTCGATGCCAAGATCAGAAATCAGGGATTGTTTTCGTTATAGAATTCTTGGATAACGTGCTATCAAAAGCTAACTGCATATTTTTTGCCTCAAGTACAGATGTTTTTTTTTAAAAAACATTTACCAAAAAAATGTGTTCTGCTTATTGTTTCCAAATGTTTTCCCTCTTTTTTTGGTGTAAAAAAATAGGGTCACCTACGAGACCAACTAGCCTACTTCAGTGATTTCCGAAATAGTATACACTTTTTTCAATTCAAATAATATTCCGGTAACAGTTAATGTCCGGCCACCCATAGTTAACTGGTTGACTACACTCATTACGCCACGCCTTGCAACGTCTCAATGAAATAACGCAATACCTCGTAAAACCTCGTATAACTCAATTGATCAGAATCGAGAGTAGAATTGATCTTACTACTTTTTGGGTATATTTCCCAAATAATTTCGCCGTGTCTCTAATTTCAAAAAATGTTTTCCTACTTGACAGATCCTCGCGGCGCGGCATGCATGTCCTTGATAAGATTCAAGCGATCAGAACTTTTCACTACAACATAAATACGAATATCTTCTACAATAATTAACTAAAACAAATAAGTTTATTATAATACATTCATTTATTATAATAAAAATCATTTAGGGGTTCTTAGGTTTTGCGTTATTTTATTTTGACCCTGTATAGGATGTTCGAGAATCTATATTTACTATATTTTTTTTATAAATAATGCTACATTTATCTAGCCCCAAACTAAACAGACTGGTATATTAATTAAGTATATACTTTTTTTTGTAAATACTAATATTTGTAGATCATACAAACATTATTCCCGTCATTCCGTCCCGGGAATCGAACCCGCAACCTTCTGCGTCTCAAGCGGGCTTCCGCCCACTGTGCCATAGAGGTATATTACATTTACAATTTACCTATAATCTTTCTAATGATTTGTGATATCAAGTGCATTTTTTTAAATCCGACTGCTAGTTCTATTGATTAGCGCGAGCGCGTTCAAACAATAAAACAAACTATTGAGCTGTATTATTAGTTTATATTACGTACGAGTTAGTACCTACCTAATAACCCGAAAAAATGATCGAAGAAATATAATCTCAACATAAACATACCAAAATTCTTACCGATAACAGCAGATTTTTACAATTAAACGAGAAGAATTTTAAAATTTCTGAGAGCAAAAGTTATTACTTATTATGTGTCGAGTGACCCAGTTTTGGGTTAGTGTATGTATACATAACATTCTGGGACACTCGTATTTTATTACAATCTCTTTCAGGATGGTACAAAACTACACTATGTCGAGAGCGGAGATCCTACAAAGCCATTGATGTTATTTTTACACGGATTCCCCGAGTTCTGGTACTCCTGGAGACACCAAATCGTAGAATTCCAGAAAAACTATTGGTAAGATTAATAATACACTGGTTTTCATCATCATTACCTGTAAATGTGACCAAAGAGCGCCGTGATCAGCGGTCTTGAGTCACCTCCATCCACCGACTTCCTGCGGTCCTGCGGTAGGATGCCATTCATCGAATGGGGGCTTTCCTACGCTTCGCCAGAAAGTTAATGGATAGACCCAATCCAAGACTATTCGTTGTGGCATCCTGTGGGATTTTTTAAAGGTTTCGTGTTTTGCAGGTGCATCGCTGTTGATCAGAGGGGGTATGGTGATTCTGAAAAACCAGAAGGCGTTCATTCGTACAAAATTGCGTTACTTGTTGAAGATATTCGAGATCTCATAAGTCAATTGGGTAAGTTTGGTTGTAAAACAACAATAGACAGCTTAATCAAATATTGACGAAGTAACGAGGGAACAATGATAATTATACAGCTAATTACATCTACAGAGCGTAGTATGAACTTTACCATATTATGTAAATTGTATATTACTGTTATTTTCCTGTTTTGTTTACTGAATAAATTAAATAAAATAGGTTAGGTTGAAAGCTACAGCAGAAAAAAAAGGAAAATAACGGTATTGGTACCTGGCCCGGCCCTTTAGTAAGATCTGTGAGAATTCCAAGAAGGGGGAGGCCTATCTCCACCATGACAGCAGCTGATGATGACAAGCCTATCACCGCCTTATTGAACATTTATGTATTGACGACCTCTGTGGCGCAGTGGGCGAAGGCCCGCCTGAGACGCAGATGGTTGCGAGTCAGATTCAACAAATGTTTGTATGATCTGCAAATACTTGTTTCGGGATCTGTGTGTTTTATATGTAGGTATACTATGTATGAATTTACAAAAAAAAGGATATAAGTTCTATGTATCAGTCATGTAGTTCCCATAACACAAGCTCTGCTTAGTTTGGGGCTGGATGATGCTATTTGAAAATTACCAGCATTATTATTATTTGATGTATCTAATTAGCATAGGTACTTTCAGGTGCGAAGAAATGCATCCTCGTCTCTCACGACTGGGGTGGCTTGATCGCCTGCAATTTCCGCGATCAGCACCCCGAGGTTCTGAGCGCTTGCGTCATGCTGGGCAGCACGTCTCGGGAAGCCTGGTTCCAGCAGGTCTGGGGTGATAGCGTTCAAAAGTTGAAGTCGTGGTGAGTGTTATTTTGCATTGGCGCTGCCACCTATTTTCACACCGAATTTTCTAGTTCAACAAATAGCTTGACATGACCGTCCGGTACTAAAAAGTTCGATTCGGTATTTAACCGACACTAGATCTTGTGATCTCTGTGCGAGTGCGAGTATAGGCCCTTTGGTCAAAACAACGCTGACCCTCTGCAGTCCAGTATTTATTTATTTATTTATTTATTTATTTATTTATTTATTTATTTATTTATTTATTTATTTAATATATGAGCACAAAGACATTGTGTTGTCAACGAGAGAAGACAAATTGAATTATTCCTGTCTGTCCCTTGGATTCAAAATGGTCTACTCTGGTTTTTCCTTTCCGTCAAACAAAAGAGAGGAATACACGTTTTTTTTCACTCCTACACAAACTGCATAGTTTTCCCGTCACAACTATCACTTCGCCCACATTATCTCGCGTTCTACTAACTCATAAGTACCTAGCTGTTTTGTTAGGCGTGCACAGTAGAAAATAATGAAATAATCTGGGATGTAGGTAAGTATATCAATCAAATACCTAGTAATCAATTTACCCAGTAAGTACTCGGTGAAAAATTCTTGTTTTGTTTGTACTCTCCCGTGAACGTGTAACTGAACTTTCGTTAGAAAAGGTACGTTATCTCTACATACCTGCTACTCTAGAGATGAATAACATTTGCGAAACCTCTACTGAAATATGTTCTACCTAGCAAATTAAAGAGATATGCTTATAGATTTCGGTTACGATCACAGAAACATTCAAAGGACCTTCCTATGGTCCTGTGGTCACCTTTGTCAGCGTCTTTTTCTTCGTTCAGAGTTGCTGGTATAAGAACCTCTAGCTGGCGGTATTTACCCAAGCTTCTTCTTTTAAGACTTGGTCACGAGTAGGCCCGGATGAATAGAGAAAATACCTGTGTTGGTGGTATATATGCGGCTCTTATATTGGACTCGTGGGAGTGTGTGTATATGAACTTAACATGCCAAATAATAGTTAACAGTTAATTTTGATCTGTTTTCGCAGGTACGTGTTCATGTTCCGAATGCCGTGTCTCGGTGAGCTGATGGTCCTCATGAACGACATGAAGATGTATGATAAAATGATGCTGCGTCCTGGAAAGGACGCGACGGACCAGCAGGACATCGAATGCTACAAATACCATTTCGGGAAACCATGTATGTTGAAATGTACTTTATTTTCCTAACGATAAGTTCCTTGATGAAGGTGGCTGCCTAAGTTTCTAGAATAAGCAGAGCGTCGCGATCACACACCCTGATGAAGACTCTCGGAATGAGTCGAAACAGTCGGTGCCCTTCACATCTAATTCAAGATAGTTTTTTAAATAAAAGTAGGTAGGTAAGACTATCGAAATTATGTTGATGATTATGAAGCAAATTCAAGGAATGTGTCCGACTTTTAATGTTTGGGAAGTAACAAAACAGTCTTCAAAACTTTCCCTTCTCGCATCTCAGTGTGGAGTTTACTTCACATCGTGTGGTTCTACGTAAAAGTTAAGTTACCATATATTTACCTTTTAGGCCGTGACATACTACAACTTAAGGGCGCTTTCACATCGGTTTGGCTCGGTCCGGACAGAATATAATGGAAAATGGGCGCATCGTGGCAGATATACCGCTGTTTGTTTATGTTCTAATTGTGATCTTAAAAAAAAAAAGTAACAAGTAACAAGCTGTTCACAAACGGCTCAGGTGGGATATCTTCGATATAATTTTACTTATGGCCAAATCACACGTAGCATGCTCTGCAGATATTTGTTCTGGGTTTGGGTGTTGTGGTACCACGGTACTCAAAGTTGCTGATACCCAAGATACAGAGATTTCTAGTGTGTAGGAATCGTGTCTTGTTTTTCGCGTCGTTTGGAGCTCTGCATGTCACCGGAGTATACTTGCCTACCAAGACGGTACAAGTATTTTTTTCTTTAATCCTTTTGTCAATGGATTTTTCTTCTTTCAGATGCTCTAACCCCACCCATAAACTACTACCGAGCCAACTTTTCCTACTCCCTCCCAGGGACTGTCCACAAAGAGAACGTGCCTTTGCTCGTCGTTCACGGAGAGAAGGACGAATACCTAACCCACAACCTGCTAGACGTCATGAAGGAGCATTACACCACTATTGAAACAGTGGTACTGGATAAAACGGGACACTTCATGCAACAAGAGGAACCGGAAATAATTAATGAGTTGATAAGTAACTTCTTAAAGAAACACAATCTGTAATTTATGTAGGTAGGTAGCTAGGTAGGTATTGTACTTATCTTCTAAATATTCGAAAATTGGAAACTAAGGGCGTCAAAAATTCTATTTCAGTTCCAAATTTTATTCGTACCGCACTTGAGTCGTAAATCGTGCAGTTCATCAAATCAGTTTTTATTTCGAAGATAAGAGAATAAGAGAAGAGAACACATATATTATAATACTAGTACAAAGATCGATCGGTAATCGTGTCTTTTGTCCGTCTTTTGTCATACTACTTAGTAGGAAGTACGATAAAATTTAGTTTTTACCTACATTGTTTGTTTGTATAAGTAACCTCGAAAACGGCTTGAATGATTTCGATCTAAGTAGATAACAATCTAGCTTGTTGTTGTTGTTGTAAGGTGGTCACAGATCACTTTTAGCGATGAAACCACCTCTTGTAGGTACCTACCTTTTATTTATTTTGAATTCTTGAATTTGTTTTTTCTTTGATGTACAATAAAGAGAAGTAGTTATTATTATTATTACTATAATAAGTATCTATCTTGTTTTAGGGATGACGACGTGGCCATCCCAGTTATTTATTCGTGTTAACTGGCAGGAAACGTATACTCTAGTACCTAGGTATCGTATAATATTCGAAAAAGTTATTAAAGGTAAAACAAATGAAATCGTTTTGTATAGTAGGAAATTATATACGTAGTATTCATTACCATAGAAAATAATTACCACCTACGTAGTACTTAAAATTGTGTTATTGTATTTTGCCGCTTTATTCCTGTTATGAACTCTGTTTGCTATCTTTTATTCTATGGACCAAATATATGTATAATAAGTAATTACTTATTTTTTTATTGGACATATATACTTACCCTACAACTTGCAGCACTTGTTGTATAACTTCAAATAACTTCTAATACCTACTTACTTTACGAAAAAACCGCTGTTTAAAATATTTTTTATTAAAGGTCGTTAAATTATAATGGCCACTGTTAATCGTTTCGAAGTTATAGTGCGTATTGAAGAAGTTGGATCCGTACTGAATCTGGTAGTAGGTTACCTACCTACTAGTGGTAGTGTCAAAATTGAAAACGATTATTCCATCCATTACGGTACGACGACATTCACATGAGATGAAAGTGATTATGATGAGCCGATAAGCCATGTCACAGTCAAAGTCAAAATGCATTTGTAAATTAAAATCTGGTGACATCAGTCACCAAAACACCGACAGATCCTATAAGGCTTGGTGCTAATCTGATAAATTATCCTAAACAGACTCAAATCAGTTCATCACAACTTAATAATGGCGTTAATTCTCGTGTACACCAAATAAATTCAATTATATCTATCGCTCTCTTTTACTAACAGCAACAATAGAAAGCGAGCAACAATTTTGGTGCTGTCAAATAAGTCAGATTTAAGTTTTCCATAGAAGTTTAGTCGTGATTTCAAAACATGCCGACTGTAAAGGCGAAGGAGAGCGACACGTTAGCTAATTTGATGCCATCTTTGGAATTCTGCCATTTCTTTCTTGCGTGCAGTAACAAGAGCGACAGTTTAGTTGGTGTACTTGAGAGTCGGCGCCATTGTCTAAGTATCTGTGGTCAAGAGATTGTGTTTTGTTGAGGTAGGCATGCATTATAAAGTCTGACCAAAATCTCATATATCATTTATTATAAATAATCAAATATTTTATAGTACCTATGCCTTTTGATATTTTTTTTATTAATTATGTTTTAAAAATTTCTGTATATCTCTTGGGAGTTTGTTATAAAAGCGTACACCTTGCCCTTTAAACGATTTACTAACTTTATGGAGTCTATAAGTGGCAACAGCGAGTTTATCTTTATTTCTGGTATTAACATTGAGCGCTTTTTTCTTAAACAAAATTAATATTTTTGTAAATACATCAGATTTTAACGGTTTTTTAAATACTCAGGTGCAAAGGGATCCTTAAGAACAGAGAAAAGAACACACAGAATTATTAGGTTTCTCCGCTCCCGAATGGGGAGCCATTTTAATTCAACGCGGAATTTACTCACATGATCGAATTTGCGAAGGCAGAAAACAAAAAGTATGCAGGTATTAAGGAGGCGATCAAGTTTGTTAAGAAGTTCTTCGGAGAGATCTAGTAAAGCTATTCCCGTATGGCAACATCCAAAATGACGACAGGGGCAGAGGTATAAAGGTGAAGGTCGTCAGCATACATGTGGTATTGATTGAGGTGAGGTGATAACAGCTTAATAAATAAAGAGAAAAGGAGTGGAGACAAAATTCAACCTTGTGGTACACCGGCCTCAATTTCCCTCCATTCGAAAAACGCATCACCATCTCGGGTTCTTTGACGACGCATGGTTAAATAGGATGAGAACCAATCAATGACAGAAGTAGATAAGTTAAGTTTAGAGAGTGTAGCTAGTAAGAGCTCATGATCAACAGCATTGAAAGCGTTACTGAAAGCTATTAGCACAAGTACCGTGACGTGAGATATCTCCATGTAAGCCCGAAACGTCATGTAAGTGACGTTTAAGAGAGAAGTTGTTGTGCTATGCCCCTTTTTAAACCCGGATTGAAATGGATTGAACAGATTATTAACAGATATAAATTCAGTTAGTTGAGAATGTACGACAGATTCAATCATTTAAATTTAATTCAAAATTATGTTTTAAAAGAACGGCAAAATGAAATAGGGCGATATTGTTTAAGAAGCGTAGGATTACAAATTTTAGGAAGATGAATAAAATGGGCTTGATGCCATTGGTTGGGAAACTGGTTTTTCGAGTTTCGAACTAGCATGTTGCAACGATTCCTTAGCTTTTTGTATGTCCAGTTTTTGTCACAACAAGAGCCTTTATACTTTCGGAAAGCACGATCCCCTCTTGCCATAGTTTTCCGAATTGTGTCAGAAATATATCTGACACCATTCGGAAAACAGCACTCCCTCACAGCAGTATAAGTACCGTACGACATAAGTGGAAGTAGCTAAAGTAAACTAGTCTAGCTGGTTCTAGTCTAGATCAATCTTTTTAACTGCGTATGCCGCAGAACTAAGTCTCTTCGATAACTTATCAATGTGAGGGCCCCATTGAAGCTTATTATCTAGGGTGATACCTAAGAATACGGTGATGTCCACAAGAGACAACTCTTCATCTATGATTTGATATTTGCTTTATTTTGTGTAACATTAGGTAGTATCTAATACACTTTGTTTTCTTTTCATTTTGTAGAAGATTGTTGACATTGAACCATTGTAAACAATGCAATCTCTAAGGTTGTAAACTTAGAGATTGCATTGTTTACATCGTCAACATCGGTTTTTCGTAGCTTTAATTTAAATAAAAGTGACGTGTCATCAGCAAATAATACTACCTCATGATCGTCCCTCACTAGAGATCTTTTATCACAACATTTTTTGCATCACATAAAGAATCAAAGCCATTTTTGTTTGCCAAAAACAATAATAAAACTAGGCAGATACCATCCAGGTAAACGAATTCCTATTGTGCGTGGGAAAAAAGGTGCAGAGATAAGTAAAACTTAGCATAACGTTTTCTAGAATTGAGATCGAATAAAACTTCAATTTGACATATGTTTTTATTGTAATTCGCTGCTGTATGTACAATCTTGAATTGTAAAACTTGAAAAAGATTCCCATCCTAGGAACTAACCACTACCTACGTATAAAGATTCCCTCCTGCCCTCCAGGGCTATTTCACAGCCATTCTGTCAAACTCCAAGTAGGTTAAATCTCGCGAATCCTCCACCATCTCGCCCACGAGCTCAACAGAGGCAGCTCCACCGTCGGAGTCTTTTTAGACGTGGAAAAAGCCTTTGATCGGGTCTGGCACGCGGGATTGATCCTGAAGCTAGTAGGATCCAGTACGCCACCCATGATCACCCACATTATAGCATCGTGTCTTCAGAGTGTTTTATGCAACAGTAGAGCAATCCAACTCCGCTGGTGTGCCGCAGTGCAGCTGCCTTTCGCCAGCGCTCTTACGCACTCTACACATACGACATCTCATCTCTGGACGGCTGCCTCGGACCCGGGATATCACCCTACAAGTCCAGTTGATGTCTTCCTTTGTATGCAACGCCTGCTTTACATTCTGCCTGCGTGTTTAGACAAGTGGCGTATGGCGGTCAATGTTGGCAAGACTGCTGCGCTCCTGGCCTGGTCACGCGTCGGCGCATCGTCCTCCCACCACTCAAGTTGAGAGGCCAGGACCTCAGCTGGCAAACCTCCGTCCGCTACCTCGGTGTAGAAATTGAAAGATCATTGACGATGAACGTACAGGTGGAGCACGCGATACGACAAACGCGTGCCGCTCGTGCCACGCTCCAATCAGTCCTAGCCTCCCAGTTACTCCTGAGGACAAAGACTATCAAACATCTCGGCTAACTTACGGGGGTCTATCAAACATATATCCGATCACGGCTAACTTACGCAGCGTCGCGGTCGGCGTAGTACGCGCTGTGTTCGGCAACAAACCGAAAAAGACTGCAGGCCCAACAAAACATTGCCCTACGAGTTTGTACAGGAGCGGGGCGATACGTCAGGAACTACACGATCGCCCGCGATGTACAGCTGACCAGCGTTGATAAATCGAGATGTTCGATCGCGCCGACAACAGCCACCACACACATCCCAACGGGATTGCTCCTCTGCATTCGCGGCCGCCCGACGGCCAATCTATCTGGCGACTTCTACCCCGGGAGCGCCTGGGCTCACTCAACTTTCCGTTGGATGGCAATACGGACTCCAAAGCATAGTTCATAAAAATGAACAGTCACAATCACAGTAGTGAATAAAAAATAATGTTATCTCGGGTGACTCACGCAAACTTGTGTGGTCGAAGATTTGAATAACCGCGCCATAACTAAAACAGTTCCGGTAAGAAAATATTGAAAACGGGAGGTCAGAATTATAAAAGCTTAATTTAGCAAACACACAAACCTACACACACCCCTACTCTCCCACCCACATGTCCAAACACACAGCCACACCATAATTAAACAGTAATCAAGCAATTCACGAAGGTCACGAACTATACCTGTTCCAAATTTTCAGCTGTTTCTGATATATTTTGCATCAAACATAAACATCCTATCTTTCGCATTTGTATAGCTGGTACATCATACCTACGTAGTAATATTTCTATGGAATTGTGATTTCTATTGCTTGCTTGCGATCAATCAAACAAAAGTAAGTGAATTTATGACAATGACATAACGGAGGAACGAAGCGAGCGAAAGCTAAGCCGAGAAAGTAAAAAAGCAAACGGATCTTTACCCATATTACCTACCTACTAAAGTCCTTAGCTAGTCTGTGAACGGAACGGAATAATGGCTGCCCCAAAACCACGAAACAGCTGATGTGCATCATTTGGTTTCATTAATTTTATTGGTCGTAGTGTAATCTAATTCAGTTTGTTTTTTTAGATATCCACCTAGATGAAACGTTGTTCTTGCTATAATACCGTGCGAATATCAGGGTTTGTTCTTCTAAAACCGTACGTGTGTTGTTGAACTTCTGGACATGGATTTTAAAACGCTACCTCTTTCAGATGTCACTGACCATACAACAAATAATTCTGGACGCAAAAAGACTTGCAGGTCGCCTAAAGGAACGAGAAACCGAGGCAGATGCTTTGCTAACAGAAACCCAGACGGCATACAGGCAAATACATACAATGAAACAGGTACCTAATTAGAAACGCGGCAAATGGTCTACTTTGTTTCCAGTTTCGGTTATAACTTGCTCGTGTTTAGCTTTTCCACGTTGGCATTGGAATACCATAGTATTCCAATTAGTGTTTATGTTGTAAGATTTCACTGAATAGCTGGTGTGACCTTGAAGTGTAACGTAAAAGTGGGCTAATTGACCAGCTTGATTGTTTATAAAATTATACATACACAGTGATGATTAGACTCGTTGCAATTTTACTAGTGAACGAAATAACACTAGGCAATTACCAGTGATGATGATCATAAGTGCCCTGCCCTGCATTGGTCTGATTACTATCTACACACTTTCACCACATGGGTTATTTGTTTGTTACACTGGATCCTGGATATTTCCTTCTCCATGACCACATTCCTCGAGTCCTCTACATACTTGCTCCTCATGCCAAGTGTCACATGACATCTAGATGTTAAACCTGAGACAGCATATACATAGACTTATTCAATATACTGGGCAATTTTTCTAAACACATCTCCATCATCTAATTGTTTTATAATCTTACACAGACATTATGGTAACCCTAACCACAGAAAGAAAACAATTGAAGTTGAACTTTAAGATTTATTTTACCAGACTAACTTTTAAAATATAATAAGGTTTGTCAAAATATGTTTCCAGTACAAAGAGGAGGTTGACACACTGAATGAAGCATCCAGAGAAAGACCTCGAGGTGCCCTCATAGCCAGCATAGAGCGAGAGTCTCGGCTGATGCGGGATGTACAAAGGGAAAATGGGGAGCTAAGAGCGGCATTAGAAGACCACAGGCGAGCTTTAGACCTCATTATGTCAAAGTACAGACAGCATACACAGGAGCGAGTGTGGGAAACGAGAATAGATTTCACTGCTGCTGTAAATGAGAAACAACAGGAGGTAGTCTATTATTGTTATTATCTGTAACAACAGGAGTCTGTATATGTACTTGCCATTGTTGTTTGTTTGTCTGTTATTTATCTCCAATTTTTTGCAATTGATTTTAATGTCTTCAAAGATGTTTCTTAAATAGGTTTCAAAGTCAGAAACGGGGTGCTGCAATTGATGACGAAAAATCTGGTCAGGAGTTTCAAAGTTTTGCAAAAATTTACTTGTTCTACTAAACTTATTATAAGCATAAAAAATCTATGACATACTCAAGCAAGTTTATGAGCAAGTGGCTGTGTTGGCTGGCAGAATTCAGCCTTTGCATAACAATGGGTGCTATTGTAGATGGTAGGCATGATTAGGCTTTATGTAACATTAATCTTTGCATTGTACCTACTATACCTATTCTAAAGTTCATCCGGATTAGTTCTGTCATTACATTGAATTTTCTCAGTAAACAAACGTCATACATCTATACTTCCGCATTTATTATATGAGTAGGCTTGCACAGTACCTACCTATATAAAGAGTGATGTGTTATTCTTGAACACAAACTATACCTATTCCGAATTTCATCCACATAGTTCTGTTGTTACAAAGAATTTTCTCAATAAATATTTTTTCTTTTTGCATCAAAACAACCTTTGTAAACAGGAAAAATATTCACAACAAACATACATACTTTCACATTTATAATATACTGGCTACTGCCCACGGCTTCGCCCGGGTGGTACCTGGATAAAAAGTAGCTTCCATAAGAAACACATTCGTTTGACTGCTTTTTCGTCATCTTACGTTGCAAAAAAGGTCGAAAAGGCCTTTTATGTTATTGTTATAAAGTCTATGCCTACCTTGAAAGTCCATTCTAAATATTGGTGTAAGAATTTTTGAGTTTCGGAGATTACTTACCCCTTATGTACAGGGGGTGAAACTTATAAACTTTAGCTATTATAATTTAGGGCAAGTGATATTTTGTTAAGAAGGCTTTGCTTGCAGTTGATCAGACAACAAGCAGAGAGGATCAACGAGATGACAACAGTTATGTCCAAAGCAGTGACTATGGATGATAATGGAGATGCCAGGAAAGAGGAGGAACTATACCAAAGGCTTATTACAGAGAATAAGGTAACACACATCATATTCCTAGCAGTGTATGTTGTGAAACTTCAAAATATAAAGTAATGCTGCATTTTAGAAAGCACAGATTGCATGAGCAAATTTTGAATGAGCAAAATGTCTAAAACTATTAAAAAAATTAAACAAACAATATCAAACAAGTTTACTATTAAGGTTCTCTCAGTTTTTTCTTTCAGTATTTTGACTGGTCACATCCTCATCCCAAAAATCAAAATTGTAGCATTTTGATTTAAGTGTTGTTTGGTCGTTTATCATGTGAAAGCAGCATGTGGTTAGTCCATTGGTAGGCAGAATAATTTAATTAAGTGAGAAGCGTGAATTGTTTTAGTTCAAATTCAGTAAGGTATTGAGCCTACCTTATGTAAAAGTATTTTTGAATAAATAAAAATCTAGAAGACTGGATAAAATGGCAAAGCATTAAATATCTCCTTATTCTTATGAGTAACAATATTATTTGTTTGTTTGTATGTATAGAAAATCTTTGCTTGAAAATCATCCTGAACGATTTTGATAGTCTTTTCATCCCTATCCTGTTGATAGGGATGAAAAGACTAATTAGGTCCCATTGACGAAAAATATAGAATCTCCTAAAACGAACATCTGCCAATTTTCACAAAACTTTTCAAGAGCTACGAATACTATTAATGTGAGGTTCACTCGTTACAGGGTTTGAGAGAGATGCTGGATCTATCTCGGAGATACGGGTCGGACCGTGATTGCGGCCCGCCGATGGCCGACAAGGACGTGCAAACAGACGCGTGACGCGCGCACGCCGCCATGTTATGAGCGCGCGCAATGACACACTAATGACTCTCCCTTACACGCTCCCGAGTTTATGAGTATTGTTTGTGCACCACTGAAGGCACAGGAATCGAGATTTTTATTTACAACTTTAGGGTACAATTTTCACTAGAAATTGGGATATTGGGAGATTTGTTTATTTGTTTTTATAGGTACTGATATTTATCGCATTTGTCTTTTTATTATTTTCCCGATGAACGTTTCGTCTGTGTTGCAACAACCGTGGGTTGCCCTTAACACAGTCGCAAAAAAAAAAAACAGATTTAATAACTTTGTTTTTAATGATAGTGAAAGTTTGAAAACTAAATTTACCATGATTCGTGATTTTATTGTTTCCCGATAATTCGGCACAGCTGTATGCTGTATGGTCTTGACGGATGTATATTGAATCGACCAAAAGGGGTTTATGCGAGTGGGATGGTGGCCGAAATATTCCGAGAAGCAAAAAAACTCAAAAATCATAGTACCTACACATCCAGTTTCTAGTGAAAATAATGTTCTTAACCATGATAGTTTTAAAGCTATGTTTTAGGCTGTGTAAAAGACTCTACCACATTGACGTTTTGTTGGATATCCCTCCATAATAGGGCAAGTAAGTGGTACAACCTCCAGATGCTCAACAAAACGTCACCATACTAAAGTATGTGGTATACATTTTTTCTTATAATGAAAATTGTACCGCCCCCTTATCACACTATAATGGCAAAGGGAACAACTCATTTTGACAGGTAACGAACGACACTGGTGGGCAATTTTCGACATATTTTCACATTTTCAAATTTTAGAAGTTTATGTTCATAAGCCTGTCAAAATGAGTGTCTCGTTTGATAATGTTTCATTTCTACAGCCCTGCTGCTTGTATAGAGGTTCTTTCAAGTCTATTATGTACTGTTTGTTCAAAAAATCCTTTTAAAACTAGTTCGGGCTAATACAACACGACTTCCTTATGCGGCCCGAGCTCAGCGTTGTTAGTGAGTCGCGATGAACTGACGCAACCTCCTCTAGACGCAAAAAATCTTGCCTTTTTTCCGACTACGTGAAAGTTGCTACAGGTAAATAAACTACATGTGTTTGTCTCGTACTAGCGCGACCCTATTAGAAGTCTCATTAAATGTAAATCTGATTCCTATGAATGTGTGTTGTAAAACTGTACAAACTTTGTGCCTTGTGCAATCCATCTCTTAAGCGCTCAGGAATATTCTCTTGTGAAGTTATAGTGCTCATGTGTTGGATGTCTGCTCTAATTATAAAAGGGAGAGGTCCATTTCTCTTACTCACCGGTCCAGTATACAACTTGTATTTATATAGTTACTTGCAGATTTTGGATCTTAAGTCTTTTGACGTAAATGTACCTTTCATAGTTCTCATTTTATTAGCAGATAATGTGAGTTACATACAATATACAGCGAATAGTTTGAATTTAAATCACTTTTACCTTTTGGTTGTGTTTTGGTGTTAAATTTATAGGAGTGAATCTGGTTATGTAATAATTAATGTGAATCAATTCAATAATGCCTTTGTAAAGTCAAATCATTTTGTCATGGCAGAAACTGTGATCTTTAGTATTTTGCTGTTAAGTTTTAGATTGACTCATGATATAACTAACCAAGTTGCAAATCAAATAATTATTCATCAATAACATTCTATGTAGTTGTAGTTCGTATATTATGTTAGTTATGGATTATTGTTTGGGTTTTCGGACCTGTTATTGTATTATTTTTAAAACAAAATTAAATAGTGGTCAAATTTTTTATTGAAAATTAAAAAAAAATATATTAATTATTTTGATACTTTTGTCCAACCAGATCACTTGAATGATGATTGTGTTGTTAAACCTCACGTTAGTGTTCTTAGATTTCTCGAATAATCTGCCCATCTGCCCACGGCTTCACTTGTGTGATTCTTGGATAGAATTAAGAATAGGTATGTCTGGTCACAAACTATCTATTATGTTAATTGTTAACCAAATATTTTCGGCCGTTACGGCATGGTCGTAAGAAACATCCATTAACTTGCGCCTTGAAATTACTTTTATTTTCTCTTTTGTTTTACGTCCAGTATGTACTTTTGGGACCCACAAAAACAATAGAATTTATAGAATGACCATGTATTTACCTTCTACTTGATACCTGATCCCTCAGTAGGTACTAGTCAATCCAATCGCGTACCTTATGTATTGTATTTAACTTATTTCTTCATATTTTATATGGTTGATGTAGGTACTTACTCATAAAGCAATAATAATTAGGCCTTTACTTACAAGATAATTTTGGTTGACAGTATGTCGTCTGTAAATAAATATGTTGTAGTAAAACGCATTTTAAACGCAAAATATTTGTGTTAAATTCACTGCAAAGATCAAGACTTTTCGAGTAAACAATTAGATACGTAACAGCTTCAGAATCGAAAAGTGGCTGAAATCAAATTAACTTAGATAAAACTACTTTAGTACGTCATCTGTTATGTATGTTTTGATCGATCATTGTGCAAAGTGTATAGTTGTCTAAGAAATAATAGATTAGGCGGTATTTTTTCATGTGATTTTGGAGAATCGGCTTTGAATGTTAGTAACGTAATGTACCTACTAGGAAAATTGTAGTCACCGTAGTTGAAATTATAGTTTTATGCCAGAGGCTTACAAATATCTGAAGCAATAAAGAAAACGAGTGCATTTGGGGATGATTAATGGTGATTAGTGGTGGTAGCGATTCTGTATTTCAATTTCGAAAGTGGGTGATAGACGTGCAATCATAAAGGTCGCCGTTTTTAAGTACCCAAACGTATTCGACCCGTTTTAGTGGCGCGTGTGAATAAGCTCAAATACTCAGGTTGAACTACGTCGTGACGTCAACGGAGGAAGCCTTGTGTGCAAGACTTCTTTCACATACTATGTTTTGAGAAAGAACCAAAAAATACGGAATCGGCGAATGTGGATGAAAAGTTGGCTTACGAACAGAGAGTTGGATATCTACCAAACTTCTCAACAGTAATTTAAGTTGCATAAGCACACGTTCGTAAACGGCCGACGAGACTAAGTTCTACGCGTTCTTATTCGTACGTCTAGCATCCACTTTATAAATTGGACAGAGCATAAACTATCACCGCCCCTTTTAAGCAGGTGTCTTAGTTTATTAAATAAACTAAACTTTATTTTTAAAAGATAGTAGTGTTTGCTTTTTCATGAGTTAATGGCCAATGCGGCTCTATGAAATGTTCTCGTATAATGTAGGTACCACCTACTTATGTTATGATTTCAAATTACCTATATTTTGGACCTGAATTCATGCATTAGTACTGTAAGGGCCGGTACCTACTAAAGCTACGGGGCCGTAGTAGTGTTGTTACGTGTTCTACCCTACCTAAAAACTGAATGGAACGCTTTTGTGGATTATTCTTTGGGTATATTTTTTCACACAGCTCCGTGTTGGTGGATAATGGCCCTAACACTATAATTTGCTATGATATTGGTTTAAATGCTGAGTGCTAATGATAACATAAACCTATAAAATTATAACCTAACCTAACTAGACAAGTAAGATTTTTATGGCCATGAAATTTTCAAAATTCACTGTTCAAATGACCTACACTCACTTACCAAATAAATATAACTACTTATTATTAACTATGACTATTTTAATTCACAAAGATTTAAGTAAAAAATACAAATAAAAATAAAAGCCTAGTTACCGACCTAGGGCCACCTCATGTTTTGTAAGTCTTTTGCAATAATACATAAGTACTTATACCAAATATTAGGTACCTACACAGCAGATATGTCTTAAATTTTGACAAAATTAGTAATTTTCTACGTAATAGCAAGCATTTTGTTTCAGAAGAAAAAATACAAGCCCAGTTTAGTTTAAAGTTAGAATAAAGTTTTATTTAAGTATTATGGTTTAGCATTTACGTTAAGTTAAAACCTGGAAATCTGTAGGAATGCAGTAATTATAGTTAAGATATTTGGTTAGTGTATACTTAATTAAGTTTTTCATTGCATAATAGTAAATTATTATTTGGTACAAGGACAGCACAAATTAAATAAACATTCACAGGTGATACAATATTTTCATAGATCAGTAGTTGGTTTACAGGTTAGATAAAAATGTAAGTACTTACCGAGTAGCAAGACTAATAGATATTGTTAAAACATTAGACCTTTGTTAAAAATGTACTATTTTTACAAGTTAATACAAAGTGTAGATATTGTTGAACATAGACTCATAGTAGTGTTTGTCCAAAAATTATAATGTTATTTAGATAAAATAAAATATATATCATGCATAGTTACTAGCATCTAATGAGATTACATACAAATTGGCTACAGTTATGTTAATGCATTATTTTACTCATAAAGTTTTATTCATAGATTTGTTAATAAAATCTGACTACTACTAAATGTCTATATTTCTTAAACCCAAACAATGGAAAAATTAAATTTGTGAAATCTTATTTATAGTTTAAAATTTCTCGATTAAAGATTGATATAAAATAAAATGCAATTATACATAATTATAATCAACATAATAATGAAGGTTAGTTTATCTACTTTGACATAATAGTGTACATTTATAAAGTAAATGTACATTTCATTAAATATTTTTCTTATTCCAATAACACTATTTAATATTGAGTAAGTATATTTTTAGTATCATATCACTTGTAGTCCTTGAAGTAAAACCAAACACAATCAAATAAGAAAAAGTATATTTTCTAACTCAAATAATGTTCCCCGAGTGTTTAGAGGATAATAAATATCACTCATGAAGAGGAAATCTCCCTGGATCATACACGCGTCTGTGTGTATTCTGAGGGGAACTTGAAGGAGTGAATTCCCAGTGCCATGATATTGGGCAGCAGGCCTGCATTGGGAATGATGTTCCATGAGAGAGTCAGTGTCACATTGCTGTGATCCCTGAAAATACAAACAAGCAAAATCAGTAACCATTCTGTTTTTGTGGTAATCTTGAGCTTGCTAAACAGGTGTTCCAATAAACCTTGTTTTTTAAGGTATTTGTTAAACTGCCTAAAATTTGAACGATCATTAAAAACAAGGCATTTTGAAAAATCGGTGAAGGGTATTTAAATGTGATTTGATATCTTCATTTATTTCAACTGCAACATGGTACATCATAGTAGGTATAACATGGATTGGAAATGATTCATCACATCTAGCCCTGATGCTTTCATCAAACTTGCATGAGAAATCATTTCAGCTGTGGAACATCAAACTGGGGACTTTGCAGCTGGT
This sequence comes from Perizoma affinitatum, assembly GCA_961405105.1. NCBI lineage: Eukaryota > Metazoa > Arthropoda > Insecta > Lepidoptera > Geometridae > Perizoma > Perizoma affinitatum. The sequence continues at coordinate 10,263,020 of OY560194.1, read as the reverse complement.
AACTCAACAAGAGAAATTTGTATTTTTAACTCACTTGAGACCATTGCCATCATCCCAGAAATAGTACTTTGTATTCATATTCTTGAAATCTAGCAAAGCATTTTCACCACGCAGGATAATTTTGTCCCAGAGAACAACTTGGTTCAGTTCATTGTTGGGAGTGACATACTCTGCAGTCAGGTATAGGAATAGTTGCTTTACATTCCAGTTGAAAAGGTGAGACAGGTCAGTCTTGAGATCAAAAGTGAGGAAGCCAAGATCATTACGTTCCCGGGATGCTCCATAGTCTGGTACATTTTTACTGAAACATAAAATGAGTTTGTTTAATTCTATCGATTTTAAATGTGTTCAAATGTTTTATAGGTGTGAAAGAAGCCGCAGCTACAAGACACAAGTAAGTCACTTGGAAAACATGAGGTACTCATGGTGATTTGGTGTTCCTTAACTGCTATTATGGAAACGGACGTCCGCCTTTGTTAGGAATAATCAGAGTGGATAGAAGAGCTTCGGCCATTAGAATCTGGAAATAATGATAGCAGGATACTCACACGACTACTTTCACTGTGTTCATCTGTGCGGCAGTTCTGTAATCCACGGTCAACGTCGACAGGAAGCACAAAAAAGTGAGGCATGCTAAAACACTGAGTGTATAAGTGAGGATTGCATTGCCCCTGGATAGCATGGAATACATTGTGAGTTAATTTTTGATTCAGATTTTACTAAAACTAACACATTCAGGGAAAAGGTTTCACTTGAAGATTCCGTAAATTTATCGTTGTGTTGACGTTGCGCACTATATGCGGATATTTGACATTGACATTTTAAGACACGTCATGGTGCTGTCAAAAGAGTCTGAATATGATGGTTCATTATAAGCCTTTTGAGCCATATTAAAATATCACGAAATAGATTTGAAACAAAATAAAGTGAATTAAATAAATAAAACGACTTTATTTAAAAAAAATATAAATCTTTGTACAACATAAAAACAACAGCTAGAGTCACTGATGCAGCTGATGCGATGAAACCAGTTGCTCCACTACCGTTGCAAGGGAGGCCGCCAGGAATGGAGCGGCAAAAGCAAGCTCTAGTGGTAAAGCTGCCGTTTGTTTGTGTGTAGCAGCCGCTCGTGATGGCCTGGTCGTTACTATCTACGGCCCGCGAGCACATATAAGTCGAGTTTTCCACTGAAAATGTTAAATCAAATCAAGAACATAATTTTTATTAAATGCATACCAAGACGAACGTAGTAGGTGCTTTTATGTATTTCATGGTTATAGTGCCATCACATGGCACCGGCCAGTCGAAGCTTAAAAATCAGTAAGGTAGTTCTACTCTTATTGGTTTAGAGTACTTAGGTATGGTGGGCGTTTCCTTTTTAGAGTTTTCCACAATACTAGGAGCAATAATTTGCTCTTTATATATTACAAAGAGCAATGATATCGGTTTATATTTAATTGCAATACGGGAATTTCTTACGGCTATGCTAGTTAGAAAAATAGAAAAAAAAGAGAGAGAGAGCATTAGAAGATTGGAAAAGCTCTGGGTATTTACCAAGGCCATTAAAATAGTAGGTGTATGTAGCACACACGTCGTTGTTGGCCAGAATACATGAAGCGTTATTTTCATGGTTAGCCCAAATATAATTCACGTCAGGCCATGTTCCATCGTCTGAAAAAAGGAGAGAATTGGCATCAATAATTACTTAGTAGGATGATTTTGGACAAGAAAGCTGTCTTAAAATCTCATTAAAAGTAAGTTGTAGATATAGGTTGTCGAGCAGCGATCAAGAACTAATGATAGTCGCATTGAGGACGTAGAAGCTTACAGCATACTAGCTTCTGCCCCCAGCTTTGCCCGCGTGGTAGGTACCCGGATAAAAATTATGTTACTGCGTACCAAATACTAGAACTAGAAACACAAACCTGTTTGCTGTCAAGCATATAAGTACAAACTACGCTCAAAACTCGCTTGTTAGTCGGCTAAATAGAAGCTACAACAAAATATTTAAGACAACAGATATTTTCCACAGGAATGCTTGATATTCCTTTAAGCGCGAAATTCTTCATAATAATTAAATAAAACACAGAGGTACTTTTTATGTGTATGTGACATATCTATATCTAAATATTATATGTATTACATAAAAACATACACATCTCATGCATGCACACACACCCCACACCACACACTAACACAAAGGTTGTATCAATTCATTATATTCCCAAAGCAAAGTCTGCGATTGATTAATAATCTTATATCTATACCTGCTAGTTTAGTGATTGTCGTCAAATTATTTTTTAAGTACATAACATGTAAATCCTTAATTGGCTGTAAGAAAAGTTTTTATTGGTTAAAGTTATCATTCCTTGAAAGCTGTGTGATTTTGTTAAATAAATAAAAAAAACATACAATACTTTTACAAGCCGTTTGCCCTCCTTTAAATGTGAAAATCCTAAAACCCTGAAACACGTCATAATTTATTTATGCTGTAATTCAAATTTTCATTTTCCTAACTTCAAAGACCAAAAACTTTTCATAAAGAACCCCCCTTTCCCTCCCTTAAGGTTGATATTTCCGAAAATCCTTTCTTAGTGGAAAACCTTTGTTACATTCAGCCTTCTAGACTTAGTAGTTTTAGCTGTGCGTCGATAGATCACTCTGTTAGACACTCAGGACAAAATATATTTGGATTCTCCCCTAAAACTTTAGTAAACTACGAGTGGCTATTTGCAAGTCCATGTGACTTGTTGACTTGGCATATACATAGATAGATAGACATGTGGATCTTCGACTCACGTTCCCGAACAAGCTTCTATTGTTTCAACAAAACACGTGAAGCATCGATCCATCTGTATTGTTTAGAGGCCCACGCAATCTAATGCAGTGGCGGCGGTAGCCTTGAACAACTTGCGGGAAAAGTTTGACAAAGTTATGTCAGCGTGTACCCACTCCATACAAATGCTACTGTTCGTCACCGCTACGCAAATCTATAAGCACTAATTGACGACCTACCTACCTATTATATTTGGAGGCGTTGAGTGACCTCCATTACAATGTTTACTAAGTATTTAAACTTCCCTCAGTCTGCTGACCTATTAATTTTGAAGGCTACGCGATGAGGTTTACTTACAGGAAACGACAAGCGGCTCAAAGCACGGTACTCCTGTCGACAGCCGCGTGGCATCAGCACATGTGGCGTTCAGGAATACACTCTCGTTGTTCCACCTCGGACCAAGCCATGTGAATTGGTAGCAACGGGACACAGGCGTCGACGATTGCCCGGTTACGCTAAATAGACCTTTGAAAAATGGGTTCTCACATTTAGTGTTCAAAGGGATTCAGAATTACGGTCCTGTGGCGTTTACGCTGGATTCTCTCAGGAATCTACGAGAAGCAGTGAATTTCTAGTAGGTATTTGGAAAAACTTTATTAGAGTATTATTTCTCTGCCTTACGGGCGGGCACCAGTAAATTTCTCGTAGAGGTCAACTTCTGATCCAAAGCAGGTTTACCGCTGCACCAATAAACATTAAATAGGCGCTTTACACGAGCTCGAAAACCGGCATGCCCCAGAACCATAAATTCGAAGGCATTGGTTGGCGTTCAACATGTCACGTGGAACGCTAACAACAATGAGAAACGCGGTCATGTGCCAAAAATAATGTTGTACTGAGTATGGATCTGAGGATCTCCATCATGGTAATTAAAGTCGTGAACGTGTATGTTTTTTTTGTCACTAGTAAATTTCTAGTAGAGGTCTAGTACGGGTTGCAGTGAATTTAAAGTAGAGGTTTACGGGAAGAAGTGATCTCGTAGGCATCTATGAAAAGGGAATGATTAGGTACCTGTTTTACTAAAAGTTGATGGTAAACTTTACGTAGCACTGTTGTAAAACATCCTTGTTAGCACTCTTAAAATGACTAATACAAAGCAGTTTTGGCTGCATTCAGGCGCAGATACCTACTATTGTTGAATTGCTAAGTGAAAAAATAGTTTTATATATCCAATTTGTCATTTTGTTTTTCTGGTAAAGATATAAAAAACATAGTTCTAAATGTGTCTGCATCCCAGGAATTGTGAAAAATGTTAGAGATTAGAGATATCATTTCAAATTTAGAACTTTGTAGGTAAAAGAAAAGTAAAAGTTAGGACTTAGAGCGGGCAGAACGATTACAATAAACAAAGTAGATAAGACCTTTGCCCACTTTTGTGTTTGATTTATACTTAGGTACTTACACAGAATAGGTAATCCCAATACGACCGAAAAGATAAACCGATACATCGTTCCACAAACATTGATTCTCTACCAAAACAAATAAATAAACTTCACAAAGAATTATTTCTGATTCAGCTATTTGGTAAACCGCTCAAGTGAGCTAATGCCGATTGTAATATTTTATCGTATTACCTGTCATTAAAATTATTATCATTTGTACATATTCTTCATTATACTTATCGGCAAAACGGGAACTGATTGTAGAGATTTCTAAGATAACATTACTTAATGTCGTTATTTGCCTACAGTTATGCCATCTACAATATATAAAATTAGGTACTAGTAATTACGGCTTTGCTATCCTCTTAAATTTGACCTACACTTTCTACCAAACTATGGCCAAACATGCGTTTCATTAGGACTGCACACTGCTAACGTGGAACGTTCAAACAGATTTCAACAACTTCTTATCTACCTTTACCTACATCAATATAATCAAAACAATAACTACTTTGCGTTTGTTGTTTGATTCTTTCATAAGTAGGATTAGTCGCAAGGAATCAGGCTGAATTAATTTTAGCTGATCTACGATTCAAAAAACTTTCGATTTTGAAGTCTTGTTAGTCTCTATGAGGTTTTCTTTAGTGCCTTTGACTATCACGATCTTGCACAATTGCATAATCAGTGGAAATTTGTAGAATCTAGTAATTTAAAGGACTAACTAATAAGTACATATAATATAATTTGTTTTTTGTTCTGGAATTTTCACATTTCCGCGAAATTTTCTAATCTCATCTGCATTAACCTACTTAAATATTGTGGTGCTTTAATATGGAATGGAAAGTATTTTTTATTAAAATTCTTTTAGTAAACTTGACAGACATCCGTGGGGAAAAATTCATTGAGTAAGATGGTTAGCTATCAATAAAACAGGCAATCTGTAAATAATTGAAAGAGAAACTGAAGTTGCTTATTTAAAATTTGGTAAAAAAAAACAACATAGGTAGGGGTTTATATACACAGTATACAAACCCTTAGATATAAACTGATGTTAATACTGATACCTCTCAAGTAGCTTTCATAAGTTATGGCAGAGTGACTTTCAAAGAAAATACCTTTTCTTTTGTTTTCGTTTTCTATATAAACAAAAACGTACGTAATCCTAAGGTAACGAAGTGCCCTTAGTAATGTGAACGTAAGGCAAAAAAATAAATTTCTTTAAAAAAAATGAAATGGATCTTAATCGATTCTACTCTCATCCGGAACCATCCTCTCCAATCGTAAGATTCGAAAAACAAAAGTATATATAGACGTTTATAGTTCATACTTCCAAGGACAAAGTTTATATAGACGTTTATAGTTCATACTTCCAAGGACAAAGTATATATAGACGTTTATAGTTCATACTTCCAAGGACAAAGTTTCATTTTCCATACTTGCCTTGAGGAATCCATTATCTTGCCACATCCTCCATACTATTCGTAAAAAAAAAGGTGCACTCCAGCTATTAGATGTGCTAATATGCGCGTAACCAAAAATTCGAAGGCATGTGCCAACAGTTAGTGTTCCAAAAAGCGGCAATGGGCTTGCAACCTATCACGTGGAATGCTAACTTGCAAAACGCGGGCATGTACCAAATGTAATATTTGGACGTGCCTCTGACTACCCCCTACTTGGTATTGTGCCCTATATGGAACGTTCCTTTTGAGTATCGTCCGACGTATTAATAAAATATAGTTTTAGAGAGACACGTCCGTTTATTAGATATTCATTACAATACTGTCTGTGCCTATGTCGGCACAGTACTTCCCCCTTATTTTTAAAATGATGCTTACACAAAAATAGTCTATTCACAAAAATAGTATATCACGTCGGGGTCACCACTGTGCCCTATATGGAACGTTCCTTTTGCGAAAACATTTTCCTTTATTCCCGTTAACAGGTCGAACAAAGTACTTAGGCAAACGTTAGAAGTGTTCAATCGCTATCACGTCGGGGTCACCACTGTGCCCTATATGGAACGTTCCTTTTGAGTATCGTCCGACGTATTAATAAAATATAGTTTTAGAGAGACACGTCCGTTTATTAGATATTCATTACAATACTGTCTGTGCCTATGTCGGCACAGTATCCTCAAAGATCTACTTACTGAGTGTGTATCTGAGGATGTCCAGGGAAGACAGTCGTGAGCGTGTTTGTTTTTGTAACAGCGCGTTACAAAAACTTAAGGCTTTTAAGTTTGTAAGGCTTAGAAAAATATTTCTAAGCCTTCCAGATACTAAATAGTATAACTTACATTTTCATACTTTTTGCAGGGCCGATTTCTATTGATGAGTATTGCCATTTGCATGATAGCGCAGATGCGAGCTAGATCCGGGCAGTGGGATGCCCGGATGAAATGAAATTATTCCCGCTCGCCACGGGAAGATAAGCCGATTCTACCGATTTCCACCTAACCTCGTTCAATCAGCGCTGAAAACGCCTGCATTCGTACGAATTTGAGTACGGACGGTTGTTACGTCCGCACTCAAATTCGACGGTTGTAACATTTGTAGATTTTCCTGAAACTTGTTGTTTATCTAATAAGTATTCGTGTATTCCTAATGAATATGAACTAGCTGTTGTCAGAGGCTTTGCACGCGTAAAGTTGTATTTAAAATAAAAACCCATTTCCCATATCCCCCATGCCTCCTCCTTAAAATGAGGATATCCAAAAACCCTGAAACACATAATTATGTATGACTAGCTGTACCCGCGACTTCGTTCGCTATTGCCATCTCTGCCGACTAATTATTCGCATTTGACCACAGTTTGTCTCATATTAAGCAACGCCTCCGGTGACTCAGCACTTTTATCGACAAAGGAGTTTCTTACTTTGGATTTGTTTTATTTTTCCTTTTTTTTTGAAGTGGGTTATAAACTACAAAAATGATGTGATTGAAATTTTGTAATTTTTACGTAAAAAAAACGTTCAGGTTTTACGTTCGGAGTGGCGTTACTAACTTTGACAATAGGACTACCTACTCAGCTTATACTACAAAGTGCACTACAAACCTTACGCCAGCTTAAGATGAGACATGCACTCGAAGGTTGCTATACATTCTAGGTTTCAAGTTATTTTGGAAGTCCATACTGTGTATAATGATCGTTTTGCAATATATGATTCCTTTTGAGTGGTCTGACTTTGACAATATGCCTTATCCATTAAGCCTATACGATAAAGTGCTTATGTCATCTTAAGATGAACCGTACGTTCAAAGGTTCCTGTACATTCCGTTTTTCAAGTTATTTGGACCTAATAAATACTAAGGGTTGTAATGTCTGTATTTTCTGAAATACAAAACCTTGAAATATTTACGGAACCATCTTTAAAGTACCTCCTTTCTAACAAAAAAATGATAAATGAAATCTGACTAAAAGCCGTGTTGGCCGTGTTGTGAAGTTGGCGTGTTGGTGAAGTGGGCGATACCCTAATTTCTGATCCGGAGGTCGTGGGTTTAAACCCGGTCGTGCACCAATGGTTTTTCCACTCGGAAAATTTATGTGCGCATTAACACATGCTCAAAACAGTGAAGTACAACATCGTGAGGAAACCGGCATGATTTAGAACCAAAAATTCGAAAGCATGTGCTAAAATAAGCGGCGATGGACTTGCAACCTGTTACGTCGAATGCTAACTTGCAAAACGCGGGCATGTACCAAATGTAATGTTTGGACGTGCCTCTGACTATCAACCGTTAATTCGTGAAGAATTAACACCTCCTACTTGGTATCCTCAAAGATCTACTCACTGCGTATCTATCTGAGGAATTACACCACTGGGAAGACAGTCGTGAGCGTGTTTGTTTTTTGTAAGAAGTACCTACTTTCTAAGAAAAAAAAAAAAATGAAATCGGACGTCTTAATGTATAACAACTAAAAAGTAAAAAGTATCCTATGTCCTACCTCGTAGTATGAACTCAAATCACAAGCTTAAAATGAGCCGTACGTTCAAAGGTCCCTGGATTCAAGGGACATTCCGGACATTCTACATTCCGGATTTCAAGTTATTTGGACCTAATACTGAGGGTTGTGATGACTGTATTTTCTGATATATAAAACCGATGACCTTAAAATATTTACGGGACAGATTTTAAAGAATCTCCTTTCAAACTAAAAAAATGAATGAAATCGGACTACGCGTTAATGAATTACAACCAAGTACACATTTTGACTTTCATCCCCTCTCCCAAGGGAACCGTGCTGAATTTCGGGATAAAAAGTATCCTATGTCCTGCTCCGTAGTATAAACTCAAATCATGCCAAGTGTCATTTGAATTTATTCAGTAGTTTCGGCGTGATGCGCGTTCCAGATACAGATAGACAGAGAGACAAAATTAAAAAAAAATATATATATTTGGATTCAGTGTAGAGTAAACCTCCAAAAAAATTTTTTTTTGTATCTTTAATGAATACAGAATTTTACCTTTTACGTTCTTATTATAATATAGATGAGTAGCTACGATTCCAATTTTCAAGTCCCTACCTTAAAAAAACAATACTCCAGTATACATTTTCTCCTGCATCCTGCTCCTCCCTTTAAATGTTGTAGGTCGATTAATTTCAAGGGAACCGTGCTGAATTTCGGGATAAAAAGTATCCTATGTCCTGCTCCGTAGTATAAACTCAAATCATGCCAAGTGTCATTTGAATTTATTCAGTAGTTTCGGCGTGATGCGCGTTCCAGATACAGATAGACAGAGAGACAAAATTAAAAAAAAAAAATATTTTTGGATTCAGTGTAGAGTAAACCTCCAAAAAAATTTTTTTTTGTATCTTTAATGAATACAGAATTTTACCTTTTACGTTCTTATTATAATATAGATGAGTAGCTACGATTCCAATTTTCAAGTCCCTACCTTAAAAAAACCATACTCCAGTATACATTTTCTCCTGCATCCTGCTCCTCCCTTTAAATGTTGTAGGTCGATTAATTTCAGTCTATGACGCAGGCACCTTCGGTGCGTTATGCGAAATAAACGTAGGAGCTATCAATGTATGTAGGACAGTATTGACAAAATTTAGGGTTGTAATTTTTTTTTACAAAAGTTTTTGTATAGAAATCTAAAAATAAAAATTCCTAAGAACTGTACCCACACAAAGGCTCATTATCATGGTTTAGTATTCGTTTTCTGGAAGAAACTTTGAAGTGATTTCGCGCGACCAAGCCTAGAAGAATCAGGCAACAAACTATGCTTTTTTTTTGATGATCTTTCTCATTCAGCCACATTCAGCTATTAGAGTGTAGTTCCAATCGAACAAGGTGAACTCATTTATTGAGAAAAAGTATTAGTCAAAGAATTAAATAAAGTCTAAAAGTAACAAGGTCTTTGGATCGTTTAACCACAGTCGTAGAAAGTAGACGGAGGCATTTTCGAGGTTTAGTGATTTTTGCGACCGATTTGCTAGTGTTTGAACCCGATCTACCCCGACCTATGGCCGGGTTCGATCGCATATTTCGATCCATCGGACAAGGTGTTACCGTTGCATCGAGCGCCCTTGTTTGCATACTATTTTTATGGCTATATCTCGTATCGAAAGCAGGTAACTGGATACGTAACGGCAGCAATCATTCAAAGTTTCATGAACATGGTTCGTTAATTAGAATAAGATCATAGAGCAATTAATGCAAAGCATATATTTACTAATTGTCAGGCGGTGCTATGGATAAAAATGAAAATCGTATCACGGTTGTAATCCCCGTGACGTTTTGGTATGTTGCAAGGCTATCGCAGCTTATTGGTACACTACCCGACGTATTTATATTCTTAATACTAATATAAAATCCATCATTCACATACATAACACATATTCACATCTTGTTCCAACACTACAGTTAAATCGGCCTTTGATGTGTGGACCGTTCTAAAACAGTTTTGTCTGCTCTGCTTACTAGAACCCTACCATACCATTACACTTGAGAGGATGTCAAATTAATAACAGTTTGCTTCTTGTTACAAACGAAACTTTTTCAATTACTAGTTTAGTTGAAAACCTGTTGAATTCACACCTTTATAGCGAAGTGGCCCGTGTGGGTACCTACGTTTCAACGTTGTTTATGAGCCGAACTATATTGAAGCTTTGTAAACTTTTCTACCAGAAAACTTTGAGCAAAACGCTTTGAATAGATATGAGAGATGTTTGCATAAACTGCAAGTAAACTTTACTCAGCTTTGGTATCGCCGACGGTTTACTTTCTGAGAAAAAGGTTTAGTCTAGAACTTTCGAAAGCAAGCATAACGTGCTCGCCAAAAAAAAATTTGTGTGAATAAGTCTTGGTGCACACGTAATGAGTGGATCCGTTCGGTACCGGACCGGGTGACGGTTATTGGATAGGTAGATGCGAGACAATCACTGCCGCCACCGGTTTGTGTAAAAAGCAGTCTGAAAATGCGATCAAGCCAGCGCGAGTGCGCCGCTGCCGGCCTAGTGCCGGATGAATCTATAGGGCACGTATGCAACCACACAAGGTACCGGCTTGCCACTTACGTTTGACAATCGCTGTACTCTAGTGATTTGAACGTGAGTTTTAGAGGGCGATGATCTAAACCCCTATACACAAAATTAATAAGTTTATATATATTCTGTGAAGTACTATGAAGCCAGTAGTTACTTTAATGGACCTTGGTAAGCAAAGTGAAAAATTATAAACAGGTTCGTTTATGAAGTTTAAACAGCAGACTCCATTAATCTTAGTTCCAGAACTCGGCTCATTGTTTCTTTCAGGGCTCCGCGCCGTATGAACCGGTCCGGCTTTAATTAAGATATCATGGGAAATAAACCTCTTGCTTCTTAAATTACTTTGCATCGCACCTAAATTGGATATTTTATTTAAAAACTTGTTTTTACTGTACCTGCTGCATACTATCTATTAAATTGTAGTCGTATTTTTTGACAAGACGTAGTTGTTATGGATGGTATAGAACAATATTTTGGGATCTAAATTGTTTCGCTGTCAAAGGATGATTGATTTGATTGGTCAAGGATATACCTACCAAAGTTTTATTAAATGAACTAGGAACGTACGTAGTGAGGATTCGATTTGGTTTATGTCCAATATAATGTACTTAATGAATTATAAGAAAACTGTGAATCTTTGTAAAATAAATAAATACGATAGTTTGAATGTTTATAATTGCTAATAATCTTCGTAATGGCTAAAGCAATCTGGATGAACTTTTGTATGATACTCATACGAATAACATATTGGCTACATTTGTCAGGGTACCACGCGGGCAAAGTCGTAGGTAGACGCTACTATAAGAAATATTCACGCGTTGATGACGTGGATTGACGGGGATTTTTTTTGGATATTGCATGTCGCGATCATATTTGTCATCTGGCTAGACTCAGTGCTAAAAGTGGTATGTTTAACATTTCGATATTTCGTTATCTGAACTTGTGGAGGGAGGAAAGAAAAATTATTGAAAAGCTTTTAATTTCCAAAGACTTATTTATGACCCATTTTTATTACTCAAGAGTAAATTTACAAAAATATAAAATGGTATACACAAGATATACAATTTATCACAATATAATGTATTTACTAAACATGCTCGTAAAACTTACGTTACTTACTACAGCTACAAAAATAAATTTAAGATGCTCAGAGTTAGTTATGAATTTTAGTTATGTACAAATAAAGTAGCTAAATATAAATTAAATAAGTATTTACAACAATTTTTTAGATATAAATCGTGTGAAGGTTCTGTTTTCGCACAAAACCATGGCAGACAAAAGTATTAGAGGTTTATCCCCTGAACGCAGCGTTGAGAAAAGAAAACTGGAATAAACACAAGTTTACAGTTTTCATGTTTTCACAAAGGCTATAAATCCTAGTGTTCTCCTGCTCCTGCAGTTTACTGTTCACCCACTCGCGATGTAGTTTATACGAGTATTTTAGCAACGTTTACACTCGCTTTCTGTCCTAAATCACTCGCATTATGGCTATCCGTCACATACACTAAAGCACAGTGTTCGAATTAAGAATGTCCACTATTTTACACTTCTAATTTTAAAACCTCCCAAGTTTACCCTACGTAGGGGTAGGGCGCGAAGGGCGCCGGGTAGTACCCCGGGAAGCCGCCAGCGGCCGGCGGTTGCACTGCAATTGATGAAGTCACGTAGGATGTCACCTGTGTCGGCACGAGTTTAGTCGTGAACAGAGTCGTATACAACGTTTTTGCACCGAAAGTCAGTTTCAGAATTTGACTATCGGTTGCCACAACTTCAGTGTTCACGACGACTGGCGTTGAAGTCACGGAGAACTGCTGTTGTGGGAAAAGCGGATTCTGCTGCAACGGCAGCGCCGGTAGGCTGCTCGTACCTATTTCATACTCGGTTTTTGTCTGTGTGGCAACCACCCGCGATATGGTGCTCTGAATGGTGCTCTTTCCATTGAACACGGGAATCACGTGCGTTTCGTAGATTGTCTCGTATTTTAAAACGGGTTTAGAGGTGGTGACTACATTAGGGATTTGCGCAGCGGCAGCTGGATTCAATAATCTCAGTAGAGCTAGTTGCTGTGCTTGTTCTGGTGTAAGTGCAGCGGGTGATTCGGTCACTTGATTTTGCTTGTTTTGCCCATGAGCTTTTTTCGACCTCAAGTGGTTATCCTTATACTTATCGACTTCAGTCAGATCAAAATCGGAGCCAATGTTAGCGAGGTCCAAATCAGGGGGAAACACTTGACGAGGCACACCATCTTCGTCTTCGTTGCTGTCTCCAAAATCAAGTTCCAAGTGAAGTTCTGAGCCAGCTTCATCAAGGCGACTGTTGAACTCCTTCAAGGTCTTGCTGGGAATAAACTGGAAGTAATCCATTGGAGGCAAGGTCTTGGTTGCGGTAACAAATCTGGTTATCTGGTAGGTCTGTATGAACGTTAGACTGCTCGTCAGATTTACATCAGGCCTAATTACTGGCAAGATGTGAGTTTTCAGCATGTGATGTGTTGTACTGAAGGTTTCAGTCACAGTTTCCAGCGGCGGGGTTTCCATGTCTGAAGATAACGTGATCGCAGGCAATGTAGCGATACTAGAATCTAAGTTATGGTCTTTTCCGTAAGGAGAAGCGGTCGCTAATATGTTTTCTGTCAACGGTTCGTTGAGAGAACTTTGCGGATTAGGGATTGCGGTTGGTTCTATACGTTTTTCTTTAGTTGTTGTCACTGTAATGATACGAGTGTTCTTAACACGTCCAACCTGAAAGAAAAGAAGAAAGGTTAAATCAAAATTATCACAATTGACTAATTTTTTGAACAGATAGGCGCAAAAGATTACCTGGAAGGTATAAGGAGACTTAATGGTAGCAATTTCATAGTAAACATCGCTAAAATCAGCAGGTGTCGAAATCTCTACTTTCAATGTTTCCACGGGAGGTGGTTTCTCAATTGAGTTGTCATCGGTATCGTTATCAAGCAGAGTGCCAGGACCACTTTGGGAGCCGGATAGTTCTAGGTCATTATCAGATCTTGCTTGGAGAGATAGATCATTGGATTGAGGATCATCGAGAAGTGGATTGGGGTTTGGAGTCGTTTGCGGCTCATCATCGCCGCTCATCTTGCGGATGGTCACTTTAGGTTTCGGGCTAGTCTTGTATTGCCAGCGTCCTGAACCCGGGGCACGATTCAACTTGAATTTATAGATACTGGTCGATGCAGTCGGAGTCACTTGTTCTACTGCAGATGGTTGAACGCGAGGTTTGAAGCCACGTCTCTGCTCGTTGTTACTCGAAGGCGTCACATTCGCTTTCGTTCCGGAGATACGGCTGCTCTTCCTCCTGTTGGAATATGGGGCTGATGATGTAGTTGTTTCACTGAAAACAGAGACGGTTGCCAGTTGAGGTTTGTTTGAGGGTCGGCCAAAACGTGAACTGAAATGAAAAATATTTCTAATCAATTAACAAACTTAACACGGTAAAACTAAAATGTGAGCTGTTCATGTATTTTTGCTGAGGGTACTTAGTCAAATCGGTTATATGTCGATAGTTCTTGACGCAGTTTTACGTGGCTACTTACCTTTGTTGAGTTCTTTGGGAATGTGCAGTGTTTCTGTTTTTGAACTTTTTACTTTGGCTAGAGGGGGCATTGTCATGACCTTCATTATCAGGGATAACTTGAGCTCTGTGTCTATTCTTGAAAGAGCCACCACCACTTGGCTGTCTTCGTGTCGTTTTACTAAAACTAGTCTCCTCTTCGATGATCGAGGGCGTCGGTTCTAAATTGTATCTATGATTTTTTGTTATAGCTGGAGCTCCAGTTTTTAAGATTCTGTGGGTTGGAGATGGTGATATTTTTGCTCTATGCCCAGATCCAGCTCCAAAGATTTTAGAGTTGCTATTCAAAACCTGGGCGTATTTGCCAGAGATGTAGGTGCCTAAAACGCTCGTCTCATGCACTGTGGTAAGTCCGTCCTTTACTATGGTTCCTCCGAGAGTAGTAACGAGACCAATGGGGTGTTCATCGTCTTCAGGAGGTGGCGTTGGAGCTTGTTGTCTATTCTTATGAGCATGCTTGGGTTTCGGACCATGTGTTTTAGATGGACGTATGTTTATAACTTTGTACGTTTCCTCTACAAATTCTGAAGGCTGTCTCGAGAGGAAGTCGTACTCTGGCTCGCCAATGTTATTGTTGGTGACCAATATAGCTGGTTCATCTTCGACTCCACTGGATTTTATGTTGACAACGCTGTTAACTTTAGAGCTAAGTGGAGCTTGCTTGACTTTGCTACTGACAACATTTACAGCACTCTTTATTTCATTTTTATTTTTGTTCGCTTGAGAGCTCTGTTTAGGTTTTTGTGATGCTTTGGGATAGTTACTTTCGACTATTTTGGAGGGACCAGCTACAACTTCAACTTTAGATATAATTTGTTTTTGTTCTTTTGCTACAACTTTGGGTGGTTTCGGTGTTTTTTCTTCGTTTTTAGGTGGGGATGAAACAACTGATATAGCACTAGAAACTGGTGACTTGTTTGCTTTCTTTTCAGAGATCTTGCTGGGTTTGATAGTTTCTGGGCTAGGGCTGGGCACTGCCGGAGGAGGTTTTGTTTCAATAATATTCTCTTGCACAGCTTTTTCAGTTGATGGTTGTTCTGCAAAGACAAATAAAGAGTATGTGAGTTCTAGGTACCATACTGACTCTGACTGAATTACTTATTGTATTTTTTATGAATTTATTTATTATTCATTATTATTAAAACCCAAAATACGACCTGGAGGAGGAGCTGATTGAGGTGAGAAGATCATCACAGTGTTGCCTATTTTAGTCGTGAAGTCTAAGAATCCGTAAACTGTCTGTGTGAGGAGGTTTTCATCTGCTGATACAGAACAACCTAAAAAAAAGGAAAAAATATGTGGTTATCTTACCAAACTGAAGTATAATAATAAGAAAGGGTGCGATATATTCTTAAGTAAACACTACGAAAATGGCACATTACGCTATTGTGCCGATAAGACACGACGTTTCTTCGTCATGGAGCGGTGGAAAGAATATCAAAATACACATCCTGCTTACGTGTTTACTAGCTGAACACACAAAACATCAGCAAATCCTTGTACGAAAGCAATAAGTCATCCACATTCAATATCGGGTATACACATTATATCAAGACTACTTATGGAGCTTTATGCAAAAAGCTTTAGGGAAAATGTGCTGATAAAAGCGAAAAACTGGGATCTGTGTTACTTCAGTATCATTGGATGGCAAATGATCTGTGATAATACATTTATATGGCTTAAAAGGAAGCCGTTTACGGGGATTTTTGGTACCAAATGTTTATTAAATGACTTGAAAATACAAATGCTTGTTTCATTCCCCGACCTTTCAAGGATTAATCGGGACTTCAAAAAAATATAGAATTTTCCACGCTGCAAAGCGACATAAAATAACATATTCAGACGATATCGCGTCAGTATATCCTGCTTACTTCAGCACCATTTGCCATCAAGTGGTCTGAGATAGTCCACGTTAGATACGCATCGGGGACTCCACACACCCACTATTCCAATCTATGTATTTTCAATTACTTAGGAAACCCTTTTTCGATATTTGCTCTGTAATATTAGAAGTTAGGGAGATATTTTCACATTCCCAGCCGGTATTTTATTAAAGCTGAATTCAAGTTTTGTAAGACGTTAATTATTTACGTGCCCATTCAAATTTTTTATATTAATTTTATGGATGTTACTCACTTTCAACCTTATTGTGCTCTAAAAAGTGACAAATGAATTATAGCTCGAAAAAAGGTGCAAATGTTTTTGAGGATGCTACAATTATTTTTTGGAGCACAAAATAAAGAAATCATAGTTAAAAAAAATGGGAATTGAAAGGGCCTAAATCAATATTATTTGTTAAACAAAGAGAGTTTAAGATTTATGAGCGGGTCTAAACACCAAGAACCTATCAATTTATACTTATGAATAGCAAAAAAAATTCAAAAATGTTTACCCCTTGCCTGGTTTTACAGTCAAGTTTTACAGTCTACCCACTAGTAGGTAGTCCAAGAGGGTTACATTTTGGGGACTATATTATTATGGGGTTAAAAGTAACATTCCAGTCCCGGAGAATGGCCCAGAGAGATAGGGTTGGAAATGCTCGTGCCTCAGCTAGTAGGCACGCTAGAGAAACTACCGTGGGATTTAATTTATTCTCTTAGTTCACAGTACGAATTTACAACTGAATTTATGTAGGGGTTCATACTGTGAGTTACAAAATAAAAACTGCAAAATTTAAAAAAAAAATATTTCCTTCATCCAATTCCTATAACAAACATCCTTCCCCTATGTCTAAATGTTTTTGTGTTTGTTTTTTGTAACACCACAAAAACACTTTGTACTGGTTAAACCCATTTTGATGAAATTATCATCAAAATTATGCCGTGACATAGAATAACACAAAGGCTCTCCTTTTTCCCTGGTCAGCCGTGGGCTTATAGTATCTAGGTATTTACCGAGACGATTTCATCCGTTTTCGATAGTGGGTCGATGATGGTGATGATTAATGCGTTTGACAGTTGCTTACAATGTAAATAGGTAACGTTACTTACATAAGTGCGCGGTGGCCGCCAACAGTACAATGACTCTAAGCTCCATGGTGATGTGTTTTGATACGAAGTCTATTTCAAAAGGGAGCTTTGTACACTCATATCGAGTGTTACAGCATTATGTAACCTGAAACAGAGACAAAACTAAATCAGCCATAGTGAAACAAGTTTAATTCCAGAAAACTTTTGTAAGGAAGGAATAACGAGAGATATAATTTCAGTATCGTGTAGAACCAGACAGCTAAAATAACCTCAAAATAAATTTTAAATAAATATTTTAACTAACTGTACTGTTACAGCAAAGTAGAGCAATTTGACCTGCAATATTTCATAACACATAATACGTGTCAAAAAATCAAAACAAAAACTGAAACATCATTTGTAAACCATTCGTCGAACGTAATGTTTTCAAATAAATATCTCCCTATTCGTTTAATACGTACTCATATATCAATTGAAACGTGCGCAGGTTACAAGGGTTGGTTGGTCACATTTGTTATGTTAATACCGATGGGAATGAATATGAAATCGGCGTGTGTTCAGCAACGCACGAGAGCACAAAATAATCACTCGATATGCAAAGTGACGGTCGGACGGTCGGAGATGACCTAGAACTATATAGTTAAGGGATGAAACAGTCGTTTCAGAAGCTGCTGAAACCGCCGCTGGCTTAGACAAGAGTCAAGAGCGAAGAGACTTTAGTCAAGAGTAAACTCAGTTGTCTTAGTAGTGACAATTTTCTATAAGAAAAATGTCTGTAAAGCCAACTGATCTAAGCTAATACAAAGATAAAGGGGTATGTTACTGTATTTTTAATCTGTATGTCAGACTTTGCCTTTGAATCATTGTTTAAACTTAATGAAAGCGGGCATAAAACACGCCTAAGTCGTTGCTTAAGATTGTTTGGTTTTCGTGCATATGTGCATATTAAGTGCATTGTACTTAATATGCACGTATACTACGTATAGTCCTAAAGGTCGTCAAGAGAAGAAGTAAGAACTTTTGCCCTCAAAATTAAAATGAATTTATTTCCCGTCACAAATGCCTATAATATTAGAACATTATGTAATTCATCAATCTCTATTATTCAAACAGTCGGAATGACAACGATATAGCATAGCCTACAATGGCGTTCTCAATCCCTTTTGTGCCTAAAATGTGAGGAACCAAGGAGAAATACCACTAAGTAGTATTAGGCTACATTATACCACACCACTCTGGCATATTGAATGCGTGGGATCAAACCAATCCTTTTATGTTTGATCTTTTGGCTAGCGAGGTCAGAGTCTGCAGTTATAATGTGCATACGAGGCTATATCGTCACAGACTGCGCGGCGCCAACTCTCCTCATTTCAGCGGTCGACTGATTCATTGAACCAATACAGCTTTTAAAATAAACATGTTTACGTAGTGGCATACGCCAGACGCAATTGTAGTCCAAAATTAAATTAATTTGTGTCATTTTGGAACTTCACCTCTGTCTTTCCTAAAAAAATACAAAACAGGCGCCTAACCATGAAGTCTTATAGCGAGTCAGTTCAGGCGAAGATGTCACTTTCCGCTTTGCAATTGAGGACGCTATGGCGTTGTTAAAGCTTTGTCATTCGCAAAGCGGGATTTGACATATTTGCCTGAATTTAATCGCAATAATACTTGATGGTTAGGCCCCAGGTGTCTATAAGGTAAGAAGAGTGAATAGGTATCTTCTAGATTTTAACGTTCCATTGTCCAACCGATAGGTCATATCATCAGTTACTATCAGGTGAGAATTAAAGTCTATCCATAATAAAAAAACGGCCGGTTCTGTTTCTTTGAGCGTTATATAATTTTCGTCAGTAAAATTTGTAGGCGTGTCAATAATTACTTATCATTCGTTTGTTTGTTTAGATAATTTATATGAGTTCGATTAATGTTATCCTGAGGACCGTAAGATCAAAAGCAGATAAAACTTTGTATATCGTAATCGTAAACGGTTCAAGTTAATTGCTTTGATCTAGGTAATGTCGTATAAGAACAAAGTGGGTACCATTGATCTAATGAAATAATCGAAGACAAAATATTAAACTTTCTCCTGTTATTTATTTAAAATACTTACTAATTGATCAATACGGCATAATAATTACCCTTAGGAAATAATTGAAGTGATTTAAATCATCTAGCCCCAAAGCAGAGCTTGTGTTATGGGAACTACATGACTGATATACAACTTACATATATGTATACATTTTTTTATACATATTATACACAGAAAACACCCAGACCCCAGACAAATATTTGTCCCGCGGCGGGAATCAAACCCGCAACCTTCTGCGTCTCAGGCGGGCCTTCGCCCACTGCGAAATATTCTTCGAAAAACATGGCCAGTAACATTTTCTTATCTATGCTTAATTGTTTTGTAGTGAATCAAGTTATTTCCGATATTCACCACAATAGCCACATTCACGATTGGCATCTTTTGTAGTCTCGTGTTATTTGAGGAAAGGAGGGAATCCTGAGGCCGCATACATTAATCTTGAGCTGTCGGAGACATTTCAATGTAGGAAATTACATCGATAACGTTATTGGGTTACAGCTCCAAATATTAATACTTGTAAGAATGCTTTATGTGATACATAAATGGATCGTCAGTCGTCTTTTTTAGTTTTACTGGTTGTTTCTTTATCAGTCTGTTCAAATCTATATAAAAATACTTCTTCGAATTTCAAATAAATTTTAATTCTAGAAAAACTAGCGAGTTTGTGGGTGCTATTTTGCATTTGAAATGATCAACCTGCTAAAAGTGTACCTACTTCGTTAGGTTAGTGATAAATATCTCATTGTCACTAACCTACTCGTAACGCAGGATGACAAAGAAAGAAACAGTGATTCTATGAACAATGAACAAAAGTGTGGGGTCATTTAGAAAAGAAAACAATCTTGTAAGTGGTATACCGTTTAGATCAAGTCTAACGTTACTTAGTTACGGACCCTGTCCAGTAAATATTGTAATTCGTCTTTTTTCGCTCCGACTTCGGGTGACTTCGCCGTTTTCATGAACATTTTGTGTGGATTACGAAATGCAACGCAATTGCTGACTTTGTTATTTACTTCGAAATCAATTTAACTCGACTGAACTCTGACTTTCGCAATATAGATCCGGGTATTCCGGAGTACTGATTCACCGTTCAAGCCGAATTCCCCTACACATTGGCATCCATTCTGCCTAGCGTTATGTGTTAGAACTTCTTGGTATGCTGTGTCTCACCCTACAGCACAGAATATATGTGATTTGGACAAGCAGTAGCAATGCATTTGCTACTGCTTGTCAAAGCACACTCTTCCCCTGCACAAGGCAAGTTGTGATAGCACGCATCATTTACAAGTATGTAGCATTAATTGGTAATTAGATAATAACCAGACTGTTCTACTATTCTACAATTATTTCAACATTCCGAGTTGCAGTTAGTCTGCGGTTGGGTGCGCAGTGCTGTGCCCCTTATCAGTGGCAGTGCGGTACGGCGGTCTAACAGCTTGACCACGACAAATTATTGTGTACCAGAGCCTCCGGTAGGATCTCTCGCCACACTAGCCTTAATGATATCATATCTTTTTACAGCGTCAACGTTCCAGCTGTTCGAAGCAGCCCTCGAACCGAATGACCTACTTCGTGACGATGGTAATCATCATCCCTGTCCCTTAGGAGAGTCATCATCCTTACCTTTGGTATGAGACACATGCGTGAATCTTGCCTATCACCACCTAATAACCCTAGCACCATCTAATCTGTTGGAGACAGTTAGAGCCGCTGCATCGGCTGATTCGGCCGAGGATCTCAAGAGGCGCAAATATAGAAGTCTCGATAGAGCTTTTTCATTCGAGCCTTTTGGGGTTAAGATTCCGGGTCCGGAGGGAATTTTTCTTCAAAATTATTTCTGAGGGACTGGGCGATTCGAAGCTTGACCAGAGAGCTGGCTCTTGTGGGTCAACGCATTAGAATTGCCATTCAGCGTGGCAATACGGCCAGTATTTTGGGAATACTTCCGTCTGGTAATGGTGCCGTTTGTTTCATCTGTATTTTTGTATATATCTACTTGTACATAATAAATGGCTCCTTCCCATATAGTCAAGAGTAGGTAAATTATTTCTGTAGAATAGATGTCAGTATGACATGTTTGAAATAGACAATTTAGACAAATGCCGTTAATTAAGTAATTCTTATAATTCTTATGAAAACCCAATATTTAAAATATCAATATTTAGGCTTTAAAGCCAAGTGTTTGCCTCAAGGGGAAGAGCCACGACGCCACGACAATGATACTAAAATGTATTTTTACATAGCTTTAGCTCAGGTCCTGGCTATAAGTGGATGGGCAGCACTTGGTGATGTGCTGCATATTCTGATCCAAGTGCAGAGCAGTACTGCTAGAGCAAGACAGAGCTTGACATGTTCTCCTCCTTTTTAGAAGTAATATAGATTATCTTTGATACTGCGTAAGCTCTACACTGTGCCGTCTGAGAGCGCAGTCTGGCGTGTTGAGAGCGTACCAATAGATGAATAAGTAGATACAAACTATTGTCCGTTCTGTGACCAAGTTCCGACTACGATACCTTTGTGAGAGGAGCTTTGATGTGGTCCCTGAAATCAACCGGCATGAATGGGATGCATGACTTGCAAACGTCATTATAAACTGATGTTTTGGTACAATGATGGCAAGATTCATATATTTATCAGCCTGTGTTAGTAAATATAAAGCTGTCTTGCATAGCGATCAAATTTGCTTAGTTTTTGCTCATAGAATTCTATGCAGCAGCATGCTTGCATTGCTTCGTTCCGGTTTAAAGGTATGTAAATGGTATGAATTTTCTAATCTGTGTCGAACCGAATTCGTAAATTTCAAGAGCAATGTTTCAGGCTGTGAATGTTTTAAATTAGCGTAGGATCATGGCGGATGGCACAAACTAAGAGAACCATATTAAAATTCCCAGCAATTGTACTCATATTCTGGATAGGCACCTGCGAAAATGCTTTATCCAAAACGAAAACGATGCGCTAGCCAGAAAGCTTTCGTAATAATGGAAGAGATGTCTAGAAAAAGAGCTATTACCACAGTAGAACCATAGACTGCAGCTCAATCACGAAGGACCGAGTGAAAGACCGCGCAGCTTTTGTACTCTCCTATTGAAGGATCTGATAGGTGATTATAGGGCTGCCAGGCTGTCAAAACGTGTAGATTTTTTTATCATATCATATCCTGTTAGGTTAAACTGATATGCAGTGTCCACCTATAACTGGTAGTGCAATTATCTACCATAAGATGCTTGTGATCTTAAAGATTAAAGAATTAAGATTAAGAGAAGATAAGTATCATTGTGGGTAACACCCACTGGACCAAATAATATATATACTTATATATATAGATAGTACTATTACTACTATTTTAAATCAACTATATTCTACTATTTCTAGTAATTAGTCGGATAGATAATATGTAGTCTTAGTACTAGAATGACTACTAGAACTGCAAATTCACGTAGTTTATATCTCGCGTTTATTTTTCGCTTTCCTTAGGCATTTGCCTTGTTGAAACACGTTTGCAAACAGTGTAACAATTTTTTGCTTGTAAATTCTTTGTCTAGGCTACATGAATTCACGCCGAGTATCTTGTGAATTATTTTTTGCTTTCTATAGAAAATAAGGCAAAAACGCATAAATTATTATAATTAATTATTTTTACCCGCGATGTAAGGAGCCCGCTTATGAGTTTGGGGTAAGAGTTTGTTTGTTTATTACCATTGTTCTTTAAAACGGCTTATCCGAGTGTAATGCGGCTTTCGAATTAGTTTAGTTTTTCAAGGGGGTAATACGTTATAGAATTTTATGTCAGGGCTTTTAACATTTAGCAAAAATGAACTTAAAAATGATTTTGTGTAAAAATGAAATTCTATTATACGGGTACTGAGGCATCCTTGGGTATAAAAAGGTGTGTGTGAGTGTTTACTCGCGGGATAGGCGCAGTGATGAGACGGTGATGCTTGTGGTTCCTCCCTGTCTCGAACTATTCAGCCCGTCCCTTCGTGATGTATACCGACAGCAAAAACAAGGTTTTCATTAGTTAGTTTTTTAAAATCGGCAATTGCATATTGACTGATTTATCTGCTTAAGTACTGGGATTTTAGGCACAAAAATAAATTGTGTATTAACTAGATCTGGGTATACCAAGAATTAAACCAGGTATTGCAGAAGCTACTAAAAATAATATTTTTTCAAGTAAATCACCAGTTTTTACTTGATGTTTCGAGCACTTAGTAAAAATTGAATTTATCTCATTGTATTTATACACTAGGACTATAGCAAGAAATTGCGTTTTTTAAGATCACTAGAAAAACTACCTATCCGTTTCACAAACCTACGTAATATTTTTATGATTTATGATACCAAACGCACCGAGATCATCTTTATTATGAAGAAAAAACATTAAGAGTAAGAGACAAGCATTGGAGTTTGTGAGGCCCCCCCTCCCTAGTGTGATTTTGAAATGTGACGTCACGAAACTTAGGACCCTTCCCACCCCTTGTCACACTTCGTCGACCCCCTTAACGTGTGACGTACTTTATGAATGATCCCTTTCTACATTTTCTCAGTTATTTAGAAAAAAAAGTCAAACGAGTAAAGTCATATTTCATATTCATGTCGATATTAGCAATTTTAGCTATTACCTAACAAATTTCAAATTAATAAAAGTGTTACATGGATAAAAGTGTACAATGGATGAGTAGCATTTTAAATGAATGACGTTTTTAAGAGCTGATAGTATACACGACGTATCGTGACTATAATATGTAACAACAGGTTGTGGTTTCGCCTCCACAAAGATCATATCATACTATGTCCGTAATGTGCTGTAATGTGTTAGATTCCGGCATCCGTGGTCAACATTCAGGGTCGGATGTCATTTTTTATATAGAGACAAGTCATTCTAGAAACTTCGACAAATATCTATGATTTACCCACTGAAGCACATTGCGTAACAAAATAACCGATTTTACATTGAACACTTGTCAGAGCCTTACATTAGTTATTGATTAATAAATAAATATTTTTTAAAAAGGGATATTACTAAGCATGATTCATCCTTTATGCCAACATATTCTGACGCTAATTCAGATTCTCAGGGACATAGAACGATCAATAGATATTAATACGTTTTTCCCATTTAATTTTGTCATCCCTAAACGAATTTTTGATTACTTACGTTTTATATGCGAACCGTACCTCATGTCTATGACCACATACCAGTTCATCCCTCTATTCAACAAAATTTAATGAGGCATTCGTCCAGATATGCATACTCAAACATAATATTCTTTCCTGAATAACTTTTCATGAAGATGAATAAAATCTTTTTTGCCTCTGCAATTCAACTTTTGAAACTTGTAGTTTTGTAGTGTTGCTGTTAATATGCTTGTATGAAATTAACTAATGGATTCTCCTAAGCATAAATAGATTTTGTTTCATGTGAAGAAAGTTTGTGGTTTATTTTTCCATTAAAGGTTATTATTCTTCCAAAGAATACTGTTCTTTGGAAGAATAATGCAGTCACATAATACTTTGAACGTAATGCTGGTGTGAATAACATTGTAAAGAATGTCTTACCGCACCCTACTCTGGAGCGTAAGCTTCTTTTCTCCAAAGTCAATTTCAATTCACGCCTCAGAAACGCAAGTTATTTTTCAAAAAATCTGAACACGCTCTTATAGTTTTGAATAGTGTAAACGATCAAACTGTTTCCTAAATCTTATAAAATCCGTAGACAGCTCGTCTTTTTAGTTCTGAACTTCATAAAAGTGCAGCTGTCAAAAGTAATATCATAGCTTGTGGATACCTTAAAAGTATATTGTACTAAGCGAAGTAAATACCGCTGAAATGTTTGAACGAAATATTGAAAGTAAGCAAGCGGATACCTATGTAAATATTTAGTTGGTGCTAGAGACGAGTGTAGTCCGGTAATTTATGTTGGCAGCCATTGTAGGACAAACAACGGAGGCCGTAGCCAAATTTATATTCCAAGTTTGGTAAAATTGGATCTATTTCGGAATACATTTGGGTATGAAGCCGGTCGCTGTTTACCGGCGCTACCGATGTATGGTCAGAGAAGGTTTCTCAAATGCACAAGAACTGCCGTTTGACATTAGTTTGGTGAATCGGACGTGTACATACGCTCTGGATATACGCCAACCTTTTTACCCTTCCCCCACTCCGCTTCCTCGTCAATCTGCCTAGAAAAACACAACTACATTCCAACGGTAATCGCGACAACAACCTCAGGTAGCTGCAGTGAGACTACTTACAGACGATCACCTGGCGTAAATTTTGCAGCGTTGTGTTCCGTATGAGAGATCCTTAGTATTCGTTTAGAACGTACCCGTAAGCGCTGATAGACAATTTTCAGATAGCGGCAAACCAGCTCCATACAAACACGCACTAGCTGCCCATTGCCGAAACTTATTAAGCCAGCTACAAATAACATAAAGTTAGATACTTATTCTTTGTTTGTTCGGCAGTAAAAGTTGGATGTTGTGTCTGAATAAGGTTGCGAAGCGAAGGTTTTTGATTCAATAGAATGCAAGAATACGAGTGGGTTCGTAGTTCGCGTAGAATATTATGTTGAGTAAACAAGCACTCACGACCAGGCAGGCACTGAGAGGTCTGTTCTCTATCCGAATGAGATTTATTCGTTCTAAAATTTAAAGTCGTCAGCTGTATAAACCTCGACTGATTTTTCCTTTTTTATATTCTAATTATCTTCCATATCATTTGACTGTTTATATTTGGTAAGGATGCTTTATTCCATGTTTAGCTCATGTTAATATTTTATAAGCACCCAACATTAAATTTATGTTATATCAGTAAAACCAATACAAAAACGAAAAAAACGCAGGCTTGTGCCAAATTTAATGTTTAGACGTGCCGCGGACTACCCCCCTACTTGGTCATGGGATCATGGGAAACACATTCGTGAACGTGTGTTTTAGTAAAACCAAAAAGTAAATAATATTACCATTTAATGATGTTCGTTTGATGACATTTTCATGATTTTTTTCAATAATGACAAGCTTAACTACAACTTAACTCAAAGTTGCATCCCCTGACAGGTATCACCTACCCACCATCGTATTTATTATTTTAACACCTTTAATAAACTGTGTACATGAGAGCAATGAATATGAATTTGTACTTGACAAAAGAACGCAGTGGGAACAAATTTGTGGGTATTGTCATAATTGCAAATACATTAAGTGTATGACTAATACATTGCCAGTTGGGATCACACCTCCCGCCATGGACCGTTTTGGCTGGATCCCAGACACGTTTTGCATTTCATTCAAAACGTTGACGTGAAGGATAAAGTTTTATTATTTTACTACTTTCACGTGATCTGCATTCTCCTGAGTTATTTGCACTGGAGCATTCTCACGTATAAAGAGAAAGCGTTACTTTTAAAAAAATTGGGATACTTGAACTAGTTGTATAAACGGATTCGACTCTAATTTAGATTTGATTAAATACTAGCCGTGCCACGGCCGCGCTCGGCCCCCGAAACACCGCGTCGCATCGCTCCGCGCTATTACTTCTTTTGCTCAGCTCCTAAGGGTCGAACCGTGATGTTTTTAGAATGAGTTGGCGTAGACACCTATAAGCCTTCCTTAATTTAGAATTAGGCTATCAAATACGTAAATATTTTTTAAATCCGACTGGAAGTTTCAGAGATTAGCGCGTTGAAACTAAAAAAAAACAAAGAAACTCTTCAGCATTTTATTAGTATATATTTGGGTACATATATGTTTTTACAAATAAAATAATTTATGAAGACTTTTTTTATTCTCAGCAAACAAAGAGTTTTTCAGCTAGGCTAAACAATTCTAATACTTCTGAAATACATTTATTCATACACAAAACATACAAATGAAACAGCTAGCTATCTAAAGACCGTTGCAAACGATCCAGATCACTACCAGACGGAAGCGTTCCCAAAATACTGGCCGCATTGCCACGCTTAATGGCTATAATTTTAACCATAAAGTAAATCCATACTCCTTGTTCTATAAAAAAAACTTGGTTTGAAATAATTTTCCAGAATTAAATAAAATTTTCGAAGCTCCACGTATATTTATGTCGGAAGTACCCGAAACGATCCCATAGGGCCAGCACTCGATGATGTAAAATGTCAGGACAATGTTCCTAAAAAGGGTTTGATATTTCCATTTTATTATTCCGATTGGACGTATTATATAACACTAGCATCTGCCCACGGCTTCACCCGCGTGGTACCCGGATAAAAAGTAGCCTATGTGTTATTCTGATGTACAAGCTATAATTACTGTAAATTTTCATCAAATTCAGTAGTTTTTCAAATCCAGTAGGATTAAATGACACGAAGTGACATAATTTTACAAAAATCGAATAGGTTGTCGGGAATCCAAAATGTATTTTTGATTTCACCTCGTTTGAATGCAAATTCATTGTGGACAGGCGAAAGGTGCTATACATGGACGGACACGTAATGTAAAATGAATGAACCATGATCGAGTTACTTTTATTAAATTATGCATGGTGTGTACGAAATTGTCGTCGATTTTCATAATGTGAGGTCGGTAGATTATGTGGATTCCTTGTACCAATAGAGTAGTAAAATAAATAAAAAATAAAATAATGCTGGACATTTTTACACAGCATCATCTAGCCCCAAAGTAAGCAGAGCTTGTATTATGGGAACTACATGACTGATGTACTAATTATATTTTTTTTTGTAAATACATACATAGAAAACACCCAGACCCAGAAGTAGAGCTCCTTGTGAAAGAGCTCGTCCGGAGTAGTTCTACCACCATACATATTACTGCCGCCAAGCAGTAATGCTCTCATTGCTGCTATTTGTAGGGTATTGTGCCGGTGAGACTTCACCATTATGTCTTTGGGTTGGCAACGCGCTACTTTGTCTGGTGCTGAAAGCATCTATAGCCTACGCTAATCACTTACCAACATGTAGTATTATTTGACAAACATTTAGATAAAATAGTAATATCAGAGACTAAACGTACCTATATAGTAGTGGCCTTTAGGATGAATATTGACAGATGTACCGTTTTCCCGATCCGATAAAAAAAATGGAAGCAGAACGTCAGAATTCGATGTAAATGTCATTATCGACACCACATCCGCTCCGTTCGGTTCCGTTCCGATCCGATCCGTTTAGCGGACCGATATTATAGAAAAGCTATCGGACTGCCTCGTCATTGTATTCGTTCGAGCCATAACAATAGAAAAAACTGCATGACGATGCACCTGTTTTTCAAACCGGACTGGGGCAAAAGGGCACGTCTGTGCCTGCCTCAAGCACGAGTGTTACAACCTTTGCACAGTTTTCGTGTGAATTCGATAGAACTATAAAATTTCCAAACAAAACCTTTAGTAACTTCCTAGACACGATCGTTGGCTCTTCGTTTTGTAAGCCGAGGTTACATGCGAGGTATTTGATCTGAAGGAATGAGTCATAAGTCAAGCGTAAGGTACGAAGGCGCGCAAGAGCTTTATAATGCTTCATCATTACCATCAGCCTGTTGTAGTCTACTGGAAATACCTCTCTCCGAAGAGGCTTTTAATGATTTGCGACACGTTACTTCTGTTAGCGCAAACAGTAAATACATTTTATGTATATCATCAAGATGACTTTTTTGTTTTATTTAATACTTTGACGAGTACTTTTTTTACATAAATAAGTTCACCTTCGTCGATTGACACCACACTAGCTGAATGAAAGATCACAAAAAAAACCAAGCTGAGTTTGTTGTGTTATTCATCTAGACATGACCGCGTGCGAGGAATCGGCGTAAATTCATTTTAACATTTTACAATCACGTACTTTTTAAGCTGACGTTTCTATATGATCCTTGTGATTTCAATGAATAAAACCTTTTGACTTTGACTTTACTGAAATATTTACTTTTCGCTGAGGACTGATTTTGAATATAAAGCAAATTAGAAAAGAAGCGCCAAAGCGCAATCAAGATTCACATTATACTCAGTTAGCCAAGAGAATATCATAGCTATGATATCTGTTAACAAGTCTCACTCTAGGAAGCTTAGGATTAATAAAGTCCCTGACATGGATACAACGATTTAGATGAATATGTAAAGTGAGTTACTGTTTCTCAACGTTTGCTGTGGCTTAGCCAAAGATAAGACAATACATCTAACTACGGTTAAGCCAAGAACACATTGGCGTAACGAACTATAGCGGCTCACGATGCAATGTTAGAACCTATTTGTTTTACAATCTAGACTCTAAAATCGGTTCAAAACTAACTAATCCAAGTTTGGCCTAGTTATAAGACTACTTACTAAATTCGTAAGTCAGACATTGGTCTATGAATGGTCTCAGATATATTTGACTATTTATAAAAGAAGCTCCGCTTTTTCACGTCACTAAAAAGTTGACAAAATAACCTCCAAATACTGAAACGTTATTTAATGGCGTAGACAATAGCAGTTTTACCTATTTATCGGATATAACGCCATCACTTTCCAACTCTACTTTAATCTTAAGCAGCATTTCAGGATTTGGCCGTTAGTACCTAATTTTGCCAATTTTTCTTTATTTCCGTTAGCATGTTCTCAAATCGAAATGTAAAAAAAGTAGCGCAGAGCAATATTTTTTATCATGGGTTGCTTTTGTTTCATTTATATAATAATTGATAAACAGCAAACATACATTGCCCTTACTACACACTAGGGTGCCCTGTGTCGTGGGTATCAGGAATTACGAATACCGTGGTACTACACCATCCGTATCATATGTAAACGTATATGTAAGGACTTTATTGTTTTATTGTCCTTAGTTTAGTTCGTTAGCTAGCGATGGTATTGTTTATGTGTCCTGAAGCTAAACCGTTTTCAGCAGTAACCCATCAACGCTGAATATGCTAGGAGCTGCAGAGCATTAACACAATTTTCCGCTAACAACAAAGCTAGAACTTTATCGAGAATTTACGTGCTCAGCTCAAACTAGTTCATCGCCTCATAACTATAGGTTTGTAAAGAGTTATATCTTAAGGTGAGTTTATGGTTAAAGAATTCATCAGTTTTCCAAAGGAAAACTAGTTTTTTACGTAGCCTTTAAATCTCCTCTACTGTATATAAAGCCTATCCCAAAGAGTGCCATGACGAAATATCTTCTGTTCACTGACTTCCCACAACCTTTGGAAATCATGAAGGATGCCCGGTACATACATAGGGCCTTCCCAACACTGCGTCAAGAACCTTTATTTGGCGTTGTCGTAAGCTTACAAGTTAAAAAATAATTTGTGTTGCCTTATAGCAAATAGTAATGAGTGAGTGTGTAAAGGTTTAAGTTGAATGTATATGTTGTAGATGCAGCTTTATCGAACCATATGCAACACTTACAACCATGAAATTTAAGAAAATTATTCAATAGAAACGCAGTTAGTCACGTGTTATACACGTGAGGGTTATACAGTTTACAACAAATCTATATTTTTATTTTCTTTATTTTTTTATAAATTGAATTGAACTTCAAATAAGTTCTATTCAATTTATAAAGTTTGTAAAACGATATATTTCCAGTGTAATGTCCATATACAAAAATGTAGATAACGTAGTATTGTTTAAAATTATTGATTTCAGGAGTCTAGGTGTTTTAATCCCAAGTTAATCCACAAAAATAATAGATTTCCATTCTTTGTTAGTACGGCTGGATTAAAAACCGTAAAAAGCTTTCGATCCAACAAAGGAAAATTATGATGAAACACAAAAACCAATTTTTATTTGGCGGAATTTTATCCCGCATGGGCATTTTATTAAAATTACGGTTGCCCGTAGATTAATCGTAAAGAAATTGCTTGCGGCTCAGTTAGTCTGAATTCGGATGCGTGAATTTAGTAAATTAATAATTTTCTAAGCTTTGTTAAATTTATTCATATTGTCATAACGGGATTTCTCACGTACCGCACTATCGGTACTCACCCTGATGAAGACTCTCGGAATGAGTCGAAACTTAGTCAGTGCCTTCAACGATAGTGCGGTACGTGAAAAATCCCGTTTTTACAATATGAATAATCAAATTCACGGTAGTTTTTGGAATAAAATATGTTTTTTTTAATTTGATTATACCTAGGACACCTAGGAAAATAATCTTACGATATTTGATAGCATACCATCAATATGGGTGGATAACTTATAATCAACATACTGTAGTTTAACTTAATAGCCTGAAACAGAACAATGATTCCATCAACTTGTCTAGCCGTCTCCATTCGTCACAGATATTTTAAGTATAGTTCTCTCCCTTTTGAAATGATTATTGTCAATTTTGGTATCACGTTTTACCTATAAGTAAAATAAAAATAATCTCGGCTAGGAGTGAACAGGCGGAGAGTGCAACACTTTTAGATTCTGATTGATTCTAACATTAGTACTACGATTTCCAGGTTATTAATCAGTTTCAGCATAAAAGGCGAAATCACTTTTAAAATAACAATTTACGGCTTTCACGTAACTTTAGCAACTTTGAATATCTAAGGTATTTACATTTTGAAAGACTACCACTTATGTTATCAGAAATGACTGAAATATCTTGCCAAAGTTACACGTACATTTATTATTCTAAACGAGCGATAAAATTAAATTACTGTCTGTAGGACTGTCTGAGAGCTCTCGAGTTGTCATACAGTTTCAAATAAGATACAGGATGGGCCCATTTTGTGGGTGGCTAGAAATTACTACAATGATTAAAATACTAAAATAAAACCTTCCTCTTGAAAAGCTACTTTTATAGTCAAATAAAACAGGGTGAGTTATTTTTCCAAGATGTCCAAGACTCATCACATTTTGGCAAAAGCAATCTCTTCTGAGCTGTTTTGTAAAAGCATTGATTCCAGGAGTTCTAAATAAATCCTAAAACTACACCTAAATTTTGGTATCTTTTTAATTTGTCGCTGATTCCACTACATGTTAAAATTACTCGATATCTGTCACAAAGTTAACCTAAAGTGACAGTGGCAGATAGAGTGATCTTATGCTACTCCTAATGGGCTCACTCACAATAACCGAAGGTATACCTTATAAAGTTTGAAGATATGTTACAATAAAATAGACATTGAAATGATTCACTCTGTAGGTTCTATGGGATTCCCTCGTTCAGCAGTGAGCACCTATTATTTTTCCATTATGGCAAATAACTCAGCGGCGTCTGAAGATTTGAAATTCAAATTTTTATTCAATAGTTTGCACATTTATAAAGTTTTAGTTGCCATTGCATGATAGAATATAGTTGAGGATTGTTGGAAATATGTTTTAGGTGGTTATAAATACACAACTATGTCTAAACAATATTGCATGCCCGAAATGGATAGGTGTGTGTGTGGTTTACCGTTTGCAAAACACATTTTGTTTTATAAACGATTTAAAAAAAAAGAAGGTTCTCTTTTCGTCTTTATTTTTTAATTGTGTATGTTTGTTATCGAGGTGGTTCCTTAAAAGTTTTGTTCCTAAAGTATTACTATTTTTCTCGTAAAACTTAAAAAAACATATTCATCTTATGGAATCACGACTAGCTGAACCTTTTTTGCAAGCGATTTTAAATTTGTTTTTAATTCGAAAGTGTCCCTAAAAATCCCTAGTCCCTAAAAATCTTATAATAGAGTAACTGTAGGATAGAACCGTAAACTTGGGAGTGCAAACGTTCAATTTGTTTGTATGTTTTGTGAGTATGTTACGCTATTTCTTCGCCAATTGTGAACCGATTTTAATAATTATTTTTTTAATGGTTAAGGTATACTTCAAGGGCGGTATATTCCCCACATACATTTTTATGAAAAAAAAAACACTCCTAAGGGTGAAAAATGGGTGACGAAATTTCATATGTATTCTTTTTATAGATTGCCCATTATTTGAAGACAGTTTTTTGACATTTAATGTCTTATAAATTATAAGTTGGCGGCCAGCTTTTAAAACTCCATTTACAAGAATCCTCTTCAAAGGAGAGCAAGGACTAATGAATTTAAATGTAATTCAATTGGATTCATATGAATTATTCAATAAAGTATGTTAATGGAAAGAATGCGAGCCTCCCTTGGAGATTTCGTTCTTGTAATTAATTGCTTTCACCACTGCGGCACCTTATTGAAAGTCAACGTTACTCTAAGATATTATCGTAGTATTTGCATGCATCAGTAGAAATTTTATTCAAATACCTTTATGAATATAGAAAAAAATACTCTTTTATAAAGGATATCTACCAGATGATGTAAAGATTAGGTTTTAATGATTTATTTGCAACAGAGCTCCTTTAGGTACAGATTATCAACGAGTTATAGAACTTATTATAAGTACCTAATTCATAACTAAACAAACTTTTGTACCGACCAATGTTATGTAAAACAAATTAACTTTCATTTACTTTATTATGTATCTTTGTTGTTTGTACTATAATATTGTAAGTGCTATATAAATCCACACGGCATGTATAAGGTATACATGCCGGGCCGGTTATGTCCCTATCACACGTAGCCGGATCATTGTCCGGTTTCTATCTGACCTGGCAAAGATGAGTCTCGCACCTGCAACCATCTTATTCCCAGCACCGACCCGGTAGTTGTGCAACACTGTGTTTTAATAAGCGGTGATAGGTTTCAATCCATGGAAAGGTGGCACATGCGCCAAATTTAATGTTTGGATGTGCCATTGACTACCCTCTACTTGGTAATCTGCGCACAGAGTATCAAAGTCAGGTCAAGTCAAAATTCATTTATTCATTAAAATCACAAGGATCACTTTGAAACGTCGGTTTTATCTACTGCCTGTTCCTCCGCGACCAAGACAGGAAAGAAAGGCAGGAAAACAAGGCTGGTTATTCTTTTTAATGATCCTTTTATAAAACAACGAGTTGGAGCATTTTCATTCCCAAGAGTTTTTATCATCTAAATAATCAGATATTTTATAGTATGCCTTTTTATAAAGTTGTTTTTTAATTACGTTTTTAAATTTGTTGATTGTCAATTTTTGTATATTCTTGGGAGTTTGTTATAAAAGTATATAGAACTGAAGGCATTCATCATGGGTGTGTTCCAGTCACGAGCATGATTTTGGTATACCCCAGTAAAATGTAGTCACTACTAAAAGATTTGTGACTTGTAACAGCAGATGAAGATTTCATGAAAGTGAATCGTCACATCTTAAGATCATTTCAGGTGCTTTATTATTTCATAACCTATCGAAAGCGATATAATATTGTGTCAGTATTTCAGACCTATTCCGTTTTTGACGTTTATTCTGAGCAAGGTTATGTTGAAAGATTGTTTTGAGTAAAATATCACTGTGTGCCCACATACGGTTTCATGGCCATTTCATGACGGGTTCTCGTGACTTCATCTTTTACACAACCAATCCTACACGCTACCAACGCTTTTCCATTGAAGTAATTTCTTAGCTGTCACGGGGAATGCTTGCAAAACGCGGGCATCTGCAAAATTTTATATTTGGACGTACCTCAGACTACTCCCTGCTTGGTATCCTCAAAGATTTACTCACTGAGTATGTATCTGAGGATGTCTATCACGGAGATAATAGTAAACTTTAGAAGCAGTAGAGCTCCTTGTGGAAGATCTCGTCCGGGGAAGTACTACTATCATACATAGTTTTGTCGCTAAACCGTAATGCTCGCATTGCTATGTTCCGGTTGGAAGAGTATTTGTGCCGGTGAAATTACATGTACATGAGGCTTTCCAGCCGTTATTTCTCAAGGTCAGCAACGCGCGAATTGTGCTTCTGGTGTTGCAGGCGTCCATAGTTTAAGGTAATTACTTACCAACAGATGGGCGTATGCTTGTTGGCGACTTTAGATGTATTAAAAACACTCGTTTACATATTAGTTTTTGATTTCGTAGCTTAGTTACATCACAATTTAAATTTCAAACAATTTTAAACAAGTATAGATACCTATAACGCATTCTCGTGAAGATTTAATTACAAGGCCTCGTCATATCATATTCCAGCTTGTAAGTCCGAAGGGTTCTATTGTTTGCATTCACTACAAAAGGGCGAGGTATACAGGGTGTGCACAGCGAACATCGATCTTGCAGGCATCATCATCATGGTAGTCACTTAACGTCAAACAATGGTTCGTTTGTGACCATCTTACGGCCGATTGTAATGTGGAATTGCAATTTTTATTTTAAAAGACTAAGAACGATTATGTTTACAAAGCTTTTATCACCACACGGCTCAATAGATTATGATGCGCTTTTTGGAATTGTTTTTGTATGACTGGGATTTATCGTCACTAGAGGATTATTGTACGAGAGATTTTTACATTTGTAACAAGATCATTTTTACAACATTTAAATCCCCTGAAGTACGTATTGCCAATAGTGACCTTAGCCAAACTCATCTAAAAACCATTCAAAACAATTCCAAAAAACAGTATTATATCTGAGCAATTTCAGAGAAAAGTTATAAAAAACACTTACACGAACAAACAACCTCTAAAAAACATTTTTGTTTTTTTAATCAAGAAATAAATCTAATCCAATCGTCTAATCGAAGAGACCCTGTATTATACCTCCTTACAGGATAGAAAACAGCGCACTTGTAGAGGTTTGCGAGGTATTGTTAGTGAGGATCGATGCGGCCAGCAAACAAAGGACTGGGGAATATTGTTTGTCACAAAATTTATTATGGCGGTAGACAGAGCGGCCGTGAGTAACATCCTCAATATATCAACGGGCGCGGAGCGCAAATATTTTACTGGTACCGTTTCGATTGTCGATCTGCAGATGTTTTCATAGAAAACGAATTATGGAGCTACAGCGCTTTGTGCCAGAACATACAAAGAATGTTTAGCCGGATCTTGTTGCTGAGTGGTTACAGCATTCGCGTACCAAGCTGGATGTCAAGGGTTCAGTACCCGCCGAGGTTAATATTTTTAAGATCTTCAAAACATTACACTATTTAGAACCAACAAAAAAACTCTCACGGCTTTATTCCCCATTATGGACATCCTCAGATACATACTCAGTGCGTAGATCTTTGAGAATACCAAGTAGAGGGTAGTCAGAGGCACGTCCATACTTTTGGCACATGTCCGCGTTTTGCAAGTAGTTGTTTCACAAAGAGATAAGTCTAAACCTACGATCTTGTATGTGCCTACGAAAATAGTGATGGAAACTAACTAGATATTATTATAATAGCTTTTATTTAACATGTAATTCATTAGTAATTAGACTAACAGAGTTAGCCTAATAAAATCCATTGTTGTTTTCCATAACCAAATCTGGCAAGCTACTATTACGCCACAAGAGTTTTTGCAAACAACTTGAAACAATCTTCTTTTTCAACGACACGCTTTGAAAAGGTTTTTGGCCTATCCGCAATATTTTATCGATATTCCATTCACCGTTGCCCATAAAGGAAGTCTCAACATGCATACACTCTTATGTAGACGGATATTGAACTGAAAACGGTCAAACAAACGCATCTGTTTCGTTTTTCCTATTCGCGCGTCGTCGTTGGCCGATATAGCTGAAAAACCAGCCTGGTTGAAATTAAAACCTAGTTTTAGGCTTTTTGCAGAGCATGTTTGCATGCTTCTAAACAATCGTTTATCTTGTTGGGAATACGCGTAACTTTTGTCTTTTCAGAATGCTTTTGTAGTGCGAGTGTAAAACCCTGCATTTTTGCGTCAGAGCGTGACCTTTTTAGAACAATGAAAAGAATAGGTTTCGATGCGACGGAGGTACAGAGTGTTTACTCGACGTGTCCTTCAGCGAAGAAGTGAACCTGAACAGTCAAGCATATTGCTGAATTTAATAATAATAATTTTCGTTATGTCCTGTCCGACGCCATTTTTGTTTATTTTTTAGAATATCGGTTAGTTTTTGATTTAGCTCGCAAGTTTCGCTGTTTGTTGGACAGGCCACGAAATTCGCAGCAAATACGAGAAATGGAACAAATTTGTTACTAACTGGTATCCAAGAATGCGGGGAAGACAAATCAAACAATAGGAGGATGAAATCAAACTGACAGCTGGCCCTTTCTGGAGAAGGGCAGCTGCAGACAGACCTCACTGGAAAGAGCTAGAGGAGGCCTTTGCAGACAGATACTATGAATTTAAAAGATATTATCTAATAATTGTAATAGAAATAACGTTGATGTTTCAGAAATAAAGGCTAATTATTATTTTCGTTATGGGATTACAAAATTGTTTATACGATATTGTTTTGTATTTAATAAGAAATGTCTTGTCAGAATCATATCGTCATGCTAAAATGTCACGCTGCGGTGGAGAGATGAAGATAAGGAATTAACACAGAGTTTGTTAGTAATAGTTGTTCGCGGAGTTCTTGTGATTTTGTGCATGATATCCCAAATGTTAACAGAAACTTCTAAATGTTACCAAAAACAAAAGAATACAATGCTACAATACAAACCGAATTTAATATAAATTATGTTGTATTAGTTTTTCATCAGGAGCATAATGATTTTGTTACGAAGATTAACAAAACAAGTATACAAGGCGAGTGATCTGATCAAATTGGAGATATTCTATAGAAAGGCCAAGTCAGAAGTACACTTAACCGCCGAGCTTGTATGAAGAATTTGATGAGGATGATTGAAGCGAAAGAGGTATGCTTTAATCGTAGCAAATGGAAATCTGTGGTCTCTGCCTACCCTTCCGGGAATGGCCGTGACTATATGTATGTATGTATGTATATATGTATGTATGTATATATGTATGTATGTATATATGTATGTATGTATATATGTATGAACATAATCATTCCAGCTACCTATGTTATAAGTTTAGGTAATTCTGCATCCATATTGATGTACAAGTATTCATATAATTATTTAACAAAACAATACCCTGGCATATCACGTCCATATTTATTCGCCCATTAGCATAGGAGATTATTTTGGTTGCTTTAATGTGCATTAGCCTATGACCCTCTATTACAGGATCAGCGGCTCTAAATTGACACGAATGGTATAAAATTACTGGGATAATAGCAAACGCAATGTAATTTCTATATTACGTTTTGACCATGGAGGAATATAGTATAGTACAGCAGGATGAAACACGTATGAACCATAGGCATATGTTCGAGAAGTTCACGGAATAATCGCGAACGAAAGACAAACATTAAATTATATTTCAAGACAAAACACTATGTTATTTGTTATTCTGTATCAGTAATCATTTTTTTTATATGAAAAATACACGTCGAGTTGGACAATGATACACTATGTGCGAAAGAAAAACAAACAAGTTAGAAATCTATCTAAGTAGGTAATTAGTTAGGTACTATTGTCATCACATAAGTTTCGTATCTTGGTAGATACGAAACTTATGTGATGACGAATGTATCAATTATCATTAGTCATTATCGTAAGTAGCACTAATACAAAATTATAATTTTCATAAACGACGATAGACTAATTTACAAGTTGTTTTTATGATTTTGGATCCAATTCTCATAATATTTTTTATGGGATCACACAGGGCTCATCCCTTGTACAACAAAGAAATAAAAGTAGAACCAAGCACCATGGCTAAAGAAAAAGGTCGTATCGTAGTATCTGTCAAAACTTCACAAGCGGTCGGGGAAGTGGCGAGTGGAAAGGCGTATACCAGTCATGCAAGCTCTATAGTATATGTTGCCTCTATTATTTTGATATTCTTTAACTATTGTAATATCATCGTTCACCTTCGAAGTTCTAATGATATCTAAGTGTTGATTTGGTAATAGCATGCCAGTTTCCGGTATGTTTCAATTATCATGTTTCGATGATGTGCTGACGGATTAAAAATGAAGTGTTAATTTGTGGACCCATTAAGGAATCAAATTAAATTTTGATTGATGTATTTTCAATTGCGATTATGTAAGAAGTAAGATGCTTTTGGCAAATGTAGTAACTGAATGTACTTGGCGTGTTGTTAAAGTTATAAAAAAATAAAAATCTAACCTCTAAAAATCTCTATTTACCTAGTCTGACCCGCTTTAATTGAATTAGAGTACAGAATAGAGTATAAGTTATTTTTTAGGGAACACACATTATGACCTACTGATTATCTTAAATTCAAATTCTTTAATTACACAAACAAATACAACATTATTATTAATATCATTTGTATGTATATTGTATAGATTATGAATATATGTTATGTATTTAGATTTATATTCATAATATTCTATTCTGTAATAGGTATACTCGTACAAGGAATCAAAACACGGTTTTTGATTCCTTTTTATCTTTTTATAAGACTCTCATTGTACCCTATTTGTATATAAATTCCTATTTATCTATCTATACAGCTAGGTCATTATGTTATGTCAAATCTCTAATAATGAATGTAAAGCTTCAAAGCTGGTAGTAATATAATTACAAGTAGTAATTATATTAACACGACCGTATAATCGAAACATTATATAGTGGGTCGCGTCAATAGCTGTCTATTTGACAGCACATCGTTTTGCGGTTCGTATGGTATTCGCTCGAATATGACGGCTACAGCACGAAATAAGCCTGTCTGTGCCAACAGGGCTCGTCTGGAGTAGGGTAGCCATAATAATTATTATTTGTTATAATTTTAATATTTGCTTTAATTTCATGCTTAATGTCCTACATACAATGGTTAAGCTTAGATCTAGTGTAGTTCCAAGTAGGTTGGTAGGTACATCTGCCCTGTCAAGGCTTTGCAGAGTGTAAGTACTCTCTCTCTTCATTTTACACTTTAACACAATATAAAATTTATATGATAATAAATGGTGAATAGTAGAATGAAAATGTCAATAATCATACAAAATATCAAAATTAAAATAATTGTCAATATTAGAATACTTATAATATAACGAAGTAGGTAGTTCAAAAATCAATGTCAAAGTAGGTTGATTTGGGATATTCTATAGATCAGTAGGTACGTCATATTTTATTAGTTAAAATGTCGGAGTCAGAGAGGGAAATGGTCGAGATAGTTTGTAAGCAGATTATGCAAATTTGTCAGACACGTATTGGTCAACAGTGTAGTAGTTTTTTTTGTCAGGATTGTTTTTATGTGTTTTTGGAATAATGTGTCCTTTTCTTCACTTTTTATTTGTTCTAGCAATTTGTTATATATTTCTACTAGTCTACTATTTATATATGTACCAATTCTATCATACTTTTTGTTAAAACGTGATTAACTGCAGACTCTTATTTCATATCCCTAGTTGACGTGTTAACTCGCTTAGATATATATTTGTTATTAAGAAATCAGTTAATCGATAACTTAAGCCGAGTGTCAAAACAATTCTGTTAAGCTTAGATAGAAATATGTTTGAAGCCCTTATAAAATAAAATATGAAATTCAAATGTTATGTAGAGTCAGGGAAACGTCGTATTGAACAATTAATTTCAATTATTCATAAAAAAGTCTGCTTCAAAAATTTATTGAATTTAATTTTTTTATAATTACGAGCTTTAAACAAGATAGAGTTTTTCAAACTATCACGATCAGTAGATATATATATGTATCTATCTAGAGGTTTTAATACTTTATCGTATACATCTTTCAATGAAACTCCAGTTGGCTTTAAAATAATAAAAAGGTAAACGCAATAAAGACTCGTTTAACAAAGGGAACAAATACTAGAATATTTCACTTTTACAAAATTATATTTTTTTGCTTTTTGGTGACCCTAGTTCAGCTATGTAGCGATCGATGTCATCACGACGCATTTATTATTAGTCACAGAGCTCCGGCTGTTTGTGAAAATGGTTAGATTGTCTGCTTTATCAGGGCAAAATTAGGAATACTTGCTATACATTTAATTAAAACCGTGATGAAGTAAAAAAAGTTTTAATTTCCTTTTATAAAAGAACAGACACAAAGGAAAGAGCAAGTCAATGTACCTACATTCTTAAATTAGGATTGCATGGTTCACATTTTTATCCTTCATCTTGTAAATCATCAACTATCAACTTTTGATTCTGTTCTTTGAGTGACAAACATTGACGGAAAAGAGAAACAGAATTTTTGTTTTCTTTTTTGACAACAAAACGGTTGGTCTGTCCCAAATAATTAAGGATATTCCGTAAGAGTCAAAACACGTGTCGATTTGTAAATCAACAAACCATTATTTAAAGTAAAACAATACAGTAACTTAAACCGTAGCTGTTAAAGCAAAAAGCTTATTTTAATTTTTATCCTTGGCACTTGGCTTCTATGTTGTAGTTTGGTTACATCAGCAAGGTAATGTGATGTTGAAGCCAAATTGCAACGTAGATAACAATTCGTTTAGCCATAGTGACAATCTATTCGTAGACGCCGAATCCAAATAGACGGATTTTCAGAATATCAAAATAAATTACATGGAATGTCCTGAATGGATGGACCTGAGCTAGGTACTTCTAATTTCAAATAAGTTTAGTTCTAATTTCTAAACGGCGTTGGCTTAGTGGGCTATCCCGACTCGCGATCCGAAGCTCGTGAGCGATTTTCGTATTCTAAAAAAACACTCAATCCTGGTTGTTCATTTTTGTGCGCTTTAACACATGTTCATAGAGGACAAAAAATTATTGCGAGGAAACCGACAAGCCCTAGACCCTACTATTCGAAGGAATGGTTCAGTTAGTATGTGTATAGTCTCCAACAGTGGCGTTGGGCTTGCAACCTGCGACAAGGAATGCTGCTATATAATGTTTAGACGTAGGTACCTCTGATTACCCTCGACTTTTTATCCAGAAAGATCTGGGTACTGAGTATAGATCTGAATATGTCCATCGTAAGGATTAAACTTAGTCGTTGACGTGTTTTTTTTTCTAATTCTAATTAAAGGAAATATGATCTACGCTGATGATATCCATTTTCCTCCTTTTTTCTGACCCCGATCAGCGAATTCCCTTGAATCAGACTTTGGGTTGATGACAGTATTATTTCAGAATTGAAGCAGGAGAGCATAGCTTGATGAGTCAGCGAAAATTGGTGTATTTTTCAATAGATTTTTCTTAAGGAAGTTCAATTCTTTGTTTCAAGATTATTGTGTTTTTTCTATCAGTCGTATTAAAATGTTCTAGAAACGTCT
The DNA here is from genome assembly GCA_961405105.1 of Perizoma affinitatum. Classification (NCBI taxonomy): domain Eukaryota; kingdom Metazoa; phylum Arthropoda; class Insecta; order Lepidoptera; family Geometridae; genus Perizoma; species Perizoma affinitatum. The sequence continues at coordinate 10,220,607 of OY560194.1, read as the reverse complement.
AAGATGAGGATCAGTTAGGTTGAAAATTGGTGTCATGTAATAGATTTATCTTATGGAATTTGACGTTGAATCCTTTGTGTTTATTATTCAGTCGTATTTAAATGTTCTAGAAACGTTTTAGTCGATGATCAAAAACAAGTTAATTTTAACATTCAAAGAGTAGGAACATAGATTATTCTAGATTACTGAAATGAATGCCCACTAAAGTAACTGTTCCCAATCGCGTGCCCTAAACCAAAAAATATAAAGTGTACCTGTTGGGTAGGTCTATAATATATTCTGTGTTGGACCACTAATTGCTTGGTACCTACTTGTGCCAAATATTTTCAGGTTTACAATTGGATTCCTGCATATGATCCCTGCTTTGAGGAAGTTCTCTTAATCAAATTACAAAAGTAAACAAAATTCTCGGAACGTGACACGCATCCGAATTCTATTCTAATTTCAAAGCGTGACGAAGAGTCTCATTTTCCTGATGGTTGCGGATATTTTCAATTTTCCCAGCGGTGGCTTCTTTTTATTAGTTGTTGTTTCGCCGTGAATACTAATCGGGCAGAATTAACATCCGCATCCCCTTTATCGAGACGCTGCATTTCCGGGCGAGCGTTTATCAACGGTTAATAATCTGTAATGAAATTGAAATGCAATCATAAACACAGAGGTTGCAGGCACATAAGACTTTTCATCTTTGTCTCAGGGTAGCAATACCAATGCAATGCCGCATACGGCACGTTTTGATTGACCTTTGTTACTGAGAGTGCCGTATAGGGCACGTTTAGGTGACCTTTAGAACCTACCGTTCTATGTTTATATGAAAAGATTACTTCTCAAAACCAGGTGGGCATAGTTTATTATTTTTAAACACCACAACCACACCGCCCTTTATTACCTTTATTGAGTTCCATTCTAGTAAATCCCGGATTCATGCGAGATCGAAACAAAGCCAATAGTCTTCCAATTCAATTCGAATTTAATTAACTTCCTTTGATGTTATTACCAACTACGCATACAAAATCCTCTTTATTATGCCTGTTTATATTGCTATCATAAATCAAAGTTTTAATTAAAAGGGTGCTCCTTTTAGAGCTGTACTAGGCTTGAGCTTTGATATTCAATGAAGTGATACTCGCAATAACTTCATTAATTTTTGGTAACATCACAGAGAAACAAAAAAGAATCTACATATATTTGAGACCTGAAAAAAGGCATTGCTCTGCCTGAAGACTGAAATAAATAATGTTTTTAACGTAGCCGGTAAAGGGTTAATCAGAGATTAGGTATCGCGAATATCTATAATATTTCAGGAGTAAAATGAAAGTAAATTGTCAGAATTTAAAAAGACGACCTCAGTGGCATAGAGGGCGACTGGCTGGGACGCTAGAGAATCGAGGTGAGCTCGATTCTTACAGTGGGACAAATGTTTGCATGTTCTGCAGATATTTGTTGCGGGTCTGGTGGTGTGGGTTTTGGTCTATGTATTATTTAGTGTGCATTCAGAAAATATAAAACTTAATGTAAAATGTTAGAGACTTAGGCAGAATGATATGAAATATACAAGGGCGACGTTAACCCAAAAAGAGTTTTTTCCAGCAAACTACAAGGTTGCATGTATACAAATATGTGACTGACTGTTTAATTTCCAAAATAATAATATAACATATTTTAGTCTACTTGTTTCCTGAGAGAAAATGGCTAGTAACTATGTAGGTACCAGTAAAGCCCGTCTGTTTGCGGTCCCGCTAAGCCGGGCTATTACTATGTCACTTGCCCCGTGTGTGGAGCCTTTGCATCTTGTTACAACTGCTGCTGAAGTTATAACGACATTCTCTCAGACGGCTCCTCTTAATTGGCTGGAAGCATAATATTTGTTTCAGCACAATTTTCTTTAATAGGTCCTTAGGCGGCTAGCGAGGCTATGAGTTAAATTCCTTCCTCGTTCATAAATTATAGACTAATAAAAATGTTTGAGAGGATTGCCTGGAAAATGTAGCAAACGAATCTTTTGATTCGAATGGGGTGAATGACCTTTTCTTTGGCTTTGTTGTTTTTTATCTAAAATTTGCAGCGCTTTTGGATAAAGTTTGGCTTAGGCTTATGTTTTCCAGGTACACGAAAGTTGGAGTAATAATAGGAAGTTTATTTGGCAATAGACAGGTCACATTGATAAAAAAAAGTTTCAACATAAAATTTATTAAACGGTGGCAACAAACCGGATGACGCAGTGTAGGAAGGCCCCTCGCCTGAATGATCGATGACAGTTCAAAAGTTGCGGAAAGTTGGTGGACGGAGGAAGTCCAAGATAGTTTGTTATAGCAATCTATGGGGAGACCTATGTCCTGCCGTGGATTATAGACCCTGTTGTAAATATATCTTAGTTTGATTAAATTATATTTTTATTCTACTTTGTATACATATCGATTACAAACAAAAAACCCTCTGTGGCTCAGTGGGCGAAGGCCCGCCTGACACGCAGAAGGTTGCGGGTTCGATTCCCGCCGCGGGACAAATGTTTGTATCTGCAAATATTGCCTACATTGGGTGTTTTCTATGCATAATATGTATGTATTAAAAAATATATATTATATAAGTAGTATATCAGTCATGTAGATGCCATAACACAAGCCCTACTTACTTTGGGGCTAGATGATGTGTGAAAATGTCCAGCATTATTTATTTATTTATTATTTTTATGTCCTTACATATAGGACATATACAAAAGCAAGCTTAAATCTAACGAGAGTTTTTTCCAGCAATCTTATGAGGATAAGGAAAGCTTATAGTGGTGGGTACATGTATTCAAACGGATAAATTCTAATGACATGGTATATAATGCGTTGCTAGATTAAACAATATTTTATAATGTTATTATATAGTCTAACGAGCTGGTTCAGCCCAAACTTTAAGTTAGCAAGTCGAGAAGCTAAACAAGCGACGAAAATAGTGCAGCGTAATTAAGCTGAAGTTAATCTCCTGTCACCGTTCGCGAGCGTACCAACTTAATTAGATTTTTGATGAATCGTTCTGGCGACGTATATTGTGAATAAACAGTTCATGGCGTCGTGGGGAGGGAAATTACTGGACTGTCGAGACTGACCCTTAAGTTTATTGGTTGTTCGCGAAACATCGCAAGACATTTCATTTTATATCTCTGTCCGCGCGACTGTACCTATGAAAAACACGATTAACCTATGAGAAATAATCAGTGACATAATTATGCTAAGCGTGTTTCTCCAGTGACCTAGGAGAAACACGCTTAGCATAATTATGTAGAATTTGCTTGCACAGCGTGCTTGCACCTTCCACGTGGAATGCTATATAGTATACAAAAAATGGGCACGTGCCAGAATTACCTCCAACTACCCTCTAAAACCAGATAAAAATATCCTCTGTCATAGATCTGCTCCTATAGTTGCGATTAAAGACATTGTCATGGACCAATGACATCGTCAAGGTTGCGGGAAGTCGGTGGATGAGGATAACTTAAGATCTTTCGTAATTACTCTTTGGAGAAGGTCTTTACCCAGCAGTGGACTTCTACAGGCTGCTGTTGCTTGTTATGGTAGTGATGATGATAATGGTTATGAGTGAGGAAGTGTTGGAATATTTTGGTACAATATCGGATCGTGGATTTTTTTAAGTTATGTAAGGACATATGAAGAGGCTTATTCCACAAATCCCCTTCAGGTACTAAAAGGGGAAGCTTAGTAGATTTTTTCGTCACATTTCGTAAAATTCAAGTTCCGTGATCTTTCTAAATTGCATTTAATCCTCATATCAATATTACCTTTATGTGGTTATGATCACCTGTGATTTGATAAAGTATTTTACGGAATCTCATAAAAGGTATTCAATATTGCAAACCGACCGACATCTGGATCCCATTCAATATTCAATCGGCCGTGACTCGAGCAGTATTCAAGCTGACATATAAGTGGTTCGAGTACTTTTGACGTCGGCAAGTATTCTATAACAATGGACTCCCAACTCGATTGCACCCTCGCGAGCACTGTCTATGTTTTATTCAGATATTCAACGCAGCCTTTCGGACGCATGAAAGTAAATTACGTAAAGACGCCCATATTTTGGTTTCTCTGTTCTGTTTTCTGTATATTTTGGTTTCACCCAAACGGTGGATGAAACAGTAACTGTTCTTACTATTTAATCCACCGTTTGGGAAAGGAACAAGAGAAAGATTCAGCTAACAGTGACGGACCGAGTAATGAAATTAAATATAATTCAATGAAAAACAATTATTTTACTTCAAACGACGTTTGCACAGTCATTAGACAAGTATACAACTCGTTTAAATAACTATTAATTAAAAATGGCGAAAATGGACTTCTTCTCGTGAGTTGTACTATGTTCCATAGATAACCTTTGCCCCAATATTTTGATTGAATCGCTAACTACAAGGCCTCTGTTATTGTGAACCATTGTGAACGGAAACTCCACGATTCTATTCAACTTGATAATATGGATCGGATTTTGTAATGAATCCTACTCTATCAATAATGCTTTACTGGACAAGGTGTCTCGCAAACATTATGTTTTTTCAAACCAATTCATCTGTCGACAGTCAGAGATGAACATTTCAAGCAGATTGAATCGTGAGAAAGTTTGTCTCACAAATGGATTAGCACGTAGTCAAGAAACAAAAACTAGAAAAAAAATATAACAACAGTTTCTTTTCTATTATCATGAAGTATACCGCAGCAATACTTCATGATTTTAGACCAAAAGGCGGAGATACTATCTTTTAGGCTTTATAAATTAGTCGAAACATATATTACCACTCAAAGCTTATCAATCCGAAATTGTAAAGGCGTTTGTTTCAATATTGTTTCTGCCGATAAGAAGGTCTACTTTCGAGGAATTGAAGACCGAGCACCCTAGCGGGAACGGATGACTTATCACGGCTCGAATTACAATATCAAGGAAACAAAATAAATTATTTATGAAACTCTAAGTTCCGCCGTATATTTAAAGCTGAGTGAATTGCATTAGAGGGCCGTCTGTGGTATTATAGCCGTATTAATTCCAAAAGCACGACTCCATTTCTCATTCATCTATCAGCTTGAGACAAAAATTAAACAGACATATAATTTTATCAAAGGTCATTGTCGTGTTAGAACTAAACGCAATTGTAACGTCTAATTAACTTGATTTGTAATTTGACCTGTCAACTCGTCAGTTCGTGCCCCAAAAAACTTCTGAGGTCAAGTGTCATCAAAGTTACACAAAATGATGACGAAAACATTCAGAAATGATCTTGTTTTGTGTAAAAGTTACCAATACAAGTTCGCATTAACATTTCGTTTTGTTACACGGCATTATGCGATGTTTGCATTCAAATATTGTTTGGTGATTTGATTGATTATCCTTCAATATAAATGGTCGTAATAATGTAGGGTTAATTGAATAAACTATTCAGCGGATCTTCCTTAAACTTAATTTAGCTGTGTACATAATAAATCTATTATCCAACCAGCCTCGGATGTTTGTTAAAGTTCAAGGATGTAAGTTCATATATTGTTTACTAAAACAGGCGTGTCAGATGTAGAGATGAAGTGATGACGAATGATGGATGCTGGAAGGTTCCAAAGGCTTTAATTGGTGTTTTCACATGGCTATTAGTTACGATGCGTAGGAGTGCAACGTAGGCCGTATTCGAGGTCAGATGAGTAATATTTAAAACTTCAAACGTACCACGTATAAGGGCTTTTTCACAGATTACCAATCTATTGTGACGTCCGCAAATTCGTGAAACTGATACTGTAGAGCATATCTGGCGCGTCTGATCGAAAAATACTGTCACGATCAGACATAAGGTTGTCAAATTAGGAGTGAGAATAAGAGAAGGACCACAATATTTTTTTACTTAACATTGAGCGTTATATAATTGATGGCAATTAGTAATTTGTGAGTTCAGTCGCTGATTGATTTAATTATTGCTCGTTTGGTTAATGACTTCCAAAGTTTCAGCATAAGGTTACTTCCCATTATTTTTTTCTTGTTATTTTTTATAAACCTATAAAATGAGTTCATAAAAAGCTGTATCAACCGATTCAGTAAAATTGAAAATCAAGTATTTTGCATTCTCATCGAAACAAGAAAAAGTGGACCAAACAGCTTTTGCAACGGTCTTGGCTAATAGATTTTTTCATTGGCACTACGACGGAAATGGGAATGAATATAGGATTTTTTCAAATTAAAATTTGCATAAAGAAATTCCTATTAAGATGAGGATTAACTTTGAACTGTGCTCTGGGGAAGTGATAACTTTTTTAATGAAGCATTATTTTTTGCTGAGTTACCGGGTGGCCATCACGGACCGGAAGATGCAGGGCTGATGACGTTTACGGGACGTGGAAAATCATTAGATATATGCAGGCCGTGACTATTCATCGTAGCATTCTTTGAAGGAGTCTTACATCTCAGAAGATGTAAAACTTTAATTATGTAAAAAAAATATTATCATCCACTAAGTCTCATTGAAATCAAAACTGAGGGAGGCCTCTGACTGGTGGCACACTGAGAACTGATAAAACTATTCAGCTATGGCAGTACATATCTCATAAGTACCTTATTCATTATGTGACGAAATAGTTCTATTTTTAAGTATTTATTATTTACTATTTTTTAGTTACGTAAAAATATCTTTGTATTGTAATTCTCAGAAAGAAATACTTATACTATTATTATTATCATCCACTTAGCTGACTTGTCTTTTAACGGATGATGATGAGTGTTCTTCTTTATTCTTTATTGTACACACAAATAAACACAAAAATGCAGAATTAAATGACATGTACAAAGGCGAGCATATCCCTAAAAAGAGTTTTCTTCTAGCAAACCTTGAGCTAGAGAGGGGCAATTATAGAGGTAGGATCGTGTTCTGTACACGATCCTACCTCTATATTGAATATATATATATAGAAAATATTGAAACTGAACAATACTTTAGTTACTTAAATCTACAAAAAAATATCTAAACATATATAAATATATATTTATCATGCAAAATATATAGAAACTATAAAACATATACCATACATAACTACTATCACATATTACATTGGGTAGGGTATTCCAACGCTTAACCGCATATACAGTAAATGAGTCGCTGTAGCGGCTATATGAGTGAGAGGGAGTTTTAAGTAGAAGGGACTACTTCATAGAAATACCGTCGTTTGCTAGCCATGGCATCAAAAATATCAAATGAAAATTTATTGTGAAATGCATTGCCACTGTTCTCACACAGTAATTAAAGCTACATACCAATATTTGTAGGCAACGTGGCCATAAACCACTTCGTGAAAAAGTTTCACACGTACCTGCAAACAAAGCAAACAATGATTATAAAGTTAACAAAAACAAAAAAACATCACGATACTTGAACTCGCTCAGTTTTAATGTATGCATGCAGATTCTATGTGAGCATAGCTTGCATAGCATTCAGGTGTATGCGAGTACTAACGAGCTGAGCCAAGTTTTCTGTATTTGCTTTCCGGAACTGGGGTCATACCAAACAAAATATAGGAATATATGGGCATGTGGATTTTGGGCTGTCGCGATGTTAGGAGTAAAAAAAGACGAAGTTTTGACACAACACGCAGGCTATGGATTACTAAAAGAATCTCATAAAATTATTGTTAGCTACAAATCAAGTGGTTACTTATAAACAGTCGTAGGTACTATCGATTCAGCAGAATAGTTTTTATGTCACTAAAGCAGTTAACAAGCATACGGTAAGCGGTTACCGTAGCCTATAGATAATTGAAACACCAGAAGTATAACCAACCGTTTGTATGAACGCTAATTTTTGCATCAGGAGAACCCGGAAGAATTACTGCACTCGTCGGAAGAATTACAGCACATGCGGTTTATTGCATACCACCGTCTTAATGTGACCGCTTAGTTTTAAATAACTTCCGGTGTCTTTATTCCCTCTAAAGCGTTAGCGTAAGTTGTGTTGTGGCTTAATAAAGCAATATTCAGCACGGTCAGCATTCGGTAGATACGCGTTTGTGAAACACTGCTAAAAGTAGCGATAGATAGATTATTGTACATCACATAATTGCTTAGCAATGGAGTAGAATTAAAATGATGATAAGTTTTTAATGAAAATCAGCGGATAAATATCCCTTACAGGTTGTCTGTTATCATTAACCGAAATGTTCCCTGAAGTTTTCGATAAATATTTTAACTAAGCTTGATTCTCGAACAATAACAACACAGGCCGCAAAGGGTATCGTAATATTTACTTTTGTCGTGATTCCCTTATGAATAATGTATACGCTTATCGAACATTGGGTAAATGGCGTGATTTTGTAAATAGCTATGTGTAATTAAGGATGCTTAGATATAAACTTATGGAAAGACAGCACAATATAACGATATTCACTAACAGTATCAGTAGACCTACGAGAAAACAACGCCAACCCCTCTTTATTCTGAACCCCTTTACAAAACACGAAAGTATCGAATCTTGCGGAAATTGATAATAATTATTATAAACGGATTTATCGAATACTTTTTGTTGATTGTACATGATTCACAATGGCAATGATGACAATAAAACAAAAGTAATGCTACTGTTAGTAGAGCTTCTGTACTGTGCCGCGGTCATAGTCGTTATTTGATATCGTTGCGGAGAAAATGCAAATGAAAGGATCTATGAGAGGATCCCATGGGTTTACGCCCCGATCCTTGGAGCGGTATGATAACTCAATAATACATGTTTATAGTGTCTCCGTAATGTAGGAACTATTTTAAGGAGAGTCATTTGACCCTTTGTAAATATTTGGAGACTTTACAGGACAGGCAAACAAGTTATTTAAAGAGAAACTTTGCTCTTTAAATGACTTGTTTACATAACTGTAGCAAGTTAAAAACAAACAAAACAAACACACTCACGACTGTCTTCCCCATGGTGGACATCCTCAGATACATAGTCAGCGAGTAAATCTTTGAGGATACCAAGTAATAGTCAGGTCACGTACAAACATTACATTTGCGTTTTGCAACTAGTAAGCATTCCACGTGACAGGTTGCAAGCCCATCGCCGCTTATTGGAACACTTCGAATTTTTGGTTCTAGGGCATGTCGGTTTCCTCACGATGTTTTCCTTCACCGTTTTGAGCACTTGTTAATGCGCACACACATTTTTCGAGTGGAAAAATCCATTGGTGTATGACCTGGTTGGAACCTACGACCTCCGGATCAGAAGTCGGGGTATCGCCCACTAGGCCAACACGGCCTTGACTTCCTAACCTTATCAAATATATTTAAAACCAAGCGTACCATCTTGTATCTAAATTAATAAGTTAAAATAACCCATCAAAGTCAAAATCTATGACGCACCTCTTGTACGATCACTTGATCGAATTATTACGATATAAATTTGTAGATAAATTCCAGTTGATTTCAGTAGGAATCAAATTATAAGGCTTTCATAATAGCATGTTTATGAGAGGTTTTTAAGGATGATTGAGTCAGATTTATGAAATGTACTATGATTGGACGGAATAAATCGGGGTCAGAACTTCTCATTAAGAATAATGATACTATGAAGTGAGTACTTAGATCTTAATAAAGTCTAGATTCGAGAAGTCATCGGTAATACTGAGGTATTGCTCGGTGCTCGTGGGAATGCGCTTTGGAAATATAGCAATCAGTGTGTAGAAATTGTCGCGTTTCTGAGAATTGAGAGGAGAAAAACAAATTATAAAATTCTATGCCAACAAAAGGTATGAGGCAGCAGTTCTCAAGAATTTGTGTAGCAAAAAGAATCCAACATTTGTGTGGGTATTTAATGGAAAATAAATAAAAATATTCAACTATACTAGCCTGACTATCCAATTGTAACTATTTTTTTGTGATTTGTGAAAAACTTTAATCAAAACCGCCTATTGCCAAATATATGCCAAATCAGTGTGGTGTTAGTTTATCTTATCTGACAGGGTTTTTGTTACATATCACCCTGCGGAAAATATTATCAATTTCTAGATTTGTTTCTACCTACAACCTGTATAAAACGTAGTTAAATATTTATTCGAAATTAATAACGTGACTATGATCTATTCTCCGTTTCGTGGGTTTTAGATGTGAATAAAGCCTTAGGGTTAGTGCTCACGAGAGCTGTAATCTAGGCGTTTATTCAACGTCACGTGTATATCAACGCTGCGTCATTATTCCCCGGCATGCATGTTACAAGAGATGGTTTACACTACAGAATTGGAATGGATAGAATAACCACCCGGCAGAGCTTGAAAATTATTAGCAAGATAACAATTATTTAGTCACATATCAGCATTCTCTACACGTTCTCTACCAGTTACATGCTATGACGTTTCTCAGTAACTATTCTGCAATATTCAGATACGTTTTTTGTATGATTTTATTTGACGGGAAAAAGAATTTGCCCACCTAACAATTGCAGTACCTAGGCATTGCATTGCACCCGCCATATCGACAACCCTGTAACATACCGGTGAAACTATATTACTATTGATTGAACGTAAAAATTTAATAGAAGCTTTTTTTTATATAAGAATATTTGTAACCAGCCCACATTCACCCACTCGGTATAGTCCCAATGAGTTCCTACCGCCATCAAAATATCATCCGACCATCTGACTAGTGATCTGAAAAGGATAGAATAGTTTTAAATTTTTATAATTTTTCTCGATCAGAATAGTTACTACGAACTTGAAACTCTAAAACCAGGATCTTGGAAGCAGTTCTGCCTTGTGAAGTTCTGTTGGATTGCATACCACAAATATAGACGATGCTGAAGGGCTGCAAGGGCTCTTGTATAGCCTCGCATTTACGCTCCTAACGGGCAAATTGTGAGTTTATGGTGTACCATCCGCTTTATCAAGCCTTTGTCACTATATATTAGAAATCACATTTAAATGTCACAAATGTGTTCTAGTCGGATTAGTCGGATTACTAGTTGGAAATAACACAGTCAAAAGTACAATATCGTTTGCAATCTTAGTTTATTATATTTATATATTTATCTAGTTTTAGTTTGTGTGTTCAAATTATTTTACGGTCACTTTTCGTTTTAGCAATGCGACCTGCCTTAAGAGGCTTGATTAGGATTACACTATCATAATGATAATGGTGAACATTTTATTTTGACAGGTTTAGCAATATCCCAACCTTCTAAATCCAGATTTTATTTTTCTTACTGTCCTCCTATTTTTTCCACCGATAAATTGAGTGCCACTGTCTCTTTTTCAAGTTAATTAGTGTAATGACATTAGCTAAATTGCAAATAAATCCCATACCCTGGTAAAGCGCCATTTACTCATAATCATGAAACGTTGTAGAAGTGAAACATCTGTACATCAGAACTATTACTGTTCTGTGCTATGGTGTGCCCTCTGTTTTATATCCTGCGATATTTTTTTTCTAAGTTCAGTTGGTGTGGCATTTTAACGAGCTGTTTCACCCCGCGTGAACATCCGTTAACTAAGAAATACGTTATGAAACAGCCCCTTTTTCTGCGTTGTAACACGGTTGTCGGGTAATGATGGTACTTCCGTGTGAGACTGTTACTTATTTGTTTAAAAAAAAAATAGGATTTCTGTTAGTAAAAAACTCTTTACATAACAATAAGGTGTACCTACCTAACCCTTACACCACACTGGCTCCTTCACCGCTGATTATAGTTGTAGGATTTTTCAGCTAAAAACAGCTTATTCTTTTTAAACTGAACTTAACCAAATATTAATAACACTCAACAGACAACAAAACATTTTTAACCAACTTCAACAACTGAGTAGGTTCACAATTAAGGAGCTATGCATTTTTGTATGTGTATGTAACATACATGGTTCTGACCTCCACAAGGATTCCTTTTGTCGTGAATATTGAGATAACAGTGCAGATCGTATAAACAGTTTTTCCCGCGGGACAAACGACAGCCTCCGTCGTTAGTCCCACAGCCGGAATCGAGTCTGCACTTCTTTCATCGAAGCCGGCTTCTCACGCCACCGAGTTCATCCAATCACTGGTATTTTCTCTAGTGCTAATAACACTGCATGCTTTAAAAGTAGCTACCTATAACTAGAAACGCATATCGATAGGTTGTTTTTAAATGAAAAACATGTATAATGTAGCACGACATAAAAACAGAAAGTTATGCAAGTATTGTGATGTTAAAAACACATCACAATACTTGCATAATGGGACAGTTAAAAACAAAAATATGTAAAAATGTTTATTTAATACAATTAGAATATCCTGTTTAAAAGTAAAACTGAAACAGATATGTCCCACGTACCTTGCTAATCCATCTAACTAGGGCGGTTCAATGTCGCGCCAAAAATCTGTCAACGTATTTAGATAGGATAAGATAAAATGTATTCAGTAACTAATAATAATAATAATGCTAATTTTTTTTCACACAGCATCATCTATGACTTCACATATAATAGGTTGGGGAAAAAGTTTCTTCGCATTTTTTAAGAAAATTCAAAACATTTTTTAATATAGTTTATTTACATTTAACTAAAGTATGTAGGTACCATTTTGTTCGATAACTTTTTGCCATTTTGTAGGCAGGGACATGATCCCATTGCTATAAAAACTTTGGGGCTTCTGTTCAAAATACCGCGACAAGTGGTTTTGGTAGTCCTCTCGTGATGTTAACCTGACACTGCCTAAAGAATTCTGAAGAGACCGAAACAGGTGGAAATCTGAAGGTGCAAGGTCAGGACTATACGGCGGATGCATTAACACATCCCAGCCAAACTCTCTTAATTTTTGCTGAGTGGCTAAAGATGTGTGAGGTCTAGCGTTATCATGATGAAAAACCACACCCCTTCTGTTGATTAACTCCGGCCGCTTTCTCTCAACTTCTTGTTTTAATCTCATCAGTTGTTCGCAGTAGAGTTCAGAATCGATGGTCCTGCCTGGTGGTAACAGCTCATAATGAATAATGCCCTTCCAATCCCACCACACACACAGCATCACCTTGTTGCGAGTTAACCCGGGTTTCGCCACAGTCTGTGAAGCCTGACCGGCCTTTGACCACGACCTTTTTCGCACGTTCTTGTCGTACGTGATCCACTTTTCATCACCAGTTATCAGCTTCTTCAAAAATGGTTCGGTTTCATTACGTCGTAATAAAGAATCACAAATGAGAACACGGTTCATTAGGTTTCTTTCAGTGAGCTCGTGAGGTACCCAAATATCGAGCTTTTTTGTGTACCCAGTTTTTTTCAAATGCGCCAAAACTGTTTTGTGGTCAATTCCCAGTTCTTCAGCTACGTCGTAACTACTGATATGCCGATCTTGCTCCACTTTTTCAAAAATGGCATCCATTTTATCCGTAATAGGGCGACCAGAGCGACGTGCATCTTTGACATCAAAATTTCCGGATTGAAAACGCTTAAACCAAATTTGTGCTACTCTCACAGACACTGCACTAGGTCCATAAACATCGCAAATTTTTTTCGCGGCTTGCGTTGCATTTTTACCTTTTTTGTAGTAAAATTTTAAAATGTATCGAATTTCTTCATTAGATTCACTCATCTTGACAGTACGAAAAACAAATAAAAATCACACATTTTCCTAATTTGAATTTGGAATTATCTTCTTTAAAATTTAAACTTTTAATGATACCAAAACCAGCCAGATACAAATAGTATAGCCAAAGAGATTTTATTACAAGTTCATACATACAATAATGCGAAAAGACTTTTTCCCCAACCTAATACATATGTTTTTATATGCATGAGCTCTTCAGACTTTTTTGAAGGGCGCATGCATATAAAAAAAATTACTATAAAGGAATCCCCACAAATAAACCTAACAACCTCTGTTACTTTACCCCGCATTCCGTCGGGTGACAGGGTAATTTTGCGTCAACAGTAGTGACATGCCTGACTGCCGACGCCCATAGCCTTGATCCGCATCGATTAAGCACGTTCAATAGAACCTGACTTATTGTACAGGGCTACCGCGTTCCTAGTGCTGGAATTGTAGGATTATCCCTTTTAATTCACGAATGTTCTGACCGCAACAGAAGGACGTTTATAGAATTTTACCACAAACAAGCTTTCACCATTATAAGCCTATGATTGTGATAATACAAGTCACGTACTTTACCAAATTTCAACCAAACGGATTTTCGTAAAAGAGGATGGCAGAAAAACCTACATACATCTCATTCCAATATAAACGTTCTTAGTAATTTGATTTGATTGATTGAAAAGCTTACGAATAAAAGGCTAGGTACATTAAATGACCACGGCTGCGATTTACACCGATCCTCCCGTAGTTCCATAGATTTACACAGTATCTAACAAAAATCCAGTTCGATCAATTATCAAAACAAAAAAAAACCCTATTGATTAGATTATTTTTCAACCTAAACTTTCGTCTGCCTGATTTGGCAAAACTTTTCTCCAAACTCTGCACCATATTGCCACATGTGACAAAAGTTAGTGTAATAATGGCATTATAACACAGGCTAAAAGAGTATTTTAATCTACGTCATTGTATATAGATATATCAATACTCTTTCAGATCGGACGTGGTTTTCGCGACATACAGTTTAGTAGCGGTCAAGATAAACTCGAGCGGTTGGTTCGAAGCAAAGGCTTGTTCAAATAAATATATTAGTTTGCATTGCATGCGGGTACAGACTTTCAATCTAGGAGCACGAAATGAGATACCCAACATATTCTCAAGAGCTAGGCTAATACCGAGAAGTACAAATACTACCGAAGTTAAAGTGAACAACCCCACAGATCCGAATGGAGTACCCACTCTGTGACTGAATTATTGGAAAATATTGCTACTTACCAATAAAGCCACGTTTTGTGTTTTTTTATGAAACAAAACATTTTTAACCAACTTCAACAACTGAGAAGGTTCACAATTAAGGAGCTATGCATTTTTTTTATATGTATGTACCTAAGTCGATTACTCAGTAATGCCTGGTCATACTAGAATGGTTCTTTGTTGTGCAGGGGATAATCACGCTGTGATCCAATGAAAATAATTGAATTTATCGGAAGAGTTATAGCTTTTCCAAAAAAAAAAAAGACAATTTGCGAATTTGCAGATAAGTAATTAATGTTAATGATAATATGTTTGTAGCTTTAGAAAATGGTTTTTGGCCTGACAATTTATAATGATGTATAATGCATATGATTAAATTAAATTGGATTTGTTTCGTTCGTGAACAATGGCGTCGATTCTCTTGTACACCAACTAAACTTAAATTATCTCTTGCTCACTTTTACTCACAGTAACAAAAGAAATAGAGTAACAATTTTAGTGCTGTCAAATAAGTCAGATTTATGTTTTACATACAAGTTGAGTCGTGATTTCAAAACAAGCTGACTATAAAAAAAGCTACAGATAAACTAATTTAACAGGCGTACAATTCTTACCATCTCTCTCTTGCGTGCACTGTCAGTAAAATAAAGCAACCGTTTAAATAAATTTTAGTTGGTCTACTAGAGAATCTACGCCAATATAATCGTAGCTTAATTTGTCAGCGTTTTTATAAAAACTTCTTAAACTTATTTCGTTTGTTTTTTGTTTTCCTGATATATTTTGTAGAGTTTCATGGTAGCCCTGCAAGTAGCTTGCATTCCGTTGCCGGCAGAGCGTCGACCGCGCGTTTGTTCACCTCACTTCGAATGAAGACATTGTTTTTATTCGATTGAGCTTCCACAACTACAAGTCTGATGGACTCTATAGAACCCGTCTCTTTGAATACGAAGCTCGTATTATGAGGAAGATGAATGGCGGTCGTAAAAGTATCGTAAATGTATTCAGACAAAACCCCAGGTTTGTTTAGGTAGGTTCCTAGTGTTGTGAATAGTCGGGTAATACCTGATATTTATCTAACCTTCAGATTTTTCTTATAAGAAGAGTTTATTTATCATTCAATGATATTCGTAGTTTTAAGATTATTAAAATAATTATACGTTTAAACTTAATTAAAGGAAAATAATTAGTGAGTGAATATGAAATTTTGTTTAATTGGTAGGTGAAATAATGAAATCACAGGAAGAAATACTTAAATTACGTTCTATTATATACTTATTCCTAAGTACAGAAACAGAACACATGTAAAAATATTAATATAACCGTTGGTTTAAAATTT
Organism: Perizoma affinitatum; assembly: GCA_961405105.1. Lineage (NCBI taxonomy): Eukaryota > Metazoa > Arthropoda > Insecta > Lepidoptera > Geometridae > Perizoma > Perizoma affinitatum. The sequence goes on along the minus strand of OY560194.1, from coordinate 10,204,469 downwards.
ATTAGCATTTTCTGCATCTATTGAGTTGGTGAAAATGAATAGCATAGGTAAGAAAGCGAAAACTAGAGGCAGACTTGTCTTGACAACCTAAACAAGAAGGCAATCAGTGGAGGGTAGAATATTCTAGAAATAGCAGCTATTCGCATTAGCGGCGGTTGGTATCAGGATACGCGTCAGCCGCGCTTCATTTGGCTACATTATTCTGTGGCACGTTGCGCGTTCGCTTCACGTCACTCAATAGTACGGCCATCAAGTCAACGAAAGCGTAACAAAATAAACAGTTAAATAAAAAGTTCTTAAATCCGGTCAGAAATAAACATTTAAGAACTACTCAATCAGTCCATGCTCCAAGTGATTCGTGATACTTCCATTTTAGCCGAACGAGAAAAGCCGAGTCGATGTAGGGAATTGACTTATTGACAATTGATGTGACTGACGGCTTTGTACGGAGCTTCATATTTTTCTGCCGATTGAGGAGAATTGCCATTGGAGCAAAATTGGTTTTACCATTCTCCTGAAATGGCTGAAAACTGTATTTGTATTTTTTGTATCAGGAGGACGTATATTTTTGTACCGTTCTTATGCTGTTTTTTATTCATTTCGAAAACCCAGAACCATCTCGGTAAAAAATGAATAAAACAACAGTGAAAACGCTCATTTCGTGGGCGACATCATATCAAATGAATTTATGTTATGTGGATTCGCTACGTAAACGCTTGATTAACCCAAACTAAATTACTTGGAATGAAAGGTTTTGCGGACGACTGTGTTACCAAAACCCGAGCTGATGGATTAGAACCTATCTATCAAGATTTCTTGAGAAATTTGACTTGTTTTCTTATTTAGTCCGTTGTTTTTTTTCATAAAATCAATCTTTGTCGTGCTACTTTTACATATGATTTAAAAGGTGAAAATCTAACATTTTCACCAAAATAAAAAACACGAGACCATCGTATTTTGTAGTTTCTGTATATCTACTAGTAACTATTGAAAGCAGATTAGACCTTTGTGAAGAAACTACATGAAATAAAAACACTATGCTATGAAAAAAGAACTCCCCTACAAATATAATGTACCAGAGCTCTACTTAGCAGTCTAGGAATGTAGTAAAATTTGCAGTCCGTGAATTAGAATCTCTTCACACGGGGAATGCACAGCATATCTATCAGCAGGGGTAATTAATCAGTAAACATTCCACGTCCCGGCTTTCAGGCGTAGGTGCACTTTGCATCTACGGACCCAATCGAATAAAACCAGACACTGTGACAAACAACCTCACCAAACTTGCAACCCTAGACCCATGAAAATAGAGACGTGATTTCGATGTTTGAGTCCTACAATCGAGTTTTATCATCGCATTCGCGTAGTTTCGATTTGTCAAGCGAGTTGCGTGATGCGACGATGAGTTGAAGTGTTTTCGAATTGAGTTTTGATTGTGTTTCCGTCCGCAGCCCAAACAAAATGTAGGTCATCGTTATACATTCGACACACGAAACTAGGGACCCTTTTATACAATACCGAAATGAGCTTTTAACTCTGGCATACTCTAATCCTTGGTAATAAGACACGTTTTGCTACAGTCATGTTTGTAAACTGTACGATCACGTTGGCACGTCAGAAATCACCCACTTACCCTTTATAAGAACTCTATATGGAAAATATATTTTGGTGTCCGACAAATCGGCACCACAAAGTTGGCAGAGAGAGTGCCTATTAGGAGCTATCTATAGTTATTGCTATAGGACGTATTTATTGATGACTTCCTTCCGAAGGGAGCAAGTTCAAACGATTTAACAAATGTGTTCTCCACATATTGTTTACGGGTAAATTATCAGTTTTGGATTACAGAAAATAAACTATAGTATAAGTCAATCTAAAGTTTGACTGTAGTATACATACAGATAGATAGATCGATTTTTATTCGACACATACAAATACAGCACAGGCAAATATAAATGACAAGAAGGACAAACAATTAAAAAAAAAACCAGTAAACCAATACTAGCGAGGGCAGTCTATGCTGTAGTGGTAAATATGAGTTGAAAAGGTCATCTTACTCAACATACTCAACGAGGAAATGCAAATAGTGTAACTATATGATGATGGACATTAGACACGTGATCATTATTGGTGGTAAACAATCCGCTAGTTACCACATCTGAAATTGCTTTGGTAACCAGAGATAATTCGAAATTGCAGTGCTGAAATGTGGTTCGGTACACTTATGGAAATGAGATTGTAATCTAATCGCTAGCACGCGTTATGATTTGCTTTCAATCGCTGGATATACCTGTATCAGAACCTTGTGCAGGGCTGGATTTATCATGTTTGTTTTTTAGCTGATACTTAAAAAAAACATAAACAAAGCTTGCTTTCAACCGTATAGAGCTGAATTAAAGATGTTAAAAGCTATAACCAGTGCGGCTGGAAAAGTCTACTGCTGCAAAGAGTAGTGCCATTATAAAGGGGTGTCCAACTATTTTAAGCAACCTTTACTATACAATCGTCATTTATTTATTCATTTATCGTATCACGGGTTCTTTTTTAGTTACTTTGCGGTAGGTCAGTGATTAGGTTGAATTATGATAGCCCTGAAAAAGGTCTAGTAAACGATGGTGATGAAATGAAAGAAAGAAACACATTTATTAAGTACGACATAAAATGCAACAATGTTAAGATGGTGGGATATTATGAAGGTGAAATCATTCAGTTCAACTTGCAGAAGCACGATTCACATGTCTTAAATCGTTGATGCTAGGACATGTTGGTTTCAATATATTTTCTTATAGGCGCACAATTTCATTGGATAATTTGGACCATTTGACGTGTTAACCCCTGTTTGCTATTATACCTGGCATCGTCCTCTTGTCGAAATGATCGAGGCGGGACACGCACGTCCCCGTCATTTCGCGGGGACATTCACGATACCCATAGGACTTTCAGTGTCACTCATTCGTGCGACGGAAAATTGGAAAGCCATTCCCCGAGTGTTCCGTGCTTGTTTTATTAAAGAAAGTCTTCGCAGATGTTTTTGGAACGATATGAAATTAAGTTTATCCTGTTCAACTGCCAACAGATAATAGAGGGGTCCATCAAAAAATGGCTCAATCGTTATCCGTTGCTTTGAAATACGCGTGTATCGTAAAACGCAGAGTGATATTAATGGTCCTAGGTGAATTTAACCTCAGCAATTTATTTCTCAAATTTTATTCATAATCTGAGCAACGTTGCATCAACTAATTAGAGCTAATATACTGATAATTGAACACATCAAATAATCTAGAAGGCAAGAATAATATTGGATGCAATATTTTTGAACGATACCTTCCTACCTTCCAGTATTGGAATTCAGATTCGTAGGTATAACTGATTGTTTCCATTAAGATATCGCGATTTACCTCCATTATTGCTAATACTGTTGAAATACCTAGATACTCGGCGAATTATACTATCCTAACCATTGACCTATTGATCCGAGCTCAAACTATTATGAAAAGAGCGGGAAGTATGAGAACAAACGCCTCTTCGTAGTTTTCAACCCAGGGCGGCTTGCATCAAGGAATGCTGCAATTTCAATATTGACCATAAAATCAGTTAAAAGCCGGGGTGAAGAGCTAGTCGAGAGAATAAAAGAATCCTTCAAAGGTTTCGAAAGTTGTCTTAAAACTTTACGACTCTTTTTTTTTATTTTATTTAATACTGTTCATTTTTCACACAGCGTCACCTATTCCCAAACTAAGCAGAGTTTGTATTATGGGAACTACATGACTACTTACTATTTATATATATATATATATATATATTTGTAAATACATAGGTACATTTTATACATAGAAAACACCCAGACCTGAGACATATACTTGCAGATGATACAAACATTTATATCGCGGCGGGAATCGAACCTTGTCTTTAATCTACGATGATCTCTTCCAAATAATATAAAATATCAGCCTCTGCCTCTGTATACTTTACATACATGCATCCTCACAAACTTTCGCGTTTATAATAGTAGTAGAATACGTTTGAATATATTAGCAGTTACGGTAAATTCGAATTTATTTTAACTTTATTTACAGTTTATTCTAATGTACCCTAAGTTAGAATAAACTGTGACGTGAAAATAATCTCCGATCAAAGTTGCAAGCTATTTATGACCTTAACAACGGAGGTTTTCCACAATCAGGCTTAAATCGGGGCGTTTCTAAAATTTATCACGGCATAAACATCCGACTAGAAAGGTCAAGCTTTAGCAAACTGAAACTAGAATTTACCACGCCATTACACTGCGTTAAAAGCAAAATCTAAACAAAAATCGTTGCAGGTTAGCGATCCAATTACCTATGTAACTCCTCAATCGTATAGCATTTCTAACAATATAACATCTGTATTACCTAGTTAGTGAGTGAATAGGTTAGTTATAGCAGCTATCATTCCAGTTAGAATTCAAAGAAATTGCTCTATCCGTTAACACCAGCGTGATTGCTTTCAAAGCGCAGCTTCTGAGAGTTGCTGAGAAAGGACTAAAGGCCTTAGACGCTCGCAGATTATAAGCGGAGCAACTAGCGGACAATGTTGCATTAGATGAAGCATTAATGTTCATTGAAAGTGTTCCTACTTTGAGTGAACACACTACGAGAACTCTAAAAGAAAAAAAAAGAAAAAAAAGTGGGATTTTCCAATAAGGTACCACTGGATGCATCTACATACGCGTTGAAGGCCGATTCAACGCCACTGTGTAGCCTCTTTATTTTTTTTTTTTTTTCAATTTTAGTTTTCAATAATATGTTTTAGTTCTTAAGTAAACATAATCTGTAAGTGGTGGTTGAATAAATGAATATCTATCTATCTAGATAAACGTCTAGTTTACCTATATATATTAATGGTTTTATGTGTATCACTAAACATACCTATAAGTTTTGAACTGTACTTACTAACAAAAAATATAGACGAATTTGTCAATTTAATTATATTGAACTGGATTAATTTGCGCCAGGAGGAATAGTGTTTTAAGTTGAGAACCATGGTGAAAAAATGCCATGTATTCTTTTAAGGTTTACTCAGTGTTACTCGTAGAAGTGACCTATGCTTCTATTAAGAGTACTTCCATAGTATTCTTCGTTCGCAAATTCCCACAAAAAGTAAAACATCCTCATTTGAAACTAGCTTGAAAACTCAATTGCTGTGACAGTCGAAAGTAACAAATTGTGATCACACGTTGTAATGTTCTAAGTTAAAAGTAAAAAAAAAACATTTTGAAACGTCATCACAAGGATCACTTTAAAACGTCGGTAATAAGTATAAGTTCCACGTTCCGCTCAACGCTCAGCTTACATCGAGTACTCTATACCTCAATGTCGGAAACATTTCCGCAGGGTGCAACGACTAAACATGACTCAACATATACGAGATAAATTATTCAAATTCTCAGCGAATTACGCAAACCGGCTCAGCTGGAGAGTTACTCGCATCAGTCTTATTTATGCATTTTGCAATGCTAGTTGAAAATACTGCCTTTATGATAAGCCGCTTATAATCTTACTCTCGAACAAGGTCAACAGCCCTGAATCTTTATCACGTAGGTGGATTTAGGTCAGATGTAGGTGAACCCAGACATTTTCCATTAGTTTTAAAAGATAAATACACAGAATGTCAGAAAAACTGTTATACGTGAGTTAAACAAATAATTTTAGTTTAACTCACGTATAAAAACAGATTGTCTGTTTTTATATTGACCAATTATGATTCAGTCGTTTATGCCTTAATTACTTCAGATAACATAACAGGTATTTATATAGTCATCGCAAAATACGGGTTATGACTTGGCAGTACATTGTTACCGCATCGGGTGAGTGCGGCGCGCACAATTTATTCGAAAACAATGTTCAACATCAAATTGAAAACTGGCTGACTCCACGCGATTCACGGTGAGATTAACCTAACGAAATTATACAATCCTCCATGCATGCATCAGGAATTAAAACTGAAACTCTCGCTCTTTAAATAAATACGCGGGCCTTTCTCTTGATTCGGATATTCCATGCGGGAAAAATGCATTTTTGTCGGCTCTCCGCGATGGGGCCCCGGAGGACACGTTTCCCGATAAAATAAACAGCAAACCTACGGCTTTCAGATTCCACTCGGCATGATCCATATGCGACATTATACAGCACATTTTCTAAACAAATTGTTTTATCGCTTCTTTTAAAGTGGATCCGCTCCGTCGCGCACGTAATACTTCTCGGTCCGCATACAAACAGCCCCTAAGGAGACGACAATCCACACGGCAAACAATAAAAATATACATAAAAATAAATTTGATACTTGGAAACCGCGGACCCGGCCATGAGGAATATGCAATGGGCAGGTTTGGGACGAGATAATTTCGTACAAAATTTACAAACAAATTTTAAACTCCAAAAATCAACTTCAATATAGTGTGTCGAGCAACAATCCCCCAAATGAGTATCTACAAATTCTCAGAGTAAAGTAAACATGTCGTTTTACAAAGGTTTGTTGAAAAACTATGTAGATCAAAATAAAATATGCACCACTCCAAGACCATTCAAGAAGAATCAAGTACAGAGGAATTTTTAACAAATCTGAAAAATCACGACCGTCGAGCGTGGTCGCGGACGGTGCTCATGAGGAAGGACCTCTAAACGGTCAACGAAACGTCAGCAGGAGAATAGTAAAGTACGTGGTATACTCGTAATTATATTCTAAAATGATACCAAATCACGATAATTTTAATTCCATAATCTGAAAAATTTTGGAAAATGTTAGACATTATCCGATTTATTATAATTTATGGGACTACTCCAGGATCTCTACAAAGTCAAGTAAGACCAACCGTCACCGAGAAATCGATGCTTGTAATAAAAATATAGGCCTAATCCACCAGGCTATGCTCGGGGTTCTCTGAAGGATAAGGTCTGTAACGAGATTATTCCACTTAGAACGAAAGTTATCGACATAGCTTATAGGATTGGAAGGCTGTTGTGGAAGTGGTCATATATGCCGAAGAACCGACAACCATTGCAGTAAATGAGTTCTTGAGTAGAAACCGCGTGTTAAAAAACGCAATGAGGGGTTCACCTCGGCTAGGTGACTTAAGAAAGTCAGCGGGCAGAAAGTGTTATGAGAACAGCCGAATATCGGGCTCAGTGGCGCGTATTGCGATAGGCCCCACCGCTTAATACGCGCCACCGAACCCGCAGTGGAATAATGCAATCTGACGATTTCAAATTATACTTACATGATAAGGTTAGGCAGATCTTTTTTAAAGTTGAAATAACCTGTGTTAGAAGAGTCTCTTTTCTATGGTTAAAGATACTGTAGATAGGTAAAAATATATACTTATAATAGGTAGACAATATTATTTTTAAAGCGGAGTGTAGGTGAGTATATATTTTTATATGAAAATGTAGTAATATTATACCATAATTAATATAGTATGGTATGTATGTATGTTATTAAAATTAGGTTAGCGTACACAAGATAATTTATTTTATTTTATTTGAACAATGTTGAATAAATGTGTCTTAAAATTAAGATAATCATCTACACAAATTTTGATGTTTGTGTTTTTATATGTTATTTGATATAGTAGGCATGCAATACATATTAAATTATAAAGAATAAATTGGTTATTATTATATGTTATAATAAGTATTGTTGATTTTCAGTTTGATGGTAAGTCAAGGATTTAAACATCGTTGTTCATCGTTGTACATTGTTGTCAAAACGGTGAAGGAAAAATCGTGAGGACACCGGCATGCCCTAGAACCAAAAAATCTAAGGCATGTGCCAACAGTTAGTGTTCCAATAAGCGTTGATGGGCTTGCAACCTGTCACGTGGAATGCTAACTTGTAAAACGCGGGCATATACCAGATGTAATGTTTGGGCGTGCCTCTGACTACCCCCTACTTAGTATCCTTAAAGATCTTGTCACTAAGTATGTATCTGAGGATGTCCACCATGGGGAAGACAGTCGTGAACGTGTTTGTTTGTAAATATTCGTTTACATTGTTTGATGACAAACGAATTTATGAGTCGATTAAAACCTTTTTTTCAAAGCCACGATTACAATGTTTTCAACACAGTGTATCGCAATAAATCCAAATGAAACCTGATAGTCACAAATAGGTTTCAAGCGTTGATCTCGTTTCTTTGTCCCGTTCGCGATGAATGTGTCAATTTGCGTGGATAATCTCATTCGCAGATAGAACTCGCCACGACGATGAAAATGGGTGTGGAAATGTAGTAACGTGTTGAAACGACAAGTACCAATAAAATTGCATTGTTGTGATGCGGCTGTGAAATTGGATTGCAGGTACTATCCAATCATTTACGATCGTGATTTTCGATGATGATGGTCGTGGCAGTTAATTGCAAAATCCCTAATAACCTACTCGCTTCTCGCAGACTTGTCACGAAAGGTAATATGATGATTGCTTTGAACGAACTAAATCATAACGGTTTTATCGGACTCGAGAGAATCTGATACAGAAAATTGTTTCGTTGAATTACGAAATTGGAACTTATTAAAATAAAATGACTTTTTACTAATGAAAGTAAAAGTTTCAACGGGATTCCGTGATATGTCAATAATATCCACTCTCAAAGACTTCTGTTCATCCCGCGATTAGGGTATGCAACCAGCAATAGAATTCTACAATATACCTCAAAACGAATGTCATCGACCCAAAGGTTATTGGAAACCAGGTTTTGTAGATTGAATAAAAACTAATATTATAAAGGATTTCACAAATAAAATTATATTATCCTTTTAATATCACTAGGAAGTTTTATACGTCTGAATTTAGCACACAGCTGACAAGAATTAAAAACTGTAGATGTTCTACCATGTTTTTTTAAATTAAACCTCTTTATTCTATTAAATATTACTTTTTGCTAATTAAATAAAATAAATCAACAGCCATCCTGCCCTTTTGCTTAGTTTCTTCTGCTTTGTCATTGGTTTTCAAAATGTTGATGTAATATTTTAATTAATTAAACTTTTATATTTTTTACTGGGATTCTTTTAAAAGTTGGAATACGGGGTTTGGACAGGGCTTATATTACTGTATTACATAAGTTATCTCTTCCCTCCATGTCATTGTAATCGTTAATAATGCAAATGTTCCGGTACACAAAGCTTAATTTTACAGTATATCTCTCATGTCATGCTAATTATGTGATGGATAGATAATTATCACGATTATAATGCGTTTCTGTTTAATTTTGACTCCAATGTAACTGCTTTTGCTTTGTTTACATTGGAAGGGTTTGTGACGTGAAAAATCAAGACGTACGTTTATAAAAATCAAGTGACTGATTAATTAATTGAGAGATTAAGGCAGAGTCTAAAACGTAAAATAGCAGGACAAATTTAATTCTATTAAAAATAGGAGGATGCAATTTGTCTGGAAAAATCTGCGTTCAATTTATCAAACGTTAAACTTATGATATTGATATTATGTTGTTAAATTTCATTTTTTATACTGTTTGTATAAATAAATGTCGTCTTATCTTACACAATTTCAGGGTGACGTATACTCATACAAATTTCAGTAGTGAATAGGTTCTACGAATACGTTACAATAGGTTAATTTCTTATCGATATACGGGCATATTGTATACCTCTTCGACCTTGCATGAAAACCGTGGGTTGGACCAATCTATCAAATGTGATTTAATGACAGCCCATAGACAAAAGATAATTTTACCGATGCAGTTTGCCCACCTGACAGATCATCGATTATGAAACTGTGAATAGGGTTTAGTAATAAAGGTAATATTCGGAATTTATTGTTCGAACATTTGCGTAATGACAGGCCTTTAACGACAGTGAGCTTTTATATCCGAGGCAGCTGCTGATTTTTTATTAGCTAATTTCTTATTCTTGAACGTTTCTCAAACTATTAATTATTTTTTTAATGTAATATATTTATTAACAGAAAGAATAGTACAACTAATCAGGTATCCAAAATATACAGTTCTTTAATTATATATTTTATCCATAGATAGTTCAATAAAATTGTATAAGCCTATACATTTTTAAAGGCATAGTTTCATCTAGCCATTAGATCACTGTCTCCTCATGTAGGTTTCCCCATAGCAATTTTGGACTGGACGCTGCGGCGCATCTGCAAGAAGCAAGTGCACCTGGCAGATGCGCCGCTGGCGTATTTACCATATAATATAATATGACCGCTAGCACATTGGAACACAAGCGTAGAGAGCCGGTTGTAAATTGACGAGAGTTATTTTACATATAAGGCCGTTGTCTAGAACAGCGGGAAGTGAGTCATGATAGTAAATTATTGTGTGAAGGCATAATTGACGTAAAGGCAGAACAGGTTACTAAGCCTCAAATTAAATAGAAGAAACCTACTGATTATATAAAATTAGCAACCATCAACGGTAAAGTAGAGCATTCCGTAAGCTCCTAGTCCATTCTATAATCTTACTGTCACAAGGTGCAAACCGTTGCCCAATTAATTACTAGGCACATGGGAAACTCCCACGGGCTATTGTGTCTGAACGAGTGCGCTTCTTAGCATTCTATGCGGCGAATGGGCGAGCATTTGCACAAAGACAATGGCACTGTCGCTATGTAAGCACACCACGACGCGTCTCCTTATCTTCACTTTGATTAATAACCACTCAAGAGTGCAATGTAATGCGTACTACGGACCACGTTCATTCAATGAGTTTCCACACTGTTGCCTCAGCGGTGTTGGGTAAACTCAGTCGCCCTGTGAAAATATAGAAATCTATTCTCAAGGCAAACACAAGTACATGTTACACCTCCGTGAGCACAGATTTTGGCTTTGATTAGTGTTACAATTAAAAACGATTATCTAGCTAATTTCCTGTGACGTGATATCGTAAGCATTATCCTTTTGGAACGAATCATGCCTGTACAAAGATAAATTCTGAAGGTTATAATACCTACCAGGCCACCTACCAGGTTTTAAATATTGAGTTGTGGGTCGGTAAAAAACGAGCCGTTTTATGCTGTGTTCCTATGAATCCTTCCAGTATGCGAAATATATCTAAAACATGCTCTCAAATGATGAAGGAAGGAAGGCATGGATGAAATTACATCACATGAGACTTTTGACCATTATGACTCAGGGTCAGCAGCGTGCGAGTGATACCTCTAGTGCTGCAGGCGTCCATAAGTAACGTTAACCGCTTACCGACAGGTGGGTCGTAAGATTGTTTGCTGCTTCAATTGTATTAAAAAAACGAATTCATGTGATACACGCATTAATGTAGCCTCAGGCGTTCTGAATACTTTCACCACACCGGTTATTTAACTATTGGTACTTTTCAAGGCCACCACTCAACTTGGTCAGATCACTAGCCTGACGCAGGGTAACCAAGAAATAACCATGAAGAAGAATCGAACAGGATTTAACGTTAGTATAAATGTTGCTTCTATTTAAGGCCACAACAGTATGATCTTAGTCAGTTCTATTTATAAGTAATTCTAGGAAAATTCCATCCTTAGTACCTTTGACCTTTTTTATATCACTTAAACACGTTAGCACAGAGACTTCATAATTAACTTAATTTTATGTAGGCTTTTATAATTAAATAAACTAGTCACGTACGTTTTCCTTTGTGCAAGAATAAAACGGATACGCTAATGTCGTTTGATAAGTAGGCAAGTTTATAAAAAAATATTTATTTGTTACTTAAAAATAGTGCTTACAAGGTTTGAAGTCTCCTTTTAAGCAATTATTTGTTTGAAATCGCTTTCTATCAACCACCGCTATTCTTTAATCTCTTCTATTTACCAAGAGAAGTAGGGCTTCTGTGAAAGGGCTCGTCCGAGGAAATGCCTATTTCTGCCTCCAATTAGTAATATTCTCATTGCTGTCGTCCAGTTTGAAGGGTATGGTTGCCGGTGAAATTACATGAGATCTTATATCTCAAGGAGGCAACGCGTGAGTGATACCTCTGGTATTGCAAGCGTCCAGGGGACGGTAACCGCTTACCACCAGGTGGGCCAGTTAGTATGTTTGCCTCTTGAGTAGCATACAATTTTTTTTAAAGAAGTACATGATAAAATAAAATAGAAATCGAACACAAGTTTATCCTAACAGGGAATTCTAGTGTAGAGCCCAAACTATATGTGACTATAGGGTGTTATTAATTTATAAGATGGCTAACCATGGTTACAGATGAGCTTTGTGGCCTTTGACATGACTTAATACACATTCCCTATTCCCTATAGCTAGCAGAACCAACAACAAATGGGGAAGAAAGGTTCTGTCTGACTCGCGACCAAAAACCGGATGACTCAATGTCGGAAGGCCAATCATTCGATGACATCTTAAGTGTTGCGGGAAGTAGGTTGATGGAGGTAGCCTAATATCGTTCGCCATTGCACTCATGCCTTTGTCCTTCCAGTGACTAGTCATAATAACCTCTCTCTAGCTCAAGGTTTGCTGGAAGAAAACTCTGTTTAGGGTTAAGCTCGCCTTTGTACATGTCATTTAATTCTGCCTTTAAGTGTATATTTGGGTGAACAATAAATACTGATGAATAGGCATCCTCTGAAAGACTGGATGACTGGACTCCAATAATAGTCCGGTAGACTTCTACAGGCTGTTGTTATTGATGATGATATTTGACTATAGAGTCAAGGATGGGTATATCCTGTAGGTAAATCAATAAAGCTGCATATTTCGTGTGGCTTAGCCTCGAATGTCGCTTCTGAACGCATGGCACACCGACATTACAGACAATCGGTGTTGCAAAACCGCTTATTTCAAACCCGGAGCATGCACGATCAGCTCATTTATGTCAAAGTACCAAGTACCTAGGCAATTATTTACTGAAGTAACAAGCAAGACTATGATGACATTTATAATATCAGATTCTTTATCTGTGGTTTGGGATGTTTAAGGATGTGAGCAATAAATGTTGGGATTCCTTGGTTTTTGTGTGGTAATCTGTGTGTTTAACGTATCTGAACATTTTAGTAGTTTAATTTTTCTTAGGGGACAACAGACAGTCATACTATAGTGCGCAATAAATAGCTGTAAAGAAATTAAATAAAATTTAAATATTACCAACATCTTTATACTGGAAAGTAATAGATAAAAAATAGAAGAGATCTTGGTGAGTACTAAAACTAACATTCAATAAAAATACAAAAATAGAAAATAGCCGTTTTTTTACAAAATTTTATAATATTATTATACAATTTTATACAAAATTTTACGGCATTACCGAGAATTCGTAAAATTGTGTATTCTTACAATGAACATTGTGCAACACCGGATTAGGCGATGAACACAAGGCTACATTTTATTTAATTAGCATTAATTTATAGTTTGTAGGCGTTTACCTACTAAGATAGATTATGTACATCCTTTATTCAATGACTGCTATTGTTTGGTGCGCGAATGTGCGAAAGATTGTGAAGCGCAATCCGTTAAAATGATTATTCATTTTAGTTTGTTTTTGATCTTATGAAAATATTTTAGAAAGTTGAAAATAAGTTATCATTAAATAAATTACTCATATTTGAAAAGTTCCTATAGAACTGTGACACACAAGTCATGCTCGTTAACAAGTTTGTGAGGATGGATGTTTGTTACTCTTTCACGCAAAAACCACTGAACGGATTTTGATGAAACTTTACAGTAATAAAGCTTATACATAAGAAAAACACATCCTTCTTTTTATCCGGGTTCCACGCGGGCGAAGCCGTGGGCAGAAGCTAGTAGTTTATATACGGGTTCTTCAAACTTTAAAATCTATGACATTCCAAATATGTATAAGTTTCAAAGTTGCAGAGTATAAAAGGATCTCAGTTATTAGAAAATGGCAAATTCGTAACAATTTTTTGCAAAATTCAAGTATATGAATTTGAAAGTTATTTGGTATCATTATAATAAGAGCAAGAACTGGAAGTTACATCCCTCCCCATTAATTTAAATGAATCGAACGAATTCAAATAAAAAAAAAACAATCAAAAATACCATAAATACAAATTATTTAACAAAACTACACCCAACTGAGTAGGTTTTCGCTAAATACTTTTTTTTTTCAAAACAAACAAAAACAGGAGTATTATTCAAATTCTCAGAAAAAACAATCAACCTGCACTAAAAATGCATAGACACTATTCCAAAGCGTCCCTTCCTAATACGCCTCATCACAAGACAAAGCAAAGCCAAAGTCAGATTTAGAGCGCTGTCCCAGCAGATACTTCAGACTTCCAAGCGTTCGTCGTAATCAAGAGTCCACCCGCATTCTGTGTCCACTACCTACAAACTAAACTTCCTGGCATGTTCACATGGCGCATAATGAACTACGAGTTTACCGTAAATTAGGGTGAATACGGATGCAGGGGAGAAAGGGACAAAACAGAAAGCAGAATTCATCTTTAAAAAACCTCTTACAAAATTACCATTAACAAGCACAAGCACATGGATTCCCCTGGCAGAGTCAGGGTCAGCTTCAACACCATACTGAATGCATTACCTCATACCATTATTATGTCAGTAAGCTACCTGAGCCACTACTGTATGAATCGTTGAAGGTGTGTTGTGTAGGTGTTGAAAATTGGCAAAATTTTAAAATTTTCTATTTTAGTTATTTTGACATGATTATTCAATACAAAAGGAAGGCAATTTTGGAAGGATGATTATGAATAAAATAGGATAAAACAAACAAACGTTTTGAGCACGTGTTAATGCGCACATACATTTTTAGAGTGGAAAAATCCATTGGTGCACGACCGGGTTCGAAACCACGACCTCCGGATCAGAAGTCGGGGTATCGCCCACTAGGCAAACACGGCTAAAATAGGATAACATTATTAAAAGATATATTCTGTACCACAATAATAATAAGTACTAATTATATTATTACTGATGGTTTGTATTCGTGGTGATTGTAGAATTTCGCTTCTAGTTTTTACTTACTTTTTTGGTTACTTATTCAGTTCACCACACTTTTTTTTTTGCAATTTTTTTTATTTACTCTCGTATTATATTCAATTCTTGTTGCAGGACAGGAAAAGTTGGTGTAGTTAGGCTGGACGGCGCCGATGATATCATACTAAAGCGTTTAACTTTTAACAGCTGATTTTGAGGAAAATCTTGCTATTGTCTTTGTGAGCGCCACAGCAACCGCCAGGAACTGTACAACGTAACCCACAAATAGCTATAGCTAGTCTTATATCTAAGGATTATACGGACGACTTGGTGACATTTCCAGGGCTTAAGGATTTTGAGGAACAACTGTTGGGATCTGTGAAGATTTATTGCATAATAAATTACGGGGTAGGTAGGATAGAGAGGTAAAGTAGAATGCTCAATCTTATCAACTTATCTTCGTCATGTCATTGGTTTTATAAGTATGGAAATTACTAATGGCCTAAGGCAAGTGACCAAAAATATGGCGAGTTTATTTGAGTTAGTGTGATAATAAATGTTTTTATTTACTTATTATACGTCCCTTTGTGGACCTTATTCTTTCTTCTAAAAGTATATGAAAAAAAAAATAAGATTTTTTCCATTCCAGCCCAACTATTCACAGAAAACTTTTTCCCACAAATAGGTACTCCAATTGGTCTGTGTCGCAATTTGTTAAAAATAGTGCTCAAACTTCTAACAAAGAAATAACCCTACTCGAAAAGTTTTACGTCACTGCCAACAAGTAAAATACGGGCAACTCCCTGGAGTCTGTAAATCTCAGGACAAAAAGCTAACTTGCGCTAAAAAAACGATATTCTGCTGGGAACGAGCTAAAAGTCTGAATACATTGACACTAGATAAAATAACTATTCTTCTGAAATATACTGAAAGGTTAATATTTAAATATTTTACTTTGAAGTTTGTTTTTGATGTTACCATTATCTTAGTAAAAGTGTAGCAGGAAAAACCTTTATCAATTAGCCACTAGAAATACACTGGCTTAGGCCTAGGAATATCCCATAGAGTTAGTCTTGAGCCATTTCCATCAACTGACTTTCGATGACGTAACACCGGTTCACTCCCATTAAATCTACAATTCATACTTTTAATTAGTAAGCTTTGCCTTCTTCTTATAAACGCAGCAATTAGGTGCAAAAGTACAATAACAATAGTACAATTCTTCAGTACAATAAAAATAGTCGTAAAAAGTATGATAGTCTTGTCCACCAGTTGTAAATTAATAATTAAATGAAGGTAATATAGCTTTAGCTAAATGATCTTTATTCTGGCAAAATAACACTTAAATGAAGCCTTGCTATCTTACAGTAACAACACATAAACAACAGATAAAATTGTTTTTTAAGTCCACAACAAGTTTGAAGTTGGTTAGAAATTAGTTCCCACGTCCCAATACATTTCACGGTCTCTATAAAAGCAATCGCGTGACAAGGCTTTTTAGTTCAGTTAGGAGCTATTACGAAGCTCCAAGTTAATATTGTAGTTTCATTGAATGTTTTTACATCAGGTTCAAGTTTGCGGTCATGGGTGACAAGAGATTCGTTATGTCATCGTTGACTCACTTGATCTATATTAATATTATAAAAGTAAAGTTTGTATGTAAAACTACTCATCTGATTTCAGAAAATCTTTCACCAATATTTAGTATGGACTTTCAGGGTGGGCATAGGATATAAATTATTCTGTTAAATGAAAGAGCTTTACGTGGACACCAATTTTGCGACGAAAAAACGTGCGAGCGGGCGTAGCCGTGCGCAGCAGCTAGTAATATGTACTGCCGTATTTGTCCGATACTTGAAAACTACGAACTGATTTGATTATTGTGTGAAACGAGTATGTATGTAAATAACAATGTTATTTGTACTTCTATAATTGAATTGATGTTTGACATTGGATGCATTTTTTGTAGGTAGTTCTCAAGAGTGTGTTCTTGAGCAGAGTTTTTGACAGTGAAGGATAATTTGAGAAAAATATTTATAAAGTCTAGTTGTTTTCATTGCATGAATAGTAAGAAGTAAAATAAACACCTTTTGGCCTTTTTATTTCAATTTTTCAATGTGAATTAATTCTCTAAAAAGTATTATCTGCTGAATTCTTACTTAAGTCTGTAAAGTTGTGTTGTTAAAGCGGTTGACCTAATCCTACAACTATTATAAACGCAAAAATTTGTGAGGATGAATGTTTATTTCTCTTTCACGAAAAAACTACAGAACGTATCTTGATGAAACTTTACAGTACTTTAGCTTATACATCAGAATAACAGATAAGCTACTTTTAATCCGGGTACCACGCGGACGAAGCCGTTTGCAGAAGCTAGTAAGATAATAAATAGGTACCGTCAAACTATACTCAACTTGATCAAATAATAGATATAGGTATATGTTTTGTCCATGTCAAGTTAATCGACCATCGTTCAGTTTTACACAGATCTATGAAATAGGAAATTAAGTGGTCGTAAGGTATGGTACAACTCATGATAATCACAATGACTTCATAACTCAGGTACGCAAAACGAACCGCACGCAGTCAAGGCCGGACATAAACTACTGGATTTTTAATGCAGCTGTTACACCATATTGTTCTACCGAATGAAAACCAAAGAGAGAAAGTGACTTCACTTTAATGTTTTTTGAACAGTCAATAACTTAAAAGTCGGCCGAGAAGTGGTTTTAGAAATGTTGGACGCCCATTTGCGACTACATTGTAAACGTCGCGGGCAGTGGATGGTTTAGACAGGTAGGATTTTGGTGGATAGCCTAAATCCGAAGGCATATATACCCAGAAGTGAGTAAATCAGACTATGATGACGATGATTTAACAATTTTCTATCAGACAACCGATGGTCACGAATACAAATAAAAACTTGTTACTGTGATAAAAAAAAGATACCCATGTTTGGGTATCCAAAAAATCCGGTAGCATATAGTCCAGGCTTTATTGGGGGTCGTTATGGAAATTGGGCCGTGCTTTGCGACCGTATAATTTTGTCATGTGATCCAATAATTTTGCGACGTTATTGCCACATGTGAATTACATTTGTGGAATCGGAATTATACGGAGCGTTTTAATTTCTTTTGTTTGTTGAAGTTGCAGTGATCTACTGCAACTATCGGAAATTGATAAATCAGACATTGATTTATCAATTTCAGATAGTTTTCTGTTTGTGAAGAGTCGCTTTTAAGTAAAAATTTGATAAAACATAATTATTAGTACATATAGGCAGCGCGCTGTATCAATTTCTTTCATCACACTGGTATTTTCACCATCGGTACCTGAAATGGTGGCAACCATTTCTTAACTTAATCAGGGTCACTGATTTGACGAAGGGTAACCAAGCAAGATCCTGACGACGAATAAATTAGTGAAGAGTCGTTTAACGAATAGGGCTTGTTGCATAATAAAAAAAAAAATGTCGTCATTTTCCATTTAAACATTCAAAGTCTGAGTTCCTTTCTGCTAATACAAATGTACTACTTCAAAAACTTATTGAACCAAGCAACATTGATTGATGCGATTCCCCAAATGTTTAAGTACAGTTTGCATACATATAAATGAGTAGAGCCAAATGACAGAGCTAGTGTTGTCATTAATACTGGCAAGCAAAGTTTGGTTTGGCGGCATCTTCGACAGCCGTTACGGATATAATTAATGGGTTAGCTAATAGGCTTTTTACATGTATGCGATCCGATTTTTAATAATATGAACGTTGGAGGTCCTGGTGCTTTGCACATATGTTACAGCAGTAGATTTCGATTCATGGAGCGTGAATAAGATTTTTTGAAAATCTTTAAATGCAGGTAATATTTAAAAAAACAAGTGTCGTTAGTATTTTTTGGTAAGTATCTGTTACCGTTTAGTATATATTTATCTCATTAACCCATTCAAATAAATATCCTGTGAATCTGATTGATTTATTAATATATCAAACTCACCCAAATATTATAATAATATTTAAATATAATATTAATATTATTATAATATTTGTCGATGGGCTTGCAACCTGTCACGTGGAATGCTTACTACTTGCAAAACGCGGGTATGTACCAAATGTAATGTTTGGACGTGCCTCTGACTACCCCCTTCTTGGTATCCTCAAAGATCCACTCACTGAGTATGTATCTGAGGATGTCCACCATGGGGAAGGCAGTCGTGAGCGTGTTTGTTTTTGTTTGTTTGTTTTTTATTATTATAATAATGTTACTAATCAAACTAACCAAATATATATTGTCACGAGTCTTTCGGTACAAAGAGAAATGATGTGACGTGTTTCAGATAACGCCACTTCGCTGCCAACAACCCAGAGTTTGTCAATCTTTTATCAAACAAACCACTCAATAATCTTAACCAGCTCATTAACACAACTGTCAATTATAAACAAATAACCAGCGTCCACAAACAAAACATCGTAAGCAAGTCGTGACTTATAAGGACACTTATCGCCAAACTGGCAGCCGCCATCGGCAGAGGCAGATCGTATGCGTGTCAGCCAGCCCTGAATAATGACATCGGGTGACATTTAATTTCGGATACAAAAGGCTCTTTATACTATTTACCCTAATCCATTTAGTATCGCGCCCGGCGAATGAAGCGGACTGACATTCAACCTTTCAACTTGCTCGTTTAGACCTTATCAGCTTAAAATCGGGGTACGCGTCATTTCAGAGATTTTAGACAACAGGGTACAGTTTGATACGTGTCGTAGCGACTACTACACGGGTCCAGTGTATATGAGGCGATAAGGAATAATACAGACAAATTATTATTATTGTTATTATCAGCCTGCGATAGTCTCCCTACCCCCTTCCACTTTTCGCGGTCCAGTGCTAATGAGGACCAATCCTTCTTTAACGAGTCCAGCTCTTCCTCCCCTCTTAATCTGGGTCTGAAGCGATGCAGTCTTCTTTTTGTTGGTGTCTCAATTGGTTGTTATTTTGGCCCAGACAAATACAATGAAAAAGTACAAATACAGAAAAAAAACACATAAACATTTATATCATAATAGTAAAATTTAGAGAGCCATGTTGTCCTAGTGCCGACTAGGACTACCCCGACTTTCAATCAGAAGGTCTTGGGTTCGAACCTGGACGTTCGACAATTTGTTTTAACCATCAAAATTTAATTCATATTTGCATTACCTATTCAAAACGTTGTGGAAACTAGCATGGCCTTGAACCAAAAGTTCGAAGGCACATTTGGCACGTGCCCACGTTTTTTTTAGTAGTTAGCCATATGATGCAAGCCTATCGCCGCTTATTGGAACACTAACCAATGGCATATGCATGCGAATAAAATAAATATAGATTAAAAGAATAGCCACATACCGTGCCGGAATAATTACCTACACATTTGTCGACGCAGCATGAAAATAAACAAGGCTTAACATAAGCTTTGCCTGAATCCACATTCAATAGATACTAATGGATGCAACGAGTTTAGTTTAACTCAATTAAATACGTCCATCCGCGGCGTGGTGCAGGTTGATTTAAGTTTAGATTAAAAAATAAATAAATTATGCTGAACACAGTATCATCTAGCCCCAAACTAAGCAGAACTTGTATTATGAGAACTACATGACTGATACTGTTATACTTTTTTGTAAATACATATGTATGTATACATAGAAACACCCAGATCCGAGACCAAATATATACAGGTGATACAAATATTTGTCCCACGGCGGGAATCGAACCCGCAACCTTTAGCGTCTGAGGCGGGTCTTCGCCCACTGCGCCACAG
The DNA here is from genome assembly GCA_961405105.1 of Perizoma affinitatum. Lineage (NCBI taxonomy): Eukaryota > Metazoa > Arthropoda > Insecta > Lepidoptera > Geometridae > Perizoma > Perizoma affinitatum. The sequence goes on along the minus strand of OY560194.1, from coordinate 10,183,766 downwards.
AGGTCGTCATAAGACACAGATATTGTTTATTCATAAGTTAATATTAATGCGCCGTTGATAATATTCAATTTTGAAACGAGTGGATACACATCCTCAGTATACATTTGTTCTTACACATCCTCAGTATACATTTTAAGGAAAATGCTTTTTAATTTATGTTGAGGAGGTGTTGTGATATTATGATGATGTGTGTTAAGAAAAGCTGGTGTGTAGTAACTTGTGAATCGCACGTGGTTTCAGATTACCTAAGTTAAGGCATATGATTGAGCTGATTAGTTATTTTTGAATTAATTCTTCCTTCTGTAGATTCATAATTAATATTCGAAATAAATTCTATGTCATTTTATATTTATACATTTTAAATTCACGTAGTTTTTAATCTGACGTTTCTACATGATCCTTGTGATTTTAATGAATAAAAAACTTTGACTTTAACTGATATTCTACCTTAGTACTAAGGTAATTTTTTTATACCTACATAATCTTAGAGGAAAACTGTTTTTGGCAGAAAATTGGTTTCTACTCACTTGCCCATCTATGTATTAATACGCCCATCTATTAAACAAGAACGAGACGCTTGTTTAGTTTTAGCGTATAAATGTCGGGTAACTATACACAAACCGTTTATTTTCTTATAGTATAATCGGTTTTGAGAGTTAAATTATTTATACATTTGTAAATTATTTATTTTGTAATCATAGAACGTTGTTTGTTATTAAGCGTTTTCTATTTATTTTGTCAGCACAAGTGTCGTAAGCGCTACTGTCTTGCGTATATTTATATTATATACTTTATTTCCATAACAGATAGATTGATTTGCTAATCCGGGTCATAATGTGTAGGACTTAAATTTCCGCTTAGATACCATTTGAATGGGTGATTTGATGGCAACTGGTGGCAATTAGAACCGACCGCTTCCATGCTTCGTACGTTAAGATGTCGGTTTTAACTTTAATGCCTGCTGGAGGCCTACTGGCCTTTAAAAGAACGAACGAGGAAGTGTTTAAAAAAGACAATGTGTATTGTTAAATAAATGTTTAAAGAACATCTTGCACTTTTTTGCAAAGTATAAAGCAAAGTGGAAAAAAAGTGGAAAAAACAAACTGAAAAAGTCTAAAGTATGAAGAAACAACAAACAAGAATTTTAAGAACATTTTCAGAAAATAGGTAAATGCTTTTAAGGGTAGATTCAGAGGATGTTTCTCAAAAGAGGGTTCTTGTTTTAATAAGAATTATTCGTGTGTGGAAGCAAAATTAAATTTAGTTTTCCAATTTTGTGTGTGTTATTATTTATTTCCTCGTAAAATTATAATATTATCCAGCATACGGACATAAATGGTCTCGTCGTTACTCGTTGCTACCAAACTCAAAAACTCCGTTTCTTTCATTCATTCAAACCGTTCCAATACAATCTTTTCACATTTGTAAGTAATAAACAAACCTAATAAATTGATAAACATCTATCAGACCTGTACCTACCTAGGTTTAGACCTGTAGGGGTCAAAACCTACCTAAACCAAAAAATATCATCCAATCATCCCTCAAACATCTCACTTATAAAATAATTCAGTTAACTACATACATTCGAGCTCTGTGGCGCAATGGGCGAAGGCCCGTCTGAGACGCAGAAGGTTGCGGGTTCGATTCCCACTGCGGGATAAATGTTTGTATGATTGGTAAAAGTTTGTCTCGGGTCTGGGTATTTTCTATGTATAATATGTATGTATTTACAAAAAAAAAGTATTTAAGTAAGTAATATATCAGTCATGTAGTTCCCATAATACAAGCTCTGCTTAGTTTAGGGCTAGATTATGCTGTGTGAAAAATTTCCAGCATTATTTATTCCGAACCCACATTTACTTAATATACGTTCATCATATAACGGTCACCGCTAACAAGAAAAGCAGCTTAATATCTGAAATGGTATTACGATGCTTTGTCAGTGGTTCACCAAAGGGATTTTATGTCATCATAACAATTGACTGAGATGGATCGAAGGGTCTTCAATATTTTCGGATAGCCCTTTTTATAGCGATTCGTTTTCATTATTTTCATATCTCTTTCTACTTTTTATACTCAAATCTGTTTTGATTAATGCTCTACATTTTGATCTGTAGGAATCATTACAAACGCGTTCAAAATTGTTTTATTATTTATGGCCGGTCATACTGACGCGTGGCGTTGGCGTACATTCAAACGAACTTTGACAATCGCTTGACAACCATAACTCTTTCTTTTTAGTATATGGCCAGTGTAGGGTAGATGTACCTATGCCTACAATTCCTAAGCCTATATTTAATCGAGCTCAAATAAATAAATAAATAATAATGCTGGACATTTTCACACAGCATTATCTAGCCCCAAGCAGAGTTTGTGTTATGGGAATTCAATGACTGATATACCTATATACTTTTTAATACATACATATTATACATAGAAAACACTCAGACCCAAGATAAAAAAAAAAGATAAAAAGTTTTTTTTTTTTTTTTGTTGTCTGTGTGTTGGGAGGGTGGGGGGGTATGTATATATGTGGGTTGCGTGTGTGTAAATATATGGTGTATGCGTGTGCGTGAGAGCTGTTTGTTGTATGATTGTGTGTTTATAAGTATGTAAGGATGAGTAAGTCAGTCTATGCAATATTCATCAAGACAAATATTTGTAAATATTAGTACAGTAATAGCTAATAAACTAGCCTAAGAACCAATGTACCTGTATTCAAGCAAATAAAGTTATTATTAATTCCAATTATCGTCAGTAGTCTTATCACCTTGTATAGGTCTCATTGCTGGAAAATATCCTATAGTCAGCAAATCACTTAGAGGGTAAATAATCTTAGGTCTCAGGTCAAGCTGTATGGTCATGTGGGCAACAGTCCAGCATTATTACTTATATTGCCACCGCCCTACCGTGCCGTGGTCCTGCCAAATGACAGGTGAATTTGCGAGCAAAACTCTGTCTTATACTAGTGGATTTAATAGAATAAACAAGCTTCTATTACAATGTGTAGGCTTGCAAAACTATGAACCCACCTGCCTATTGTAATATTCACAATACCTTTAGGTATATGTAAGAATAGATCGATCACAATACAACCTGTGTAATCAATAAACAATCGGAGTTTTTTACCAATGTATTATTCTGATGAAATGTTTGTATTGGAAAAAGCCAGTGTAACAATTGATCAAAACTTCGAAGATAGATGCATGTCTTACTAAATGTGGGATTTGCTTAGAATGCAATTTTTGCGGAATTTCACGCTTGTTGGTAGTATGGCTAGCGACGAGAATAGGCCGGTAATAACGCGTTTTCATATATTTCATGTCCAGTCTTGTAGTTCCCATAATACAAGATCTGCTTAGTTTGAGGCTAGATGATGCTGTGCGAGAAATATCAAAAATATATTATAGATGAACTATATTTTTTCATCGTGTCGTCCTAATTATACTCCAACATTCAACTCGGGTCTGCGTGTTTTCTATGTATAATATAAATGTATTTAAAAAAAATGTATATAAGTAGTATATCAGTCATGTAGTTCCCATAACACGAGCTCTGCTTACTTTGGGGCTATATTATGCTGTGTGAAAAATGTCCAGCATTATTTATTTATTATTTATTTACTCGTACATACAACGTATATATAGATGTCGCCAAACAACACGGGACCTATAAATGTAAAAATGTAAGACATTTAAACTTTATGTTCGGACAAAGTAGTTGCAGTTACTAGGTACCTACTACAGACGAAGCCACGGCCAAGTGCTACTAAAAGTTAATAAAGTAGAATAAAACTTACCTTGGAAAAAGGTTGCTTAGAAGGGCGGCAGTTGAGATTTGGTTTCTGGAAAGAAAATGAAATAATTATTTTCTGAGTTATAACTTTAATGTTTTCCTTCGCCCGCGGGCAGGGAAAAAAATTATACTAATATTGTTCTTTCTATATAAATACTGTTCTTCCAAGACTTATTATTTCCGAAAGGAAATTAATTATAATAAGTTCAACCTATATCATGGATTTGTAACTCACACAAAAGCTCTATCCGTTCAATTAACTTTTTTTTTAAGTTTTATGTGCCTTTCTCTTTTAAAATCTACCATTTAAGAATTTAGGCAGCAATCTTTTTTTTTGTTTTTTACCAAACACGTCTCACTTTTGGGAGACCTAACGTAAAAAAACACTTTTTTACGTGAAGCCAATGATGAATATCCCAATTCTTGCATTTGAAAGATAGCCAGAGTAAAGTACTCAGTCTAATAAACGTCAAAATCGGTATTCTATTCAAAACAATGCACAATTCTTCCTAACTTTAACTTCTTAATTAGGGCTTTTGTGGCTAGTTGTGACATTTATGCCATAAAAAGGTGTAAACATTTTCAGGGTTGAAGTTATCAGATAGCTTTGGCTTTCCGTACGCCTCACAGAGCCTTGTGTAAGTGAAAAATAACTTATTATCAGAACAAAAACTATGTTCTCTGAAGTTTTAGAGACAGGCCTAGCTATTAATGATGTCCCAACATCGAATTATTCATGAACAACGGGGCGGCACTCAGGAGGTGTTACTCTTTCTTGACATTTGGTTACAAAGACAAGTATAATCGTCGAGGAAAGTGTTACTTGAGTGAAGAGTGACAGTTGCGAAAACAACTGAAATAATCATGCTATAATGTCACTCACTAGTGAGTAGTGAGTAGTATCTAGGGTTTCAATAGAACATTGTTATTGCAGACATATTTTTTTAAAATGTTTAATGGCAAGGTACGTGGTCATTACTCTTGATAGCTCGTAAAAACCAGTGCAGTAGTTAAATTAAACCCTATATGACGTAATTAAATATAGTGGCCTTTAAAAGGGCCTAGTGGCCTATGGTAAAGATAACCAGTGTGGCCAAAGGATTTACTGCGCATAAGTCACATCACATGTCTTAGAATGTTTAGTTCTAGGACATTCTGAATGCATCACGATTTGAATAATCTTTTAAATGGCACTATGAATTTTTGTGCATGACAAGACTTTAAACTCATGACCTTTAGAAATAAAGTAAGGGTTACTAGCAACCCCCACCAGTGATCAAATGCTAGGATGTCTTTCAGCGAAATGTCTTTTGATGGTAAACATGATATTGGGCTTCAAAATGAACATTTCCTATCACTGCCACTGATTTCTGACAAGCTACAATCACTTTTCTTAAGATTACCGACAAGCCTTTGTTACACTTTTGTATATCACTGTCCATGCCATTGTAATATTATTATGCAAAATTGCCTATAGTTAGACAAGTGTTTGGGCACTGAAACATTTCTTTGTGTTAAAGGTTATTAGAATGTAGGTCTCGGTGTAAACATTTTCAAGGTTAAGTGTTTGTTTTGGAAATTGATTACCCTCTTAACTGAAGAGATAAGATTTCAATAGACACTAAATACTGACAGGAATGACAAATCGCTTTTAACGCGATGAAAGGTTGTTAAGTTTATTAGATAAAATTACGATAAACTAAAGGCAGGGTTAAATGACGTATATGCCGGTTGTAATAAAATGGAGATAATTAATAATTTGCTAGTAGGAGTGGGACAACCTCAAGGGAAGGGTCGAACTAACAACCGAAAGAAAGGTTCTTTAATAGCGATCACAACGCAGTGTAAGAAGTACCGGACAACATTGAGGAGAAAGCAGTAGCAGGAAAGCTCTCATCCGGTGACATCGTAAAGATTGCGGAAAGTCGGTGGATGGAGGTAGACCAACATCGTTCGTCATGGCACTCTTTGGGGATACCTAACCAGCAGTGATCAAAATGTTGGTTTTCAAAATGTTGATGATAAATAAAAAAATTGTGTCCGCTATATTATATAATTATAGACTTATATAATTATAGAACATGTACAAAAGTGAGCTAAACTTTTGGACTATATTTTGGCTTTTGTATGAATATTTGTTTATTTGTGAAACTAAGTAACTAAGTACTTTCCTATTCTTAAAGATTTGCTAGAAGAAAACTCGTGCCAGGGAGTTTTCTTCCAGCAAATATTTTTTTTTTAGTTTCATCAAGATTAAATAACAGTTCGTTTGTTCTTCGGACAAACAAATATTCATACAAAAGCCGGATAGTCCAAAATACTAAGAGATCTTAGCTTGCTTCGCTCGCTCGCTCAATAAGTATGCTTTGTTTAGTAATCCTTTTAATTAATTAGCAAGTAAAGCTTGTCAATGGGGAGTGTATAACTGTAACTTCATCTGTTCAATGTATATTATTTACCCTCAGAAGTTGTATAATTTACCTACAGGTACAGTCATCCTAATAAGTAAATAAACCCAGTGTATTTTCGGAAAAAAAGTCCAGCCCTTTAAAATACAATATTTCGTTAACATTTCAAGCCAAAATAACGACAGGCCAAATTTAGACGTCCAAATGAAATGCAACTATGTGGTGGTAAACCACACATTTAGCCGACCGTACCTTTATTAGAATGAGATTAATTACATCATGAATTATTCATTAATCATTCTATGTTAAGTTCATTTACTGAATCGCTCTAGTATTAGTAATTTGAGCTACGTGTTCAAAATGTCACCTGATAGACAGACATGTAAAATACGTAGTCCTAGAATCAAGGAGTTGCCTGGGAGCAATCGTTTTCAGCTATAAGATCGCCCATTGTACTATTTAATTGATGCCTTTTTTGTTAGTTTTTATTCGTTCATTCACACTTTTATAATTTATTATTTATTACCTAATTAAAAACTAACAATAAGATAAGGTGGTGTCCAAAACCACGACCCATATATACAAAGCCTGATACGATGTCCGTCTGTCTGCCTATCACAGGACATCTTTTTAACAGCTTTTAAAAATACCATGGCAAATGATAAAAATATCGTCCAATCTTGTTTTTGTGTAAAAATACATTAAAAGAAGAACGTTAAAAAAACTACAACTATTTTGTAAATTAACACTAAATAGGTAAGTATGTATTTTATATTGATAGTGTTTTATAGTGAGTGCACTCGCGAACAACCTCAACCACAGCTGAATAATAATAAATAGCTGTTAATTTTCACATAATATCATGTAACCCTAACGTAAGTGTATGGTTAATGCGCACTATGGAAATTAGTTTAAATTCAATTAAATATTATGATTAAATTCTTAAATTACTAGCTACATAGGTAGAATTAATTGTTTATTTAAGAATTATTGTCATTTTAATTTAACACTAACGCTAGGTTAAGAAAATTGTAAGTAACAAAATGATCATAAATTATATTTGATGAGTTAATACATGATGGTGATTATTATTATTATTTTGTGTATTGGTACGGAACCGAGTGCGAGTGACGCGCCGACTCGCGCTTGGTCACTATTTAATTTTCATGTTCAACTAGAAGTTGCATCGTGAAAGGAATGAAATGTTTATATCTGTGGGCCTCATTCTGATTTTATTAAAACAGATAATTATGAAGGTAAGTAGTATAGCTATACTTGTCTGTGTTTAGTTATGTTGCCATATGAATATAAATAAGTGCAGTTTTTAGTCATTACCGTGCTATGCAGTAGTTAAATAAAAAAAAAACGCTTTACGGTTTAGTTTGCGGCTGTTTGATAAATAAAACATACCTAATGTTTTTATATGTTTAATGTTTCTTGTTATTAAAAAATATTTATCTGAATTGTTTAAAAAAAATTGCAAAGTTACCTTTAAATTAACTTGCGAGAAAAAATCTATTAACTCTTTAAATTTAAAAGACTTACTTATTACACTCAAATGTTGAAAAAGTTTGAATGAGAACATTCCAATTTTATGATAGCGCGGTATCGCAAGCCTAGTTTCTCTGTTAGTTTTGATTCAAAGATGTTACGTACGAAATGTTTGTGGCTGTGCTGATTTGATAGTTATCTACCTCTTAAGCTTTGAAGTGTGAATTTAAGATCAGCAGCTCAAATTACTCGTATATTCACAGACGGCGCAATTACATAAGCATTTCTCAATAACACCACAACTTAGTATTCCCTATGCCAAGGAGAATTACATGTAATTCCATTTCAAGTAAGAGCATTATTTGTAAGCTGGGGTATTACCTCGTTCACATGAAGCATTACTGTCATATTACTAAGTAAGTAGGTAATATTACCTTCGTATCTTGATCTTTACAAATTGATAGTACACTATCTAACATTCATTATATATTAGAATGTAGGTATAGCTCCGGGTATTTATTTGTGGGGTACGTTTAAAAGACTGATCAATCAGTGCCATGTCGTGGACAGTCCATGGCGTTAAACCCTTTGTCTCCAAAGCGCCTTATCGGATTGTAATGAGGTTTTTCGCAATCAATTAGTTTATCAGCAAGGATGTTTTGGATGGAAGAAGATAAGTTTACCACCACAAGTCATTAAGGGGTGCTGTAGGTCGATGATAGAAACACACGTTGGAATAAAACAAACAATTTATTGTAAAATAAAACTTTAAGGTGACTCTAAGCTCACCAAAAGTATTAGCGAAGTAGGCCACAAATTGATAAAATGAACGATGACATTCTTCGTATTTGACTATCGACAATTTGGTTTACCAAACCAGCTTATGGCCCAATTGTTGGTAACCGGATTGTATTTGATTATAGAATACACTAATGATGATCATTGATAAATTACTCAGTTCTAAAACACTTAGCATGTGCCATATCCATCAGATGCGGGAAATCCTTTAATAATTAAATGATTTAATTAAGTACCGGTAATTTGTGTCTACATTGTGACATTAGATCGATAGATAGGTAGAAAATACTTTATTGCACAAAATAACACATCAGCTTAGTTAAGTAGGCTTTGAGAATGTTGTACAATGGGAGGTCTTATCGCTTATCGCGTTCTCTACCAGACAACCTTTGGAGGGAACGGACTAGGATGGAAGTAATAATTCTGATGTTTCCGTAACCTATAGATACATGCATCTATAAGCAGGTAAGCAGTTACCGTAACCTATAGATGCATGCATCTATAGGTTACGGTAACTGCTTACCAACAAGTGGGTTGTATGCTTGTTTGCCACATTACATGTATAAAAAAGGAATTAAAGGGAAATGCCGATGTGCGAACCCGGTCGTGCACTAATAGATTTTTCCTCTTGTGTTAATTACAGACATACAAAAATCTATGTGCGTAATTAACACGTAGTGAGGAAAATATCGTGAGGAAAGAGGCATGCCCTAGAACCAAAAAATCCAAGACTTGGTGTGTCTTAGTTTAGTGTACCAATAAAGCGGCGATGGACTTGCCTGTTACATGGAACGTTTGGAACTCAGACTACCCTCTCTTTGTCTACTAAAAGACATTTTTTCGTTTTTAATTTTTTTGAAAATAAATTAATACATCTTTTAAAATAAAATACAAATCGTTTTACTACAAAAACCTAATTGAAGTTAGGGAATAATAAAAATCTAGCAATTTACATAGCTGTCATGTTGAAAATTGCTGTCGTGTTATTTTGTTCAGAAAAGGCATTGTTTTTTTTAAAGTAATTTTCGAAGTAGAAGAAAAATATTTAACTACTAAATAATAAGCAATAAAAAAATGTAAGTAACCTTTCATGTGTTATTTAATGACCATAGAAAAACCCTGGAAAAAGGTATTCACCAATCAGTTAATAAATATACAAACAAACAATACAGTTGAATAACAGTTGTAGATGTATGTCAAAGACAGAAGATTTTTTTTTTGTTGAAATTGAAGATTTTACTTGGTAATTTTACAATGATGGCAGTTTTCACAGTTCTTTCATTTCTAATGGTGGAACCCACATACAGTAGACCTAAAATTCTGATACATTTTGCATAAATATTTGTGTTGCTATTGAACATATCACATAATATGTCGAGTACAATATAGTCTTATCCATTTATACATCTAATAAATACAATTTGGTAGATATACAACATATAATGGAGTGAATTATTAGCACGAATTGAAATTGTCTCAGGTTAATTTATCGTTCAAGTAACACGATGCTAATAATGTACGGTGTGCAATTAGCTTTACATACAATGTACTGAATGGTATGTTTGTTCAATTATAGGGCACAACTGATGTTAAATTATTTCCTAATTTAGATAGATATACTTAATAAGTTTTATATATTTTTACGGGTTTTGTTTGCGACTGTTCTGTGTGACATTTGTTTTCTTCGACCTCTGTGGCGCAGTTGGCGAAGGCCCGCCTGTGACGCAGAAGGTTGCGGGTTCGATTCCCGCAGTGGTACAAATGTCTGTACGATTAGCCAATGTTTGTCTCGGGTCTGGGTGTTTTCTATGTATAGTATGTATGTATTTACAAAAAAAAGTATATGAGTAGTATATCAGTCATGTAGTTCCCATAATACAAGCTCTGCTTAGTTTGGGGCTAGGTGGTGCTGTGTGAAAAATGTCCAGCACTATTTATTTATTTATTACAGCGCAAATATTAGCTTCATAGCGGTACCACATTTATTTTAAAGATAAGTTTTAAACCACAATATATAGAGCAAAAAAACAAATGGAGTCTCATTAGAAAATGAAAATCCACCTAGAAATCTAACTTTATAGCGTCTCAAGCATTTTTGACATATTTTGCCTGTGGAGAAATGTATGGGGAGAGGGCCATGACCTTTATTCAATTTCAATTAAATTTTACAAAGGACAGTAAGAAAACCTGCAGAAGAAAAGTCAAACATATTGGTGATAGACAGACCTGCATGATATCCAGCGTAATGAAATATTGCGTAGCAAAATTTTTTATAACAAAAACAAACAAACACGCTCACGACTGTCTTCCCCATGGTGGACATCCTCAGATACATACTCTGTGAGTACATGCATACCCCAAGTAGGGGGTAGTCAGAGGCACGGCCAAACATTACATTTGGTTTTGCAAGTAGTAAGCATTCCACGTGACAGGTTGCAAGCCCATCGCCGCTTATTGGAACACTAACTGTTGGCACATGCATTCGAATTTTTGGTTCTAGGGCATGCCGGTTTCCTCACGTTGTTTTCCTTCACCGTTTTGAGCACGTGTTAATGCGCACATAAATGTTTTGAGTGGAAAAATCCATTGGTGCACGACCGGGTTCGAACCCACAACCTCCGGATCAGAAGTCAGGGTATCGCCCACTAGGCCAATACTCTTCAAAAAAAGATGTAAATTGTTTATAGAGTTATTTCCTTACATTTTTGATCCAACGTTTTATTTAACCAGTCGATTAGAAAAAAATACATGCCCAAAGTATTTTTTACAAATTTACGGTGAATATTTTTAATTTTGAGACAAACATATCTACATGAGTGACTATGTATGAGTCTCAGCAAATTTGTCTTAAATGTTAATAGGTACCTAGGAATAATTCAAGACTTTTACAATCACAATTCCACATTCATTTTCAATTTATCCGAACTCGAGGAGACAACAATGCTATATACACACACATTAATAAACAGTCCCAGTACTTCTACAGAATAAATTGCACGAACATACTGATTCAAAGTTTCACTCTTATAATACTATACTTTTTCATATAGCTCTTTCTCGTCAGCCAGGTTCCGATAGACAGCCATCACATGGGCGCACGAGCGTAGAGAGTCGGTCGGTAAAGGATAATTTTATTATACATTATTGATTTTATTAGAGACAAGTCCGTCATCTGTCGCCACTAATCAAACATGTTTTGCACGGACTGATCAATCCTTTTCCCTTCCATACGCAGAATGGAAGCAGAAGGTTGCGGGTTCGATTCCCGCCGCATGACAAATGTTTGTATAATCTGCAAATATTTATCTCGGGTCTGGGTATTTTCTATATATAATATGTAAATGTTTACAAAAAAAAGTATATAAGTTATCAGTTATGTACAGTTTCCATAATACAATGCTATTATGGAAACTACATAACTGATATGAAAAAGAGATGGGAAAAGAGTAATAAACGTATATAACTTTTTTCCATAAATATACACTGGGAATAATGCTTTACGATCGATACGCCTAAGTAGCAACACGTCCAATAGCGTGAATTGTCAAACTCAAAAGTTCTTAGTAGTATTTCGTACCTAACCTACTTAGAATAAATGAACTATATAAAATAAAACAAAACACAACACACGCAAATTACCTCTCAATAAAGATGAGCATTTTTATTTTTAAGTTTCATAAGACTTTTTAGCACACGTTTAAAGATTTTCTATGATTAATGCAACTGACGGATGGCAGATCGCTTTTATAAATAAAAACAGAATCAAATTTACACTTTTTTGTACTATGATTAAATTTTCAAATTATATATTTTGCATAGGGAAACTTTGATAGGGCACAATTAAAAATTACTTTTTTTTTAGTCTTTTGATTTATGCCTAAGTGTTTTTATGGGCAAAACAGTTTTCAAAGATTCCCACTGTACCCAATATTCAAAGTATGATGGAAAGGGTTTTAAAACAACGAGTGTTGATATGAATATTAATTTAGTCGATGGAATATACAGTATTTTTTACTAGATCCTCTGACATCACTAATGCGTAATAACGGATAAAAAAAAACATTATTACTCATTCCCGCTTCGTATTTCGGAGAAAAACATCTTCCTATTATCATTTTTTGTTCAATGATATCACGCACGAGTGAATAACAGGTAGTTATTTTTAAAGCAAGTATCTAATTTTATGAAGTCTTATAATTAACCAATTTGTATTTCAACGTTAAGATGCTTCCATCGACTACAGTCATAAATTGTTCTTTCCGTACCTACTCATCAGCGTTATCAGGTGGTAAAAATAACACATAGAACACATTAATATGGGAACACAGGCCTAAGTAAATATATCGAATTTTTCGAAGTTTATAATTAAGCAATTTGTATTTCAACAGCCGTGTTGGCCTAGTGGGCGATACCCCGACTTCTGATCTGGAGGTCGTGGGTTCGAACCCGGTCGTGCACCAATGTATATTTCCACTCGAAAAATTTATGTGCGCATTAACACGTGCTCAAAACGGTGAAGGGAAACATCGTGAGGACAGCAGTTAGTGTTCCAATAAGCGGCGATGGGCTTGCAACCTGTCACGTGGAATGCTTACTACTTGCAAAACGCGGGCATGTACAAAATGTAATGTTTGGACGTGCCTCTGACTACTCACTACTTGGTATCCTCAAAGATCTACTCACAGAGTATGTATCTGAGAATGTCCACCATGGGGAAGACAGTCGTGAGCGTGTTTTTTTTTTTTTTGCATTTTAACGTTTAGATGCTTCCATCGAATAAGGACTACAGTCATAAAGTGTTCTTTCTGTGTTATTTTTACCACCTAATAACACATAGAACATATTATTATGTACACATGCCTAAGAAAATATCAACTAGGCTGAAAAAGAGGATTGTAAAACTATTTATAGCTTACTTGGTTGCCTTCCTACCTACTTTTGGAGTCTATAACTACGAATAACTCTATGTTGTACCTATCTTTGTGAAAATGTTCTCGGTTTTAAGTAAAAGGTCTTCCTGCCGAATTCCCTTGAACACCTAATTAAAATATAAATTACAATCTCAAACTCGCTTTTATAATATCAAACTAGAATTACTTGCTTTATTAAAAGTACAGTGTTTAATTAATGTTGGCTACAACAATAGTAAGAATGTGGAGCAATGGGCGCCACAATGCCAGGTCACGACTAGTCTGACAGATGGACGAACCTTCGATTTTCTGTCAAGGTTATGTCAAATGTCACAATTGAATGGAGCGAGTAGAATGGCGTTTGAATTTATGCCACTTGATGTCATTTATGAGTAATAATATCATATCGATTCAACTGTCATAATAACTTGCTTGCTACAAAGACTCATCATAATTGCCGCTTTTATTTTTACATGATCATGGTATCGTCAATGCCTTCCGCTGTCTTAAAGAAGTAGAAATTTGTTGTCCGATTCAGCATTTTGTGTTCTAATTAAAATATATTTCACATTTTGGTGTTTCATATTATACAAGGTTAATTTTAACACGGTTTTAATGTTACCCACAAAGAGCTATGTAGATTTTGACGCGGACAAGTTAACCGTGGGAAGTAATATTGCATAAGATCAAGATTATTAACAAGAAAGTGCAATTCTGAGATGTTAATTTTAGCGCAAGTTGCGAACGTGCGAATATAAAAACTTGTCTGTTTCTGATCTGCCCAAAAGTTAATGAATGAACGGAGAGTTTCAGAGATATCTTTGATTTTGGGTGGTTTCTATCACAGCTGTCTTTTTATAAATACTAGGGGAAAACATAGTTAAATCACCAACGGGGTTGACTTAATTAGGCAACTAATTCAGGGTAGTAGGTAATTCGCTTAAAATTACTCAATTAGATATTTGAACTTTTAAGTCAAAGAGGTAGTCATTTAAACTGTATCCCAGCCCCCTAAAGTACCAATTAAAGAGGTTACTTGATCTGAAACTTCTCGTTTCAGATATCTACTTAGTTGATATCTGAAACGAGAAGAACACACAACAATCACATACATAGTCCTGACCCCATACTAAGTGTGTATTAGGAACTACGAGTATCATGGTACCACATACCACAACAACCAGACCTAAATGTTTTATATAGATAGAAATATATAACATTTATTTAAAAAAAAAACAGCTGAGTTGGTAAGTACACTATACCATTGATAGGTAGTATCTGTTTACTTCACTCATTCTATCATAATTTTTTGCAAGGCTCATTCTAAATTTTTTTTATCCCATTACGAACCTAACCCAGGATGACCAAGCAAGAACCATCAAGTCAAATAATTACATTTTACATTTCTATTTCAGACCTTGCGAGGGTCGCATAGCTGAGATTGCTCGCCTTTGATTGTTGGCGAGACCCACTCGCTAAGTCCATTGTTAGTGATAACAAATGTCCAACCCAACGGATAAGATCAAGATAACACGAGAGTGACCGGCTACCATAAACACGACTGCTGATAAATAAACAATTAATCACAAGACCGTGACCGTAAATGTGCAGTGAGAACCGACGCAGCTTAGCAGCTTATGCTGAGTTAAAAATATGTCGCGACGGTGATCTAATGAATTATTCCCATCTGTCACCCTGCTCTGTCCCCCTAGGGTGACAGTTGGGAAAAAAAAATCGATTTTCGATCCCCCTGTTGCAAAAAGGGGGACAGATCGAACTTTTTTTAATATTTTTACAAATTTTGTATTGTCGATCGTAAAACTCAGCATTTTCCACTAAAGATTGCAGATTCAAGTAAAATGTAGTCTAAGCATGAGTTATGCTGTCACATCGATTACTTTGAAAATCTTATCCAGGTAAATTATTATTGATACGATCGCGATGTGTGTTCATTTTAACGATGGCTTTCAAGATTTTTATTTTATTTTAAAAACTTTTGGACAACTTACAGCTAGACAATATGATAGTAAAATAATATAAAAAATACATGTCAGGCACATATTTTGCTGATGGCCAATAACAAGTTTCCACTTATAAGATATATATAAGATGCATATCACTTTGCGACATCACTATTAGTTTAAAGATTTTATTACATGACATTGACCCAAACTCCATGGAAATTCAAGTCACTGTAAATTCTACTTGCTTCTACATTGTACGATTAAGTATACGGTATCTCAGAATATGTACTTATGCTGTTTTGAAATGGGCTTACTTGACACATAAAATGTTACTTAATGACTTTTGGAATCGCTCCCGAACATAGAAAACTAATTGGCAACAATATGTTGTTTTCTTAAGTGCATTATAATAAAACGTTTTATAAGACACAATCTTCCTCTTTGTCTCTGCGTTTTTGTAAAATCTTACCTATGTGTAAAGTGTCTATTTTATTTTATTATTTTGTACCTGTCCTTTCTGTGCTTTGTTGACGTCAAATAAACTACTTTCTATTCTATTCTAAATATATGGTATAAAGTCAATCGAAGTCAATAATCCAAGAATCACTAACATACTGGCACAAATCCTGATCCTGGATCACTTTGTATGCCAAAATAGCTATCGAGTGTTTGTTTTAAACATTTTGTGATCTTTGGTAAGTACTGATGGTACTTTTGTCGTAGTTAAGAACGAATGAATATCTTTTACGTTGGACTGTAAACTTTAAGTGACTCTAAATCTAATTCCGATCTCTTTTGTTACACTTTAATGTAATAAGTTAGCTTAATCATAGAATAGTTTATAAATTGGACTAAAAACAACATAAAAATTAGATTGGGCAAAGTTATGGTTGTTTTAACTTCTCTGATATGCATCATAGAAGTGACAGTAAATTATTATGAAAGTTTTCATTACCTAGATTTTTGTCTCTAACTGAATTTGAAAATAATGACATAAACGACTTCATTTCATAAAGTCGTGTTTGTCATAATCAAAATTTCCTTGTTTATTATGTACCTGTAACATGTTGGTAAGAAAAGTTATGGTGGCAAAAAAATATATATAGTCTGGCATTCTTGTTACTATTTTGGACTAAAATGTATATGTTAAAAAAACCTTTATTTTATCTTAGAATAAAACAAATCGTATCTTCCATGTTAGTAAAAAAAATAACGTAAGAAAATTTGCAAACAAAGAAGCCAAATATGAGATGGTTAAAATGCACAAAGCTATGTTATTTTAATACCAAGGTTCAATCTTTCGTAAGCGTGACTTTTAAGGCACACCCTGGCATACCTTTAATGGTCTACAATAAATCTATCACTTAAGATTTCACCTAGGTAATACAATAGGTATACTTCGCGAACTATTTAAATAAAAGATAATAACCAAAAAAAATTGTTCACCTTCAAAAGCATTAAGAATAAAGATTAAATTACATAAAAAAGACCAAAAATTGGTACATTGGGTTATATTTGCATGTAGGTAATGAGTTTGATAAAACATGGTGTTTAGGTAGGTTAACAAACCTAAGTCTGAAAGATCAAAGGCCGTAAAATAGAAAATAATGCCCGAAACATTAATTGCCAAAAGACAAAAAATATCAAAATATACAGTACGTAATCAAAAAAATCGAATAAAACATTCAAATTTTCATAACATTTCTGTTTTTAATAATTGTTGTAATATCGATGGAAAAAGGGAAAATAATTTAACTTAACAGAGGTGATTTATCAAAGATATATAGAACCAAAATAAAATTTACTAACTAAATGCCGTAACTTACAAAAGAAAGAACCGTAAAATTAATCTTCAATTTCAGTGAAATCAAAAATTGTACCACTTCCATTTTGATTAAAAATGTTGTATTCGTTCTTTAAATTTCTGTGAGTATTATTTAAAAACCTTAATTCCATAAAAAATATTATTTCTTCGTTACATTTATTTTGTAAGCATTTAGTTTGTCCTTGTATCACATATCCTTGTATATAAATCCTAGTTGAGAGTTTAATTCCTTAGGCTTTACATTATCTCAAAAGCCTAACCATATATAGTAGATCTTGTATATGAGTAGGAAGACCATCAGAGCCACCTCAAAAAATACATGTATTTTTTAAGAATAACATCCTTTCCTTTCTTGGCATGTGACATGTGAATATCGATTGAAACTATTGATAATAACGACGATGAGATTCTTTGTTTAATTAGATATTTTTCCATCACTTAAAGGCAAATAAGCCTTTAATGGATTGGACAGGGTTTTTGTTACTTTCTGCTAGAGGTCATCTTATTAATGCTACTGACAAAAACCTTGTTACCAATCTCATTACATTAATTATCTTATTACAGATAAAATTATAATTATTGGAGCTTTATACTCTCATAAAATAATAGGCACATTGTTCCCACTACAAATAGATGAATATTAATCAAACTATCGAAAATTAAAGACAAGACCGCTACTGTCGGTCATTTGTATTATGAAATGCAATCAATTGTCAAAGTGACAGCTCATTTGCTTGCGGTATTTAATTGTTTGTCGTTTGAACTTGATAGAGCTAAAGCTTCATGCACACTGGGTTTTATAGAGATATCTAGCGCATGTAAGACAGTCTTTATCCGATAGATCAATGACATTGCTAACAATGTCGGTTGATCGGTTGTCTTTACCCACCGACTTCCGAATGATCGTCTTAAAGTTGGTGGATAAAGACGTTTTAAGATTGTTCATCCTAATATTCTGGGTGAAGGACGAAGTGCAGCAATGGCCATCAAGTGACTGATGAATACGACTGGCAAACACCAAGGCTTGTGACGTTTTTTTGCCAAAGAAATCTAGACACTCCATAATTAAGGATGTGTAAGGACAACGCGTTGTTTCTCGAAATATTTGATTACCTCACTTTTCGTGGTGGCTTATATGATCAAAGCTAGGATAATGTGAATGCACATTATGTTCGCAGCTTAATGTTGAACTTGAATTCTTGTAAGTGCCCTAAATACTTTCAAATAATCACACGGGAGGCCGCGGCAATGAACCCAGCCATCACATCCTCGATCAAACATGAACTCATTGTCAATTGCATGTTAAACTTATTGTTATTTGTAGCCATAAATACTTATATTTATTTCAGCAAAAGGTTATTTTGAAATACCAAGGCGATATTCATGAAGGTTTTAAATGTTGATTTTCGATAACGCGGTGTTATGTTGCGATTATAATCAAACAATAGCACAAATCGATTTGGTGTGAAGATTAAGATGATTTTGATTCTTAATATCTTTGACCCTTTGATGGTACAAAAGTACAATTGAATAAATATAATAATAACCTCGATTGTACATAAGATACTATAACAATTACTTATAATAATACACTCAATAATGTATTAATCTGGGGAGTTCTTAATAAATTCCATACTATTGAGTGATGTCACAGATCTCGGAGTGATATATTTTCATCATTCCTAGTTGTATGAAAAACCTTGGTAAACTAAAATTTGCGCTCGTAGAGTTTAATAATGACCAGATTTGTCGGAATTAAAAAAAAACGTTTGTGTCAGTTGGGATCAACGATTTATAAGTTTGATAGTTGATTTAGTTAGAGACATTATATTATCTGTGGTGAGAGTGACATAAGCTATA
Organism: Perizoma affinitatum; assembly: GCA_961405105.1. Lineage (NCBI taxonomy): Eukaryota > Metazoa > Arthropoda > Insecta > Lepidoptera > Geometridae > Perizoma > Perizoma affinitatum. Next base: position 10,164,715 of record OY560194.1, on the reverse strand, counting down.
GCAGTTTGGGTACAGTCACGAGCAGTCTTTGTAATAGTGGAATACCATTTTGGCGTGAATAAGTGAAGGCCGCTTCAAAAAAGGATCGAATCATAATTGGTATTCTATTGACGTATGCATTTCGTTGAATGTGATGCAATTTCATTGGCAAATAAAGCGTTGATGGTTTTTCTTGACAGTGAGAACGGTCAATTGGCCGATAAGAACTATCTTTAGAGATTGTTTCTAATTCTAATTGTTTGACTGGTTAGGACTTACAATATATTTTGAGAGCAATAAGGCCATCCTATTTTTGGAGCTCATTTGCCATAAGGATGTAAATTATGTTATCGGCTGATAAAAAAATAAAACTTTTCTTTGCTAATAAAATTACTAGAATGTTCTTAGATACAATGTTTTCATATAACTCATTCATCTCAAAATGTATGAATGAAATTAACAAAACTCAAATAAAAGGGGGTTAGTCCAGCAAAAAGACAATACAATGTATGTATTTCTTTTGATGCTAAATAGCACGAAGTGTTTTTACAATATCGTACATGTACATTTTGAAAAGGTTGTTTCTAAGATTATAGCTCGATTATAGTTATCGGCTTACTCAGAATCAATCGATCAGCCAAACAATGCAGACGTCAAGTATCAATTAGATGGAATGATTCAATAGTTATGTAATGCTATTAGGTACTACTTAATCTATGGTCGAACCTTGGAGCTTGACCCTAATCGTGAGCAGTCGATGTGACCGGAGTTGGTGGTGCAAACAAAAGAGGTAGCGATTTTTAGACTCAACCACGTCTCTCTTTTAAGGCTTTTTCGTATTTCAACGTACGTATACCGATATATGCTACGGTAAAAGAGTTCGGTAATCCAGTTCTTAATTTTTTCTAGTAAGTTCTTGTCTAGACTTTAAGAGTTGAGATTAATTAATCATGATATCGGTAACACGGAAGATAATAGATAATTTTGATGTTGACCACAAAAACTATCAAGAACTTAGTTGATTCATTTCAGTCAGTCCGATAGTAAGCCCGTTCTTCTTCGATACGCTTTTCACAGAGTGGTCGTGGTCGTTATTTCAGGGGTTGTGGCACGCTAAGCAATTATTCGCCATTCATCAGTCACAGCAGCCTCCTGGTGCATTTATGCAGAAGATGCTCAGATTGAGTCTTGATTTTGGTCAGCCTATCTCATGGGCGAACTGTCCCAACTCGAGATTGAGTTGGATCAGTTCGGTCGTGTGCTCTCAACTCAAAATTGATTACGTTCATTCAAACTTGCAGACGTTTGACATGACTCTCGATGAAGACTCTCGAAAGGGGTCGAAAGAATTGAACTTTTTATTCGCAAGTTAAGCGATAATTCGCAGTAAGTTTTAATCGAGAAACGTACCTACTCGTCTTTGAAAGATAGGCTAGCAAAAGTATATAGTTAAATAATTCATTTTCCTTTTGAAATTAATATCTAAGTGGTAATCGTGATTACGTTCCATTAAAATAACATTCAAGTTATATTTACTACCATGCATTTCTTGAGTGCAATTAGGTAAATACATTAGTTACAGGCAAGTTTAAGTACCTACAAAGGGCCTATTCGAAGAACATATGACTCATAATAAGAACAGCTGATGTTACGGGTACAGATTTAAAACTATAGATAAATCTTTATTGCTTACGCTTAAATTAAAAAAAACAACAACTTAACATACAAGGATTTATGCTAAATTGCGGCGATATAATGAACTGCCTTATCGCTAAAAGCGATCTTCCAGGTTAGCTTTGCAAGAATTGATAAAAAAAAATGAAGAGATATCAATATAACAAATTACATAATACGACATAAGGGGTTATTACCGTTAGGGACTGCGATAAAAATGGACTAAAGACTCTTTCATAATTAATATTATTTTCATTCCTAGAAGAGACTGTCCACGCTTACTGCTTTTATGGTAAAATTTAATTTCAACATCTAAAAATCCAAATAGCCAGTGCCAAAAATGTTTTAGTATTACTTTTTAAATAGTATGTCTGTCAATTTACCAAATTATACTTAGAAATTAGTACATAATTTTATGTTAAGTGATGTAAAGTTAAGTACCTACTAACTTTAAGGCATTGTTATATCCTACTACTATTATAAACGCGAAAGTTTGTGAGGATGGATGTTTGTTACTCGTTCACGCAAAAACTAATAACAGATTTTGATGAAACTTTACAGCAATATAGCTTATACATCAGAATAACACATAGGCTACTTTTTATCCGGGTACCACGCGGGCGAAGCTGTGGGCAGAAGCTAGTATTGTATATAAGGAAGTTAAAGTTAAGCTTACTATATATTTAAGTTAATGACGGATATTCATTGTGTATATGACATGCAATAAATAAGGTATAAAAGGAAACGCGTGGTGTATGTTTGTTTGATTTATTGTTTAAGAATGCATGTTATTAAGAGTCAGGTTCAATTCCGTTGTGATAAATCATTTGTTTTTATTAGAGCAAACTGACCTTGCTTATTATTAAACCTCGTTATCATAAACCTATACTGGTATATTATTTAGAACCGTACCTCTCAAATATTCAGCACTAGCGTGTACCCAAAAACAAAGTGGCTTATGTGTTATTCTAAGTCGTGAAATAATTTAAATATCAAATAATGATGGGCTCATATATTTTTCGATTGAAAAATCCATTGGTGCATGAACAGGTTCGAACCAACGAGCTCAGGATCTGAATTCGGGGAGCCGCCCGCTAAGCCAACACGGAAGGATATGTTGACTACTTTGTTCTCCAGATTATACAATTCACACATATCTATCATACATATTTTTTGTGCCCACCAGACACATACATAGTCCAGGGAATATTAGTCCTCACACTAATATTCCCTGTGTCGTGGGTATCAGGAACTACGAGTACCGTGGTACCGCAACACACTAACCCGGAACAAATATCTGCAGAACATGCATACATTTGTCCCGCAGCGGGAATCCAACCCTCTTGCTGCTACTCGCCCGCCACACCATCGATGTTGTCAAAATAATTAATGAATATAAATAAGCATTAAAAAAAAAAACTAGAAGAAAATTTTTTATTATATTTTGCATAATCATAAGTGAATTGTTTAGTTGTGTATGTTGAGATGGTGTGTTGTGAAGTGCAGTATTTCATGCAGTAAGTATTTATAATATATATATATTTAGTAATTAAGTACATATTATACATATAAAACACCTAGACCCGAGACAAAATTTTCATATCAAACAAACATTTGGGGATCGAACCCGCAATCTTTTGCGTCTCAGATGAGCCTTTGCCCATTGCGTTAAAGAGGTCGTATTTGATACCGATGTGGAAACTAAAAATACTTGGATCGTAGGTACCTACTGAGTCACCTGACATTCCAACACGAAGATTAATAGAATGGAAATAAATAAAAGAGTAAATGCTTATTCGGCGTACATTAAAAACCACAAATGATTTGCGGTTTCCACTTCAGTTGACACTCGTATTGTTTTCAATGAGTTTTTTGTAGGGTACTTATTTAATCCAATTAGTCCTAATGTATCATTTGATTTCCTTAACATTTTTTGCAAACTACATGATCTTATCATTCTAAAACATTTAGGTATACAATAATTTATTAAATAACTTTTATTTAAATTGATAATAATATAATGAACCAAATTTACACATTTTACAAGGTGCCTCAAAACATGTGGAAAAGCCATGAAAGTTAAAAAATTACTAAACAAGTCAGGAACCTATTTTTTGCAGGAAACAAATTAAAAAATTTCATTAAAGTTTGAAAAAACCTTTTGATAGCTGTGTTTTTACAGCTATTGAAAGGGTCGCCAGCCCGAAGTCTGAGTTTGACATTGGATTATGCGCCAGACATAAAAAGTCTACATACCGATCCCCTCATGTTAGTATACATATTCTTGGAGATCCTGTATTTAGCTATACCCTCCTAAATAGGTACCCACAAACAATAAAGATCCGCATAGAATGTAGAAAGGCATTTATCATTATTTTAAGAAAAAAAAAACTCAGTAAAACATACCAGGTTCGATCTATTTTGACTAAAACACCTTATATAGTCGTAAAGTTGCTTAATATACACATTTTATTTCACTCGGAGCAAATATTAGCACAAAACCTTTTAATTTTGTGTTTAAAGGCTTAATATTCCAAAAAGGCTATCCTCTAAAAATGTAAAGTAGCAAAACCAAAGGGTTCCCTTCCTTTGTTAGCCATATTCATTAAAACTCGCGGTTTGCAGCACGTAATATGATTAAAAATATAAATGAAGCTAGTTTTAATTGCATGTGAGGTAGGGACTAGTGATGTGTAAGTTACAACAAGTATCAATAATAGGTAGACCGAGATATAATTTTTTTGTATGTATGTTTAACCATTTCAGAAATGTAACATGAATATTTTTCATGGCTTCGGAACATAATGTTCAGAAAAAAGCGTTGGTGAAGATAGGATCTCACGAAGCACTTGACAACTACGCAAATCTATCAAAATACCGCATTCAAATCTTTACTAATAAGTAATAACAGAAGAAGATGGAATCCAAGAGTTTGGTTGGGAAGGCACTTTCCTTGACAGACTCTGCACAAATAACCTCACAATCTTTTACGGAAATCCGTAGATCCGGTTACGGATATCCGGCACATCACTAGCAGAGTACGGGGCTCGAGGACGTAAATTAACAGAAAGACTACGTCAGGCTTTGTTTAACAAACGCATTACACGATTTAGTCTTCTGCAAACATTTTACCACAGAATTGGAGTAAATTGAAGTGGCTGGTTTATACAGAGTACATTTTAGTTATCTACCAATCTTTGAACGAAATTATTTTCACAAACTAAAGTTTGTTACAAAAAAAGCAATAAAAGTAGTTTTATAATTTTAAATGGCCGCTAACATTGTGTTGGTTCATGGAGCCGCTTAGGGCCGTATTCTTGTGTAGTTCTATCTATATCCTACTATTATTATAAACGTGAAAGTTTGTGAGTATGCATGTTTGTTACTCTTTCACGCAAAAACCGCTGATCGGATTTTGATGAAACTTTACAGTAATATAGCTTATACATCAGAATAGCATATGCTACTTTTTACTAAAATTGGCAGACCGTATCAGAAACAAAGACATTAGAGACAAAACAAAGATAATGGACGCAGCTTTATTATCTTGTCAGCTCAAATGGAGGTGGGCTGGACATGTAGCACGGATAGCAGAGATGGACGGAACGCGTGTTGCACTGGTACCCGCGCTCAGGGAGCCGAGCGCGCGGGCGCCCGCGAACCCGCTGGCGAGACGACATCGAGGACGTCGCTGGCTCCACCTGGACGAGACTGGCCGCAGACAGGAATCTGTGGCGATGGATGGAGGATTTTGATGGGATTAAAAAAAAATGAAATTCCTTTTTCCTTCGAGAAAATTACGGCTTCCTAACACGGGCTTAAGTAAATCTGTAAATAAGGGTGTATACAGAGCAGTGAATCGTTTTCTTTCGCTCGACTGGCTCGGGTTCCGTATGATCGAGTTGCAATCAAAGGCGAATGAGCGGCTGCAACGGAATAAAGCTTTAATTTCCTTTCTTGGATGTTGCTGGAATATTAGATCTCTTTGTACCTAAGACTACAAACAATTGCAATCTTAAATTGTAGTAAAGCTTATTGAAAAACGGAGTCTCCTTCTCATCGTACTTCTTCTTATTTGTAGGGTCTTTCTTAGTCACCTTGAATTTAGTACTTACTAAAGGTTAAGTGCAAGATGGTATTAGTTTTTACTCATCATCACCATCAACATCATGAGCAGCCTGTAGAAGTCTACTAGTGGATATGAGCCTCCCGAAGAGTGCCATGTCGAACGACCTCGGGCTAACTCCATCCGCTGATATATCGCACCCTGGTCGATCGAGACCTTCCTAAACTGTGGCATCAGGATCTTAGTAACATTATTATGTTTATTTTTTGATGTTATGGTGAGATAAACTACCTTACGGCCCACCTGATGGAAAGCGGCCTCTGTCACCTTTTGGCATCTGCAACACTGGGCCATTGGGTAGTACGAGAGAGGCACGTTTTAATCATGTGTGGATGAGTCCAGGGTAGCTCCCCTGGAATCATCCACATATGATTGTATTTGACACTCGATACAGTCTCAATTTAATTCTAAATATAATCCAGTAAAAGAGCCGTGTTGGCCTAGTGGGCGATACCCCGACTTCTGATCCGGAGGTCGTGGGTTCGAACCCGGTCGTGCACCAATAGATTTTTCCACTCGAAAAAATTATGTGCGCATTAACACGTGCTCAAAAACGGTGAAGGAAAACATCGTGAGGAAACCGGCATGCCCTAGAACCAAAAATTCGAAGGCATGTGCCCGTAGTTAGTGTTCCAATAAGCGGCGATGGCCTTGCAACCTGTCACGTGGAATGCTAACTACTTGCAAAACGCGGGCATGTATCAAATGTAATGTTTGGACGTGCCTCTGACTACCCCCTACTTGGTATCCTCAAAGATCTACTCACTGAGTATGTATCTGAGGATGTCCACCATGGGGAATACAGTCGTGAGCGTGTTTCTTTTTTTCTTTTATTTGATAATCCAGTTTCGTTCTTTTGAAAATTTGCCAGTTTGTGACATTTCTATTGCAAACTACTCCAATCAATAAATAGCATAGTCTATTCATTAAGTTCCATAAAATTCCACCAAATACTAATTCCAATCGTGCGCTAGACTAAATAGCATTAAATAGTACCAACTTGTACGAATTCGATCCTTATCCCGAATTGAGATGTCAAGTGTCAAGGGTAGCCCCACCTTTTTCGGTGTCTCGAAGAGTAATGGTAAAAACTCGATACATTTACCATTGTACTACCAATCAGAATGTTTAAAACAGTTTACCTTTAGTCTGTTAAGTTGTTGTACTTAACTTTCTTACTAAAGTTGAGTTGTTGTACCGTTGCGATTACATCGTCGATAATAATTTATCGACGATGAAATCGTTAACAGAATTATCTATCTCCTAAGACGTTGAATCGTGTATCACTCACATTTTCGCTTATTAATACTACATCTTCGCTATAACCGCAAGAATTGTGAATTGTGAACCTACTGCTAGACATGTTAGGGCAGTCAGAACATATCAATATTGTTATTGATAACCATTGATCTTGCGTCGATAAATACTCGTAATCCCAGACTACGTCTTGATTTGTGGTTTTGGGAAGGTGATGTGCCGTCGTAACTGAAATACACGCGATAAATACAAACTGAAATTGACTATGTCATATTACGTGAAATGTTGTTTTTTGTCTAGGTACCCAGATAAAATATCTATAAGTTATTTTATTGACTAGAAACTATACCTTATCCAAATTTCATCCGAATAGGTGCAGCCGTTACGAAGATTACTTAGAAACAAACATCCATACTTTTGCATATTTTATAAAAAAATAGATTATTTAGATAGATAGATAACACTTTATTGTACACCACATAATAAGTTGCTTACAAATATCACAGCAAATTACAATCTAATCGCGGAAGTACAATGGGCGGTCTTATCACTTATAGCGATCTCTTCCAACCTTTGGATGGACAGGAAATGACATGTACGATAAAGGACGGTGGTGTATAGACAATAAAAACATAAAAAGTGACGTAATATTACATAAAAAATATATACATACATACATACATTACCTATTACCTACCTACAACAAATGTGTTATTCCACTATATTGTACTTTTTACTGAATAAAAATACTTAAATACTTTTACTGAATAAAATACTTATACATTATTACTTAGACAATATTATTTCGTTTTATTTTTTGTATGGTGTTCAGTTAAATGTAGCTAGGTATAGTTATAAAATTTATTGTACTAAAATTGCATATATGATAAAAGATATTTGTAATTTTTAACAAACCATAATTAATAGCAGAAGTTTTTAGCTCTTGCTAGCAAATATTGTATGAATATACTCTACTAGCTACTATATTAAAATAGCTACTATCTATATGCAAACACTACTGCAAGCACATCGTGTTTGAATAACGAAAGATTTATTTAGTAATAGCTCGAGTTTTGCAATTTTTTACTTTTTGATAGTCAAAGCATGTTTCTTGTAGGAAATTATAGCAATTAGCTAGATTTATGTCTGCACGGTTAGCTGCCAGACCGCCTTTTATCTCGCTAACTGCACAAATGAGTTATTAACCGTATTTTATGGAACGTATTTTATCAATTAGCTAGTCGGGGCTGTCATAGCTCAGAAAATGTCGTTAGCTCGTTCTTCGTGCCATTAGCCCCGCTACAATACGTTACTGACCAGGGGTGGTCCTAAAAATAGTGATCAATGGTACAGAACCAGTGTGGTGTAATAAAACAATAAATCATCCGAAATAAACATACATAGTCCTACCCCACACTAGGTATCGTGGGTATCAGGAACTACGCTACCACAAAACCCAGACCCGGAACAAATATATGCAGAATCAACTTCCGCATCGCATCGAACTCGCATCTTGCGACGCAGCCGGCTTCTCGCCAGCCACACTATTGAAGTCGTCAAAACCTCATGTCACAGAGGTCGTGGCGACAGGATAAGAAAATCTTCAAAAAGGCTTTTCATGCACTATAATAATAATAATAGTTTTCGTCTGTCACCATCCTACAATATTATGTTTTTTGATACGTACTAAAGGCCTCTTAGCGTAAGATCCAGGTCCAACCATTAGATATCAATTAAATGAGTGAAATACTAATAATTCATTTATTTCTGGCAACATAGTAAAGTACAAATACAGATCACATTATGATAAATACCTACTAAATACATATAATTATTTAACATATTTATCTAGCACGTAGTGACTGCGACGCGACATAGCTGTAGTTGGGTTCGGTAACTGACTCCGAAAACATCGATAGACCTTTCTCTTGGCCACAAATCTTCCACCATATCCATCTTAAAAGTTTCGGGACACTTCAACTATCAACTGATAATTAAATTACTCTAGCTCTAAAAGTAGTAGATACTTTTAAGATACTTTTCTGTACTTTCCACGGTTCATTGACTCGTTAGCTTTTAGACGTGGGTACATTTATTAGTACAAGCTCTGACACTTTAGAACGTGACTGACACAATTTTAGGACTAATTGACGTGGACACGTCTATTTTGGTACAGGGCTGTGGGTGGCAGTGACAGTCTAGAATGACTTAATTTTGGGGTTAATTTGTAGACAGATTACAGTATTACTTGGCAGTGCTCCCGTGCTGCAAATGAGAGATGCTATCTACGAAGACATCGTCCTAAGTAGATGTCTGTTGGCATATAGAGTGAATCTTGTGAATTTAATGTACTTGTGATTTTACTCTATCGGACTGTATCTCTATGTGACTGACACAATTTTAGGACTAATTGACGTGGACACGTCTATTTTGGTACACGGCTGTGGGTGGCAGTGACAGTCTAGAATGACTTAATTTTGGGGCTAATTTGTACACAGATTACAGTATTACTTGGCAGTGCTGCCGTACTGCAAATGAGAGATGCTATCTACGAAGACATCGTCCTAAGTAGATGTCTGTTGGCAAGTAGATTGAAGTTTGTGAATTTAATGTACTTGTGATTTTACTCTACCGGACTGTATCTCTATGCTGCAGGCGGTGTAGGAAAACATTGTGAGGAAAGTGGTATTATCTAGAACCAATTTAGATGTAGATGATGCTGTGAATAATGTCCAGCATTATTATTATTTATTTAGTGGTTTACCAATTCGATGAAGACAGTGGTATTGAGACAGACATAATGGAAGCAAAAGGTTATGATTTAATATTTTTTTTGCAAAGAATCTAAACAAAAAGACGTCAATTTTTTTGCTGTCTTTAAAAATGAGGATATCCTTAATCCGATGCATATTTATTTTTATAGTGATATGTTTTCGATTGTCACGGTCTTCAATATGAATGTGCATGGAAATAAGAGCAGAGGTAGGCCAAAGAGAAGATATATGGAGTCTGTGACAGTTGACGTGGATAAGAAAGGGTGAGTACTGAGATGATAGAGGAGAGTACCCAACGTAATGTGAGGAAAGGGCAAGAAAATGATAATGATGATTTTTCAATTGCTATTTTTCATATTACCAATTATGATTTTTGTTATTTTAGTGCTTCATGTGTAGTTTAAAAGATCAAATATAAAAAAAAAACTCACGAAATTTGCCACCGCTAATTCTGTGTGTACTTAAAAAATAACGAAGCTGTAATTTTTTTAAATCCATTATTTTTTTTGTCAATACTATCGTATCGGCGAATCAAAAGAGAAACCAAAGGATGATTCTTCACCATAAACGCAAAAGCGAAAGTCGCTTGCGTAAATTCCGATGAAAGTAAAAACATCCAGTTTTGTTTAAATTTATCGCAGTCATCTAGAAAGATATTGCTTTTCGTAATCCAACAATAGAAATAACTCTTACCAGAAGGCGCTAGGTATAACATTTCGTCGTCCATGTCAAAACAAAGTGACTTACTGTTTTCTCATTTCTCAGCCTAGACGCAGAAGGTTGCGGGTTCGATTCCCGCCGCGGGACAAATGTTTGTATATTTGTCTCCAGTCTGTGTATTTTCTGTGTATAATATGTATGTATTTATAAAAAAAAGTATATAAGTATTATATCAGTTATGTAGTTCCCATAGTACAAGCTATGCTTAGTTTGGGTCTAGATGATGTTGTGTGAAAAATTGTCCAGCATTATTTATTTATTTATGTATATAGGAAGATTACTTTTAACTTACATAATAGGTTGGGGAAAAAGTTTCTTCGCATTTTTTAAGAAAATTCAAAACATTTTTTAATATAGTTTATTTACATTTAACTAAAGTATGTAGGTACCATTTTGTTCGATAACTTTTTGCCATTTTGTAGGCAGGGACATGATCCCATTGCTATAAAAACTTTGGGGCTTCTGTTCAAAATACCGCGACAAGTGGTTTTGGCAGTCCTCTCGTGATGTTAACCTGACACTGCCTAAAGAATTCTGAAGAGACCGAAACAGGTGGAAATCTGAAGGTGCAAGGTCAGGACTATACGGCGGATGCATTAACACATCCCAGCCAAACTCTCTTAATTTTTGCTGAGTGGCTAAAGATGTGTGAGGTCTAGCGTTATCATGATGAAAAACCACACCCCTTCTGTTGATTAACTCCGGCCGCTTTCTCTCAACTTCTTGTTTTAATCTCATCAGTTGTTCGCAGTAGAGTTCAGAATCGATGGTCCTGCCTGGTGGTAACAGCTCATAATGAATAATGCCCTTCCAATCCCACCACACACACAGCATCACCTTGTTGCGAGTTAACCCGGGTTTCGCCACAGTCTGTGAAGCCTGACCGGCCTTTGACCACGACCTTTTTCGCACGTTCTTGTCGTACGTGATCCACTTTTCATCACCAGTTATCAGCTTCTTCAAAAATGGTTCGGTTTCATTACGTCGTAATAAAGAATCACAAATGAGAACACGGTTCATTAGGTTTCTTTCAGTGAGCTCGTGAGGTACCCAAATATCGAGCTTTTTTGTGTACCCAGTTTTTTTCAAATGCGCCAAAACTGTTTTGTGGTCAATTCCCAGTTCTTCAGCTACGTCGTAACTACTGATATGCCGATCTTGCTCCACTTTTTCAAAAATGGCATCCATTTTATCCGTAATAGGGCGACCAGAGCGACGTGCATCTTTGACATCAAAATTTCCGGATTGAAAACGCTTAAACCAAATTTGTGCTACTCTCACAGACACTGCACTAGGTCCATAAACATCGCAAATTTTTTTCGCGGCTTGCGTTGCATTTTTACCTTTTTTGTAGTAAAATTTTAAAATGTATCGAATTTCTTCATTAGATTCACTCATCTTGACAGTACGAAAAACAAATAAAAATCACACATTTTCCTAATTTGAATTTGGAATTATCTTCTTTAAAATTTAAACTTTTAATGATACCAAAACCAGCCAGATACAAATAGTATAGCCAAAGAGATTTTATTACAAGTTCATACATACAATAATGCGAAAAGACTTTTTCCCCAACCTAATATATCGTATACTCAGACCAATTGACTAAGACGCATGTGCTGCCAAGCCGCTCATTGTGTCGTGTGTAGTAATTTAGAGAGATGTGATTTTTCTTGCATTTTAGTCTACAAAACAATTATGTTGTATACGAAATAAATTGCGGTTGAGACTCTGGGTCCGTGGGGAACCGGGGCCCTTCGCGTTTTCAAAATTCTTTCAGGGCGACTGGTCGAAGCGACGCGTGACAAGAGAGCTGGCTCTTATCTGGGTCAACGCATTAGCATTGCCATTCAGCGTGGCAATGCGGTCAGTATTTTGGGAACGCTTCCGCCTGGTAGTGATCTGGATCAGTTGAGCTATCTATAGATCGTTTGCAACGGTCTTTAGATAGCTAGCTGTTTCATCTGTATTTTTTGTATTTACCTACTTGTACATAGTTGTACGAAATAAATTATTATTATTATTAATATAATAGTAAAGTGGCTGACCCCATCAAAGATACAACTCTAGGTAAAGCCACTGAGATTCGTCAGTTTTTAAATTTCAAGTAATACGTTAGGTATGTTTTTGAATATGGCAGATGGTTCAGACGTTTTCTAAATTTTCTGATGTTGGCTTGAATAAATGATTAAAATACTTATTTACTGTACACCTAAACGTTTGTTGGTTATATTTTCCAAATGTACTATCACCCCACTCTTTAAAAAAGTAAGTATATTAGTGAACATATTTTTGCTTATGTACTTGTTTTATCTTGTGCAGATAAAGCATTTTCGATCTATCTATATATCTACACCAAAATCAACTCAAGATAACAAAATAGACCAAAACTTAATGTCATTAAAAGTATAATCGGCGGTCTTATCGTCCTCAAGTGATCTCTTTTTGAAGTTTGTCTGAAAGAGATCGCTTTTAAGCGATAAAACCGTTCTTTGTATTTTAAAAAATATAAAATATTGTTTATTTTTTAATTTGTTTATAGTGTACAATAAAGTATTTTCATCCATTAATTCTTCCAGAATTGACTTTGGGTTGGAGCGGAATCTACGCAATGGTTGGCGGGGCACGTAGGAACGTAGACCGTAAGAAGAAAAAAATAGTGATAAGATTTCAGAGTATGCCACCAAAGGAATACAAGTAATAAGTCGCAGTTTTCTTCATGCGCCAAAGACTATATTACGGCATAAATTCGGCCATGACTCGGTATGCATCGGAAAGTTATTGACTTTTGATAATGAACAAAACCAGTTTGCTGACCAACACGGCCTCATTCAATAACAGCGATATTTAGCCATAGAATTGGCAAGACACGACAATCTATCTTTACCCACTAAACACTACGCGATTAATTCTGTATAATCAGACTCTACATTCATTCGGCGGGTAATGTAACTTGAAGTGACAAACGGAACCGAAAGGAGTTGCGATCACTTGCGATGATGGTAGGAGATAAGTTAATGCTAACGGACAGGTTTTAAGTTCAGTAAGGCCTGTGTCACTCTTAATGACAGCAATGTTTCAAGTTCCGAATAGTTAGATAACCTGCAGCATTGATTGATTTTTACGTAACAAAACATCCGTTTTGGAAATCGAGTAAATTTGATACCTAAAGGTAAGGCCCTGAAAAGTGCCTTGTGAAGTACTATTTTCAGTGCGCATTCTTATACCGAAAGTTTTCTTTTGTTTTTCAATGGTTCCTTTTGGTTATTATAAGTTGATGACATATGATAATTATGAATTAAAGGCAGCGAAATGTGTTTTTGTACAGTGACGTTATAGTGAAACTCCTATGCAGTAGTACTGATATATCATCTGGGAAGGCTCGTTTCCGATGCAAAAAGATAAAGAGAAAACGTAAAGTCATTTTGTTGATAACCAATAACCCGGCGCTTCGCGGCTATGAATAAATAATGAGGACGCGGAGACAGCGTCTACAAACTTTTTGATTAATGGCCAATGTAAGAACATGGTTATTCGTCCTTTTGTTTTTAAAAGACAATTATTATATTGATTATGATGATATACCATTATAATACGTAAGTGCATTTTGACTTTCTAGAGTCTGCTTGGACCATGATAGTAGTGTTTCGATTTAAGATAGTTTTTTAATCATGAAGGAGTTATTTTTCAGATCTGAAAGGACTATTTTTTAATTGATTTATGATTTACTGTATATATTTATATGTATATGTTATATATATATGTTTTTTATATACTGTATGTCTTTTGTTATGTTATTACTTGCTTGGTTCTTCGCTCTTGCTGTTGCTTACACGGTTTCAAGACAGAATTCGTCCTCCTCGTACTACGCATTCAGTTTGTTGCATAATATCCGTTAGTTGAAATTCAAAAGCAGTCTAAACCTTGTGATTTTTTAACATAGTTTGTAGGCTGTGTGCGTCTGACTTTCTTCTTAAAGGTCATATCATCTTGGTATCATCACATTGAATCACTTGCATATTAAATGAATAAAACAAAACAAACACGGTCGCGTATTGCCCATGGACATTCTTAGATACATAATCTGTGGGTAGATCTTTGACACCAAGTAGGGGGTATTCAGAAGTCCAAACATTATATATGGTACATGCCCATGTTTCGCAAGCCCATCGACAAATTCAATTGTAAGCACATCGACGCTAAAATAATGCCTGTAAATGAATCAATTACACATAGTCCCCACGCTAGAATTCCCTGTGTCGTAGGTATCAGGAACTACGAATACCGTGGTACCACAATACCTAGAAAAAATCTGTAAAATGTGTTCCGCAGCGGGATTCGAACCCGCACCTCTTGCGTTCTCAATTTTACTTTTAAAATATTCAAGACACGGAAAACCTGCGGTTGTGCGATCACGAAGAGTTTCGTAAAGTTTTATCCATGGAGTCCTTACGCAAGTAAGAAAAATTTTTTTCTTACTCATATTTCACGCAATAGGTCAAAGATTAGGCTTTCCGATACCAATTGAGTAAAAGAGATTAGTGCTGAGTTGCGACAAATATTGCAATCAATACAGACTCATGATCTATAAGTTGTACTGTCGTATAACTATAAAAGAAAATAGAGCGGTTATGCGAGCTTATACTTTTTTTCCGGGAACCAAATCCTGCGCTACGAAACCTAGTATGAAAAGCCCTTGAAATCGACACTTTCTATTTCCAGTCAAATTGTTTTCCTTCCTTTCTTTTAAATTCTATTGCAACAAAAAATTACACTTCTCTTTTTTATTGGAAGCATTATTTACTTGAAAAATATTCCACTCCTGGGCATAAAATTTTGTCAACGTTCTCAGATTTAGCCATCTTGCAATTGTCATTGGTCAATCGAATGGGATTAACTTAGCAATACTTCTTTCAAAAGATTCTAAACACGACGATACGTTTTTTTTAAATCACTTTAAATTTTTCAACACACTATGAAGAAATAAAATACCTTGCTAACCGCAAAATAATGGCGCACCATTACTATTGTACAGAAAAAGACATTTATCTTTGTCACTGCTTTCTAGTGACGATTGAACAGACTATACACATAAAATGGTCTGCGATTGCGCTATTTATACAGCCAAGACTCTTGCACAGAAACATGCGCAAGAAGTCTTCGACTTTCACAACAAAAAAAAAACCACAAAGATTTCACGCTTGATTTAGAAAGAATAATAAAACAGACACACTCACGACGATACTACCCATTAAGGATTAATGGATATCCTATGATGTATATACTCCGCATATAGATACATAGATCCGAGAGAATACCTATGATTCCTAAAAAAAGATAAAATACAAACAAACAAAAAACAAACACGCTCACGACCGTCTTCCCCATGGTGGACATCCTCAGATACATACTCAGTGAGTAGATCTTTTGAGGATACCAAGTAGGGGGTAGTCAGAGGCACGTCCAAACATTACATTTGGTACATGGCCGCGTTTTGCAAAAAGTAAGCATTACACGAGACAGGTTGCAAGCCCATCGCCGCTTATTGGAACACTAACTGTTGGCATATGCCTTCGAAGAAAAAATATAATATAATAAGAAATATATAAATTTTATAATACATACCAGAAATAAGTTTTTTTGATTACGTGTAATGTGTGTTCTCAAAAAAATATTTGAGAACACACATTACACGTAAATTATCTAAATACCTTCAATTTATTTTTGAATACAACTAAATATGATTTATCCATAGAAATTTCACGTTGCCCGAGACGAAACTATATGAATAATGGTATCAATATCAATAATAAGCATGTTGCAGTATGTCCAAAACAAAACATTAAAAGCGCATTGTTTTCAAACAAATGACAATGTGAAAACAGTTTACGGAAAGGCTTTGCGCCTCCGTAACGCCTCGCTCACACCGCCAGGAAACGGCATTGTTCTGTCCCCGAGGCGTCCGCACACGCTTATGAATCTTATGGTAATAGCTCACATAACCACATTACCATACCTGCACACTCTGCACAGTTTCTATCAACATAAACAACTATTATAAAGAGGATGGAAATAAAAATATGTTTATGATTGTTACTATTTTTTCATTAGTGAGTCTTAGTGAGTCCCGTCACTTGACAATTCATAACAATCAGAGATATTGAAAATGCGTTGCCTAATCAATAAAATAAATAAATAATGCTGGTCATTTTTCACACAGCATCATCTAGCTCCAAAGTAAGCAGAGCTTGTGTTATGACTGATATACTACTTATAAACAAATATTTGTCTCGGGATCTGGATGTTTTATATGTATAATATGTATGGATTTACAAAAAAAAGTATATCAGTCATGTAGTTCCCATAACACAAGCTCTGCTTACTTTGGGGCTAGATGATGCTGTGTGAAAAATGTCCAGCATTATTTATTTTATTATACACTTTTTTTTGTTAATACATACTAATTATGTATAAAAACACACAGACCCGAGACAAACATCTGCAGATCATACAAACATTTATCCCGGGGCGGGAATCGACCCGCAACCTTCTGCGTCTCAGGCGGGCCTTCGCCCACTACGCCACAGAGGTCGTCATAAAATAAAGACAAAGTTGAAAAGTATTTGTGCCTACTATTTCATCGACGCCACTTCTATCTTCCACAACAAAACACAGCAATGCGATCATTACTGCGAACCGACAAAGTTCCGTTCTTTCACAAACAAGTGTAATCACTATTCACTCTAATAACAGCATTCGAATAGCTACCTGCTGGACTTTCGTCTCGAAGCGTGTAATTTCAAAGAAGACTTGTGTTTAGTTGAAATGGTTTCTCTTTACGAGAGTTTCTCGCTGCAATAAGCAGTTAGTCGCTTAGGAAATGCGGATGAGCGCATCGAAAGGGTTACAAAATGTCTGGTTTTAGACGAACACGTCTTGAAAATGTGGCTGGATGCATCGAAAAGAGAAATTTTTCAGTACTCAGTATTAGGATTTTGACTAATCTCACCAAGGAGATGGGGTATTCATAAACACAGTATTTCACAGTCTATCCATGATGATGGAAAGAGTTCCCACTCAAATAGACGCTATCAATATGTTTCGAGCTAAGTGTGCCATTTTAACCAACTTCAAAAATATGAGGGGTGAGAACCCCTCATATTTTCGGGTATTTTTGAAGTTCATCTGTATTTTTTTTTATCGTGTTTATTTGTTACCTGATATCTTCGCCATTGAACCCTATACTTCAAGGATGGTCCCATATACATTTTATGAAAAAAACCCACTCTGATTCGTGAAAAAATTGGTGATTAAATTTCATAATGGACTTTTTAAACTAGTTCCCGTTTTTTAAAGTCGGTTTTTGACATTGAATGTCTAGTTAATTTATAAACTCTTTTATCTTGTTTTGTAATGATAGCTTTTATATTTTAGAGTTGGTTAGATCTTCGAAAGGTCGACATCGCCTAAAACATTCACTGTGTTATATTGGAGGCTTGCAAACAGAATGTAAACTTCGATACTACAGTTGGTTCATCGAACTTACCAATTAAAAATATGTTAAAATTTTGACGTTTTTCTGCTTCCTTACCTGCAACAAAAAAGTGGGATTAGTCAACAAAAAACAAAAAAGTCAATTCATTAGTAAGTAAGGCTGATGTTGCTATATGCCTAAAAACCAGACACAGCGATGGAGTAGCGTAAATTAAGTGTAGCCTTAAAATATCACTCTCTCTCTGTCTCTCTCTTACTCGTTTATTTAGGGACATTAGAAAAACAAAAGAGAGAACGCTATTTTCAAATAACTGTTATTAATAGTTATAATAACAGTTTAGAGCTTAAACAGTGAGCTCAGATATTTGCTACGAATAATATTTATATACAAATTTAATAAAAAAAATAGCAAAATTTCTGAAGAGTTAGTAAACAAGACAAACCACATGAACACACTTCAAGCAGAATTTCTTCAAGTAACTATTTCCATATACTCCGTTAGAAGCAATTACAACAAAGCGAAACTTAACGAGAACTCCGAAAGCTCTGAAACTACGAGACAAATAGATTTCGTTGAACGTTCCCTCCTACCTGAACGTTAATTGTTATCTTCTCGGAAGAGTTAATGTGGCGTTGGGATAGAATTACTTTTTGTTGCTTTCTTTAAAACAACAACACTCTTTTAAAACTGGTTCAGAACTTTAACGTTCCAATTACTGTGAAGGTGCAGCTAGAAGTCCCTTTATTTATTTTTTAACTGGTTTTGTAGAGTTTTCAAACGAAATTCACAATAATAAAAAAAACAAACACGCTCATGACTGTATTTTCAATGATGGTCACCCTTAGATACATACTCAGTGAGTGATATATGAGGATACCTAGTAGGGTAGTCAGAGTCAAATCAAAATATAACCATTGGTACATGCCCGCGTTTTGCAAGAATTTAGCATTGACAGCCCAGATCCGCTTTCTCACAATAATCATGCCTGATTATTATATCTGGGAAAGGACGTAATAATCCTCGAATGAGGACCACAAATCGGATGACGCAGAGTAACAAAGCCCCTCATCCCATGAACCGATGATATCTTAAAAGTTGCGGGAAGTCGGTGGCTGAAGGTAGCCGTTCGCCATGACACTTTTTAAAAGAGGCCAGCAGACTTGAGAGATGTAGCAGGACCCACCTGGCAATGAAAAAAACATGACCAAATGTTGTGGAAATCTCTGGAGGAGGCCATGTCTCAAGACAAGCAAACAGTGAAGATACAATGACAGTGTATGTAATATTGATTTAAATCTTATTTTATCTAATCTTATGTCCAACAGTGGACTTCTACAGGCTGTTGATTATGATAACACGAGTCCAGACCTTAAATTTGACATAATAATTATAGCAGCAATAGACTAGCTATCACCACCCGAAACAATGATTAGAAAAATAATGTTTGCAACTGAAAACGCATATTTTATTTTGTACTAAATCGTGTCGTTTATTTTAGGATATATAGATGTATTGGAAATGATAAGAAAAATAATGTCTGCAACTGAGAAGAACACATTTTTATTTTGTACCTGTTTTGATCCTGTCGTTTATTTTAGCACATATTAGTATAGCGTATTGGATTAGTTCACTCCGAGCACTTGTCACAAGGCTTATTTGGGCCTATTCCTATACAAAATAATATTTCCCTGGCTTCGTGATTGGAGCTCGAGAGGAAATGCCTTAGCATCCTGAATAGATCGAAACTGAAAAGGAAATTGAGGGCTCGTTATGTACGCCTTTGAATCCATAAATTCACGAATGGATTTGATTATTCGTATTATATATTCGTTGAAGGGTAAGAGTAGTTATAGGTATGTACGTATATACGTGCAGGGAATAAAGGCTTATGCCAGTTTCTATTCCAATTACAGAAATTCAATTCAGATTTATTTCAAAGGGATGTGACTTTACAACAGCACTATAGTTCAGAAATACTTTGTTGTAAATAGCTATACTTAATAGGCTCTTTATTACATCCCACGGGAAAAGTACTGGTAATATTACAGCAAAATAATTTTTGTTTTATAAAAAACATGTTTTTAATCTTGGTGTTCCAATAAGCAGCGATGTCATGATAATGCTAACTACCATGCAAAGTGTGAGTATATTGTATTAAATATGTAAAAGCTTCAAGTAGACGGAGTAGGCAAAATTGAATTTTGTTCTGCCTAAATTTGTTTATAAGTACCAGCGTACCAAGTAAAGATCTACGATTGGACACTTTTTTATTTTTTTAAACGATGATATTTGACAGTCTATGCTACGAAACCTCTACAAGCCATGTTTTCATAGTAAAGATTTCAACGCGCACGCGCAGCTTGTTCGCTATTTTCGAAATAGCTCTTGCGTTTAATTTAGGAAAATAATGATAGCCTATCAGTGAGAACTGACCTCGCGTTTGGCCTAAAACCAATTACGATATTGATTGGCTATTATTGAATACTTTCGTGTATGGTTTTAATTTTATTTTATTATAAAATGGCAACCCTTTGTACGGCAAAAAATGTAATCTATGCGTCATAATTGAATGACGAACAACGTAAAAAATACTGTGGAAATTCTGTTTTTAACTACCGTCGCGCTTTCAGTCGCGTGCCAAAATTAATTAACCTTGACTATGCAAAACATGTGGTAACAAACCAATTTCATAATTCAATAATACTTGAAACAGCCGTTACAATACATAAACGGCTTTACGAAATGCTTATGCCTTTGATATGGAGTTACTAGACTGTAAGAATTTAGTTTTTCTAGTGGCATTGACTTTAACTTTTGCAACTTATTCAGTTGATATTAATAAAGTGGCTAATTTTTGCAGTCACGGGAGCGTGAAAGCAAGTTAGTATTTTTTTAAGGCAATTTTGTATTCATATGTCATGTGTAATGTATAACATGTTTAAACAAGATGTTTTGTTTGAGTAATTTAAATATTAAGATCGTTACTCAATTTTCTTCTTCCGCCATTTTGTTTTCTAGAATTATTAAAGGACCCTTTATACCTACGCTTTATTACTCGTTGTGTGTATATTTGTATTGGGACTTTTTTATGTTGAAATATAGAACTCTTCCTTTGAATATCAACATCAAGAAGTCCAGGACAAACGGTCTGATAATCAGTGACATAATTGATAACTAAAATGCATCTTTTGCTAGAAAGATTTAAAACCAAAGTCCTTACCGCAAAAACGCATTTTTTGTTAGCAAGATTAAAACTAAAGTTCTTGCAAAAACTTAGAATGACTTTAAAATAAGGTAAGAAAGTACATTTTACACACAAATTTTACAGAATGGACATAGGTAGGAAGGAACATAAATCTATACATATATCGGCCCTACCGTAATAGGTACGTATCGTGGTGGGCTAAAGGCACAAATTACCTACTTATTCCTCTCCGCAACGCGTGGGCCAAACAGGTCCTGTCTCAGCATATTATGCAGCTCCACATCACCAGAATGTAAGGCTACACTGGTTTTCAGATATAACCTATTGCTGAGTCCCCACCTCCGACAACGTTAGGTACTTAAAGATTAAATACTTTGATAAAGTTAAAAACATATCTACATGGGACATGACAGCAAAAGTATGGGTATGAGTAAGTACTTACTTATAACATATAATAAGATCATTGTACTGTACAAAACTTACCATACTTTCGCAAATAAAGTTCTTCTTGTATTTGAGGCAACATCATGCAGACGCATCGGTGCGGGTTCGATTCTCATTGCGGTGTTCTGCAGATATTTATTACGGGTCTCTGTGTATTGTGGTATCACGGTACTCGTTGTTCCTGATACCCACGACACAGTGCATCTTAGGTTGGAATCAGGACTATGTATTTATTAGTTGGTTTATTACTATAAACAGACCTTTCATTTTAATCGTTTTAGGAAATTCAGAAGATCATTCGTGCAGAACAGTAAAACATCTTATAGAAATACTTAAACAGCGAAAGTTCGGTAAAAACTCTGTTTTAGTAGAAATTCGTCGCTGTTTAATGAAAGTGAGCGATGATTCTTTACTCAAAGTAAAATGTTGATTGAACAAAACAAAAATGACTCATAGTTCATTCATTAACTATATACAACGTGTGGCGCAGTGGGCGTAGGCCCGCCTGAGGCAGAAGGTTGTGGGTTCGATTCCCGTCGCGGGACAAATGTTTGCATCTGGGTGTTTATATGTTTAATATGTACATTAAGTTGTATATCAGTCATGTCGTTCCCATAATACAAGCTCTCTCTGCTTACTTTGGGGCTGGATGATTTTGTATAAAAAAAAGTACATAGTTTTACTCAAAACTACTAACCAGGCATTACCAATTATATTCAGTTGACTATTAATTAGGTATAAAATCACATTCAAGTGTAAAAATAATTCCTCTTGCAAATTAAAGCCACATTATAAAGTAACATGTAATTTGCTTATTATAATCGTGCAACAAAAACTAGCAAAAAGTATGAATTAAAGCCAGGTAAAAACGGCCGTCTCTATTTTGATCGCAAAAAAATACTTTTTATATCTACAAGTTTTCAAGGTAGTCAGAAAATAATGATGTCTATCAGTTCTATTCCTCTAGATTTTGACCTCTGTGGCGCAGTGGGCGAAGGCCCGCCTGAGACGCAGAAGGTTGCGGATTCGATTCCCGCCGCGGGACAAATGTTTGTACCTGCGAATATTTGTCTCTGGTCTGGGTGTTTTCTACGTATGTTATGTATATATTTACAAAAAAAATGTATATAAGTAGTATATCAGTCATTTAGTTCCCATAACACAAGCTCTGCTTACTTTGGGGCTAGATGATGCTGTGTGAAAAATGTCCAGCATTTTATTTATTTTTTTATTTATTTTCTGTTTTAAAGACATAGTAAAATATCTTACTTGAATAATTTCACCGGCGCCCTTCACCTTCAAACCGGAACATAGCAATGCGAGCATTTCTGCTAGGTGATTATAATTTATAATAATGTGTACTTCCTAGCTTCTTGCTTAAGCTATTTCTGTGGTACGGTATAATAACACCCTTTTATACGAATAGTGAATAATGCGCCTTGAACAAGTTGTTTCCGTCATTACCCTTCCGCTAGACTATAATCTGTGGTAAATGGAGTGAGGAGTTGAATTTAGAACTACTCACGACGCGTGAAGGTTATGTTTTCTTAACTTACGATGCGATATTGAGATGTGGTCCGAGGTTTGCATACTTATACGTTTTTGGAAAGCTACAATTCGTTGCGAAGGATTTAGTTTTTTCTAAAAAAAAAAATATCTTCACAGGTACAGAATATGGTAAACTATTACGAAAGAGGGGCATCGTAGGAAAGAAAAGTTTTGTTTTCAAAATCTCAAAGTCGTAGAACAAAACTGTTCTAAAAGAAATGGTTCATAGTTCGACGACGAGGTGCTACAAAACAATTTTAAATAGAATATAAGATCTTTCCATTTAAAGGTGCTAAAAAATCTTTTTCCTGAAAAACAGTTTTTATAATTTCGATATTTTCTTCAGGACAGTTTTTGCAGTTTCTTGGCCACAAGTACTTAGACGTAGAATAGCGCACATATAAAGGATTTTTGGTGTATAGTATACACGTAGTCACTAAAAATATATATTTTATTATTTGACTGCAGCATACAAAAATCATATAGTCAATACATTTTTCATAGTTCCTAAACCCGGTTCGGAAAACTAGTTCTTAAATTAATAATTGGCACAGTTGGAAACTAGAATAATGTGTATCGGTTTAGATCGAAATGAGCAAATGATATGTTGATCATATTCAAAAATGTATTAGTGCAATATGAAACTAGAAAGAATAACGAATCAAATTACTGTTCAAACATCTAGAATGATTTTTAATGAAGGATAACCAAAACGCCAGTATTCCCGTAGATATTTACAATATTTTTTGTTTGGAATGTTCGTTTGGCGCTCTTACCACAACGAACGATGCGAAACATGAGTGAACAAAGAACATGCTTGTTAAAAAATCATGTTTTTCCTTTGATTTTACAGTCGGGTATTTTCGCGTAACTTCGAGTACGTACCTAGTTGCATATCACTGAGAAAGTATCAGTTTTGTTTTTATATATAGTATGTACATTTTTGGGAGTGCAAAATCAGTAATCATATACTTGGATTCATTTTGTAATTAAGACTAAATCTTTGTTTGAGCATGATAAAGTACCTAAATCGTAAAAGACACCAAGTATCTTGAACAGAGCCAAGATTATATTTTTCAGGAAAAAAAGCCAACGTACATTATGCAGGTTTCGTCAACACAGCCTTCGCTTTTACATGCGATGAATGAACATTTTGTAAACCGTTGTACACTCGATGAAAAAAACGACAATGTGCTTCAAGCAGGTAAAGCCTCGTATTCGCTAAGCGACAAATGTCCCGCGATGATGTCGAAGATGTTGGGCGATGCCGAAGGACGTCGCCAGACATTTTGTCTAGAGACCTTTTTCGTCATCTATAAGTTCCAACACTACATCGTTCGTCTACATTGTTACAATAATTATATGTACGTCATACGTCTATCCTTCGTGACTTTTGTCCTTCAACTGAAGCGGCGCGGCGTATAGAAACAAGTCGCGTAATGTTGCCAGACTTTTCGTGCGATGTCGGGTGGAGTCGACTAACGTCGCCGGATATCTCTAGCGATATTTATCGCTGGAAATTTACCCCCTAGTGAATACGAGGCTTTACGTTCACTAAACCTGAGAGGAGCGTGGAGAGGATACTAAATCGAATTTCACGAAGCGAAAATTGACCATGTCTTAATAAAAGACGTGGCGTCTTGATCTTTAAATTTGCTGAAGTAGAAATTGCACGATTATTCTTTTTTGCTCAATTGCCGAAGCAGGCTGATGCTTATCGCTTGTATTCACAGCTTTAATGTCCCTATCTTTATAACAATAGATGGGCATTTAGACCTGAATTGTCAGACCAACGGAACTGTCAGGATTTTTTATTTTTTAAGTTATTTGTAAGTAACAGATGTACGATTTATGAATGAATGAATATAATCTTTATTAGCTTGAATACAGCTACATTGGTTCTTATGCTACGTTATTAGGTATCAATATACTCGACAAAATTTGTCGTGCAAATATTAAATATTTTTTTAAGACAATAAAAAAATATATTTTAGTTCTTACTTTCTGAAGACGTATGATAATTCACGAGAGCTATCTATAACAGATTAGATTAATATTTCGTGTGGCAATCCTGTTTATAAATTCAATGCATCTGTTCCTCAATAAGCCACGTCGTATCGCGTGCTTGTGCTTGGAATGCAAAACGCGATTTTCCATTTACCTAAGCATATTATATAATCCAAATGCAATCATACTGAGCCTGTGATATTATATACATGTGATATATAAAGGTTGATGTATAAAGTGCATTCTGTGCAATATGACGTGCGGTTTCAGAATTAAATTTTTGTGATCACCCTATATCAATGATCCTGACTGACATGGTTACTTTTTTGATTTACACAACCTTAGTAGCAAACAAGTATACGGCCTACCCGTTCGTAAGCGGTTATCGTAACTTATAGATGCTTGAAACATCAGGGGTATCACTCGCGTGTTGCTGACCCTGGAAATAACGGATGAAAAATCTTTCATCCAATGTGCCTGTAATTATACCGGGAACCTTCAAACTGGCAGAAATAAGTACTTCCCCGACAAGCTCTAATGTAGTTTTTTTTTTCATCTGGTATTATTTATAATAACTTGATCTATAATTTATTTGCTATTGTTTTTAATGATTGTTTTTTAAGATATTCATATATTTATGCGTGTGCCATCAATTAGAGATACTTACTAGGTCCTTGCAGAACGACGTGCCTTGGTGTCCTCAAAGATTTATGCACTCAGGAAGACCGTTTTTTTTATAATCCTACAAAGTTCTAATTGCTTTGCACATCTATGAATATTATCAGTGGCGCATCCAGGCCACGCCGCGTCTCGAACTTTCAGGATAAAGTATTTTTTAATTTGTTAGTTAATATTTGCTTTGATAAGAAATAGCCTGCCCAAACCAGTAGCTTCATCAGTTCTTAACTTGATTCTGATCAAATTATGCCAAACGTGCCTCTGACTACCCCCTACTTGGATCCCAAAGATCTACTCACTGAGTATGTATCTGAGGATGTCCACCACGGCGAAGACAATCGTGGGCGTGTTTATTTGTTTTTGTATATCCAAGCTATAACTACGTACAGAAGATAATATTATACAAATATCAAATATCAAAATAATATTTGTGATGTCAATAAATAAAGGGTATGTGACTGACGTCCCTCTACGTGTCGTAGTAGCTAGAAACATTTGACTTTCAGCAATAAACAACTCTATCCATATATTGCTCATTTTCTATTGCAACGACCGTTCGTTCAAAATGTCCATACACAAGCATCAAACGTCTTTACGTGATGAATGAGTCATTGTGTGTGCAGTAATTTACAAAAGGGTCAAGTCTCCAATTCGCGACCCTTGCCTCATGGACATTGACCTAGTATTCTGTTTGAATGCTAATTAGCTAGAAACCGAGGGTTTTCAAGCACTTAATGCACAAAACGTGGTGTGCTCCGCAGCGCTGAGGCGAGATAGCAGCGCTAATGGGCGCAAATAGAGGCCAAACGAGCCGTGTTTTTGCAGGAACTTTAAAAGTGACACATCGCTGCAAATGTTTGCATTTCAAAATATTATCTGAGATGCTTTTTTCATTCTTCAGTGGGCTTGAGAAAATAAACTTTATAATTAATAAAAATGCAATGTCGGGTAGCGATTTCGTAAATCAAGTTATCAAAGAAATTGTAATCATCTCATTATACCATTTTCAACAGAGACCAGGTAAGTTGTGTAAAAGCAGGGATCAGACAAAAAAAAGACTATCCAGTTTGTGGTATACGTTCAATTGGAGGAAACAGCTAATGTGATGTGTAGCAGTTTCGCAATGATATCTATATATATATATATATATATAATTACGTAATGGATCTGGTTTCTTCTTATGAGACACATTCCGTTATTACGTCGACGCGTCTGATTAAAAAATAATTCCAATATATTAAATATTGTATTGGTTCTATATTTTAACGTTATTCGAACACTAAACACTACAAAAATTCAAATTGGGTAAGAAATATAGTAATATAGTGTTATAGAAATATAGTGTTCATACGCGGCGATGGGATTGCAACACAAGGAACACTAACTACTTGCAAGGTCTGTCATCTGGTAATTGTAATGTTTGGTCGTGTCTCAGACTACCCCTAGCTTGGTATCCTCAAAAAGATCAACTCACTGAGTATGTATCTGAGGATGTCCACCATGGGGAAGACAGTCGTGAGCGTGTTTTTTTTTTATTTGTAGTTTAAGTTAGGAATGTGCTTACTAATTTAGAATAAGAAATCTATAACTAACATCATATTGTTATGATCCAATGTTGAATTGAATAAATAAATTATATGGAAATTACGATAATTGGAAATTTCAATAGACTGGTAGAAGACAATGTTCTGATTTGCGGCATCTGATATTTAAATCCATCTGATGAAAACATGCAATGACTTTGCAAAAAGGTAAACGGTACAGGATCCGAATAATTATTCTTGCTTTTGACAAAGCGACGAACAAGGCTTTATAGTTTTGTTTGTGTTGTCAAAAGGATATAGCAAAGGATAGAATAGGGATAATTAAAAGGAAGATTCACGACCATTATTTTTATAATTATTATATATACTTGCGTGTTAAGTAACTCTTGACCGGTCCTATATTTATTATACACATAGTAGGTATGTCCAAAAGTGAACCAGAGAAAGTTCATAATGTAAAAATGTCACACCACTGACAGTTGTCGACATAATGACAATGAATTGTCGTTAGTGTTTTACAAATTTTTCTTGTAACGCCTTTGTACTTTGAGTGGACACGGTTAAAATAGAGTGTTATGTAGTAATCGTAATTTTACCAATCAAAACATTGCAACATTTAGCTTCCAGATGTGTTATAGGCATAGGGATTTTACTGTATATTTTAGGTAAGTACATGGCATCGTAAAACAAGGTTCTTTATAATGCAACAATATTCCAGTTGGTATGTAACGCGGTTTATTATCCTAGTCGAAAATTAGTGGAAGATAATAACATCCTTCCAAATGAAGTAGTAATTTTAAGTCAAAATTTATCTAACAACGTTTTTTCATAGTGGCCTCTTAGTAAAGTAGGTACAGCTTATAATGTTGCCATAAAGAAAGTGCTACGCAAAAATACGTGACGGTATATACTACATTTTCAACACATGTCATGGTTTTCTAATAAAATATATGTTTTTTTTTATTGACAGCCATTATTATTACGTGTCGTGTTATGTCAACACGAGTTGTGTTGTCATAATGATGATAGCTTTTAAAGTAACTGGCCATAGAATAGTTTAATAAAACACGTTATGCTTGCGGAGTGCTTAATAAAATAACAGTTGTGAAAAAAAAACATTCTGGTTTTCGTAGTTAGCTAGCTGATGACGATTTTAGAGGTGACACATTATGACGCTATTTTCATTCAATAATAATGTATCGCGAGTTTTGTTACACACGTCATAATATAGAATATTTTTTTTCCTACCTTAGAGTATAGACCATATTTAAACCACGTACAATAAAAATAGTAAGAGGCGAAGAATATAGCACATTTTCCGTGCCGCTATTCTTCCCACCCGTAAAATCTGGCTCCCTCTAGAATAGATTCTATATATATCAAGTGTATTTTGTAACAGCAGGTAAATATAATTTGCTAGAAATGTTATTTGATATATATCATGATTCATACATAGACTGACTTCTACCAAAGAGTTCGAATAAGACTCCTTTCGTTAGTAGGCGCGACAACCCCTAGTGTGGGGTCAGGAAAAAGTAGGTGTCTGTTTTAAAAAAAATTGCCCAATCTTCAATCTATATTCTAAGTTAGATTAAAAGAACAACATAAAATGAACTATTTTGAACGGCAAAGGCCTAATCAAAAATCATTTATTGGAACATAATTTAGGTAAATAACTCGTGTGGTCTAGTGGGTGATACCCCGACTTCTGATCCGGAGGTCGTGGGTTCGAACCCAATGGATTTTTCCACTCGAAAAAATTATGTGCGCATTAACACGTGCTCAAAACGGTGAAGGAAAACATCGTGAGGAAACCGGCATGCCCTAGAACCAAAAATTCGAAGGCATGTGCCAACAGTTAGTGTTCCAATGAGCGGCGATGGGCTTGCAAACTGTCACGTGGAATGCTTACTACTTGCAAAACGCGGGCATGTACCAAATGTAATGTTTGGACGTGCCTCTGACTACCCCCTACTTGGTATCTTCAAAAGATCTACTCATTGAGTATGTGTCTGAGGATGTCCACCATGGGGAAGACATTCGTGAGCGTGTTTGTTTTGTTTTTGTTTTTGTTTAAATAAAGAAATCGATGGTAACTGCAAATAGTTATAAAAACTATGGCGCAGTCACCAGCTCCCACCTCCTATTGCTAGGTACAGCATGTTCCTAATTGAAAACAATTGAATTTAAGAAAACAAGTAATGTTTAAATCAATAAGTTTGTATGTGAGTGTAAGAGTAGGTATGTATATGTGAGTTTCGAATGTTTTGTGTAATTTTGAGTGTGGGTTTTCTCTTGATAACACAAGTCTCATAATAACCAAGGTTTCACAGGAGAACATGGTGTGAGTGTGTATAGTGCGGGATTTATTTAGTAACTCTCAATAGCTCTTCAGTCTCGTCTTATGAGAGGGTTTGCAGCCATACTGTTTGCGATAAGACCGCCCCTTGTACAACATTGACAAATTTTGTAGTACTTAACTAAGCCAATGTGTTATGCGGTGTGCAATAAAGTATTTTCTATCTATCTATCTATCTTTTGGCTTATTAGCAGGTGATTACAAGAACTTCAAGGCGGTCACAGTCTAGTTGCGGGTAAACTACATTGCGATTGCATGTTATCCGGATAATTGAACATTTTTCATAACGTCTATGTTATTTTGATTGAAAAAACAACGTGCCAGTATTGGATACTAGAAATACCTATAATAATAATAATTACAATAATGTTGGAAATTTTCGAACAACATCATCTAGCCCCAAAGTAAGCAGTTGTGTTATGGGAACTACATGACTGATATACTTACTACTTATATTATTTTTTTGTAAATATATACATATTATACATGGACAAATTATATATTATGGCGTGTGTACTCTCAGTCAACCATGGTGTTTAAAATTTAGACCATTCATTATGCTATTTTTCAGTTGAAAAAACTGGTTATGCAGATTAAAAAAAATAAGTAATCAGATTGTATAAATGTGATTTTTGCAATGGCTGTAATGCATATATACGATATCTGTATGTCGTATGCACTACGGCTATCCGTATTCTTATATTTAACCTTGTAATAAATATAAAAAAAACGTTTATCGATACACACGGCTACAAAAGTCAACAGCCGGCCAAAAAAAACAAACACGCCCACAACTGTCTTACCCATGGTGGACATACTCAGTGAGTAGATATTTTGAGGATACCAAGTAGGAAGTAGTCAGAGGTACGTCCAAACATTACGTTTGGTACATGGCCGCGTTTTGCAAGTAGTAAGCATTCCACGTGACAGGTTGCAAGCCCATCGCCGCTTATTGCAACACTAACTGTTGGCACATGCCTTCGAATTTTTGGTTCTAGGGCATGCCGGTTTCCTCACGATGTTTTCCTTCACCGTTTTGAGCACGTGTTAATGCGCACATAAATTTTTCGAGTGGAAAAATCCATTGGTCCACGACCGGGTCGGACCCACGACCTCCGGATCAGAAGTCGAGGTATCGCCCACTAGGCCAACACGGTTCCCGTCCACAGATAATATTTACAAACACTATGCAATAGTGCGAATATACTCCCTTTAAAAAACGTTTATTCACCAAATCGACACACACGGATACAAAAGTCAACTGCCGGCCAAAAGGAAGCTAGAACGTGGAGAAGCCGTCGTTCTAGAGACCTTTTCCGTCCATAGATAATATTTACAAAAACTACAAAAGTGCAGCGTACTCCCCACAACCTTTAATTTAATGCCATTGCTTTCGTTTGTATAGCTACATTAGTGGTAATAAGTTGAGGTAGAACAGAAGGCGAACCGAAGTAGAAGCGTGACCATGACGTCATCAGGTGTAAAATATTGCCCGTTTGTTTGGTACCAGTTGACAGTTGTTACAGTTGTTCGCGCCCAGAGTTGGGAAACTTTGACCGTACCGACATAATTTATCGAAAACACGTATTGAATGCGAAAGTGTAATTATGAGCGGAGCAGTCCTTGAGAGTTTCGGCTTAGGAATAGTTTTGTGGAACTAATTGGATTAAAATTTTAAGCTTTGTTTCTCTTGGAAATGTAGGATAACTTTGTTTGTAATCCTTGCTAATTTGAAACTAGAAACATATAGTAGTTCTATGATTAAAGTTTTTAAATCCGTATATTATGTCATAAAATGTTATAAACTGTTTGACCTACTCAAACAGATTATAAAATTTTTAGATTACATAATGAAAATATTTAGGAAATGTTCAGATCTTTTCATTTTAACGAGTGATTATTTAAGGACATGTCAGTTTCTCTTCAAATTTTTCCTTTCGTTCAAACTTGAGTTTTTCGAGTGGGTTATTTGATTTGTTTATATCCAAATGCTTCGGTTAAGAAGTTTTGCTACCACCCACTATACCAACACAGCTCATATGACTTTTACATGAATTACAATAATAATAATAATAATAAGCCATTTATTCCTTAATTCTAAAGCTAAATACATAATAATAATTTCAAACATTAATTCAGTTTTTTTTTTCATTACTCTTCAGGTACACCCTTCTTCTGGTAAAGGCCTCCATGCATCACCACAGATTCCTGGCCGAGACTGGCCGCAGACAGGAATCTGAATTACAATAGTAGATTAAAATTATATTTCATCAGCCTATGTACTCACATTATAAAAAAAACATAATCAAAACTATACACTCCATCTACATTCAGAAAGTTTCACCAGCCACCATATTATAAGCTCAACTAAATATAATGACGTGCCGCTAAGAGGCATCTATGCTGCGAAAACTGGAGAATTTTGTTTGGCTTCATCATAAAACCATCCGCTGGGTGAAAAATATAACAAACAGCGTTCTATTTTTAAATTTAGAATTTTATACTTCAAATATGGCGTTGGTGAGGCGTTGAATTAAATAATAATAGCGTTAACATAGAACCGAACAAAAAATAAAATGGTGGTTCCATTTTATTTTTTGTTCGGTTCTATGTATATTTCACGATATTTTTTTCTGTTTGGATATACTGAAAGCATATCTCAAGTAAACACACGCCTACGTATACTTTCAAAGTATTGTGATATTGCGAGAAGGAAATATATGTTAGGATTATCCGATCTTCTTTCATATGTATTCATGTATTCCGTGTTAGTTTCTATAAAGTAGTTCTGCATGTAGAGCTAACTTCAAAAAGCAAACATAAATCAGCTTATCAAACTTATAAAGAGCAAGTTTTATCTTATCATAAGACAGTAGAATGCCTACTAAATTATAAAAGTGTAAGCCTTTTAGTTGATTTGTCCGTTTAATTAATAACTTTAGTTTGTAGGTATTTAGAAAGATTAGAACTGAGCAGAATAAAAAATGGCAAATAAATTCGGACAAAGCGTCTGTCAGCACGATCAATGGCGATGATTAGTGACAATTAAAGGCAAAGGTGCGGGTTCGTTTCCTACTGAATTTAAAATTTAAGGACACATTCATATTCAAATCGATGTTTTGAATCTGTTTCTGTCCGCGTTTTGCTAGGGCGACGCCCATTAACGACGACCTCTGTGGTGCAGTGGGCGAAGGTCTGCCTGAGACGCAGAAGATTGCGGGTTCGATTCCCGTGCGGGACAAATGTTTGTATGATCTGAAAATGTATGTCTCGAGCCTATGCCCAACATGTAAGTATTTACAAAAAAAAATTGTAGTATAACGATCATGTAGTTTCCATAACACAAGCTCTGCTTAATTTGGGACTAGATGATGCTGTGTAAAAATGTCCAGTATTTCAAATTGTAAACTAAACGGTTATAACTCTTCTATAAATCTTCAGATCTCAACCTGATTACGCAAATCCACAAGGATTTTCCAACCAGGATGAGATATAGTTCAACTTTGACTACCACGCTAAACTAAAACCTCCATGTAAAGATACTTAGTTAGAATTTTTAGTTATCTAACTGCCGTGCATTGACGCTTCTATCAAAGTTTTTATATAATACTTTTTAAGAACATATAAAAAGATTTTACGAGCAAAATGAAACAACCATATCATGAAAGTTATGTAAAACTAGCTTTCCACACGCGACTTCGTTCACGCTGACGAAAGTAGATAATATGAGTGCTTTTCGCCCTCTACCTCATCCATGCAATCGCACTGCCAGCGTTATCTATACTTTAGCCCCGCAATACCTACCTATACATAATATTATGTAAGCTAAATTTTTTTAGTGATTAGTAGAGTATATACATAGACTATAGATACATAGGTACTTGAATAAAAATTAAAAACATTCTTTATATTTTACCAAAAGTATAGTTATGATGAATATTTATATCCCTAACATAAGAAATGATTGGTACAAACAAACATTCATCCTCTATTTCACCCTCTTCAAGTTTTATTTTTAAAGCAAAAAGTAAAGCCTATATCCTTATCCAAGGTCCCATCTATCTCTATACCAAAATTCGTTTAGCGGTTTAGGTATGAAAACGTTACAGACAGACATAGTTACTTTCACATTTATAACATTAGTATGTATAAGATCGTCGCTTGAGAACATAGATAAGTATATTCTTTGATCAATATTTTAGAGTTTTATCTCCTCTGTTCACAGCGCAAACTGCGGCAGTAAAAATGATATACGCATGAAGTTGAATAAACGCTGCACCCAGATAATTTCATACCCCTTGGATATGGCAACTGTTCCACTTTACATACAACGTAATTGTAATTATACATAATTACGTATGTATATTATGTAATTATAATAAATGTAATAGTACATTTATCATGCGCTGGTCTCTCATCTAGATTCAATATAGCGACAGAATCGATCAAATCAATTAACAACCGTTTAGAAGCTTTTTTTATACAACTTACTGGCAAATAATCATATACCGGTTACCGTAATGTACGGGCGCTACTAGAGATACGAGTATACATCTCGCGCATAACCGACCATAACGGGTGAAAAGTCTCATGTGCTTTACTAAGTACTAGTACGAACTATCAATAATAATTCAGTATTGTTGATTCTATGAAGCCTATTACGGAAACTATTCTTCTGTCTGTCTTGCTGTCATAATGGCCGTATCTTGTGCCATAAAAATAACAAATCAAAACCCAAACAAAAAATTATAAAATAATTTTGTTAAATGAATTTCAAACTAATTGTGAATGAAGTGAACCCACGTAGACTTTACAACACCTACACTGTTACGACTCTTACACTAACACAAGAGAGAAGAAGATTATAAACGAGGCAGCAATAAAATTAAATATAATTATGGCCAAATATCATCGCCAGAATAAAAAAATAATTTAGAATCATTGATACGATAAGAAGACAGGAGAGTTATAAGCTGTGCCAAGTCCGCCCTCGGACCCCGACCCACCGCGTCGCACCGCCCGACCGCGCTATTACTTATTTTACTCGGCTCCTAAGGGTTGTGCGTGATGTTAAATAGCCTATTCCTCAAGAATCGGATAAGCAAAGACAAAAATATTTTTTCAAATCCGACTGGTAATAAAAAAAAAAAAAGAAAAAGATACAATACAATACAATACAACTATACTTTATTATTAGTATAGATGTATTGTGTACGGAATCCATTGCGCTAGTTCGATTTGTATTTTACCGGTACTTTTCTGTTGTTCGATTTGCATACCCACGGGTTCAGGCGTGTTTCAGGAGTTGAGTGATACTTCTGTAGTACCTATAATACTGTTGATGTTGTGCCAACTGCGCCGCGATAACATAACATACATTTTGTAATGCAAACGTTAACGTATGAAAGTGAAAGATTTAGTGCTTTCTATTAACATTATTCCCATTTGTAAATATATAGATTGTGGGAAACTGCGTAGATATGTATCCATAAAAATAATGACATGTGAAAAGAGTCACTTCTGTTATTCTCAGAAAACAATATCGCCATATCGTTGATGTGTGAATAAGCTTAAAAAATAGGATGTAAATGTAATTAGGCTAATAGATAAATCTGTTGTACACCACCTTTATTCCACTGTGAGTAAGTAAAATAAGTGGTGGAAATGGTTTCTCAAAATATAAATAATGAAGGGTGTATGTTATTAGATACGAGAGAGTTTTTACCACATACGAATGTTTTGTTTACATTTTCGTTTCAAAATTAATGATCAAAAAACCTGTTTAGGCCCGATATACACGAGGCTAGTTTTTCAAAGCTAGGATAGCAAGTTAGAACCTCGGTATAATATCCTAGCTTGGCACATTCTAGTGCTGTTTACATGATAACAGATAATTGATGGCATCGCTATCACTCACGCTGATGAAGACTCTCAGAATATCATGGAATTAAAATTACCGTGGTTTGGTATCATTTTAGAATATAATTACGACTATACCACGTACTTTACTATTCTCCTGTTGAATAATAAATAAACGTCAGCAGGAGAATAGTAAAGTACGTGGTATAGTCGTAATTATATTCTAAAACTCTCAGAATATATCCAAATTTTGCTACTAGCTCAAAAATTTAATCCCAACCTATTAAACTATTTCAGCTTGAGATGCTAGCTTACTAGCCTAGAAATGAAGGCACTTCTGTTTACGCAAAGCCAAAGTTACTAGCTTGCTACCTTACTATACTGGCACGAGAAACTAGCCTCGCGTATCTCTGGTATAAGTCGATGATCACGTTTATTATTTTCGCATTGTGGGGCTTATAGGTTTTAATGAAATAACGCAAAACATTAGGCAGACCATCAGTTTTTTTTTGAAGACTAAATCGATTCATCAGTTTGTAATTTATTTTAGTTAGGTAATTATTGTAAAAGAATACTAGCCCTAAAAAGGTACTATAATCGATAAAGACAATAGACTTTGGAAACATCTTAAAAAAAAAACTTAGGCGCAGAAGATTGCGGGTTCGATTCCCTCTGCGTGACAAATATTTGTATGATCTGCAAATATTTGTTTTCAAATTAAAATTAGTTTTTTTTTCAGGTAACTTGCAAGCTGGATAAAATAACCGCCCTTTAGGATAAATATATATTCTGGGAAACCTTGTCGTTAGTACCAGTTGTTTGGCAAACTGACAAACTAAGATTTCGCGAAATACCATTTTTACCCTACTATCACAACCCCTAACATACCTACCAACCAAGTTTCACCAAGATTGAATAAACGGTTCGGCAATTATCGTCGGATAACCGAACATACATACAAACATGCCCAAGTAGGCATTGTTTTAGGGCCGACATACTAAAACGCGTTGCGTTGCGGCGCCGCACTTCTTTTTCTGCGTTGCGACGTACTGTGACGCCTATTTTGGTAGTGTGGTGCCGTACGGCTTTTATGTGTGTCGGCCCTTGCCTCCGAATCGCTCAAAATATTCTCTCACATCACTCACTCGATCAATTATCAACGAAACTGTTTCTGAGGTGCTCTAAAAGTAATAGACGCGATAATTGAAAACATAATTCTGGAACAGAGGAGTAGGCAGTGGTCAGTTCTGTATCTCGCTCCGTAATTTCCCGCGGGAGGCTGCCTTGCGGACGCGGGACAAATCGAACTGTTCCCCTCATGTATGTCATATCAAGCCTTTACTAGATTGCTTTATAAACAAAATTGGATTTTCTGAAATAGTATAGAGTAAACATTCTTATACTATCGAAACCTATTACTGATGATACATAACAATAATAACGCGGGACATTTCTCACAGCATCATCTAGCCCCAAAATAAGCATAACTTAAGTTATGGGAACTATATGACTGATATTCAACTCATATGTTTTTTTTTCTTACTTGTAATACTAACATATTATACATATAAAACATCCAGACCCGAGCAAATAGACTGCAAATATTTGCAGAATAATACACATTTGTCCAGTGGGGGAAATCGCACCCGCAACCTTCTGCGTCTCAAGCGGGCCTTCACCCACTGCACCACAGAGGTCGTCAAAAACGAGATGGGTTCACGTCCTCTGGTCTGGACAAAGTGGCTATCAGAAAAAATAGACCGGACCAGCAGGTTCCGGTTTGAAATGGTGTTGAGGAAGTTAAGAATTACTAAATCACAGACAGACGAGACGCACAGGAATATTGATGGTATCGCCATTACTCACGCTGATGAAGATTCTCTGAATAAATCGAAACAAGGCCATCCTTCGGCTGTCGGCTGACTATAGTAAGTATGAAGTAAGGAAGAGTAGATACATGAGCTGATGAATATAATGAGACTTTTTTTCTAAGGTTAAGGGTAAGTTATACTGAATACATAATTATCGTCTCTATTAATAGATCAACTTGTTGTGACTATTGGCAGCGAAGATTTTTAGAGGAGCATTTCAACCCTTCAGTCTTGATAACAATAAATTAACCACAACGTCCTATTTTTATAAGTCGTTTATTATCATAAAAACCTTCCTGAAAATCTTTAACAGGCTTTTGCGAAACCTTTATCAACTTTCTCTTTAAGTGGGACATCATATTTTTTTAGCATTTTATCAAAGTTGTTTCAATTATGATTCAAATATCTTCATAGATACTTTGTTCTCGAAATTTTTACTGGAGCTACCTTCGTTGAACCGGCATGCTTTTAGTAGAAACTTAATTTTTCCTCATGGAGTTTCTATGAGGAAAGCTAACATAAAGGAAAGGTAAACTAATTAAATTAAGATTATCGTATATAAGTGTATCATCGTGTTTTTTCACTTTGTTTACATGGTGATTAAAGGACACTAATTACTTGTGCACCTGTGATAACATCAAAGTGATTAAAATCCGAGGTTATTATATGAGGCAACTTTTTCTTCCACTTTTATATCACCTTTTTTTCAAGATTGAAAAAAAATCGCCTGGAAGATGGCTCATTGTTGGCGCAGTCTTAAATTGAGTCTATTATTTTCTTCTAGTTTTTTAAATATTCATAGTTCATGGTTTTAAAATTTACAAAAAATACACACAATGACTGGAACTACGTAAATTAAGAGCAAAAGTTCTCGTAGCAAAGAAATTGAAGAAAAACATGGAGCAAAGCCAAATCGAGGTACCAAAAAAAACACGGTCAGATTAACTTGCATCTTATTTAATTTGGCACGAGCTACATCGGAAACTATTGGTCAGTGACAATAACACCTCTGGACACCAACATTTTTTTATATAATATATTCAAACTAGTTTCCCGCTGACATAGGAAGATAATATGAGTGCCTGTCACCCCTCGCCCCCCACTTCCCGCCCTACCTCATCCACTCACTCTCATCGCACTGCCCGTGTTATCTATAGCGTCCCAATACCTACTTGTCATCATTACATTTCAACTACAATGTTAAGTTTGTTCTTGGTATAAATTATTATTATACACTACATATAAACATGGTAATTTATTTTATTTTAATTCAGATTATACGATAAATCATCTAAATCCAAATAATGCGTTATCATGTTGTATTAAAAGAATTGAAACCAAGTTTTAAGCCAATCTGATCACTCGTTACAACTTCATACACACTTTAATAAACCCGTTTCAGGGGTATTTTTGAAAATTGTTTATTATAAACTTTTACCGTATATATTTAAAAAAAATGCTGCACATTTCTAGAATTTTTAATATTGTCGCAAACAAAGTCCAGATGTTAATCCGTCCTGATATACCCTCAGGCGTCGGGCAGCCGCCGGAAATCGAACTAATCGATTTTCATTTCACCGACAGGAAATTAAATCCTTTGAGAGTCGTTCTCGATAACGGATTCGAGCTTAGTACGACACGTGTTCGACTTACTAGGTCTGATAAGGACTACATATAGTTTTGTAGCTGATTATTAGAAGCGCTTGTGGTATGTTACCTTGTCGTTCTTAAGGCCTAGTCAAACTGATGCCGCCGTGGCGGTAGTGACAAAGTGGCGTGTGTGTGTGTTGTGTGTGTGTTTGTGTGATCTCCACCGCCAAAGCGTTAGTTTGGTGATGCAAGCGTCCACAGGCTACGGTAGCCGTTTACCAACGGATATGCTTATTTGCCAATTTGGTGGTATATAAAAAAAAAATTTTTTTAGTGAACATAACATTTTTCTACAATTTGGTTAAGAAAAAGATTAATCAGTATAATTTTCTGTGATGTTTACTTACCGTTAAAAGTAGAGATGGAAAGTAAGGAGGGGCTGCCGGCCGATCTGTAACAAAAGAATTACAATAGTAGGTAAGTAGGGTTCTAAAGACATTAATTGTTATTTATACATTTCTATAAATGTGATTAAGCCTCATTAAAGTTTATCATCATCATCATTACAGCCTGGAATCAGCCACTTCACCCACTTCTTCAGAAAAAAATCTTTTTGTTTTTATACCACCAAATTGGCAATTTCTCCTCTGTCCTGTGGGTCTTTCAGTTAAGATAAGTTAAGCAATATTTAATAGCAGACAGAGAGAAATAAAACATGAAACATTCGCTAGAATATTTCCTTAAAGACTATTCTCTGTTTCAAACTAAAACATGATAACATTAGAACAAAATGACAATTCCCATTATGTAGCAAAAATAGTAAAAGGTATTGAAATGAACTCATTTTGTAAAAAGATTGAGTATTAGTAAAGTGATCGTGCAGACAGGTAACTTTCACGAAAAAATATGTAAATTAAGCTTTGTTGCTAAACTGCTATGTCGGCGAAAATGAACGTCCTATTAATATTTCAACGTAATCTGCTTAAGGCGACTAATGGATTAACCAACAAAGATTTTTATAACTTAAAAGAAAAGGGGTTCATTTGCAAAGCTCGAGGCTAAAGTTGTATGATGAAAGGCCCTTTATAAATCCACTCTATAAGAAACAGGATTTCTTTTAATATTCTTTCACAAAAAAATTGATTTCTAATAATTCAAAAAATCGGCACAATTTTTATACATTTTTATGACAAGTAATCTTCGACTTTTTTCAAACAGAAGAATTTCCTGGTAACATTATAATTTTGGTAGATTGCGTACCGCAGGAGAGTTTTTGAATAATGACCACTTAACGCGGAAGACTCCGTTGAGGGTTACCCATTGGACCGTAATGGTCATATGCTTGATGTAGGCGACTCCAGTCGGACAAAACATTAGACAGTGTTTCATAGAAAATCTTCATTATTTCGAAAAGGGGTATAGTTTAGTTTTCGGTAAATACCAACAAAAACAAAAAACAAACACGCTCACGACTGTCTTCCCCATGGTGGACATCCTCAGATACATACTCAGTGAGTAGATCTTTGAGGATACCAAGAAGGGGGTAATCAGAAGCACGTCCAAACATTACATTTGGTACATGCCCGCGTTTTGCAAGTTAGCATTCCACGTGATAGGTTGCAAGCCCATCGCCGCTTATTGGAACACTAACTGTTGGCGCATGCCTTCGAATTTTTGGTTCTAGGGCATGCCGGTTTCCTCACGATGATTTCCTTCACCGTTTTGAGCACGTGTTAATGCGCACATACATTTTTGTATGGAATACAATGGAAAAACCATTGCATTCCAGCATAACCGGGTTCGAACTCACGACCTCCGGATCAGAAGTCGGGGTATCGCCCACTAGGCTAACACGGCTATCCAATAAATTAGCTATTTAGTACATTACCCGAGGTCAAACCTCTTGTTCATTTAAAACTAAGCTAGAGCAGATATAATGGTCTAAAAGCTATAAATTATTTTTCTCAAAAATATTTTTTATTAATTTACCTTTATTTAGTGACCAAAGTCACACAATTTTTGCTATCAAAAATCAACTTAAAAGGTATTTACAACTATTGAAAATACTGACTTGGTGACCTGAAAATGCTGACTAAAGTAGTTTCATATGATCATGTGTAGTTGAGATAGACTTTTGCAACCTAAGTACATTTATTTATTGTCCAAAGAGCCTAAATGCCGCCACTAAGGAGTCATTATGCTAAGCTGTAATTATAATTATCTTGCCACGCTGTAATTACCGTCTTTAGACCACAACGCAGCCACAGCAGCCACATACAACGAAGTAGAATAAAATTCAACTTGAAATTATCTATTTTTAAATATGCATTTTGAGACTTCAGACCAATTTCACAATTAATAAAATAATTATCTATAAAGGGCCCTCAGAATAAGCATAGTTATATTCATATTAAATTCGTTTATTTTAACTTAAATATGTTTATTTATAGCGCTATTTTTAGCCTTCCAATTGTATTTATTTATTTAATTAATTCCCAAGGCTCGGGGATTTATTAAATAAATAACGCTGGACATTTCATTTAACACACCATCATCTAGCCCCAAACTAAGCAGAGCTTGTATTATATATTTTTATAAATACATACATATTAAACATAGAAAACATTCAGACTCGTGACAAAAATTTGCAGAACATACAAAAAAAAACCCGCGGCGGGAACCCACAACCTTCTGCGTCTTAGGCGCGGGCCTTCGTCCACTGCGACACATAGGTCATCGAGGAGTTATAACTTAGTTACGGATAAAATATGACCAAAATCAATAATCCTATTCTACTGATATAATAAATGCGAAGGTTACGCAACTTAACCTATTTGGAAGAGGAATAGGTAGTACGTGACAGAGAACAAGACATAGGCTTCTGCTCGTAACTTTGGCCGAGAGATAAAAATAGCAAGTATTATTCTTGGTCAAGAACCAAACCAATTCTTATCTTAACCGGTTCTGCCGATGCACAAGTATCCTCGTTCGCATTAATAATATTATAGTAATGTAGGATAGGATACCAAATATTAAACATGCACAATTAAATTATAAAAATCATAAAAAGTGAAACAAGCCGATCACGCTGTCGCCTGAAAGCATTATTACCTATGTTGCAGTGAGACATTCAATTACGTATTCCAATGAAATTCCCAGTGTTCAATTACCTCGTCAAAGGAAAATAATTTTCAGTAATCATATAATGCTGACACATTAATTGGCACTTAACGAGCCGTTTACGCCAGACACCGGAATTCACTCACTAGCCAAGCATAATATGTATTTCTAGTCTTCATAGAACTGAAACTGCCAGATGAAGTTAAAAACAAATTACAGGCACATTAGACTTTTCACCCATGATGTCTCATGGTCGGCAACGCGCGAATGATACCTCTGGTGTTTCAGGCGTCCATAGGTTACGGTAACCGCTTACCAACACGTGGTTCGTATGATTGTTTGCCACTTAAGTTGTGTAAAAATACACTTTTCTTTACTTTGGTAATATTACCATCTGCGCCTAATCTTATAGCAGTTGAAGTGGTAGTTGACATGTCTAAAAAAGACATGTCAAGATAAATAATTATCTATATATTTTGATATGATCCTATCTACAGTTTATTGGATTGGGATGTCTTAAATCAATTAAACCAAACCTAAAGTTTACATTTAAATGTCACAAATGAGACCCAGCTCATTTGTGACATTTAAATGTAAACTATCTCGTGACATGTGACGGAATATGTCAAGGTACTCGCGTTGGTCGGTTGTCCGCATGAAGAATACCGACTTTGTCGCGCGTATCTACTACGCTATACTTAAAAAGTAACATACTTACGTTAAAAGTCACAAACATAAACAAAATTAAAAAACTTACTTTCATTTTCATCAGTGTGTGGTTTTACTGATGAAAGTTTGAAAATTGAATCAGAACGAGATATCCATTCTTATATCAAAATTTATTTATAAGATTTGAGTAATAAATAATTTCCGCGGTACTTCGATATGCCCATATCATCGCTGATTGCGTAAGCGATGAGCAGGAAACGTCAAAGGTCAAGAGAGAGTGGTGTATTGACCCGTGGTTTGATGTCAAAAAGATTATA
The DNA here is from genome assembly GCA_961405105.1 of Perizoma affinitatum. NCBI lineage: Eukaryota > Metazoa > Arthropoda > Insecta > Lepidoptera > Geometridae > Perizoma > Perizoma affinitatum. Next base: position 10,121,479 of record OY560194.1, on the reverse strand, counting down.
GCTAGCGGAAATCAATAGTATATTTGAGATAGCAGAAGTGGTTATGAAGCGGAGTACTTCTGCATCGACTTTTTGTACACAATGCATTGCTTTTACTTTGTAAGCATGCATATTATAAAAAAAGAAAAAACAAACAAACACGCTCTAGATTATGTTAAATCCAATACGGCTATAATAATATAATATAATATTAAATTTTAATAAGAATAATATGAACGTTTAGTAACAAATACTAACAAAAAATGTGTCCAGTCTGTGTAGAGAGACTCTGCTTTGACACATTTTTGACATTAGTTTGACTTGTGTCAATTGGCAATTGACACCAGTCAAACTACACCTTTATAAAAGCCACAATCAAGAATTGAAGTGAATCCATAGGTCCGAGCAATGTGTTAGATAATAATAGTTCCCACCATTTCACTGTCTACGGCATATTTTAACAGAATATTCACTGGGAGGACATATTTATTTTAATTAGGTACAATTTCAACATGATCTCATATTGATAGGTACCTAATAATTTCCTTTCAGAACACTCTTGCAACGAATAACAAGCTTTAATAAATATTTATATTTTATCGTAGAGCTTTTCAACTAAAGCATCTTCCTCCAAGTGCTACAGGTTTCATAGATTAATAAATTTGTGTTTAAAATGCTCGGAAACGTTCATCATATTAATTTCATAAATATCTCGACAAGTATTCACTCTGCAAATAGATTAATGATATAAATTAATCAAAATATTTATAAAGTGCTAGCAAACTTTCAGAACCCTTCATCGACTTCTAAACAAAACAGTTCATTTCAATATAGCCGAGTACGAATTCACTTGCAAAGCAGGTCACAGACAGTTTACCGGTGTTTATCGTCACTAAAAAACCGGTACACGCACCAGCAGTTGTCGACTTTCTTCAATAATTTGCCATAAACAAATATGATCATAGAATAATATCAATCTCACACTTTTTTGACTTATCTATAAACAAGATGTTCCCTAGATCGCTAATCCTAAATATAATGTCACTTTAAATTACCCTGTAGAAGAAGCAGTGTATGATGCTCTCCATGTATCTCCAGTGTATGATGGACCATTGCAGTTTTTCTCAGGATATAAAGAATGGAGACAACTCAAAACAATGTGGCGTGCTGCTTTCTATCGGAGAACCCAGCAGAAACGAGTATCAAGGAATAAAAAAAATACGTGCCAACACTAGATTTCCATGTATCGTGGTATCAGAAACTACGATTATAACCTTGGTATTATAATACCCAGACGCGGAACAAATATTTGCAAAACATGCACACATTTGTCCCGAACGGAAATCGAACGTGCACCTCATGCATCATTGCGGGTAACGCCCATCACGACACGATGTTGTCAAGCCTACTGTTTTTTCTCAGCATTTATGGATGGCACAACCATAAATTATAACAGCCTCTACACCGGCAACCAGTTTTCTAAGCGAAACAGACAAAACTCTTAAGAACTTATTAATTAAAGTTGTTTCATTCGATGAAAATGAGACGTAGCTCCCGAAAATCAACATGGTACAAGTACCTATTTGATTGAGTCAAGATAAAGAACTGTAGGGAAATTAAATTTCATTCTATTTGTGGGGCGAAACGATTAGCATAATACAAGTCAAGATGAGAAGGTGCCAACCTCACTCTTTGGCGAAGTTACTTCTTCACTTAAGATTCGTGGACTTTATCTTTTGCATTTTTGTTGAAATGCTGAAGAAACTCTTTAATATTTCTAATATTCCTTTCAAGCACTTATTCAAGAGATTTCAAGAACAATTTGCATATTTCTATTTCAATTCTAAGCTTTCATATTTTTACTTATATTGAGGTTAACTATTTTTGTAGTAAGTTAAGTTTCGGGACAAATGTTCGCATATGCAAATATTTGTCTTGGAACCTGGGTGTTTTCTATGTATAATATGTATGTATTATAAAAAAAAGAAGTATATAAGTAGTATATCAGTCATTTAGTTCCCATAACACAAGCTCTGCTTACTTTGGGACTAGATGATGCTGTGTGAAAAATGACCAGCATTATTATTTATTTAATGTAATTAAATAAACAGTAAAAAGGGTATAATGGCCCGACCATTCACACGTCAGGGTGGAACACGCTTTTTAAACTTTTCATTTATAACATGGAATATAGGTACATGTCACTAAAAACATTTTTAACTTGAAAACAAGTTTTTTCCGAGGGCAAAAAAAATCTTAGGTATTTGGCCAATAGTTTGTAACCCCATTTAGGATGGGGGTTACAATCTAAAACGTGGAACTACTTTGAAAACCATGGCCTTGTGCATAACAAAATGATTGGTCTTACCCCTGACTCTACTTGGTATTCTCACAGATTTCTGTTCTGAGTAGCAATCTGAAAATGCCTATTATGGCGATAATAGTTATGATCGTGTTTGTTTTTGTGATAATATAATTAAGCACAAAGTATTGTATTAATTATTTGCGTTTACGCCGTAAATGTAAATGCAAACAATCAACTTAACACATACCACGTCAACGTGTAATAATCTTAGTCTTAGACAGGATACACACAGTTGAGATACTGCGTAATTACTGCATAAGAAATAACAAAAAAAAATGAAAATTTTTCCTCAACAAATTGTCATGCCTGAAACCCAACCCTATGCTTTTAAGGGGTCACTTACCCCCAGGGGTAAGGGGTAACATGTTCCTGTCATGTTATATCAAGATCCATTTACCAGCGGTGTACTTTAACAGCTTAACCACTGTCACCTAATCGCTTGAGTTACTTTAGGAACTTAATTCAAGTGAAATATTATCAGCGAAGTTTCAAAGCTCTGAAATACTATCGTAGTTATATTGTTCCGTATTTGGTTTTATTAGGCAACTACATACTTACTGTGGAGGAGGTGATGGAAAACTTATTCCGAAAATCCATATTCCAAGCCACAACGCTGGGATAAGTTGATAAGAACCAAACTTACACTCTCTACCGTCTTATTGTCAGAGTAATTCGTTAAAACTCGTGATTCAGTATCAAAAGCCTGAGTTGAATAGCCGGGAACCTGACTCAAAATTTTAATGAGAAATTCGTATCTTTCGGAGGGCGTCAATTTATTCTGTCGCCACCGAAGTTTCAACTGTTTCAATGAAATTCGTTTAGGGTATGTCTTATTTGTCTATTCGTCTCCCAAATTAAAAGATAAGTGTTGAAGTTTAGCCGTTGGCAAAGTTTGGACAGGCGCTGGTGGTGCAGATTGGAATTATTACCTGGGTGGGTGGACTAATGCCGAAACTCCACGATTTATTCCGGTGGCCAGATGCCGACTACAATCACAATGATAAATTGTTTTAGAGCGTGACTCAAAATTTTTACAACTGTTTCCTTAGAGTTCGCTTTAGTATATTTATAAGACAGCCGTCCTTTAAATATCAAAACTATATGTTTAATTAATGGGTTCGTGATATCTAGTGAATATATAACATATGTTATATTTTTGTTACACTTTATTTTATGTATATAAAATAGATTTGTACATCTTGTATTTTTGATAACAATTAGTGTTTTTATTCTGCATCTGCATCCAATTCAGCCCATAAAAGTAGTTCATAAATCAATCACAGCATTTCGGTTATCATAATATATTGATATAAATTGTGCATATATTTGTATTTTTGTGTAAACCTCTAAATTACTTTATGCCAATTTTAATCAGTCACATTTTTTTTTTGATATGACTCATATTTACCCATTAAAAAAATCTATGATATCATATTAATTTAACGGGGAAGCTTACTACAGGTAATAAATTGTGCAAATATTTGTATTTTTGCGTAAATCTCTAAATTGGTTTATGCCAATTATAATCAGTCATAATTGCTTTTGAAAAAACTCTTAATTACACATTAGAAAAATCTATGATATCATATTCATTTAACGAGGAAGCTTGGAAGCTTACCACAATCAATTCTGACTGATTTATCAGGCTCCTTAAATAAATGCTCGTGACATTCCCTCACGATAGAGCCAGTGAGCTTTTTGTATCAAAATATTTGTGGACTGGTTTCAAGACGGTATTCACGACTTGCCATTACTCTAATGCAACACATGGTCACATGATTCAATACTTCTTCCGTATACTTGACAGACACTTTGAAAAACGTGCCTGAATATCTGCATAGGATATCTCACGCACCAAAACACAAACAACAGGTGAGGCAAAATGAACGGAGAGAAACAAAAAAAAACACGCTCTCGATTGTATTGTATTGTACTTCCTCAGATACATATTCTGTGAGTAGATCTTTGAGTATATCAAGTAGGGGGTAGTCAGAGGTACGTTCAAACATAACATCTGTCACATGCCCGTGCTTTGACAGATTGCAAGTCCATCGCTGCTAACTGATGGAAGATGCTTTTAATTTTTGGTTCTAGGACATGCCAGTTTACTCATGATGTTTTCATTCACCGTTTTGAGCACGTGTTATGCATACATCTATTATTCGAGTGCGAAATCCATTGGTATACGACCGGAAGAAACATTGATTTTTAAGCGGATTGGCGAAACAATTGGACCCATCCGTTTGTAAATTTAGCATAAAGGCTACCAATCATGCTGAGATACTTAAATGGCTGACTGTACCACCTTTTTTAATTTTTTTTGTCATCAATACTTTGCAACTTTCAAATCAAGGTTTGTCATTTAAATAGGATCACTTGTTTAGAAATTTTCTTTAACCTTTCTCGAGATTTTGTATAAAAAGTACATGGTGTCCCAGATCTAGTATGTTATCCCTAGGGGGTGATTCTTGACACTTATGAGAACAACAAATGTTCAACGACTTTTGTGAATTCGTTTTCATTGATGAAAATGGCAGAAAAAATCAGCCCTTTTTTTCGTAAAATAAAACAAATTTGCTATATAAGGTATGGTTTCCGATGTCAAACAAATTGTTCGATAAAACTATGATAAAAAATATCTTGGAGTTGGCATACAGTCCAAAATATGATAAAAGGATGTTTCAAACAATTTCAAACTATATTCATAACAATAAAATTTAAAAAAAAATACTTATTTTTCAGAAAAACTTTTTTTTTATTATTCACTTATATGGTTATGCTAAGTACACCTAATATACCTTAAAGTGGTTTGTCTAAGGTGCATGTAAGTATCGATTACTTGTTCACTTCCATGATCAGAATCGCTTAAAATACTAGTTCCGGGACACCTTGTATAACGTATCATCAGCCAGTATGAGTTTATTGCTTGTCAAACGCGAGGTCTATGACAAGTTTTATTTGATTAAAGAAAGAAAAGACGCACGGCTACAATGACTGAGATACATGGGAATGGCCTGTCCATTGCCAATTCAGATTGATGAGAGTAAGACATTTATCGTGGTTTTTCTACAGATTTTTTTGTGTCAGTGATGTATATGCGAGCCGTTTGCGGTTTAACCTTCAGTTATAAACTAGTGTGCTACGCAATCGGACGTCTTACTATGCATATGTTAACATTCCACCAATTTACTTAAATAATTTACCATCACGAGATATACCCTTTGCCCTACGGTCATGTAATACGGACAGTCGGTCGTTTTCTTACTATTCATATATCTCAGTCAGATATAATTATTGTATGCTTATATTTTGTAAATTGCTTCTAGACGAAAAAGTCAGGTCAAGAGTACTCTAAACCGGTGAGCATGTATGAAGAATGCGATTAGAGAAAATTAAGCAACAGAGATATATCAGAGTAGTAGCAAGTGGGAATCCGTGGTATCTGCCTATTCCTCCGGTAAACAGCGTATGAGCGTATGCCTCTGTGGCGCAGAGGGCGAAGGCTCGCCTGAGACGCAGAAGGTTCGATTCCCGCCGCGGGACAAATGTTTGTATGATCTACAAATATTTGTCTCGGGTTTGGGTGTTTTCTATGTATAATATGTAAGTATTTACAGTTCCCATATCACAAGCTCTGCTTACTTTGGAGCTAAATGATGCTGTGTGAAAAAATGTCCACCATTTTTTATTTCTAGATATACAGTTGTAAAGTCTGATGTAGAACAATAGCTAAACATAATTTTAAAACCTCTTCATTTTTCAGTTACAAAACATTGTGTTATGCATGCAATGTTGTCTCTTATAAAAACAACGTCATCTTACGTTAAAACTTAAAGTGAAACTTCGAGAATAACTCTCTCCAACTGTCATAATGTAAATGTGATATTCAGTGATATGTAATCATATAGGTACCGATGTTTATTGATACTGTCGACTAGCAAACCAGAAATAGACAAGTGGTTCCATAACTTCGCCCGAGTCGTATGTGCGGAAGAAAGTGGACCGGTTGAGTATCACTAAGCTTTGCACACATAATATCTACCTACAATTTCATACTAACATACATTCTAATTGCACATGCATACATAATACATAATAAAGTTAGTTGCTCAGCGAAATGTACATACTTAAGTTTAATAACTTAATTACCTAATTAAAAAACAGTAAAGAAAGTAAACTGTCCTCTTCATATTAAAAATAAGAAAATAAGTCTGTTTTCTATTAGTAATATGACTACAGGTAGAAAACAGAGTTTAAATCACCGACCGCAGGCAGGGTACCCAAAATGCTGATATTACCACGTTGAATAGCAATGCTAATGTCTGACCCATGTAAGCGTCAGCAATTTAATAACTGAAACTGTACGAGCCTGCAACACTATCACTGATTCGAAAATAAGTAAATACTCGGTACCTACCTATTCTGCCTGAATAATTGAACGCTTGATTCCAGAACAATCTACTATAAATGTAGTCTAGCTGATATGGCTTGAGTGAATTATGTAGTCATTTGGTCCATCCCGTAGCCCACTAGGCGTTCATTAATACTTGAGCAACAATCGGCGTGTACGCCCTCTACGGGATCCGATCCCATTACTTAAGATGGGATCAATTTTAATAGAACTATGATGTAGTTATGACACAAGATAGGATAACGTCAATTAAATTCACTGATAATTATTCTAATAATATTGTCAAAGTTGATGAACTTCGCGTATATTGCTTGTTTAAAGAATAAAGCGATTGAAAATCAATAAACAACACCGCAAATATGATATTATCGGCTTTAAATGTTTTGTATGTGTGAAACTGTCCTTAAAAAGCCTATTCGCAGAGAGAGTTGTAGACATGTGACGCGAGTGCTTATCTAAGATCTTTTTTAGGACAAGATTATATCGAATTCATTACATTTAAATGTGAAATTATCAGGATCGCCGACAAGTTTATTGTGGCAAACGTTTTATAACGAGATTTTGAAGATAAGCTGATTTGCCTGTTCATTCTCAATGGTTAAGAGTTAGTTTAATAAAAATATTCGAGATTTAAACAGTTTGTTTATCCTCCTCCTTGCTTCGATATCCTCAATGGATACTCTAGATAGAACTCTAGATTTGACTATTTATTTCCATCGGGTTCAGTCTTCAGCGGCTTTAATACTAACACTGAAGTCGGTTGTAAAACGAATTTTGTTATCTCAACGCATGGGCATCCGTTCCTCTTTTCTTGCCAGTGACAACTAGTTTTTCAAGGTTATCTCCTCCTTTCCTGGCAATGCGTTCATGATTAAGAAAAGAATCAAAAACGGAACCTAGTTGCCAGACCGAAGCCTGGAAAAAGTGTAACGACATTATTGAAACAGACAATAAAATATAACAATAATAATATTTTTATACCACTATAGACCCCCGTATGTGCTATCATTAAAAATGTCTCTCAAAAACTCGGAGGTTTTCTTAACCATTTTCAAATATGTTTTGTTTCAAATATGCGCGTGATCATTTCGGAACAAAACGTGTAAGAAGCGCACGCGCGTTGAAATCTTTTCAATGAGTGAGTTAACATTTCATAAAGGTGACGTATCGTAACTGCGTTTCGTTCCGTATCAGTGAGTATTCGAATAAATTAAAACACATTTTTGCTAATCAGGGCATGACAAACAATGTATTTAATGTTTTTTTATAAACTCAACAATAGTCCCCGCTTTGTTAACGTATTACTATCCTACTAATATAATAAATGCGAAAGTCTGTGTGTGTGAATGTTTGTTAACACGTATCTCGGTAGCTACTAAACCAGTTTTGATGAAATTCGAAATGTAGATAGTTGAGGTTCTGGAATAATACATAGGCTAATCTAGTTTTCGAAAATCTAGAAATAAAGTTCCTGTGGATTTTTTTATTCTTGGTAAGATTAGCTCAAAACTCGGTACAAATAAACTTTATAAAAAATTAAACACGCATTTTTTATTTTTTTAATACTAATCCTAGGAGGTTTGCAACAAAGTTCTGAAATTTGTATGGACAACAAATATACGCTGGTTTGATACACTCAAAAGTTGGTGGTTTATCAATATAACACGGCGAATCCGCGGGCAGAAGCTAGTTATAAATATATAAAGATTTAGAATACAAAGAAACATGCTGTTTCAAGACTATCTTCGTGGCCACACTGCCGACTGCTAGGCGACAAGGCAGCCAAGTAACTTGCTACCAACATAATCGCACCATAGGTGTGGCCGCACTGCAGACGGTTTGACATCGAAGCGTCTTGGTGGCTCAGGTGAACGCACTGTAAGCTTCAAGCAAAGTATCTTGCAGTCAGGCCACGCCTTTACAGATATACATCAAATCATTGAAGATATCAATGATTCGATATCATGACATGATTGGTAAATATTTGCATTTGTGACGCAACCATACTCACTACACAGTTCAACGTAAGTTGAACTTCGAAAACCGCGATCTAGATCAGACACAATGCAATATCATAGTGGCATAGTTGCACAAGTGTCATTGCCGTCATTTGCATCACAATCAGCAACTGGCAACCACCGTGCAATTATTGTATAACCTCTCTGAGGTACCTCTCGGAAAATTCCTTGACACTTGCACTTAAGCCATTAGTTCTGTTATGAGCTTTGTGGGAGAGCTATGAAGATTATTTGCAGAATTACGTTGTTTAATACAGTATGGTTATATTCTCAGGCGAGATAACTATATATTTTTTTCTATATGTATATGAGTAATATAGTAATTGTAGTGTTCGTGTATTGGAACGTTATAAAGACAGACTTCTTGAAATGAACCATGTAACCAATAAATGCTTGACAGTTGTAGCGTGGCTTGCCTACAGACGTTTTTTAGAAATGTAGTAATGCTCTGAGACACAACAGGGTCATGTAGGGCACTTCATAAAAGATGGTCGTCACTGTAAGATCTACAAGTAAGAGAATAAAGCAATTACTGTGAGTTCTCCATCAGAAGCTTTTTATTTATAACAACAATACAGTAAGTATGTTAACAAGAAACCAAATGGTACATAGCTTTAAATAAAACATCATATATCATCCTCACACAATGTCCTCAGACTTCTATAATATTCAATATCAGCTTCTTTCATCACTTTTTTACCATTCTTTATGACGTTTCTCTCTAAAAAGTAATACCGTCTTTAGAATTTATATATTTGAGTATTTTTGATTGATAAACGTTTGTGCATCTATTTATTAGATTTCTTTATCCTCAAAGGATTGCTGGAAGAAAACTCTTGTTAAGGTTCAGCTCATGTTTGTATATGTCCGATATGTAGGTTTTTTGACTGTATTAGATATATTTTATTTTGTCAATATTTCAGGTTACGTAACGTCTTAGGTTGCTAAAGAGTGTTCCACTAAAATTCATTAAAAAATTATAAAATACCTACCTACCTAAAACAAAGATAATAATAATAATAATGCTGGACATTTTCACACAGCATCATCTAGCCCCAACAAAGCAGAGCTTGTATTATGGGAACTACATGACTGATATACTACTTATATACTTTTTTAACATACATATTTTACATACAAAACTCCCAGACCCGAAACAAACATTTGCAAATCACACAAACATTTTTCTCGCAGTAGTAATCGAACCCGCAACCTTCTGCGTCTCAGGCGGGCCTTCGCTCACTGCACCACAAAGGTCGTCGATTAACTATTATCTATGTACATTAAAGAATTAAGTTAGACCAAAAATAAACTATTACTTACCACGTTAAGAACAACATTAGTAACCAACAAAGAAGACATTATGTCTAGTTTATTCGATGTGTATTTAATATAATTTCGGTCAAGGCATCTGTTATTTAATCTTTGAAGAATGCAAAATTAAATAATAGTTGACATCGTCCTGCTTCTATATGTAGGTAAAATAGGCAATAAATAAACAAGGCAGATGTCGCATTTTTATGTAGTTATAAAATAGTAATTATTAGAATTATTTTGAAAAAGAAGTCAGATAAAATGGCGATATAATTTACGGCGATGGGCTTGCACGCAAAATGTCAATTTTGGACGTGCCGCTGACTACCCTCTACTTAGTATACTAAAAGATCTACTCACTGAGTATGTATCTGAGGATGTCCATCATAGGTATACAGTCGTGATCGTGTTTGTTTTTGTATTTTTGATAATAGTTTGTTCTAAAAAGGTATGTTTTATCAAAAAAAAATATTAAAAACATTCGCTATTGATATTCAGTTAGATTAAAAACATAAAAAAATGTATAAAATTATGTAACGAATTCGACGAAGCTTTAATCATAACTTTGAAACGCTGTTCATCTGAAGTTGTTTTATCAATTATTTAATGAAATTGTTTTGTAATAACACTTATTCAAGGATTTATTTTTATTGTTTGACAGACCATTACCTAACAACAGGACAAGGACTGATTTAATCATGATTTTAATGTTTTTTAACCAGACGTTTGTACTTGCGAAATAACTAACCTATATCACATAATTATAAACTAAGGCTAAGTCCTGTCTCTCGTTTTTTGCGGTTGAAATATAGTGCCTTTAAAATGTCTTACCATTGTAGTGATTTTAGATTTGCTAGTATAAAATATTTTATTTTAAACCGTAAAAAACTCAAGTAATGAAATTGCTCTCCTCTATAAGAGCCTCTTACTCGCCGGTAGATGGCGGTTTGTTCAAATAAAGTGGCTATTCCGCTTTCTGTATGCCAGTTTTAATCAACGTGGTGCGAACACAGAGTAAGACCAAGATAAAATCGTTAAAAATACGTTTTATTTATTCGTACGCTGAGTTTTTGTTAATTTGTTTTTGAATTATAATCTGTGCAGTTCTTTTTACGTTGGTGACATTTGCCTGGTATTGTTTATGGTTTCAACGCGAATTATAAAGTTGACAACACTTTTAATTCTTGTTTGAATGAGTTTTGTATAATATTCAAGATTGTGACTTCAAAATAAATAAATAAATAAATAAATAAATAAATAATGGTGGACATTTTTCACACTACATCATCTAGCCATAAACTATAAATATTAGAATAAATACATAATAACAAATAAATATTCAACTTAGATAGGTGTATGGAAAAAACATGACAAAGGGACAAGGAGTATCTGGTAAACTAATAAGGTAAACTGTGGTACATAGGTACCACAGTTGTATGATCGGCATTTTGTTATTAGGGTAAACTTTTCTTACAAATAAATAGTTAATAGTGATTTTAAGTAAAGCTGATAGGTTTCAATAATACTATTATTAAGCACTGTAGATCCTATTAAAAAAAATTCTGGTCAAATGCTGGTCATTTTTCAAACAGCATCATCTAGCCCCAAAGTAAGCAGAGCTTGTGTTATGGGAACTATATGACTTATATACTACTTATATACATAGAATACACTCATACCCGAGACAAATATCTGCAGATCATACAAACATTTGTCCCGGGAAGGTCTTCGAACCCACAACCTTCAGCGTTTCAGGCGCCACTACGCTACAGGGGTCGTCAAGAAGCAGATCTGTTTCATGTCAATAAAATATTACATACTTTGGCATTTTTTTAGATCGAAATTTATATTTAGATCTAGCCGTTCTATATGAAAACTGATTCTGTGGTTAGGAACGTAGGTGTTTTTAACCCGTGTGTAGCTAAGAGCTCTTACGGACGTCAAGTGCACTTTTAGCTCGGCTGATTAAGTTCACGAAGCGAGGTCCCGGCCGAAATTCCTTTTTGTTATAATGACAGGAGGAACGGTTGCTCTCTAAATGAAAAGACACGTTTGAACTCCTAGCTATAAATAGCACCTAGTATAGCTTTGTGCTATCGTCTACTGTTACTGTTTTTTATAGTTGGTTAGTTTTCCACGAAAAACAAGCACATTTCCAATCCTTTATCAAGAATCTTCGTAAAATCAGGGATCTTAGTTAACATCAGCTATTTTATAAGTAAAATTTGTTGGTATGATTTTTTCAAAAAAATTACACATTTTTCTTATAAAGTTCCGCTTTCGTACACTTTGGAGGGCACATAAAAATGTCAACCCTAGTTTTAAAAGTCACTAAGATAACGAAGGACTTTTTTTAAGTATAACAGCTAAAGTAAACTCAGAATTTAAGGTTGGTGGTTTTTACTCAGTGTTTTTTTTATTACTTTGTTTTTTTTTTTTATTACTTACCCTGCTGTAGAATCAGATATGTTATGAAATAATTAATGATAATACTTTATCTTGTGGTGTACGATAAATTATTTTTTTTAATTCTACAAAAACAAAATAAAAAATAATTCACTATAAATGAAAGAACAATGGGCGATCTTATCAAATGAATTAATTAGTTAATTCATCGAACAAAGTCAAATGTCACGTCTAAACCTGATCAAAAAATATAGCATTGTTTAATATACGTTATAAAGTATACCTAGTTGTGTATTTGTTGTATTTTTTTATTGTGTTTTTCTATACTATTTTAGCTTGATTATTTGCATCTTGTAAACAAACCTTAATTGAAGGTAAAACTCAAGTTGAGTTCTATTTTAGTATTCCTTGAATATACGAAAACCAAGTACCTAGTATGAATATTCAACACTACTTTTTTATCTTAATTGCTAAAAGGTTGAGGTTTAAAGTTACCCGAACGACATTTTATTTTTTTAAACAACGTTTTACTTAAGATTCATTACGAGATAACTGTACGCAACCAATTCTGAGATATACAGGTACCTTCAGCGGCAATAATATAAAAAGGAAGATATATTTGTCATTTCAATATATATTTTTGAGGATATGATAAAAACCGATTTCAAATAACGAGAAGTTGATAAAAATTCCAATATGAAATTTAATCCATTATTTTCACCTTAAGAATCTTTCGTGGATTTTTCCATAAAAAGTATACAGGAATACACTTGAAGTATACCCACATTAAAAAAAAACATTAGAATCAGTTCACAATTGGCGAAGATATCGCGTAACATACACACAAAAAAAACTAATTGAAAACCTCCTCTTTTTTAAGTTTGTTGAAAAAGGGTTTCAGTTTTATCAAAACTAATTAAACGATGATTTTGCAAGAGGTTCGTCTTGGGGGGACTTCAAAGAACTTTTTTGGAGCTGACTTTTTTATCAGCTGTGTTGAAAAGCATGTTAAGACAAATCAAATAACCTATTTTAATTTTTTTTCTCTTTGGAAAACTGAACTTTTGTAATCAACTGTACCAGCTAAGTAGTTAGTTTGCAAAACAACACCAAATGGCCAATGACATCCCAGGAATGGCAGGACTTGGATGCGCCTTGCCAAACCTGTTTCGTATTATAAGGAACACTTTAAGGATACGGAGGTATTGGAAAGCTTTAGCATTTTCATAAGTGTAATGGGACACTAAAATGCCGAAATAACTGTTATTGGCACCTGACTGTCTTTTTTAAAATGTGTTTTTGGTGCTTAAAATTATTGTTTTTATATCTTATAAAATAACTTTAAGTTAATTGTTCCCTTCAAATTATCATAACTTTGCATTTTATGGTATAAATATAGGTATAACTAATATTAGGTAGAACGAGTTTATTGTAAACACTGTTGAAAATCTTGCCTGGCGTCTAGATAAATACCTCACTTCCTTTCAAGCTAACGCAAATTTGTCAAGGTAAAACTTGGCAGCAGTCACGTGACATGTCCATAGCTAAAGGCATTTCCATACATCTTTCCGCAGTCGTTAACGCCAACAGAAAGTCGTATTTGTCTAGACCCCATCTTCATTAAAGTATCAGATTTATTAGTCAACATTACGTCAGGTTAACAGTTTTATGTAACTATATCCACTAGCACTTTGCTAATAGATTGGTTGGTGAGTCCGAGAGACTCCTTGAGCTCTCTTCGGGCTTTGGGTTATGTGTAATTACATTTTCTGCCTGATTATTTTATAAAAGTTATCAGGGTACGATTGGATGTCGGTCTCAGCTACTCAAGACGTCAAGCCATATTAGAGGATGACTTGAAAACTCCGATATCAGAATTGTCTAGTGGACAATTCCAGTTAAAAGAATTAACTTTATTAGCTTTAATATAATTTAAGCTTTAGTTTAGTCCTATCGCAAAATCCTAATGATTTTGTCAAATCATAAACAGTTTCGCCGCCAAATACTGAAACAGGTTTCGTAGCTTTTAATATTGCATAATGCGCCATATCTTTCCAAATCTACTGAAATCTTACGAGCATTTTAGTATTTACTAGTATACAATATTGTGCTTAGCGAACATGATAATTTTTATATAAGATTTTTAACTTTATGAAAAACAAGAAATAATCATAGCCAAAATAATTGAAATTCGGGTTCAAAGCAAGTTTGTAAGTCTATTGGTTCAATTTAAATGTAATTTAACGTCTGTACGCTATAATTACTAAGATTTAGGACGCCGGACATCGTCGGTTGACCAAGCCACTCAAGTTGGTCTCTGCCCAACTTAATTTCATTGTCGGACACTACCATAGCTAACTGCTTGGAAACAAACTTAGGGTTAGTTGGGGAAATCGTTCAATTGCTATGTGATTTAATAAACTTGGTTCTACAAATAAAACTAGAATTCCGAAGAAAAAACTGACCATTATAATTGCCATTACTCAAATGCATAAAATAATAAAGTTTTCATTTTACAGTTTGCCTATTTTTGGAAGAGACCGCTACTAGCGATAAAACCGCCTATTATACATTTCTCATTTTTAATCTGTACCTATTCGTATGAAGTATTCATATATCTAACATTTATTTTTCATCTATCAAATGCTTCATAAACGAATATCTGAAATTTGTACGAGATTAAAAGTGATTACAAAATAAATGACAGTTCTGACAAAAAAAATATCAATTTCTGAATTAAAAAAACTGCACGCTTTCTACGATTGGCCACTCCGCCCTTTGGATTAACTCTGTCATGGTAATTAGCATTTATTGAGATTGACCACGCAATTGTTACGTAATTTAATTGGCGCAAATCGATTAGTACTTTGGTTTGAAAAAAATCTTCAATACAATCTTTAAAAAAATTGTATGACAACGGTTTTCAACATTAATTAATTATAACGAACATTATAGTCAGATGTGTTAATTTCTGAATAATAATGATCAAATATAATTATTTGAAATGTCACACCATCCTAGAACATGTTAATACATGTTCTAGGATGGTGTGACATTGACTGATTGTAATAAAACAAGGTACTTTTTGTCACCCACAAGTTAAGCTTATGACGAATAGTCAAAACTGATAAGGCACTGGGCGATCAGTCCTTTGACCGCCCCCCTTATTACAAAAGAAAAAAAGCAAAATGGTAATGGGAGGGAGACGCTCATTTCGCCATGCTTTACAATGCCTACTACATTTGAAACTTGAAAAAGGGAAGATGTGTTCCATTTTCAAGTTTTTGATATTGTTAAGCCTATCAAAAGAACTCGTTTACTATTTCCATAGTGTGATTAGGGGTCTGGTTTCAAAGTTTAAATCGCTGTGATACTGTTGAGTGTAGATCTACCTTCATTGTTGCTGACTAAAATATATTTGTGTCGAGTTTCAGTATCCTACTTATCTTAATAGAGAAGAAACTTACCAACTATATGAATGAATACGAACCATAGGGCTTAAAAACTCAAACTCTAAGGAATCGATCAAGTGAGCTAGTTTTTGAATACAGCAAATAAAACGTAGCACTTAATCAGAAAGTAAGGTGTTTTCTACTTTTCTTATTTTGGATCGATTACAACCGCCTCAGAACTTAGCCGTTTTATTTTTGGACTGTAAGTTAACCAAAGGCTTCACAGTATGAATAAAAATTATACTGAGCTGTATTAAAAGACAATTTAGATAGAAACTTGTTGCTGTTACTAGGTCGTGAATTCCCTTAAACTCGCGCAAGGCCGGTAGACGTCGCTTTCATTGGAAAGTCAGCCGGAACTACTTGTAATCGTAACTCACTTCAATGTATGGCCTTATTGAGCATCGCGTGAGATTTGACTATTTATTATTTTTTTAAGTAGTGAACCGGACGGTGCATTTCAAGAAGATTACTACATGGATCGATGTCGTCTCAATTCTAAAGACAAGTCATAATATGTAAGTTTTTGTCTGTATTCTCTATGTAAAGAATGAATAAAGATTTTTACTCATATTTTGTGCAATAAAGAATTTTCTACCTATCTAGCCATCTATCTAAAGATCGGACGTGTTCAAGGTTATGGAAGATGATGGATGAATGTAGTTTAAGATTGTTCGTCATGCCACTCTTTTGAGGAGTCACAATAATTCAGAAGTGGACTTCTTTGTGGTGATGTGTTTTAGTGGTTTTAAATGCATTAATCATTTTATAAAAGAAAGAGTGGCTTAACTCTGTCCTACACTGTCTTGAACTTGACTTCCTTTAGTACAATATTTTTTACAAATAAACCAAATTAATCTACGCGCGAGTTCTTCTTATTTATCAAGTCCAGTAAGCCATTTTTTATCGGTTCGTTATGGTAGATCTGATACTGCCCACCAATAATAGGACAACCATATAATTTAAAATCCATATATAATTTGAAATCCTAACATTCTATATGTTCCTACAGTTAGCACTAATTATAGGCAAAATTATTTTCTGTGGAGAGCTGTTAGCTTGTTTAACTCGTTGGCTAAGGCAAACGCTTACTTAGTGATCATTTTTTCTGCACAGATTAGGCACCCAACTGATATTGTGTTTGTATTAAAGTGTGTGTTGTATTTTATATATATTCTACCTTTCCTAATCGTCTACTTTACCTGTTTATGCCTTACTTATACATTTCTTATTCTATTTGTGGAAACTTTTAATTGGCCTTCTTATATTATGTATAATATTTACTTAAATACTTTTCCTGTAAGCTAGCTGTAAGTTTTCCTAAGATTTAAATAAATAAATAAATTTAAATTAATTTGATAGTATAAGGAAAAAAGAACCAGAGGAGTTGGAACCTAGATCTTCGATCCTATATAATTTCCAAGTTCAATGGGATATCAATCTCCACTCAGCTTGATACCGATAAAAAAAAACTGTCACTTTACTCACTCACGTCCCCACACCAACAAACCACGCTATCCCATTCCTTTGGAATGGAATCATTTAGAATCCGTTTTGATTTCGTCATGTCCCCCACAGCGCCCAGACCAAGAAAAAGCCTACATTTTTGACCCCCAGTATAAATCAGTTCTCTAATCTAAATCCGGCTGATCACCCACCTCATGACAGGAGCCGTCGTTTGTGAATACAGGCGTAGCAAGCCCTATAATTCCGGAGTTAAACTTCTTATTGACTGCCCGAAGCGCATTATTTTGCACTCCGAAGTCCAAACTAGCAATTTTCATGTTTCGAACTGAGATTGGCTGGAATCTTTTAATCAAAGGTTTACTTACGCTTTGAGATTGGCTTTTGCTACACAATCTATTTGTTCTGCTTTTAGTCTACAAGTTTTTATTTCGATTTGGTTAGTTCCCTGCATCAGTTCGAAACTTTTCGGAGCTTACTATAATTATAGTGAATGACGTCACAAAATCTACTTGGCAAATCTCCTACATAAATTTTTGAGCATAATTTTTTTAAGCCCCTTTTAACACGTGATTTTATTAATACAGATAACCACGTCTGTTCCGATCCATAAATAGTAAGCCGCACGTTTTAATGACCGTTTTTGCAGTGATAAATATTGAATATACATTTTTGTGGGTCAGTGACGTTAACGAGTAAACATGACCGGTGACCACAGAAAAGTAGCAACGAATATAACAGTAAATACACTTGCTCAGGCGGACCATCGATGAACCGAATTGCCGACTAATTGCTTGGAAAATCTGAGTAATCACGTGGAGTTGGTAAAACGTGCTGTCACAAAATTTAAGGGAAATATTATTATGTATGTTTGGGATGTTTGATCGGTTAATGTTCAAATAATATTATTATGTATGTTTGATCGGTTAGTGTTTCAATAAGCGGCGATAGGTTTGCGACCTGTCACTTGGAATGCTACTTAATTGCAAAACGCTGGCATATGCCAAATATAATATTTGAACATGCCTCTAACTACCCTCTACTTGAGTATGTAAGAGGATGTTCATTATGGGAAATACAGTCGTGAGCGTGTTTGTATGTTTCTGAGTAATGCCTTAGCTTATTCTCAGCGGCTTAGATTACCTACGGTGTTGTAGATATTCCCAAGTTGGCTGTGATATTCATACACTACACTTTTCATCCCAGATTCTCATATTAACTAAATAATTAAAAAATATTCAAGTTTTTTATGGACTTTTAGTGCGCAAGTCTAACTCGCAACTTTATTGAACGACAATTTTTTTTACTGATTATTTTCAATTAAATTATTTTTGTGCTGCAAAAGTAGCAGTATATTATTACTAGAATACAAACTATATTAAGACGAGACGCGGTTTTTATTTCCAAGAAGTTATAGCAAAATTCTTGTTTTTTATGTAGCGTTTTTACTCCATAACAAGCTTTAGCCTCTACTGTGTGATTGATGACTAACATACACACAAGTCATTCGTACTTGATCATGACATAGATTTTGCGAGAAATCCTTCTGAGCGAAACCGGTTTGTTTGTTTATTTGCAATGGGCTGGTACATAGTACATAATATTAATGATGCATATAACACTTAACAATTGATGAAATGATTATGTACATAATTATGGATATATTTAATTATTAAGGAAGGTATACTCATGGAGAGGAGATTGCACCGTTTTTTTTTTTCAAAGTATTATATTATTTTATAACAAAAAACAAACATGCTCACGACTTTATTTCCCATGATGGACATTCTCGGATACATACCGGTTTCCTCACGATGTTTTTGTTCACCGTATTGAATTTTTTTTTTTATTATTTACTGATGGCATAGCCTGATAATTAGCCTTGTTAATAACTTAAAACGTTTCTACAATAACTTTGTCTGAGTGTTGTTGCGTAACAGCAATTTAGTGTCAACCTAGGTAGTATAATCTCGCTTGGAAGGTAGGTAGATATAATATATAATGGCGCGACATTCGCAGTTTGTCACGAAATTTAAAATCTAAACAATCTTTATTTGCATCTTTATTGCCACTAAAGAAAAATGACAACATTCAAAATTTTTGCATAACGCAAACAAACTCCACGATAACTTTAACTTACACTATTTTAATGATTATTAGTGTTTTAGGGTTCCGTAGTTACCAAGGAAACCTTATATTATCGCCATGTCCGTCCGTCTGTCTGTCTTTCTGCGGCTTAGCTCAGAGGCTTTTAGTATTAGAAAGCTCATTTAGCATGGGTAAACATATTAATCGCGCCAACATAGTGGTAAAATAAAAATCCTAAAATATTTATTTTAGGATTACCTGCCCTACACGTATGTCGGGGATATTTTTTTCTCTGTCTCATAATGTGGGGTCTCATAAGGTCGTTCAAAAATATTGCAGGTGTGTGAAAACTATTTTCCCTTTGCGAAATATAAGGCTTTAAAGTGCTAATAGAGTCAAATGTCATAGTATCAAACAAAAAGCCCCCTTCTAAGTCAGCATATTGTGACGAGCAACTACGAAACCCTATACTACGCGTTGTCCGACACGAACTTGGTCAGGATTTTTATTATATTCATGGATTACATGACATGTCTTTCTTGCACGGTCAGTGGGTAATGCACACCTAAAAAAAAACACCACAAGGAAAAAACATGCATCTAGATATCTCTAGCTAAAACCTTTTTATTTAGTTCTTAGTGTTTGGTATATGATTAGGTAATTAAAAAAAGGTAATAGATTAAAATATCCTACAATATTGTTCTACAAAATATAAATAAATAAACACAAATAATTCTGATCCGGCACTAGGATTCTGTGTATGGTATAAGAAACTATGAGTACCATGGTACCATGACACCCAGACCGAAAGACAGAAACAAATATCTGCAGAACATGCAAAAAATAATTAAATGCACTATGCATGTAATTATTTAGTTAAGTAATTTCTTGCTGTAAGCTGTAAGTTATCTTAAAATGTTAAAATAAAATATAAATTTTCCTGCATCGGTAATCGAACTTGCACCTTGCGCAGCCGCATTATTGTCCTGGTTTACTATATTATAATGTGTAATATAATCCAAGGATTCTTATATTATGATTTCAAACTCTTTTCACTCATCAAATGGTACATAAAGTATTATATTAGAATATAAGTATTATATCACTTATGTGGTTCCCATAGTACAAGCTATACTTAGTTTGGATCTAGATGACGTTCTGTGAAAAAATGACCAGCATTATTTATTTATCAGTCATACTTCAATCTACATGTACCCTAAGCACGAGTTTCTACCAGTCCATTAAACTGCTGGTAGCGTCTCGGTTTTGTTTACATCGATCTAAGCAGCTAGTCGAACTTAGACCAAGTAACTATCAACGTCGTCAATATTCTGTAGAAGCACATTTCATAGGCCTTCTCTATTAGGTACCACGACGAACGATCGTGTTAGATAGAGACATTCCATTAATAAATTAGAGGGATCTGCCATTGCAATGATTATTTCTATAAAAGGCAAGTATATTGTTTTGCATGACCTACCTCAGATGCATAAATAATATTCTCTACAATTGTAAGAAGTATTTATTGTAATAAAAGGACATCTCAATAAATGACTCTTTACTATAAAAAGTATAAACGTAGAGCCCGTATATACGTATGCCGTAAGAGATTGTTTTCCTGTGTTTGTATAATATGTCTGTTAAAACTTATTTCCGTAAAGGCTTCTACAATTTAAATGTGATTTTATGCAAATGATTTGTGTGACTTCAAGGATGGTCTTAGATAGGTTTTGTTGTCAAAATCACTAGAGGACACTGCAACAAACATGAAAATGGTGTTAGTATTTTAATAAAATTAGCTTCTGTTATATTAAATAAATAAATAAATAATGCTGGACATTTTTCACACTGCATCATCTAGCCCCAAAGTCAGCAGAGCTTGTGTTATGGGAACTACATGACTGATATACTACATAAGTACTATACTAAATACTTATACACTTTTTTTGTAAATACAATATAATATTATATATAATATTATATAATAGGTTGGGGAAAAAGTTTCTTCGCATTTTTTAAGAAAATTCAAAACATTTTTTAATATAGTTTATTTACATTTAACTAAAGTATGTAGGTACCATTTTGTTCGATAACTTTTTGCCATTTTGTAGGCAGGGACATGATCCCATTGCTATAAAAACTTTGGGGCTTCTGTTCAAAATACCGCGACAAGTGGTTTTGGCAGTCCTCTCGTGATGTTAACCTGACACTGCCTAAAGAATTCTGAAGAGACCGAAACAGGTGGAAATCTGAAGGTGCAAGGTCAGGACTATACGGCGGATGCATTAACACATCCCAGCCAAACTCTCTTAATTTTTGCTGAGTGGCTAAAGATGTGTGAGGTCAAAAATGGTCAAAAATTTCTTCAAAAACGGTTCGGTTTCATTACGTCGTAATAAAGAATCACAAATGAGAACACGGTTCATTAGGTTTCTTTCAGTGAGCTCGTGAGGTACCCAAATATCGAGCTTTTTTGTGTACCCAGTTTTTTTCAAATACGCCAAAACTGTTTTGTGGTCAATTCCCAGTTCTTCAGCTACGTCGTAACTACTGATATGCCGATCTTGCTCCACTTTTTCAAAAATGGCATCCATTTTATCCGTAATAGGGCGACCAGAGCGACGTGCATCTTTGACATCAAAATTTCCGGATTGAAAACGCTTAAACCAAATTTGTGCTACTCTCACAGACACTGCACTAGGTCCATAAACATCGCAAATTTTTTTCGCGGCTTGCGTTGCATTTTTACCTTTTTTGTAGTAAAATTTTAAAATGTATCGAATTTCTTCATTAGATTCACTCATCTTAACAGTACGAAAAACAAATAAAAATCACACATTTTCCTAATTTGAATTTGGAATTATCTTCTTTAAAATTTAAACTTTTAATGATACCAAAACCAGCCAGATACAAATAGTATAGCCAAAGAGATTTTATTACAAGTTCATACATACAATAATGCGAAAAGACTTTTTCCCCAACCTAATATTATATTATGAAGATCTACTCACTGAGTATGTATCTGAGGATGTCCACCATGGGGAATACAGTCGTGAGCGTGTTTGTTTTGTTTTGTTTGTTTTGAAAACACCCAGATCCAAAGATTTGTATTTTTCTTTTCATTTAAGACGAGTCGTCATTTTGTGGTGGCCATTCAATGTAACATTATTTATTAGAGCAGAACATTCAAATATAAATTACTTTTACCTACAGGTAATCCATCTATACGCTTATTAGAGACGGTGAATTAAATACTGACGAAATTAATTTGATATCCAGCCCAGCATTGAAGTTTATCAAGGTATCAGGATTACAAAAGGCTAAAACCTCAATACGTTTATAACATCCCACGTTGTAAACTTGTAACAAAAAAAAGAATGCAATTCCATAAACCGAATATATCAACGTTCCGTTTCTTCCCCGATTTCTCAGAAGGTGTTTTGGGAGGTTTCTTCAATATGAGATCATCGTTATGTTTTATTCAGGTACCCAACCCAACTGTAATTTCAACCAATAATTTGTACACTTATAACCGTCTAAGGGTGTCGCTGTGGTGGTTTTGGTCTAATGAATTTCGTCTATCGCCAAAACGTTCAATGATGAATTAAAATATACCTTTTATATTAACAACTTCACAGTAAAAAGGGTGGTGCTTAAGAGTACTGTAGGTAAGCCTAAGCAGAAACTTATATAAAGCAGTCGTTACTTTAAAAAGCGTTTATTTGTAATGCCGCTTGCATTGTTTCTCAACTCAATTTACATATTTCATTAAAAAAGCACAATACAAGTCCACTGAAAGAAGGTCAGGAGTTCCTGATACTTACGATACGAGTTGTAACCGTGGCAAGAAAACGCGAAAAATAAGACACAGAAAAAAAAACTGCAAAATATATTTTATCCCGCAGCGATAATCGAACCCACATCTGATAAACGCCCTGTTACGAACGTATTTTTGTATAATCCTTTAAAATCATGAATCAAAGTCAATAGGTGTTTATCAATTGAAATCGTAAAGAACGTGTAGAAACATCAATTTATAAACTACGTGAATTAAAATCTCAGAATTTTATTATTATTTTTATTTTATAGGAAGGAATTTACCACTATAAACAAAACCAAAAAATAATATCATGGTATATTCTGATAACTTATAGCTCTGATAATAAACGTACGAATTTAGCTAGTCAGTCTAATCTATCGTTTTTAACGACAAAACAAATATTTAAATGATAAACATTAAAAAACGTGCATAATTATGTACTGTACTATCGGCAAAGGCACCGAATAAGTTTCAACTTATTCCGAGTATCTTTATCTCTCTTTTAGAGGTGAGTGATTGCGACTCTCTCCCTCTAGCGACGCGTCTTGCATTTGAATATTATATTTTATTATATACCTTAATTTTATTTCACAGCAAACAAAAAAAAAACACGCTCATGACGTTATCTCCTTCATGTGGATCCTTAGATTCATACTCAGTACTTTCCATAAACCAACCATAAAAGTGTACCTACCTAAACAGCTAAAAATAAACGTAAACTATTTAGTTATTATATTGAACTATAAAACTTAGCTATTTAAGGAATTTACTACGAGATCGTTTTAGCTTCTCTTAGACAATCAAAACTAGTTACTACCTATATTACCACCGTAAATCATAAAGCTTATAAAGCAATTTCACACGTTCTTATTGCACAATATTGCTAGTATCATGGGTTTAATTTATGAGCAATTCATACCATAATAGTACATCCGAGTTTCCTTAACATAAAGAAGAAATCACGTAAAGTCGGTCAAGTCAATGGATGTATTCTAAGATCTTGACATTCGCTAAATACCTACATAATTGTATTTGAACAATGTACTTATATGAACTTTTATATATTTTTTGGAGTGATAGCAATCTTGATACTTTTTAT
This sequence comes from Perizoma affinitatum, assembly GCA_961405105.1. Classification (NCBI taxonomy): domain Eukaryota; kingdom Metazoa; phylum Arthropoda; class Insecta; order Lepidoptera; family Geometridae; genus Perizoma; species Perizoma affinitatum. The sequence continues at coordinate 10,097,063 of OY560194.1, read as the reverse complement.
AGAAAAGAAGGTGATCGAGACGTTAAAACCATTATAGAAAATGATAATGCAAACTGAACGATCAAGCTTCGCTCAGAAAGCAGGTATGACGTATTATGACATTATCTTAATTTTCTATTACCAAACACTAGCACCAGATAGATAGATAGATAGAAAAAGCATTATTGCACAAGATAAAACAAGTACATAGGCGAACTTAATGCTAATTAGCATTTTCTTTCAGCTAACCTTGTGTAGAGTGTAGAGTGGAGCGGTAGTGCGTTTGGCTGATGACCAAAATAAGAGAAAACATTATTAAATAAAATAACTTGCTACTTAAAATAGAAGTAAACTACATACATAAAGCACCAGAATCCTGAGAGACATTTTAAAAGGTTACATTTCTTGTGCAACTGTCAGTTTAACAAACGTCATACGTTTTAAGATCAGTGCAGTCACAAAGATGAATCCTCGGATGAACAAGCTAAAAACTCAATTATATGTTATTTTCTCGGAACCCTTCTAATAATACGTTGAGCAAAATTGACAGAGAAAACTCGAAGCTAGAAAGCTCTCAGAACTCAATTTACCAAACACTTTTGTAGTGAATCCAAGAGTTCGGTAAAACCTCAGCTGTCACATCCATCTCTATAAGAATTTTAACATGCTACGTGCTGAGAATCTTGAGAGGGACAGTGAACCTTCTGGGTGCATTGACATTGTACATCTCTATATAGTATATATATAGTGTATAAGTAAAAAGGTTTCGTGATGGTAAATCGCAGCCAGCGGATTACCTCCTCAAAGGAACAGTGTTCGGAAGTTATCCTGATAAGGCAACTGATTTAATGCTTTGCGGTTAACTGTCCTGATTTTTTATGGCCAAATAAATTGAATAAACTGCGAAAAAAAATAATGAACAACGAGCCTTTGCCAACTTAAAAAGTAGGGTAATTCTTTAGAATATTAGTTGCACATCTGTAATAATCGGCTTCGATTCCCGCTGCTGGACAATTGTTTACAAGGTCTGCAGATATTTCCGGGTCTAGTTATTGTGGTACTACAGTACTCGTAATTCCTAACACCTATGATACAGAGAATCCTAGTATGGGGTCAGGAGGTAACCTTGTGAATGTTTTAGTCAATAGAAAATGTATGTAAATGTAATATAAAACAATACAAATATAAATGTATTTTTTTACTACCAAGAATAGTTCTGTCTTTTGTGCTAAATATCAAAACGAATTTGCATATTATGAAAAAAATATGCTTAAAAAACAAAAAAAGTATCTCATTGCATAAAATTATTAACCTTTCAATTAATACCCCACATGACTTTTTTCACTTTATATCTTAGAGCCTTTCGGAAAATTGATCTTAAACTCCGATTTTATTCGTTACCACTTGAATTCATATTGGAATTTCAAAATTATATAAGTGTAACCTACCTAATTACCAAGTTTCATAATAAACAAATAAACGATTACACAGTTAGACTCACAAAACGTTAGTAGTTCTTGTGTGCGCTATATGCCTTATTGACTTCTGTAAAGTTTTACTTTGTTAAATAAATAAAAAAAGTTATGAATTATTATGTACATACATGCATAGGTACAAAAATGCACACAGATACCAGAAAGTACAATTAGACTTTGCGATCTTAGCTTGCTCGATCATTATAAACATATTTTTGACAGGTAACCTTGCGTTGTTATTTTACACACGTTTCTATTTCATTTGTAACTAACTTAATAACAAACATAATCAAATCTTGGAAAACTATTTTAACCTTCTTCTTATTGTCGTATTGAAATGAATCTTTGTGTAGTTCAGACAATACTATAATATGGTATCTTGGAGCTGATCTGATGATAGAGCCAGGAGATGTATAGTGGGACTTTTTAGTTGGTACTAGTAAACCCCTCGAGTTTCAGCTCATATGATTTATTTGACGAATCTAATAGATTGGGATCGGTACCGAGGGTCTGATGATGGATCCAGGAGGTGGATAGTGGAATTATTTTTATATTTTTAGTGCGGATTCTTTAGTTTGTTTTAAATTACACATTTTATTAAAATAAAGACGCAAAATCACTTGGCAGATGCGAGTGACCCATTTCGCTATAAACTGTTCATTGAAGAACTCGTAGAATATTAAACGATTCACTAACTTCTTGCATGAATATTGAGCAGGTCGATAGTGAATGAGATAGTTTTTAGCGAGAGCTGAATATCTGCATAATATTTTGATGATTTTATGAATTGTTGTTAACCAGAAACTTGAAGGAAACTTTTGAACTTTCTTGGTAGATAGCCGAATTCAAAAGCCACCATTTATCCACTCCAAGATCATATAATTTTTGTTGTCAAGCTCAATTTTGTTTTAATGACTCTATCATGTACTTCTGTTTATGTGACAAAAAAAACTATTTTTATCTTATCTTATTCCAAAACAACTGAGACGCAAGCACCTCTTGCGGTTAGATTACCGCTGCGCGATAAATGTCAGTATGTTATACAGATATTTGTTTCGGGTATTGTAGTACCACGGTACTCGTGGTTCCTGATGCGCACGACACAGGGAATTCTAGTGTGGGTGTCGGTTGGCTGTATGTAAAAAAAAAAAATGGAATAACGCATGCACTAGAACAAAACATTCGAAGGCATGTGCCATCAGTTAGTGTTCCGGCGATGGGCTTGCAACTTGTCACGTGGAATGCTAACTACTTGGAAACCGCGGGCATGTGTCAAATTAATGTTTGCACGTGCCTCTGACTACCCCCTATTTGGTATCCTCAAAGCTTGGTATTGTAAGCTTTGTATACGCATTGGGTATGAATCTGAGGATGTCCATCATAGGGTATACAGTTGTGAGCGTATTTGTTGTTTGATTTGCATGCATACATTATATACATACAATAAATACAACATTGTATATTCATATTCGATTACATCTATTTGGTATTTGTTAATTCGGTGAACTGCGTTCCTTAAAGTTAGAAGCTACTGAAAATAATTATGAAAAAGATATAATTATGCAAAAAAACTTTTTTTTTTAATTAGCTGACTTGAGGTTAGTCCTCATAGACTCGCGTTACGTGCGACTTTCGCGTCGCTCTATCGGTGTCTAATTCGTCTATTGAAGCGTTATGTATAATTAGTTACGTCAGAATCCGGTGCCACAGAATATGGTGCCAGTGACTATGAAACTGGTACCATAGATTACGTAATAGTTAGTACATAAACTTACTGCCGGTGATCTACCGGTGCAGTGTGGTCGCGTGTGGAATTTGTTATGACTAGCACTTTCACATTCGTCGCGAATCTGCTACTTTTAAAGCGTGACGATCTGGTCTTCTTTAGAATTGTGGTATAGTTTTGGTTGCTTTCGTAATAGGATTAAGTAATTTACACGTACTTAGAATCATTTACACCCTTTTGTAGAAACTAGCTGGACTAATTATCAACATGGCAACACCTTGTTAACCTAGTTTACATAGACAATAAAATATATTTCATATTTTATGAACATTTAGTTTTGTAATAATAATGTCCACTAAAAAGGACATAAACGCAACATACAAATTTTAATAATGATTGTATTTCGTAATTTTTTTTAATTAAATTGTCGAAAATAACTCAGACTATGCGATTCAGAATACAACAATGAGAGACTGTAGTAGAATGTTTTATGACAATTTTTTTACATAGCTTCTAGCCCCAAAGTAAGCAGAGCTTGTGTTATGGGAACTACAGGAATGATATACTACTTATATATATTTTTAAATACATACATATTATTCATATACAACATCCAGACCCGAGACAAATATTTGCAGATCATACAAACATTCGTCCCGCGGCGGAAATCCGTCTCTGGCGGGTCTTCGCCCACTGCGCATACGTGGTCAATTAAAATACTAATGAAATAATCCGCGATTACGTCCGCTTCGAGTTTTTCCATATAATAACTTCATCTTTCCGCTCAATCCTATCTTGTCTGTAAGTTAGGTTTATTTTGGTGTATTAAGGCCCGAGTTCACCAATACAAGAACGGGTGGTTAGGTCTTAATCAAAGTTTTTTAACACATGTTTTAATATAAACTTGTCATCATAATCAATGATTAGACTTGACCGTCCGTTTATCTTGTTAATGAACTCAAGAATAAGAGACTCTTTGGAATATTGATTGATTGATTAATAATTTTATAATCTTCCATATCGAGAGACGAATCTAAGTCAGAATACATAAATTAAGTAAATAAGCCCAAAAATGAGTTTGATTTCTGCAATAACTATACGTACACTTGGAAAAGTATTTTTACATGGGTTTGATATTATTAGATATATAAACTATTTAATTATATTATAAGACAACAAACCCATGATACACATCTTTAGCTGCTCAGTTCGTAGATCTTTGAGACCAAGTAGGGGGTAGTGAGAGGCACGTCCCGCGTTTGTACACGTGACATATTGACATTCTCACGATGTTTTTTTTCATCCTTTTGGGCACGTGTTATGTGCATATATTTTTTTCGAGTAGAATAATGTGCACGAGTTTCTCTGATTATATTAGTTGGGTTTGGTTTCAACGATGCTATTACTGTAACCTTATTTTCTAGCATTACATCACACTAAGATGCTTTCTTTCTAGCAGCAATCTATACTTTCTTGCAACTTTTACTTTGTCTGTATTCCGTATAATTTTCTTCTTGTTTTACAACGCATAAACGTAATAACAACGATTAGCTAAAATTTAAATAGTAATAGTGAAAGTAGGCTTTGCATTTTACGGCTATTGCGTGTAATTATGAATTGTGCATGCATTTTATAACTGTTGCTCAAATTTATCGGCAAAAATAATATATTTTAAACAAAATTATATTAAAATCGTAGACCTATTCCTTAATAATCTACACGGTTAGACTGTAGTGAAAAACTTAAAAGGAATTCACATATTTTATTTTCTGATGTTCAATGTTTGGTTAAGAAAACAGTCTGCATGCCAAATTAAGCGAGATATTGGGGTGTGAAACACGGGCGGAAAGACAAACAAACGGACATGACAAAACTGTCAGGATTCCGTATTTACTAGGCTTCAGAACCCGAAAAAGGTAAGGTTCAACTTTTCTTGTTATTATTATTGTTTTTTTTTATACAACTCGTCGACATGTCGCTTAAGCATGGTAAAAGTTATGCAACATCTGATAATTTGACACATTGTAAAAGGATTAGTGGAATATGATTTGGTTACGTGCAACGTGTGCACGCACCATTACTGTCATCAAACCCACTTGATTTACTCATTTAATTTGTAACGGTAAACTCATAGGGAATTATCCCATTTCAAGATAAAATCCCTGCAAAATGATACATCAATTACTGAATATTGCCAAATTTAATTAATCGTTAATTAATCCTTTTATCTTGGTAAAAATATGTTCCATTTGTTATTAAATCACTAACGACTTCGTAAATTCATAAATGAAATATAATCCGCGAGTGACAGGTAGATTCTGCCTTAAAAGTTAAGCAAACAAGATTTTTGATTTATCCTACTAAATATAATATTTTATAAACGCGAAAGTTTGTGAGGATGGATGTTTGTTAATCTTTCACGCAAAAACACTGAACGGATATTGATGAAACTTTACAGTAATATAGCTTATACAACAGAATAACACATAGGCTACTTTTTATCTGGGTACTTTGCGGGCGAAGCCGTGGGCAGAAGCTAGTGTTCCATAAAATGATTTAAGATGTGTTTGAGACATTGTCACAATACCAAGTTTGATGATTATTTGACGTTGGCTTATGTACTCGTACCTCAAATAGCTTATTTAATAGTTGTTTACTGAAAACCTTGGATTTGTACCACTAGCAATGTAAATAAAAGAATTACAAAAAATCGTATAAATAAAGTTGTTACCTATCACATTATATTCCGGGACATCCTTTACTCATAGTTTGTTTTTACTATCCCGTTAGTATTAAAAAAATTAACAATACGATGTTCTGAACTTTGAGTCACATTGCATAACGCCGTCCCTTGTTTTTGTTAGTCAACGACTCGCGACAGTGAGAGTGCAGTTTGTAGGTCGCGATGATCTCAAGCCATTGAGGGCAAGTGAAATGTATGCGTCCATTCAGAGTACTTATTCAAACTGTTTCTAGTTTTAAGGATTATCGTACTAATTGTTCAAAATCACAAAAACAAACGTATTACGCAGGTACTTATGTAACGCAGGTACATAAGTACCTGCGTGTTAAACAATATTGATGTGAAAATATTGACACTAATTAATTTAGTTCGCAGTTATTCCAATATTGATAGGAACTAAGTGTTATTATGAAAAACACAAATGAAAATTAGCTTAGTGCCAAAATGAAACTATTCTTATACAAACTGCAAAATATAGTGATAAGTAGTATTAATTTATAAAAGGAAGACTCTCGGAATGAGTCGAAACTTAGTCGGTGCCATCACCGATAGTGCGGTACGTGAAAAATCCCGTTTTTACAATGAATAAAGTTAACAATTTTTGGAAAAGCATAAAACGAGCTGTGAAAAAATCTAAAGTGCATTAATTATCTAATCAAAGTAAAGGGTATCTTGTTGGCAAGGATGGTACACGTTAGATAGACGATAGATACACGTTTATATGTAAGTTAGGTTGATATAAGTCTACCTTCTAAATTTTCTCGTCAAGGTCATCCATTACAGGTTAGTTTACTATTATATAATAGCAAATCATAGCTACAAAGATCTGGTTTTCATATTTAAGGTTTCGTTCTGGTTTTCCTGTTAATTCTTACCATAATACATAAAATAAATAATTAATAAATAATGCCGGACATTTTCACACAACATCATCTAGCCCCAAAGTAAGCAGAGATTGTGTTATGGGAATTACATGACTGATATACTACTTTATATATATTTTTTGTAAATACATACTTATTATAGATATTTGCAGACATAGGTCCCGCGGCGGGAATCAAACCCGCAACCTTCTGCGTCTCAGGCGGGCCTTTGCCACAGAGATCGTCATAATAACTTTACTGGTACTTATTTCGTTAGTATGTTTCGATATAAAGCACGCCTCCAACAAAAATAGTCTGCACAGCAAAATTTTGATCAGATTTCCAACCAACTCTTTGGTATCTACTAATAAGTAACAGGATTTTTCAGTAATAGCGGTTTGGTATTCTAATGGAAATTCGTAATTTCCAAGTTGCTAATAGAATTTCGTCCGTTATGGCCCAACGATGTTACACATTTTTCGCGAACCGTATCGAAGTTACGAAACTATGATAAAAAAACGCTGCCTAAATTGGCAAGTTCATGCTAATTTTGGCAGCGCTTTTTTAGCTGTTTTTTTTGTTCGGAGTTCTAACATAATTGTACTGTCATGTCAATCGTAAAACTCTTTTAAGGTCTAAACTTGCATTTGTATAATGACATAATATTCTAATAATAATAATAATAATTTTATTAAACATCAAACGTTACAAATCTGGTTGTCTAACAATGGTTTCACTAATTTAAACAATTATAATTATTCGTATTGGAGATATCTAGGTATACAAACTAGGTTAAAACCTGTATGATATGTACAAAGGCGAGCTTAACCTAGGCAGAACGATAATACCATTCTGCTACTATTTAAGTGTTAATTTGTATGTACAATAAAGAAAATAGTGCAACCTGTAGATATTGTACACGAAAAAAAATACTAAAGACTTTCCTACTTCTTCTGCTCAACATTTGTGTACATGACAGTACGTTATTTGTTCAGAATCGATTGTCTTTAATTGATTTTAAATATTCACTAACGGAATATTTTGTGCAAGATCTATATTTTAATTATGACAAAATAACAAATAAAATATTCTTTTAATTATCATAAATTTAATTATCAGCGCTTTGTAATATTATTTGTTCCTACCTACCTTGTGAATTGATCCAGACTTTAATTAAACTAATTGAGTTAGAGAAATGATTTCTACGAGAAGGTACTTAACTAATTAATATTAGTTAATTACTAAAGAGAACATTGAATACCTGTTTTCAATATAAATCTATAAGTAAGATACATTACTTGATTACAATTTCTTGTGACTAAAGTTTATTATAACATTAAAAGGTTTGTTTTGGTCAAGTTACCAAATTGTAAGTGGTAATAAAAATCATTTTCAAAAAAAAACAAGTTCTCATAAAAATGCTTCAAAATTTAATAATTACATATAACTTTGAATATGCAAATAAGAAACTACTAAATACCACATAACTATTCGTAAATCAATAAAATTAATCTAACAAACATTGATGCTTAATTTCACTTACCTACTTTCTATTTATTTTATGCTTCTTCAACTTGTTGGAAATCATATTGCCATAAATAAACCTGTTAGATTATAGCACCTTAATTAATCAATTTAACGTAACGAGTTTATATTCCATCATTATATAATAAATTAATAATTAATTATTTATTCGTTAAATAATTGACATCTTTGAGTCAATAGAAAGTTTGTATTTTATAAAGCATTGTTTTACTTACAGTGAGTCAAAAATGCGAACACTATCACTGCACAAAAGTTCACAAAAACACGTTCCGTAAGTTTTCGATTTGTTTCTAAGTTCGTTCTCTGCCAGTGTCTCGGTTATACTGAACGGCAAACGGAAGAGCGAACCGCACTCAGGCGCACGTTCGTCTGTTTAAACCAAAACCGAACCAGCATTCTAACACCCTAAAATTAAGGTTAAGGATAGAAAAAGCTGTAGTGCATTATTGGTTATTTTTTCGTTAATAGATTCGACATATCGTGCGTACAATAGATAAATGCTAATTGAGTTTCTGCGAGCAACTGGAGCGTGTGAGAGTAAAATTTTAATTAGCAGATTGCTTGAGAAAGAAATTATACCTGCGTAATGTGTATGGTTTGCCATGTTGCAGTAATGTGTAATTCAACTTAGCAAAAGGTATATATTTTTTTCAATATTTTTTATATATGTATCTTTCATCCAATTCCATTCGTTAAAATAATATGGACGGCGTAAATTTTGAACTATTAATATTTTTTTTTTCTATTAATTGATACGAATTATTATTCATCGTAATTATTATGATTAAGAATTACAGAACTAAATGTAAAAAACAAATTTAAGTGGTAGTTTTTGCAACTATATAGATAATCGCAAAAAATATCATGCATTAATTTATCAATAAAATGTAATTTGTTCACACATTAACTTCACCAGAACGTAACAATTTAACTGTGAAATATTTAATACAAAAAAAAATTGCCAAATAGTTGTTTTTAGTTTTCAATGTAACTAAATAGATACCAGTTTTATAATATTTGTTTTGTATAAAAGGTGATTCCAAACAGGGCAGCTTGGCGTGACATCGTAAATGCCGAGCGTCATGGTCTACAAATCCCTGCTTACTGAGGAGAGACTTGAATTACTAGATCACTACATAATGTAAGAACCTACTAATTTATTAGTAAATACAGAGGAAAACTGAAAACTCTTGGCACTAGGAGACGTTACTTGGTTAAACTTGGCCTTAAACGCTCCATCGACATAGCGATGTAAATTCATCAGATTCACTAACTCAAAATGCTACTCATAGATGGCGTTACAAGGAACGAAAATACATGTTGCATGACTTGTCAAAAAATACCTAATCAATATACATTATTATCTTTGGTTGGTGAGTTACCGACTGAGATGCGGGTTATATTCTGGCTGCGGGTGTTAAAAGATTTAATAAATATTAAGTCTACCCAGACTTAGGGTATCAGAGAGAAAGTTACCCATTCTCTCTGATACCCTAGACACGGGGAATCCTGATAGGTTAGGACTTTGTAGGGATGTGACTGTTAAGTTTATAGCATCATCTGTACAAACCTTAGCGGTTTTTTGGGTGCTATTATTGTTCAGAATTATTATTGTTAAGCAATTTTAATTCGTTAAATAAATTTAAAAAAAAGTGTTAGTTACTTCTAAATGTTAATCTTATCAATTGTCTTGAAAATAGCTTCCAGAGCGCGTTGTCTTTAGCTTTCCTTGATCAGACTTCAGAAACTTGTAAGTTTTGTAACGGAGACTATCAGTTTTTATGTCCTTGCTGTCTGATCACGGAATTTTTCTTTTCCTTTCTGGTTGATGATGAATATTAAATGACAAGCCTACCTATCGATAACCAAGACGTTAAAAGAACGTATGCAACCTTGGCGCTGCTTAGTAGGATTGTATAAAAAATGACTGTTTTTATCTAAGGAAGCTATGCCTGGGCACCCCAATGACATTTTTATTTTGATTTTGTACTTGAATTTGTTGCCAGAATCAAATGATATGCGGCTTATTTGTTCACTTGAATTATTCTTGCGTTATTGTTATTTGGTCCAAAATCATGTGTTATGAAAACATAGGCACTTAGACAATTATTTTAGTGCCAATTTGTCACTACTAAAACCACATTTGTTTCAAAACGTAATCGAATGTTGCAGAATAGTCAATACAAACTCAATAATGTATTTACTAAATTGAAATGAAAGTTATCAAATTATTCATTTCTAATGTTGCACTGGTAGCTTATTTTAGGCTGGTATCCTAGTGCTCTTATTACAAGAAGCTAGTAATACAGATATAAGAAAGTTAGATTGAGATTATTTGTTAAAAATACCGCATTGCTGTTTTTAGGTTCGAAGGAAATGAGTTTTATGATGATGTCATATTTGTGCAAAAAATACTGTTTCGAAAAAAAAAGGTGTTTTTGCTGGAAATGTTACATGCTCTCTGGCAGGATCGTTTTGCGTGATGAACTACTGAAAAACGACTGTATAAACTTTGATTTTATTTTATGCTACAAATTACATAATTCTCGACGTTTAAGCCTATAACTTAAACGTACGTATTGTTATGGGGCATCACACGTATTGCTTGTACGAATTGTTATGGAACATGGAAAGTCTCTTGTGCATTCCTATGCACGTTAGACTTAATTACTCATACTCATCCTCATTTATTCACCGTAGGAACTTTACAGTACACTTGGTTATGTCAGATTATACAATACAACAATCATTCAACAAATTATTTAAAGCCATTACAATCCATTAAAACAGACAAGACACCGTGACTTCAGAGTGGGTTTGGGTCAAATAAATTAAATTAATACATAATCATACAGACAATGTGTGAAATAAAATACAAATATATTTTTTAAATTATGAAGCTACTACTACAACTTCTGTTTGTAGAATATAAAAGCTTCCGCGTTCACGAATTCTCAAATCAACTTAATCAGAGTTTAAAACTCAAAGTTTAATAGATCAAATAATTTCCATTAAACTAGAAACAATATTTTTTTCAATGCGTCTGCTTAAAGCAAAACGAGACCCGAGAGCATTGCATTGTCATTCTGCCTGGCAGTGCTGACAGCATTTTGGGCACGCTTTCGTCTGATAGTGATCTAAACCAGTTGAGCTATTTAGTCAATGATAGTTAGAAACGATCATAAGATTTCTCAATTGTTATATTTGAAAGAAGGTATTTGTTTACAAACAAAAATAGTTGTACCTACGATTAATTATATTCTTTCTGTAAATATCATCCGGCGAAAATGTTTATGTTTGTGAACTAAATTAGTACCTACAATCTAGATGCCAGTTCCGTAGACTGGGTCCGTTATAAGTAAAACCCTTTGAGGTTTTTACTCATTTTTATTAATCAATCTTTCGTTGAAAAAATATTTGAATCAAACTTTTATTTTAAAAGTAAGAAGCTTCTGAAAATTTTCGTGGAAAGTTTATTTTTCCTATAGCGGCTTAAGATTTCCGAAAAAGAAAGAAGGTTCTTAAAAAGTACAGAAACAGCTAATGAAAAGGCAAACCCTTATAATAAATCTTCAAGTTCTCTGTGATTTTTTTATGAGTTATGTAAGTACTTGGTTACAGTAAGCTGTTATTTATTCGTTGCATTTCTTACATAATTACTCATAGGTTAAACAGTAGTTCTAGTATTTAGAAGTAAAACGAATGTAGGTCCTTTAATTTTTTTTTTCAATTTATTTACTCAGACTTTATTTCCTACATACAACGGTTAAGCATAGATCTAGTGTAGCTCCAAATAGGTTGGTAGGTACATCGGCCCTGTCAAGGCGTTGCAGAAGTAGGTATTATTTTTACAATTAAACCCAATATAACATTTAAATGATAACAATGGTGAATAGTAGGTAAATAAATAAAATAAAAATGTCAATAATCATACAAAATTATAACAATTGTCAATATTAGAATACTTATAATATCACGAAGTAGGTCAATAATCAATGTCAAAGTAGGTAGGTACGTCATATTTTATTAGAACAAATTTCACTCTTTGACTCCGACATTTTTAGTCGGAGTCAAAGAGTGAAATTTGTTTATATAACGCTATTGCGTTATGTAAAAGCTAAAGTCGTAGAAAGATTTTAATAAAATTAAGAAAACAACTACACGAAAATTTCCAACACGAGGGTAACAAATAGTCATGAGGATTTTTTGAATTTTTCGAGTTTTTGAGTTCTTAATAAAATAAAAGTTATCGGAATTATTTTATTTTATTTATATAATTTTACCGTATTTTGTGATAATTTTGTAACTTATTTTATTCATTTATTTTACTATTTCTTGGTTCACGTTTATTCTACTTGTTTATTTTCGTTAGATAATTTTGACATTCGCTGAAAAAGTTTCATCTGACTCACAAGGCAGCAAGTTAAACATTTCTTTTCTAGATAATCACTAAACAAAAAGAAAACAAACACATTTTCGGCGAATGACAAAACTCAGAATGAATACTAACACAGAATACTTTAGCATTTAAATGAACGGGCCTGCAAAGTTTCTTGTGTTGTCGAAACTTTTTTAATTTTGCTGAGAGTAACCAGGTGTTCGGCTCGCATCATTCGACCGGACTAAAGGCGGAGACACACGGTGCGACTAAACAAATACTTTCTAATACTGGAAGCCCTGCGACTTCGTTTGCAAAGAGTTTTTCCCGTTGAAACTTCATCTTCCTGCTGCACTCTCTGGGGGTAGAATTTATATAAATAATTTCTTCGTACAATCCTACTCACTTAAAGGTTTCTAGGAGTCTAGGAGTTCCCCGTTTAAGAGTCAGTGTGCCACGCCATGATTTTATATAGTGAGATAGAAGATAGTCGTGATCTCTAAACAAGCAAACGACTTGACGTAACGTAAGATTTTCCATAAAAACTTCAAAAGCTACTCTATTTTAGATAGTCAATATATTTTAATTGTAAACCATCCCAAAATAACCAATAAATTCAAATTTATTATTAAACTGAATGCAGTTAGCATTTTGAGAATGCTTTCATCTGGTAGTGATCTGGATCAGTTGATTTATCTACATATATATCGTCAACTGTCTTTAAGCAGTTTACTAAATTTTTTTGTATATACCAACTTATATACAAGTTGGTATAGTTATATTAATAAATGTATTAACTACAATTTTGAAATTAATAAAAAAAGAAGAGGTTTTATAACAATGGAATTTTTTACACGTTGACTATATTAACTATATTCCCTATAATAACCATCCTACAATTCATACACACACTTATATATGACGAGCCTAAGTAAAGTCATCGTCAACAGCATGTAAAAGACCACTCCTGGACATATGCCCTCCTCAATGAGGGCATATGAAGGCAAGATTTTTCCCCATGGCAAAATCTTGACCAAAGTACAAACTGAGTTCGCAACCTTTTAGGTGTCCAGTCATCAGAATTGGGGCGTTCCTACACTGCGCCGTGCGGTTCTTGGTCAATATTGAAGAAACTTTCTTCCACCCTGTAGTTGTCAGTTCTGGAACAACCGCTTTCATAAGAGTATCGTCAATTATAACTTGATCCTACTAGAATGTTGTGGTAGATACATTTTTGTTACAATGTCAAGGTTTCGTGTATATACACCCTTACGGAAGACCATCTCCCAAAAGTGTCACGATAAGGAACATCCCTGAACTGCAGTCGTTTCTTTTTAATTGAGATTCTGATGATTAGTCTCCAACTCCAAACTTACTCGAGCGTTATTTCAGACTGAATTTTAAATAAAGGTACTAATGGACTGTTTCTAGTGACTTTAAAAGTTGGAGTTCCTTTAGGAAAGCCAAAGGTTTTTACTTGATTCAGGACTTATCGAAAATATATTTTTTTATCTTTAATACCCTACATGTGCGGTATATGCTTTGACACATAATTCACAAAACAAGTGACGATCGCGTAGTTTTATTAAGTATAGGTTTTGGCTTTTAAGCAATTCAGAATTGAGAAACATAGCTACCCAGACTAGGATAGAATCTGCATGATGTAAGCACATATTAGTTGGTCCAATTAATATAATAAATAGGTAAAAATAGGTATGAGTAATAGGTAAGAATTATAATAAGGACCAAACATTTAATGCAAGAGAGAATCAAAAGTGTTTGTTTGTGTGTGTGTGTGTAAGTAAGTAGGTAGGAAGTAGTGCTATATGTCGTTGTCAGTGAATTAGTGTGAGTTAGTGAATTCACCTGCAAGAGTACTTTTAGGAGGGTAACTCATGTGTGTTTATGAGTTATATGTAAAGTTAAATTTTATAATGGCTTAACTTATGTAAGTATGTATTCGTAAAAGAACAATAGTAACGTGATTGCAAACGGATATCCTTTTGGTCTTGATTTTTGTTAAATGCTATTTATATTACATTCGTTCTCAGTCGTCACCAGTTGGCCTACCAACTGGTGAGACTGCTGAGAATTAGGATTTCCCTAATAAAAAGTAAAAAGTAGGATTGGTCTGCTAAAATAGCATGTCGATAACCGTTAATTAAAGTTCTTCAGCGAAGTTCTCGTACTTGGCATTTTTTGTGGCAATCCCCAGTCCAAGACAAACATTCAGATTGTTTTAAAAATTAAATTTGAAACAAATAACAAGATTACCCCTCGAGGATAAATAATGTTGCCGGAGTTAAAAAACTTCAACGCCTCTCTAAAGTTTTCCTTGTGCTTAATTACATTTTCATTCATCTTGCTTCCTTTTGTCTGGCCGCTTACAGCGATGGACTATGGCCTACTGAATTAGATCTTGATCTAAAAAATATATACAATGGTTTCAAAGAATATACCCTTTGAACTACAGATTATTTGTACAGTCAAGAATATAGAAACTAAAGTCATCATTTCATCAGCTGGTTGACGTCCGCAAATAAAAGAGGTTCTCATTGTTATTATTTTGTGTGTAAAAAGTTTGGGATCAGTTCGGTTTTTTTTTTTTTTTTTTTATATGTTGAAATGTTATTTAAAAAAAAAATTGAATCGTTTCTCTGCAATTGTTGTATTGTTGTATTAACGACAATTCGAATAACAACTAGTTTTATTGTAAATTACGTATTTTTAATCAATTAATGAATTTATTAAAGAGTTTTTATAATAATTTGGATAATCAAAAAATATTTCAACTTTTCGAAACTATAGTAAACTTTTTTGATGTGTATGTTCTTACACTAAATATTCTATGACGGTTAAAGTGTTTTTTGTTGTAATTGAAGAAAGTCCTCAAGATGTTATCTTTAACGGATGTCACGTTTAAGGAAATGTTTCATCTTCAGTTATACAAACATTTTGACAGTTTAAAAAAGTTCTAGAAATATTTATTTGTTATAATCATTTTTTCTATTCGTGGTAAAAAATATCGTAATCGTAAGTTTTTTAACTTTTCTTGAAAATGTTTATTAGAATCTAAAAATCATATTATTTTTGTATTTTTTCACACCTAATGATAAACCTCACATCACTTTAAATCGTCTCACACAGTTTCTACCACCTTCATTCACAAGGCCCTAAAAAGTCAGCCGCAAAGCAGAAATCTCTCAAAATTATGAATTCACTAAATTGTAGGCGATCGGGCGCACGTAATACCTTGACAGAGCTTTCAAAGGAGTTTACTGAAAGGAGTGTAAGCACATCGCACTCTCTTACAAAGAGATGCAATTTGCATTATAATAAAAGTTTTATTGAAAGCATTCAGCTCGGAGATCGGTTTGAGAGAGGCTTTCTTCAAATTTCTAAGCTTTACGGAAAACGGTTGGTGAAAATATGAATGTGATTGGAAATAAAGCATATTCAAAGTGTTTTATTGATAAACATTGGAAAGTATAAAAGTAAGAAAGATGCTGAGAGAATGCTCAGGAAAAGTGATGCCATGAAAAATTTAAACCGCTATTGATTATGCAAGGTTCTGATAATGAGTTTTTCCACTTTTTTAGTTCATTCTAATATTTTTACTGGCACTTTTTGGGTCACCCTTCGTTTTGCGATAGTAATATGGTGGCTCTAATAAAGATCTTACGACTAATGTCTACAGTGCTTCTTTTATGCCTAAAATAAAATGAGGAGAAAGGGCTGAAAATAAAAAAAACTCATTTGTCCACCCTTCAGGTACCAAACTAGAACCTGAAGGGTGGATAAACGTATTCTATGGCTTAAACGGTATCAATAATAAAATCAATCACCGTGAAACTATGGGTCTATCGCCGCAAATCTATGGTGGCAGTTATGAATAGCCAGCTCGAAGCGATGTCTAAAGTCACATTACGAATGAAAAACCGCAGGATTGCCGTAATTGAAAATTCCCTGTGTAATATATGAGTTGCAATTTCAGAGAGGGATGAAGCACATTTACATGTTAAGCAGGTGGTTGGTGCCTATCTGTGAATGCTTACCGGCATAAAGTCAAATCAGTACATCCTTTTTTTAACGCCAGTAGACAGGCGCTGGCAATCTGCTTTTTAAGTGAAAGTGGAATTCGGGCTCAGTACTACAGGCTGGGCATGGGCCCATTTTTCTTAACGATATTATTTTATGCCACAATTTTTTTCACAATTTCTTAAGAAATGCTTGCTGTTTAATTATGATAATCCCGTATTATCGTTATTCAGAGAAATAACTGTTGTGGGCGGAGATTTGAATAAAAAAATTCATTTTGCCGCATGGACTACATGCAACCGTTTTTTATAAGACTTGTTAAATAAATAACACCCAACAGTCATATAATTGTCCTGACCTTACACTGAACCAAACATGCATCCATTTGACTCTCCTGTCAAGCTTTATGTATCAAATTACTACTTGACTATTTATTTACTTTATTTTAAGCTCTAGCTCCAACGAGAAAATGAAGAAAATCCATTATCCAAGAAAACGGTCGCTTGTGATTTCAGCTTCCAGTAAACTTTCATTATTAATAATAAATTTTAAGGGACCGCGTTCGCGTTTCTCGGAAAAGAAAATACTTACTGCAATAAAGTTTAAGGAATACTGTTTTCTAAACTGTACTTATGCAAATCATTTTTCCTTGAGCAAATCGTTCTGAGGAACGTAACCGGCTTACCTTTATTTGCTAATCTATTAGGGAAAACCAGCCCGATTAGCATGAGTACCCAAGACAACGTTATGTCTACGAAAGAGAAGACAAAAACTATTTCTGTCGCATATTCATACAAACGAGAGAGACAAAATATTCTTCTCGGCGGTAGACTAAACCGTTGTCTTGGCTCTTGATGCTAATCGGGCAGGAAAATGTGGATAAAACCACGGCAACGTTTCACATAAGACTCTTTCGGATCATGTTTTGTAAGTGGTTTGGGCCATGGATATCCAGCACCACGCTACGCTTACCCGCTTCAAGATACCGCCTCCCTGGACCCTGGTTCCAAGTACGTGCAATGAGACAAGAGTCCACCTACACCATGACACAGTGTAGGTGGACTCTTGTCTCGGTGATAAGGTGCTCGCGAAAGGGATAGAATTAAATAAATACTTCATATGACTCGGGTTTGGTTATTTGACTTATATTCCACAACCCAACCTGAGTGAGTGAATCATCATGAAATCTTCAAATACTTAAAATTACAACGAATGTAGTGAAAGTGTAAATTATGATTTACATCCAATAGAATAATAGTTTAGTTTTTTGACATAACAAAGCACAGAAAGGACAAGTACAAAATAAATGAAATGGACACTTAGTATAATATAACAGTGAGATTTTTACAAAAAACAGATACAAAGAGATTGATTATGCTAATTAATCACATCTATGTCGTTAGGGCCAAACAGGTCTTAGTGCTGCTGTAATTAGTTAAGACGGCGCTGATTTTTACAGAACCAAACTGATTTAAGAGACCGTCCCTATTTACTCCGTCATACACACCTTACGTATTGCAGTTTTCTAGGAATTCAGTTGCTGATATCAGTCGGTGAGTTAAAGGTTTTATAAATTTAATAGTAATTAATGTTACCAAACATATCTATGTTCACTATCATGTTCACTAACATATCTATGTAACATATGTATGTGTGTAAGTCTATGTAAGGTACATATAATGTTCACCAAAGTGTTTTTTTTTGTGGCACGAATTGACAGCCTTTTTTATTATACTACTTCTTTTCTGTTCGAGTGAACAGAAATGATAAAGGGGAACCAAAATTAACCGTCATTAAGCTGAACGAGACTCTTTTAGGAAGAAAAAAAAACTTATTCTTTATTAAGCACGAGGATTGAAAAATGGCCTGTTGTTAATTAACACACTTTTCCTTGAAAACGTTACGTTAAAATCCTAAAAGAATTGCTTAACGTTTAGAATTTTTCTTATTTGAATTCGTATTTATAGCGAAGATTAATTGAAAACTTCAATTTATTTGTAAACGTTTAACTTATAAAAAATATTTTTCATAAGAAACGCAGGTATCTTCTCATCTTATCACCCTTCTTCATCTTATCTTCTCTCAATTGATAAGGTTTATAAATTTAGTTTCTCGTCCAAATATATTTTCGAATAATATACAAAAAAATCGAACGCCCTTATCCACAATGCGTTTATGCGTTTGCTATTTTTGTCCAGACCCAGCAACGGTCTCTGGGACCCAAATTGCGTCCTACTAGAGTTATTAATGCAGATGTGAGTAAGATCATACGCGTCGACGTATAAAATTAACTAACGGGTATGTGAGAGCCTCAAGAAAAAATACTCGTATATCGCAATATCGCAGGTAGTAAAGTGTTGCATTTATCGGATCGTTGACTGTAAGATAGTATGCGTGCCAATACCTAAACTAGAGATGAATATCCCAAAAAAAGCATTGCATTATTATCGACGGTTACTTTCGACAGTTATAACGCAGCTGTGTAGTAATCAAACGCTCTGACTTAAATATAATACGAAACAATTCAACACAACTACAACAAAAAAGACAACAAAAACAAAAAAGACTGGAGAGCTGTAGAAGTTTGCTTATCTTTAAAACTATAAAAAACAACTCAAACTGGTACCTTGCTAAATGAGCTAATTTCAAAAGCACAACCTCCCCTGACAATACAACTTTCATTACGACCATCTAAGCACCACCTTTTCCATGTCCCATCCAAATCACTTCTTCCAATAACCCTTTGTAAAGTTTCCACGTAAATACGCGAACTTCCGAAACTGCCTTTATTGAGATTCACTTAAGGCAATTCCGCTCGATTCTTTTTATTATTTTGTTAGAGGAATCCTGGATAATAAATGAGATGATGTAAGTTGAATTTGTTCCTTGTCGAGTCGCAGCCTCGCAGGTATACATTACAAAGTTCTAGGGTATTAAAACTTGTTCCACATTCGCTAAGTCTGATCTTTGTTTTGGTCTCCAAGTGACATTGCAAAGCATGTGACACAGGCTTAACAATGTAGTTTCATAAAGCAGCATACACACGACAGGTAATCCTGCAGCTCTGCATAAACATTGTCGAACAACTACAAAACTTATATTATTTTCTCGGCCTCAACTCGAGTGGTTTATCCAAAGTTTTGAGTGCAAATATAACAAGTCCCAACATTTTGAATAATGCAGACATGTCTTAGAAGGGTGAGAAAGGTGGAGTTTATGCATTCTTATAATAAACCGTGTTCATAATTTAATGCATAATATTATAGTAACACTTCTATAATGAGCCTTAGCGTTTTCTCGCGTAAAAGTTTGTAGTTTTAAAGTTCTGAGCTTGTATAGTTGGGTGTTCTTATTTAAAGTGAATTGCATCTATTATTTCGAGTAGAAACTTCCTCTTTGATTCATTATATCATAAACACGTTTTTTTTTACAAAATATATTTGATAATACAATTCTCTTGCTGATAGTTAAAAAATATTGTTGTTTCCTAATAGATATTAATACGCAAAGGCCATATAGGGATCTATGCTCGTCTCACAGCAGTGTGACAAAAATTTGGAACGAGAAATTCTAACGAAAAAGTAAATTCACCGACATCTATATTAGTAAGTTGAAATGTCAATGTGCAGGTCGTGTAGCTGGCATAACCGATAACCGCTGGTTAAGAACGGTTCTGGCATGGCGGCCACGAACCAGACGACGCAGTGAAGTAAGGCCGATGGATCAATGATGATTGAAAAAAGCTATTGATGATGACGATAAATACAAAAAACATGTAGAGAGGTGTATGTTTTAGAATAATATTACGATTATACCACGACCGTCGAGCGTGGTCGCGGACGGTACTCATGAGGTAGGACCTCTAAACGATCAACGAAACGTCAGCAGGAGAATAGTACGTGGTATAGTCGTAATTATATTCATAAATGATACCAAACCACGATAATTTTAATTCCAGGTGTATGTTTGTAGTAATTATACATTTTAACATTGTTTACTGAAATAAACATGTTGACATTATATATTCTTGTGTATACTCATACTCATTTATTCACCGTAGGAACTTTACAGTACACTTGGTTATGTCAGATTATACAATACACAAATCATTCAATAAATTATTTAAAGTTAACATTACAATCCATTAAAACAGACAAGACACAGTGACTTCAGACTGGGTTTGGGTGAATTAAATCAAATTAAAACAGATTCATACAGACAATGTATGGAATAAAATACAATTTTTTCTTTTTAATTATTAAACTATGTTAAAGGTATTGTCAAATCACAGTTACAAACTAAGCTAAAATAAGTTAGTTGTATTGTACCTAAACAAAAATACTCATGGTAGTATTTGGACTGCCAGCAGTTGATGTCTTCAGTTTGATAAATCGTATCAGGTTAATAATGTGCAAGTCCGTCATAAAATTTATTAAATCCATTTTTTTTATCGAAATTTAAGATCTTTAAAGCAACGAAAATGCAGTTCCAAGCCATTTGTCTTGAAGCTCTTTGTCGCGATCAATCACTCTGGGGTCGTTCACGTAACTTGGTGCAATGTAGAACTTGTAGAATTTTAATTGCTCTACGTATCCTACTAATATTATAAATGTGAAAGTTTGTGTGTGTGAATGTTTGATACCACGTACATATCTCCGTAACTACTAAACCGATTTCGATGAAATTTGGAATGTAGATAGATATGGTTCTGGAAATAGGATATACAATCCCTTAGCAGGATAAATATTGTGGAACAGTGTGGTAAGATTTCTATGGAAAATTATATTTCATGGCTTGCTCAAAACTCGGTAAAAGTCAATAATAAACAACATATTTTTTGTTTTTACAAAACTACCCCTAGAGGGTAGTTTTGTAAAACTACAAACTACTTTGCTACTTTTACTACAAAAAACTACTTTGTTCAATAAAGTTCAGAAACTTGTATTAAAAAAATATTCCCTGGTTCGATTCACTCAAAAGTTGGTGAAAATAAACTTTAATGTAAACAATGACATATGTTTTTTATTTTTTTCAAAATTACCCTTAGTTACTGACTTTACTTACTAAGGTCGTAAACTTGGTATATATTTTTTATTCCCTGGTTCGATTCACTCACAACATGGTAAATAGACCTTAAAGCAAACGACATAGTTCTAGTACCTATTGTCTAAGACAATAAATACTACAACCGTCACGGCTAAAACGCAGAGCCGTTTGTGATGAAACGACATGCACATAGTTTGAAGTCTGGAAAAGATCATACGCTACTTTTACCAACATAGAAGATAAAAGCCGCGGGCAGAAGCTAGTTTAATATAAAAGCTGAGTATCAGAAAATCCGAAGCATATTTCTAGAACTAAAACAGAAAACAGGATACAGTTTTTTCAGCTACCAATCACGTATAATGCTGCAACTCTTTGACCAAGAAAAGCCAGAAAAGCAAATAGAAAAAGATAAAAGTGAAGATATTATGGTTAAGAGTCGTAGAGCTTCTGTTAGAGGGCTGGTCCGGGGAAGTGCTTCCACCAAGCAATAATGTTCTCCGGTTTGAAGGGTATGGTTGCCGGTTAAATTACGGGCACATGGGGTCTTTCATTTTGATATCTCAGGCAACGCGTGAATGATACATCTGGTATTGCAAGTCTAATTGTATCGCAGCGCGACATCGATCTTTTAGTTTAAGTCACATCTCTATGGGCTAAGGTGCATCCTTACCCCATCTCTATTCTTCCCTCCTCAACGCAACATGGCCGCGAGTGCATGTTCCGCAAATTAATTATGTCTAAAACCTTCGAAGAATCTAAAATAAACATTGATAAAGTCATTGGTCGTTATCATTGAAGAAGGCACCAACCTCGCAGCCTTAACAAATTGCCCATAGGCTACAGTAACCGCTTAAAAAGGTGTTAAGTTAGTTTGTTTGCCTTTTTAGTAGTACAAAAAAACCCAAATCAGTGTAATTTCATATAAACGAAGACTGGACATTGTGATTTAATATACCTGTCTATAAAAGCTTATCGATGTACTAAAATGATAACAATCTCTTTCATAAAATAAAAATATATGACTTTTAAAAGGACGAACAATTTCTACTGCAAAGTTTGTTACCCCATCATAAATGTGTATGAATTATGTAACACCTAAACCCCTAATATGCATAGAATTCTATTCCCGAGTTCCACTTGCCGGCTCGACTGTCCCAGGACATACACCAAAATGCCCAAGTTGTATTCACACAGAAAGCGGACTTTCGGCGCTTTTCTAAAAGCGCTCAACAGTGCATCCATGTTTAGTATTTGTGTTTTTTTGCAAGCATCTTTCTATCGCAAAGGACTTTTAAAAATTTTACTTTTTAAATGTCCCGATAAGTTTTAAAAGTTTCGAACCCGCAACCTTCTGCGTCAAAGTAGAGTATGCTGTGTATAGCGTAGTAAAATCTGCTTTCTATGTGATTGCCTGTGTTGCTTCACATGAACAGTGGACGTATAAAGCGGTCGTGTAGACGGTCTGGGCTTACGAATGCAAATTCTATCTCTAGTTTGTTATTCCCAAAATGATATTTACTTTAGCAAAGTTATTTAGTGAATGCAGTTTCATGATCTAATCTACTTTATTCACTTTAACTATACAAATAGGTAAGCCATAGTTTTATTCGCAACTCTCACAAATAAAGTAAGTCTCTCTAGACTCGAGTCTCTCGAGATTCTAAGATACAAACTTTCAGCAATCCCAGATTACCTGAGTATGTTAATAAAATGAAAGCATAAAGATGCTTTCATCGCAGTGAAGTTAGAACTCCAAGAACGAAAACGAAGTTGTAGGGTGATTTCCAAGAATCAGTTGTTTATAAAAGGTTTTCATAACTAGAGAGCCCGGTGTACTGGAAAAACTAACGGGAATTAGACTATTCAATTCAGCAAATATGGAGATTTTCACGTTTTGTACTATCAGTGACAGCACCGACTACATCCGAGAGTTTTCATCAGAGTGAGTGATCCGATCTTGTACCGTTAGAACGGTTCGCGAAAATTCCCGTGTTTATATTATAAAAGCCTGATGTAGGTACGTTTCCCAAATGATTCAAATGCATTATCCATTACAGATCTATACGTGCCCTGTATACAGAGTGTACCAGAATATTTATATAATCTAGAAAAGAGGCACAGCAACTTTTGTTCTACGATTTTTTTTTAATTCGGCTATTTTCACTGATGAAAATGGCAGTAAAACTTTTGCCAAGAGTTTACTTAGTACAGAAGCTGTAAAAATATTTTTATTCTACACAGCAACTTTTGTTCTACGACTTTTCTTAATTCGGCTATTTTCATTGATGAAAATGGCAGTAAAATTTCTTCCAAGAGTTTACTTAGTTCAGAAGCTGTAAATAATATATTTAACTGGCTGTTTAGGTAATAGCATAATACCTGAAAAAAAAAATAACATGCTCGTCTCCTAGCCGTTTCTAAATGGAAGTCAGAACTTTGGTTGCAAGCACCTCCATCACATAATACTGGTACTTTAATGGATCCTTTAACATTCCGGGTTGCAGTAAGTCTACGGTTGGGTGCGCAGTGCCCCTCATCAGTGCCAGTGAGGTACGGCGGTCGAACAGCTTAGCCACCACGGATTATCGGGTATTAGAGCTGCTAGAAGGATCCCTAGTCACGCTAGTCTTAATGATATCATACGCCGGACTTTTATTTATTTATTTATTTACACTTCCGCACAAACAATGTAGTGCTAGGAGGACTTAATGCTAAAGCATTTTCTACCAGTCATCCTGGGCGTGCAAAAAGATGGACTTTTACCAGCGTCAACATTCCAGCTCTTCTCAAACCGAATGGTCTACTACGTAAGGTGGTGACTTACATGGTAAGTGGCCTGACGGCATGACCCTTATCCCTTGGGAGAAGGGAAGGCCTTTGTTATGGGACGCCATATGCGTTGATACCCTAGCAACACTTAATCTGACGGGGACATCAGTTAGGGCCGGTGTAGCGGCTAATTTGGCACAGGCTCTCAAGGGTCGCAAATATAGAAGTCTCGACAGAGCTTACTTATTTGAGGCTTATGGGGTTGAGACTCAAGGTTCGTGGGGAACCAGGGACCTTTGCGTTTTCAAAATTATTGGTGCATTGGAAACATAGCCGAATAGTTTGCACCAAAAAACTAATTAATACTTTCACCTATTTTTTCGTTCCCACCTGAACCACCATAACACCTGAATTTACCTTGCCAGATGCCAGATCGACGGTTTTTAAAAAAGGGTCCCTCTGTTAAGTTACCTAGCCGTTTTGGTCGTCAGCTCTCCGACTAATAAAAGTGTGCACTATGCACAAATCCATTGATCGAGAACCTATCTTCCGGATGCACCAATTTAATTTCAGTTTTTATTATAAAATTTTTCATGCGAACACTACCAACGTTCCAACGCAAATATTCCAAATATTCGTAACGAAAAGCTAACTTAATAGAAACGAATTGAAAATATTATTTATAGTACAAAAATATCTAGAACCACTCTGAGCTCCATGAAAATGACATTTAAATTGTTTTTTTATGGGCATGCATAAAAATGGACTGCCAATAAAAAAGTAAAGAGCATAGTCTAGTTTTTAGTTTACGGGACAATACCCTGCTGTATTGTGTAATAAACATTCATATGTATTGCCCCGGATGGGTAGAACAATTTGGAATACGTCGGGCTTTACGTACTGCAGTTTTGCGTATTAAAAACTTATCTTCCATTTGTCGAATTATAAGTATTTAAAACTACTTAAATACAATGAGTACTAATGAAACGTTAAAATTATGTAGGTAACTGTGATATTCGAATAGGGGGATTCGAACCCCGCACCTCTTGGCGCCACCGTAGTCTTCAATTAATTCAACACCCAGTTGTCAATTTCTGACAACTGGGTGTTGAGCCCTGACACCCAGTTGTCAGAAAAGCAGTAACTTCAGACATTTTGATACATTGCGTAAAACTAATGGTAAGCACGGAGCTATCTCGGAGTTAAGACGTAGTATATCGGTGGTGCAGTGTTTCATCTTCATTAGGTAAACCGAGTTGGAACACAGATACTATAATACTAGTTTGGGACATTCTCATAAATCATCATCATCAACAGAAACCTTCAATAGTCCATTGCTACATCATTCCTCCGAAAAGGACGAGTGATGTATCGAATTATAATAATTAATAAATATTATCCTTTTTAATACCTACTTAAAATAGACCGTACCATCACAGGGAGGAAGACCACTTCGACAGTTAAGTATTCAAAACGCATTAGTATTGCCATTCAGAAAATTGATTATTTTAAACTTTTATATAAAAGACGGTAAAAAGAGGTGAATTTAAACAGTTTGTCGATTTTGGATAAATAATAGAGAATACATTTTTACTAATACATTACATACATATTTACAATACATTTTTTTTAAATCAAGCTAGACTTAAATTAAAGTACCAAAATATACCCACAATAAAAAATAATTCCACTCAGAAAAAGCTGTAGCCGGCCGTGATCGTAATCTGAGTGTAGACAAGTATCTTATCCTAATGACCAACATTGCGCTACTAGCGAAGTTAGAGTTTTACAGTGGTATAGATTCTGCTTCCGCCAACTTACTCTAGCACCGACCGGTAACAAAAGCCGTTGAACTTTCACACGGAGCGATATTTCCCCAAGTTTCTGATAACCTGACTTCGGCATGACTTCTTGCTGATTCCATTCAGAGATCAAAGCGGTTGAGTTTAGTGTTCGCTATTGGAAACAATGGAGGAGAATTAATATTATGGCACACTACTACGGATTCGAGCCGGGTACGGTGTGACGAATAGGATTTTTTTCTAGAGGTACTAGTTACATTCACTCATAAAACCATGCACGAAAAGGTATATTCAAAAATTACAGAAGAACAGGATAGTTCAACTGATCCATTTCACTAACAGACGGAAGCGTTAAAATGTGACTCTTATTTTCGGCTTCAGCCCCAGAAAGGCACGGAACACGGAATTCATTTTGAGTAAAGTATTATACTGGCGCCGATTTTTTAGTACACAACTAAACTTAATTTAAACTGTCACTTTATTTTATTGACAGTGCACGCAAGAGAAAGATAGCAATAATTTTACTTTGTAAAATTAATTACGTGTCAGTCGCATATGGCAGCCCATTCCTCAATTTTTTTTGTATGCCGGGCGAGTATCCAGCTGTGGCGTTAGAAGTTATCCTATTCTTGTCTTTATCCCACATTACGTGGGGTCGGCACAATTTTTTTTCTTCTTTCACTCTCCTCTATCAGCCGTCATTTCTTAACCATGTCATCCTTCACACCATCCATCCATGTTTTCTTTGGCCTACCTCTGCTTTTATTTCCATCCGCATTCATATTTAACACTCTTCTCGTAATGTGACATTCTACCCTCCTCATGACGTGCCCATACCATGCTAACCTATTACTCCTCAACTTTTCCATCACGGGTGCTACTTTCAAACTTCCACACATCCATCTCAACATTCGTATGTAAGTTGCGTGCACTCATTTTCATCAATCCCTTTGGTTGGCCAACACTCGGATCCATACAATATAACAGGTCTTATGATCGTTTTGTATTTTTTTCCTTTGAGCCTAAGAGGCATTCGGTGTGATCCACGCCATTTGATCATGTAGTTCCTGTAACCTGTCGCCATTTCATACATCCCGCTGCGACGCAAGAAGTGCGTGTTCGATTCCCACTGCGGAGCAAATGTTTGCATATTCTGCAGATATACTGATATTTTGGTACTCGTTAGTTTCTGATACCCACGACAAAGGGAATCCTAGTGTGACGTCGAGACCAAGTAAGTTTGCGTCAGATGGATGTTTATAATTATATTTACTCTGTATCTCAATATTCTATTGAATATTTATCCACTCAATTACTTCAATTGTAAGGCAGCCCTTAAGGACGCCTTGCAAAACTTGTCGTATGATGATACAGAGAAACTATTAGATGTGATGAAGTGAAACGTTGTACCTAACTAAGTTTAGTTATAAGTTTTTATGTTAACTCATAAAATAATCTAATCTAATCTAATATGAGTATTTTTACTATAATTTATGTAGTTAACCTATATGTCGAAGTCACTATATTTTATTCGTCAAGTGTTTTGTTTGTTTCGATTTTTTGAATAAATTATTATTATTATTATTATTATTCTAATAAAAAGTTGGAGCCTAAAAGAAATTTCGGCTGTGAGCACATTATATATTTTGCAATATTTACTTCGGTAATTACCGAGTGTGTTTATATTAGAAACATGCAGTTCCTTCATTAGCTTCATTAAACTAACAACATAAACGGTTTGAATTGCATTTAAGTAGAAATATGAAGATTACGTAAACGTGTCAGTCTGTGGTATTTCAAACTATTCTTAGATACGGAGGTCTTATAGAAAATGCCCTTTGAACTGCATCCCACGGCTGGATGACGTCACCACTACTATTAGTTCTTATGCTGTTAAAATGTGCGCATTAACAAGTGCACAAACACGGTTAAAGAAAACAACGTGAGGAAACCAGCCCCTGAACCAACAATTCGAAGGCATGTGCCATTAGAAAGTGTTACAATAAGCGGCGATGGGCTCTAAAGCTCTCACGTAGAATGCTAACTGCAAAACGCGGGCATGAGCCAAATGTAATGTTAGGACGTGTCTCTGACTACTCTTTGAGTATGAGTTTGAGGATGTCCATCATGTGGAATGGAATCGTGAGCGTAGTTAGTTGTTTTAATTTTGCTATAAAATTTATGTAAAAAATACGATAACTTATAATATTTCGTATAATAATGCGGTATTTGGATAAACAGATTTGTTCTGTTTAAGTTAATATTTTATTCTGATTATTTGGATGTCCTCAAAACCCAATTTTGGGTTTTGCTCCCGTTTGAACGGCCGCGATGTGCAAAACGACGTTTGTACCCAGCTTAAATAATAATATAACAGTTTACTTCTCAACCAAAAAATATAATTATGTATAATCCAATTTCCCGATTTGACATAAAGGATTGTTTTTTTATCCCACTAAAGTGGCAACAAGCGTATGGCCCACCTGTTGGTAAGCGGTTACCGTAACCAATGGACGCCTGCAACACCGGAGGTATCACGCGCGTGTCAGATATGAAATTATTATGAAACGCTTTCCTTGTATTTAAAATTTGTAAACACTGTCATTTATTTTGTATTGAAATATGCTCGTGAACCACAGAGCATATTTCTATACCGGCAACACTTTTCGGAACTAAACTCAAAGTACAGAACAAAACATTGTGATATTTGTTTACTCTTAGTAAATTTATGAGATTTCTTTATCACTTTTCAACCAACGAGTGATGTTCGTGGTAAGGGCACAAAATGTCGTGATCCGCGGACAATTACAGTTTTCGAGCTTCGCTGGCACGTAGCGAGTAAATCACTGTCTATTAAGCACTTGCAAACTAAAGTCTTCCAGTCTTTACTCAGATGACGGATAAATCGCTAATACCTTTGTTTGTAAACCTAGACAGAGTAATCTAGTTCGCGTTTACTTATTTCGGAGTCGTTTACTTGTTTTGGACTTCGTTAGTTTATTTTTCGATAGGGCAATGATTTCCGGGCAATTTCTGGGTGTGACGAATCACGATATCGCAAAAACTCCAATAATAGGATGTTATAAGATATGGATGTTGAAGATGATATCAACAAACTGAACGACCAACAGACTGATACATTTATAAAAGCCGTTGGCGGGACGATCTAGATACACATGAGATTTATTGGAGCCCAGAGTCAGTGATTGATAGAAAAGAATAAGGTGGACCTTTGCTAATCTGTGGGATAATATAAGCAAAAAAAGATAACTCCTTAGATTAAAATATTTAATTGGTGAGCAAAAAATATTATATCTGTCTGATTAAACACAATTTTAAATACGCCATTAAAACACCTCTGAATGTTTGATTTGAATGAGTTCCTGCACATAATTCATTTATTTCCATATCTATAGCTTAAAGTTATTCAAGTCGACCCAAAAGCCTACGTTTACGTAAAAAACAGGTTTACCTGTTGCAGCTACAACTACGCCCAATAAGGCGCTTTAAGGACTGTATATAAAGAATAAAAACGGTGAAGGAAAACATCGTGAGAAAACCGGCATGCCCTAGAAAAATTCGAAGGCATGTGCCAACAGTTAGTGTTCCAATAAGCGGCGATGGGCTTGCAACCTGTCACGTGGAATGCTTACTACTTGCAAAACGCGGGCATGTACCAAATGTAATGTTTGGACGTGTCTCTGACTACCCCCTACTTAGTATCCTCAAAGATCTACTCACTGAGTATGTATCTGAGGATGTCCACCATGGGGAAGACAGTATCATGTAGTTACCATAACACAAGTCAAGCTATGCTTACTTTGGGGCTAGATGATGCTGTGTGAAAAATGTCCAGCATTCTATTGTATAAGTATTTTATCGAAAAATCCTAAGGGTTATATATCTATACCGACCTATAAGAACAGCACTTGTAGCTAACTTGTCTTTCTTTCTGATCTTGGGACATTTTATCAATCACTTTACTAACTTAGTTTTTTTAAACTTTTTTATTAATTTCTATTCGATCAAAAAAAGGATAAAGATCCTTGAGTATAAAACCTATAATCATATAAATATATTAAATATATCTCTAATATAATAAATATATCTCTAATTGTTAAAAAGATGTTAGCTAACATTCCGGTCATCATCATCATCATCATCAGCCCACATTAGTCCACTGCTGGACATAGGCCTCTCCCAATACGCGCCACTGAGCCCGGTCTTCGGCTCTTATCATCCACATTCCAGTGAGCGCTCTCAACCTGCTTCCTATGAAACCGTGACTTAGATAACCCAGTGTAAGTCGGAACGACTTTCAAGCAAACTTTACCACAGCTCGTGCAATGTCAAACTGATTCAGATAATTAAACCAATTAATCTAATTACGTAGTTCAATTTACGCAGAGCAAACGGAGAAGTTCCACACACGATTCTAATAGTAATTGGAACTGCTAACTTCGATTTTGATTAATTGAGAAATGGTTCGATCAATTAAACAAAGACTGGTTATATATGTGCCATTGATAAACATTAAAATTTACTTACACTCAAGTAACATGAGCATTCGATACGAGCAGGTACGGATAAGCTGTCAGCTGTAACCAGGTGGCAATGTGAACATCACATCAAGGTAATAACTGCTGAAAACTTGTAAGTTATTATAAGGAACCTGTGGACTGAAAGGCAAATCCCTTCTGCTGACTACGTTGAGCCTGCATAAGAACTCTCCTTGCCACCAACTTCTCTGGTTATTTGTCTGGCCGCTACAGGCACAACTTAGTCAAATGGAGATAATCCAACGATATGAAATGTGACTGCGTAGGCATACCACAAGCTGTCTTTCAAGGTCTTTCAATAGATGACTCATCTATTGAAAGAAATGTACGAGACTACAGACGACCTCTTCGGCGCAATGGGCGAAGGCTCGCCTGAGATGCAGAAGGTTGTATAATATGTACGAATTAAAAAAAAATACATAAGTAGTATAACAGTCATGTAGTTCCCTTAACGCAAGCTTTGCTTAGTTTGGGGCTAGATGATGCTGTGAAAAATGTGCAGCATTATTTATTTACAGAATATTTTGTAAATGTGGTAAAATTTTGGTCGAATAAAATTTAAACGGGACAAACCATCGACACGACGAAAGAGAATATGACCAAAAATCGTTGTCATAGAAAGCCGATGGATGGAGGTCGATCATGATAATTTCTCATGTCATTGAGTCCAATGGAGGAAGCCATAGTAATTTCCATCACGTATGTAGACTGATGATGACGAAACTAGCTAAATGGTAGATTATTATAAATTTAGACACGTGACTAAATTTATTAATCCATACCGCATACATTTAAAAACCTCGGTGGCGCAGCGGGCGAGTAGCCGGCTGCGACGCAAGAGGTGCGATTCTCGCGGTGTGATCCGGGTTGCCTAGAATTTTCACATTCCGGGACTACGTGGCAGTTTGGCATCAACATTTCTACAACATCGGAGCCACAGATAGCCCTCTCTGCAGACAATATCTAACCGAAGAAGAAATCGTATAGACATACTTTGCAGCGTGGGCATATTCTCTTTTTTAGATAGAAGAGTTCACCTTGTTAGATTGGCACAATACAATTAATTTAAGTCTCCACAGAGCTTACTTATTTGAGCCTTTTGGGGTTGAGACTCTGGGTCCGTGGGGAACCGGGGCCCTTCGCGTTTTCAAAATTCTTTCAGGGCGACTGGTCAAAGCTACGCGTGACAAGAGAGCTGGCTCTTATCTGGGGTCAACGCATTAGCATTGCCATTCAGCGTGGCAATGCGGCCAGTATTTTGGGAACGCTTCCGCCTGGTAGTGATCTGGATCAGTTGAGCTATCTATAGATCGTTTGCAATGGTCTTTAGATAGCTAGCTGTTTCATCTGTATTTTCTACAGTATCAGTAGTGGGCGATACCCTGACTTAGGCAAAAACAGTGGTCATAATAAAACTCAATAAAGTTCAGCTAAACTCCATTTATTGTTCACTCCAACTTACCGATAACATGCATGAGATTACTAAACTATTTATTATTTGTTACTGAAAAAATTAAACTATAATTACGATTGTAAAACAAATGATGTCCTCGTTGGCACATCACCGGTGGTCTGGGTATTGTGGACCACGATATTCGTTCCTGATACCTACGACACAGGGAATCCAAGACAATGTATGCTTCTGTACAACTTTATTCATACAACTATGTACAAGTAGGTATATACAAAAAATACAGATGAAACAGCTAGCTATCTAAAGACCGTTGCAAACGATCTATAGATTTGTTTCTGTTGTGTGTTTATTTATTTATTTTATAACAAACGAAGTATGTAGCTCTCTAAATATATTACCTTCATATTGGATCTAAATGTGGTTGAAAATGTGGTTTGGCTGACTTTCGAACTATTTCGGTGGATACTTACGTGAAACGTGTTACAAAGGTGATTAAATTCCCAGGAACAAATTTGTTGTTTCTGCATGATATACCAAACGGATTTAGAAGAAGCCGAATGAAATTTAAATTAATTACATTCGGCGTAAAGCCCTTGTATTGAAATAGAAAAAAAAAACAGGCAGCAAATCTAAAAAAAAATGCCTAGAACAAGAACTGGAAAGTAATAACAAAGCATTAATAATAGTTTTGTAAATTAAAATAATAATGTTCCGATCATTGTCAGAATCCATTAATTTCGCCAAAATGATTTGAGATCCAAGGGTCGCTGCAATAGACGATGAAATGTGAAACTGCGTAACCAATAGTCATACCACTTTTCGTTTTTTTTTTTTACGACTTCAAGGAAAGTTCTTAGACCGGCTAACGACGCTCGCCACTAGGGGTGCACTGCATTTGATGATATAATACGCTATATTAGCCTATTTAGTTCCTCAAAATACAATTCATTTAGTATTTTTTAAAACTTCATTTGAATAATAAATAAGACCATTTAATTAAATTGTGTATTGGATTCATGCATTAAAGTTAATAGAACAATAAATAATCTCAGCTATTAGTTAAGGACCTCTCGACGAGTGGTCCCTTTGCTCCAAGCGTCTCTACTCTTTGCCTTGATAACCCAGTCCTTGCCAGCTATTTTATTAATCTCGTCCATCTATCTTCCTTCCCATGTTCCTCTTATTACATGGTCCTGTCCATGTTGTTACTTTTTTAGTCCATTTATCATTGTTCATACGCACGACGTGGTCAGCCCATTTCTACAGTGACACACGTCAATAATTCAAAGTTTTGTTAATAATAAAACCTTGGTACAGCGACTTCTTTTTGACTTATCTAAAATTATAAAACAAGTTCAACACATTTTTTTCCAACGTGTTCGCGGTCTTTGCCTAGACCATTTTCACTTGAAAGTAAAATCACCTAGAATTCGCTCAAAGATCACTATTGAGTGATGGTAAGTGCTGGGTGGTAGATAACATACTTCTTAGTCTTCAACCTATAATGATTGATGATGACCGTTTTTTGGTTGCGCAGATAAATTATACTTTTGACTCTAACTGTACTTACACTAAGTTTGGTATGCGAGACGAACATGGACAAATATCATCGTGAGTGACGTATAAAGACTTTTAAATAATGTGGGCCGAAAACTAGGGACGAATATGGCATAAATCGAATCAGCAAAATAAACACAAGCTTAGTACCGCAAACACCTGGCAAAAACACAATACTGTCTCACCGTGATAAAAAAATATGTCATAATACAAGTAATTACTCTGAGATAAGCGAAAACATGAATTTGATGAATTAAAAGGAACCCGCTAAATGGGAAATGCTTTTAAATAAGAATTTCTCCGTCTCTATTGCAGGTATTTTGAAATTCGAGAGGTAAATTATTTGTTTTGCCTCTCAGCTCCCTCTCGAAGAACAGAAATCCCCGCTAGCCGGATACACAATGCGAAAAAATAGGAGTACTTAGGATCCTTATTGAGGGGGCACCTAAAATATATATAAAAAACATTTAACTGATTCCTTCTGCCCATTAAAAAGTTAATTCTATTATTTACTTCGAAACCGATGTTTACCTATCCTTGGTTTTGTGATAATATGTAATGGAGAAATCCTACAAGGGATTTTATTCTATCCCAACAGATTTGGACTAAATTAATCAGATTCAATTTTAGCCGAATGTAGTTGAAATCTGTTACCGTAGGGATCACTAGAAACAAGCTTGTTTGCAAATGGTAGGTACAATGGTGGTTGAAATTTACAAAGGGCGATGCGGGCGACCGAAAATTCCAACCGAACGTGTTATATCGGTTCTCAAAGTATTTGTGTTTGACTAGTTTTACCGCAACTTCCTATCTTTATACTCGTATCCTGAGTCCGAATTCGGTCATCCGGAACCCTATAACTAAAAAGGTAATCAAAAGGTACCCTTTTGATTACCTTTTTTTTAATCTGAAGGAAAGGATCTGAGGATGTGCAGTGTGCACCATGGGTTTATAGTCGTGAGCGTGTTTGTTTTATTTTTGTAAACGTATACCATCATTTTCATCAAACATTAGCATTCTTAATTGAGAGCTCTCGATGATAAGTGGTCGATTGATATTTGCTATCAAATAAACTCCGTAGCTGGCCAGGCGTTGAAGTAGGTAAATGTATATAGTTCTCATTACATTTCAGGTTTATTGATAACCAGGCTTCGCGCTCTTGTTAACCGAATAAAATCTAGATCACGAACTATACCTGTTACAAATTTTATAAATAGTGGTTCAACTGTTAAAGAGATTATTAGAATACACATATTAGAAGACATTATATATATAGAAAATAGTTTAATGCACACCAAATACCACATCAGCTTACTTAAGCACTACAAACTTTGACAGTGTTGTACAATGGACTGCCTTATCGCTAAGTAGCGATCTCTACCAGACAACCTTGATAACTTTTTAGAATATTATTACGACTATACAGTCGACAGTTCCCGTCTCACTTGCGTGGTCGCGGACGGTGCTCATGAGGAAGGACCTCTAAACGGTCAACGGAACTTCAGCAGGAGAATAGCAAAGTACGTGGTATAGTCGTAATAATATTCTAAAGTGATACCAAACCACGATAATTTTAATTCCATAACCTTCATAACATTTAACAACAACTTCTAATATCCCCATTTCTAATATTAGTAATGTACTATATTTTCGTTCGTCATGTAACCTTTTAACTTATGGCTTATGTCCAACAAATGGCTGTTGATGATGATGATGGTTATATAATTAATATCATATACCGTATATAAAGGTCAACTCTTGAAAACGAAAGGGATAGAGCGACCCTTTACGAGCGAATAGGGTCTATTACCCTATTTAAAAATAAATCCTGGTTGTTCAATTTATCACTGTTTTTACCCGCGATGCAAGGAACTTGTTTTTATCTTTGTTTTTTTACCATTTATACCCCGAAAAAACTTATCTAATAAAATTGTGATGCGGTTTTGCAATTAGTTTGTGTTCTTCGATAGGTTTAATCGTCACAAGCCACTGCAATCGATAATGAATATACACGTTAAGTTTTTTAATTTATTAATTGGACGCAGTTTTGCGAACCAGAACCAACCAACATTTTTTGTGAAATTGAGTTAGATACGTAGGAAGAATATAAATCACGT
Organism: Perizoma affinitatum; assembly: GCA_961405105.1. Taxonomy (NCBI): domain Eukaryota; kingdom Metazoa; phylum Arthropoda; class Insecta; order Lepidoptera; family Geometridae; genus Perizoma; species Perizoma affinitatum. The sequence continues at coordinate 10,061,052 of OY560194.1, read as the reverse complement.
ATTTCATAGGCACGCAATATTTTTATCTCGAACCTGAAAACTGCATTTCGGATTAAGTTACCGAGTGTTATTAATCTTAATAAATAAGACCATTTAATTAAATTGTGTATTCGATTCATGCATTTAACTAAATAGAATAATAAATAATCTCAGCTATTAATTAAGGACCTCTCGACGAGTGGTCCCTTTGCTCCAAGCGTCTCTACTCTTTGCCTTGATAACCCAGTCCTTGCCAGCTATTTTATTAATCTTATTAATGTTATTAATCTTCGTAACTATATTTAGCAAAAAAGAACCATCCGATGTGTTATCGATTTTTAATAACTTAAATATAAATAATCGAAATACTTATGGATTTCCTTATATCGTCCTTATTATCCCAGATATTCCGGCAAAGTTGTTTTCCTGAAATATGTAGCCTTAAAGTTTATTCGCTAATCTCTCAGAAAAATCGTATTTTCTCGAAAGAGACTTTGCAAAAATACTTCCAAACATAACCTAAATATTAGACCTTCATTCAAAAATTAGAACTTAAAAATTACAAAATATAAACTCTAGAATTTTTATTTTTAATCGGTGTGAATAATTAATCAAGAATCACGGTCCGAAGGTCTTGTTTAAGTTTTCGGGAGTAGTCTAATCACCCTGTATATTGTTACTTATCATAAAATTATCTACTATCTGGACCTTATATTTCACTCTAAAACGTGACTTGATTACAATTTTGTGTGAAATTAATACCTAAATGCCAATTTCGGTTGTTAGCTCGTGTAGTTGGCATAATTGGCGAAAATGTTTTAACAATACTGGTGTTATAATATGCATATATTCCAAATGATTGGTGTTGTCGAATAAACAAATATAACTCGGTTCATTCGCATGTTATTTTTCCATACTTTTTTTAATGATATCGGTCTGAGAGCTCTATAATTCCTACCATCAGTAAAATTTTAACAATAAGTAGAAATCAGACATTTTTTTCTTTTAAAGTTTGTATTTAGGTATTTATTTATATTGTAAAATGGGATTATTCACGTACCGCACTATTGGTGAAGGCATCGACTAAGTTTCGACTCATTCCGAGAGTCTTCATCAGGGTGAATGATCGCGACGCAGAAATTATATATCAGTACAAGAGTGATTATGGCAACCACGTACCAAGTGGGAGGTCGCTGGTTCGAATTCCACAGGAGTTGATGTCTCTAAGGCTATTTCCCTATAAAAATGTTTTAACAAGGTAGTAATATCAAAAGGTAATGAAAAAAATGGATTAGCGATAACGACGCCCATTGTGCATTTCTTTTGTTTTTTTTATGTTTTTGTATGTTACTTATCATAAACTTATCTACTATCTGGACCTTATATTTAATTCTAAAACATGACTTGATTCCAATTATGTGTGAAATTAATACCTAAATTCCTCAAATTAATTTATTAATGTACAGTAAATTGGTATTATGCACAGTAAAGAGTTTATCCATATTTTTTTTTAAGTAAATTGTAATTTAATTTCTATAAAAGAAACGACTTAGGTATTTGATTTCTATCATATACCCTTTCGGGTGAGGCAAGGGTATTGGCTAAACAATTTATATTTCCAAATATACACCTCTCCTTAAATAAAGCTAGCTAGTCAAATCAGATAAGCATATCTGCAGCCAATGCTGGTGGTGCTTAATATCTTAATAGCATTAGTTTATCTACTTATAATAATGCCTTCAGGTTATCAGAAGCAGAATCAATCAGTGTTGCCACCTGGCGTTAACGCAAGTGGCAAGATATATCTGAAACTTTCTCCCTCGTTTGTCATACCTAATAGCTTTTTTTTATCTCCGCAGTGTATTTATAAAAGAGTTACTTTAAGATTAGGGTCTGGCTGTTGTGGTTCCACGGTACTTGTAATTCGGTAGTACCTAAAGTTTTGTTCTGTTCATTATTTTCTTTAGTTCATAATCCTACCTCTATAATTAACTCTCTCAAGTCCAAGATCTCCTGGAAGAAAACTCTTTTTAGGGTTAAGCTCGCCTTTGTACATGTCATTTCATTCTGCCTATTTATAAGTGTTTATTTGTGTGTACAATAAAGAATATTAATAATCTTAATGTGTGGTCAAGACTATGTATGAGACGATTTGATGTTTATTATTTTTTTTTTTCGAAAATTGAATGTTGCTACGTTATCGAAGAATCGCCGTCAAGGTTACTGCGGCTAAAAAACTTGAAAACACTGGCCGTTCTCTCCTATTAATGGTTGGATCCGGCCAAAAAGTGGATTAGTTGGCATTGCTTCTGATTATCTTCATGAACGTTTGCGTACATGAAAGCGATGCAAAAGTCCCCTCGATCCCATTGCTGTCGTTTACATTTTAATGTGCTTTACAGGATTAGTTTGTATGAGCTTTATTTAAACTTTTGTTGCAGGATACGTAATCTTCCTACTTAAAAACTTTAACCTAAGCGCTGCTTTGCTGGCTTTAAGTATGAAACATTAAATATGCAATAAACTATTGTTTATTTAGTAATGTAGATTTAAGAGCACACATATTTTTACTAGCTTCTTTAATAACTAGAACTAAGTATTACCAAGATTATTTTATTACCAAGTTACCAAACATTCGAAGGCATGTGCCATAGGTTAGTGTTCCAATAAGCGGCGATAGGCTTCCAACCTGTGACGTGGAATACCAACTTCATTCTTGGAAAACGCAAGCACACGCCTAAGATAATGTTTAGGCCTGTCTCTACTACCCCCGTAGTCATGATCGAGTTTTTTTGTTTTTATTTTGTTACTAAGATACTTTTTTATTTATATCAAAATTTAGTAGATCTAAAAAAACGTATTTTCTGTGGAAACGACAAATTGTCTCGTAATTTGTCTTGCAATAAAAGGTCTCAGAATCTTTTTATCCGTCGCATTGCCCATTTGACATTGTAAATTGACTTTTATTATTGTTTATGGGTCGTTACCAATAACACAAATATATCGATACAAAAAACTCGTCAGTTTTACGTTTCAAATTCAGCTTAAATTGTGCGTGGACAACTGTTGTCAAATTTTTTTGTGCCTCATATTCGTTCACATCAGCCATTTTTAGGGCGCAATTGTGCCAATAACAAGAGCTTAATGCGGTAACATACACTTGTTAAGGTCCATGAGACCCCGATAAATAATGCATTAAACTTTATTAAAACGTACAGTCACAGACGAAAGTATATTAGAAGTTTTCATTTCTGGAACTCATATTCTTTACCTCGAAATATTGAGGTGTTTATGAAGATCTGCCTTGGCCCATGACTATTTGCATTTAAAATATCGTTTTCTTGTCAAAATGAAAGATCTTAAAACAAAATGTTAATATACTTTTTCGTTGACTATACTTACCTAAACTATACAATGTTTTAAACATAATATTATCTACTAAAATATCGGCTTATTAAATTAAAATTTATTTAATGCGTACCGTGCTCTAATAAAATAAAATTATTTGAGTTAAAAACAACGAAAATCATACAGTTGTTGACTTTATTGTAACCGACGAATTTATTTGGTTTATTTATTAAAATGCCATATCACAAATATGGCCAACAAAACATGATTAAAATTTGTAGGTATTGTAAGATTAGAATTAATTAATATTGATCTTTCATCATCAACTGCTTGTCGAAACTCCACGGCATGCCTCCTCCAAAGATTGCAATGATGAACGGTCTTGGGATGCCTCCATGTGTATACGTAATATTAGCATGAGGGATAGCTATGTGAGCAATGTACGTAAACCATCTGTACTAATATTATAAAAAGGTAAAGTTTGTAAGTTTGTAGGAGGTAATCCCCGAAACTACTGATCCGATTTCTAAAACTCTTTCGGCAATATTTAGAATGGTCCATTCTAAATATTGATTCTAAATATTGAATTCAGGATGGGAAAAGAAAATTGTTATCCCGTTAAAAATATAATTCATAGGACGTTAAATGTAAAAAAATCTACTTCATATAACGGGAAATTGATAAGAAGTCCAATATGCAATTGCATCACCCATTTTTTGACCATCATGTGTGTTTTTTTTAATAAAATGTATATGAGACCGCCCTTTAAGTATACCCTAGCATTTAGATAAAGTATCATTAAAATCGGTTTACAATTGGAGAAGATATCGTGTAACAAACCTACACACAAAAAAAATACAGACAAATTGAGAAACTCCTTTTTTGAAGTCGGTTGATAATAATTAAAACGATATTCGCGATACGCTTGCAGTCCCAAGTTTACGGTTTCTATCCTGCAGATACTCTAATAGCATCAGATCCTCACGTGCCCTCGTTATTATGCATATTCTTTCGAATAAAAATCAATAGAAAAGTCGCTCACAAAATTTAATGTTTCCCATAAAACATAAAGTTTTTTTATGTTTTATGGGAAACATATCATTCCCTCTAGAATAAAACTTCCTCTTTTAAGGAACCACCTTGGGATCAAAAGAATCATCAAAATCATATTGTAAAAACGGGATTATTCACGTACCACACTATCGGTGAAGGCACGAAGCTCTCCCAAGAGTTTTTACAATATGAATAATCAAATTCACGATAGTTTTTGGAATAAAAATCTTAAAATCATCAAGCTTTTTGTGGAGACAAATTTTGTAGCGTAAGTCATCGAAAAAACGGTTGAGCAAATGAGTTTCTCACCAACGCTGCCTTAACAGTGAGAGCTACTTTTTACCGGCTACTTTTTATGCGGGTACCCCGCGGGTGAATCCTAAGCAGTAGCTAGTCAAATGAGAAAACACTTTGTACCAATAAATAAGTTATATTAATTTAATTTGGTAAGCAGGGAATTACATAAACCAAAAAATTTAATGTAAAGTAGTGAAATAAACAAATATTATTTATTTTATTTTAATTAGTCACCTACTTTTCCGTCGGTGAATCCTTTCGCCACACGAGAGTTGATCAGTACATACATGAAAAGGTAAGTTAAAAATTATTAATAAATTAATAATAATATATAAAAATACGCCCCAAAGTCACACCTATGACACTAGGATTCCCCGTAACGTGTGTATCAGGGACTACGAGTGCAATGGAACCAATATCTGCAGAACATGAAATTACTGGTCCCGTAGCGGGAATCGAAACCGCATCTCTTGTGTCTCATCCAGCTATTCGCTTGCTGCGCCACCGAGATCGTTGATAAAGATAAATACATGTTCAACAAGCTTACAAGCTACAATGTTTTACAAGGGAGGTGACAAATTTATACCCCTGTAGAAAGTCCGTAAAATAGCTTATATTAAAAATGTATCGTTCGAGACTATACCCTCAACGCCAACGCCACAAAGTCGCAAGCCAATCTTACATCGGTAGACAAACGTCCATCCAAACTGTAGCCTTATCGGAAACACTTAATAAATAAAATGCGACGCGGAAAGAGTTCGTCATGATCACTCACCATGACGAACTCTTGGTTCTCTCACTCTCACTGAGTAGGTGTCTCGGATTGAGTAGAAACAAGTCGGTGTCTTGATCGACGTACGTAGTTGCGCTTGCGTCTTGACGCGGAGAGAAAGCGTATATAATAGGTTGGGGAAAAAGTCTTTTCGCATTTTTTAAGAAAATTCAAAACATTTTTTAATATAGTTTATTTACATTTAACTAAAGTATGTAGGTACCATTTTGTTCGATAACTTTTTGCCATTTTGTAGGCAGGGACATGATCCCATTGCTATAAAAACTTTGGGGCTTCTGTTCAAAATACCGCGACAAGTGGTTTTGGCAGTCCTCTCGTGATGTTAACCTGACACTGCCTAAAGAATTCTGAAGAGACCGAAACAGGTGGAAATCTGAAGGTGCAAGGTCAGGACTATACGGCGGATGCATTAACACATCCCAGCCAAACTCTCTTAATTTTTGCTGAGTGGCTAAAGATGTGTGAGGTCAAAAATGGTCAAAAATTTCTTCAAAAATGGTTCGGTTTCATTACGTCGTAATAAAGAATCACAAATGAGAACACGGTTCATTAGGTTTCTTTCAGTGAGCTCGTGAGGTACCCAAATATCGAGCTTTTTTGTGTACCCAGTTTTTTTCAAATGCGCCAAAACTGTTTTGTGGTCAATTCCCAGTTCTTCAGCTACGTCGTAACTACTGATATGCCGATCTTGCTCCACTTTTTCAAAAATGGCATCCATTTTATCCGTAATAGGGCGACCAGAGCGACGTGCATCTTTGACATCAAAATTTCCGGATTGAAAACGCTTAAACCAAATTTGTGCTACTCTCACAGACACTGCACTAGGTCCATAAACATCGCAAATTTTTTTCGCGGCTTGCGTTGCATTTTTACCTTTTTTGTAGTAAAATTTTAAAATGTATCGAATTTCTTCATTAGATTCACTCATCTTAACAGTACGAAAAACAAATAAAAATCACACATTTTCCTAATTTGAATTTGGAATTATCTTCTTTAAAATTTAAACTTTTAATGATACCAAAACCAGCCAGATACAAATAGTATAGCCAAAGATATTTTATTACAAGTTCATACATACAATAATGCGAAAAGACTTTTTCCCCAACCTAATATATGAAGTTGAACTTATTTTTGTAGATCGTCAAACATCATTCTTGCACTTTGACGTTTTAAAGCAATCACCTATTACTGGTTCATGATATACGTTTGAGAAGTGGAATTAATAGGGGAATGAGGCATAGATTTTTTATACGTCATAAGCAACATTAGTTTTGGCTCTAATACTCTTAGAAATTTTGTGTCCGAGATACGGGTGTACGCTCGGATGAACGTTTGTCTAAAGAGTTGAGAGAGTTACAAACCTTGGGTTTGTAATAAAAGGTCAATAGCGATAAATTCTTTAACCGTTCAATGCCCAGGGGTTGCTTATCAGACCACGTACACAATTGGCTTAAATCGTTCAGCCACGTACAGATACATAGCAGTAAAACAAGTCCACGTTTTGTCGTTGCTAATTGATTTATGCTCGTGCGTCAGCCAGTAGATACGCGTAACAAGGTACTAGGGATTTCTCTGAACGTAACAGACTGTTCAAGCGTGCAGCGTTGTGAAGTTTGTTGAAATGTTGACTCAAGATGATGATTAGAACAAGAAAAACGGACCAAATGGTTATGCAAGTGATTATGCATAGCGGGTAGACAAATTAAAAAAAAAGCCTAAATTGGTCTACAAATAAAGCCGGACATTGGCTTAATCGCATCATTTTGGCAAGCCGGTGATTTAGAACGATTTTAAGGCCTAACGTTATCTTAAAACACATATCTGGGAAATATAAAATAAGACTTCAATGTAACACAACGATAAGTGTAAAACGTCCAGTCCCCATTTCGTTAAGATTAGGAATACGAAATTAAATCCAAATTCACGATTTTGGGTAAAAATGCCTATTTTTTTTTCATCTAGCTAATTGGATTTGCTCTTTCCAGTGTCTGCAGCCAACTATTGACTTGATTATTGATATCTAAATTATCTCGAAATACACAGGGATATAATTATGTTCAGCTTACAGTCTATACGCTAGACTGTAATGTTAAATACGCGCATTTCATATCAAATGGTCACAAAATTCAAAGTATACCAACTAAATATTCGTAGCAAGCACTTTGAATAACAAAACTGTAGCGCTGTGGTCCTTAGTCTAAACTGAATGCCAAACTAAAGTAATAGGTTAGTAGTGGAGCCCAGTACAAAACTCGTCCGATCAAAGGCTAACTGCACCAAAAGCTCAAATAGACTACGAGCTAGCCTTGTGAAAAGTGGCAGTGACACTCAAGTTATATTTTTATTTTGTTTTTTTAGGGTTCCGTACCTCAAAAGGAAAAAACGGAACCCTTATAGGATCACTTGTTGTACGTAGGTCTGTCTGTCAAGACCCTTAATCTCGGGAACGCGTGAAGGTATCGAGTCGAAATTAAAACCATATACTCAGGAATTTGTGAAAAATTACATTTCTAAATTAACTTGAAGATACGATCGTTTATGCCGCAAAAAAACGTATATTTCGACACTCTCAATGGAATCAAAATTTATTGGGTACTTTCCGTTAACTTAGAACTATGACATTTGGCAAGTTATATCGTCTTATTGTAGTATAAGACGATATAGGTAACTTGTACAGGGAAAAATCTGAAATCTATACATTTGTAATTAAATCATAAGTACGTAATCAATCATCGAGGTTTAACAATGGTATGCGCGGTCATAATTGTATGTACATTTCGCGACGTACGGAACCCTAGGTAGGCGAGTCCGACTCGCACTGGTCCAGTTTTTTTGACTGGTACTTGCTTCTACCACTCATATCATCATCTTTCACCAGCATTCACAGCTTGAAGTAACCCACTGCAGGGCACACACCTCATCCTCAGACGCCCGTTTGTTTTATATAGTGTTATTCTCTGTTTTATTATTTCTAATTATATTTAATAGGTACCTAGCTACATCTTTAGTAAGCTGTCAGTCATGGGGTCACTCAACAATAGATGCTGTCTGAAAACCAGCGTAGCTTCACATCCTGGTGTTTCAGTGAGTTCAATAATATGCTGAGACAGGACCTGTTTGTGAGAGGAGTAAGTACCTATATAATTTTGTGCCTTCAGCTCACCATTACCTACGTATTACGGTAGGACCGATATATGTATTATTTATGTTCCGTCCTACTTATATCATCGCTCGTCTCGTCTACGTATGTTATGGTGGGCTAGACACATTACTGGAAAAGTTTGACCATCAAGCATTGTGGCTGTTTTTGGCCCCGAGTAAATCATCCAGTTTCCTAAATCAACCTCAATTTACCACTGAGGAGGGCCCAACATACGACAGGGATGGATATCAAGAACTACGGGTACCATAGTACCACAACCCAGACCCCGTTTTGTCCCGTTTTGGGACAAAACCCGCACCTCTTACGTCTCAGGTCTCACCGGTCTCAACACCGAATGTTTGAAAAGGTTTCGTAGGGTTTTTTGTTTCCAGCTCTTGGTTTACAATCTTTGGGTGTGGACTCTGCCAGTTACCTCGGTACTCCTACAGCCTGAGTATTTCGCAACATTATCAATATTGCCATTTGGAAAGGCAACTAATTCGAGCACTAGATTTCCTATTATACTGTGAATATTATCCGTCTAGATAAATCGGAAACTGTGGTGAGAATGCATAGAAAATATCCGACGCACTTTAATAGAGTCGTACACTGAATTTATTTTAAGAAAATGTTACAGCTATTTTGCTGTAGGCAGGCATTCGTAAATGAAACATGTAATCTTATCAATCCACCATTAATATCTTTCTTTTTGCAAAAAAATTACCCTCTTATTCATTTCCTATTTACTCTTTAGCATCATGCTAAAAGCTATCTCTCTATCCTTTGTTCAGTGTTAGATAAGGATAGGATTAAAGTTAACAATCTGCTAAGTTAGCGAGGGATTTTGAATAACTGTTAGTTTTTTAAGTCTAAGTTTTAATTTGTTGTTTCATCATTTTAAATTGGCTTATTATGCACTAGCTCTTGGTTATAGAGATACGACTTAGTTCACCTTTCTCGAAGCTCTAATATTTTTCCATGCTCTGTGTTACGATCGGAAATAGCACGCGTTGGATATTGACAATTGTTTGGAGTAACGAATGGCCCTCGTCGAATTCGCCGGTGCACAATCGGATTTGTAGGATTCGAATCTTAGACTTACCGTATGTATACAGGCAACAACTACGGTAGGTACGTCAATAAATCTGGCAAGTCCGTCGTCCGGTTAAATACTACAACTCTATAAAGTATATTCGTGAATTTTTGTTAATTTTATTCGTGTGAATCGAGTTTTTGTAAGAAGATCTAAAATCTTGATGAGTTTTATCGTGTTTTGTCTCACTGTTCATAACTTTTCCTAACTAAAGATTCAAGATCAGATGCAGTTTCAAGATCTTAAATTAGATATAAGCGCAGAGATAAGCAGCAATAATGTATGATATCGTGCCCTTTTTTGTACTTAAATACATTTATCGCTGGAAAGCAGCGTGTCTGGTTGATTTTAAACGGGTTACACTGTGCAGGATGAAATTGTTTTGCAAAAACAATCAGCTGTGTTGGATTGTATCGCTTTTAAGTGATAAAGTCATTTACTTTGGCCGTGGGCTATTACTGTGTGTTGGTGAATTCCCCGCGGCACAACCGCTGGTGTTAGTATGTTGCAATAGAGTATTTACTTCACATGCCGATATTCTTTTTAGCATTATATTTATAGCTAAATATTTATTTGTTTTAAATGACATAAATTGCAAAGTCCATCGCACGCCGAATCACAGAAGACTTAATTTAGTTTGTTCGCCGTGTAGTGTGTTTATCAAATATATGACATACTAGCTTCTGCCAATGGCTTCGTCCGCGTGGTACCCGGATAAAAAGTAGCCTATATGTTATTCTGATGTATAAGCTATATTACTGTAAAGTTTCATCAAGAAACGTTCAGTAGTTTTTGCGTGAAAGAGTAACAAACATCAATCCTTACAAATTTCCGCGTGTAAAATATTAGTAGGATAGAATAGGATTTAGTTTTAGCACAGATATTATAGGTTTAAGTATGTTTCTGCTTATATTGTTAATTTCACGAGGAGTATACTAAAGAGTTATCATTCATTCATTCATTCACCAAATTACATAAGTTCACACATGTTGATAAATATCACACAAAGGTTTCTGTTAAATAATTCTATTTAGAATTAAGTTACACAGTACTTTAATTAAGCAAAAATCTATATATCTAAGTGAATAAGCCCGATGCAACTTCATGCCCGAAATTAAAACATTTATAAAAGAGTTATGGAAGTAAAATTAATAAATTCCACCTTAACAAGGTATTAAAACAGATACTAAGTTATGAATGCTAATACCCTCTGTCCCGATACAGAAACTTTATCTTGCTCATAAAAATATTCCAACGTAAATTCGGCTGGCATAATAATTAAGTAACAGGCACTCCAAGGTTGAATAGGCTCAATTGGATACCCTAATAGCTTTGGTTTCGCAACGCCTAGTTCCAGTTCTAGCCTTAAGTTAAAGTACAAATTATTTAGGGCTTGTGTGTCACGCCATCATAATATTTGATCTTATAATACGCAGGCGTCAAAGGAATTTCGCCCTGAGTCGGTCAAGCCGATTAGATACCAATTGGAGCTTGGCGGTGAATAAACCATTGCAATTAGCACCTGACTTTGATCTCGTGAACTGAATACGTACCTGCAAAGTTAATAGAATAATAATAATAATATTGCTGGATATATTTCTGGAAACAGCATCATCTAGCCCCAAACTAAGCTCAACCAAACTGAGCTTGTATTATGGGAACTACATGACTGATATACTACTTATATACTTTTAATTTGTATATACATACATATTATACATAGACATTTGTCCCGCAGCGGTAATCGAACCCTCAACCTTCTGCCTCTCAGGCGGACCTTCGCCCACTGCGCCACAGAGGTCGTCTGAATATAACATTAATGTGCGTTGGTTGTATGATTTTGGGTATACCTACTATAACACAGTACTTTGGATGCAAACATAACATACCTATCTTAACTTAACTTAATCATATAACTATATCTACATAGGTACATACATACTAACTATAGGTACACCAATAATTACCTAATCTGGTAGCGATATGCCTGTTTACTTAATTATATCTGTAACCTCAACAACCCGCTACATTATTTATAAAATTGTGCTAATCTGTATTGACTTGTTTTTTCCATAGATAATAAATTAAAGCTGTTGATTACCAATAAACATATAAATTAATAATGCTGGACTTTATTCACACAGCATAATCTGATCCTAAACTAAGCAGAGCTTGTATTATGGGAACTACATGACCGATGTACTACTTATATCTTTTTTTTTGTAAATACATACATATTATATATAGACAAATCAAGAAATTTATTATATTTTGTATTAGATAAAACACGCCTTGAACTATTTTGCAATTACCCATTCAATTGTATGCTTTTAGCTTATTTTTCTAAATGAAACTATACCATTAAGCAAACATTGGTCCACCACAAGTAACAAACATACGTAAACTGAAAGTGTTCTAAAAGCCGAAATGAAAAGCGGTCATTACGTTTTTTTTTTAACCTAATCTTTGGTTTCGGGCGAAACACGGAAAAGGCTTCACAGAACAATACCTGTTGCTTTTTATCCAAGAGCTGATTTTCTAAGCGTTTCTTTTTAAACTCTGGAAATTATCATGAATGTAGATACTTTTGTAGGCAGGTACGTAGTTAGTTGCGTAATATTTAAATGGCTGGTTTTTGATGCATTTAAAAATATTATAGAACGATGACAGCAAAATGGAACAAAATTTATAAAAAATTTGTATCAAACTTTTTGGTGGGACATTGAACTGTCTAGGTGGATGGATTATTAAGGTGCGTGGGGCATTTCTGTTTCAGTTATTATATTTTTTTCATAACTTATCCCACTATCCTAACTTGGTAGAAAAATTTTGTTGTTTTTTTATGTCATGCTAAATAAATGTTTTTTTCTTTCTAACAATTCCATTCGTAGGTACTCACAGTGAATACTCCAATTGTTCAACGGTATTAAAAACAAACAAAACAAACAAAAAAACAAACACGCTCACGACTGTCTTCCCCATGGTGGACATCCTCAGATACATACTCAATGAGTAGATCTTTGAGGATACCAAGTAGGGGGTAGTCAGAGACACGTCCAAACATTACATTTGGTACATGCCCGCGTTTTGCAAGTATGTTCTAATTATGTTTTACGAATGTTCTATTATGTTTTATGATTAATTACTTACCAACCAATTTATATTGCTTTTATTATGTACTTAAAATAGATGTTGTAAATGAGTGGAGGCGGTTAAGACCGCCCATTTAACTAAAAATAATAATTTGTTTTTTGTTTACGATGTACAATTAAATATTTTCATTAAATCATTATTTCACAAGATAACAAAATAAATAAAACTATAACTATAAATAACTAAATAAAAGTACAATAGGCGGTCTTATCGCTTGAAAACGATCACTTCCAGACAATTTTGGGATGGAGCTTTGCTTTCTTTTACATAATTTTTCCAAGAAGGTCATCTACAGTCCACAATTGCCTGTCACTCTGGATTTTAAAGCTAAGTTTCAGTAGAAAATTTCCATAGACAAATCACAAAATTTAGTAGCCTCGTCGTACATTTTGATCATTGCCATTAGACCAGAAGCCTTTGGGCGATCTAAAAACTCCGACAACAGAGTTTAAAACTAACTCATTTAGCTTACTAACTTATTTATACGGGTGGCCCAGGATGAGTCGTGGGTTAAAAGAAGACATTCAATACCATGAAAATAATTAAATAATACGCGACATGGGTTTAACTCATTGGATTGGCTAGGAGTAGCCTGCTAGACTAGGTATAAAATAGATTTTATAATGCTTATTTTCATCGAATCTACGTTTTTTCATTCAAGTTCATATTCGCGATACGCTTGCAGTCCCAAGTTTACGGTTTCTATCCTGCAGATACTCTAATAGCATCAGATCCTCACGTGCCCTCGTTATTATGCATATTCTTTCGAATAAAAATCAATAGAAAAGTCGCTCACAAAATTTAATGTTTCCCATAAAACATAAAGTTTTTTTATGTTTTATGGGAAACATATCATTCCCTCTAGAATAAAACTTCCTCTTTTAAGGAACCACCTTGGGATCAAAAGAATCATCAAAATCATATTGTAAAAACGGGATTATTCACGTACCACACTATCGGTGAAGGCACGAAGCTCTCCCAAGAGTTTTTACAATATGAATAATCAAATTCACGATAGTTTTTGGAATAAAAATCTTAAAATCATCAAGCTTTTTGTGGAGACAAATTTTGTAGCGTAAGTCATCGAAAAAACGGTTGAGCAAATGAGTTTCTCACCAACGCTGCCTTAACAGTGAGAGCTACTTTTTACCGGCTACTTTTTATGCGGGTACCCCGCGGGTGAATCCTAAGCAGTAGCTAGTCAAATGAGAAAACACTTTGTACCAATAAATAAGTTATATTAATTTAATTTGGTAAGCAGGGAATTACATAAACCAAAAAATTTAATGTAAAGTAGTGAAATAAACAAATATTATTTATTTTATTTTAATTAGTCACCTACTTTTCCGTCGGTGAATCCTTTCGCCACACGAGAGTTGATCAGTACATACATGAAAAGGTAAGTTAAAAATTATTAATAAATTAATAATAATATATAAAAATACGCCCCAAAGTCACACCTATGACACTAGGATTCCCCGTAACGTGTGTATCAGGGACTACGAGTGCAATGGAACCAATATCTGCAGAACATGAAATTACTGGTCCCGTAGCGGGAATCGAAACCGCATCTCTTGTGTCTCATCCAGCTATTCGCTTGCTGCGCCACCGAGATCGTTGATAAAGATAAATACATGTTCAACAAGCTTACAAGCTACAATGTTTTACAAGGGAGGTGACAAATTTATACCCCTGTAGAAAGTCCGTAAAATAGCTTATATTAAAAATGTATCGTTCGAGACTATACCCTCAACGCCAACGCCACAAAGTCGCAAGCCAATCTTACATCGGTAGACAAACGTCCATCCAAACTGTAGCCTTATCGGAAACACTTAATAAATAAAATGCGACGCGGAAAGAGTTCGTCATGATCACTCACCATGACGAACTCTTGGTTCTCTCACTCTCACTGAGTAGGTGTCTCGGATTGAGTAGAAACAAGTCGGTGTCTTGATCGACGTACGTAGTTGCGCTTGCGTCTTGACGCGGAGAGAAAGCGTATATAATAGGTTGGGGAAAAAGTCTTTTCGCATTTTTTAAGAAAATTCAAAACATTTTTTAATATAGTTTATTTACATTTAACTAAAGTATGTAGGTACCATTTTGTTCGATAACTTTTTGCCATTTTGTAGGCAGGGACATGATCCCATTGCTATAAAAACTTTGGGGCTTCTGTTCAAAATACCGCGACAAGTGGTTTTGGCAGTCCTCTCGTGATGTTAACCTGACACTGCCTAAAGAATTCTGAAGAGACCGAAACAGGTGGAAATCTGAAGGTGCAAGGTCAGGACTATACGGCGGATGCATTAACACATCCCAGCCAAACTCTCTTAATTTTTGCTGAGTGGCTAAAGATGTGTGAGGTCAAAAATGGTCAAAAATTTCTTCAAAAATGGTTCGGTTTCATTACGTCGTAATAAAGAATCACAAATGAGAACACGGTTCATTAGGTTTCTTTCAGTGAGCTCGTGAGGTACCCAAATATCGAGCTTTTTTGTGTACCCAGTTTTTTTCAAATGCGCCAAAACTGTTTTGTGGTCAATTCCCAGTTCTTCAGCTACGTCGTAACTACTGATATGCCGATCTTGCTCCACTTTTTCAAAAATGGCATCCATTTTATCCGTAATAGGGCGACCAGAGCGACGTGCATCTTTGACATCAAAATTTCCGGATTGAAAACGCTTAAACCAAATTTGTGCTACTCTCACAGACACTGCACTAGGTCCATAAACATCGCAAATTTTTTTCGCGGCTTGCGTTGCATTTTTACCTTTTTTGTAGTAAAATTTTAAAATGTATCGAATTTCTTCATTAGATTCACTCATCTTAACAGTACGAAAAACAAATAAAAATCACACATTTTCCTAATTTGAATTTGGAATTATCTTCTTTAAAATTTAAACTTTTAATGATACCAAAACCAGCCAGATACAAATAGTATAGCCAAAGATATTTTATTACAAGTTCATACATACAATAATGCGAAAAGACTTTTTCCCCAACCTAATATATGAAGTTGAACTTATTTTTGTAGATCGTCAAACATCATTCTTGCACTTTGACGTTTTAAAGCAATCACCTATTACTGGTTCATGATATACGTTTGAGAAGTGGAATTAATAGGGGAATGAGGCATAGATTTTTTATACGTCATAAGCAACATTAGTTTTGGCTCTAATACTCTTAGAAATTTTGTGTCCGAGATACGGGTGTACGCTCGGATGAACGTTTGTCTAAAGAGTTGAGAGAGTTACAAACCTTGGGTTTGTAATAAAAGGTCAATAGCGATAAATTCTTTAACCGTTCAATGCCCAGGGGTTGCTTATCAGACCACGTACACAATTGGCTTAAATCGTTCAGCCACGTACAGATACATAGCAGTAAAACAAGTCCACGTTTTGTCGTTGCTAATTGATTTATGCTCGTGCGTCAGCCAGTAGATACGCGTAACAAGGTACTAGGGATTTCTCTGAACGTAACAGACTGTTCAAGCGTGCAGCGTTGTGAAGTTTGTTGAAATGTTGACTCAAGATGATGATTAGAACAAGAAAAACGGACCAAATGGTTATGCAAGTGATTATGCATAGCGGGTAGACAAATTAAAAAAAAAGCCTAAATTGGTCTACAAATAAAGCCGGACATTGGCTTAATCGCATCATTTTGGCAAGCCGGTGATTTAGAACGATTTTAAGGCCTAACGTTATCTTAAAACACATATCTGGGAAATATAAAATAAGACTTCAATGTAACACAACGATAAGTGTAAAACGTCCAGTCCCCATTTCGTTAAGATTAGGAATACGAAATTAAATCCAAATTCACGATTTTGGGTAAAAATGCCTATTTTTTTTTCATCTAGCTAATTGGATTTGCTCTTTCCAGTGTCTGCAGCCAACTATTGACTTGATTATTGATATCTAAATTATCTCGAAATACACAGGGATATAATTATGTTCAGCTTACAGTCTATACGCTAGACTGTAATGTTAAATACGCGCATTTCATATCAAATGGTCACAAAATTCAAAGTATACCAACTAAATATTCGTAGCAAGCACTTTGAATAACAAAACTGTAGCGCTGTGGTCCTTAGTCTAAACTGAATGCCAAACTAAAGTAATAGGTTAGTAGTGGAGCCCAGTACAAAACTCGTCCGATCAAAGGCTAACTGCACCAAAAGCTCAAATAGACTACGAGCTAGCCTTGTGAAAAGTGGCAGTGACACTCAAGTTATATTTTTATTTTGTTTTTTTAGGGTTCCGTACCTCAAAAGGAAAAAACGGAACCCTTATAGGATCACTTGTTGTACGTAGGTCTGTCTGTCAAGACCCTTAATCTCGGGAACGCGTGAAGGTATCGAGTCGAAATTAAAACCATATACTCAGGAATTTGTGAAAAATTACATTTCTAAATTAACTTGAAGATACGATCGTTTATGCCGCAAAAAAACGTATATTTCGACACTCTCAATGGAATCAAAATTTATTGGGTACTTTCCGTTAACTTAGAACTATGACATTTGGCAAGTTATATCGTCTTATTGTAGTATAAGACGATATAGGTAACTTGTACAGGGAAAAATCTGAAATCTATACATTTGTAATTAAATCATAAGTACGTAATCAATCATCGAGGTTTAACAATGGTATGCGCGGTCATAATTGTATGTACATTTCGCGACGTACGGAACCCTAGGTAGGCGAGTCCGACTCGCACTGGTCCAGTTTTTTTGACTGGTACTTGCTTCTACCACTCATATCATCATCTTTCACCAGCATTCACAGCTTGAAGTAACCCACTGCAGGGCACACACCTCATCCTCAGACGCCCGTTTGTTTTATATAGTGTTATTCTCTGTTTTATTATTTCTAATTATATTTAATAGGTACCTAGCTACATCTTTAGTAAGCTGTCAGTCATGGGGTCACTCAACAATAGATGCTGTCTGAAAACCAGCGTAGCTTCACATCCTGGTGTTTCAGTGAGTTCAATAATATGCTGAGACAGGACCTGTTTGTGAGAGGAGTAAGTACCTATATAATTTTGTGCCTTCAGCTCACCATTACCTACGTATTACGGTAGGACCGATATATGTATTATTTATGTTCCGTCCTACTTATATCATCGCTCGTCTCGTCTACGTATGTTATGGTGGGCTAGACACATTACTGGAAAAGTTTGACCATCAAGCATTGTGGCTGTTTTTGGCCCCGAGTAAATCATCCAGTTTCCTAAATCAACCTCAATTTACCACTGAGGAGGGCCCAACATACGACAGGGATGGATATCAAGAACTACGGGTACCATAGTACCACAACCCAGACCCCGTTTTGTCCCGTTTTGGGACAAAACCCGCACCTCTTACGTCTCAGGTCTCACCGGTCTCAACACCGAATGTTTGAAAAGGTTTCGTAGGGTTTTTTGTTTCCAGCTCTTGGTTTACAATCTTTGGGTGTGGACTCTGCCAGTTACCTCGGTACTCCTACAGCCTGAGTATTTCGCAACATTATCAATATTGCCATTTGGAAAGGCAACTAATTCGAGCACTAGATTTCCTATTATACTGTGAATATTATCCGTCTAGATAAATCGGAAACTGTGGTGAGAATGCATAGAAAATATCCGACGCACTTTAACCCGTGAGAAGGCGCGCCTAATGTTGTTACATGGATAGGCGCGCGCGAGCAAATTGCTCACACTACTTTAAATGCTTATATTTCTACAATATTAGTATTTAAGGCTATAAATGGGTTCATAATGAATAAAACAACATTTATTTAATATGAAAACAAGATATTTAATTAAAACTATGAAACATAAATGCAACTTCTAATACAAATAACAAATTAACTAATTTTAGACCTACTATCTTTAGCAGACTTCAAAAAAAACAATTTAAAAAAAAAATTGGTATATTAAAACTAAAAGTTTTACTCTTCTATGAAATCAGGACAAGTGTACCTCTCGAAACACATTGAACACATATACGTTATGTGCTCGGTGCAGAGTAATTTCTTGCACGAAGTTCAAGCTTTTTTTGACCGTCTATTCTTACGTCTAGGACATATCGCACAGAATCTACTTGGCCTAGGCTCTGCAGTAGCCGTAGGAATCGGCACAAATCGCTTCATTAGGTATTTGAGATCCGAAGATATGTTCTCCATGCAAATCCGCCGTGAAATATGTGGTTTTACGAAGAAATTCGAAGATTTTGTGTATGATTTAGGTCGTCCATTTTTCATGTATGTTGTAGCTAAAAACAAGAAACATGAGCATTAAATTATGACTTTAGAGTACTTACGTAATGAATAACTAATTTAATACAAATTGACAAAATAATACATAAGAAAAACATGATAACATTTTTTTGATACGAAAAAAAATACTTACGTGGATGGGCGCGCGATGAGCAAATTGCCGCGCGACGATGCGGGGCCTCCAAAAGTGCTTCACTGTGCAGACGCAGCGGGACTGAGCGGCGCGTAAGTTGCGCGAGGGGAGAGGGGCTGAATAGTTAGGAAGGTACCTAGGCGCTCGGGACGCTATGAAGTCAGGATCACCAAAAACTTTTGCAATCAATTTTTGTGTGAGCAAATTGCTCATAGCGCGCCTTCTCACGGGTTAATAGAGTCGTACACTGAATTTATTTTAAGAAAATGTTACAGCTATTTTGCTGTAGGCAGGCATTCGTAAATGAAACATGTAATCTTATCAATCCACCATTAATATCTTTCTTTTTGCAAAAAAATTACCCTCTTATTCATTTCCTATTTACTCTTTAGCATCATGCTAAAAGCTATCTCTCTATCCTTTGTTCAGTGTTAGATAAGGATAGGATTAAAGTTAACAATCTGCTAAGTTAGCGAGGGATTTTGAATAACTGTTAGTTTTTTAAGTCTAAGTTTTAATTTGTTGTTTCATCATTTTAAATTGGCTTATTATGCACTAGCTCTTGGTTATAGAGATACGACTTAGTTCACCTTTCTCGAAGCTCTAATATTTTTCCATGCTCTGTGTTACGATCGGAAATAGCACGCGTTGGATATTGACAATTGTTTGGAGTAACGAATGGCCCTCGTCGAATTCGCCGGTGCACAATCGGATTTGTAGGATTCGAATCTTAGACTTACCGTATGTATACAGGCAACAACTACGGTACGTACGTCAATAAATCTGGCAAGTCCGTCGTCCGGTTAAATACTACAACTCTATAAAGTATATTCGTGAATTTTTGTTAATTTTATTCGTGTGAATCGAGTTTTTGTAAGAAGATCTAAAATCTTGATGAGTTTTATCGTGTTTTGTCTCACTGTTCATAACTTTTCCTAACTAAAGATTCAAGATCAGATGCAGTTTCAAGATCTTAAATTAGATATAAGCGCAGAGATAAGCAGCAATAATGTATGATATCGTGCCCTTTTTTGTACTTAAATACATTTATCGCTGGAAAGCAGCGTGTCTGGTTGATTTTAAACGGGTTACACTGTGCAGGATGAAATTGTTTTGCAAAAACAATCAGCTGTGTTGGATTGGATCGCTTTTAAGTGATAAAGTCATTTACTTTGGCCGTGGGCTATTACTGTGTGTTGGTGAATTCCCCGCGGCACAACCGCTGGTGTTAGTATGTTGCAATAGAGTATTTACTTCACATGCCGATATTCTTTTTAGCATTATATTTATAGCTAAATATTTATTTGTTTTAAATGACATAAATTGCAAAGTCCATCGCACGCCGAATCACAGAAGACTTAATTTAGTTTGTTCGCCGTGTAGTGTGTTTATCAAATATATGACATACTAGCTTCTGCCAATGGCTTCGTCCGCGTGGTACCCGGATAAAAAGTAGCCTATATGTTATTCTGATGTATAAGCTATATTACTGTAAAGTTTCATCAAGAAACGTTCAGTAGTTTTTGCGTGAAAGAGTAACAAACATCAATCCTTACAAATTTCCGCGTGTAAAATATTAGTAGGATAGAATAGGATTTAGTTTTAGCACAGATATTATAGGTTTAAGTATGTTTCTGCTTATATTGTTAATTTCACGAGGAGTATACTAAAGAGTTATCATTCATTCATTCATTCACCAAATTACATAAGTTCACACATGTTGATAAATATCACACAAAGGTTTCTGTTAAATAATTCTATTTAGAATTAAGTTACACAGTACTTTAATTAAGCAAAAATCTATATATCTAAGTGAATAAGCCCGATGCAACTTCATGCCCGAAATTAAAACATTTATAAAAGAGTTATGGAAGTAAAATTAATAAATTCCACCTTAACAAGGTATTAAAACAGATACTAAGTTATGAATGCTAATACCCTCTGTCCCGATACAGAAACTTTATCTTGCTCATAAAAATATTCCAACGTAAATTCGGCTGGCATAATAATTAAGTAACAGGCACTCCAAGGTTGAATAGGCTCAATTGGATACCCTAATAGCTTTGGTTTCGCAACGCCTAGTTCCAGTTCTAGCCTTAAGTTAAAGTACAAATTATTTAGGGCTTGTGTGTCACGCCATCATAATATTTGATCTTATAATACGCAGGCGTCAAAGGAATTTCGCCCTGAGTCGGTCAAGCCGATTAGATACCAATTGGAGCTTGGCGGTGAATAAACCATTGCAATTAGCACCTGACTTTGATCTCGTGAACTGAATACGTACCTGCAAAGTTAATAGAATAATAATAATAATATTGCTGGATATATTTCTGGAAACAGCATCATCTAGCCCCAAACTAAGCTCAACCAAACTGAGCTTGTATTATGGGAACTACATGACTGATATACTACTTATATACTTTTAATTTGTATATACATACATATTATACATAGACATTTGTCCCGCAGCGGTAATCGAACCCTCAACCTTCTGCCTCTCAGGCGGACCTTCGCCCACTGCGCCACAGAGGTCGTCTGAATATAACATTAATGTGCGTTGGTTGTATGATTTTGGGTATACCTACTATAACACAGTACTTTGGATGCAAACATAACATACCTATCTTAACTTAACTTAATCATATAACTATATCTACATAGGTACATACATACTAACTATAGGTACACCAATAATTACCTAATCTGGTAGCAATATGCCTGTTTACTTAATTATATCTGTAACCTCAACAACCCGCTACATTATTTATAAAATTGTGCTAATCTGTATTGACTTGTTTTTTCCATAGATAATAAATTAAAGCTGTTGATTACCAATAAACATATAAATTAATAATGCTGGACTTTATTCACACAGCATAATCTGATCCTAAACTAAGCAGAGCTTGTATTATGGGAACTACATGACCGATGTACTACTTATATCTTTTTTTTTGTAAATACATACATATTATATATAGACAAATCAAGAAATTTATTATATTTTGTATTAGATAAAACACGCCTTGAACTATTTTGCAATTACCCATTCAATTGTATGCTTTTAGCTTATTTTTCTAAATGAAACTATACCATTAAGCAAACATTGGTCCACCACAAGTAACAAACATACGTAAACTGAAAGTGTTCTAAAAGCCGAAATGAAAAGCGGTCATTACGTTTTTTTTTTAACCTAATCTTTGGTTTCGGGCGAAACACGGAAAAGGCTTCACAGAACAATACCTGTTGCTTTTTATCCAAGAGCTGATTTTCTAAGCGTTTCTTTTTAAACTCTGGAAATTATCATGAATGTAGATACTTTTGTAGGCAGGTACGTAGTTAGTTGCGTAATATTTAAATGGCTGGTTTTTGATGCATTTAAAAATATTATAGAACGATGACAGCAAAATGGAACAAAATTTATAAAAAATTTGTATCAAACTTTTTGGTGGGACATTGAACTGTCTAGGTGGATGGATTATTAAGGTGCGTGGGGCATTTCTGTTTCAGTTATTATATTTTTTTCATAACTTATCCCACTATCCTAACTTGGTAGAAAAATTTTGTTGTTTTTTTATGTCATGCTAAATAAATGTTTTTTTCTTTCTAACAATTCCATTCGTAGGTACTCACAGTGAATACTCCAATTGTTCAACGGTATTAAAAACAAACAAAACAAACAAAAAAACAAACACGCTCACGACTGTCTTCCCCATGGTGGACATCCTCAGATACATACTCAATGAGTAGATCTTTGAGGATACCAAGTAGGGGGTAGTCAGAG
Source organism: Perizoma affinitatum (assembly GCA_961405105.1). NCBI lineage: Eukaryota > Metazoa > Arthropoda > Insecta > Lepidoptera > Geometridae > Perizoma > Perizoma affinitatum. Next base: position 10,038,023 of record OY560194.1, on the reverse strand, counting down.
ACACGTCCAAACATTACATTTGGTACATGCCCGCGTTTTGCAAGTATGTTCTAATTATGTTTTACGAATGTTCTATTATGTTTTATGATTAATTACTTACCAACCAATTTATATTGCTTTTATTATGTACTTAAAATAGATGTTGTAAATGAGTGGAGGCGGTTAAGACCGCCCATTTAACTAAAAATAATAATTTGTTTTTTGTTTACGATGTACAATTAAATATTTTCATTAAATCATTATTTCACAAGATAACAAAATAAATAAAACTATAACTATAAATAACTAAATAAAAGTACAATAGGCGGTCTTATCGCTTGAAAACGATCACTTCCAGACAATTTTGGGATGGAGCTTTGCTTTCTTTTACATAATTTTTCCAAGAAGGTCATCTACAGTCCACAATTGCCTGTCACTCTGGATTTTAAAGCTAAGTTTCAGTAGAAAATTTCCATAGACAAATCACAAAATTTAGTAGCCTCGTCGTACATTTTGATCATTGCCATTAGACCAGAAGCCTTTGGGCGATCTAAAAACTCCGACAACAGAGTTTAAAACTAACTCATTTAGCTTACTAACTTATTTATACGGGTGGCCCAGGATGAGTCGTGGGTTAAAAGAAGACATTCAATACCATGAAAATAATTAAATAATACGCGACATGGGTTTAACTCATTGGATTGGCTAGGAGTAGCCTGCTAGACTAGGTATAAAATAGATTTTATAATGCTTATTTTCATCGAATCTACGTTTTTTCATTCAAGTTCATATTCGCGATACGCTTGCAGTCCCAAGTTTACGGTTTCTATCCTGCAGATACTCTAATAGCATCAGATCCTCACGTGCCCTCGTTATTATGCATATTCTTTCGAATAAAAATCAATAGAAAAGTCGCTCACAAAATTTAATGTTTCCCATAAAACATAAAGTTTTTTTATGTTTTATGGGAAACATATCATTCCCTCTAGAATAAAACTTCCTCTTTTAAGGAACCACCTTGGGATCAAAAGAATCATCAAAATCATATTGTAAAAACGGGATTATTCACGTACCACACTATCGGTGAAGGCACGAAGCTCTCCCAAGAGTTTTTACAATATGAATAATCAAATTCACGATAGTTTTTGGAATAAAAATCTTAAAATCATCAAGCTTTTTGTGGAGACAAATTTTGTAGCGTAAGTCATCGAAAAAACGGTTGAGCAAATGAGTTTCTCACCAACGCTGCCTTAACAGTGAGAGCTACTTTTTACCGGCTACTTTTTATGCGGGTACCCCGCGGGTGAATCCTAAGCAGTAGCTAGTCAAATGAGAAAACACTTTGTACCAATAAATAAGTTATATTAATTTAATTTGGTAAGCAGGGAATTACATAAACCAAAAAATTTAATGTAAAGTAGTGAAATAAACAAATATTATTTATTTTATTTTAATTAGTCACCTACTTTTCCGTCGGTGAATCCTTTCGCCACACGAGAGTTGATCAGTACATACATGAAAAGGTAAGTTAAAAATTATTAATAAATTAATAATAATATATAAAAATACGCCCCAAAGTCACACCTATGACACTAGGATTCCCCGTAACGTGTGTATCAGGGACTACGAGTGCAATGGAACCAATATCTGCAGAACATGAAATTACTGGTCCCGTAGCGGGAATCGAAACCGCATCTCTTGTGTCTCATCCAGCTATTCGCTTGCTGCGCCACCGAGATCGTTGATAAAGATAAATACATGTTCAACAAGCTTACAAGCTACAATGTTTTACAAGGGAGGTGACAAATTTATACCCCTGTAGAAAGTCCGTAAAATAGCTTATATTAAAAATGTATCGTTCGAGACTATACCCTCAACGCCAACGCCACAAAGTCGCAAGCCAATCTTACATCGGTAGACAAACGTCCATCCAAACTGTAGCCTTATCGGAAACACTTAATAAATAAAATGCGACGCGGAAAGAGTTCGTCATGATCACTCACCATGACGAACTCTTGGTTCTCTCACTCTCACTGAGTAGGTGTCTCGGATTGAGTAGAAACAAGTCGGTGTCTTGATCGACGTACGTAGTTGCGCTTGCGTCTTGACGCGGAGAGAAAGCGTATATAATAGGTTGGGGAAAAAGTCTTTTCGCATTTTTTAAGAAAATTCAAAACATTTTTTAATATAGTTTATTTACATTTAACTAAAGTATGTAGGTACCATTTTGTTCGATAACTTTTTGCCATTTTGTAGGCAGGGACATGATCCCATTGCTATAAAAACTTTGGGGCTTCTGTTCAAAATACCGCGACAAGTGGTTTTGGCAGTCCTCTCGTGATGTTAACCTGACACTGCCTAAAGAATTCTGAAGAGACCGAAACAGGTGGAAATCTGAAGGTGCAAGGTCAGGACTATACGGCGGATGCATTAACACATCCCAGCCAAACTCTCTTAATTTTTGCTGAGTGGCTAATGATGTGTGAGGTCAAAAATGGTCAAAAATTTCTTCAAAAATGGTTCGGTTTCATTACGTCGTAATAAAGAATCACAAATGAGAACACGGTTCATTAGGTTTCTTTCAGTGAGCTCGTGAGGTACCCAAATATCGAGCTTTTTTGTGTACCCAGTTTTTTTCAAATGCGCCAAAACTGTTTTGTGGTCAATTCCCAGTTCTTCAGCTACGTCGTAACTACTGATATGCCGATCTTGCTCCACTTTTTCAAAAATGGCATCCATTTTATCCGTAATAGGGCGACCAGAGCGACGTGCATCTTTGACATCAAAATTTCCGGATTGAAAACGCTTAAACCAAATTTGTGCTACTCTCACAGACACTGCACTAGGTCCATAAACATCGCAAATTTTTTTCGCGGCTTGCGTTGCATTTTTACCTTTTTTGTAGTAAAATTTTAAAATGTATCGAATTTCTTCATTAGATTCACTCATCTTAACAGTACGAAAAACAAATAAAAATCACACATTTTCCTAATTTGAATTTGGAATTATCTTCTTTAAAATTTAAACTTTTAATGATACCAAAACCAGCCAGATACAAATAGTATAGCCAAAGATATTTTATTACAAGTTCATACATACAATAATGCGAAAAGACTTTTTCCCCAACCTAATATATGAAGTTGAACTTATTTTTGTAGATCGTCAAACATCATTCTTGCACTTTGACGTTTTAAAGCAATCACCTATTACTGGTTCATGATATACGTTTGAGAAGTGGAATTAATAGGGGAATGAGGCATAGATTTTTTATACGTCATAAGCAACATTAGTTTTGGCTCTAATACTCTTAGAAATTTTGTGTCCGAGATACGGGTGTACGCTCGGATGAACGTTTGTCTAAAGAGTTGAGAGAGTTACAAACCTTGGGTTTGTAATAAAAGGTCAATAGCGATAAATTCTTTAACCGTTCAATGCCCAGGGGTTGCTTATCAGACCACGTACACAATTGGCTTAAATCGTTCAGCCACGTACAGATACATAGCAGTAAAACAAGTCCACGTTTTGTCGTTGCTAATTGATTTATGCTCGTGCGTCAGCCAGTAGATACGCGTAACAAGGTACTAGGGATTTCTCTGAACGTAACAGACTGTTCAAGCGTGCAGCGTTGTGAAGTTTGTTGAAATGTTGACTCAAGATGATGATTAGAACAAGAAAAACGGACCAAATGGTTATGCAAGTGATTATGCATAGCGGGTAGACAAATTAAAAAAAAAGCCTAAATTGGTCTACAAATAAAGCCGGACATTGGCTTAATCGCATCATTTTGGCAAGCCGGTGATTTAGAACGATTTTAAGGCCTAACGTTATCTTAAAACACATATCTGGGAAATATAAAATAAGACTTCAATGTAACACAACGATAAGTGTAAAACGTCCAGTCCCCATTTCGTTAAGATTAGGAATACGAAATTAAATCCAAATTCACGATTTTGGGTAAAAATGCCTATTTTTTTTTCATCTAGCTAATTGGATTTGCTCTTTCCAGTGTCTGCAGCCAACTATTGACTTGATTATTGATATCTAAATTATCTCGAAATACACAGGGATATAATTATGTTCAGCTTACAGTCTATACGCTAGACTGTAATGTTAAATACGCGCATTTCATATCAAATGGTCACAAAATTCAAAGTATACCAACTAAATATTCGTAGCAAGCACTTTGAATAACAAAACTGTAGCGCTGTGGTCCTTAGTCTAAACTGAATGCCAAACTAAAGTAATAGGTTAGTAGTGGAGCCCAGTACAAAACTCGTCCGATCAAAGGCTAACTGCACCAAAAGCTCAAATAGACTACGAGCTAGCCTTGTGAAAAGTGGCAGTGACACTCAAGTTATATTTTTATTTTGTTTTTTTAGGGTTCCGTACCTCAAAAGGAAAAAACGGAACCCTTATAGGATCACTTGTTGTACGTAGGTCTGTCTGTCAAGACCCTTAATCTCGGGAACGCGTGAAGGTATCGAGTCGAAATTAAAACCATATACTCAGGAATTTGTGAAAAATTACATTTCTAAATTAACTTGAAGATACGATCGTTTATGCCGCAAAAAAACGTATATTTCGACACTCTCAATGGAATCAAAATTTATTGGGTACTTTCCGTTAACTTAGAACTATGACATTTGGCAAGTTATATCGTCTTATTGTAGTATAAGACGATATAGGTAACTTGTACAGGGAAAAATCTGAAATCTATACATTTGTAATTAAATCATAAGTACGTAATCAATCATCGAGGTTTAACAATGGTATGCGCGGTCATAATTGTATGTACATTTCGCGACGTACGGAACCCTAGGTAGGCGAGTCCGACTCGCACTGGTCCAGTTTTTTTGACTGGTACTTGCTTCTACCACTCATATCATCATCTTTCACCAGCATTCACAGCTTGAAGTAACCCACTGCAGGGCACACACCTCATCCTCAGACGCCCGTTTGTTTTATATAGTGTTATTCTCTGTTTTATTATTTCTAATTATATTTAATAGGTACCTAGCTACATCTTTAGTAAGCTGTCAGTCATGGGGTCACTCAACAATAGATGCTGTCTGAAAACCAGCGTAGCTTCACATCCTGGTGTTTCAGTGAGTTCAATAATATGCTGAGACAGGACCTGTTTGTGAGAGGAGTAAGTACCTATATAATTTTGTGCCTTCAGCTCACCATTACCTACGTATTACGGTAGGACCGATATATGTATTATTTATGTTCCGTCCTACTTATATCATCGCTCGTCTCGTCTACGTATGTTATGGTGGGCTAGACACATTACTGGAAAAGTTTGACCATCAAGCATTGTGGCTGTTTTTGGCCCCGAGTAAATCATCCAGTTTCCTAAATCAACCTCAATTTACCACTGAGGAGGGCCCAACATACGACAGGGATGGATATCAAGAACTACGGGTACCATAGTACCACAACCCAGACCCCGTTTTGTCCCGTTTTGGGACAAAACCCGCACCTCTTACGTCTCAGGTCTCACCGGTCTCAACACCGAATGTTTGAAAAGGTTTCGTAGGGTTTTTTGTTTCCAGCTCTTGGTTTACAATCTTTGGGTGTGGACTCTGCCAGTTACCTCGGTACTCCTACAGCCTGAGTATTTCGCAACATTATCAATATTGCCATTTGGAAAGGCAACTAATTCGAGCACTAGATTTCCTATTATACTGTGAATATTATCCGTCTAGATAAATCGGAAACTGTGGTGAGAATGCATAGAAAATATCCGACGCACTTTAATAGAGTCGTACACTGAATTTATTTTAAGAAAATGTTACAGCTATTTTGCTGTAGGCAGGCATTCGTAAATGAAACATGTAATCTTATCAATCCACCATTAATATCTTTCTTTTTGCAAAAAAATTACCCTCTTATTCATTTCCTATTTACTCTTTAGCATCATGCTAAAAGCTATCTCTCTATCCTTTGTTCAGTGTTAGATAAGGATAGGATTAAAGTTAACAATCTGCTAAGTTAGCGAGGGATTTTGAATAACTGTTAGTTTTTTAAGTCTAAGTTTTAATTTGTTGTTTCATCATTTTAAATTGGCTTATTATGCACTAGCTCTTGGTTATAGAGATACGACTTAGTTCACCTTTCTCGAAGCTCTAATATTTTTCCATGCTCTGTGTTACGATCGGAAATAGCACGCGTTGGATATTGACAATTGTTTGGAGTAACGAATGGCCCTCGTCGAATTCGCCGGTGCACAATCGGATTTGTAGGATTCGAATCTTAGACTTACCGTATGTATACAGGCAACAACTACGGTACGTACGTCAATAAATCTGGCAAGTCCGTCGTCCGGTTAAATACTACAACTCTATAAAGTATATTCGTGAATTTTTGTTAATTTTATTCGTGTGAATCGAGTTTTTGTAAGAAGATCTAAAATCTTGATGAGTTTTATCGTGTTTTGTCTCACTGTTCATAACTTTTCCTAACTAAAGATTCAAGATCAGATGCAGTTTCAAGATCTTAAATTAGATATAAGCGCAGAGATAAGCAGCAATAATGTATGATATCGTGCCCTTTTTTGTACTTAAATACATTTATCGCTGGAAAGCAGCGTGTCTGGTTGATTTTAAACGGGTTACACTGTGCAGGATGAAATTGTTTTGCAAAAACAATCAGCTGTGTTGGATTGGATCGCTTTTAAGTGATAAAGTCATTTACTTTGGCCGTGGGCTATTACTGTGTGTTGGTGAATTCCCCGCGGCACAACCGCTGGTGTTAGTATGTTGCAATAGAGTATTTACTTCACATGCCGATATTCTTTTTAGCATTATATTTATAGCTAAATATTTATTTGTTTTAAATGACATAAATTGCAAAGTCCATCGCACGCCGAATCACAGAAGACTTAATTTAGTTTGTTCGCCGTGTAGTGTGTTTATCAAATATATGACATACTAGCTTCTGCCAATGGCTTCGTCCGCGTGGTACCCGGATAAAAAGTAGCCTATATGTTATTCTGATGTATAAGCTATATTACTGTAAAGTTTCATCAAGAAACGTTCAGTAGTTTTTGCGTGAAAGAGTAACAAACATCAATCCTTACAAATTTCCGCGTGTAAAATATTAGTAGGATAGAATAGGATTTAGTTTTAGCACAGATATTATAGGTTTAAGTATGTTTCTGCTTATATTGTTAATTTCACGAGGAGTATACTAAAGAGTTATCATTCATTCATTCATTCACCAAATTACATAAGTTCACACATGTTGATAAATATCACACAAAGGTTTCTGTTAAATAATTCTATTTAGAATTAAGTTACACAGTACTTTAATTAAGCAAAAATCTATATATCTAAGTGAATAAGCCCGATGCAACTTCATGCCCGAAATTAAAACATTTATAAAAGAGTTATGGAAGTAAAATTAATAAATTCCACCTTAACAAGGTATTAAAACAGATACTAAGTTATGAATGCTAATACCCTCTGTCCCGATACAGAAACTTTATCTTGCTCATAAAAATATTCCAACGTAAATTCGGCTGGCATAATAATTAAGTAACAGGCACTCCAAGGTTGAATAGGCTCAATTGGATACCCTAATAGCTTTGGTTTCGCAACGCCTAGTTCCAGTTCTAGCCTTAAGTTAAAGTACAAATTATTTAGGGCTTGTGTGTCACGCCATCATAATATTTGATCTTATAATACGCAGGCGTCAAAGGAATTTCGCCCTGAGTCGGTCAAGCCGATTAGATACCAATTGGAGCTTGGCGGTGAATAAACCATTGCAATTAGCACCTGACTTTGATCTCGTGAACTGAATACGTACCTGCAAAGTTAATAGAATAATAATAATAATATTGCTGGATATATTTCTGGAAACAGCATCATCTAGCCCCAAACTAAGCTCAACCAAACTGAGCTTGTATTATGGGAACTACATGACTGATATACTACTTATATACTTTTAATTTGTATATACATACATATTATACATAGACATTTGTCCCGCAGCGGTAATCGAACCCTCAACCTTCTGCCTCTCAGGCGGACCTTCGCCCACTGCGCCACAGAGGTCGTCTGAATATAACATTAATGTGCGTTGGTTGTATGATTTTGGGTATACCTACTATAACACAGTACTTTGGATGCAAACATAACATACCTATCTTAACTTAACTTAATCATATAACTATATCTACATAGGTACATACATACTAACTATAGGTACACCAATAATTACCTAATCTGGTAGCAATATGCCTGTTTACTTAATTATATCTGTAACCTCAACAACCCGCTACATTATTTATAAAATTGTGCTAATCTGTATTGACTTGTTTTTTCCATAGATAATAAATTAAAGCTGTTGATTACCAATAAACATATAAATTAATAATGCTGGACTTTATTCACACAGCATAATCTGATCCTAAACTAAGCAGAGCTTGTATTATGGGAACTACATGACCGATGTACTACTTATATCTTTTTTTTTGTAAATACATACATATTATATATAGACAAATCAAGAAATTTATTATATTTTGTATTAGATAAAACACGCCTTGAACTATTTTGCAATTACCCATTCAATTGTATGCTTTTAGCTTATTTTTCTAAATGAAACTATACCATTAAGCAAACATTGGTCCACCACAAGTAACAAACATACGTAAACTGAAAGTGTTCTAAAAGCCGAAATGAAAAGCGGTCATTACGTTTTTTTTTTAACCTAATCTTTGGTTTCGGGCGAAACACGGAAAAGGCTTCACAGAACAATACCTGTTGCTTTTTATCCAAGAGCTGATTTTCTAAGCGTTTCTTTTTAAACTCTGGAAATTATCATGAATGTAGATACTTTTGTAGGCAGGTACGTAGTTAGTTGCGTAATATTTAAATGGCTGGTTTTTGATGCATTTAAAAATATTATAGAACGATGACAGCAAAATGGAACAAAATTTATAAAAAATTTGTATCAAACTTTTTGGTGGGACATTGAACTGTCTAGGTGGATGGATTATTAAGGTGCGTGGGGCATTTCTGTTTCAGTTATTATATTTTTTTCATAACTTATCCCACTATCCTAACTTGGTAGAAAAATTTTGTTGTTTTTTTATGTCATGCTAAATAAATGTTTTTTTCTTTCTAACAATTCCATTCGTAGGTACTCACAGTGAATACTCCAATTGTTCAACGGTATTAAAAACAAACAAAACAAACAAAAAAACAAACACGCTCACGACTGTCTTCCCCATGGTGGACATCCTCAGATACATACTCAATGAGTAGATCTTTGAGGATACCAAGTAGGGGGTAGTCAGAGACACGTCCAAACATTACATTTGGTACATGCCCGCGTTTTGCAAGTATGTTCTAATTATGTTTTACGAATGTTCTATTATGTTTTATGATTAATTACTTACCAACCAATTTATATTGCTTTTATTATGTACTTAAAATAGATGTTGTAAATGAGTGGAGGCGGTTAAGACCGCCCATTTAACTAAAAATAATAATTTGTTTTTTGTTTACGATGTACAATTAAATATTTTCATTAAATCATTATTTCACAAGATAACAAAATAAATAAAACTATAACTATAAATAACTAAATAAAAGTACAATAGGCGGTCTTATCGCTTGAAAACGATCACTTCCAGACAATTTTGGGATGGAGCTTTGCTTTCTTTTACATAATTTTTCCAAGAAGGTCATCTACAGTCCACAATTGCCTGTCACTCTGGATTTTAAAGCTAAGTTTCAGTAGAAAATTTCCATAGACAAATCACAAAATTTAGTAGCCTCGTCGTACATTTTGATCATTGCCATTAGACCAGAAGCCTTTGGGCGATCTAAAAACTCCGACAACAGAGTTTAAAACTAACTCATTTAGCTTACTAACTTATTTATACGGGTGGCCCAGGATGAGTCGTGGGTTAAAAGAAGACATTCAATACCATGAAAATAATTAAATAATACGCGACATGGGTTTAACTCATTGGATTGGCTAGGAGTAGCCTGCTAGACTAGGTATAAAATAGATTTTATAATGCTTATTTTCATCGAATCTACGTTTTTTCATTCAAGTTCATTTTACGTTATGTTTGTCCTGTTTCACCTTATGTACCTGTGTGTATGCTTGTAGTCAATAGGTAGGCTTTACGACTATTGCCTGCCTGTCTTTATTTTTTTTTTCATATGCCAGTTAATTCTCTTACCCAAGAACTCATTTAAAACAAACTCTAAATTACATATTATCAAACAACGTCATCTAGCCCCAAACTAAGCATAGCTTGTACTATGGGAACTACATAACGTATAGACCACTTACATACTTTTTTTATACATACATATTTAACATAGAAAATACCCAAACCCCAGACCAATATTTGCAGATTATACAAATATTTGTCACGCGGCAGGAATCAAACCCGCAACCTTCTGCTCTCAGGTGGGCCTTCTCCCACTGCGCTACAGAGGTCGTCTACATAATGACTAAGTTGGTACATAATGACTGAATGGAGATTGCTTTTACGGTTCTCTATTAAAAAGGAAGAAAGTCTTAAACCTTCTTCATATTCAACGTAGCCTCAGTTGAGCAATTGGTCCGGTAGCGATATTTTGTACTAAAACAGTAGACACATTCATTTTTGATTATTTTTGTACCTACCTACTTATTCTTCATCATCATCATTGACTGCTTTTAGTAACTCACTGCTCGTAGGCTTATTCCCACAATTGCTTCACTTGCCAGTTCTAGGTCTTTTGCATGTTATTTTCCTATACAGCAACTACACCACCAATCATTACCTGCTTGAATTATTTTTTGTAATAATGGTCTTCAATATCCACCACCTTCGTTTTTTTAAGGATATATTGTTTTATTTAGCACTGTCCGCGACCCACGGTCGACAGTTATACGCTATTTTCAACCTTCGTTCTGGAATCTAACGCGGATTTCTGTATTAAGAACTGAATCGATTAAAGATATGCCAAACATTTCCTTTTGTGCGACTTTTATCTTGTGCACAAGACTTTGTAGTGTGACCAGAAGTTAGCGTCCTCGTGGCACAATCTGTCAAAATTTTAGTACCTGCTTTTTAGGTATCAGAAAAACTAACTAAGACAATAAGTATATACATTTCATTTCATAACAGTCAAGTCGAAAATTATACATAAAGAATCACCTAACATGAAATTTAATAATATACCTAAATAAAACTAGGTACATTTAAATGTGGTGTTAGGAACACTTTTCTATCGAACTGTACCTTGCATTGTTTAAGGTAGAACTCAAAAATTCGTAGCACAGCGGCACTTTTTGTTAGGTATTTTAAAATCCGAGCATAGCGGAACTAACCGGAACCCTTCAATAGTTACGCATCCTACGAATCAGAAAAAGAACACGATAGTGAAACATAAATCTACTATAATAGGAGTGAACAACATATAAACTCTCTGATATCATAAAATGGGTGACATTGTAAAAAACATTATTTTTTCATACAGGACTTACTCGTATTGTATCTTTTAACTGTAGCCGGCATTTGTGCCAAGACCCACTAGCGGATTCCGCGGGAACTCATGAATATTTAAACGCTCATCAATGTTCCTGCTCAAGATATCGGATTTTCCGGTTGAGAGGTTGTATAAGTAAACGTTGTGTGATTTTAGCTGTGAGACGGCTAATGGTATGAATTGCTGATTGTCAGCATTTGTGTGTTCATCTCTTTTTGGTATCCCTTGAAGTGTTCTTGCTAGGTAGTACGGTCGACTATTGGGTGCAGATGAATTTTTATTTTTATTTTATTGTTTTAGGAACGACAAACAGTCATACATTAGATTATTAGTTACAAACTAAAGTGAACAATGTTAGGTAAATGTATGACCCACAGCGTCATCCACAGATTACTTTACAATAATAAACAAGTAGGCTTGAATCTGTTGCAAGTTTACGCATACATACAGGTTTATAGTAGGTAGGTAGGCAGTTACTTGTTATCGATACATTAACTGTTCGTGAATAATTAGATAAGTAGGTATGCATATACCCTATCAGAATACAAGAAATACTACCTACGGCTACGTAAATCTAATTACAAATTAATTATAAGCAACGAGAGTAAGAACATTTTAAAAAACAAAATAAATCACGACAAAATAAAAAGTACAATAACAATTATTGAACATTGAGGGTCTTCACAATCAAATGTTTGAAAGTGCACTCAGGTAAAAATAAGATATCGATGTCAATGAATCGCTCGTTATACGTTTGCACCATTCGTTGTATAGGAGCACGTTCACCAGCGTGTGTTCGGTGGGTAGGAGTTGCAAACAAACGACGCGAACGCACCACGCGACGATGCACCGTCCTCGGTACCAAGTAACATAATTTATTGCTAATGTCGATACAATCAAACTTGTTGTGGCAGATTCCGTGTAATGTCATTGCTTCTAAGTAAGTTCTCCTATGTTCGAGTGTTAAGAAGTTGTACTTTACGAGTAGGTCAATATAAGGCAGGTATGGTAGGTAGCGGCGAGAGCATCTATAATTAACTGTTCGAAGGATTTTTTTCTGTACCCTTTCTAATAAATCTATATATTTCTTATAATACGGATTCCATATACATGAGGCATATTCTAGTTGGGGGCGAATTAAACCTGTATATAATTGAAGATACGTTTTAGGGCATTTGAAATCAACCGATGATCTGAGGACAAAACCATACATTTGAAATGCCTTGCTTATTATTTTCTCAATGTGTTGGTCTAAATGAAGTTCAGAGTCCAGTAAAACGCCAAGATCTCTCACTTGGGTCACTTTGTCCAGTTGAGTAAAACATATCGAGTATGGGTAGTTAATTTTATTTAGCTTTTTAGTGAAAGTTATTTGATTACATTTAGGGAGACTGAGGTGTAACTTATTATTGTGACAATATTCTGTTAAACGGTTGAGATCATCCTGGAGAAGGCGACAATCATTTACGTGGTTTATGGTTCTAAAAATTTTAAGATCATCGGCATATAAAAGATATTTTGAGTTAAGAAAACAATTGCTGATGTCATTTATGAATAAAACGAATAGGAGAGGCCCCAATATAGAACCTTGAGGGACACCCGACGTGACGGGGATTGTATATGAATGAAATCCGTTAATTACGACTTTTTGAGTTCTATTCGTAATGTAAGATGCAAACCATCGCAGAAGGTTGCCTCTAATGCCGTTAAAAGCGATCTTGCTAAGTAATAATTGGTGGTCCACTTTGTCAAAAGCCTTTTGGAAATCTGTATATACAGCATCCACTTGTTTGCATAGGTCCATACTCTCGAAAAGGTGGCCTACAAATAGCATGAGATTTGTAGTAGTTGATCGACGTTTGACAAAGCCGTGTTGTTCTTTCAGAATGATATTGTGTAAAGTGGGATAAATTTTGTTATGAACAAGACGTTCAAAGAGTTTAGACAAAGCAGATAAAAGTGAAATTGGGCGATAATTAACGATGTCATGTCTAGAGCCTCCTTTATGTACGGGGGTTATATTAGCGTGTTTCCAGATTTCAGGAAATGTTCCCTCAGATAAACACTTATTAAATAATATTGAAACCGGCATACAGATAGTCCTGCACGTATGTTTAAAGAAAATGGGTGGTAATCCATCCGGTCCAGGTCCCTTAGAAACATCAAGGGCTTTTAGAGCCCCAAGAACATCGGTTTGGCTAAGTTTTATGTCATTAATGAAAACATCACCATCTGAGAATTGATCTGGGGGTTTCCAATCATTTAGGTTTAGTGTAGAGGTCTCATATACTGAGTGAAAGAAATCTGAGAACATGTTGCAGATCGATGTAGCGTCAGTAGAGAGTTGGTTATTATAACGCATATCCGAAGGAATGCCCGATCTACTCTTCTTATTTGCTACGAAGGTCCAAAAGTGTTTAATGTTGTTATCGGAAATGCTTGTTTCGATGGAATCTATATATTTAGAGTAGCACTTATCGCATTCTGATTTAAAACGTGCTCGCTCAAGTGAAAATGATTCATAGTCAGAAAAGTTACCATAAATTTTCCATTTTGCCCAGGATTTAGCCTTATTTTTAAAAACATGAATGAGAGAGCGAGAAAACCATTTCGGAAATTTTGTGTTTTTAGTGCTAGCTAGTGGTGTGTGTTTGAAGATGATGCTATTAATGATGTCATAGAACATATTTAGCGAATCTGTGGCATTCAGGTTTAAAAATATACCTCTCCAGTCTATTTCGTTTATTTCGTAATTAATAAGTTCATAGTTAGCTTTGCTAAAATTAGGTTTACATATTTTATTACGTATCAGAGAGGGAGAATTAGTAGTGTTAGGAAAGGTAGCTATGAATGGTGGATGTAGTTTGTCAGGTTTTAGGAGTAAGTCGCTAGGACAATAGATATTGCAAATACTGTTAGTTATAAATAAGTCTAGAAGTCGTCCCATGGTGTTCTTATATTTATTATATTGCAGGGCACTGTGTGTTGATAAAAAGTGGTCTAAATGAGTACTACGAAGAGAAGTGTTCTTATATGTCATGCTTTTAGTGGTTTCATCAAAAACCCATTCCAATTCTGGGAGATTATAGTCGCCTAAAGCGTAGAAATTATCAGTGTGGTGGTTATTTAACATATTGGTCAGATAGTCAAAATGGTCTTCATATATCTCCGTAGATGAATCAGGTGGAATGTAAGCAGCACAAATAATGTTGTATTTATTAAGGTCACCGCTAGGAACTTTAACAGAGATGAACTCGATGGCCGGATTATGTGGTAGTTGTGAGGCCACGCTACAACAAGACGGGTGTAATTCCTTTAAAACAGCCACAAGTACTCCTCCACCGTCGTGTTTATTAGTAGCTATGCAGTCTCTATCACATCTAAATACGCTATACCGGTCATCAATGAACTCACAGTCTTGAATATTTGAAGTAAGCCAGGTTTCCGTAAGGACAATAACATCATAACAGTTGCTCAGAACGTTCATATAGAGCGGTTTGAGTTTGGTACGAGTTCCTCTGCAATTTTGGTAGTAGATTGAGATATTACGAACCATTGTGAATTGTAAATAAACGAATGAATGTTGGTATATGTGGTGTTGGGTTCGATCTATAATATTTAACAAAATCCGAAATTGGATGCCATTTAGAAGCAAGGGTAAGAGTAAAAAATATTATTTGACAAGAGATTGACGCATAAAATGCAATGAACATGTAAGCAATGACATAAAGCGTTATAATATACAAGATAGGCACAGAAAAGCCAGAGTCAAAGTATATCGACAGTGCACCGAATTTAAGGGGGGGTCCAGACAATGCTAAAATAATCTGAAACGTAAGGCTTATAGATAATAATACTAAACAAAGTGCGGAGAAGTTATATACAGTTTGTAGGTTTACTGCTACTCTTGATCCTTGCGATGTCCTTGAAGGAGCGTATCGAAAACGCAGGTTTATTGTCCGCCTCACGGACAAGGATTGAGCCATGTTTGATCCACACGAATCTATAGCTACAGTTTTTCGCGGCTTCCCGTGCATCACGAAATAACAGCTTATTTTTAAGAGTTAGATGTTCATTCAGGTAGATTTTGCTAGGTGATGATCCTGAGAGCCCGAGTTGGTCCGATGTGACGCCTTTTTTCACTCGGTAAGCACTAAGCACATTGTCACGCAGCATGCGGGATGTGAATTTGACTATTATATTTTTAGGACGGTCATTCTTGGCATGCGCATGGGGCACACGATGCACTGACATAATGTCCTTGTCCGAGAGTTTGTAACTAATTGCTTGCCCGATAGATTCCACAAGTGCTATTAAGTTTTCGTTTCTTCTTTCTGGCGCGTTGCTTATTTCAATATTGCAGTGTCTTGCCTGCTGCTCAAGTGAATCCAACTTTGCTTCAAGTGATGTGATCATGTCAGTTGAACTGGCTTCACTCTTCTTCTGTATTTCAAGCATGGCAACCCGTTTAGTTAGTTCTTCATGTTGACTCGTGTTAAAGTTTACCGTCGCCTGAATACACTTCTGGTCCGATGAGATCTTATCATGTTTAGTGGTTAAGTCTGTTACTTTACCCTCAAGGTTGGTCTGCTGCAGGCGAAGAGTATTAATATCTTTTCTGATGTCGGAGATTGTGTTATTGAGAGTTCCCATCTCAGACTTGATGCCTGACATATTTTCATTAATATCATTCAGACTGCTCTTAATCTCGGCTGAGAATGTCAGAAATGCTTCCGTGAGGTCACAGTGAGGTGTCTTCCGTTTTCTAGCAGAGTTATTAGAAGTCTCGGCAGACTGCGACATCTCTGGGTTGGAGCTGTACCGCTCCAGTGGAGGCGATCGATGTATATTCATCGTAGATACCTACTTACTCAGTAGATTTAATATAAATTAACCAGGAGTGTATTCGTAAATAAATTCTGATCTTGGTAGGTAGGTAGGTACAAGTTCGTATCGCCACTGCTTTACTGTCGTTAGTTATCGTGGTACAGGCGTAACACGTAGCTATCACTTCCTTGTCGTTTGTTGAGGTAGTAGGTAGGTAGTGGTGGTTGTATACGAACGAGAAGGTAACAACGGGATCAGCTCAAGTGTGTTATAGATGGACTTCGTTTGATGTGTGCATTAGACGACTCAGACGCAATATGGACCACCCATTCCAAAATCCGGGTGGCTCGTGTACAGAAAATAATTAGCAGAAAACGGTACCTCTTCCATACAGTATGAAGAAACTCCGCTGCACACTGAAGTTAAGTTAGATCTAATATACAGATTATGTTGTCGAATACGATCTGACGGTTACGTAAAATGATACGATGAAAAAACAAAACAAACAGGACCGCAACCAGCAGCACACGTCCACTCGCAACAGACGCCGAGCGCACTTTTGAAGCTTGCATTGAAGTATTCCCGAGCTTCAAAGGAGACTTTAAGATGTCTTTGGCACGCTGGTCAATGAACAAGCACGCAAGAGTATAATCAAAAGTATCTCACTTTTGATTATACTCGTTGTGAGAAAATTTAACATCGAGCTCCCTATAATAAATAAGAGAAAGTAAGACAATTTTTTGAAAAACAAAAGTTTGAAGTGAAAAAGTGTAAGTTTGATTTATAGTATTTCTAATGGAAACTCAACGAAATGAAAAAACATTGTTTTGTTTCCAACTTGCGATAGCTGGAACTTTTAACAAGTTTTTTTTCCATTTGTGTAAAAGCTAGACGAAAGTACCACAATACTAGCAGAGAGCAGTTTAATGAGATTTAATATTAAATAAGAAAGTGAAAAAACCAAAGTAAAGTAATATGAGTGTCCAAAGTTAAATGAAATAAAAAATAATACACTGACTTAAATAAAAGTCGACCATTTGGTATGTTTATTTACTAACGCTTCTTGTAGATTAACTTGAATCTTCCTTGAATCTTCGTTTTGAACTATTGTAGGTACATGCTATTAATTATAATAACTGCTATTATGATCTTTTATATTGTGGAAGGATATTTTCAAAACAAGATAGACAACAACGATTCGAAATAAAGGTTACCTACAATAAACTTTTAAGGGTAAGCGGTTACTGTCACAGTTTTAAAGGATTTCGCTGCCGCCGTTCAGTCTCATGCATAATTTAAGGGGAGTATCGATCGGATTCACGGCTGCTGTCACACTAATAATGGATCGTGTGACAAAATTTTGAGCACATGTGTATCATTAAATCATGTTTGATTTATGATTGGCGTGGATGGCTCAGAGCCAAGTTTAATGGAAACTGATTAAACTAGAGTTATACAAAAATTGTACACGGTTTGACTTCTTGGTCAACATGTTCGTTTATCCGTAAATAGTTACCTACTGTTAGACCAGGTTGGAAGATTTTTAGGGGTGCCATGTCAGTCAACCTTCTCGTGTGCTGTAGGCTCTTGTCCCTTAAGGATCAGCCGGATCCAAGTGAACGGAAGCTTACGGGACGGTGCGCCTCGTTTAAGCCCGATAATAACTTCTCATACGTGGGATCTTATTGTCGAGCAACTAATGGACTGACAGGGGGGGGCCCTCCGCGTGTCCCTATGGGGCACTGTGGATGGGCCAAGCATGGTGGGCTCGTGGAGGAGCACCATGGGAGGGCCGGGGCGGTGTATGCTGCTCCGGTGGGCTTGCGCGTCCCAATGATCTTCAAGGCTATGCCGGCAGGTATACCCATACCGGACAGGCTTGGAGGGAGGGATCAGCGCAAGTGGAGGGGGCGCCCTTTTAAGGGCGCGGATGAGGGCTCGGCGTGGCCCTTTATGGGCCCGTCGGGCGAGCGGGGAGTGTGCCCTTTTCAGGGCGCACTGTGGCGGGAGGGCTGGGGCGGCATTCACTGCTCTGGTCGGCTTGCGTGTCCCAATGATCTTCAAGGCTATACCGGCAGGGCTACCCATACCGGGCAGGCTTGGAGGGAGGGATCAGCGTAAGTGGAGGGGGCGCCCTTTTCAGGGAGCGGATGAAGGCCCGGCGAGGCCCTTTTCAGGGCCCGTTGGGCGGACGGAGTGTGCCCTTTTCAGGGCGCACTGTGGCGGGAGGGCTGGGGCGGCATTCGCTGCTCTGGTCATGATCTTCAAGGCTATACCGGCAGGGCTACCCATACCGGGCAGGCTTGGAGGGAGGGATCAGCGTAAGTGGAGGGGGCGCCCTTTTCAGGGCGCGTTTGTGGGGTCACTGGCGGAGATCGGGGGACTCCGCCGGCTTGCACGGCCCCACACATGGCCGGGGCCCGGCTGGTTTCCGGGCCACCCGTCGGGGTGAGATGGTGAATGCTAACGCGACCCCATCTTGCCCCACTACGGCGGGGGACTTTTAACCGGGGGGGTTTTAGTGGGTTCGAGTCCCACATACCCCCTTCCGTCATCCCCATGGCGGAAGGGAAATGCGTGGGCATTTCCCCCCCTCACAAAAAAAAAAAAAAAAAAAGGTTGGAAGATTTACTTGAAATTCTGTAAGTCCTATATAATAATCAACAGCCTGTAAATATCAATTTCCAGATCCCTAAAGAGTGCCAACTGTTTCTACGTGATAGGTTGCAAGACCATCGCTACTGATTGGAACACTAACTGATGCCACATGGCCTTTGAATTTATGGTATCTGGGTATGCCGGTTTCCTCACGACATTTTCCTTCGCCGGTTTGAGCACGTGTCAAAGTGCACATAAATTGAAAAACCCGTCCGTGTGTAGGTTCAAACTCACGACCTACGAATCAGAAGTCGGGGTATAGCCTGCAAAAGTAAACATTTTGTTGTATTCAATTTGAAAAGAACTAAAAATGATTTGCATTAAACCAGACGAAACCCTCAATGAAATTTATTCAGGGATAGCGAAACATGCGCCGAAACGCGTCCAGTCTCAGTAAATCCAATTTTATTACGCTAATAAAAGCCAATCCAATTAGAGCTGGATGTTTTTTGCGCGCGTTGCTCGAGCCAGCTTTAGGAGCCCTTGAGTCGAGGGCTTGGCCGGAGCAGCTACAGGTTTCAAAAGTAACTGTTGCTGTAACGAACGTACGTTCTTTTAAGAGTCAGCAAAACGTAGGATACTGCGGCTGGAGCTGAAAAATACAAGCGCAATTTTAAAAGATAAATATTTGAGTTGCTACGAAGGTGCTGCATTTCAAAGAATAAAGTTGTATTACGATTTAATCGTCAAACTAGTGGAACGCTCGTGAAGTTTTCTATACAAACGTAATCTTCCCATCTTTCAAAAACCGAGTGCACTGTTTGTGAAATGTTTCTAGAACTTACGATACGCTAACAGAGTTTCTAGAGTTATCGTATATGAGTCTCACTGAAAAGTGCTAATCATACGCTCGTTTCCTGTTAATCTGGATGCGTTTCTGTTAATCTGCTTGATCGCATCCCAGCGCTATTCTGTGAAGAATTTCAGTTTTCAGTTTGTTTTTTACTTAAGCTTAATGAAGTATTATCCTACAAATATTAAACATACGAAAGTTTGGATGTTTTTTGGTTATAATCTACATAACGGTTTAACCAATTTCGATAAAATCCAAACATATATTTCGTGACCAAGAATAACAAAAGGGCTACTTTTTATCTGGGTGCCATGCGGGCGAAGACGTGGGCAAAGGCTTGCCAAAAATATAACGATTCCACAATTGTTAGTTGATTCTTAAAATTGTGGGAAAGTTTGTTTAAAAGAGAATCCAGAATGTCTATTCTTTCGGCTTTATCCGTCGACGCTGTTAAACTATTACTTGTTATAATTGGTTTATTTGAGTAGTTCATTACAAATTAATTTCTATCAATATACATAAATTCAAAGTAGTGACGGA
This sequence comes from Perizoma affinitatum, assembly GCA_961405105.1. Classification (NCBI taxonomy): domain Eukaryota; kingdom Metazoa; phylum Arthropoda; class Insecta; order Lepidoptera; family Geometridae; genus Perizoma; species Perizoma affinitatum. The sequence goes on along the minus strand of OY560194.1, from coordinate 10,017,725 downwards.
AGAAGATTCTGGCTATTTTCTTTAACACATTCCTCTCAAAATGAATTAAAAGTGGCATCGCATTGAGAGTTGTGCAGTTTTGTAAAATGTACATGCAAAAATATTTTTGCAAATATATATGTCTTTACCAAGTCATTCCCTTCTGCGTTCAACGTGGCTAAACAACTACATATATAGGGTTTTATTGAAATTATAGAAACGCTTTCATTATGTTTCTTTCGTTATTTTTACTTGAGCTGTCAAGTACAGAATAAGCCTGTGGCTCTTAATCGCTGGATCCCGCATCGTTTTTTGCTCTCCAATCATTGGATTTGCTGAAGCAATTTCTGTATTTGCGTACAAGCAAATTACTGCTACACGAGGCAATTGCCATTGGCTCGGATTGATCGCGACTGCACGCGACAGGTTAATTTCTAAACGAGATATACTACCATCGTTAAATTACTTTGAATTAAAGTTCTGAGACACCCGATGTTCAAGAGAATAAAAATATTTTACAAAATACTTTTTACGCTTCTAAAAATGAGATGGAAGTACACTTCGCTTCGTAATTTTGACTTGCTATCTCCGCAACCTGGTCCAAAAACACGCAAACTCCACATTTAGTATTGATCGGATACCGAACTTGCGACAATCACATTAAAGAACAGAGGGCTTTTTTTTGTTTCTTAATATTGTTGCGCTTACGCACGATCGACCGCGGTCGGTTTTCAAACGGAAGCCCACACTACACCAAAAGTTATATTTTGTGGTGGCTCCATTGTCGGAGTTCGGCCTTTGTGATTGGCCGATTGCTCTCACTGGTAGCGGTGGAGATCCAACAATCGCCAGAATCGCGGAAGGCCGCCAAATTTAAATTAAAACGCGCAAACACTGGACACATCCAGTATGTACTACACATAGTATGTACATAAAAACAATCAAATAATAAGCACACACCTTTTTGCCACACATAACGAAACAATGGTAGATATTTTGCTCTTATATTCTACTAGCTACTGCCAATAGCACGCCCGCATGCTATACGGATAAAAATTAGCCTATGTGTTATTCTGTTGTATAAGCTATATAACTGTAATGTTTCATTCAGTAGTTTTTGCGTGAAACAGTAACAAACATCCATCCTCACATTTATAATAGTAGTAGGATGTACATCTGTATACTTACCGAGAGAGGTACGTACATTGGAATAAGCAATGTAATTTAAAACACAAAACCCACCGAGGTAGGTTCAATACTTGCAGAACAAAAATGGTGCGATTGAATGCGCGGTCAATCCATTATATTCCCGAAGTACGTACGCTCGCGTACCTCAGCACACTGAATGGAACAGGAAGGGAATAATGCGCTTGTGGCGGGCTCTGGTTTCTTCACCACTAATTGCTTCCGAGGTCTGCGATCTACCTATTGTCGAACCCCAACCACCCTCAACTCAGTTTTAATGAAGCGCACTTTGAATCTTTTCCGCGTTAACGGAACCCGGCGTTAACCAAGGTAGAGCAATTTTAAAGTTTTCTACTAACACAGAAGAAAACGGTCGTAAAAGTTTTGAGTTTCTAATTATTGTCAGTTCATTATGGTGGCTATTTGGCTGGTGTAGTTGGCAAGCTGTATTGTTATATTAAAACGGAACTTTATAAATACAAAAATAAGTTTTAAAAAATACAGAAACAAAAGATATTTTAACTGCACAATTTACTTTTTTTAGGTTGCGTGCCAAAAGTGCGTACTATTGATTAAAATTTCGCGCCTTACCATGCATTCAAAAGAGCGAAGGATTTCGTAAGGAAACATACCCTCAACTACCAAGCATGTGAATTTAAATAAATAAATAAACAACCAAAAGACATTTACATAGTCCTGACTCCACACCTGGATCCCCTGTACCACAACACCCAGACCCGAATCAGATATCTGCAGAAAATGCAAACATTTATCCCGCATAGGGAATCGACAACTTTTGCGTTGCAGCTAGCTACTTGCCCAACTACTGGCAACTGGCTGGCTTTTGTTTACTATTATTGGGCTAGTAGCCATTAATTTGCTCTCATTGGGAGCCTGATTAGATGATTCTGCCTACCGTATCTATATCTGATGCCAAGCAGTATTGCTCTCATTGCGATGTTTCGGTGTAAGATTAGTGCCGGTAAAATTACAGGTACGAGTTGAGGTGACTTTTCATTTTTGTCTCAAAGGCAGGCAACACATCAGCAATAATAAATAAAATAAAATAAATAATGCTGGACATTTTCACAGCATCATCTAGCCCCAAAGTAAGCAGAGCTTGTGTTATGGGAACTACATGACTCAGATCCAGAAACAAATATTTTCAGATACAAACATTTGTCCCGCGGCGGGAATGGAACCCGCAATCTTCTGTGTGTAAGGCGGGCCTTGACCCACTGAGCCACAGAGGTCAGAGGGGTAGTGTTGCAGATGACATAGGCGACGGAAACCTGTTACATAAAACATATATCGATAAATACTTATACTATAAGATACCTATTATTGCTGTGAACATTTAATTCATTCCAGTAAAAGGCTGACCTGCCCAATGTTATAGTGATTGGTGTAAACGCATTTCGAGGCCAAATATTTGAATGTTGTTTATGGTTAATTTGTGTTATCGAACGCGGCAATCTCACTTCATAAAACATAGGAAAATTATACGCGTAACTATGCAAATTAATCAAGTTTAAAGATTGTAATCAAACTTTTACCTACATAAACCGAACCACCCGAACTGGAAACCAACTTTGTTTTAAACTTAATTTTGATCTGGGTCTCTAAGTTTTCCTTTCAAGTGAACGTAAATTTGTCTAGGAAAAACCGGGGAAAAACTAAGGAGTCACGTGACTCAATAGCTTATGTCATTTACATACAATTCAACCTTTTCGCAGGCGTTAACGCCAACAGAAAGTGGTTATTGTCTAAGGAGCCTGGACAGTAATTCATCAGACTTAGAAATACACTCTGTACATCATCATCATCACTGAACGTGATGAATACTCTCTAATTGGGTCAAAAAAATGTTATGCTTTCACCTACTGTAGATACGGTAGGTATATGAAAATTACCATTTTAACTAAATGTATCCTAATCATCATATCAAATATTTAAAAGTAGTATATCATTCATGTAGTTCCCATAACACAAGCTCTGCTTACTTTGGGGCTGGATAATTTTCTGTGAAAATGTCTAGCATTATTTATATAAAAGTCCACTGTCTACAAATAATTCTATACAGCCTTACAAATAATTATACAGCTAATGGTCTTCAGCCGCTTCTATTCTGACTTATTTTAATAATCCATTTAGAAATCGTCATTTTCAGTTACGAACTTTTTTATAAATAGAAGCAACTTTATGCATCGTTCTGATCGCAATTGTTATCATAAAATAACTGTCAAATCAACGACTCGATTAAAAAAAAAACTACTACAGTTTCAGCCTCAGAGGAAAAACATGCTATAAGAGCGTGCATGAATTACCACTTCTTAACACGCAGTGAACTTTGGCGACCTCAGGTGAATGGCTGGCCGACACGCAAGAGGTGCGGGTTCGATGCCCGCTGCTGGACAAATGTTTGTATATTATGCAGATATTATTATAACACCCAAACTCACAATATGTTGAGCACCATATTAGTTGTAGTTCCTGATTCCCTCGACACAGATAATCCTAGTGTGGGAGAATGTGTATCCTATCTACTGTAAGTACATATTATTAAGGTACTTACAGTGGGCGTATTCACAATGTCTAGGCCGTTAACAGATAATAATAAAAAAGTAAGTTCCTTCGTCGTGTCATCGATTCTTTCTTGGTAGATTATTGTTAAATATAAGTTTTGTCTTAAAACAATGTCCAGGTGTTGAACAGTTTTCAAAATGGCGCCGCTTATTGGAACACTTACTGATGGGATATGCCTTCGAATTTTAGATTCTAGGACCATGTTATTTTGCGCTAGATTTGTACTTACTATGCATTTGCGCACATCCATTTTAAATTAATATTCAATTAGCAACTCTTCAACCGCCCCAGTAAATAAATTATTATTTTGCGCCACGTTGTCCGGAAACTCACTAAATATTCAAAAGCTGGAAACTATCCCTTCATACATACCATGAATTAGTATTTATTTTAAATTGTGGATGAAAGTTTTATATAATGCTTGATAAGATTTTCATGCATATCGTTCGTACATTTGCATCTCCATAGATGTGTTCTATACTCTCTGAATGTTCATGCCAATTACATTCCGACTATTTGGGAAAAAATTATACCCACACGTGAACGCAAGTAATTGACTTGTTTGTAGATAAATTGGAAATGCAATTCACTGCGCGACCGGTTTTATAGTCCTAATAAAATAGGGTTTCGTACTTTTAGTTTGCGAAAAAAATGTGGATAAAAAATAGTTTTAGTCTAGCTTGCATCAAGGTTTTAACCTGTTCAATCAATCAACCTAAGCAAGATCGTCGAAAATAACATATGTATAGCCAAAACATCATCTAAGCTAATGGCCTATCTGAATGACCGCTACGTCGGTATCCGAATTACACAGTGTCAACATCCTACTTACTCACACAAAATAAACTCTTATAAACTCGAAATTTTTGTGTATGGAGGTATGTTTGTGACTCTTTCACGCAAAAAATACTGAACGGATGATGAAACTTTACAGTAATATAGCTGAATGTGTCGTTCTGATGATAGGCTATTTTTTATATAATTACCACACGGGCGAATTCGTGGGCAGAAGCAGTAGTTCTTGTGTGAACCCTGCTGCTACGAAACTCAGAAATTTTATTAAAGTTTTTAGAGTCACAATGAAAAGAGTCCACACTTGGTCGGAATTTATGAGACTACTAGTACTGTTTTTCATCTGGGTACACTAGCACTGAATAAATTAACATTATCTACACTAACATGCAACCCCGTGATTCCAAGATAGTGCAATAAGCCCCCTCATCTCTCACTTTTTCTTGATAAAAGTGTACCTTTTATAAAATATTAAAAAGCAATCAATATAAACTTTGACACTCGCGGCGATATTATAAAGCTAGGCGAAGTGGTATCTCAAGTTTTATCCACTTATCGATTTAATCCAGTTTACTTGTTTTATTGAAGTTATCTTGTTATGAACTCTGCCAAACGTTAGTATCTCGTATGCAAATAGGATAGGATATATACATGATGTATAGACACTTACTCAAAAGTTCTCAGATTGAACGTTTTTTTAAATGAACTAGTTGGAGCAAATTAAAAAATTAACCTAAAATAAAACATCATATTGGTATTTTAAACCGTAAAGAATAAATTTTTGATACGTTAAAAAATGTATTGAGTCGAGATTCTTCAAAAAATATCATTCAAGCGAATGTCATTGGGTTTCCTCCAAAAATTCTATCACAACAGCTTCAAAAGGTTTTCTATTATCTCCTTAAACTATGCTCAAATAAAGGCTGCAACATTATAATATTTGACTTACGACAATCCTAAAAAGTAACATCAACACATTTTCCCAAAAAAACATTTCTGTATTACTTCCCTGGGTTTATTTACTACGAATATCCGGTATTAGGTTAAGTTCATACATAAAGCAGGTGAAATACAGCGCGCGGCACTTATTGGCAGGAATCAACTGATGTAGGCTATGGTACCGATGCAGACCAGTTAAAGTTATCTAGTAATACTAGTAGTGGCTTTAATTGGTCTGTGTTACCGATAAGTACCAGTAGACAGCCAGTGGTAGCCTGTTTTTTATGTGAAAGCGATCCAAGATCTTGTTTTTCTATAGGAAGTCACGAGAACATTATCTTTAGCAGGGCTTCCAGAAGATTAATGGTAATGGGTTCACGAGCCGCGAGGTGACGCTGGCCGTGGTGTAAAGTAATAAGAAAAAAGTATAGAAGTGACACGCACAAGTAGTTAAATTTTTTCATAAATTTTTTTCATGTTCACTGATGGGAAATGGTGTTTTTTGACATATCTGCGTTTAGTTTTACTATGTGCAAATGGAAGTGTGAGGTTGAGTTGCATTCAGGGAGCAAAAGATCTACAAAATAGCTATGGTATTTTGTAAAATAATAGTCTGGATTCGATTTTCTGGAGACGACGTGTTACACTGGAGTGTTACTCAGAAATTAATTATAGTAGTTCTTATAATATCAGTCATGTCGTTCCCATAATACAAGCTCTTCATAGTTTAGGGCTAGATGATGCTGTGTGAAAAATGTCCAGCATTATTTATTTATTTATAAAAATCGTAAAAGGAGTTGCGTATCTCTTTCCTATTATTAGTAGCAAGGGCCACACAAACCCGAGAAAAATGAATTTGTTTATGCTTTCCAACACTCTCTTGTGAGGGAAATTAACTTGAGCACTTTACAATATTATATTCTGGTTTGACGTCACGCTAGAATGATCGAGGCTCGAGTCATCGACAAAACAAGTATGTTAGAAATTTTCTTATTTCTGTTTCGAATTTAAAATCACACGAACATTTTCACGAGAAAACTCAGAAATAAAAACAATTTCAGCACCAAAATCCGTTTGAAATACCACTAAGTAGGACGCACAGAGCAAGACAACTATGCTTACCTTTAAAATTATGGCCATGGTAAGATATTTTTGTAGACAAATACAAAGCAGAACATTAAAAAAAGTTTTTGCAGTTATCGAAATAAATTACTCTTCATAGAATAAATTATTTAGAGGTATTATATTTGTTCTTCTAAATAACTAAAGACGAAACCCTCAATTATAACAAACACGCTCACGAATGTATGATGATAGTATTCTTCTCTATGATGGTATTCTTTGATACATACTCATGGTCTTTGAGGTTACTAAGTAGGGGGTAATCTGAGGCACGTCCAAACATAAAAAAAAACAAGATTAATCTTTATTTTACGAGAAAGATTAGTCTTGTCTTAACATCTCCTAACATGACTTTGTTAGGACTATTCATACATCCTGTTGCAATAACCAGTTCTGCAGCGGAAAAACTAGAGCAGTAGGTACCGTCAGTGTCAAAAGTCGTAGGTAAAACAATAAAATTAAACTTTTACGAAAACACCAAAGAAATGTCATAATCAAACATCCTTTGTTCTGAAAAGAGAAAAGAATTTTTGAAAACATTTTTTTAAGAAAATAAGACTGCTATATAGAAATAGCATTTTGGACTCATGAGAACTACTCTGTTTCTCGCTTAAGTTCCGTACTCCTATGTGGTAAAAAAACAAAGTTCGGATTAAATCCGGACGTTGTGTTTTTCAAACTCGCTAATTCCAACACTAAAAACTATAGGAATCCTTACTGAACAACGTTAGAATTTTTATACAATATTAGAAATATCCCTTTTTTATATTCCATCTTGCACTGCGCCCCTTAAGTGACGTATGGCGAAAATTGAATCAGCGAGCAAAGCGAAGCTATGGCAATCAGTATGTGATTATAATTAAGTATGGCACTGAACAGATTTGAATGAAGTTACACAGGAATAAATAGCTCGTGCAGAGGCCAGTTACTTATAAATTCTATCAAACTCTGTTTGCGTTCTGCCTGGTTATCTCGTGGTAAACTAATAGGCTAGCTACCTTTGTGTATAAATACCTAACTGAATTAATATTGAAACCATTAACAATAGCGTCGAAAACCTTTTTTTGATCGCTGTATCTACTTCACGGTCATTTGTCACCGTTACCTAACTTTGCGAAACGTGATAAAGAAGAAACTTGTAAACTTTTGCCGCTATCTGTACCTCAGTGTACAGTGAAAGAAAAAGCGTCTACGAGGTTAGCAGGATGCGAAGTGAGGACAAACGATGAACGACATGTTTGCCAAGACCAGTTTAAAACCATGGTTTCCTGAGAAGCGGTGGCTGCTATGAGTAATCGAGATGAATGTGGTTACGTCGTATTCACCGCTTTATTATGGTTCGTTGTAGTTACCGGCTTATAGCGGCAAATGTTTTTAAGAATACCATTACTTTATCAGACAAATACAATGTCTAATAGCGAAATAAACATGAAAGTCTACTAACCTAGAAATATTTATAACCAGAGGTCAGAAATTTTGATTCAATCGAAATCAAATTATTTTATTGTATTAATATTTTTTATCAATAATAAACTATGACTTTAAATTTAAAGTACGGCTTTGTTGATTTGCTGACGTTTCGTAGATCATTTAAAAGCTCTTCATATGAACACCGGTGGTGACCACGTACAATTTTGTTTAAATTAAATTATAAACTGTGTCTTTTTTGAACCTGTATCGTCGCACTACTGGTCCAAGATCTGCCCCTTATTTTTAATCCATCTCAGTAGATGCGGTAAAAATCTAGATTGTCCTACCAGTGCTTTAATGGCAGGATTCGTTTTCGGGCACCCAAGGACTAGAACTTTGTAGAACACTGAGGTGCATTTTAATGGGCTTTTGTTGCTTTTGGACCAACGTTTGTGTCACTTTGTAGTTTAAGTGCTGCCCCCACCTGGATTGTTGTTAAATAGGACAAGGGATTATAAAATTTAGCGCCTTCATTATCAATCTAACAAAACTGTAATTTGTTTCAATTTATTTTATTTCGCGTAAGTACCTGCTCCGAAATACGTTCACTTCTGCCAATTTAATTACATCGCAGCTGTGGATATTTGCTTTAGATTAGTGCACAATTAACCAATTAGCTCTTAATATGTCAATAGAATACCTTTCAAAAACGATTATTTAGAAACGATGATACATTTTTGACCCATATTTCAATATTACATTTGGAGACGTGTTTTGGAGTATCTACCTATTTTATTAAAAACATTTACAAATACACACCCAGCCTAAACCGTATGTCCTAGAGACTAAAGATATTTTGAAGGTTATGTATTTTCGAAAATCCACCCCTAGAGAGTTACGCGGAAAGTTTTTATTTGAATTTAATTATTGCAAATAATTCAGTGTTTTCACTCTAAATATTTATACATATTTGAAGTTTAGGTATCATTATTAAAATTTAAATCCTCCATTTCATAATTCCAAAAATTTGGATCAACCTAATATATAGGTAGGCAACTCCTGTACAAATATAAACTTAAAACGGGATGTTCGTTTAGTCAAAAGCTTTTCTCGCCCACTAATGAGGAAGCGAGGGTAAAATTTTCCCTCTTGAAAATAAAATTTCAGACCAACTATCTTTTTCAGTGGTGCGCAACATTTTTAAATGCTGCGAGCCACTGAACTCCTGTAAAACATGTACAATCACATAGACTTGAAGGTGTTGGTGTACATCGTTTGAGAGTAACTAAAAAGGTTGTTTGGGTGTCATTAATTTAATCTTGAAAGGCATATTACTGAAAATATTAGCTATTAAATACCTACCTTACCTTATATTGGTTTTACTTTGGATAAAATTAACGATAAGTGAACGATAAGAGTGATTTCTTATCGTTCATAACATATTGTTGGAATATAAAAAAAAACACTCTAACGTCTGTAATCCCCATGATCGATATACACAGATCTATTTTTTAGTTTGTAGACTAACAAGGTTAGAAGAAGCTTAAATAAACATTAAAAATATTTGGCACATAGTTGGGGATGTATAGTTATTGAATTTTCAAATACAGATATTAGTTTATTCATTTTAGCATATTGAAAAAGTTATCATGATTCGTATAATAAATCACAGTGGTCAGCATTCTGGGTGAAAAGTTGCAAACTGTTTATTGGAATCCTAACCAATGATATGTTTTCGAATTGTTGGTTCTAGGGCATGCCGCTTTCATCACGATGTTTTCGCTTACCGTTTTGTTGGGTTAAATCATTATTAGAATTACAACTGTGCCATAGTACTTTTTTATTCTCATATACGTGAATCGTATGGAGGTATATCCTCATGGGTATTGTCCGTGACACGCTTGGCGGTCGAGAAAAGTGAGAAAGGATCTGACTGGGTGATTTGGCCCCTTAGACAACAACCACTTTCTGTAGGCGTTAACACCTGTGGAAAAGGTTAAATTGTATGGAAATGATATTAGCTTACAAGCATTGGCAAGAGAAGAAAACAAAGCGGCTCTTTCCGTGTGGCTTGATAGTCACTGTACCTGGGATGCTGGGATGCGTAGAGAAGGCCATAGATACGGCACACGATACGAGCTTATACTGATAGTGATCGGCCGCCGCCTGACCAAGACGTCGAAGGCTTCCGGACGTTTGTTTGAGGGAATCTTTCAAAAATAAACTCAAACAGTGCCTAATTAATGTAAACATTTTATTTTATTGTTTTAGTAATGACAAACAGTCATAAATTAGATTATTAGTTACAAACTAAAGTGAACAATGTTAGGTAAATGTATCACCCACAGCGTCATCCACAGATTACAAATTATATAATGTGCAAATCAATAATATATATTTTTAAAGATAAAAGTATTATCTTTAAAAATATATATGTATTTTTGCATTGACCTATAAAAATTAATCTTTTATCGATAAAGTGACTGTGTCAAAGTATGACTATATCTCTACTGTCTGACTGAACATAAACAACAAAGATTCACCTCGAGCATTCGAGAACAGTTGAACAACGCGCACTTTATACTCCAAACGGTCAATTAATCTTCAGTAGAATAAAAATAAAGTGCTATTCATAGATCTACCTACAAATATCCTTTAAATTGTTATTTTTAACTCGTATTTATGAAGTCGAGACATCAAAAGTTATTAACAGTACAATTTAAATCCTCTGTGATGAAGCCATATAAAATACACGACAACTCGTAGGTAGGCAAATTATAATAACAACAAACCAGACCAAAATAAATAAGTGCGTACCAAAACATTTTCAAAGCAGATATCTCATTACTTTTGGAACAGACACTTAATTAAAACTTGTGATCTAATTTAAACCTGAGCCTTGCTTATATGTTTTCCTTTGAAAGGGGAAAATGGGACTACATTTTCTGTTTTATTCAACTTTGTTAGCAATTTGCCATCTACGGCACCTTTAGTACGAGTAGGTCGATTTATATGTAGGATAATGTGGTAGCACTTAAATTATAATGGTTTTGTATTGTTTTAGAATAATATTACGTACTTTATTAATCTGCTGACGAATATCGAGCGTGGTCGTGGACGGTGTTCATGAGGAAGGATCTACGGTAGACGTTGGTCCTTCGGTCTACGAAGGACAGTCAACGAAACGTCAGCAAGAATCGATATGACATGTTGTAAATTGTGATTTCAAGATCATCTATGATATTCAAAAACCAAAATGTTAGCTAGCCACTTGAATAATTAGGAAGGCATGCAATCAATCGGTCAAATATTATGATTTTCTGAATGAATATGTCCTGACTGAAACTTCAACTCGTTTGTTTGTAAAAGGATCAATAATAAGAATAACCAGTGTTTTTTCTTGCCTTTCTTTCCTGGCTTGGTCGCGGAAGAACAGGCAGTAGATAAAACCGACGTTTCAAAGTGATCCTTGTGATTTTAATGAATAAATGATTTTTGACTTTGACTTTGAACGCAGAGCCTTATTAAACTGAAACAATGGCGGTAGCGATCAATATATGCACGCGATCTTTGATAATCACTAGACAATCATTTTCTTCTTTCGATCGTTATTTTATCGCTATATACTTTTAGTTTTCGGCCTATGTATTTTACCGCCGACTAAAAAAGTATTAGGCATTTTATGTCTTAGACATTTTTTGTACCAAGTAAACTTTTATGCTATTCAGTTCTACCCTTAAATTGGGTATTGGGTGTTTATTTTATTATTAGTAATTGTTGAAAATCATTAAATGTATGTACATTTAATGGTTTTATAATAAAGTCCCCTACAATATTATAAAGCCAATTTAATAAATACCCTTAATAAAGGGTGAGTTATTGAGAATACGTAATCCACTGAAACGAAATTGCTAACGGGTCAGGCAGCACTACATTATTAACTGATAGACATCTGTAGATAAACGTGGTCTTTTAATTCTCGAAATGAGTCAAATCAGTCGCTGTATTCACTGATAGTGTACATTTCCAAATTTTTTTTCCCCAAAATCTAAATTATTTCTATCTGTTTTTTTTCATACTATTCTTACTTGCAATGAAGCCAATTATTGGAGTCCCATACTATGCCCTCTAGGGTTCAATTCCCGCCGCGGGACAAAATGTTTGTATGATCTGCAAATATTTGTCTCGGGTCTGGGTGTTTTTATGTATAAGGTGTATGTATTTACAAAAAAAAACATGTAATTAGTATATCAGGCATGTAGTTCCCATAACACAAGCTCTGCTTACTTTGGCGCTAGATGATCCTGTGTGAAAAATGTCCAGCATTATTTATTTTTTAATTTAAATACAATTCTTTAGGTCCTAATATATTGATGTTTTTTTTTTGTTTTATTCCTGAAGGATTGCTACTTTTCCCGTAAAATTCAAAAAACATCTTAATTATGGAATCACGAATAGCCGAAACATTTTTTTGTGGGTTATTTTATTCATCGCGAGTCGAAGTCGGTTTTTTGACAATTATCATAAAGGCACTTTCATAAAAGGTTTCTCAATTTAGCTTATATTCAAAACAGATTTCGATATTCCATGATAGCATAACTGGGATGAGATATTCATCTTAAAGTCGTTCATTTTGTTATTTTTATACGAAAACATAGGTAAGTTCGTAAATACGAGTAGTCGCTACAAATTGAGATCACGCAATGTAGGTAACTTTTTGATTTTTTTTATATGACTTTAAAAGTTTTTATGTCAAACGTTGTAGGTATCTTGTCGGATGTTTTTACAGCGCCATACTGAAAATGACACATTTTTCTAACGACATTTAGTTTTGTTTTTTGTTTTGTACACAAGTTATTGGACTACCAATAACTTGTGTACAATATTTTCAGCGCTACAATTTTTGGTAACTCAAAGGTCTATTTCTAACTGCACTTTATTCGGGGCATTAAAACAAAGAATAAAAACTCATTTTCTCAGTTCAGCATAAATTTTATTGCATCTATAATTTCTTAGGAAGCTGTTACACACACAAACATGACAAACATTGAAACTATTAGCTAGATATGCACCCTTTTTTCCGATTAACGAGTTTAGCAGTCGAATTTAAACATAATCTTACATTTTCTGTATTCTATTTTTTAAGGCTGCTTCAACCCCTTAATTGAAAAAATCCTCTACAGATCAAACTAGGTTATAACTAAGTACCTATAACCTAGTCGTACTTGCCTCAAAAGTTTCATCAAGACACTTACAAAACGGTTTGGTTATCGTTGACTAACAAATATACATACATAGATCTATACATATATACTAATGCCAAATTGCTCAAGTACACTAATTATAATTATATATTTACGTTGAATTAGTTATATTGCGTAGCCGTGAAGTCTTCTTCATTCCAAATTAAAGTGAGTGAATTGAACTATAAGAATTATGTATGTAATGCAAAGAGCCAGTACTTTGAATGGCAAACGAATGTTCACATTCACAGTACGCAGTAATGTAAAGCAAAAGGGACGCCGAACAACGTAGTCAAGGGTTTTTTGTAATTCTCCACGCAGCTCAGAATCTGAAAATCAAATTATTTTCGTAAGTAACTTTTTCAACTATGCCCTTCTACAAGATCAACCACGAGCTGGGCAGCAGCAAGAAATCCGAAAAAGGTATCCAGTTCAATAAAGCACTTTATTGTTGAAGTTGGAATGTAAATACTTGTCTCTAGCCATGGAGCAAGTGACCATTCTGCATTTTCCCGTGCACATTCCTTGCGTAGAAAAAAAGCATGATTAACTGACACTCTCTTACCAGAACATCGAATAATTTTCCGGCACAGCAATCCTTTTATGATGTCAAGCTCGTTATAAGCCAACTCACATATCATACATGGTAATATCATGGCCAAAAGAGGGTTGGCCAGTTCCATCAACAAGACCACTGGATATTTTCCAGGGTACTAAAAATAGACATTATAGTGGTCAGTGATGACAACATTGCTACCCCAAGATTACATATAATCTACCAAATCATTTGTGACTCAAACTTGATCTAGTGCACGGATTTTAACTAAAGTTTACATACATATAGTCACGCCTGTTTCCCAGAGGGATAGGCAAAGACCAAGGATTCCCACTTGCTACGATCCTGGCATACTTCTTTCGCTTCGTTCATCCTCATCAAATTCTTCATAAAAGCTCGACGATTTAGTGTGCTTCTGACCTGACCTTTCTCTAGAATGTCTCCAATTTGGTCAGAGTACGTTCGCCGAGGCCTTCCTCTTCCAACCATCCCATTCACGCTCGCCTTGTATACTTGTTTTGTAAATCTTCTTTCATCCTTCCTTTCTATATGCCCAAACCATCTCAACATACCTTTCTCAACTTTCGTTACTACATCTTTATTAACTCCACACTGCTCTCTTAACTAAAATTTGGAAGCAGATTTAGCATTAATGTAACTTTTTATATCGTTGCAGTAAAATAAAAAGCAAGGGCATAAGTCAGTATGGTTTTAAAATATTTTAAAGTACATTAATGTGTATCAGAAACCAACTTACAATATTATTCCTTACATAACTCAGAATGGCATAGCCGTCTATAATGCATTTCGGTAGCGTAAACAGTAGAATTGCGATCATCTGAAAATAACAAAACTTATAACAATCCATTTCTGGCCGGACGCGACAGCGGAAAATTACACGAGCATAAATAACCCATCGAAAAAGTCTATCAAAAATGCGATGCAGACACGCGCGGTGCAACTGAGATCGGTTTCGAAATTTGCTGCGTTGCTTCCTATAGAGTTATGGCGAAAAAAAGAAAATTTATAATAAATTTGTCATATTCCCAAAGTGGATTTAATACCGAAATCAGTTAAAACTTAACCCTATTAACGAATTTAATAACATAAAATTCGTTTTCGCCATTCTTAATTTCAAACTAGATGACAAAATCGGGAAACAAATGATATAATCAATTCCTTTGCCCCCCATGAAAGAAAAACGAGAAATAACTTCCTGTTGTCTCCCGAAAGGACCGAAGATCTGGGGGCAACGGTAATTTAAAAAGTAAATCGGCGGTCTCTTCTTATTGACTACAGTCACTTGAAAATATTCAGACAATTTTCAAGTTTTATCAGCTACAGAATAGAGAAAAGGTTGCGGACTTACCAAAATCTGCGCTATCGCATCAATGTTATCAAAAGAATCGAGTA